>OZ004705.1:123608366-124989221 GCA_963924515.1 Vespertilio murinus | reverse complement strand
GTGACAGAGGACCGAGAGGTTGTACCCAGAACACTTTTTGCGGCCTGGGACTCTAAAACACCTAAACCCGGGGGACTCTGAAAGCCAGAACGTGTGAAATGAGAGTGGCAGAGGTTACTATGGCAGAGGCGGCTGGAGCCTCCCCATTCTTCCCCCTCGTCGTCCTCCTGCTCGCTGGCAGCAGCAGGCCCGGGCCCCGGGGGATCTAGGATAAGAAACATCGATCAGCGGACCTGGAGGAGCCTTGTGACCCAGAGGAGCCGTGTGCCCCGGGGCAGTGATATGACCCGGGGGAGCGGTGTGATCTGGGGGAGTGGTGTGACCCGGGGGAGCCGTGTGACTCAGAGGAGTGGTGTGACCCGGATTAGCTGTGTGACCCAGAGGAGCTGTGGGACCCGGGGGAGCCGTGGGACCCGGAGGAGCAGTGGGACCCGGAGGAGCAGTGGGACCCGGAGGAGCGGAGTGACCCAGGGGAGCAGTGTGACCCTGAGGAACAGGGTGACCCAGAGGAGGAGCAGATTCTATTTGTGTGGTCCTGAGAAATTTAGACAGTCTGCAGCCATTTGCTACAGAACACTTTGTTGTATTTCTCTATAAAAGCAAATGGGAGAGAGTGTCCCGCTTGAAATTCAAATACGGAGGAAAAAAAAAAAAACAGAAAAAAAAAACAGAAAAAAAAACCCAAGGAACAGAATAAACTGGTGAATATAATACAATCAGGGGCAAAGAAAGGGAGTGGACTGATAATTATCAGGGGGATAGGGGGTGGGGGTGCAGTAAGAGTCTGGATTAAAATCGTATAACCAATGGATGAGGACAATGAGGGGAGAGGGGGTAAAGGCAGAGGGTAGGATGGGAACTGGGCGGAAAGGAGCTTTGAGGGAGAAAAAGGAGAAACAATTGTAATAATCTGAGCAATAAAGATTTATTTAAAAAAAATCTTTCAATGGAAGATTGTAAGGGCTCCTGCTTCCCCAGTTGTTCCTCTCTGGTGTGGAATCTTTATGATTATGAATGATTGGTGAAGGCTAAGTGCATGCAGAGATGGAGGTGCCATAGAGCTAATGAAGGGTGAGCTTTAGGACCCCTCAATTGCATACCCTCTCCCCCAGCCCTGGAAGAGTCCTAGAAATGTCATAAGTTTGGGAAAATTTACAAAAGATACCATAACTACAAATCTGCCTTCCCTGTCCCACTTACTAAGTTTACATATTATCAACCATAAGCTGTGAAAGTTTAAAAAAACTTTACTAAACTATCAATAATAGCCTATATAATAAAAGAGAAACATGCAAATTGACCATACCTCCACTATACCCGCAAGCCATGCCCACCACCCAATCAGGAGCAAGCATGCAAATGAATCCTACCAAGATGATGGTTAATTTGCATATCCAGATGCAGAGCAAAGACTGAAGACAGTATAGAAGGAAGCCAAGTGCTGCAGAAGGGAGTGAAGATGAGGAGAAGTAAGCGGGCAATGGAAAAGGGAGGGAAGCAGGCGGGGCAGCAGAGATGGCCACTGGAAGCCCTATTCTTGCAGGAATCTTCCTGCAATGGGCCTCTAGTATATATATAAAAGACCAATCTTGTTAAAGGAAAGAAGAAAGCATATATTTATTTATTTTTAATAAAATATATTACTGTGCTGGGGAGTGGGAGTGACCAGGGAAAGGTCAATAGGGGGAGAGGGGGAAGGAGACATATTTAATACTTTAAACAATAAAGAATTTTTGAAAATTACAAAATCTTTTTATGTGAAGACAGAGAGTACACAGCTAAAATAACAAAGGAAAATATTAAAGAGGTGTATTAGACAATTATTTTTAACATCACCTTAATATATATAATTTTTTTAATTGATTTTCAGAGGAAGGGAGTCAGAAAGATTGAAACATCAATGAGGAGAGAACCATTTTTTATTGATTTCAGATAGGAAAGGAGAAGGAGGGAGAGAGAGAAACATCAATGATAAGGGAGAATCATTGATTGGCTGCCTCCTGCATACACCCCCTTGGGGATCGAGGCCACAACCCAGGCATGTGCCCTGACCGGGAATCAAGCCAGTGACCTCTTGGTTCATAGATTTGATGCTCAATCACTGATCCAAGCCAATCGAGCTTAACATTACTTTTTCCCCCCTTAGGTTTGTGATGATTGTAATGCTGGTCAGCTTTTAAAACTTTATAATTTGTTTATTTTTTTGTAAATCTAAATAAGTAGTACTTAATTTCTAACCTAATTTTAAATTTATAATTTTATTGCTTTTTTTTTCTTAAAGAGGCCCATTATTGTATTAGCTTCAAGCCCCACACAACCAGGTTTTGCTCCTGGCCAAATCCATGAGCCCTCGCTAAACAGGCTAAGAGTTATGGGAAATTCCCGAAACATCCAAAGGGTGTTTAAACATGTGGGGTTGCCCCCGACATGATGAATGTCCCTTCCACAGTGCTTGAGCATTTGTCTGGCCTGTGGGAACAACACCTCTCTTGAGGAAATATAATTTGATAGGTTTTGGAAAAGGAATGGCAAGCAGGAACACAGAACAGAAATATTGCCTGGATGTGGTAAGAAACTGAACTTGAAAAGAGATCCTGAGGATTAGCATAGATAATGATCAGGAGTGCAATGCTCATAATCAAGGTAGAGATCTCGCAGCTGATACAGGTTCAAGGAAGAACTGTGCTTTTGAACTTTCTAGGACTAAAATAAACTTTTACAGAATAAGTCTCTGTAAAAACTAAAGCTTGCAGATCTACCACTGTTAATTCACCATCTCATTGTGCTGGATGAAGGGTAGCAAAAATTACATTTGTAAAATGTAATTTAACAGCCAAAGTAGGGAAATAAAGTAATAAATTGACTTAGAAGAATATCGACATATATAACTGAAGGGCAAGTGTATCTGAGAGGCATGCTAGGACAACACCTATAAACACCAGACTAAATACCAGAGATCTTGCTTTGATTTTAACCCAATTTTAACTTTTCATTCTCAAAAATAGCAAAAGTAGGAATGATTACCAAAACAAAAACTATGGTTGGCCTACAGAAACAGCTATAACAAGAGCAACAATTTATAGAGGGCTTACTATGCTTTAAGTGTCGTGCCAAGTCGTTTATACATATTACTTTCATTAGTCCTTATTACGATCCAATACGTTAGTGTCATTATTCTCCTCTCACATATGGGTAGACTCTGTTTTAAGTTAAGTTATATCCACAGCATTGCACAGCATCTGTACGTTGCCTTGTGTGCTCACCCATGGTCTCATCTCCTTCTGCCCCCCGTGGAAGCACACTTAGGCTGTTTCCACGTCTTGGCTGCCGTGAATCATGCTGCCATGAGCACGGGGGAAACTGAGTCTCAGAGCGTTTCAATTGCCTGTCAACTCGCCGACAGTGGTCTGGCCCCTAAAACCAGAGCATCGTGCTGCTTTCCAGCACTCGGCTCTCCCGGCCTTCGTTATTTTGCTGAAGCACACCTCTCTGAGAGAGCATGGTGCAGGGGTGTACGCCTTGTTCCCCCACCACCACGGCAAGTTAAGTTTATCGTTGATAGTCTCACCCCACGCGAAGGAACAATGGCCCGTTCAGAGTGGCACAGAAACAAATGACCAAGCAGCTTGGAGTCCTGGCAGAGCTTGTGTAAGGGAGGCAGCACAACTTCACCGGGATTTGTCTGAAAAATTGCAAAAGAGAAATTATTTACACCAGGGAGTACCTTCAGCCGTGCTTTCGCTTTCAAGTTTTTCAGAAGGGGGACGGAAGCTGCTGGGCTCCAGGCAAGAGAGGCCTCGGGAACTTGCCTGCAGGCATGTGGTTGCACAGGTGCAAAGACACAGCCCCCTGTTCCCAGAACAACGGAGATAGAGAAGAAATAGAGATAAGGAGAGGCCGCAGATAAACTGTTTCCTTTTTCTCCGTCAGTGGTGCGAGCAACTGGGTACAAAGTAAGCATGCCCCAGTTTTTAGCCCCTTTATTTTCCTTCATTTCATTTATCACAATTACTTATCTTACTTATCTGCTAATTACCTGTCTTTCTCCTAGAGCGTTCATTTTTTCACGTGGATAATATCACCCCCAATATAAACCATAGTTCTTGAAAGGGAAAAAAAAAGAATCTTAGTTTATATATATATATACTTTAAACAATATATATATATATTGTTTATATATATATATATATATTGTGTATAAACAATGCTTTAAACAATATATATATATATTGTGTATATATATAATAAACAATACTTTAAACAATATATATATATACACAAACTGATACACAGTATGTCTGTGGTATTAACATTTCATGGTGGAGGTGGTTAGGTGAAAACACTCTAAAAAGTTTCCTTGATGGAGGGGAATAATGAAAAAAGGTAGAAAAGGACTAATATAGGAGTTGAGCTTCAGAAGGAGAGGACTGTCTAGTGACGTGTAGTACAAAGGACGGGCATAAGAAGTATTTTGAGGAATAAGCCCTTCATTTGCCTTAGTAATGACAGATCACGGTCCACAGAGCGCTGTCATTCCTTTAAAGGAGGGGGAAGGAGAGTTGAAGAAAGGGAATTAAGTAGAGGACATTTTTTTCAGAAGGAAGCTTGGCCAGTGGGGGTAAGAATACATATATGTAAATTATGAAGGTCACCACTCAGAAGCAAAGTTACCTTCTCTATTTTTCAGAAAGCTGCTCTGTTACAGTTAATAACATTTAGCTGTCTCTGTGAAATATGCCTATAATATAAAAACTGGCACATAGCATGTACATCAGAATTTTCTTGTTATGCTCATGTTATTTACCCGATATCCTTCTTTAGGTATCGTTAAATCTTCCGCATGAACTCAGCCTTGAATCTGAGCAGCTCAAGGCCCTGACAGCCAAGGAGAGCCTGTGAGTGGGTGTGAAGTGTGGGAGAAGACAGGTTCGGCGGCTTTCAGTCATTTCATAGGAACCATTTGTGGCCAGACAGGCTCCATGCCTGACCTCCTAACAGACTAATATTGGCTTCCTTTTAGGCCAGACTTGGGACAGCTGAAAAATCGTTAAGACAGTGGGCATTTCTTGTGGCCTCTTTCTATTTCTTCAGACCAAGACTTCTTCCTGTGGCTTCCTCTCATGAAGGGTCACAACCTCAAATGGTTCTACAGAAAAAGAAGAAATGCCACGGTCATGCTCTGGTGCTCACTGATTTCTCAGCCTTCTGCTTTATGGTCATGCGAGGAGACTTTCAATACGAGGATCTTCAAGGGCATTTCACTCTGCACTGTGTCCTGTATGCCTCGTTCTCCTCTTCTGTACGTCTCAGATGGCACAACATCCCCATGTGTTGGTTTATGTAGACAGAAACACTCTTAACAGCACATTCAACCTAGGTGGGATTTCTACCTATTGATCAGAAAAGTTTCCAGGTGAAGCAATAACAACTATAAGGGATAGGATGATTTAACAGATGAGGCATGAGATTATATCCCCATATTTCTCAATAAGATGATCTAAATGAACATAGAAATGATTCAAGAAGAATAACTGGTTTTGGAGCATAGTAAAATGTGTTCCATCGGAAAAAGAAGGAGATTTGACTACAAGAACTTCATAGAATTACAACAGAGGGGGGGTTATCCTTTAAGAAGGGTCCACATTTTCTTTGAGATTTTTGCTGAAGGAAAAGATGATGGACTCAGAGAAATATTGAGGTGGAAAGTTAGCTAGAATTTCCATGACAGGTGTCTCTTGATCTGTCTCAAAAGGAACATTTTTAAGGTCTGGCCTCAGCAGAGCCTGTACCTAAAATTATGTTTTGAGTGCAAGTGAATGCTCCCACAGATTTACTATTTCATTCTGTCGTGTGTCATCCATTTGTGAAATCAGCGAGGCCCTGTGAGAGTGATGGTCAGGGCTGGCAGGTTGCTCCCAGTCAATGGAGATGTTAGTCGTCCTAACACGACAGAAGCCATCCTCCCTGAGGAGGGGAAGAGAGGTCACTCACATTAAGTGAGGGTAGTGAAGAGGAACTGAGAACTTTGAGGTAGCTCTTGTGGGAAGTACATATGAAAGTTCATGTGCTCTGAAAAAGTGTTTTTGATTTTCAGTAATCAAAAGGAGAAGGAACTCCAGCTGATTTGGCTCAGTGGCTACAGCATCGACCCATGGACTGAAGGATTGTAGGTTCGATTCTAGCCAAGGGCACTCCCCTACCTCGGTTGCAAGCTCAATCCCCAGTCCTGGTTGGGGCCTGTGCCAGAGGCAACTAATCGATGTGTCTCTCTCACATGGATGTTTCTCTTTCTCTGTCACTTCCCCTTCCTTTTCTTCTCTCTAAAAACCAATGGAAAAATATTTCTGGGTGAGGATTGATAAAAACAAAATAAAACAAAAACACAAGAGGGAAAAACATGCTTAATCATGTTACTTAAAAAAAATAACATTTACACTGACTTTTTAAATTTAGAGATTTCAAATAACCAGATTAGACTTATTAAAGAAAGAGTGAAATTATGAAAGTACAGTAGAGGATCTCTGACTGACCTCCACTGACCCAACTCTCTAGTCCAGCCAAACCTCTGCATTCTCACTGTGACATTCTGGCAGATGCCCATAGCATACTATCATGCAAGTTGCTATGGCTAATTCACTACTTTCTACTCCCATCCTTTGAATTGTTAGTTTTAAGAGTATTTGTTATGATAATGATACATTAAAAATGAACTTTTTGCCTTAATTGGTTTAGCTCAGTGGATAGAGCATTGGCCTGGGAACTGAAGAGTCCCAGGTTCTATTCCGGTCAAGGGCATGTACCTTGGTTGTGGGCGTATCCCCAGTGGGGGATGTGCAGGAGGCAGCTGATAGATGTTTCTTTCAACAATGTTTCTAACTCTCTATACCTCTCCCTTCCTCTCTGTAAAAAGTCAATAAAAAATATAAATATTTTTAAATGAACTTTTTAAGGGTACAGGTGTATGAATTTTGACATATTGTACAAATTAGTATAACCACCACCATAATCAAGATACAGAAAAGTTTCATTATCCTCCAAAAGTCCCCCATGCTATTCTTTCATAGTTATACCACCTCCCATCCCTATACTGGCAATCGCTGATCTATCCTTCCATTGTATGGTTTTATCCTTTTGAGAATGGTATAAATGTGTTTGTATAGTCCATAAGCTTTTAAAACTGGCTTTTTTTTTTTTTCATCCAGCATACTCGCTTTTGAGATTCATCCAAATTGCTGCATCTTTCAATAGTTTATTCCTTTATGTTGCTGTATTATTTTATTTTGTTGATGTACCACAGCTTGTTGAGACATTCACTCATTGAAGGACATTGGGTTGTTTTCAGATTGTGGCAATTAGGAACGGGCCTACTAAAACATTCATATACAGCCTTGGCCTGTATTGCTAAGTGGTTAGAGCAACGACTAAGAAGGGTAGCAGGTTCAATTCCAGTCAAGGGCAGGCACCTGGGTTGCAGGTTGGGGAATGCACAGGAGGCAAGAAATCCAGCTGAGGCAACTAATCTAGGTGTCTCTCTCATTCTCCCTCCCTTCCATTCTCTAAAAAATAAAAATAAATGGAAAGAAATATCCTCTGATGAGGATTAACTAAACAAAACATTCATGTACAGATTGTTTTTTTAAAAAATTGATTTGAAAGAGAGAGAGAAAGGAAGGGGGGTGGAGAGAGATATCAATTTGTTTTTTCCATGTATTTATGTAGCCATCGGTTGCTTCTTCAATGTGCCCTGACTAGGGATCTAATCTGCAACTTTGATATAATGGACGATTCTTTAAACAACTGAGCTAACTGGCCAGGGCCCTGGGCTTTTGTTGTATACCTTTGAGCACATTCCCTAACTTATATAGGAGCTAAAGGGTTAAAAGGAACTGTGAGAGCATGTGTGAGAGGGCAGAAATGGCACAAAAACTACGAAGAGCAGAAGTTGAAGGGTGCTGTCTTTCGAGACAGTGACAGATAGCCTTGGAGTACACCTTGAGACTCCAGAACACAAGCCTCACATTGTATACACAACAGGGGGGAACGGTGAAAACAATGGCCTGAAGAAGTAACTTAAATCTCCAGGCTTAGAACAGCAGACCTGAACCTGAGGTGCTAATTGGCCATTCCTTGGGATTCTGGGAGGAGTTTCACCAGGAAGACTGATACAGTGGTGGTGGGGTGGGGAGGAGTGGGGGTGGGGGGGTGGGGGTGGGGGGCTGGGGTGGGGTGGGAGTGGGGTGAGGGTGGGGAGTGGGAATGAGCCCTCTTTTCCCTCCTACTTCTTCAGACTGGTCTAATAATCAAAATGACCTGCGACCGATTAACCAGAGAAAAGAACCAAATTTAATGACAAATGTACATATGCAGGCTCCATAAGAATGTGGGGCCCCTGGGACAAGTCAGGCAGTTAAGGTTTACAAGCCGTGTTGAGCTAAGAAGAAAAGGGCATTGTGGTTTGGACTTCAAAGGGGAGAAAGGTTATAAACTTTGAGCTGGAAAACCAAATGTTTGGTAAACAAACGCTTGCTGCGCCAGCTCTGACAGTGGGACCGGAGGGCTTTGATGGAAGGGGCCTTGCTAAGTCTCCCCGTCTATCACAGAATAATTCACATTCGAGTCCAGGGACCTCTGACGGCAGCTCCCTTCCCGGAGAAGGTCCCCTAACTGAGTTCTTCAAGGCAGTTAGGGGAAAGGTCAAAGGTTTCTCTTGTGTCTTCTGTTTCTTTAAAGTAACCAGCTTAAAATAACCAATACCCCCAAAAGGCATATTGTGGGGGCAGCAAACTCTGCTCCCCTTCGGTGGCATGGTGCATCAGTTAAGCCAATCTGCAGCGAGATGACAAGAATGGAGTTGGAAAGGGAGGCCACTTACATTCCTGGGATGCACCCACGTGGTCATGGTGGATGATCTTTTTCATATATTGCTGGATCTCATTTGCTAATATTTTGTTCAGGATTTTAGTATCTACGTTCATCAGGAATATTGGCCTGTAATTCTCTCTCTTTTTTTGTTGTGTCTTTATCTGGTTTTGGAATTAGGATAATGCTGGCTTCGTAAAAAGAGCTTGGAAGTGTTGGAAGGGGGTGGTACTTCTTTGGAGCTCATCACCACAGTAGTGACATTTATATGTAATTACAGAATACCCAGCACAAAGAATGTTATATCATAGCCGCTCTACACTTCCTATATGAGTACCTGAATGAGAGTTACTAAGATACCAAATATGGAAAGGCATATTCTCTCTTTTAAATTGAATTACCTGCTATTCTTTGCACGCTCTCACTATGGAGGAGCCATAACACCTACCATCGTTCTGCCCCAGATGGCTCATCCTTCTCCCACCGAACCATGTCCTTCCCTCACTTGAAAACTCATTCTGCTCCAGAAAAAGTGTTCTTCCTGCCGAAACCGGTTTGGCTCAGCGGTACAGCTTCGGTCTGCAGACTGAAAGGTCCCGGGTTCGATTCCGGTCAAGGGCATGTACCTTGGTTGCGGGCACGTCCCCCATAGGGGGTGTGCAAGAGGCAGCTGGTCGATGTTTCTCTCATCGACGTTTCTAGCTCTCTATCTCTCTCCCTTCCTCTCTGTAAAATATCAATAAAATATATTTAAAAAAGAAAAAGTGTTCTTCCTTATCACAACCTGTCTTAGTTACTCAATAACCACGCACAGCCACATAGTATTGGTTTTGTATAATGTCAATACAATGCTTTGTGTGAATTTCGTAAGTTCAGAGAAAACAGAAGTATGTATCTCTATTTTTTTCTATAAGATAGAAAGCTGCCCAGAAGAGATATGTATCTTTTATTTCCATCCTATTTCCTCATACTCCTGCCTTTGAGAGCTGTAGCTATTTTTTACTCAGTAAACATTTTAGACTGACTCATGCTAGGGCATAGTTCTTGCATTTTCATTTAACAGGAAACAGAAATGATCAGCCGGATCCAGTTCACTGGTCACTAAATAAAGGAGAATAATTATCTGAGCAGCGTACTTCCTAATAAAAACATAACCTTCCACATTGGACTTGGGATCTATTGCACATTCGGACTGTAAATGACCCTTTTTGATGGCCAAACAAATACATTAATATATATATATATATATATATATATATATATATATATATATGTATATATATTGATTTCAGAGAGGAACAGAGAGAGAAAGAGAGAGAGAAACATCAATGATGAGAGAGAATCATTGATCAGCTGCCTCCTGTATCCCCTATATTGGGAATCAAGCCTGCAACCCAGGCATATGCCCTTGACTGGAATCAAACATGGGGACCTTTCAGTCCATAGGCTGATGCTCTATTCACTGAGCCAAACCAGCTTCGGCCAATCTATCCACTGAGCCAAACATTTAATTTCTGTGCCTGGGTTCTATTTTATCTTATAATAAATGAGCTGTGCCACCAACTACTTAATGTAAAGCGATTCCTAACTAACCTTGGTAACAAGGTTGGCAGGTGAGAAATTAAAAGCTCTTCTGAAGTCGTGGATGGTGTTGTTCACCGGTTAGAGCATTGGCCCGCACACCGAAGAGTCTCTGGTTTGATTTCAATCAAAAGCATGTACCTGGGTTTCGGGTTCCCTCCCAGTCCAGGTCAGGGTGCATGTGGGAGGCAACCGATCAATGTGTGTCTCTTATGTCAATGCTTCTCTCCCCCATCCCCCAACTCTCTCTAAAAATCAATGGGAAAAATATCCTCTGGAGAGGATTAAAAAAAAAACCCCAAAAGCAAAAAACAACAACAACAAAAAAAAAGACCCCCAAAAACAAAACAAAACAAAACAAAACAAAACAAAACCCTTCTGAAAGGGAGAAATCTCATTAGGAGAAAATACATAAAATAAATCTCTGAAGATATATCCCATTCAGTGGCTGCAAGGTCTTAAAATATGACAGAGTAATAACAAGCATTCACAGAGCTCAAATGACCTTAAGGCCATTTAGCCCGGCTCCCTTATGTGACAAATGAGGAAATTTGTACCTAGAAAAGTTTTGCTTCCCTTTCCATGGTGAGGTTAGGTGAGGTGCACATTCAGTTCTCAAAATGAGTTTATGAGTAGTTCAGGGAACTTGTCTCTAATATGCTCTTCGGGCACACGCTGAGCTGCATGGAGCAAGGTCTTCCAACAATGGATCTTGGCACAGAACGCATGATACCCGAACTTTCATCAGACCCAAAGCCACCTTGCAGTAAACTCAGTATAGTTCAATAGCATTAACAATAAGGATTTTCCCCAGGCTGCCACTGTGTAAACATGAAGAGAAAACAATGTGCAAAGCCAATCAGGCCCAGCTGTAAAATGCAATGAAATGCCCATCAGCAGATGAGTGGATTAAAAAACTGTGGTACAGCTACACAATGGAATACTATGCCACCATAAAAAGGAAGGAACTTTTACCATTTACAACAGCATGGATGGAACTGGAGGCGTTATGCTAAGCAAAATAAGCCAGTCGAAGAAAGATAAACATCACACGATCTCACTTATATGTGGGATATAATGATCAACATAATTTGATGAACAAGAATAGATCCAGAGACAAATGGCAGGGGAGGGGGGTGGTTAGAGAGCAACCAAAGGACTTGTATGCACACATATTAGCATGACCAAAGGACACAGACACTGGGGCGGTGGGGACTGGAAGGGGAGGGTCAAGCGGGGGAAAAAGAGACATATGTAAAACTTTAGACAATAAATAAATTTTAAAAAATGCAAAGAAATGCTATATGAATGACAGTGATATAACATTTTGGGGGGGATGAGGGAGAGAATAACCAGCAGTGGAAAATGGTAAATGCCCCTTGAATGGAGTGTGTGGCTTTATTGCACTTTGGGTAATGAAGTGCAATACCTTGATTAGTATGTGCTAAGAAGCAAAATGGAGGAAAACATATTCCAGTTTTGGTCTTGTATAATTGATTATTTGTATAATCTCATTGATCGTTTTACCGTCACACACACTTCCCCCCCCCTTTAATTTAAATACCTCTTAGAACTGAGATAGTAATACCAAACTAAGGGTAAGAATCAGTAAAAGTAATTGCTAAGTGTATATACATGTATTTAAATTGACAGACAATGAACTCAATGGAGGAAGCAATTTTAAAACAATGATAAATAATGCATATACTTTGCTTTGAATACAACTTTATTATATACGTTATTTTATTCATTCAAATGAACACTTATAATGCTTTTTATTCCTTGAGCACAAGTTCAGTTGTGCCACCGAGAGACGGCTCAGCAATAAAATGGTAGAGGGCTGTTCTCACCAGGGCCAAGGGAAATGTCAGAGTAAGCAGGTTTCTGCACACAAATCATAGCGCATTAGTTACGCATGCCAGCTTCCAGTATGCCAGTTCCTCACCAAGAAACATAGCTTACATTTTGCAATTCAGCTGAACAGGTTGAGAGAGCCTCTAAGTGAGAGCTGAGCTACTCTGTCTTTCCTACGACAGAATGGGTGGACCGCAGGAGTGCCCGGCCTACCTGCCAGGCTTCCTGGTGGTTCGGCTTTCTCTGCAAATACGTCGGATCCCTCCCACCGGGAAAGATTTGTTCCCAGGAGGGCAAGGCCAGGGGCCAATGCAGTGAAAAATGCCTGCTTTATTCGAGATCATTTCCAGAGGTGGAGATAAATTGGGTGGGTGTGAACACATTTGCCCCGGATTCCATTCCAGCCAGATGACTCAGAAGTCATAAGCTTGGCGTCTCAGCCACACACACAAGTGATTTCCAGGCAATTCTAAATATTTTAATCCCAGTGTTCTGATTAATTGAGCATCGGCTATCACACCTGGAGGCTACGCTGCTTCCCACCTGCCCTCCAGCCTCGGAGCTGGTGGAGGGTGGAGGTGGAGAAGGAGAGGTCAAGAAGCTCACCTGCTTACCCTTTAACAGGGCAGAGCAAAGCTGACAAAATAGCGAAGGAGAAAGACGAGGGCTGGAGGCAGGGATGCTGTTTGTTTTTTCAGCTTGTTGATAAAATATTTGCAAAGATCAAAAGCAGGAGATACCGACGCTGAGCTGTACTGTACAAAAGCTTCGAGCCAAATGCAGCTAACAAGAGTATGAAATTTTGGCAACAGAGTTGAGCATGCTATACCAAGTGCCATAGCTGATACATATGTGTTGGTTTATGTGTGTTCTGTCTTTTATCCAATCTGGGCATAGGATCTCTAAGGGAAGCTTATTATTGTTTATTATTGTTTAAAAATAATGTGATTCCTGCCAAAACCGGTTTGGCTCAGTGGTAGAGCGTAGGTCTGCGGACTGGAAGGTCCCGGGTTCGATTCCGGTCAAGGGCATGTACATTGGTTGTGGGCACATCCCCAGTAGGGGGTGTGCAAGAGGCAGCTGGTCGATGTTTCTCTCATCGACATTTCTAACTCTCTATCTCCCTTCCTCTCTGTAAAATATCAATAAAATATATTTAAAAAAATAATGTGATTCCTAATTGTACAATCATTTGGGCTATTTCTTTGGGAAGGATGAAGAAAGCTGAAGTTAGCCAGCTCTAGAAAATGAGAAAAAATTAAGTTTGCTTTTTACTAGCAATTGGGCCTCCTTCCTTTTTGCTGTGGTTCTGGGAAGGGAGAGTCCGTGTGCCCTAACTGTAACTGACTGGGATTTGATAAGCTGGTTAATGATTACCCACCGGGCAGGAGGGTTCTCCGGGCTTACTCAGACCCCAACGATTTCAGCACCAGAAACAATAACAGCCAAAGTGCTTCCAAAGACCCTGATAATTGGGGGAATTTCCTCTTCTCTAATTGGATGCAAAGCCCAGTAGTACTTACTGTAGAAAAGACACTTACAAAGTGAACTGCCTTCATGTACCTGTCCCTTGATTTCCTTTGCAGGAAATGTTATTGTTTTTAACTTTTAGAAGGGAGAGAACGGCTAATGAGGAGACAAAACTTCGGTTAAACTAAACATGTGCGTTTCTGAAATGTTTATTTTTGACCTTCTACTTAATTTTTAAAAATTGTTATCTCCCTCTTAGTGATTTGTTGTAATACACATTTTCCACAAGGTACCTTAGGCTTAGAAAACATATTTTAGTATTTCCTATTAATGCAGAAAGGCAGTTTTCTAAGCTTTTTGTTCCCTTCTTTAGGATTTGGGAAAAAAACAAACTAGTTTTGCAAAGCTCTTGCCCCAAAGTTCTAAAAAATCAAATGCGTTTTATAGTGTTTGGTTTTTCACAAGACGTAGGAATGATTGGAGTTTAAAATAAGGTGGTTTGGGGGGAATCCAAGGTGTCGGAGGCGTAGGTGGATCTTCTCCTAGGACCAACTCAGAATTATAACTGAGTTACAGCAGAATCAACCTGAATAACCAAATGAAGACGAGCTGAACAGAAGCATTAAGAACGTACGGAAGAAGCCACATCAAGACTGGCAGGAAGGGTGGGGATGAGAAGAAGACTGGCCTAGCACCCACAGGTGGTTATTGAGGGTCTGGAGGGATATCTCAGCTGCAAACGTTCCCCGTGAGGAGCCTGAGGCTTCAACCCCCTGAAGAGGAGCTCACATAGCATCTGGCTATGCAAATCTGCGGGGACCCTGCCCACCAGGGAGAGAGAGGAGTCTGCCAGAGACCCAGGTGCCCCCCTAAAGGGCCAGCACAGAAAATCGTGTTCCCAGGCACTCACCCTAGACTCCAGCAAAAGGACAGTGGCTCAGAACAGACTGGAGCCATACAGGGAAAGATTGGGTGGCATGGCTTCGAGAGAGGCCTAGAGGGACAGCCACCATGGCCCCTGTGCTGAGTCCCTCTCCCATGCTGCCCACAGATGGCCGTCTTCCTGGGTTCAAGCACTGGCCTCTACATTGAGTCAGCCTCAGAGATCCACAGACCCCATCCCGCACCCTGTGGCTGGCTCTGCCACGCTTGTGATCTGTGGAGGAATCAGCTAGCTGTGGGAACCCTGGGCAGTCTTTTTTGTTGTTGTTAATCTTCACCTGAGAATATTTTTTCCACTGATGTTTAGAAAGAATGGAAGGGAGAGGGAGAGAGAGAAAACATAGGCATGAGAGAGACAAATGGATTGGTTGCTTCCCACATGCACCCTGACCAGGGCCTTTAATTGGGAATCAAACCCGAGACAACTTTGATCTTTGAGCCAGTGCTCTAAACACTGAGCAAAATGGCCAGGGCCCATTGCAGCCTTTCTTGGAAGGCTCTTGATGAGGAACAGGCAGACTCAGGGGGTGACAGAGATGCACAGGGAGAGATGAGTTGGGTGGCTCTAGAGCAAGGGCCATTCTCTTCCCCCACTCCACCCCGTGCACTCCAACTGGGCACCCCGGTGGCTGTGCAGCACCGTCCCTCCACGTGGCCACATCTCAGTCTATTATAGCTTAATGAATACTCCTGGCCTCACCTTGATGATTCCCTGGGGTCCTTCTCTGCCAACAAAGGTCTGTAGGCACTTGGAGGATGGCGCTGACCTTGGGGCACCCTGAGATTTCTCCTGAGTGGCCGTGACCTAGCCCTGGAGCTGGATTTGAATCGTATCAACTCTGTGAACACCACTCGCCCATACCATGCGACTCCCGGAGAACCTGCCTCACACACTGGCATCCCACCAGGGACTCTTCCAGAGGTTCTGTTGGCAGCCTGAAGTATTCTATTTGGGATAATATTGGGTACATTTGTATATGTAATGGGATGAAACAGGTTCTGTCTGGATGCTTCTGTTGATCTCAAGCTATTGTTAAGCCTGCTTCCAACTGGGAATGGATGTCATCTAATTTGGCTTCTTTCTATCTTTTATAAAGTATGTCCTTATTTCTTAAATATCACAATCAATTTGCCGGTCTAAAGTCAGGAGAGAGACATTGATGTTAACCACTCATTTGTGTGCCAGTCAGATCCCAGCTAATGGGTCTTAGCAGGTGAACACTGATTCATGAACCAGGAGGTTACAATTCGATTCCTAGTCAGGGCACATGCCTGGGTTGTGGGCTCGATTGATCCCCAGTGTGGGGGGGGCATATAGGAGACAGCCGATCAATGATTTTTCTGTCATCTATTACTCTCTCCCTTCCTCTCTGAAAACAATAAAAATGTTAAACAAACAAGCAATCAAGCAAACAAAAAACCTAGAGTTCAGAATTATCATTCTGTACCGGCCATTGAATTAGTTCTCTTACAATTATGAGCAATTGACCAGAAATCCACAATGTAAACAGAATTTAGGAGGACATTAAAGATAATAAATGGTCCTCCCTCTCCTTTAGTAAAACTATTAATATTAATTCATAATAATTTAGGCTTATTTTAAAAATTATTTACCACATTGTTTATCAAAAAATTAAGTTAGACCCTTACTTTATATCACATTAAAAAAAAAAAAAAAAACAAACCAGTGAAATAACTCCCTGGCTGAAGAGCTCATTTGGTTAGAGCATTGTCCCGACAGGCCAACCTTGTAGGTTTCATCTCTGGTCAGGGCACATATGCATTAACCAGTGAATGCATAGGTGAGTGGAACAACAAATCAATGTTTCTCTCACTCTCTCTCCCTTCCTTTCTTTCTCTAAAAAATCATTTAAGAAAACTCTTAAATATGTATTTTTAAGAACTTAAATATTAATCAAAGACTTAAAACTATAACATTATGTTTTTTATTACATCAATCAAACTAAAAAGCTTCTCTACAGCAAAAGAAACCATCAACAAAATGAAAAGGGAGCCCACTGTATGGAAGAACATACTTGCCAATGATACATCTGATAGGGGTTAATCTCCAAAATATATAAAGAACTTACATAACTCGACACCAGGAAGATAAACGATCCAATTAAAAAATGGGCAAAGGACCTTATGAGTAGACACTTCTCTAAAGAGGACAGAGATAGCCAGTAGATATGTGAAAAAATGCTCAACATCACTAATAATCAGAGAGATACAAATTAGAAGTACAACAAGGCAGCACATCACACCTGCCAGAATGGATAAATAAATAAATAAATAAATAAATCAACAAACAACAAGTACTGGAGAGGATGTGGAGAAAAAGGAACCCTGGCACACTGCTGGGGGGAATACAGACTGGTGCAGCCACTGTGGAAAATGGTATGGAGTTTCCTCAAAAAATTAAAAATGAATTGCCTTTGACCCAGTGATAACACTTCTGGGAATGCATCCTAAGAATCCCAAAACACCAATCAGAAAACATATATACACTTCTATCTTCATAGAGGCTAATTTATAATAACCAAGATCTGGAAACAGTCCAAGTGCCCATCAGCAGTTGAGTGGGTAAAAAAGCTGTGGTATACCTGCCAGGCATGGCTCAGTGGTTGAGCATCAACCTGTGAACCAGGAGGTCACAGTTCAATTCCGGGTTAGGTGACAGACCCCGGTTGAGGGCTCAATCCCCAGTAAGGGGCGTGCAAGAGGCAGCTGATTGATAATTATCTCTCGTACTTGATGTTTCTATCTCTCTCTCCTTCCTTTCTGAAATCAATAAAATATACCTATAATTTTATTTTTTTAAAGCTGTGGTATGTTTACACAATGGAATGCTACTTGACTATAAAAAAGAAGAAACTCTTACCCTTTGCAATGGCATGAATGAACTTGGAGATTGTTATGCTAAGTGAAATAAGACAATCAGAGGAAGACAGGTACCATAAGATCTCACTAATAGGTGGAATCTAACGAACAAAATAAAATGAACAAAATAGGTCCAAAGACACGGAAGCATGGAACAGCCTGACAGATCTCCGAAGGGAGAGGGACTGGAGGTACTGGATTAAAGAAGGTGAGGAGGTTAGCCAAACAACAATACACATAGCCCACGGACACAGACAGCAGCATGGGCAGGCCAGGGTGGGGCAAGGGCTGGGTGGAGGTTGGGCAAAGGGGTGGTGGTGGCCATCTGTAATAGTGTCAACAATAACCACAAAGAATATGTGGTTTACTTGGGAAACTAAGAAATATTAGTGAGTGGGGAAGAGAGGCAAGGAAGCTTGGCTGGCCTGGCTCAGTGGTTGAGCATCGACCTCTGAGCCAGAAGGTCACTGCTCGATGCCTGGTCAGGGCACGTGCCTGGTTGTGAGCTCGATCCCCAGCGTGGGGTGTGTAGGCAGTTGACAAAGATTCTCTCATCATTGATGTTTTTACCACTCTCTCCCTTCCTCTCTGAAATAAGTAAAAAATTATATTAAGAAAAGAGAGAGAGGCAAGGAAGAAAAAGCAATCCAGATGATTTGTGTTATAGATACAGCTAGCACTATGAACAACTGGGACTTCGCCCAGCTGGGGACTTGGGATCCAGGGCAACACAGACTTCAGAGCCAGCTCTCTGATGAAGTGAAGCGATGGGCTATTGTATGTATCTACAATGGTCAGGCCCAAACCCATTAAAAAATATATATATTTTATTGATATTTTACAGAGAGGAAGGGAGAGAGATAGAGAGCTAGAAACGTCGATGAGAGAGAAACATCGACCAGCTGCCTCTTGCACACCCCCTACCGGGGATGTGCCCGCAACCAATGTACATGCCCTTGACCAAAATTGAACCCGGGACCTTTCCGTCTGCAGACCAACGCTCTACCACTGAGCCAAACCGGTTTTGGCCCAAACCCATTTTTTATATAAAGGAACTCCTCAGCTGGAAGAGTTAGTGAGAGGAGACGTGAATGTTAACCATTGAGAAAATTTTGCTTTTCAGTTAACCAGTTTCCATCAGTCATTTTTAAGGTCCGCTCCCCAGATGTCCATGTGAGCCAGGTGCAGCAGAGTGAGCTCCAGTGTCTAGATAAAGTCTTTGGGCAAAGGGACCCTAATGCTGCCTCAATGTGTTTAATTCAGACTTTTATTTCTAATTCAAATGGGATGAATTAACTCATTTGAATTGGAAGGGATTTCTTGATTAGGCAGATGCTTAATAACATACTTTAGGGCTTCCTGGATGGGAAGCATATACCAGGCGCCCCATCAGTCCCTGTAACTCTTGTCTTTTTTTTTTTTAATTGATTTTTTTTTTCCAGAGAGGAATTGAGAGGGATAGAGAGTTAGAAACATCGATGAAAGAGAAACACCGATCAGCTGCCTCCTGCACACCCCCCACTGGGGATGTGCTCACAACCAAGGTACATGCCCTTGACCGGAATCAAACCCGGGACCCTTCATTTGTAGGCTGATGCTCTATCCACTGAGGCAAACTGGTTAGGGCTATTACTCTGTCTTTGAACTGTCTTCATCCTTAGCGTCAGTCCAAGTCTTCGCTTCCCTATTTGCTTCTCATCCTCTGCTCAAGTACGAAAGAGCACACAGCAGTCTTCTAAAGAAGGAAAACTTGGGTGAAAAATCGCAGTGTTCTTCTGAATGCTATTCAATCTCATGTAGCTATTTTTATATCTGAAAATGTCCATATGTATCTACAGCTCTTCCTGTGGGAGGAAGGGGAGACAAAGATAGTGAAAAAAAATCTCTTGGAGGACAAAGCTAAGCTGTCTAGAGAATGGTCAAAGCTTCATTTTATTTATGTTTCAGGGAATACCAGGGGCAACTCTCCTTGTGAGACTGTGTGTGTGTGGAATTGTTTGCAACTTTCTCTCTTTGCTGTTTTCATCCCTCTCCTGTTTCCTGTTATATTTAACAGTAAAACCAAACCTCACTAAAAGTCCTTGGAAAACCTTCAGAAGGTTATGTGATTTCAAGGTGGTTATGGATCAAATAAATTTTTCTGGTGTGTGGGACGCTGGCAGGATTAGAATCCTCCCGGAGACACCACTGAAGATGGGCCGATGGTTCCGTCCCAATGAGATGGGACGCATAAAGGAGCCACAACGTCCACAGTAAGAGGCCTTGCTGGCTTAAAGCTGAAGAAATCCTCGCTGTCTGAGAAAGTGGGGAGAGACAAGAAGTCTCTGAGGATATTAAGTTGAAATCAAAACCTGGAAACACTTTTAAATGTGAGGGCTGGGTTCTGAGACGCTGACAGTAAATGTACAGTTTACATAGGTTTTGCCTAAAGATCTAATGTCTTACCATTTCTCACTTTGGGGCCCAAACCCATTTAAAAAATATATTTTATTGAATTTTTAAATTATTTATTTATTTATTTATTCATTCGTTTATTTATATATTTATTTTTACAGAGAGGAAGGGAGAGGGATAGAGAGTTAGAAACATCGATCAGCTGCCTCCTGCACGCCTCCTACCGGGGATGTGCCCGCAACCAAGGTACATGCCCTTGACTGGAATCGAACCCGGGACCTTTCAGTCTAAGGCCGATGCTCTATCCACTGGGTCAGGGCCAAACCTGTTTTTTAAAATATATATATTTTATTGACTTCAGAGAGGAAGGGAGACAGATAGAAACATCAGTGATGAGAGAGAATCAGTGTTTGTTCCCTCCTGCATGCCCTCCACTGGGAATCAAGCCTATAACCTGGGCATATGCCCTGATTGGAAATTGAACCACGACCTCCTGGTTCATAGGCCAATGCTCAACCACTGAGCCACACTGGTCAGGCCCAAATCCATTTTTATGTAAAGGAATCCCTCAGCTGGAAGAGTTAGTGAGAGGAGACATGAATGTTACCCATTGGGGAAATTTTGCTTTTCAGCTACCTGCCCAGCTTGTATTCTTAGATTTATACATGCATAAATGTATACCTGCTCTTCCTGCGGCATGAATCCTTGGCTTAGAAGGATACTGTATGAGCTGTTAAGCCATGAAAAGACGTGGAGGGAACTTAAATGCATATTACTAAGTGCAAGAAGCCAATCTGGAAAGGCTACAGACTATATGATTCCAAATATGATATTCTGGAAAAGGCAAAACTATGGATATAGTAAAAACAATCAGCAAAACTATGGATATAGTAAAAACAATCAGCAAAACTATGGATATAGTAAAACAATCAGTGGATATAGTAAAACAATCAGTGGTCTGGGGGTGGGAGTGGGGAGGGATGAATAGGCAGAATCCAGGGATTTTTTAGGGCAGTAAGACTACTATATGTATTATAATAGTATATATATATATATATATATATATATATATATATATATATATGTCATTAATCATTTGTCCAAATCCAACACAAAGAGTGAACCCTAATGTAAGTAGGGACTTTGGGGTGATAATGATTTGCTAATATAGATTCACCAGTTTTAACAGACTTACCATTCTGAGGAAGGATGTTGGTAACAGGCAAGGCAGTGCATACGTAGGGACACAGGTTATATGGGAAATCTACCTCTGCTCAATATTGCTGTGAACCTAAAATTGCTTTAAAAACTAAAGTATATATTTTTTAAAAAGTGGCTTGGCTGGTGTGGCTCAATGCACCAAGAGGTTGCTTGTTTGATTTCCCCTTGTTGGGGGCTCAATCCCCAGCAGGAGGTATGCAGGAGGCAGCAGATCATTGTTTCTCTATTATCGACGTTTTTATCTTCTCTGCCTCTCCCTTCCTTTCTCTCTTAAAAAAATCAATAAAATTATATATTTTTAAAAAGTGTATTGTATGTTTAGCTATTGCACACTTATACCTCCTGCACAGCAGTTACTTTTTCAGAAGACAACTGTCTTGGCTCGATTTTGCCACCTAGTGGCTATCTTGGGGAACTATCAAACACAAGACTGCCTTCTTTTTCAGTGAGGAAAACTTGTAATACACCAGACTTCCTTTCAGATATTCACAACTCACAGCTCAGCAAATGCCACTGAAGATTCTCTCCCTCTCCCGTTCTCTCTCTCTCTCTCTCTCTCTCTCTCTCTCTCTCTCTCTCTCTCTCATCCCCCCTTTACTACCTCCAACTATTGCTATTCTTTCTGTTCTCCCACAAAGCAGTTTTAGTTTTGTCATTTCCAATACCTCACCTTTTTTCACTCCCCGCCCCCGCTTAATTTGTGAACTTCTCACTCAAGTTAATAAAATTTGTTTGTTTTCAGGCGTTATTAGACACACTGAAACCAATGTAATAAAGTCTAAAACTTTTGTGGCGCCCAGAATTGCCCTTCTTTCAGAATCCCCGTAAGCTTTAAAGGTATTAGATTCGATTTGTTTTCCTCAATCACCAGTATTTAAGGCAACATTTTAAAGTCAATTAAAATATTACTTACACAGATGTGTTTGCTGATATTTGTCAAAGGAAAACTGGTAAGACAGACCAAGAACTAACACAAATGACTTCTATGAGGGATGAGAGCGATCAGAGCTCACTCAGTGCAGGAATAGAGACACTTTGCTGATTGTAGGTTTGTTTTTTATTAAAATAAATTTATCAAAATTTACAGAAATAAAATTCACTCATTTAAGTGCACAAGTCAATGATTTTTAGTAAATCTACAAAGTTATTAAACCATCACCACAATCTGATGTCCATGCAGATGCAGATGTCCCTTAAAAAAGCTGGCATAGTTTTCCCATGTAACCTATACACTTCCTCCCATATACTGAAATCATCTCTAGATTGCTTATAATGCCGAATACAATGTAAATGATATGTAAATAGTTGTTATGCAGTATTGTTTAGGGGATAGTAATTTTAGAACGTTTCAATCAGGCTCCAAAGAAACTTGATCTTTATTTGAAGTAACTCCCCTTGCTCACCGTGCCCCCAAGGGAAAGGGAGATGGGCCACCATAAGACAGAGCATGGAGGGTGAGTTTCCCCTTAGGAGCTGGGTCTTTTGTTGTTGCTAATCCTTACCGAAGATATGTTTTCCATTGATTTTTTAGAGAGAGTGGAAGGAAAGGGGGAGGAGGAGAGGGGAAGAGAGAGAAACATCGATGTGAGAGAGACAAATCAATTGGTTGCCTCCTGCATGCATCCTAACCGGGGGTGGGGGTGGAACCTGCAACCCAGGTAGTGCCCTTGACTGGGAATCAAACCTGCCTGCGCTCTAACTACTGTGCTGCTGTACAGGGCCATGGTGCTCATTTTATAGATTAGTTGTGAGGATTGGATAAGTTGATAGATGTAAAATGCTTGAACTATAACAAACAGCCAATATTCATTGATACAGAGAACAGACTGGAGGTTGTTGGAGGCGAGGTAGAGGTGGGGTGAGGGGTGGGCGACATGGGTGGAGGTCAAAAGGTGCAGACATCCAGTTATAAAACTAATAAACCGTGGGAATGAAATGTGGTGCGTGATGATTATAGGTAACAATGCTGGATTGCTTTTCTGGAAGTTGCTAAAAGAATAGATCTTTAAAAAAAATATATTTTATTGATTTTTTACAGAGAGGAAGGGAGAGAGATAGAGAGTTAGAAACATCGATGAGAGAGAGTCATCAATCAACTGCCTCTTGCACACCCCCTACTGGTGATATGCCCGCAACCAAGGTACATGCCCTTGACCGGAATCGAACCCGGGACCCTTCAGTCCACAGGCTGATGCTCTATCCACTGAGCCAAACCGGTTTTGGCTAAAAAAAAAAAAGATCTTAAAAGTGCTCATCGCATCAAAGAAATTATTTGCAGCTATGTATGGTGGCAGATGTTAACTAGACTTACTGTGGTCACCATTTTGCCAAATACACAGCTATCAAATCATCATTGTACACCTAAAGCAAATACAATGCTCTATGTCAATTATACCACAATAAAAATAATTCAAACAAAAATAGAGATTCACTTTAGTTATGAAAACTGGTGGATTTTTATTCATCAAGTCATCCTGGGCCAATGTATGATATCCAGTTTCCTGTCAGAGTCCAGAGAGTCCGGAGTGTTGGTAGGATTTTAAGCAGGATGTGTGGTTCCATTTTGGGTACCCTGTTATCGGCCTCTAATCCACGAGTCTATTTTTACCAAGAGGTCTAATCCCAGGGATTCACTGTATCCTCAGAGCTGGAGTGCCTGCAAAAAGTCAAGTTTTTAAGACATGAGGTCTGTAGCAGATGTAAGGCTAAAAAAAATAATGAAATCTCTTAAGATAACCATTTTTAGACCGCTCCACATCCCCCAGGATGTCTTATCTGATGTAAGCTCCTTAGTAAATCAAAATATTTGTCCTGAAGTAGACAGCCATCTTGGAAGGTTTCAACAGATGGGATTTTTAAATAGCTCTGGGATACGTCAGCTCATGTGAAGCAAAACAAAAGAAAACAAAAATTAAAAAAAAAAACCACTAGAATCTTTCCAGGGTTTTATAAAATTATGAAATAAACGATTATTTGCTTAGTTATGGATTTCTGCCTAAACCTGTTTACAGACAGACATACTTCTGAGACCAGCACTTGTGATGGCTGGAGCATCATACGCCTATAGTTGTTCCTCAGTAGCCACTGGGAATTGTTCCACAACTTCCCACGGATGCCAAAATCTGCAGATGCAGATGTCCCTTAAAGAAGCTGGCATAGTTTTCCCATGTAACCTATACACTTCCTCCCATATACTGAAATCATCTCTAGATTGCTTATAATGCCGAATACAATGTAGATGATATGTAAATAGTTGTCACGCAGTATTGGTTAGGGGATAGTGACAAGAAAATAAAGTCTGTACATTTTTTTTTTTTTGGTACAGCAACCACCTAAGCCTAATATTTTGGATCTGCAGTTGGTTGAGTCAGCTGATGTGAAACCATACGGATACAGAGGGCCAACTGTGTGACTCAGGTACTACGCCGAAAGCTCTTGATTTCAGTTTGTGATTCAGGGTTCAAGTGCTCCTCTGGGTTGTGGCTCTTTGCAGACCTCATTCTTGCGAATACAATCACAACTTCCCTCTGCTCCATCTGCTCCTCGTCCTTGATCAAGTTGTGTCTGTGATTTGGGAAGATGGTGAAAGCAGAGACTTGTGTTGCTTCTGCTCCCCCCCCCCCCCCCCCCCCCGCCACCCCTCCAAGTTGTAGCTTAGTGACAAACATAGGGATCTCTATCCTGGATGGACTTTTATAATATCGGACCTTCTGTCTGTCGTACCAGATGCAGTCTACAAAATAATTCTTACATTAAGCTCAGGAACATGCTTTAGCTCCCGTATACTTCATAATCATATTTCCTCTTCTCCACACCCACGTGAGCAAGCAATATTTGCAAATCATTTTGACTGTGAACTTGATAATTTATGTGAGGCGTCCTTGAGTGCTCAGGGCCTGGCTTTGCCCTCCACAGAGCTCCTGGTTGGGACCCCAGTGGAAAGGGCCTTGTCGGGTTCTTTATGACGTAGACTGAACCTGGCCCTTAGCAGTGAGGACTAAGCAGGTGATACTAAACAGCAAGCAAAATGTCTGACTGGCCTTTAAGCCTGGCGTTTCTTGGAGTTCCTCAGCACCTCTTCTCCTCCCCAGGATATTCATCCTAATACCTTCAGATTCTATCTATATATTGATGATTATCAATTCTATAATTTCAGCCCAGAACTCTCTCCTGAGGTTTAGTTCCACATACCCCACAGGCTAGCAGGCCTGTCCTGATGAATGTCCCTTTGGCTATCCCGTAGAATTCGTCATCCCCTCTCTCCCCACCCGGAGTGCGGCGGCCTTGGCAGGCATGTGTCCTCCCGTGACACACCATCCACCTGGTTCTCCAAGCAAGTCTCAGGCTCGGCTCCTTATTTCCTACATTGCTCTCCAACACGCACAAATATACCTCCACTCTTCTATCTCCCTGGTTATTTCCAGAATTCATTTAATTCTTTTCATATCCACGGCCACTCCCAAAGCTTCCTACACATCTAGCTCCGGATCTTGTCCCTTTCTGATAGTCTAAGTGCAATTAAAACACAATTCAGATAATTTCACTCCCCGACTTGAACTCTTTCCAAAGTCCCTTATTGTCGTCTAAATAAACACTATCTCAGCAACCAGTAGTTCTCAGTTCCTCCAGTGCCACCCGCCCTTCTCCTCACTTGTACTTGGCTAACTCCTATTTAACGGTAAGGGTTGAGTTTGTTTGTTATTTCCTTTGGGAAACCTTCCCTGCATTCCTCTGTTCCCACAGCTCCTTGTGCTTAGCCTTCATAGCACGTGTATTATGTTACACTTACCTGCATGTCTTCTTCCTCACACTCCACGTGCCAGGAAGGAGGGAACTGAGTCTAGTGCAGCACTGTGGTCCCAGTAGCTGGCAGGCGTTCTGCAAATATTTTTGTGTGCGTTAATGAACTGACCCACCTCAACCAAAATCACCATCATTGATGGTGGTTAGTACATGTGGATGTGCCCTGCAGCATAGGAACAATAACAAAATGGGAAAATCTTATATTGTGAGCCATTCCTGGAAATATTTGATTCTTGCTCGGTTCAGAAGGTATTGGAACCACATAAAAAAGCAAGATGATTAACCCATTAACAAATAAGTAAAGAGGCCCTTTCGGGTGCCAGGTCTTTGGAAGTATGGAGGTGATTGAGGCCTGGTAATGTTCTCCAGCAGTTCACAGTCGAGTGGGTGATAGACTCACAGGATGCTAAAGTGGGGGAAGACAATAAGGAAATCCAGTTCAGCCCCTCATTTTACAGAGGAGACCTAGATGCTTTCTACAGTGTCTTCCAAATGACTCAATAGTTCTATAAAAAGAGAACAACTTTCTGGTTACACACCCACACTTTTCCCACCTTCAGTTAATCTACTTCCTCAAAAAGGGAGCACTGTATCAGCAACACTATGAATATCCTAGTTTCCCTTATAGCCAACATAAGCTTGCCTTGGAAAGGGAAGGGAAAATCTGTCTGTATGAAATAGTTAAAAAAATGATCAACCCTAGCTAGTTTGGTTCATTGGACAGAGCCACGACCTGTGGACCCAAGGGTCCCAGGTTTGATTCAAAATCAAAGGCAATTTTCTGGTTATACACCCACACTTTCCCCACCTTCAATTAATCTACTTCCTTAAAAAGGGAGCATTGGTTGCAGGCTCCCGGGCCCTAAAACCAATTGATGTGTCTTTCTCACATCGATGTTTCTCCCCTGCTCCCTTCCACTCTCTTTCTCTCTCTCTAAATAATAATAATAATAATAATAATAATAATAATAGAGAGAGAAAAAAAAGCAATGAAAAAATATCTTCAGATGAGATGATTAACAATAAAATTATCACTCATTAAAATCATCAAGCTATGCTTGCCGGATATGGGAAGAATTTGATTACACATTTGTTTGACTTAGGTGTTTCACTGGTTGGAAATTGGTTTTAAAAAGACTGGTATTATACAATTATGATAGAATTAGTCTTCAACGGACACTTTAGGAGTAAAATGGCCATTTCTGCACATTTGAATGTGTTGACATCAGGCAAAAACAGACCAACTGGTGTGCATCAGGTGAGCTGTGAGGAAGTGGCCTGTCAAAGACTATTTTCCTGGGATAAAACAGGCCTCACCAGAGGAGACAGGCGCAAGGCAGCCTAGAATTAAAAGGTTGGAAATATCCACATCTTCAAGTCAAAAAACCAGAAATGCTTATTTGTGGAGGACAGTCGATGCCTTAAATATCCTAGTTTCCCTCCCGCGTCACCTGTTTCCTGGAGCTGGGAACAACCCGAGGTGGGGTTTCACGTGCTCTGTTTTATATTTAGAGGATCCCTGACCTTAGAAGACCTCCCAGGCACCAAAAGCTATCCTCTAGAGGGGACATAGATCGGCCACTGATGATGGTTGCTATGTCAGCATACTATTACACACACATATTCCTTTTTAACATATACATACATATACATTATATGTGGGTGTTACTATGGCATGTACATCTATACATTATGACAACTACTAGGAGCAATTGTATTAGGAAATCAGACTATTCACCAGTCACATTTTGGGCCTGGCTTTCCCTTTTTTATTTCATAATTCATGAGGGAGAGGGGGAAAAACTTTCCTTTTTTTTTTGGTATTTAATAGAGGAGCAATGACACTCACTGTTCCTTCAAATAGAAAAGCCAAAGTTGCCTTATCTCAGAGATTCAAACAGGTCTCAACTTATATGTTGATTTCATGAGGGCTAGAATGTGGAATTTAAACTAGGCACCACAGAGAGAACCAAACACCCCGCATTTCCTAAATGGGTGAGCACCGGGGCTTGGATGATAGACGATGGGAACATCTAGGCAGGCATTGTGATGTGCTTTAAATTTTTTTTTTTTTAATGATTATAGGCTATGCTATTTTAGAAATACTAGAGGCCCGGTGCATGAAAATTCATGCACTGGAGGAGGTGTCCCTCAGCCCAGCCTGCCCCCTCTCACAGTACAGGGGCCCTCAAGGGTGGGAGGTGACCCGGTAATCAGGGCAAGGAGATGCCCATCACACCTCTGATGCTGTCACTGCCACGGCCAGCCCTGGTTACTTGAGCTTCAGGCGGCCCTTCGTGGCTGGGCAGCTGCCACCCGAGGCTTGCCTATACCTCGGGCCCACCCTGGGTGGCTGGGTACCGCCATTTTTGAGGGTGGGTCAGTCAATTAGCATATTCCCTCCTTATTGGCTGTGGGCGCCGCCATCTTTGTGAAGGCTTGAGGATCAATTAGCAAATTCCTTCTTTATTAGATGGGATATATGATTTTTAGTTTGTTTAAAGATACAATTTTCTCAACTTTGGAATTATGACCCTGGCTTCACAGTGTGTATATAACTTGCCCAAGTTCTCCTTTTTGGTCAGTAGGGAAGCCAGGCCTAGAAGACAGAGTCTGACTCCAGTGCCTGGATTCTTTCCTCCACCACACACTCTTTTCAGAGAGAATTTTAAAAAATCTTCACCTGGCTCAGTGGATAGAGCATCAGCCTGTGGACTGAGGGTCCCGGGTTCTAATCCAGTCAAGGGCATGTACCTTGGTTGCGGGCACATCCCCAGTAGGGGGCATGCAGGAGGCAGCTGATTGATGACTCTCTCATCAATGTTTCTAACTCTCTATCTCTCTCCCTTCCTCTCTGTAAAAAAATAATAAAATATATATTTTAAAATAAATAAATAAATAAAATCCTCACCTGAGAATATTTTTCCATTAATTTTCAGGGAGTGGAATGGAGGGAGAGAGACACACAGAGAGAGAAACATCAGTGTGAGAGGGACACATCAATTGCTTGTTTCCCACCTGTGTACCGACCAGGACCGGGGATCAAGCCTGCAACTGAGATACTTGCTCTTGACCAAAATAGAACCCAGGCCCCTTCCATCTGAGGTCTGATGCTCTATCCACTGAGCCAGACCAGCCAGGGGACTCACACATTCTCTTTAAACCATACTGTTCCTCCTCCAGACCTGCCACTCCAGCATTTAACAGAGCACCCAAACCCATGATGATTCCTCAACAACTGCTCATGGAATTGAGGTGAACCCAAGTGCAGACTTGTTCACCACATTAAGTGAACAGGACTTCAGTAGAAGAAGAAACCTAAGCAGCCATGTAGACAAAGAGGTAAATAGGGACCTCCATGCCACACACTGCCTCCCTCACCACTTCCCAGCCCAAAGGAGAAAAACTTAAACATGACCCCAAATTACGTCTGCATAAGAAAAATAAAGAATTTGAAGCGAGAACTGCCAACTCACTTAAGAGATGGCTAAGAATGAAATTGGTTCTAACTGAGCAGAAATTCAATGTTGGCATTCACTCAGCTCAGAAATTAGGTCAGTTGTTTAAAATTGTGTCCCAAGGAAAGGCTGAGTGTCACAGGTAATTACCTTCAAACTTCCCAGCATCCTGAGGGAGCCAACAGCAGTTTCAGAGTGCTCTGTGTAAGCACTGATTGGCCTCGTCCCCAGCTTGGTTTTTATATTCACAGAGTTCACTCCCATGAGCCATACCATCAGTTTTTCCCAGCTCATTGAAAAAAATCTCATTTCCCAGCAGCAATTCTTTGTGTTCCTCTAGCTGCTAGAGTCTAGCATATCCTTCTTGGGACAGACAAGCCATCCTTCTCTTAGTTCCTAAGGAGGCAGTCAATTACCGATCTTTATAGTTAGGATTCTGAAACATGACAGTTGAGACAGGCTTACTTTCATCCATAGGTCCCTAGGGCATAATCTAATTATGAACAAGGTATAATGCACATAGTCTTTCAAAGAACTCTGGAGTAAAGGCTCTATAGCAACCAGAGACATCAATAAGAGAGCATTAACTCTGAAGGCAGCCTTTATTGAACACCAAAGAGCGTCAGTTATGCCACAATGTGGTAACAAAACTAATACATTTCCCTTCTTAAACTAAATTGAGTTGGGTGCCTGACTCTGGGGACCTGGCTAACACAGGCATCCCTTCCTGCCTCATGTGGATGCCTGGCCTTTCTGTGAAGAGTTCAGTTTTCAGATTATTCTATATCCCTCTCTTCCAGGCTTTCCGTAGCTGACCCCGCCTCTTCCCCTGCCCTTTCTCAGCCTCTTCTCCCTCTTTACAAAGGGACAGCTGACATAATCCGCACCACTGTCTCAATAGCCTGGTCTTTTCCAAAAACATGCTTAAATACTCCTAGACGTATGTTTGCATATGTCATGTAATGTTTCAGAGCCCGAAGAAGACACACCCTGTCATCTACGTAATCCAGTCTAACAAAGGAGCCTTAAGGTTCCTTGCACACAGACATACCCAGACACTCTCATCATGGCAGCTTACCACTTTTACAGTGCGTTGCAGGATATTTATTTTCCCAGCAGCTGGTACAGGTTTCTGTAGAGCGTGAGATCTGTCCTGTTGAACTGGTCATCTTCACAGTTCACCCTGTGGCCTTGCTTATAGTTTCTGGAGTCGCTGAATGTGTGGGTATGAATGACATTTGTGTGGAAACACATGGGTGGATGTTGGTGGAGAGCATGAACTCAGGGAATCTGGGGAAATATTACTTAATTCTTGCATAGGTGCATGCAGTTTTACAATTCAGGGCAATTTACTAAGGAACTGCTTGGCAGGAAAAAGAAACTCCTGACATCTTTGATACCTTTTTTTTTTTTTAAAGACACTTTGTTAAACTTTACTTCAATTATCTTCTAAAAGGGTATCCCTGGTCATAACTTGATTTTGTGCCTGGGGGCATACTGTCTAAAATAGTAACTGTCGCCCTGGCCAGATTGTTCAGTGGTTAGGATGTCAGCCCTTGGACCAGAGTCACAGCTTTGATTCCTGGTCAAGGGCATTTACCTCAGTGGCAGGTTCAATCCCAGCCCTGGCCAGGGTGAGTGTGGGAGACAACCAATTAATGTGTCTCTCATGTCAATGTTTCTTTCTTTCTCCCTTCCCCCCCCCCCCCCTTCGACCCTTCCACTCTCTCTAAAAATCAATGGGAGGAAAAATCCTCAGGTGAGAATTAAAACAATAATAATTCCTAATAAATAAAAACCCAGGGTCTGTAATGTCCAAAACGACCAAAGGCTCAGCCAAACACTGTAAGTTATCCCTGCAGTCCATGCTTGGTCGCTGTGATGACCTAGCACTGACTGCTGAGGGGGCTGCAGATCAGGCCCGGAGAGAGCCCAGAGAGAGAGGCAGGGTCTGATCTGCAGCCTCTGTATTGATCAGCTGTTGCCTCTCTTTCTTTTTGGGCTTCGTCAGCAGCTGCACCTCAGTTTCTCTCTGGGCCTCCACAGAGGCCGCTGATCAGGCACAGAGATAGGCCCAGAGATGCTGACTGGCATAGAAATCGACCAATCAGAACCAAATCTGGGTGAACTGTGAGGAGCCAATGGCTGCTCAGGAGGCAGAGCTTTTGACACTGACTGGCATAGAAACCAACCAATCAGAACCAAATTGGCTGGCAGGGGAGGGCAGTTAGGGATGAGATCAGGCCAGCAGGGAAAAGCAGTTTAGGTCAAGATCAGGCCAGCAAGGAAGGACAGTTAGGGGCAATCATGCAGGCAAGCAGAGGCAGTTAGAGGAGATCAGGCAGGCAGGCAGAGGCAGTTAGGGGTGACCAGGCAAGCAGGTGAGCACTTAAGAGCCAGTGGTCCCAGATTGCGAGAGGGATGTCTGACTTCCAGTTGAGGCCTGATCCCACAAGGGATTCCTAAGAGGTCCCCAATTGGAGAGGGTGCAGGCTGGGCTGAGGGACCCCTCCATGCACAAATTTTGTGCATCGGGCCACTAGTAATAATAATAAAACAGCAACTATATTTGTTGATATGTGAAAGTAGGTTGCTAGGCCCAAACTTGTCAGCAAAGGAACATATAGTATTTTTATGACCAATAAACTCTTAATGGCATCTAGAAATCTAAGGCAAGAGAAGTCATTTGATTCTTCCCAAAGTGCCACTGTCAGGAAATCTTCGAGAGGGAAGATGATCTAATGTATTCCATTATAGGTTCCACGTGTCTATTAGCTCTTAAACTTCTGTCATTAAAGAAACACTAAGAACAGGGTAAGACAGAGGCACATAAAGAGGCAATGTCTTCATCCCAGCAAGTCTCCTGCCAGCGAAGAGAGGAAGAGATGGAGGTCTGGCTTATTGCCATTCTCCATAGAATCTGAGTTTTTACTCCCCAATTTCCACAGAGTTGAAGGATGAACAGACAAAATTCTGAGAATGGAGTTAAGTGAGTGACAACAAAGGTTTAAGGGTTTCTCTTTGGAAACAAAGGAGAAAAGAAGACTGGGGCAAAATGATTTAGGATCATAAGAATTTAATAAGAATGAGTGAATAAAAGACCAAATAAATGTTTTTAAATATATTTTTATTGACTATGGAGAGAGAAAGGAAGAGGAAGAGAGAGACAGAAACATCAATAACGAGAGAGAATTATGGACCAACTCCTCCTGCACTCCCTGACTAGGAATGGAGCCCACAATACAGGAATGTATCCTGACTGGGAATCGAACCGTGATCTCCTGGTTCATGGATCCATGATCAACCACTGAGCCACACTGGCTGAGTACAAATAAATATTTGTTTCTACTCTTCCCCTCCCCCCCAATTATCATCTGAGGATATGTTTATTAATTTAGAGTGAGTAAAGGAGAGAGAAAGCCATTGCCTCCAGTGATTGGTGATCAAACCCCAAACCTAGATATGTTCATTGGTTAGGAATCAAACCTACAACCTTTTTATTATTCAGGACAACAACCTAGCTGAGACTAGTTGTTTCTATTCTTAAACTTTGGTCAACAGACTTAGTATAACTTAGTAATACTTGATGAAATTAGCTATTTTTATACACAGTCCTGTTTTTGTTTTAATTATGCCAAAATTTCCAGCTCGAGCAAACCACGCTCATGGCAAAGATTCCTGTTTCCCCAGGTGCTTACCCAGACCATGACTGTTTTCCTGGTGTCGGTACAAGCAACATAGCTCAAAAGGATATCCTTCTAGCATTAAGTTACCAACCTAAAAATACAGCCATGATGGCATGCCATACTCCTACTCGTAGATGCCTCTGCTCATTTTCTGTTATCCTAGCAACCTCTTTTGTTTTAATCCAGGTGGAGAGCAGTGTGGGAAGCTGGAATCCAGAGGAACCACAGTGACTTTGATTTTTAGCTGTGAGGGAGCGCATGCCCAGGGGCCATCCTCTCACCATAATGTGGATGGAACAGGCTACAGAGATCAAGGAGGCAGGACCTGGCAAGCGTTCAGGCCAACAGCTGGACACTTACTGCCATCGTGTTCCAGGAGGAGCTGGCCTCCAGTATCCTCTGCAGTGGATCATGGATGTGAATAGGGTATGCTCTGAAGAACAATTACTTCCCCATTTGTGGGTGATGTGGTTTACTGTTAAGTGAATATGGGAGTTTTAAAGAGTGAAAAAAAAATATAGAATATCCAATATGGAGTAGAAAGGGCATAGAATGGACTAGAAAGGTCATACTGTAGATGAGTTTAAATAACTCTGCTTATGTAAAAGGGCATAAACAAGGGAATCAGACAACCATGAACTTAAATATGGGCTTCACTACTTACTAGCAGACTTAGTTATAATCTGTCACATAGGAGACACAAAATTCTCACTTAACAAAATTCCTAAAAATTCACTCTTCTGTTAATGTTTTAGAATCTGGTAGCCCTTTCTGTACAACCCAGTTCACTGTAATGTTCATCCTCTGAACCAGATTTGCATTTAGCATCTATACAAACTACTTGGCTATTAGTGGATATTAGTTAAGATCCTCTTGAGAAACAAAATCAATAGGAAATCTACAGGAGTAGATCTACTGTAAGGAATTGGCCCATGGGGGCTGAGAAGTCTCACAGTCTGCAGACTGCAAGCCAGAGACCCGGAAAGCCAGTGGTGCAATTTGGTCTGAGTTCGAAGGCCTAAAAACCAGGACAAGCAAGGGCAAGAGAAGGCTTATGTTCCAGCTCAGTTAGGCAGGAAAAGACGAATTAATTCCTTTCTCCACCTCTCTTTTCTGTTTAAGCCCTTAACAGTTTAGGTGATGCCCACCCACACTGGGGAGGGCAAACCCATTTACTGAGTCCACTGACTCAGATATTAATTTGATCTGGAAATACCCTCACACACACACTCAGACATAATGTTTAGCTGAATATCTAAGCATCCCATGATCCAGTTGACCATAAAATTAACCATTGCACAGTAGATGCTGTTACATATTGTTGTGTGCATGTGTAAATATATCTATCATATTTAGTATTTTTCCTTTTTCTTCCCTTTTTATTTTTAAACCCTCACCTGAGTGTATGTTTTTATTTATTTTTATAGAGAGGAAGGGAGAGAGAGAGGAAGAGAGAGAAAGAGAGAAAAGGAAAGGAAGAAAGAGAGAGAGAGAAAAAACATTGATGTGAGAGAGAAACATCAATTGGTTGCTTCTCTTATGTGCCTAAACAGGGATTAACCCCAAAACCTTAGTAAGAGCCCTGACTGGGAATCAAACCTGCAACCTTTTGATGTATGGCTAACAATCCAATCAATTGACCCACCAGGCTAAGGCTGAATATTTTTCCTTTTTCCATGATTAGAAAATAAATTTCATAATGGCAGAAAGAGAGGAATATATATATATTTCAGAGAAGAAGGGAGAGGGAGACAGAGATAGAAACAATGATGAAAGAGAATCATTGATTGGCTACCTCTTGCACTTCCCCCTACTGGGAATGGAGCCCATAACCTGGCATGGGCATATGCCTTTGATCGAAATCAAACCTGGACCCTTCAGTCCATAGGTCCATTGAGCCAAACCAGTTTGGGCAGGACTATATTTTATGTCTCTTTATATTCACTTCAGCAAACATAAGTCCTTCATTGTGAGAAAGAGCTCTTTTGATACAGTTATCTGCTCTCCTTCTAACCCCTGATTACTGTCTATAGTTTTGCCTTTTCCAGAATGTCTTATAGGCGGAATCAAACAGTATGTAGCATTTTCGTATGGACTTCTTTCATTTAGAAATATGTACTCATGGTTCCTCCGTGTCTTCTTATAGCCTGATATATCATAGTTTATTATCTATTCACCTATTGAAGGACATCTTGGTTGCTTCCAAGCTTTGGCAATTATGAATAAAGCTGCTATATACACTCATGTGCAGGTTTTTGTGTGGACATAACTTTTGTAACTCCTTTGGGTTAATTACCAAGAAGTGCAACTGCTGAAATATATGATAAGAGTATCTTTAGTTTTGTAAGAAACTGCCAAACTGTCTTCCAAAGAGGCCGTATCATTTTGCATCTTCACCAGCAAAGAATAAGTTCCTGTTGCTCCACATCCTTGCTGGCATTTGGAATGATCGGTATTCCGGATTTTAGCTATTCGAGTAGGTGTATAGTGGTATCTCATTGTTTTAATTTACATTTCTCTGATGACATATGATGTGGAGTACCTTTTCATATGCTTGTTTGCTATCTGTATATCTTCTTTGTGAAGAATGTAGGGAAGTTTTTCATTGCAAATACAATATCTTTCATATAGGCTATTCAGGTAATGCATTTCCTCTTGAGTAAGCTTAAGCAGCTTATATCTTTCCAATAAATGTGTCCATTTTATCAAAGCTGTAAAATGTATTGCCATAATGTTGCATTAATATTATCTTTATTATCACTTTAAAATCTGTAGAGTCTGTCACTATGTTCCTTTCATTTTCTTGATATTAATAATTTACTTCTCTTTTATTCCTCATTAGGCTTGAAGTTTATTAATTTTATTGAACTTTCCAAAGAGTTACCTTTTTTATCTTATTGATTTTTCCATTGTTCTTCTGTTTCATTGATTTCAGTCTTATCTTTTTTATTTTCCTTCTCCTTCTCTGAGAAGTTGAAATGAAACACTTAGAAATGGTAAATATATGAATAAATATAACTATTTTTTCTCATTAAAAATTAAAAAAATAACAATACTATATAGGTTATAACACATGTAGAGGTAAATTGTATAAAGCAATTGTAGACAGCAATACATATGGTAAATATATAATGATAATGTACATGTTATAACATATAGATAACATGTTTACTATACATTATAATTATAAAAATGTACCCTGTAAATTTTATAATTAAAGTGTATAATTTATAGCATATATAGAAGTCAACTGTATAATAGTCTATACTGGTGACATGCAAATGCCCAAAGTTTGGGAAACAAAGCAATAATCGAAGATGACTTGAAACACTAAATGGACTTTGATATGGAAAGATAAACAGAGCTAATATTTATATATTCATACATATGCTAGATTTTCCCTGCTGGCAGATATTAACTGATGACATACAGTAACTTTTGTTACTCCTTTGGGTTGACTTGACTCAAAGGTAATTTATTCAGTGAATGCCAGCTATTTGCTTTGTAATTTCTGCAACCCTAATACTACTATCAGCAAATCCTTTACACTTTGATCTGATCAGTCTCTATTGCTTCCCCTTTCTATTTTTTAAATGTTATTTGAAACCTTATTTCTTCTATCTTCTATCCCCCTCAAGCAGTTGTTTCTTTTTTTCTTTTACCTTAAACTTCTGAATCCAGAAAAAAGGCTCTGGTTTTTGTTCTTCTTTAGTGCTATTTCCAAATTATTGTTGCACTAACCTCTACCTTTGTGGTCCATAATCCTTCTCCCTTGACATATAGGGTATTAGGTCATCAACTTCTTTCCGACTTTGTCACTGTCACCTCCCAACTTCTAAATACCGCCTCCACATTCCTGAATTCCATGTACTGACCACAGCCTCCTTCTTGAAAATTCTTAACACCCTGGGAATCTATGAGCCTGGCCTTTTCTGTTTCTCACCCCACCTGGCTCTTATTCCCCCAACCCTTTAAAGGCAGGCATTTTCCAAGGTTCTTATCTCAGCCTTTGCTCTGCTCCCTCTACCTTCTTCCTTGATGACCTTCACATTTTCAATGAGTGCTACTTTTTTTAGATCTGCGCTTAAGAAAGACTAATTTGGGAGTGTTTGCAGGAAGTTACCTAGGCTTACGGCATTCCTGAAATCTATATAGACTACTGAATAATCCTTACAAAACATAGCCTTAATTCTCTAATGACATCCTTTAATATTTTATTATTTACATGATATAGACAAATGCCTTTTGGAGGTTCAAGTTGAAGAAATTCAATAGGACTAATTCTATATTAATTTCTTCCCATTTAATCTTGCAGATGCCAATTCCACAAACCAGAAAGCTTTGTGCCAATGGGCTAAGTGTGAAAGATTTTTTTCTAAATGAGATTCTTAAATGTACTGGCATCATTGTTGTCACCATCACCACCACCACCACCACCACCACCACCACCACGATCACTATCAAGTTGACAGCCTCTTCTATGGTTCTGGCTTTAGTAAAGAGGAAACCAAGACTTCCAAGGGAGAATCAAAGGCATGGGAGCTTTGTCTTATGTTGTACAGGTGATTCTGTAAAGGGGTCACAGTGTATTTGAGCTTTTACTTGCTACTCCCTACTCACCTCGCCCCCCCTCCCCCCTGCCCCCCACACACATACACTATCTACATGGCATGCTCTGTTCCTGGATTTGGGACCTGAGTGCCACACATAGGATAGTATGAGCAGAGCCCTTCATGTTTCCCACTTAGTGATTTATCAGCTTGACTTGATAAGCAAAGTTGGAAGCAGCTAGGGGTCAGATTAGGAATGTCAATTATACCATTTATCAGTGGGATGACTTAAAGCAAGCCATTTCAAACCCTAAATTTCTTCATCTGTAGAAGGAGGATGATTACATTTATTTTTGCACAAATTTTGGTAATTTGAGATTATAACTATCTACATTAATAAGAGTAAGATGCAAATCGATTATACCTTCAAGATGCTCAGCAGCTAATCAGGAAGGAGAATGCAAATTAACCCAACAAAGATGGAGGTTTAATTTGCATACACAGGCATCAAGTGGCTGGAGGTGGGGTGGGACGCTTGCATTGTCACCATGGTGATGACGCAGGCATTCAGCACCACCCCAGCTGCTCCCGTCCTCTGGGCAGTGTGGGAAGGCGGAAAGGCAGCTCTGGGCCACAGCGAAGGTGATGCTGGTAGCCAGGGTAAGGAAGGCCCGTTCCTGCACAAACCTTCCTGCATTGGGTCTCTAGTTATAACTATAAAACACCTAATGCATATAAAATATGATCAGTTGTTCCTACTATGGCTGCAGTTGCACTGAGGGCAAATTTTCACGCACCCTAAGAACAGGCTGGACCACATGCATTTGAATCCTAGGTCTCTTACCTCCTGACTATTTACTCAGGACATGTTATTTACCCTTTCTGCCGTAATCTTGTCACATTTCAAATAGGGGAGCTGTGTCAACCTCCTTGGCAGGTGTGAGGATAAGCTTACGTTCCTATGAATAAAGCCTGAGTAGCCAGGACTCTATGAAGTTAGCTCTGGGAATTGCTGTTTTCTCCCCACTGTTTCCCTTTGCTTGGTACCTGCCATGCTTTTTCTAGGATGCTGATTGAAACCTCCACTTGGGAAAGGCACCGATAAGTCTTTACATTAAGGCTCTGAGGAAAGGATAAATGTGGCACAGTAGAGGAATAAAGAGAAGGTTGGTGGTCATAGAGCACATGGTATGAGGAAGAAAGTGATGCAAGAGGATGCTGGAAAGGGGTAGGAATCCAGAGAACAAAGTCTTCAATCAAAGTGATGTCTTAAGGACAGCACTTTTAGACCACTATGGTGGTAAAGGAGATACAAAAGAAGGATGCATGCCCAGTGAGCTGGAATTGAAGTCACAGAGCAGGGTTCTGAGCACAGGCTGTGAGATGGCAGGGCTAAGTGCCAAGTGTCTGACATCAACAGTAGCCAGCTTTCCATGGAGAAGGCAGGCTAGTGCTGCAGATGGAGCTGTGCTCTGGAAGTCAAAGGAACTTGCTTCCATTCACTGCTCAGCCATCAAGAGCTGCATGACCTTTGCCATTCTGGGCCTCAGCTTCCTCATTTGTGAAATGAGACGAGAGAACTTTTCAATCTTTCCCATTGATACACAATTCTATAGGAGGAATTATTTATTGCTGAAGCAGTACAGGAGGTCCTTCTGGAGAATAAAGAATATAAATTCGTTGTCCAGTCTCAGAATCTGACACTCTAAAGTTATTTTTTAGGACCTAGCTCCAAAGAAGAGGTACCCATAACATATTAATTTCTGCTGCTATAGCAAATCACCACAAACTTTGTGACTTATCACAACAGAAATTTATTCTCCACAGTTCAGGAGGCCAGAAGTGTAAAATCAAGGTGTTAACAGGCTGTGTTTCTTCTAAGGATGCAAAGATATAATCCATCCTTTTCTCTTGGCATTCCTTGACTTGTGGCAGCATAGCTCCAACCTCTGCCTGTTCTCACAAGGCCTTCTCCTCCTATCTGTGTCCTTTGCTGTGTCTCATAAGCACAGTTGTCATTGGATTTAGGGCCCCACATATATAGCCCAGAGTGATGTCAAATCAAGGTCCCTAATTTAATTACATCAGCAAAGATTCCTTTTGCAAATAAACTCACATTACAGGTTTGATGGGTTAGGACACTAACACATCTTTGGGGCTACCATTTAATCCACACTAAAGATCCCTAATGGTAAATATCCCAGCTTTCTTATATAGGTCAAATATGCTAATGTTCAGAAGGTAAGGACTTTTGTGTGAAATAGTTTGTGGGAGTTTTTGGAAATTTGGAAGAAGTAATGAATGATACACTACTTACTGGCAGAGTGGGCAAGGATCTGGGATGCTCACTGTGTAGAATATTTCTTCATTAAGAGGAACTGATCCATGTTTTATAACAAATTTTCCTACCAGCTTACATACATCCCCAAGGACATTGTTGTAGCTGAAAAATCCATTTATAATTATTGCTTCTAGAACATATCTCTATTTTACAAACAACCAGGAGGTTATATCATCTGTGAATTTCATTTTGGAGTAGGGAAAAGGACATTACATAATATTTATTCTCAAAGGGGTTGTTGGGTCTGATAGGGTGAAAACTCACATATAGAAAAGAAACCCTAAGATGTTTTTCTCAAAACTTCTTTTGAATAAATTTTCTATTTCATCAGCATTTCTTAAAGTAATTCCAGTTGCCAGCCTCTCCCTGAGTGAGGCATGCATAGATCTACTGTAACTCGTGGCAGTGTCTTGGAGAGATGTCTGGAGCTCCTGGGATGGAACTGTGAATACTATGAAGCGAGACTTCTTTTCCATAGTCCTGTTAGTGGACATTGTGACCAGCTTCTCTGAAACTTAATTTTCCTATCTTTCAAATAGGAATGTCAAATGGTACTGTGGATGAAAATGGGGTTCTACAGAAGGTACTCTGACAATGTGATCTGATCTAAATTCCTGACTGGGCAGGTCATGGTGGTTAGTCACACCCCAGACATATAACGTTTTAGTAAAAGGTTTATTATCTTCATCTCAAGCAAGCCCTGTCCATTGTTTCTGTGCACCTAGGCTAACACACCTATGAAATAAACTGTAACCACCCTCAAGATAGCACAAACCCCTGTTAACTATCCTGCAATCGAATCCCCTGCCTTGCTTTCTCCAATCTTCCTTATGTTCCCTCCTTAATGTCAAATGCAGACAAGAAACAGCAAAACTGTCCATCTTTGGAGCATCTGAGATCCAAATTTCCAGCATATGTCATTAGTTTGGCTCAAATAAATGCTTATAAAAATAGAAACAAATAGGAATGTCATACAGAAAGTCACCGTTGTTTACAAATTAATCTAAGTCTCCAAGTAAATGAATTATGAGAATAGCCCTAAATGTTAATTGCCTGTTGAGAAGTAGGAACTCTGAACAGAAGGAAGACTCAGCAAGGTTGATGTCTGTCTGTCCCGCCGCCTACCAGTGCAGGTGTTTGGAGACAAGAAAGTGGGGGAGGATAATATCCACACTCGGAAACCAAACGCTCCAGTGGTGCTCCTGTAATTAACTCCATCAATGGCAGCCTATGACCCATGTGATGTCTGCTCTTTCCTCAGACTGACTGTCAAAACAATACCTTTTGGAAGAACTGGAAAAGGGATGCAAGGGAACCAGGCCTCACACATGCCACTCCTGGCGTCTGGTGGCATTCAGATAGAATCCCTACTGTGGCCTAAAAGGCTACAAAATCTGGCCTCATAGCAAATCCTCCCCTTCACTCCCCTCTGTTCTCAATGCCTTAGTCCTGGACCTTGGAATGCCAACTATGCTTCATTGCCTGTGTCTCCCCTTGGAACTCTCTTCTCCCAGATATCCTCATATGTCATACTTCATACTTCATTGCTCCCTTCTTTCCTGGCTTCCTTATATAAGATAGTACCCCCTGCCAATTATATTCCTTTACCCTACTTCAGTGTTTCCCAAAGTGTGGTACGCGTACCCCAGGGGTACGGGAAGAGTTTGGTCGGGGTACATGTTGCACCAGAGTTTGGTGGGGATGTGCACTACACCGTGCTTAGCTGCGCCTAATTCTATGTTCTCATGAGTCAAATCAAGACAGTCTTGTGAGGCTTGAGATGGTCTGGTGTGCAAATAAATGTTATTTATAATATAACTTTTATTTATATTTTATTATGAATAATTTTATTTTTCATTTATTATTTTGTGTATGTACCAAAAATAAAAATATTTTGATTGTTATTAAAATACATCCATTTTTTTTGACAAGGGGAACTCAGCGTTATGAAAATTATAGAAGGGGTACACATATGTCAAAAGTTTGGGAAATACTGCCCTACTTGATTTTCCATCACAGTACCTGGCATTGTATTGCATGTGTATTTGCTAATTTGCTCATTGTCTCTGTCTCGCATGGGAACTTAATGGCCTAGTTCATTGCATTATCCTCTGTGCCTAGAACAAAAACTGGCATTGAATGAGCTCCCACTGAATATTTGTTGACTTCCTCATTTCACTCTTAATTGTTTCACTCTTAATATTTTTCATCAGAGCTGGAGTTCCAGGTTGGTACTTCTGCATGTGTTCTTTGTGATTTAAATAATGCATTTCTCTAGGGCCAAGAGCTTTGCCTTCATTTGTGTTTTACTTTTTCAATTTCCTTTTGATAATTAACACATATATATTTAAAAAATATATTTTATTGATTTGTTTTTACAGAGAGGAAGAGAGAGAGTTAAAGAGTTAGAAACATTGATGAGAGAGAAACATCGATCAGCTGTCTCTTGCACACCCCCTACTGGGGATGTGCCCACAACCAAGGTACATGCCCTTGACCAGAATCGAACCTGGGACCTTTCAGTCCGCAGGCCGATGCTCTATCCACTGAGCCAAACCGGTTTTGGCATAACACATATCTTTGTCTAATCAGCTTTTTTAATTTCCATCCAAGCAATTAATTAGTCATGATTTAAAGGACTAGTTAGAAGTTTGGCTACATCGTATGCAAGACTTCGAAGGTCTCCAAGCATGGCTCAGCTAATTCATTATACAAACTTTACAACCATAGACCACTAAACATAGGTAAGATTAATAGAACCTTATAAGGGGATTTATAGCAGATGATGGAAACATGGACTCCCTGAATTGTTGATTATTTATGTTATGTTGGGGAAAAATGGTTACTAGTTACCATAATGTAATTACTGGTTACCAGATATAAACTGTAAATCCATGAGGGTAATGATCTTTTTCATCTTGCTGTCCTCTGTATCTTCATGATATATGTAACTATCTCAAGGCACATGTAAACTAATCAGTGAAATTCTGCAGCACACCAAAGAATAAATTATATATTTTTGCTGATCTGACAAAAAATACATATACATTTGATTGACTTACAAATATAATAATAACAATAGTAATTAACTTTTTGCTCCAAAATGACTTTTAAAAAAATCAAGTATCTATTCTTATATATAAAGATTTCTGGTATCAAGAATTGATGTGATCAATATGATGAAACTCTGTTATATGACCTATATGTTTATAGTTCAAGAAAGACATGGCATTCACGCTGGATGGCTATTGTTGTTTGGCTGTTGTTATTATTTATTTATTTATTTATTTATTAAATATATATTTTTTATTGATATTTTACAGAGAGGAAGGGAGAGAGATAGAGTGCTAAAAACATTGATGAGAGAGAAACATCGACCAGCTGCCTCTTGCACACCCCCTACCGGGGATGTGCCCGCAACCAATGTACATGCCCTTGACCGGAATCGAACCCGGGACTGACGCTCTACCACTGAGCCAAACCAGTTTCCGCTGTTGTTATTTTTTAAAATTTAACAATCTAAGGGGAAAGAGGTCAGTGCCCCAGATTAAATAGTCAGATAATGCATGTTTTATAAATGCTTGCAGCCCTAGCTGGTTTGAATTTTGGCTTGTGGACTGACGGGTCCCAGGTTTGATTCTGGCCAAGGGCACATGCCCTGGTTGCAGGCTTGATCCCCAGTAGGGGATTTGTAGGAAGCAGCTGTTCAATGAATCTCTGTTATCATTGTTGTTTTTATCTCTCTCTCCCTCTTCCTTCCTCTTTGAAGTCAATAAAGATATATTTAAAAAAATTATTGCAGCACACTGATTGAAAATCTCTGCTATAGTAAATTGAATGGTGGGCCCCAAAAGATATGTCTATGTCCTAATCCTTAGAGCCTGTGATTATTATCTTATATGGCAAAAGATGTGATTAAGTTAAGGATCTTGAGAGGGGAGCTTATCATGCATTAGCCAAGTGACTCCTAAATGCAGTCACATATACTCTTATAAGGAGGAACACGGAAGAGATGACAGATAACCAAGAAGTCAGTGAGTGGTGTGGTCACAAGTCAAGAAATGCCGACAGCTATTCCAAGTTGGAAAAGGCAATGAAACAAATTCTGCCCTATAGTTACTGGAAGAGTGTGGCCCTACTGACATCTTGATTTCAGGTTTCTTGCCTACAGGACAATGAGAAAATAAATGTTATTTAAAGATATCCAGCTTGTGGTGAGTTGTTACAGCAGCCATAGGAAACTATTGCACTCACTCACAGAGTCTCTTTTTAAAAAAATAATTGAGTTGCCACGATTTTGTTAAGGACTTAAAAAAAGAAAAGAAAAAATATATATATTGATTTCAGAGAGGAAGGGAGAGGGAGAAAGAGATAGAAACATCATTGATGAGAATCATTGATCAGCTGTCTCCTGCACACCCCCTACTGGGGATTGAGCCCACAACCTGGGCATGTGCCTGACTGAGAATCTAACTATGGCTCATAGGTCAACTCTCAATCACTGAGCACACTGTAAGGGCTTTAAGGGCCTTTCTTAATCTTTTGGTATTCTAACCAGCCTTTTATTCTGATTCTGTCATTATTGTTAATCTTATTTTCCTTCATTCTAAACTGATAGTGCCCTGCCAGATCCTTATTCATCAACGGCTATTGTTTGTTATGTGGGCATTTATCTAGCTGCCTGTTAGGGTGAGGATTAATTTTATAAAAACACTCCTAATGATACACCCTTTGCAAATACTAATAAATTATGACCACTTGTGCTTCCTTGACCAATTCATAAATGGAAAGTAAGAATAGAGGACTCACCTGAACTCATTGGAGGGATTATGAATTCAGAGAGATCAATGTGGAATTGGTAGAATAGTCAGAAAAGTCTACAAATAAATACGTGGTCTGTGTTCTGAAAGATAGACCAGGATTGGATTAGAGCATTCTAGGACTTAGGTCGTTTATGATCTGAGTCACTTTCATAGACAACTTCATTTTGAGGTGTCATGAAACGCTTCACTCAGTCAAGCTAGGAGGCCCACTGGGTTTCAGTGATGAAGACAGAGTAGAAAATAGAAGAAGCAAGTCTAAGTGGAGTTTCTATCCCATATTTTCATTCTGTTTACTGTCTTTTTCGGAGTGGCTGGAGACTGGCAGATGGGCACCACTTAATTACCTCAGCAGATAGGAAGTGAGAAGGTTAAGCCCGGTGTTCGCCTGTCAGGCTAAGTGGCATGTGCTATTCCCTCCACCTACTGAGCTCAGTCAGCTGTGTTCTGCCACTCTGAGTGGGCCCTGGGGTCCTGACCCAAGACAACAAATTAATAGCCCAGCTCTTTCATGTATTTTCTAGCTACATTCTTCACACAGCCTGTCAATTAAGATTATATAAATTGAACCTAATTTTCCTATATTTGGACACAGCATGTCTAAAAATCTAGATCAAGTCCAGGCCAATTAAATTTTCTAGATTTGTGGCTCTCAACATTCTTTTTTTTTTCTTTTCTAAACGATTATAACACCCCATCCACTCCAATTCAACCAGGTGTGGCTATCTTAGTATTTCTTTTTTAAATTAATTTAATTTGATTTTTTAAAATTGGATTTATTGGGTGACACTGGTCAACAAAATAATACAGGCTTCTGGTGAACAATTCTTCAATATATCATCTGCACACTGTGTTGTGTATTCACCACCCCAAGACAAGTCAAAGTTAATGTTCCAATATTGACTTGAATAGTACTTGTAATCTCACCTGGACGATAAGCTATTCTCTGCTGAATCCTCAGCTTGCAATGGAATACATTGTACATAGCAGAGATCCAACAAACATTTGTTGAATCAATGAATAATGAATGAAACATGCGCCTAACCGGTGTGGCTCAGTGGGTAAGCATGGACTATGAACCAGGAGGTCAGGTTCAATTCCCGGTCAGGGCACATACTCAGGCCCCTCTGGAAAAGTTCTGAAATGTACCTCTCGATATCAAGTTTCAGAATAATAACATTATCTCAAAGAGAATCTATGTGAACAGGTATAATGATGAGGCAATGAGACAAAGTATTAGGCTCATCTTCCCACCTATTTGTTTTGAGTAGGTCTGGTTCTTTCCCTAGTCCTCTGTTTGCCTGGTCTGTGAAATGGGCGTGAGAGCACCACGCCTTCCCACAGGACTATACCTTTGACGTCAGTAAGCTTCATTAATTTCTGCTTGCCTAATCCAAGAGAGCGCAGGAGAGGTGGAAAGTGTCTTTTAATTATCTGTCTGCCCACATGCCAGGTGCCACTCACCCAGCTTTCAGCCTGAGATTGGCATCAAATAGACTGCCAAGCAAGGAAACATGCAACAATAGAAACAAAAGGCAGAAAGGGAACTCCAGAGAAGCTGTTGGGTAAGCAGAGCTTTGGTCAGGGACCTGTGTTTCAGGATGGTGGGACAGAGACACCGTGTGCTTGGCAGTTAGGTAGACAGATTCAAACCCCAGCTGAGGGCCTTTGAAAGTTACTTCGATGTCTGAGCCCTAGTTCCATGATTATAATAGGGATAATAATACCAATCTTCTAAGGTTGTAGAAAGAATTAGAGAAGTGTATTGAAACCAGGTGCTGCATTGTACCAGTACAAAACTAGTAGGTGTTATTGTTTCTGGCACTCTAGGGAAAGAGAGGATAAAGTTTGATAACTCCTGCTGTATGTTCTGGGGCAAGAAAGTAGCCAGTTTTTCCTTTTTATGCTAGAATAAACTACTGTTCACTAATTAGGCTATTAATAGGTCTGGAAAATGAAAGTTTACCTCAAGAATTTTGCTTCAAAAAAATCCTTTAAAAATTTTTGCTTAAAAAAAAAATGGTTTGCTTCAAAATTTTGCTTTAAAAAAATACCCAATAGTTTTGTTTTTATTTATTTATTTTTGTCCTGAAACATCTTTCTTGTAAACTCACCCTTGGTTATAGCTGAGGTTATTGGAAATTAATTTAAAAAGAAATATGGCCTGGCTGGTGTGCTCAGTGGTTTGAGCATTGACTTATGAACAAAGAGGCCATGGTTCAATTACTAGTCAGGGCACATACCCAGTCTGCGAGCTCAAGGCAGCCAATCAATGCTTTTCTCTCATCATTGATATTTCTATCTCTTCCTTTCCCTTCCTCCCTGAAATCAATAAAAAATATATTTTTTAAATGTAGAAAAACAAAAACGTATATAAATGTGCCATCCTGATAGGTGTCTCCTCCCATCCCAGGTACACTGTTGATGTTGTCCTTCTCCACATGTCTCCTGCTCACACTGACACTGACTATAAACTCAAGCCTGTGATGTCCCTGAGCCAGAACCCCCACATACTGTATTTGCCCCCTTTGCGAGCTCCTCACCGTGAAAAGTCTCTGAGAGCCTACTGTCTCGAGGAAGTCCTAAAATATTTTAGGAGAGCATGTAAAGGTCCTAGGAGCAGGAAATGCAGCTGTAGGAATCTGGTAAGCCAAGCAGAGATGACCCTGGTATTGGGGGAGCGAGCATAGAACCACAGTCCAGGTAAAAACAAGACTTACAAAAGCCAGCAATAGCAAACCCAAATGCACAGAGGGAGAGTGGAAAAGTCAAGGAGGGAAGGTTTGCCATTGATTTGGTCACCTTACATATTTGCAAGCAACCTTGGGCATTGTACCTAACCTGACTTATTTTCCACAGCTTTAAAATGGGGATAATGAATACCTACCTCAAATGCTTATCGTGATTAAGTAACCATGATTAAGATAATATTGGGAAAGCACCTTGCAGATTATCCAGTGCTTAACTGGTACTCAAAGATATCAGTTGCTATTTCCTTTCCACAAGTCCTCTTTCTCACATAGTGGTGTGTTGGAGTTGGCTCACACTAGAGTTGGCTAGGGCCAATTGTATGCTCTGCTTCCTGTTCCAGGGACATCATGTTTGTAGCTTGAAATTTGCTATGGTGGGAATATTTACCCTATGGAAATTGGCAAATGCCATCAGTCAGGACTTCCTCATCCACTTGCCTCCCTAGAAAGCTTGTTGTGAAACATCTACCAGCATATTGATTAGATAAGTTAATATCTATAAGCCTCAGTTTCCTCAACTTTAAATGGGGGAGGATAAACATGTTCTACCCATCTCATGGGGATTTTGTATCAAATAACATAACGAAAACTAAAAATGTGAGTAGTAATGATTAATATTAATGTTAACTAGAGAAGGTGACAATGGCATTTCTTTCAGGCAAGATCTCTCAAGTTCCAGTTTTTCTGAGTAGCCTAAGGGTGTAGAAGACCACAAAGGTCAACATCTCAAGTAAGATAAAGTGAGGATATTCACCTTTTAACCAAATACACTCAGCAAACATATGCACTAGACCCCATGCTAGATGCCAAGAATATAGCAGTGGTGAAGATAGTCTCTGCCTTCAGGGGCCTTACAGTCCAAGGAAAGACAGGCTAGTAAACCAGAACAACAATCCTGAGTGATACGTGTGATGACAGGGGTGACACAGATTGCTCTAGGACTCTGCAGTCTAATGCAGTAACTGCTAGCCACACTTTGCTACTGAATACTTGAAATGTGGGGGTGGTCCAAATAGAGATGTGCTGTAAATGTGAAACACCAGATTATGAAGACTTAGACTTTTAAAAAGTAAGCGACCTTCTAAATAATTTCATAAGATTAGTTACATGTCAAAATATTCATATTTTGGATATATTACTATTTTTTAATTTTTACCCAAATAAAATGAAATAATGCTTAGTACAATATAAATGATATAGAACATAAAATAAAAGCATGGAGGCATGGAGCAGACTGACATACCTCGATGTGGTGTTAGAGGAGAAAAGATAGACCAAAGAACTTATATACTTACTAGAGGCCAGATGCATGAAATTTGTGCAAGAGTAGGCCTTCCTTCTGGCTGCCACCACTCGCTTCCCTCTGGCACCCAGGACCCAGGCTTCCCTCACAGCCCGCCTTCATCCAGAAGGTTGTCCGGAAGGACATCTGGTCTAATTAGCATATTATGCTTATATTATTATAGCTATGTATAGCCATGGACACAGGCAATAGGGTAGTGAAGACCAGGGTGGTGGATAGGGGCTCAGAGGAGGGGAAGAAAGGGGGAAATTGGATATATCTGTAATACTATCAAAATTTTATATATATATATATATATATATATATATATATATATAACATATATATATATATATATTACATAACACAAAATAATACTTTATGTTGTTCATTGTCATATAAATTTCATTAAATACATGAGCATGAGTCTTTATAGTGAGAGAGGAGATGGAGAATGGCATTGAGTGTGGGAGGTGAGGATGACAAAAATCTATATGCATAAAATTAAATTAAAAAGAGACTTTAAAGGCCCTGGCTGGGTAGCTCAGTTAGGTGGAGCTTTGTCCTAATATGCCTAGGTTTGTGAGCTCAATCTCCAGTCAGGACACATACAAGAATCAACCAATGAATGCATAAATAAGTGGAACAACAAATCAGTCTCTCTCTCTCCCCCCTTCCCCTCCCATTCTAAAATCAATCAATAAAAAACAAGAGAGACAATGCAGGTAGTGCTGTCAATAATGCACCACAAACTAAGGAGTCTGATTGGTCCTATCAGTCCAATTCTGTCTGCCTGAGAACCTCAGAATATCGCTGATGACAAAATAAGATAATGTATGCATAAGTGACTAGCAGTTCAGCCACCCATTGCTAATTCTCCATCTTAGCACCAGAATTAGAGATAATCATACAAGTGGATTTTAAAAATTTTCACAAAAATTTTAGTTTGAGTTATTCTGGCAAAAATCAGGCATGAATTACTATAAGAAGAAATTACTATTTATTTGTTTAAACTGGCCATTGGTATAGCCAGAGAGAGACCAACTGGGAGTGCAGAGTTTAAAAAGAGAATGTTTCAGTAAGGTAAGGTGTCAAGGCACATATGATTAGGCACAGAAAAGGCAACTCAAACATTCCTGGACAAAATCTGTAAGTCCTGAAATGTGGTCCAAATGGTGCCTTCTGTTCATAAAATCATGAAGAGGCTGTTGGAACTTTTCCAGCACTATGTTGGACTGTCCCCACAGAGCTGCCCAGGCAAAATTTGGTGACACCAGATCATCAGAAGAGTTTCCAAAGGAAGAAAGCCACTGGGCTATTTTCTTTTTTCTTGTCTGATTCATGCACAGCAATTACCCAAGTAAAGAAAATGAGGATTCGCCCTTATCAAACAGCAGTCCAAACTATACTTCCTTCCTTCTTTATACCACTACCCATCTTATTCATAGTCATTCTTCAAATCTCATCTTAAGTCCAAGACAGAGTGGGATGAGAAAGGATGCTAAATACAGACAAAGCTAGGTTCAAATCTAGACACAACTACTTATTAGCTGCATGAGTTTGGGCATTGTTTTAAATCTCACTGTGCTGCAATTTTCTGAGTGAAATAGGAAAAAAATAATGCCTAACTTTCAAGTTGTGAGTGGAAAAATTAGAGTAGGTTTTCAAATCAATATTTATCCCTATGTCCTTGTCCCTATTGATCTCTCTTCCTGGAACTTCCCTTCCATAGATAACTACAACTCTATCACTTCCTATTGTTGTTGTTAGAGAGTGGAGAGAGAGAGAGAGAGAGAGAGAGAGAGAGAGAGAGAGAGAGAGAGAGAGATTTGTTGTTTCACTTATTGATGCATTCATTGGTTGATTCTTATATGTGCCCTGACTGGGGATCCAACCCACAACCTTGGTATATTAGGATGATGCTCCAACCAACCCCACCAGGGCAGTAACTTTCTGTAATCCCACCTCATGGTATAAGTCTTATTGCACCAAGAAAAGTTTGGCATAAACTTTATTTTCCTTCTTTGTCTTATTTTTTAAAATTTCCTTCCTTCCTTCCTTCCTTCCTTCCTTCCTTCCTTCCTTCCTTCCTTCCTTTCTTCCCTCCCTTCCTCTTTTCCTTTTCCTTCCTTCCTTCCTTCCTTCCTTCCTTCCTTCCTTCCTTCCTTCCCTCCCTCCCTTCCTCTTTTCCTTTTCCCCTTCCTTCCTTCCTTCCTTCCTTCCTTCCTTCCTTCCTTCCTTCCTTCCTTCCTTCCTTCCTTCCTTTCCTTCTTTGGATCTTGCCTTCAACTCATCTCCGAATTTTCTCTCTCTGGTGCTTAAAGAATTGGCCTTTAACCAACCCTTGTAGACATCCTGACTAGAGTGCTCCCAGCCTTCCTAAAGGCCCCCAGAAAGACATCCCAGTCAGGGGCAAACTGTCTGGACAGGTGTGCAGGAGAGTTTATTACCAGACAGTGAAGCCACATGTCACTGTTGGACAATTGCAGTGCACAGGATAGTGCCAAGTTTCTTTCTGTGTGTGCACACAGTCACCTCTTAATGCTTACAGAGCCAACCTCCCATAGGCAACTTTTCCAATGTGGCCCCTCTTTTCTTCTCCCTTGACTGCCCCCTCCCAACCTTTCCTTCCTCTTTGCACTCCACAGGGCACCCCGGGGAGCATTTTCTGAGCCTCTGAGCCCTGGGAGTCACTAGTATCTCCACCCTGCCTTGGGTGGGGTTGAAAAAGGCATAAAGTCCTTCAGATTCTTCGGATGAGGGGCATTTCAGAGCCATAAGCAAATAGTATGTCTTTTGTCAAAGGAAAATTTTGCTCAGAGAATAACTATATAGCCTCACTCTGCTGACAAAGCCTCTATTTCTACATTGCCTTATAGCAAAATACTTCCCATTCATTGGCTACTTAAGTCTATGAGATATAGACTCTTATTATCTCTGTTTTACAAATGAGGAAATTAAGGCACACAGGGTTTGAATAACTTGCCCAAGGTCTCTATCTATTGCCTGTCTCATGCTTCACTCTATTTCACCGCCACCACCTGAGAGTTAAATAAGGTGGGAGAAGAAGAAATTCACACCCTGCCTCACAAGTCTTAATGTACAGACATGCTTCCCCAGAAGTCCCTCAGGCTTCCTGGTGACTAAGTAGGCCAGAGGGAAGTCTCGTGGTCCATCCAAATGCCTGGGGGGGAGGGGGGGAGGTAATGGGGTTAGAACTCGGCCAGCAAGGCCACTTCTCCAGGCCTCTCCGGACTTCCCTGATCAGCAGGGAGCCGGGAGTCTTCCTGGGGCAGATGAGCTTCTTCATAGCCAGGTGACCTGGATGTGAGGAACCTTTCTTCAAGAACTACGAGAAGAAAACCCCACCTGTCAGAAGAACAGAGAGGAACAAAGGAGGACGGGCGTATGATGAGTCCAAGTGTGCGTGCCTTCCTGGGAGCAGATCCAAAATAATACCCATTAGCCCAGGAGCCTGACTGCACAAACCAAAGTGCCATGAAGATAGAAGAACGAGGGAGCCCTGCGTTTCCCTTCAAATCCCCCCCTGGCGGCCAGTGATGGAAGAAAAGTCTGAAAGTCCTCATCAGACAAGGGTCCTTTAGGTAAAACTAAATTGAAGGAAATGTTTTCAGCCACAGAGAGGCTACCTACACTCACTTGTCTTAATGTTATTTTATTTTGTTTATTTTAGATTTGTAGAGGATGTTTATTCAAGCTGGGGACAGTGAAACAAGGAACGGCCTAGGATAGAAGAAGCAACAGGAGAGGGAGTAGGTGGGGAATGAGCTAAGCGGGGCTGGTTTGGCTCACTGGGAAGTCAGAGGAAAGGGGCCTTGGGGACCGGTTCAGGGGACACGCTGCCACTGCCCATTGCTCCCTGGTTGCAAGTCTAGTAGGGTCCCTTAGAGTTGAGGAGATACGTGCGTGTGGGGGAAGAAAAGGTGGAAGGGGACGGCCTGAGTGTGCTCCTGGGAGGGAGAGCACGCCTCTTTATGTTTTTAAAGGGGCCCCAGCAAGGGGAAGCCAGATCCTGTGTCTCATGCTCCACAAATACAGCAGTGACTCAACTTCTGCTGCTGCCACAAAGGGAGGGGACAATTTATTTTCCCTACAATAAATCTAAAGTAGAGAATCATCCTTTTCTCCAGATGAAAGGCAACACTCACAGTTAAAAAGATACTCTTTAAGCATAACCAGTGGACACAGACAGTAGGAGGGTAAGGGCATGCGGTGGGCGGCCGGGAATGGGGGGTGGGGAGTGAGGGGCAGGGGAGAGGTCAGTGGGGGATAAAGGAGACATATGTAATACTTTAAACAATAAAAAAAATTTAAATTTACAAAAAATTATCTTTTTCTACCTCATTTAACCTCAGGATCTCACATAGGCCTGCAGTAACATACCAACCCACACAAATAGGCCAGTTTCATCCTACAGCCCCCAATCGGAAAAATATATAGTTTAATTGGAAAAGGAAGGTATTAACAGGTAGTGCATAGCAAATGCTTAAGCATACGGATGATTTCATGGCCACATGAAATGTGGAAAAAGAGATGTTTTCTATTTTTGCCGGTGCGGAAGCTGAGTGCCCTGCTTGGTGGAATGTGCTTGGGGTGTCCTTTCAAGTGCAATGTCACAGTGGCCCCCAGGGAGCCACTCGGCCAGCTCCAGGGTGAACAACTGCCAAAGCTCTCAGGCCAAATAACTTTACTCCCTTTAAAAAATTTATTGCTTGATTTGAGAGAGAGAGGGGGGGGGAAGGGGGACATCAATTTGTTGCTCCACTTACTTATGCATTCATTGGCTAATTCTTGCATGTGCCCTGACAGGGATCAAACTCACAACCTTAGTGTATCAGAACCAACTGAGCTAGCGGCCAGAGCTTAACCCCCTTTTTTTAAATTTAATTTTTTTATTGATTATGCTATCACATAATTGTCCTTATTCCCCCATTCCCATTCCAACACCCCCCCCCCCCACACACACATAACCCCTTTTTAATGTAATGCAATTTTCTGTGAAAGGTTTGTAACCTTTAAAGGAACTTAAAGTAGTTACATTCAGGCTTTGATATAAAGGCCATTTGTCCCACACATTTAAATCAATCCAGTTAACATTTCAATTTACACAGCTAATATTTGCTGGGTGGCTACTGTGAACAAAGCACTACCTACTTGCTTAAGAATAGCAGTTCTCACTCACGGAAGGCAAATAAGGAGACCTGGAGAGCTTTTCTTTTCTTTCTTCTTAACAGCTTTGTTGAGGTTTAATTTACATATCCATAACATTCACCCGTGTTAAGTATGCAACTCAATAATTTATAGTAAATTTGCAGAATTGTGTGAACAAATGCAACTTTTGAGCATTTCCATCACCTCAGAGCTTTAAAATAGACTGATGCCCAGGCCTTACCCAGACCAATTTCATCAGACTTCTTTGGGTGATTTAGGCAGCTTTGAGTGGTTGTGAAATGCGGGGTGTTGAGAAAGACTGTTGTACAGGACAAGAACACAACGGTACCTGCTTCCTGCCCTTAGGGAACCGAGAGTCTAAGCTGTCTCATCCTCGGCACTGTTGACATGTTGAGCTGGATAGTTCCTTCTTGGAAAGGGCCAGCTGTCCTGTGTATTATTGTAGAAGGCTTAACAGCATTCCTGGGCTCTAACCACTAAATCAGCAGTGGGCAAACTACGGCCCGCGGGCCGGATCCGGCCCGTTCGGCTGTTCTATCAGGCCGTGGAGCCGAAAGAGCGGAGGGTTCTCTTGCTCTCTCCTCCGCTCCTTCACCAGCAGCCCAAGATGAGAGTGCCAGCATGGTCAGGTTGCTTTTGTTCCGGCCCTCCGGTCCAGTTTAAGAACCCATCATGGCCCTCGAGTCAAAAAGTTTGCTCACCCCTGCACTAGATGCTAGTAGCACTGTCCTCCCAAAACTGTAAAGACCAAAGATATCTCCAGATATTGTTAAATGATCTCTGGGGAGAAGTTGCCTCTGTTGAAAACCACTGGTCTACAGAGGTGATAAGACATGATTACAGGTAAGTTGAAAACTTGTCAGAGACATCATGATACCATGAGAGATGCAAAAGCAGTGCTATAGCAGGTGTAAAGAAGGAGACGAGATTGTGTGTTTCAGTGTGACGTAGTGGCCAGAAGGTGGGCTTAGAAGCAACAAGTGTTTAGAATGATGATCTTGGCTCAGCCACTGGCTGGCTTTATGATTTTGGATAAGGTAGCTAAATTCTATGAACCTGTTTTCTCTTAGTAATCATTCAGTATGCATAATTTATACAATTTAGTATTATCTGTCAAAGAAAGATAGGAGCAGAGGTGGTGTGCACATAGTAGGCATTTGATATACCCAACATTGACTGAGCATTTACTTTGCCAGGTATTGGGGTAAATGCATTCTATAAGATCTCATTTCATTCTCACTACACTCCTACGAAGTGGGTACAATTAGTATTCCTATGTTACAGATGAGGACATATCTATAAGCTGAGACTTAGAGAAGTAAAGAAACTTACCTGGGTCTTTGAGCTTGGTAAAGTGGGAAATTCAAAAGGCAGGTCAGTTTGACTTGAAAGCCGGGTATTTGAGAATTATGCTATATGGCCATGCTTCTTAAAATTATTCATTATAAGATCACATTATTAAAAATGCACGTTTCAGGACCCAGAAGTTCTGGGATAGGATAGTGACTCTATTTCTACAAGTAGCAGAGATGATTCCCCTGATCGGCCAACTTTGGGGATAATTGTGATGGTGCTTCTCAGAAATACTGAACGGATGTTAAATAAGAAATAAAGCCAGTTAAAAATTCCAGTTTAGAAAATTGGGGAAGTGTGTGAGATTTTCATAGAGATCACAAGGAGGAAAGAGCATGAGCAAAGGGCATGCTAGGGTATTGCAATGACAAGAGGTAATGTTTATTTTTCACTTAAGGGAAGGGGCACTGTCCTAAGCATATTCCATATATCATTTTATTTAATCTTCACAAACAACTCTGTGAGACTGATACTATGATTATCTCATTTACAGATGAAGAAACTGATTTGGTTGTCTGTTTTCAATAAATTTGTTGAGAAGCTTCTATAAGTTAGCCATCAGCTGGACCATCCCTGGCCCAGAATATCTAAGTGTGATTATCGTGCACCTCATTCCATGCCCCGTGCGATTTCAAAGCCCACCTCAGGGTAGCTATATTTCCAGGAGGCTTCCAGTGTGCTCTGCTCCAAGTTCCTGCTTTTCCTGAGTTCTTTAGCTTTCTGATGACTCAATTGGCAAAATTCTGGGTGCCATCCCTCCTTCCTGCTGAAATTTTCATTCCAAGCAAGTGATATAGGATTCACTGAAGACTTAGGGAGACAGAGGAAGGGTTTACATTGCAGAAAAGCAAATATCTTCTAATTGCAGGGGAGGAGAAAACTTGTAGAGCCTAGTTTCTGGCTGAGCGGTGCTCTCACTGAGTGGGGCTCTCCTGCACTGAGCGTCTGCCCCCTGGTGGTTAGTGCATGTCATAGCGATTGGTCGTTCTGCTGTTTGGTCAATTTGCATATTAGCCTTTTATTATATAGGATGTTTGGGAATTCTGCATACATGCGAGAGTCAGAGACCCCATATACATGAGAGGTTCAAAGGCAGAAAGGGAAAATTAGCTATATATGACATTCTGAGCTAAGGATCTCATTAGGGATTTAGAGGGGGAGGAGGCTCATTATAGTCCTGCCCCATAGATAGGTCAAAAAAGGTTATCTGTGATTATCTCTTATTATAGGCAAGGCCTCTAGTTCAAATTCTTCTAGGTAGTTAAGGGGAGGGGCACAAGTTTATATTTTTAAAAGTTTTTATTTATTAATTTTAGACAGAGATAGAGAAAGTGGGAGAGAGAGAGAGAGAGAGAGAGAGAGAGAGAGAGAGATTTGTTTTTCCACTTATTTATACAGATAGTTCTCAGATATGACATCATTTTGTGGTTGCATCGCCATTTCCCATTTAATTATGAAAAAATAAAGTCCTTTCATTTCAATGTATATACATATGTGCTTTATGTTTTTTATTATTTACTTACCACAAGTAAAGGTCAGGAATCGTTATCTTTAATTTTTAATTTTTTTATTTTTTATTTTTTTACTGTTTCACTTCATTACTGCTGTGATGTGCTCCATGCGAGTGACATAGGTGCTTATATAGGTGGGTTCTGACCTACGGCAAAAATCGCGATACGTCATGCTGTAGGAACCGATCTCGGACACAACTCCAGGACCTACTGTTTATGATTCAACTCTGTCTCTGCTTAATTGGCTCAAGTAGTGGCAAGCAACACAGACGCATTGATTGTCCAATTACATTTCCTTTCTTCCTCCTGCCCCTCAAAACCCCCCTTGCTCCCTGAGAAAATATCCAGGTCCCAGCACAGAAGGGGCTCCTTCTTTAGCAGAATCCAGCATTTTCACATCCCTTGCAGAAGGAAACCATGGGGCCCCGGGAGACTTGCAACCAGGGGAGCAATGGGCAGCGGTAGCTCATCCTAAACCTGTCTCCACAGTGGCTGCTGTCTCCCTGTGCCTTCGCAGGGTCTTCCCTCTGTACAAGCCTGTGTCCTCATCTCTCCTTATAAGATACAAGTTCTATTGGATTAGGCCTACCTTAACGACCTCATTTTACTTTAATTTCCTCTTTCAAGGTCCTGTCTCCAAATGCAGCCACATTACGAGGTACTGGGATTTAGGATTTTAGCATGAATTTTGGGGGAACAAGGGTAGGAGTTACTGTCTGTTTTGCTTTTTGCAATATACTCAGAACCATCCCTATAACATGTAATGGGCACTTAATCTTTGCAATGAATAGGTAGTAAAGTAATAAAAAAGAAAGCAAAAAACAAACAAACAAACAAACAAACAAGCCACCTTTCAATAATTTGGATATGTAATAATGGGACAGGGTGGTGGTGGTGGCAATATATACGTAGTGAATTTAGAGAGCTGTCTTCAGCAAGGGTCAAATTCCTCTCTGATCCTAGCTGGATAAAGCAACACTTCTCAAACTGTGTCTGTTTCTGCCACCAGGTGTCATCCGAAAGCAGTTGAGTTGGACTTTAGCTTTGTCGCTTGGTTGTGTGATCTTGGACTGGTTGCTTACCTCTGAAAATTTGTTTCTTCATCTGTAAAATATGGTTAAGGATTCTTGCCTCACAGGATTAATATGATGTATTTTTGAAAAGTTCTGGCATGCAGGAATCGCTCATACTAAAAGTTTCCAACCGTGAATTTAAAGTTATATACATCTCTGATCTCTGCAGAGATAACACTCCACTCCCTAGCCCTGGCTTCCCACCCTTAGTTTCCGTTCTCTGATTTGCAAACCCTCTGTCCCAGCCCACCCAGCCAGAGAATCTGGGGGGGGGGGGGGGGGCGGGAAACAAAAACAATAGAAATGGGGGAGTGGTTTTTATCTTCAAATGCTTGCAAACAGATATAATTATTTTATTAGGGAAACAGTAATTTAATGCCTTAGAACGACACTCATTTTTACAATTACTTCTGAGAGAAAAATTTCAGAAAAATATCAATTCGGCAACCAATAAAGGCATGTTCAACTCTTACTTTTAAAAATAGTGAACAGCTCTATCTTAAAGACAGAGTTTAACTGATTTGTGGAACAGACATGTAAGTAGTGTGGGTTTTCAAACACTGTCTATAAAGCAGTTAAAATATCCATTGTGCTCATCATTTTGAATTTTTATTTAGCATTCATTTTAGTGCTTTGAAGAGAGATGGCCAACGACCTTGTTAAAGTGATGCCACATGGCTGATTAATGTAAGGCTTTTAAATATTTTAGTGAAATGATTATTTTTTTGAGCAAAGTTTGGGTGTTCATGGGGTTTGGGAAGTGACTGCAGGTGTAAGCAAGTTACTTCATATAGCCTAAGGCATAGTATGTGTAGGATGTCCCAAAATCTAAATGCAATTTTAAGCTTTAATTTTTCTAAAAGTGTATATGCATGCTGGCCGAGTAGCTCAGTTGGTCCCTATAAGCCAAGGTTTCAGGTTTGATCCCTGGTCAAGGTACACACAAGAAGCAACCAATGAATCATAAATAAGTGGAACAACAAATCAATGTTTCTTTCTCCCCCCCCCCATTCTCCTCCTCCTCCTCCTCCTCCTCCTCCTTTTTCTTCTTCTTGTTCTTCTTCTTGTTCTTCTTCCTCTCTCTCTCTCTCTCTTCCCCCCCCTCGAGCATTTGTTAAAACACCACCACCACCAAAACCAACAGCAAATCTTCTGAAAGTGTATTATTCAATTTCTTTACTGTTATTCATTTTGAATAATTGTTTTATTAAACATATTTTTTGTCAATGTTTGCTACATTTAGAGGGGGGGGAAATTAAATGAAATATGTGTTATTCCAAAAAATTAAAAAATGTCTTATAAATGGAGAAAGAAACAAACAAAAAGCAAACAAACAAAAAAGATAGTAAGGTTCTTGCCTAAACCTACCCAATTAAGTAATACAAGGGAGAGTTGCTCTGGATCTGGTGGCTCAAAAAACCCCATTATCTTTCCATTAAACTGTTAAATGAAGTCCATTTTCTCATCAACTCTCCCATCAAGTGAGAAATGATTCAGGACTCTGAGTGGAAAAAGCTTATGGCAAAATGAGAATATTGCAGGTGTGGACTTCTAATGCACGTGGCTAACAGGCAATTCAAGATGAGTTCCTCTTTTCACAGTACTGCAGGTTCTCTCCTGCAAAGGGAAAAACAATTTAATTACCCCACTGTTCTTGGGAATGAGACAAATATGTCATGCCTTTAAAGGATTGGCTATTTTATTTTAGTTTTCAAATTACCCCCTCTTTTATCATCCCAGAGAAAAGGAAGTTCCTGAAATCCTTCCAGCTTTGCAATTCTGTTCCCATTTCATCTTACCTGTGAGTGCCTTGTCACCATGGAGACTTGGTCAAACTCATGCTCATGCACTTAATCTTGCAATCTATTACTGACTGGCTGCTACTCCTTAGGCCAAGGAACAGCAAGTTCTTAAATGAATTCTCCTAAGGAAACAGAGCTGCAGGCCAGTGGTTTAACCCCAGTCTGGGAAATGGCACTTGGGCAACATACAAGATTAAACGTGTTATTGTTTTCATAACACAGCTCGGGATGTTTGAAGCGAGACTTGGAAAATGAAAAGGTGTACCAGGTGTGTTAACTATTCCCACTGCTTATCAAACTTCCTAAGTTTGTTTCATTCGGCAAATATTTATTGAGCCAGGTAAACATCTTGAATCTAAAGTATGGAGATATAAAGATGATTAAAACACGGACTTTGGCCCCAAAGAACTCAAAGTCTGCTCAAGGACACAGAGAGGTAAACGAACCCTAGCATAATGTCATACATGCTGTAACAGGACCCATGGGAAGGAACAGCGAAGCCTTTTCAAATGAGGGTAGAGAAAGCGAAGAGAGGGCATTAGAAAAAGCTTCTCAGAGGAGGTAGCATTAGAGTTTGGTCTTAAAGGGTGGATTCGTGAGAAGTCAATAAACAGAGGAGGGACAATGAAAAGAAAATAACACCTAACGCAAGCCTGGAAGTTTGACAGGGACCAGGCAGTTAAGGAACAATGATCTAATGGGATTAGTATGCGAACCCACAGTTCACAGGGATTGGCAGGTAGTGGGGATGGGAAACTAAGCTGGGATATAGAAGTCAAGGCTCGAGGTGCCACATCTGTACGCGTTTGTTAGGCTTTGGGTGAGGAAAGGACACAATCAGATCTGGGTTCTAAAACGTTCATTTTCTTTCGGGTATGAAGAAGAGATTAAGGACTGAGAAGTCCAGGCAAAAGGAGAGGCAGGGATGCCAACCTTGAGGTTTGTGTAACCATCTGCGTAAGCGGCCTAGACCAGAGCAGAGGGGCTATAGAAGAGGAGCCGGGAGGAAAAGATATGGATAGGTTAGAATTGATTAGGACAGGACTAGCAGGTGTTGGTGACAGACTGAAGGAGAGGAATGAATAACTAAGTTCTAGACATTTGTCCTGAAACGTTCCTAGCTTCTTAGTATTCTGTACCACACACATCCAGCAACGTGGGAGATGCCAGCCACCCAGGACGATGGCTGCTCTGAAGCAGGATACTACCTTTCTTTCTACCCATCCTCATGCACGAACACATTGGACTGAAACATTTTAATACCTTTTTTTGGGGTGGTGTTTCTTATCCCTGTGACCATCTGATTCAAAAACTCTGGGTGCTTTCATTGGGAAAATGCACCTGCCCACCATCTCAAGGATTTCCAACGCCTCCCGGGGACCCCTCCATGGGGCCAACTGTAGGGCCTTGGTGTTTTGATCATTTCCTTCGCTGCATTCGTTAGCCGGGACGTTTTCCAAGTTCGGCCCCCATTAAAACCACCAGGAGAACTTTTAAAATTCCAAACGCCCAGGCCACCACATCCAGCTCCGATGAAATCAGAATCCCTGGGCGGGACCGGGTCTCTACAGCGTATGTTTTAAATTGTCCAGGTGATTCTAAAACTCACTAGTCTCTTTTTGACACGGGGTTGATCTAAGTGCTTACGTTCGACGGCTGCTTCTAATCCTTGGGTCAGAAACGGTGGAAAGGCGCCTGTCGCAGGTATCACTCATTTACTCAGCATCACCCTAGGAAGACGGGGCTCGCGATCTGGCTGTGCATGCCCTCGCAGCACACCCAGTTTTTTTTCCCTCTGGGTCCGAAAGCAGCTGCAGTTTCCCCAGCCAACGCCAAGGGGCACCCTCTTCCTCCTGGCTCCGCCGGGAAAGCCTCCGCCGTTCGGATCCTACCGGAGAGACCCTCCTCTTCCCCGGTGACGTCACAAAGGGCCGATCCCCCCGCCCCCTCGGCGCCACCACGTGTGTCCCCCACGCCCGGCGGCCACCGACTTAGTCCCTCGCCGGCGGCGGGTGCAGGCAGCGGAGGCGGGTGGCCGGCGGCGCCTGGAAGCTTCGCTATGGGAAGTTGTTTCTTCGCTCTCCCGCGCCCAGCCCTCTCCCCCAGGTCTCCGCAGCCGCCCTCGGAGGAGAGCTCGGGGAGGCGCCGGTCGCAGCCCAGGCTGTCGCTCCCCGCCCGGGCGGCCGCGCCGCTGGGCAGGTGCTGAGCGCCCCGAGAGCCGCCGTCGCCGCCCCCCTCCTCCGCCCCACGGCCCGGCCGCCCGGCCGCCGCAGCGCCCATGGGCAGTTGGAGGTAGATGGGCTCCCGGCCGGGGAGGCGGCGGTGGATGTGGATGCGGCGCTGGGCAGCAGCGGCCGCCGATTCCAGCCGCCGGAGAGCCGCGCGGAGCTCCCGGCGCCCCTGCGGGCCCCCGGCTCGGCCATGGGGGTCTCTGCGAGCCGCAGCCCCGACCTCGACTCCCGCAGCCGCCGCCGCCGCGCCGGAGCCGCGATGGGCGCGAGCCTCCTCCTCCTCCTGGTAAGCGCCCGCCCGCCCGGAGGACCGCGGGCAGCGGCCGCGCTCCCGGAGCCGAGCGGGGCGGGGCGGGTCCTCGGGCGTGGACCGCGGGGGGCGCGGTGTCGGGCGGCGGGGTTAGGGGGCTTGCGAGGGAAGGCAGCCCACCCGAGGGCTCCGACCGGGTTTATTTGGCGGGGCGGCAGGGCTCAGGCTGGGACGAGGGGATGCAGGCGAATTGTTTTCCTTGCCATCGGGCTTCGTTGGAGGAGGCGCTAGAGGTGCGGGCTTCCTGCGCATTTCAGGGCTTTTCCCCTATTCGACCCCCTCGTGCTCCACCTTTCCCCCCCTTTTCCCCAGGCTCCGGCCGCTGCTCTCTCCGGGCGGGGTGGGCCCGCGGCGGCGGTGCGGGGCGCCGGGGCCGGCGGCCGGCGCTTTGTTGCGGCTGCAGTGTCATGTCGGGATGCTACCGCAGTGGGAGCTGGTGCCGGTGCGCGCCGGACGCTGGAGACGCTGGAGACCTACCGCCGGGTGCACCGCGCCTCGCATTCCCCCGCAGGGCGCTAGCCACCCCTCCCCCGCCTCTGCTCCCGGGCTCGGGCTCGGGTGGGTCCCAGTTTCTGCCCGCCAAGAACACAGAACCCTTAGACCCGCTCTCAGGCGCCTCCGGAGGGCCGGCGCCCAGCCAGCCGGAGAGCTGGCACTTGAGTGGGGTGAGAGGGGGAGAGAGAACTGCATAAAGGAAGATGAATGCTATCCAGTCTTCTCCATCCCTCCTTTACCTGCAGCCAGGCTGGTCACCCTGCAGGGTGGGCAGGCTCCTTCTTTGGGACATAAACTGCAGTTAGCGCTAAGGCATGCCCTGAACCCAGTCCTCGGTCACTTACGTGGTTGAAGCCTGAAACTACCCTGGACCCAAAACTTATCCCAAACTCCCCCCAGATTCCCTTCTTTTCTTTCCAAATGGTAGAGGGGAGGGAGCGAGTTAGGTGAAGAAAATGCCTTTGAGATCAAACCCGGGAGCCACCACCAGCTTCCCATGCCTATCTTTCTCTCTCTGCAGAAAAGATGGAGATTCTTAGCTAACAAACAAACAAACAAACACAAAAAAACACACAAAAAGCCTGAAGGCAGGCTTGCTGTCTCCTCCTGGAAAGGGTTTAATGCCTAGTCAGCCAAGATCCGCTTAGATCCCAGGGCAGTGCAGCAGTTGCTACGGCCTGGAATTCATCCTACAGACACTCTGGTTCCCCGCGGGAGTGTGTGTTTTAAGGCGAAGAGAGAGATTAAAGAAAGTTTGGTGCTGTTAGCATTTATAATGAAGCAAGTACCAGACTCCCTTCAGAGACTCTTTTCTGCCCACTTATACTAATGACAAAGCGAAGATTTCTGTCCGTGAAACAAGTGTGGATAAGGAGCAGGAGGGGGCCCTTTCAAACAGTGAACCTGGGCTGACAGTCTTGGTGTGGAGAGAAGCCCATCCAAATCCGTATTAGTAACCTTACCTTCATGGGAGCTAGCTCTATCCTCCTTGCCCACCTTAGATCTACTATCCTCCCCCACCATGTGTAGCTGTCCCGCCGACACATCTAATTGTTATTCTCCCCATAGATTCTACTCCTAGGTGAACTCCTAAGTCAATGTAATATTTCATTTATTCTACCTGTTGGCATGAGCTAGGTGCTTAAAGTAAGGTCTTGATGTAATCTGAGTATATAGGCTGATTTAACCAAATGAGAAAGACTCCAGCTCCTTTTCCTCAGTTACTAAACTTAGTATGTTAAGACTTGTAACTGAAGACCTGAGATTTAAAATGGGCTATCTCTTTAAAAAATGAAATTTATAGCAGAAGTTAAAAGCGATCTCAAGCTGTTAACTAAAAGAGGAGTCCTTGGTCTCTTGCTAACTATAACAGAAAGGCTCTTACTCAATTCAGGGAATAGCCTGGAGTTGATCTCTTTGTCCCACAGAGGGAATGAGAGGGTGTATCTGAGTTACGAGGGGCTGGCTGTGCTTTAACCCACAAGCAGGGTGGGGAACAATATCTTATTTTAGCATCTGCAAGATCCAGTCCTCAGGACAGGTGTTGTTAAAGTATAATACAATTTTATGACATTGTTCTAGGGATTATTTATCCCATTGGATTCTTGGCTACAGAAAATAACAGGCACTAGGACCCAGAGCCCAGGTAAGTCTGTCAGATGCTCAGGATGCTCCTGAAGGAAGTGGGAGGTTAGTGACCTTACCCATACATTGCAGTTAGATTAAAAAGTAATGAACCCGAGTCTTAAAAATGTTGTCGGAGGAAGTGGAAGTTCCATTGACACTCACCCAAGACCAAACTGGAAATACAACTAAAATACAGAAAAAAACACCCTGGAAAATCAACTGAAGACTAGCTGGAGAGAACCCTGAGAACCAAGGACAGAAAGTGGAGATTGCATGGAGACTGTCAGGAAGTGTAGAGGTGTAAAAGGGCCGGCCAGGCTCCCATAGACAGCAGCTGAAGGTCCGGAGAGATATCTCAGCTGTGGGGGGTTCCTAAGAGAACTCTGGGGTCTAAAACCCAAGCGGGGCTCCCCTGCCCAGAGAGCCAGAACTGGGAAAGGTGCCCACAAAACATGTGGCTGTGAAAAGCAGCAGGGTTACTGTCTGCCAGCAAGAGATGGCTGGAAATGCAGGCACCCTCTTAAAGGGCCAAAGCACAAAATTGTGTATGCAGCCACTCACCTTTGGCTCCGCCAGAGGGAGGGCAGAGTAGACTGGAGCTGTGTGAGGAGAGTTCAGGGTTAGGGGCTTTGGAGGGTAGCCACCCTGGTTTTCTGTGCTGATTCATTTCCTTAGGTTGTGGAAGACATTTTTCTCTGTGGACCTTTGCTATCCAGGTAGTTTTTGTCTGCTGGAAGACCTCTTGCCCCACCCTGACAATCAGACTGCAGGCAGAGGCAGATCTCTGGAGGCTTTGAGACTTTGCCTGATCTCCTCTGGGGCTCTGGGCTAAGAAAAGCAGACATTGGTGCCCATCTTAGTCCTTTCCAAAGACACACAGCCCCAGCAGAAGGAACCATAAACTATGGATTGCTGCTAGATCCAAACAGGGTACTCAGGGTCAGTAACCAACCATGTCTGATATTGCCCTGCACTAGAGATTGAGAGTTGTAGCAGATCTACCTAATACATAGATACAAAACCAAACCGGCTAAAATGGAAGATCTCTTGCCCCTCCCTGTGGTCAATAGCCTGAGGCTAATCCAGCATGAATAACAACTCCTAAATGAAAGAATAAGATAATTCTCCAGAAGAAATGCAAAATGAAATGGGGATAAGAAATTCCACATATAGAGCTCAGAATAATGATGGCAAAGATGCTCAATAGCATGAGAAGACATATAGTAACTATGAAAAAAACAATAGTCTGAAATGAATAATGACATAGCACTAAAAGAACAACACATTGGAAGGATTACACAGCAGATTAGAAGAAGTTGAAGATCAGATCAGTGAATTAGAAGACAGGGTAGGAAAAAAAAACACTCAATCAGAGAACCAAAAATAAAAAACAATTAAATAGGAGGACAGCTCAAGGGAGCTATGGGAAAACAGGAAATGTAACAATATTCACATAATAGGGAGAGAAGGAGAAGAGAGCAAGGGATAGAGAATGTGTTTGACAAAATAATGGCAGAAACTTCCCTAACCTTGTGAAGGAGAAAGTTATACAAGTTCAGGAGGCACAGAGAGTCCCAAGCAAGAGGAACCCAAACACGCCCTCTCCCAGACACATCATAATTAAAATGCCAAATATTAAAGACAGAGAAAAATAATTTGCTAGCTACAAAGGAGCTCCCATAAGGCTGACAGCTGATTTTTCATCAGAAACTCTACAGGCCAGAAGGGAATAGCATGAAGTATTCAATTTAATGAATAGCAAGGATCTAAAACCAAGATTAATATATCCAATAAGGCTATCATTCAAAATAGCTGGTGAAATAAAGGGCTTCCTAGACACAAAAGGCTAAGGAGTTTATCACCATCTAATCAGCACTGCAAGAAATGCTAATGGGACTGCTGTAATGAGAAGAAGAAAGAGAGAGACCCCAAATAGAGAATTAAAATGGCAATGAATACTAAGTACCTATCAATAATAACGTTAAATTTAAATGGGTTAAATGCTCCAGGCAAAAAAAAAAAATATAGGGTAGCTGAATGAATAAAAAAAATATGACCCAGTTATTTGCTGTCTACAAGAGAGCCACCTTTGAACAAAAGTCTCACACTGGATGAGAGTGAAGGGATTAAAAAATATATCCATGCAAATGGGGAAAAAAAGCTTGAGTAGCAATACATCTGACAAAATAGATTTAAGAATGAAGGCTATTGCAAGAAACAACAAAGGTCACTACATAATACTAAAGAGAAAGATACAACAAGAGGATATAATCCTGGTAAACATATATACCCAAAATAGCAGCATCTAAATATATAAGAAAACTCCTAGAGGATTTTAAAGGAGAGATTGACAGCAATACAGTCATAGTATAGTAATTTAACACCCCCACTGACCTCATTGGATAAATCTTCCAGAAAAAACTTAACAAGGAAACAGTGACTCTAAACAATACACAGGATCAGATGAATTTGATTCACATTTTTGGAACACTTCACCCCAAAGCTGAAGAATATACATTCTTCTCAAGTGCACATGGTTCATTCTCAAAGATAGACCACATGTTAGGACACAAAACAAATCTCTACAAGTTCAAGAAGATTGAAAACATATCAATTTCAAATCACAGTGGAATTAAATTAGAATTCAACGATAGTAAAAACAGTCAAAAACATTCAAACACATGGAGGCTAAATAGCATGTTAATAAGCAATGAATGGGTTGTCAAGGAGCTCAAGAATTAAATAAAAAATTTCCTAAAAACAAATGGAAATGAACACACAACAACCTAAAAATCTCTGAGATGCAGCAAAAACAGTCATGAGAGGGAAGTTCATAGCACTACAGGCTTGTCTAAAAAAAACAAGAAAAATTAATAATAATCTATTTAACCCTACAATTTAAATAATTAGAAAGAAAACCACAAGAAAAACCCAGAGTATATAGAAGGAATGAAATAATAAAGATCAGAGCAAAAATAAATGACATAGGAACTTTAAAAACATTGCAAGAAAATCAATGAAACCAAGAGCTGATTCTTTGAAAAAATAAACAAGGTTGGTGAACTGTTAGCCAGACTCATCAAAAAACAAAGAGGGGTCCAAATAAAATCAGAAATAAAAGAGGTGAAGTAACAACTGACATAATAGAAATACAAAGGATTGTAAAAAGATACCATGAATACTATGTGCCAACAAATTAGACAGTCTGGGTGAAATGGACAAATTCCTAGAAGCATACAATCTTCCAAAACTGAATCAGGAAGAGTCAGAAAACCAGAATAGACTAACAACTAATGAAATACAAGCAGTAATAAAAAAAATCTCCCAGCAAACAAAAATCCTGAACTGAATGGCTTCCCAGGTGAATTTTACCAAACAAAGATCTAACACCCATCCTTCTCAAACTATTCGAAAAAATTAAAGAGGAGGGAAGACTCCTAAGCTCTCTTTACAAGGCCAGTATTCCTAATTCCAAAACCAGATAAAAAGACTACAAAGAAAGAGAATTACAGGCCAATATCCCTGATGAACAATCCTCAACAAAATATTAGCAAATAGGATCCACCAATATGTTAAAGTGGTCATACACCATGACCTAGTGGGATTTATTCCAGGGATGAAAAGTTGGTACAATATCCACCAATCAATAAATGTGATATACTCAAAACAGTGAAAGAGAAAAAAACATGATCATATCAATAGATGCAGAAAGTATATTCAATACATTCCAATATTCATGTTTGATAAAAACTCAGCAAAGTGGGAATAGAGGGATCATATCTCAATATAATAAAGGCTGTATGTGACAAACCTACAGCCAACATCATACTCAGTTGGCAGAAACTAAAACCATTTTCCACAAGAACAGAAACAAGACAGGATGTCCACTTTCACCACTCTTATCCAACATGCACTGAAAGTCCTAGCAACAGTGATCAGACAAGAAAAAATAAAAGACACCCAAATTGGAAAGGAGGAGGTAGAACTCATTATTTGCAGATAACATGATATAGTACATAGAAAACCCTGAAGGCTCCACCAAAAACTACTAGATTTAATAAATAAATTTGGCAATGTAGTGGCATACAAATTAACACCCCCAAATTGATGGCTTTTTCATACACCAATAATGATGTATGAGAAATTTAGAAAGAGAAACTAGACCAACAATACCATTTACCATTGCAACAACAACAACAACAAAAATAAGATACTTAGAAATAAACTTAACCCAGGAGGTAAAAGACTTGTACTAGGAAAACTACAGGACGTTGAAAAAGACATAGAGGAAGATATAAACAAGTGGGAGAATATACTCTGTTCATGGATTGGTAGAATTAACATCATTAAATTGTCCATACTACCCAAAGCAATCCCTATTAAAGTACCAATAGTATATTTCACAGATCTAGAACAAACACTCTAAAAATTTATATGGAACCAAAAAAGACCACAGATAGTCACAACCTTGGGAAAGAAGAATAAAGTTGGAGGGATCACAATACCAGATATCAAGTTATACAACAAAGCCACCATAATCAAAACAGCCTGGGACTGGCACAAGAACAGGCATATAAATAAATGGAACAGAACACAGACACCAGAAATTGACCCAAGCCATTATGCTCACTTAATATTTGACAAAGGTTACAGTGGAGTCAAGATACTCTCTTCAATAGATGCTGTTGGGAAAATGGGACAGATACTTGCCAAATTTGAAACTAGACCACCAACTTACACCATACACAAGAATAAACTCAAAATCGATAAAAGGCAAAGTTGTGAAACCATAAAAATCTTAGAAGAAACCATAGGCAGCAAAATCTTAGACATCTCTTATAGCAATATGTTTGTGGATACATCTCCTAGGGCTGTGGTCGGTAAACTGCGGCTCAAGAGCCCCATGCAGTTCTTTGGCCCCTTGAGGGTGGCTCTTTCACAAAATACCACGGCCTGAGTGAGTCTGTTTCAAAGAAGTGGCATTAGAAGAAGTTTAACTTAAAAAAATTTGACTCTCAAAAGAAATTTCAATCGTTGTACTGTTGATACTGGTTCTGTTGACTAATGAGTTTTCTGACCACTGTCCTAGAGCAAAGGAAACTAAGGAGAAAATAAACAAATGGGACTACATAACAATAAAAAGCTTCTGTACAGCAAAAGAAACCACCAACAAATTGAAAAGGGTGCTCACTATATGGAGAAAATATCTGGCAATGATACATCTGATAGATGGTTAATATCCAAAATATATAAGGAACTCATACAGCTTAACAAAAGGAAGACAATCTAATTAAAAAATGGGCAAAGGACCTAAATAGATACCTCTTTCAAAGTGGATTTACAGATGGCCAAGAGACTTGAAAAAAATGCTCAAAGTCACTGATCATTAGATAGATGCAAATAAAAAGGACAATGAGCTATATCACCTCACACCTGTCAGAATGGTTATCATCAACAAATGACAAGTGCTGGTGAGAATGTGGAGAAAAAGAGATCTCTAGTACACAGCTGGTGGAAATGCAGACTGGTGCAGCCATTCTGGAAAACTCTTTGGAATTTTCTCAAAAAGTATATATGGAATTGCCACTTGACCCAGTGATCCCACTTTTAGTAATATATCCTAAGAAACCCAAAACACCGATCAGAAAGAATGTATGCACCCCTATGTTCATAGCAGCACAATTTACAATAGCTAAGATCTGGAAACAGCCCAGGTGCCCATCAGTAGATGAGTTAATAAAAAAGCGGTGGCACATTTAAACCATGGAATAGGATGCAACAGTAAAAAAGAAAGACCTCTTACCCTTTGAGACAGCATGGGGATCTGAAGAGTATTGTGCTCAGTGAAACAAGCCAGTCAGGGAAAGACGAGTATTGCGTGATCTCATTCATACCTGGAATCTAATGAACAAAATAAACAGGATTGTTACTGGTGAGATAGTGAGACCTCCGGGGTAGAAAAGCAAGCAAGAATTTAATGTCCACAGGAAAAATACAGTCAGGGCAACGGAACAAGGGAGGGCATGGAGGAAGCAACAGGAGAGCCGAGCCTGGGCAGCTTTGGCTCACTGGGAAGTCAGAGAAAAGGGGGCCTTGGAGACAGGTTTAGGGGTTTAGTCTGGTGAAGCTGTCGCTGCCCATTGCTCCGCTGGTTGCAAGGCTAGTGGGGTTCCTTGGAGTTTAGGAGATGCGTTCCTGTGGGGGATGAGAGGGAGGAGGGAAAGGCACTGGGAGGCTCCCCGGAGGGAGAGCACTCTGGGATCTTCGTTTTCAGGGGTTTTAAAGGCTGGATATTTAGGGGAGGTCTTAGGGGAGGGTCAATAGCTTTATACTGATGTACCAAAATGATACTTATTCTCGTCTTTTGTCTGTCCGTGGGGTGGTTGGCAAGTGGAGCTTAATTGGGTTTCTGTTACATCTCTCCCAGAGTAGGCTGATTTAAGTTACTACCCTCTGGTTGGGGAGGAGGAGTGCAAACCATTTACTTATAGGTTTGCTTGGTTCAGGGGAGCACAGGATTTTGTAGGTGGCTGCAAACTGCTCTTTAGCTATCTTAGTTTCCCGATCCACTTGTGCTGGAATTTTCCTAGCTTTTTACTATGCTATGTCATGATGATATATAAAAAGTATTATGTGAAGAAGAAAAAAAAGTATGATGTGTTAGGTGCTTTATATACAGTGCCTTATTTACTTTCAACATCTCTGTGGAGCCTGTGCTATTCTCTCTGTTCTACAGGTGAGAATATGGAGGCAGCAAAAACGTCATGGGTTTGTGCTGGTCCACACAGCTCCCCGTGATGGCACTGGGGCTGGACCCCAGGACTGCCTAACCCCCCAGTCCTGTGCCACTCTATTTCATAACTCCAAATTGCTGGATGGTGAAATGTCACAACAGAGAAGGCTCACTGGGGGAAAGCTGAGACTGGTGGTTTGATTTGTTGCAAAACATTAATGACAATTACATGAGCGCCTTCGGAAGGAGATGTTCTTGCTGCTTGCACTTCTGCGTCTGATGAATTGTGTCTGCGTGATATTGGAAAGTCAACCATAAACTGAAAGACGAAATATTATGTGTTCCCCGCCAAACGTCTGTAGAGAAGATAAGTGAGACCTTTGGGTTTGTACTAGTGTTAAGGAATGCCCTAGAAGAGCTTGCTTAGTATGAAACAACATACTCAGAGATATCTTTTGCCCTCAGGGAACTGGCTTTAACTGGATGATAGAATGTTGGCAGTGGGGCAGTTTGAAGAGAAGGGAGCCATAACTGACAAAGAAATGAGGTCTGAAATTTTGGAAAGCACTATTCTGCATGCATCACGAATCCCAGAGAGAGGGACATTTGCTGTAAGGGCCTGTTCAGCTCTGTACTAGCCTTGAAAGCACCAGGTAGTAGCGTTTGTCACTGTCGTTGTGACTAAATGTCCAGCTCATGACCTTTGTTTATCAAGGTTATTTATCAGTATCTTGGCACTTGACTTTGGCTGTTTAACTAGGCAGGCATGGAGTGGTTTGGGAGTTGAGGGCAGAAGTCCTGACCTGGACTTGGTGGCGCGTTCAGATAGAACTTTGAATCAGAGCTGCTATTATATCCAAAAGATTTTCTCCTTCTTGTGTACCTTAACTCCAGACTCCTAGATTGTGAAAACTGGGAGGGAAACCAACCTGGAGGAGAAATAAACCAGCCTAGGTTGGGAAAGCAACTCATTTTTCATGTCAGCCTACATTGAACATGTTCTCTGCGAGAGGCAGCGGGAGCCGGGGATGAGCCAGGATTTGGATCTTGCCCGTACGTACCGTTTGTACGGGATATAGAGTGTGCCTGGCCATCAGTCGTGCTGGGTGGATTTCACTCTCTTGAGTGGAATCAGCGGATGAATGTACAAAAAGCAAAGCACACGATGTGACTGATGGTAAAATCTTTAAAAACCTTTGGCTGTTAGTCTGCAAGTCAGAGGAAGAAAAATCTGCCAAGTTTCAGAAGAACATACATTAGCCTCCCCAGGGTAAGTGGCTTCTAGTCAGCAGAAGGGATACGCAGGACTTCTGACTTAGCCCGGGAATCTCCATCCCTGTTGTCAAATGTATAGAAGATGACCAAACTTGCTTTTTTAAAAAAAATATTTTTTATTGATTTTTTTTAGAGAGAGGAAGGGAGAGGGACAGAGTGTTAGAAACATCTGTGAGAGAGAAACACCCATCAGCTGCCTCTTGCACACCCCTCACTGGGGATGTGCCCGCAACCAAGGCACATGCCCCTGACCGGAATCAAACCAAGAACCCTTGAGTCCTCAGGCTGATGCTCTATCCACTGAGCCAAACCAGTTACGGCTCAAGCTTTCTTTTTTATCCAAACTGTTTCTAAAGGCATATGGATGAATCTGCCTCAGGTCCAGCCCAAAAGAAAAAAAAAAATAAACCAAAACCCTCCAGGGTAAATAAAATACATAAGCAAACTAAAATCAACAAGAAAAAAAAATTCCTTGTTAATGGAATGTGTACTAACTTAAATGGAGGAAAACCCCGAGACTAAGTAGGCAGATCTACCAATTGGGTAAATTACATATGTCAGTGTGGTTTAATCTGGAGGTAAGGACCAAGTCTGTGAAGTAGCCGGATTTGGTGCGCACGGTTATGCCATGTTTTCCAGGACAGTTTGCAGAAGGCCCCTCTCTCGGGCTACGTCCTTTTTGGATAAGGGCAAGTAGGCGTGAGCTGTTGGGCCGACTCTAGCAGGTGATGTGTGTACTTTCTGCATCATAGATAGATGGGAAGGTGGAGACACCACACATGAACTTTACACTTGATTCAGTCCGTGAAGGTGAGAGGTAAAGCCTTTTGGAGACTCTGTAGGCAAGTTGCAAATTGGTGTTGTATTCAGCTGGCCCTTTATAAAGCATGTAAACTATACTTAATTGGCTTAAGTAAACTTTATTAAATTACTAGAGGCCCGGTGCATGGATTCATGCACATTGAAAGGAAATTAATTGGAATAAATTTTTTAGAGGCAGGGGAGGGACTTTGGTAGGGCTCCAAGGATAGTCTGGCCCAACTTGCCCAGTCCCGATCCGCTGGACCCCAACAGCAAGCCAACCTACCTGTCAGAGTATCTGCCCTCTAGTGGTCAGTGCACATCATAGCGACTGGTCAGATGGTGGAACAAATGGTTGGACACTTTGCATATTAGGCTTTTATTATATAGGATTTTTTTTTTTTTTTTTTTTTTTTTTTTGGGTATCGGAAATAGATACATCATCAGACTTGAACTAAGTGGCTTCTCTTTCTTTTTGTTTTTATTTTATTTTATTTTTTCCATCACCATTTATCCCCTCTATGCCCTCTTCCACCTCCAACCACTCCCCCAACACCCTAAGTGACTTTTCATTATGGATACTTCGAAGCTGACAGTCCAATAAGCAATAATACTCTGTCAGCCCTCTAACCCCGAGCAGGCCAGGCAAATTCTGGTGGCTCCAGGTCACTGGCAACTTCCTGGCACATTCAGGTGCTTCTCTTCCATGGCAGGAAGAACTCTGGTCGCCTCACTGCCTCTGGGCACGTGTCCATGACCATTTGGAGCGGACTCGGACTGGACCATTCTTGACAGAATGAAACCTGGAGCCATCAGAGGAGTCAACAGGTTCCCCAAATTGAGTCTCCATTTAGCGTTAGCTGGACGCTGGGGCTTTGTGGCTGCTGGAGGAGCAGCTGCTGAGCTTTGATTCTTTAGGAATAGGGGTGAGATCGTGAATAAACACTGGCCTGGCCCCCGTGTTTGTCTTTGTCAAATACCGAAAATAAACAGGAATCCTAAATTGGCGTGAATGCTGCCACCTGGCTTTCCTACCACCTCCCATGCAGCAGCCCGAATCCAAGAGCAGCTGGGCAGGGGTCATAATCTGGGGGGAACCTGCCAATGTCCGTGCGGGCTGGGTTTGGGGCTGAGGGAGGTGGGGCTCACGGGGGCTAGGCTGTTGATTCAGGGTGGTGATCTCACTTTTTCGAGGGGTGGGAAAGGCCGCCGGGAGTGGTTCATTCCCCCTAGATTCTGGCTATCTAAATTTGTCCTTTTCACGTGTCAACATCCTGGTGTTGGAGGTGACAGATGTTTGCAGTGGTGGGAAAGTTGTGCTCAGAGGGACCTCAGAAAAGGTAGGCCTGGGCAGGGAGTGGGTGGGTAGTGAGGGCACTGAGCGATAGCCCCATCTTCTCTTTAGAATATTTGAAAATCATGTCTAAGGGTTTGTTTTCAAGAAAAAAAAGAACAAAACAAAACAAAACAAAGAACAGGTGAAGGGGCTTAGGAAGCTAAGTCCTAACAAGGCTCATTATCTGATCTTTCCATAATTTTCCATTTGCTCTTCTGCCACCAGAATTGCCCGGTGGCTCGGTCCCTTGGAGCCCCTTGCAGAACTGTTTTGGGAGGAGGAAGACGACTGGCATGGATTTAGGAGAGAGGAGTGAGGCCATGAGTCCTGGGATCAAAAGAGAGCAGCCGAGGATTCAGGAGGGCGTTAGCACTGAGAGAGAACTCAGGGGAAGGATATGGGGGCTGTTCATGTTAGTCATCACCGACGCTGATATTACTAGCTCCCGTTCATTGGATACTTCCTCTTGAATAGCCTCCCGTTGAATACCTTTTAAAAACGACCCCAGTTAATCTTACACATCCATGGGGTAGGTCATTAGCCCCCTTTTACACGGAAGGAATGAGATGTAAGTGAGGTTATAGTGAAGCAGCTGGCAACTGCTAAGCAGAGGACTCAAATCTAGGCCACGGTGGCGGCATACACGCTGCGGTTTCTGCCAAGTTGCGGGTAGGGGATGAGTAACCTTAATTTACTGGAATTTTGTTTTCTGTGAAGGGGACCGTTTTACTCGAGAGTTGAGCGTTCTCTTGCCATCCAAAGAGCACGTCTGCCCTGGGATGGCACTTGGAGTTTTAGCCCAAACCGCTGGTTGGAAAGCATGAGCAACCTGTGTGTGTGTGTGGGTTGAAAGGGGAGGGCGTGGAGTCACTGGCAAGCATTTTCCTATGGTGTGACTGTGACGGGCAGTGGTGCCACGGCAAGGTGGAAAGATACGCTTGCCGACTGCAATGTTATAAATAGGGAATGGCTACTTTGCTTGCCTGCTGCTTGGGTCATTTTGACAAATATTTGCTTAGTGAGTAACAGTGTGACACGGGTTCTGCTTAGCAGGGTGGTTTCAACTCGCTTCTCCTGAGAAATGGAAGACCTTTTAGGTTTCTTTTGCTGCCAACCTGGTTATTTGTATAGGATTAGTGCATGAGTTGGCATCACCGGCTGTTAGCATTTCCTTTGTTAACTATTCGGGTCTCTGAGAAACTGCTTTAACTCTGTGATTGTATGAGTTTATCAGACTTCCCTTGGTAGAGCGCCTATAGCAAGCTTTCAAGCATATCTCTTTGTAGATCACAGATACTGAGTAGACTAAAGGCAAAGGGTAAGAGGAAATTTAACCACCAATTCTGGGAAAGAGGTTGGGGTTCTGGTCTCCCAAAGAACCTTTGAGACCAGACCATTGTCTGATTTCGTTTTCAGTATGGCCAGGTAAGTTTGTTTAAGCAGGATTAGGTGAGGCGGGAGGGTTGAGAAAGGGGAAAAAGCTTCAAAGGCAAATGGGGACAGGCTTCCAGAATAATTTAATTGGTTATTAGTCATTCCCTGCTCTTCCCTTAATTCTAGAAGTCCAGGGCTTCTCTCTCTCCTTTTGGGTTTAAATCTTGTGTTAAAACCGGGTCCAGGAAAAATACCAGATCAGACCGGGTTTGGGTGTGCTGCTTGCCTCACTCGGAGTGCTCAGGGCCAAGGCTGCGATTCCATTTCAGCTTCTCAAAGACGACAATGTGCTATTCATCTTTGTGTTTCTGGGTCAGTGCCATGACACCTAGCAGTTAAGCAATACGTGATGAATGAATTCCAGAAGGATCTTGCTCTAAACTAACTTCATTCTAGCCCTAACCCGTCTGGCTTAGTGGATAGAGTGTCTGTCTGCCCATGGACTGAAGAGTCCCAAGCTCGATTCTGGTCAAGGGCGCGTAACTCATGCCTCAGTTGCAGACTTAATTTCTGGCTCCGGTCTGGGCTCGTGTGGGAGGCAACCAGTCGATGCCTCTCTCTCACATCCTTGTCTCTCTCTGTCTCTACCTGTCTCTTCCACTCTCTCTAAAAGTCAATGAAAATATATCCTCGGGTGTGGATTAATACAAAATAAAACAACAAGAACAAAAACTCATTCTAGACAAGTTAGAGGGCAGTTGGAGCTTGAACCAGATCTCACTACTGAGAGCTACAAAGCAGATTAGGAGAAAACGGGTATGGAATGAATTCTCCTTATGCGTCTTCCCAATTCATTTCTGTTCTCTGACTGAACAAACATTTCCATATAGCTAAAACTAATGCGTATGTCTTTGCGTGTGCAGCTATTTTCTGTTATCTTACAGAGATATATTTCTCGTTTTCATATACTTAACAAATGTTTATATGGTGCTTCTGTTAAATGTCGCATTGCTAGACCCTGGGCATGTGATAGTAAAAGGCTATTTGTGGTCCCTCCCTCTTGGAGTTCATAGTTTATCGGGGGAGATAAAAGAAGGACAAGCCTTCCAGAACAGAAGGAAGAGTTTGCCGGAAAGAGGGAATAGGATGTGGAATGGCCCAGAGGTAAGACAGAGTCTGCATGTTCAAAGAATAGAAGGAAGGCCTATAATATAGGCCCTCTATGGGCTGGTGCTCAGCAAATAGGGGCAAAGGGCACGTGGACTGAGGCTGAAGTAGTTGGGCCAGATCATACAAGACCTTTTCAAAGTGTGAAAGTGTCATGCTATCACCCAGAGTGCAGTGGGAAGCAGAGTTACAATGTAGATTTTTTTTTAAAGAATCACTTAGCAGCTCCGTGGAGAATGGCTTAGGGAAGCATAGAAGCAAGAGAGGGAGGGGTTGGAATCTCGCGCTGTGCAGGGGAGAGATGACTTCTGGGTTGGTGTCAGTGAAGATGGGGACTAACAGGTAGATGTCAAAGATTTTGGGGAGAGTTTACTGATGGTGAGATATGGGGGCCGGAGGGGTTGAAGGAAAGCAGTCACTTAGTTGAATCTGTGGTGGTCTGATTACTTCAAAGGGAAAGGCTGGGGGAGGAGTGGGAGGGATTGGGGAACTCAAGTTTGGAGGGGTGTTAGTAAGTTCGAGGTACCCATGATCCTGTCAGTTCAAGCCTTCCTACCTATGGTTCATGATGGCCACCTCTCTGGTTGGCAGTGCGTTGAGCCATCCTCCTTTTGTTGGACGCTTGGTTTGCTGTCATTGCACCTGCTGCGAGCAAGCAGCACTAATGAGCTGTCTGTGTGCAGATCAATGGCTCTTTTTCTCTTTGGGCTGTTCCCAAAGGTGAGGGGTATGTGAGGTGTAGTCTCCAAAGCGGAATTACTGGGTCACAGGAAACAAGTGATGAACATCTTTATGGTTCTTGCTACATATGTCCAGATTGCCTTGGGAAAGACTGGATTAATGTGCCCTAGGCAAGCTATAAACGTGCCTTTTACCCCACAAGCCCGCCGGCATTGGAGCTTATCACTTTCATTTAGTTCTGCTGCACAAATTTGCATTCCAGTAGTTTCGAGGGATGCCATAATTTATCCACGTGGTAATTACCTTTACTCACATTGCCCTCTGGCCCATATATTATGAGCCTGACCAGTGGTCAAGGACAATGCAGGGGTAGGAGCATGAGTGGGGAGGGGTGGAGGATTAGAATGGGGGGTTGAGGACAAATATGTGATACCTTAATCAATAGAGAAATTTTAAAAAATACCATAAAAAATAAAATAAAAATACTTTTATTGATTTCAGAGAGGAAGGGAGAGGGGGAGAGAGAGATAGGAACATCAATGATGAGAGAGAATTATTTATCGGCTGCCTCCTGCACACCCTGCACTGGGGATCGAGCCGGCAACTCCAGCATGTGCCCTGATCAGGAATCAAACTGTGACCTCCTGGTTCATAGATCCACGCTGAACCCCTGAGCCATGCCTGCCAAGCTGTCCCAACTATTGAGTGAAATTTATGTTAACCTCATTTGCATTAATTCTTTTTTAAAAAAAATATATTTTATTGATATTTTACAGAGAGGAAGGGAGAGAGATAGAGAGCTAGAAACGTCAATGAGAGAGAAACATTGACCAGCTGCCTCCTGTACACTCCCCACTGGGGATGTGCCCGCAACCAATGTACATGCCCTTGACCGGAATTGAACCTGGGACCTTTCAATCCGCAGACCGACGCTTTACCACTGAGGCAAACCGGTTTCGGCTGCATTAATTCTTTACATTACCAGTTATAACTTTTTATTATCTGTGTATGCCATATGTTTTACATTCTAATTTGAATATTATATTTAATAACACCAAATTAGGTTAACATCCTTGTGTGGAAACTACTCAACTCTGCTTCTGTGGTACTTTGGAGCAGCCTAAGCCATCCCTAAGAGAATGCGCATGGCTGGGTTCCAATAAAACTAAATTTATGGACACTGAAATGTGAATTTCAAGTCATTTTCTTGTGTCACAAAAAATACTGTTCTTTTGATCCCTCTCCCAACCCCCAACTATTTAAAATGTAAACAGCGTTTTCAGTTTCTGGGCTATGAAAATGTAGGCAGCTGGCTGGCGCTTACTCACCCACGTTTTAGACCCCGGAATCATTAACATCGTGTGGGACTGGATCAAAGAAACTCACTCTTTGGAGAACGCTTACTGAAATTCAGCCCCATTTGCCTAACGTGTACTTATGAATAGTAAGTCCTCTCTCCTCACGTGTGTTCTCTCATTTACTAGATATACTAAGTTTATATGTTGTTTTATTAGGCTAATATTCACCTGAGGATATTTTTTCCATTGATTTTTTTTTTTTTTTTTTAAGATGGAAGGAGGAAGGAAAGAGAGACTTTGATTGATTGCCTCCCAAGCACCCCCTGTTGGGGATGTAGATCAAAAGACATAGGGTAGCCGAAACCAGTTTGGCTCAGTGGTAGAGTGTTGGTCTGCGGACTGAAAGGTCCCGGGTTCGATTCCGGTCAGGGGCATGTACATTGGTTTCGGGCACATCCCCAATTGGGGGTGGGCAGGAGGCAGCTGGTCGATGTTTCTCTCTCATTGACGTTTCTGGCTCTCTATCTCCCTTCCTCTCTGTAAAATATCAATAAAAATATATTTAAATTAAAAAAAAGAGCAACCCTGCCCTGGTCGGTTTGCTCAGTGGATAGAGCGTCAGCCTGAGGACTGAAGGGTCCTGGGTTTGATTTGGGTCAAGAGCACACGCCCGGGTTGTGGGCTCGATCCCCAGTAGGGGGGCATGCAGGAGGGAACCGATCAGTGATTTTCTCTCATTGTTGATGTTTCTATCTCTCTCACCCTCTTCCTTCCTCTCTGAAATAATAATAATAATAAAAAAAAACGTTTGTTTTTTGTTTTGTTTTTAAAAGAAGAGCATCCTCAAATCCCAGTCTCTCAATTGCGCAGGCCTACGCTCCAACCACTGAGCTATGCTGGCCAGGGCCCACGTTTATATTTTAAATATGTTTTGAAGTGACCCCGGGTTTGTCTTTTGCCTCACTGTTGTACAATCTGTATTTTTTGTTTTGTAGTATGCTCCAAGCCTGGTAAGGCACATGAGCTTTTTAAGTCTGGAGTCTTTGATAACATTTCTCAGGAAGTGAATATTTGCATTTTAATTGGGGCATTTAACAAGATTGTCCAATCCCAAGAGAATGAAGTGAAAAATATGGTAAAATGATAAATAGAAGGAGTGATAATTAAAATAATTAACATTACACCGCACTTACTTGTGTTACGCTTTGTCCTCTCTACTTTTCCTGTAGTAACAATGAATTCTGAAAACCATCTTAAGGGAGTATGTGTTACTAGTATCTCCATCATACTAATGAGGCAGCAGGCAGAGGCTGAGCCCCTTGCCCAGAGCGCCCAGCCAGGACCTGGGAGAGCCGGCCTGCTTAGCACACCCCAGGCTAAAATGGGTTTTGTTTATAACTTCATCCTGGAATTGCTGTACTGTTGCCTTGGTCTGTGTAAGGATTCTATAAATTCATAGCAAGCACAGAAGAGAGTTCCGCCTAAACCTTTACCATTGTCTTGTTGACAGAATGGCTTTTGCACGTAGGTGAGGGTCTTGTCCTGTAGGAATGTCAATTGCAGCGGGCAAACGGAGATGAAGGTCTGTGGTTCCCGGACGGAATGCTGAGTGCTCCCTCCTCTGCATTGCAGGTTCCAGGCAAGACAGCATCTGTTTTTTCCCCCCCTTTCCCCCGTGTCCCCTAAGCCTGCCTCCTTCCAGTCCTAAAGTTAGCACCTTCTAGCTTTGGCTTTCTCCGTGTTTGTAGCTTTAATAACAGTCCCTGCCTTTGCCCTAGCAACAGAAGACTTTTAAATCAGAAAGGATAGTAGGGAATAAACGCAAGAGCCAATCCAATTGATGTAGCATTCCTGGGAGCAGATCTGTCTGTGTGCTTTGCGGGGAAGCTCTGCCCTTGGAGCTTGCCTCTTCATCCGTCCTTTTTCTCCCTGCAGATCTAGAGAGGTCCCAACAGCCAGTGCCTTGCTATGACGAATTTAATGTGATGCTCAAAATAAAATGGCCAGAAATTCTGGGAGTGCCTAGCTCTGCCGGGCTTTTTCGCCTTTTGATCATCTGTTAGTAGCATGTTTTACAGTCACTGTCTCTGGAATAGGTTTTGGTTGCTTTATCTTTGTTATCATAGCCACAGTAACTGGGATTTTTCTTAAAATACTAGTTTTATGCAGCATTAAAATTTTTTCTATGTTAAAACTCAGTCATCCCGCTTGCCCATTATGAACAGACCAAAGTTTATCACTGCTTTCAGTTTTGTTTTGTTTTTTAAACTTAAAAATGATGGCAATTTGATAGGGAACAAGAATGACATAAGTATATTATTCTTGTAGACTGCAAGGAAAAATGTCCCCATTTGTTTGAAGGATGAAGTCATGGGATAAGAATTGGTAAAGACAAGTTGGCACCCATGTTCTAACATGTATTAGTATATGTGGGTGTGTCTTGTCCTCAGTCAGATCCATCTCTGTGCCCTCAAGTAGAAGCGACAGGTGTGTTGTGGGTCACCTTAGTGAATGTAAAGACCCTGAAAGTATGTATGCCTCGTCATTTCAGAGCTGCCTCTTCCCTCCTTTGAAAGTTGCTGTTACCTGTTAGTCTGCTCAATACGTATTTATAGTGTTCCCATACCCCATACAGTTTGGGATGGCGCACTGATATTTGCTCATTTATCCATTATGGTTGGTGAGGTACGTGCTGTGGATAAAAGAACCAAAATAACCAAAATTAAAAAGTAGGATAGAACATCAGTAACTTCTGGAAAACAATCTCATGATCCTGCTTATAATTTTAAGTATTAAATTAGTGTAATACTTTTTCTTTTTTTAAATGAGGGGGTATGTTTTAAATTCGTCATTACATTTGCTTGTCATCTTAAGCACCATGAAGAGCATAATGGCTTTTAAGCCAGTTGCGATTCTGTGCAAACAGAGTGATGTCCTCCGGATCTTTGAAGGCGAAACCATCTGCCCTTACTGAGTGCCAGATGATTTTACCTCTTGAGTTTTTGTGGGTACACAGTGGAGGCTTTTGGGGTTTCTCGCAGTTGCTTTGTTGCTTCTAGTTATTCATGGTCTCTGAGTCCATTCCTTCATCTAGTCCAAAAACACTTGTCAGGTATACCATGAACAGGGTGCTTGGTAGCATCTGCATGTCAAATAGATGCTATCCTTGTCCTCCTGGAACTTGTGGCTCAGAGCGGAAGCTACCATAAATGGAAAAATTCCTGACTACAAAATTATGGTAGTCATATAGGGGAATGCAGAATGAAGGGAGGCAGTGAACCCTAACTTAAGTTGATGGAGAGGAGGGCAAGAATGGCATTTCAGAGGATGTCCTATCTCTGTAAAATATGTTGCATTTCTAAGTCATGTGATGAGGAAAGCCATTGAGAGTTGTAAGCAGGGAATGAAAATATCAGATGTGGTGTGTGAGTTAGAGTGGGTGTCAAAAGGCAGCCAGGAACTCAGTATCATTGCTAGACTCTAAAAGAAGCCTAAGACTCCTGTCCCTGCATCTTTAGACATTTCTTTTGACCGATCAGTGAAGTCTCAGCAGACTTTTTTCCTAAAGAGGTCAGGTAGTAAATATTCTGAGTTGGCGGGCCATATAGTCTCTATTGCAGCTCTCCAGCCCTGCCGTTGTAGCATGAAAGCAGCCACGTGACACAATGGCCAAATGAATGTCTGGGTTCCAATAAAACCTTTAAGTGGTGTGCGGGATTTAGTTTGCCGACCCCTGGCTCAGAGGATGCTTTCTTTATCATTTTGGTGATCCTCATTTTGAGGTGGTTGAGCAAGGGAGGAAATGCCATCTCCGTGGTTGTCCCTGGCCTCGAGCTGCTTGTAATCATTATGGGAAGATAAATACATACACTTATGAGGCCATCAGCAAACACGACAAGACAGTATGTAATTAGGCACCTAAATGACAAACAGAAACAGGAAACAGGGTGAAAAGTTTGCTCATCTGCTTGGGATCTGGGCGACTAGGAAATGTCACGGAGAAGGTGGAACTTGACTATCACCGACACCTTGGAGGCTGGAGTTGACACAGTCCAACCTGCTAATTTTACAAGCAAGTAAAACCAGATCTAACTGGCCTTAGGGCAGGGTCTGGACAAGAACCAGGTCTAACTGATCTTAGTCTTTTGTCTTCTACAGCTTTGCCCAGCGATTCTTTCTGCTTTAGATCCCACAGGCTGAAAAGCATATATGGTATTAATGTTAATTTTATATCATATTAATACTAAGTCATATTAGTAGGGAGGAGGAAGAGTGAAGGTTCCAAGTTATGGGTGTACAGAGCCTTCTTTTGTCCCTGAACCAAAGTGGTTCTTAAGAGCCTGAGAGCAACGTGGGTATAGCTGTCCTTTGTAGGAAGAAAGGAAGGAAGGAAGAAAGGAAGGAAGGAAGGAAGGAAGGAAGGAAGGAAGGAAGGAAGGAAGGAAGGAGAATAGAGAAATGGGTGGGGAGTGGGAAGCGAAGGAGGGGAATACAGAATATAGAAAATGTGTGCATACACTGACAAGGAGTAGGAGGCAATCTGTGTGTGACATCTTTAGTAGGAAGTACCTCTAAAAGAAGGCAGATGCATGCTGCTGAAGAGAACTTGATCATTCTAAAGAATGAAGCAGTTCTGTATGTTCTGACGTGGAGAGAGTTCAGTGATGCAGTGTGAGAGGAACGACAAAACCAAATCACAGAACACTATGTATGGCCTGTCTCCTTTAGATGAAACTAAAGTAGCCAGGTTAAAATATGGAGGCATGTGTTGTGTATAAATGCTCACAAAGGGTCTGGAAGGATGTGCACCAAACTTAACGGTACGTTTCTGTAGGGATGGGTGGATGTGAGCAGATGCTTAAACATTTTATTCCATTTTGTAGTTGTTAGAATTATGAGAATGCTTATTATGAAAATAAGGATGAAGTAAGAATAATATTTAAGCAAGGGAACTGGCCAGGCTGGGAAAGAGGAGAAGGGAGAGGCTCTGACAGTGAAACCGGGCTGCTTCCAAAGTGTTTCTCCGAATCAGAGAAGATTCAAACCAGAGCGCTGGCCCTTGGTTCAGGGGGTACAAAAGTTGGGTGCACATCAGAATCCCTTGGAAAGCTTAAAGACAAAACAAATTCCTGGCCCACATGGTCTCAGGTGATGGCACTGAGGCTGTGAATGTTTGCAAAAGCTGCTTCCCAGGTCATTTTGATGCTGCACTTGAGGCCTGAGGCTTTGGGAACCTCTGATGTAGTCTCCCCACATCTATAAAGTGAGAGAATGAACTCTCTTGACCTGGCAGGACCCAGCCTTGGGTGTTCACTTTTCAGTGACCGTGTCTCCCGGCTCCAGTGTTTCCCCCAATAGTGGCTTTTCGGTGTCACCTAGATTGTGTTTACATGTTATAGGGAACATTCTTTAATATTGTTTTTGAACTTGATCCCCTTCCTCCCCACTACCCATTGCTTCACTCTTTGAATTGCCTTTGGGAATGGTTTTTATGTTATTTTAATTTTCTTGGAAACCAGAGGGTTGCCACCAGGCTAGTGGAAAAAGCTCCAGTTTTTGATAACTGGTCTGCAGCTGAGGCCTTAGGAAAACAACTTATTCCAGTGTCTTTTAAGAGAAAGGGACTTTGCCGAAACCGGTTTGGCTCAGTGGTAGAGCATCGGTCTGCGGACTGAAGGGTCCCGGGTTCGATTCCGGTCAAGGGCATGTACATTGGTTGCAGGCACATCCCCAGTAGGGGGTGTGCAGGAGGCAGCTGGTTGATGTTTCTCTCTCATCGACGTTTCTAGCTCTCTATCTCTCTCCCTTCCTCTCTGTAGAATATCAATGGAATGTATTTAAAAAAAAGAGAGAGAAAGGGACTTTGCCACCTGTTCCTCTCAGCCGGGTTTCAGCCCGGGAACCGTTCCTCCAGCTTTGTAGCTCAGATGGTTAACTTTGGGATTGGAAGAGCTCTTTGAGGTCCCTCTAGCGCAGGGGGAGTAAACCTTCCTTCAAATGGATTTTACTTGGAAACCCTAGCAAATTGGCAGGTCCAAGCTGCACTGTTGGAGGCAGAGGTGGGAACTTAGAGTCTTACCTCCTGTCCTTGCCCGGACTCTCACCCTCCAGGCCCGGGCCAGCCCTGAGAAAAGTGTTTGGAACTGTGCGATCTGGAGTCCAATGTGGAAACCATTGAAGTCTTCCTCTTTCTCCTTCCATAGGTGACTGCTCCCACATCCTGCTGATCTGAACCTCTCATGTCTGTTGCCTCCTCCTCCTTCCACGACTTCCCTCCCAGTCATCCCCCACTTCCCCACGGGCTTTCACCTTCTCAGGGGGTTTTCTCACTGCTCTCCTCCCACAGGCCTTTCTCTGTCCTCTCTGCAGCCAGATAATGTTTTTTTTTTTTTTTATTCACAAGTGTGATTATATGCCTCTGTCACCAACCTCCACTATAAACAGACAGTGACTTCTCATTGCATTTTGGATTATTGCATTTTGGAGCCTCTCCGAGTTTAACTGTGGCCACTGTGTTGCATCTGGAGGCAGAGCCATACGAGTGTTTTAGTTCCTGAGCTGACTTTCTCTGCTTCAGACTTCTGCTCGGAGACCCCCTCTGCCAAATCCCCCTCCACTCCCCTGTTCAGACTTAAGTTCTGTTTCCATCCTTCAGAAACACTCCAAAACATTTCTCTAGTATCCCTGAGCCACAAAGTGCCTGTCAAACCCCTTCTCACCGGACTCTATTTCTCCTTCTCAGCAGTAATCTCAGTCTAATTATGTCATTACTGATGTAATTAGTTGTTTCTGTCTGTCTTCCTTTAGAAGGTAAACACCGTAGAGCCTGGGATAGAGTGTGAAAGGTCCTTCAAGAAATATTTGTCCGGTGCACTCACAGGACCGAGTTTGTGCACAAGGGTCAGGTCCCGTGTTCAGCCCAGGTGAGGCTGCGCGGCCCGTTTTCTGTTCACTCATTTGTGGGAGCTGGAATTGCCTCTTGTACATGGTCGTCTTTTAGAGTCACATCATCTTAAGTGGGTTACCTAGTAGGGTACATTTTAAAGAATCCCGAGTTTTGTTGAATTAAAAACTTGATCAGTTATCTTAAATGAACAAAGAACTGGAAAATCTACTTAATGAGTGAGGAAGCGTGTGGATGCAGTGAGGTTTGGAGGTGCGCCCTGTAGCCTGCTTGGGGGACCCCCAGTAACTCGGTAATCAGGGGACTAATGCAGAACCTAGTAGTGGCATCCTTCCCTGTAGGTTTAAAAGCGTGTTTACATCTTTCCGACTTCGCGAACGCTGCCGTTCTCTACGTGGCTTTTGCACTTAGAAACCAGATAGGCGGGAACGTGGAGATGTACAGAGCAGAGCCTCTTGTGCTACCTCTTAGGTTGGGTCCTTATCGTTGGGGAGATGGGGACGAGATTTGTCTTCATGTACTTGGCAGGTGGCACCTGGGATCCACAAGACAGTAATGAGTTTTCTTTCCTCAGTCTGATGCATCTAGTATGTTTAGAAGAGGGTGTCTGGGATGATTTTGCAAAAACAAGGAGAGAGAGGGGAAAAAAAGCCAGAAGTACAAAGGGATGCTACTACAGAATTTATTATCAAGCAGGTTACTTTTCTCCAGAGACCAAGATGAAGTTAAAACTCCTACCAAGAAAATCAACTACTATCCTTTGTTTGGGGAGGGGGGGGGTGTCTCAGATTAAAGAAAAGATGAATATATTCTTTTAAACTGAAAGTTTGTTTTCACTATTGTCTAACTGGGGGCAGCTCGGGGGCAGGGTAAGGACTTTAAGGTTGATACTTTTGGTTCAGTGTATGGGACAATGCTCCAACCAACTGAGCCACACCCACTAGGTATTTATTTATTTATTTATTTATTTTAAATCCTCACCCGCGGATATTTTCCCATTGATTTTTAGAGAGAGAGTGGAAGAGAGAGGGAAAGAGAGAGAAATATTGATGTGAGAGAAACACATCGATTGGTTGCCTCTTGCCCATGCCCTGATCACAGGGCCTGGGCGAGGAGGAGCCTGCAACTGAGTGAGGAACATGCCCTTGACTGGAATTGAACCTGTGACCCTTTGGTCTGCAGGCCGACCCTTTATCCACTTAGCCAAACCGGCTAGAGCTATATGGCATTTTTAATACAAGCTACAGAGTGCTTTCATGTCTATATTCTCAGTTGATTTTTATAACCGAGAGGTGTCGTCAGCTTCATTTTACACATGGAAGAAAAGGAAGCTGAGGCAAAGGTCAGGCAAGGAAACCAAAGCTTCCCAGCTAGAAGGTCAGGTGCTGGTGGAGAATCAGCATCTTTGTTTATCTCTCTCTGTTCTGCAGCAGCCTGCTTTTAGGAGGATACTGTACCTGTCAGATCTTTACTAGGAATGATAATGGTGGTGGTGGGATGGTTTCATCTTTTATTCTCGGTTCCTTTATAACACCTTCATGGTTTTTTGTTCCTCCCCCTCCCCGCTTTTATTTCTTTCAGCTTGGATTCCTTAGCACCACCTCTGCTCAGCTGGAACAGAAGGACTCAAGTCTCATTGGCAAATATCACCACGTTGACCGCGCCACCGGCCAGGTGCTAACCTGCGACAAGTGTCCGGCAGGAACCTACGTATCTGAGCACTGTACCAACACAAGCCTGCGTGTCTGCAGCAGCTGCCCTGTGGGGACCTTTACCAGGCATGAGAATGGCATAGAGAAATGCCATGACTGTAGCCAGCCATGCCCATGGCCAATGATTGAGAAATTACCTTGCGCTGCCTTGACTGACCGAGAATGCACTTGCCCGCCTGGCATGTTCCAGTTCAATGCTACCTGCGCTCCTCATACGGTGTGTCCTGTGGGCTGGGGTGTGCGGAAGAAAGGGACGGAGACCGAGGATGTGCGGTGTAAGCAGTGTGCTCGGGGTACCTTCTCTGATGTGCCTTCTAGTGTGATGAAATGCAAAGCATACACAGACTGTCTGGCTCAGAACCTGGTGGTGATCAAGCCAGGCACCAAGGTGGCAGACAACGTCTGTGGCACACCCCCGACCTTCTCCAGTACAACCTCGCCTTCCCCTGGCACAGCCATCTTTTCACGCCTTGAGCACATGGAATCTCATGAAGTCCCTTCCTCCACGTATGTTTCCCAAGGTAACTTAACCTCCTGCGTTATCTATTTGAGGAGGGCTTTGAGCCCAGTGAAGGTACTGGCAATGGGCTTGTGCCGAGAATGGTTTCGCCATTTTGTATGTCCCTTGATGAAGTGGCTTGCATTTGTGGCTAATTAAATCTAGCTTCTTTGGGATCTTTTAGAAACATTTAAACTCAGAAGGTTGCACTTAGGGGGATCAGATATCTAAAAAACTAGGTCACGTCAAGCTAGCAAATAAGAGCCTAGTAAAACAAGGCCAGTGTGTGGCCTTATGTATGTCACTGAACTTCTTCTGGCCTTTGTTTCAAACTCCTCAAGTACTAGTAAATGAGTGATTTAGATATTTAAGGTCTCTCTCCGATTAAAATTTTTCCAACGTGGTGGAGTCAATCCCGGGTTGATACAGCTAGAGGTAAGAAGGAGGGAGAAGGGAAGAAAATATCATGGCATGTGGAGGGGAGGGATGAATATTGGATCCAAGGAGGGGAAAATAAGTTAGAAGCTTCAGGAAACAAGCAAATGTGTATCACACCGAAGGTAACTAGCTAGCATTCACATCTGGAAAATAATGTTTTTTTTTTTTCCCCCCCAAATGATTCTGACTTGATCTTCTTCATGGGGTATCACTGTTTTTCTCAGAATTCCTTTAGAATCTTAGGCAGACTATAGAATTTAGTCTTGATTCTCAAATCCTTTTTGATTGAATTTAATTTTCATTGAGATGATAGCCTGCTTGACTTGTGCTTCCTAGTGTCCTCTCAGGTGTGATGGTACTTGACCTTGATGATAACCCTGGGAGGAGGGCCTTACAGCTGCCATTTTGAAAGGAAGAAATGGACTCACATGATCTGACCAAGTTTTCTCAGGGTCTGATACATACAGGACAGGTCGTATTTCTCAGGACTCAAAATCTCTGGCTCTCACAACTCATTAATGGAGACAACTTGTGGAAGCTTCTCTGAAAGAAGTCCACTAACCTGGCCATGCCCATGGCCAGTGATTGAGAAATACATTCATAGGAGGTACTGAGGAAGTCCTGCCTTATTTTATTCACTGACCTGTCTCACCAAAACTTCCTTTCACTGATCAAACTTGGATTTGAGTTTGAGCTCTTTTCTTACCTTAGTCATATCCTCATATTTACAATTGCATTCCTGTACAAAGAATTAAAGGACAAAGGGATTGAATTTGAACTAGTTCTCTGAATAGTCAGAACAGTTGAGAGTCGACTAAAGCTCTGAGTATATGTATGTGTCAGCTCAGGGTGTGAAGCACAGGAGTCGCTGCTGTGAAGGCCAGATGTTGGATCCCTGAGAATGTCCTTGGTTATGGCACGAGGAAGTAAATGAGTTTAGCTGTTATGCTTCGTTTTTACCTTCCACGTAAAGGTGCTTTTAAGATCTTTATGAAAATGTGCAATATAACTTACTCTTAGACCCCAAAGATCATCTCTTCTTTAATTATCTGCCTGGTTTGGAGATAGGCAGGAAGAGGACGGAATATGTAGATCCCCAAATATAGAAAAACTCACCCCCCTCTTTACTCTCTCTCTTTTTTTTCTAGGCATGAACTCAACAGAATTCAACTCCTCTGCCTCGGTTAGACCAAAGGAACTGAGTGGCATCCACGAAGAGACAGTCTCCAACAACACAAGGTGGGAGGAGGGTGTGAACAAGACCCTCCCAAACCTCCGGGTAGTGGACCACCAGCAAGGCTCCCATCACAGACACATCCTGAAGCTGCTGCCCCCCATGGAGGCCACGGGGGGTGAGAAGTCCAGCACGCCCATCAAAGGCATCAAGAGGGGTCATCCCAGACAGAACCCGCACAAGCATTTTGACATCAATGAACATCTGCCCTGGATGATAGTGCTTTTCCTGCTGCTGGTGCTTGTGGTGATAGTGGTGTGCAGTGTCCGGAAAAGCTCAAGGACTCTAAAAAAGGGGCCCCGGCAGGATCCCAGCGCCATTGTGGAAAAGGCGGGGCTGAAGAAATCTATTGTCCCAGCCCAGACCCGGGAGAAGTGGATCTACTACTGCAATGGCCACGGTGAGCTTTCTTTTTCTTCTCCTTGCCTCTCTTCCCCTAGTCCGTGTTATCTGGAGGAGTGGGGAATGCAGCGCTTCTGGAATGCCTTTTGTACACCTCGTGCTATTTGATCCAGGTGTGTTATGAGAAACGAGGTGGTCAGCATGTGATGCGCTGTGTTCAGAGAGAAGAACCACTCTGCCCTTTTCTCCCCTGGCACATTTAAAGGGGCATGTCGCAAAATGAGAGATGTGAGAGGGACGTTTAGGGACTTTGTTCAGCCTAGTCATTGAACATGGGAGGAGATTGAGTTCAGAGAGGTTTGGCCACATCCTATTTATTTATTTATTTATTTATTTATTTATTTATTTATTATGGTATCACATAATTGTCCTAAACCTCCCATTCCCATAATTGTCCTAAACCCCTCCCCACATATGCCCCCACCCCCTGTTGTCTGTGACCACTGGTTAGGCTTATCTGCATGCATACAAGTCCTTTGGTTGATCTCTCCCCCTTACCCCCACCCTCCCCTGCCTTCCCTCTGAGGTTTGAGAGTCTGATCGATGCTTCCCTGTCTCCCGGTCTGTTTTTGTTCATCAGTTTATGTTGCTCATTATTTCCCCTAGATGTGTGAGATCATGTGCTACAAGAAATACACTTGTAAGAACCGAGAATGAGACAAGCCATAATGGTTAAGCTGAGAGGCACATGAATCAGCCTGTAGTGAGTTTCTTTCTGGGCCAACAGTTCTTTTGAGTCCCAGTTTCAATGTCAAACAGTTCCTTGTGTGTAGATGTCAGCCATGATATTTCAGTTCTAGATGGTGGACAAATGGTGGTGATGCGGGTCTGACCATCTCTGGTTTGGTCCTGGGCATCCTTCAAGGTATATGTCCTTGATCAGAATCGGATCTGGGACCCTTGAGTCTGCAGGCGGACGCTCTATCAACTGAGCCAAACCAGTTAGGGTTTGGCTGCATACTTGACCCAGGTTGGTTGTTTGTTCAGGACAGATGGGACTGACTCCACGTCTCCGGACTAGTGGGGCCCTCACTTCTTCTTCACTAGCGGGCTGCTGAGAAAAGGAAAAAGAACTTGTCCTATGTTTGCCTTTTAGAACCTCAACCTTGCTTCTAGGTCTCTGTACTTTTTGCCCATGTACTTTTACCCTCTTATATTTTCAGGATCCCTTTCTATCAGGATAGGAAGGGCTTTTTAGCTTACAGATCCTCAAAGCTTAATATGTCGGTGACCATTTGAGGCTGGGCTTCCCATCTTCTACAGAGTAGTAGAGGTGTGTGTTGACACAGGCTGGAGTATTTGTTTTTCCTTTTTTGAAGGCCAGAAATAGCTTACGGAAGTTGTCCTAGTAGCTGTTTGAGGTGAGATGGCAGTTTTCAGACTGTGGCAGTAATTTCCCTTTCTGTAAATCCTAAAATGAGATTTCAGCCTGTAATTTTGATAATTCCAGTCAGGTGCCTTCTTGCCCCTTAAAGGTAGTCTAATTTTCTAAAAAAGCGGTTTGGCCTCTTGTATTGAGTCTTAAAACCCTGTTTATACCTTTTGTTCCAGCAGTTCCATTTTCATTCATCTATGTTAACCAGAAATACTTAAAAAAAAAGATTTAAGCAAAAAGACCTTAAACTTTTAACTAAGCATTATATATAATAAATTGAAATTGGAAACAAAGGGACAGTTTTAAGGAAATGACTTAAGTAAATGATGGCCTATTTGTAATATGAAATACATTGACATTGAAAATTTTATGAATTTTTTGACTAATGGCATAGGAAAATGTTTAACAGTAGGTTAAAAGAAAGAAAAAACAACCCAGACTACACAATTCATGTAACATAATCCCAGGTCCCTTAAAACTATGAAATAGAGGCTGAAATAAAATAGGCCAGAATGACAGTGGATCTTTTTTTCTTCTTTGTTAGTTTTCCTTTCCCCAAATTTTCTAAAATAAGCACATGCTACTCTTATAATCAGAAATTAGAGAAAGTGAAAAAAACAACAGTAACTTGTTTTGCTTTCCTTTGCTAATTTGTGTGAATGAGCAAATCAAGGGAAAATCAGACTGAGACAAACCTCCTCCTGGGGACAGAGTCTGCCCTGACTTGGAGGAGACTACCCCTTGCTGGCAGCCCAGCTGGGGAAGGAAAGCTTTTTAATAAAAATCTTATTATTTGGACATAATTTCAAATTTACAGAAGAAATGCAATAGTAGTACAAAGAATACCGGTATACCTATGTGCAGGTCGCCCTATTGTTAATATTTTGCCCTTTTGCATTATGTGCTCTCTTTATATTAAAAATAGATTTTATAAATTATAAAATATGTATAATACAGAATAGTTTATTATATAATATATAATATGCAATATTTTGTGTATACACACACATGTGTACATCCAGAAAATAATGTTTCTGGACTATATCCTGGCCCTTTGTGCCTACAAACTTCAGTGTATATTTCCAAACAATAAGGATATTCTCTTTAAAAAAATAGTACAATTTTCAACCTCAAATAAACGTAACATGAATATAATATTATAACTTACCATCCATATTCTGATATTCTCAGTCAGTCCAGTAAGGGCCTTCATAGACAGCATTCATTTTTTTTTTTTCTGGTATAGAATCTGGTCCAGGACCAAGTATTTCATTAAATTGCTCTTTAAATGATCAGACACTTGCTCTGATATGTCTAATTAGTAGAGAATGGCTTGTTGGATTATGTAAGTATTTGAAACTCTCCTCTCCTTATTTACTTCATTAAAGGAATGACTCCATTTCTTTGGTATTTGAATTTATGGATTAGGGTTTGGTGCTATCTGTAGTTTCAGGATCCACTGGGGGTCTTGGAATGTATCCTTCAAGGAGAAGGGGGGATTACTGTGGCCTATTCAAGTGTAGCTATCTTTTCCAATAGTTTAACCCCCCCAGTTTTTCCATTGGGATGTTCATATTTAGGATGCTTTTCTAAATGTGGTCTATTTTTCCCAAATTCCTGCCCAGAAAGGTCCAACTAAGTAAAATCCCATTACATAGAGAGGTTCTGTTTAATAAAAACCATTCTAGGTGCTCAGAGAGACCTTTAGAAACAATATCTTCTTGTTCTGATTGCAATGAGTTCTGGGCAGCAGATAATCCTCTGTAAGATCTTTTTCTGGTCCTTGTCCATTTACACTGGATTGTTCGTGAGGATGAGAGTAAAATTGCCTAGCCCAGAGTGCTCTCCATAAGAGGTCAGGTAAGACCTTCCTTATGCCTGCCCTCCTTAAGCAGACCATGCCATGCTTCTGAGTGCCATATAGACCCTCAGCACTCTGAAGCCAAGCCATTGGTTCCTGTCTTCCTCTACCAGAACCTAGCTGGTTTGGCTCAGTGCATCGGCCTGTGGACTCGAGGGTTCTGGCTTTGATTCTGGTCAAGGGCATGTACCTTGGTTGCAGGCTCAATCCCGGCCTGGTCGGGGCTCATGCAGGAGGCAACCAATCGATGTGTCTCTTTCACATCGATGTTTTTTTTTCTCTCTCTCTCCCCATCGTTTCCACTCTTTACAAAAATCAATGGAAAAATATCCTTGGATGAGGATTTAAAAAAAGAAGAACCTTTAGTCACCTCTCTCTGCCTAACAAGGATGTATGGTTTTTAAAGTTGAACTCCACAAAACTGCAATCCTACTTTCATGGAGTCCAGGTGTTGGAGACACCTTATGTGGCTAGGAGGATGGAGGACTGAGGGTGCTGTGGTATTTTGTGTGCTTCTTTCCTTCGTGAACTCAGAGCAATTCAATGTTTAGCAAATTGGGGTTGGACTGTGGTTTCTTGCAATGTGTCTGTTGAAGCAACAGGCGTCAGAAGTCCCTTCAGAATTTCCCCCCCCCCCCAATTTTGAGAATAGGTTTATTAAAACTGGAGACAGTGAAACAAGGCAGGGTCTAGGATAGAAGCAGCAACAGGACAGAGCCTAAGTGGGCTGCTTTGGCTTTCTACAGATGTTATAGGAAAGAAATGAGCAAGGTGGGGCTGTTTTAGCTCACTGGAAAGTCAGAGAAAAGGGGCCTTGGAGGTAGGCTGGGGGTTAGCGCGGGACGAGCTGCCGCTGCCCATTGCTCCCCAGGCTGCAGGTCTCATCGGGTCTCGGAGAGTTTAGGAGATGCATGCCTGAGAGGGAAGAAAGACATGGCTGTGATTCTGGGAGAGAGTGCGCCCAGAATTTTTATACACAAATCTTTTATTTATGAGTTTTTTACTAGATTCAGGTGTCCTTAGGTTGTAAATCTATGTTAATGCTCAATTTGTTATGCTTTTGTTGTTTAAATAATACTTTATTTCCTTTTGTAGTATAATCCTAACATTGTACTAAGTGGGTAAGTGGGATCCAGCATGCTCAACTTTATTTAAAATTAAGATTAATGCGGGTTCACATTAATTGGGAAGTTACATGGAAAATGGTATATTTTGTCTGATCTTGTCACCTAAAGCACAAAAGTAAAGATAGTGAAACTTAGTTCACACACAGCTGGCCATACCATGTACTGAGAAAGTCTCAAGTGATCTCAAAACAGTTACTTCCTTATAATTATGCAAGACACGGAGCTGTGGTCCAATCCCAGCTGGGAATGGGGATGGCCGAGCACAGAGTCAACTGCTGTTCTCTTATTGCTGTTTCTTATACGGGTTCTTCCTAGTGGCCTTTCCTTCCTTTCTTCCTCTTCTCCTCCCTTCCTTTCCCACTTCTCTCTCTTCCCCCCTCTCTCCTTTGATCACCCTTATGACTGATGATTTGGAAGAACTATGACCTTGGGTGTCTGAAGAGAAGTTTGAAAAGCAGGCGAGGAGTGGAAATTGCCCTGGAAATACTTGTGGAGGAAGTTCTGCAAGGTGATAGAGGGAGTGAAAAATGGACAGTATCTCTGCTCGATAGTATTTCCTTTTTCTTTCACGCTTCAGGTTATGAAGAAGAATGGGGTGAGACAAAGGAATTGGATTTATTTAGGTTTAACAGGCTTAGTTCCTAATTAGCACGTTCTTAGTCCTGAACCTTAGGGAGACAGTAAGCATTTGACTGGGACAATAATCCCTTCTGGTGTAGTTACCCCAAGTACATGAGATATAAAGATAGCATCTCCTTTAAATGAGCTGCAAGAGGGGTTGTGAAAGCAGCTGGTGCGCTTTCTCCAAGCAGATGCCCTGTACCTGCAGCAGCAGCAGGGCAACGGTCTCGTTCTATAAACTATATTCTAAGATTCTATTTCTTAATTCCTTCAACTTGTTCTGTCTTAATACCGTTTAATTGTGTGCATGTGGTTTGTCTCCCCGTGTTGCTTAGGAGCTCTTAGAAGACAATGGGTCTTATTGAGTGCTCTGTATGCTGGGCCGATAGCACAGGGCTCAAGGAGGAGCAGTCTCAAACTGCTAACTTACACGGCTGTCCCATGAGCTATGACATTTAAAACTAAAATGAACTAAACTTAAAAATCCAGGTTTCTTGGTTGAATGAGCCACAGCTTCAGTGCTCAGTAGCCACACGTTGCTAATAGTTACCATATTGGACAGACAGGTACAGGCCATTTCCACCATCTTAAGTCTTGTTGGATAGCACTGGTCTAGAGCGCTTACCCACTTATCCTGTTCAAGATTGGATTGTTTTCAAGCCATTGACTTAATTGGAGAATGGAGGTTGGTGGGGAGATGTATTCCAAAAAGCAACCAAGACTCAGAAAGACAAGGTTAATAATACTTCCCTAAGTCCCGGGAGGCAGCGCACTGCAGCGAAAGATGAGGGCTGTGAGTCAGGTTGGCCTGGGGTTTGAATATCGACCCTTTCTCTGTAACACAGCTAAGCTACTGAACCTCTCCTCAGTTTTGTCATCTACAGTGTGGACGTAACTCTTGTCTATCTCATGGGGTTGTTCGTGAACATTGCCTCAGCTCGGAGGTAACATTGATAAAGCTGCTAGCTCACTTTCCTTTCCTTTCTCTCTGCCCACAGCAAGGTCAGGGAGTTAAGCTATACTGAAGATTTCATGATGAGCAGGGGTCAACTATATCTAATTTCCAACCAAGTAGAAATCCATTAAGGATCAAATTTAATGAGCCAAATGGCTACAGAGAAAACATCTGCAACTAGAATTTTGGCCATAAAATGCCTTCAAGGCCGATTGACAAATACAAAAGGAACTGGAAAATGACAGTGTGGCACATGTAGCCTGATGATCAGCATTCTAGAGGGTGAAAGGAAGGAACGAGGCTCACCTGGCCTGGTCCTGTAGGGTGAAGCGTATCTGTTGGTGGAATGGGGGGCGTGGAGTGGGGCAGTGTTGGCTGGGAGAGGGAAGCTGTGCAAAGGGAAGGACCCTGTGGGCCTGGTTTGCTCAGCTGTCCCATGAAGGTCTTGGATTCAGCTATGCCCAATGTCTCTCCCTCTATTCTACAAGCCTGTCCTAAGGTGATGCAAAAATGGAAATGCGAAGTTGAAAACAACCCACAACCCAACCCTTCCTATTTTTTCTCAAGCTTGAAACCCAAAGACAAAGTTTATGTACAGACCAGCTGTTGTGGTGGTTGAACCTCTGATTTGCATAACTTTGATATCCTAATCTACCGTGTTTCCCCGAAAATAAGACATCCTCCGAAAATAAGACCTACTTAATGGAAACATAATACATTTCCTGAAAATAAGACCTAGTGAATCTTTGGGAGCAAAAATTAATATAAGACACTGTCTTATTTTCGGGGAAACAGGGTATATATAAAGACTGCTCTTAGGGGAAACAATCAGCATTGAACCAGGCTATTATTTGCTTAGAGCACTTATCTAAAAGGTTCAGACACTGTCCTTGAACCAAGTTCTGTTATAGACCGTGAGCTCCTGGTAGTATATATTTTATTCCTTCCTGCCTCCTATCCACAACTCACTGCTCAAAGCAAAATAGGACATTGCCTCACCTTACCTAGCAAACAAACAGCGACACCTCCCTTCTCATCTGTTGTCTGTAGGTTTTGCTCAGTAACAATCTCATTCTGTTCCGTCCTTATGAATCCCTACAACAGGCCCAGGAAAAATGATTCCTTTCCTCCTGAACTATGGCTCCCCTTCAAAGATTCATGGTCTTTATTGAGGGTTGTGTGACGGAAATGCATCTTCCAGGTTCACTTCCAGGTTTGTCCTCTTCCCAGAGTAAGTAGTAAGATGCTGTCCAATTGTAGGAGTGGAATGTGATTGTTTTTTGTGTAAACATACAAAAAATTTTTGTATGAAAACCCCCAAAACCCTGAGGTTGCTGTGGTTGGTTAGGTTTCTGGAAGCTGTGTCCTAGATATATTTGAACAATATCAGCATGCTCTTCAATCAGGTTTCAGGAATGACGTAAGAAAACATTTCTTCTAAACGGATTAAAACTCCTGTATTCAGTGTGCAGAAATGAAGAGCAGGTGAAGTGTGCCAGGAATTCGACAATAAGTACTTCTGAAGTAAGGTTGTGGGTGTTTGCTACGCTGACATAGATCACAGGCTGATCTGGGGATGCAAAGATGACATAAACTGTGATTACTAATATATTTTTTCTAACAGAAGAAAGATTTCTGTCACCATGAAATGTTCATTGTTTACTTTAACGAAGACTTATACCACGCCACGCAAGTGCTATATCTTGTTCTCAGCATTTTATAAAGACTAATATCATTTTCTTAACCTATGAGGTAGTCCACTATCATTGCCATTTTATAGATGGGGAAACTGAGGCACAGAGAGTAACTTACCCAAGGTCACACAGCTAGAAAGTGGCAGTACAGGTTTTAAACGTGGGCTCTTGTTTAGCTTTGATTCTTAGAATATTAATCTATAAAACATCTGCATTTTCATTTTTCCAGGTTAGAAATTTCCAGGTTTCTGTGGTCTTTTTTTCTTCTTTTTTTCTTCTTTTACCAAGTCAAGAACAATTTATTTTCCTTTATAACAAATCTCAACTTGTTCGGAAATGAAGCAACTGCAATATAGTCATCAATAATAAGTTTTCCTCTATCGAGGTTGCTCTGATTTCCTACCATTTTTTTTTCTGGGATTGCTTGAAAAGGAAACATTCTAAATCCAGATATCCAATGGCTAAAGGCCCTGATGGCTATTTAAAAAATAATAAAATAAAATAAAAAAAGGCCATTTCAAGTGAGTCAGAGTACCGGAGCTTTGCTCATCTGAACTCACATCTGTTGAACTTGGGTTTTCTCAGCACCAGGCAGAGCAGCGGCTGCAACCAAAGAAGCCGTCCTCCCTTCGCCCGAAGCCTCCCTGACTAAAAATTCCAGACAGTCAGCCCGTCTCGGCCAGGTTTCCTATGGGAAGTAGCCTTGAAGTGTAAACACCAGGAAGCCAGGCTGAAGGAGCAGATTATTCCCTTTAAGAGGCTGCTGTGTCCCAGCGCTGCACCCCCGGGGCTGTCCCGGCCACAGTTGCTTTACAGCGGAAGGAATAGGCGGGCAGTTTCTACCCACACTCCTCACCCCCGCCTCTGCCACCAGTCATGCCGCTTCCAGCAGACAACACCTTTCTGTTTAAACCTCTCCGGATGTTTGAGGATTCTAAAGCACACAGAACCGTTGCAGGGGAAAAAGCTTCTTGCTGCAGCTTAAAAAGCATCCTCTAAAGACAAAGTAGCTGATGTGGCCTTTGTCCTGGGAGTTGAGGCTGCTGTCCTCCCCAGACCCCCCACTGATGACTTCTTCCTCTAGGCTTTAGAAGGAAGGCATTTATTTTTTAAATGTATGTTTTATAATTTATTGAGCAGCCTTTGAATTTAAGCTACTCCGTTTATTGAAAAATAAACCAGCATTTCCCCCATGCAAGTCTAAAATAAAAATAGTAAAATAAATCCTTAAAAATTAGTGCCCTTGAATCAACCTGGTCAGGCATTGTGTAAACAGATTTTGCAGAGGATGAGGAATTGCTAGACATCTATTGATCGTTCTTTATGACCGATTGGTTGTAAGCATTGCAGTATGTGTGCAGAATTCCACATACTAGGTGTGTTGATGATAATGTTGAGTTTTTTTTTAAAAATAGGTGGATTCAAGTTTATAAATTTAAAAAATGACTCACTGTGTTTCAGCAAATCTAAGATGCCATTGATTGTGAGACATACCATTATTTACGTACCACTACGGGAAAAATCCCACTGTCACCAAGCTGTGGAAAGGCATTCCTTAAAATATGCCTTCAGATGTCTTAGAATTAGTGAAAGATTCATTGTAGCCACAACCTTGCCTTTTTCCCATAGAATCTGACAACAGGATTTTAACTATGTTGTTCAGATCTCAGGTTTTCTCCACCAGGCCCATTGGCAAGCATTTGGCACCTTCATCTTCTTCTTCCTAAACCCTTTCTTCGCTTGGCCTCCAGGACACCGCATCCTCCTGGTTCTCCCAACTCTCTGGTTGTGGTATTCCTTCTTCATCTCCTTGGCTGGTTCTCTTTTAATCCAACATCTAAGCAGTGGAGAGCCCCAGGGCTCAGGACATGCAACTCTTTATACTTACACTCTTCTTCCCTTGATGATCCGTGGCTTTAAAAGTCCCTCTATCTGCTGGTCATTCCCAAATGCATACATCTATTCAGCTTGGATCATGTACCACAACTCAACATGCAAACATCCTCCTTCTTGCCTGCCTGACAGACCTAGATGTCTAACAGGCACCTCACTCTTTTTATTTATTTATTTATTTATTTATTTATTTATTTTAAAAATTTATTTTATTGATTTTTTTTATAGCGAGGAAGAGAGAGGAATAGAGAGTTAGAAAATTCAATGAGAGGGAATCATCGATCAGCTGCCTCTTGCACACTCCCTACATGCCCTTGACCGGAATTGAACCTGGAACCCTTGAGTCCGCAGGCCGACACTCTATCCATTGAGCCAAACCGGTTTTGGCTCTTTTTATTTTTTAAATCATCTTTTATTTTCAATTACAGTTGACGTACATCATTATATTAGTTTCAGGTGTACACCCCAGTGACCAGACACTACATAACTTAGTAAGTGGTCACTCCAATTAACACAACAGCCAGAATGATCCTGTTCAGATGCCATTCTCTATTCGAAATCCCCAGGGACTTTTATTGCATCCAGAGTTGCAGCCTTGTTGGCCCAATGCAATTTATACTCCTACTCCACCATTTGTCTCAGCCTGACTCCCACTTTTTTCCTCCTGGCTCACTGGCTCCAGCCTACTTCTCCTGTTCATGCCAGCATCCTTCCATCCTTCGCACCTGCTGCTCCCGCTTTCTGGATATCCCTTCTCCCAGATATCAGCATGGCTTACCTCCTTTGGCTCTTGATTGGAATGTCCAACGTCAATGAGGCCTTCTCTCAGACATGGGTAAAAGACCCTGTATCTAAAATTGAGCCATGCCCCCCTTTACTCCCTTCCCCCCCCCTGCCTCCTTCCCCTCTCAATGTTTCTTCTTAGCACTACTCATTATCTAACACACTAAATATCTTAGTACTTATTTTCTTGATTCTTCCTGCTTCCCCCAGTAGAATGCAGGCTTCGTTAAGGAAAGGGCTTTGTTGTGCTTTGTTCACTGCCATATCCCCAGTGCTTAGAAGAGTATCTGGTGCAAAGCAAGAGCTCACTACCCTTTTGTTGAATGAACCGCTTCAAACATAGACTCAGATGAGTTTTGTGTATTATGTTTTCCCCGGTGGAATGAAATAAAGTGTTATTATTCATTTTTTTGTTCACAGCCTCGATGATACCTATTTCTTCCATCTGGAAAGTTGTCTGCTGTTTTGATAGTTTGCCATTGGTAAACATTCTGGAAAATTGTCTGCTGTTTTGATAGTTTGCCATTGGTAAACATTCTGTCCATTAACCTCATGAGACCTCTGCACAGTGGTTTTTAGTGTCTCCTGAGATTCATCAGAGCTTACAATGATTGTGCATTAAACCTCCAACAAGATAGAGATTGATCTTGCTTCAGAAAGCACCTTTTGGGTTTAAAATGAAATCTAAACATTCTCTTACACTTTTATACCTCGGCTAGGAAAGCAGTGTTTAACTCGGGGCAACCCAGTTCCTAGTGTGATGCATTGGGAGTGATCCCTGTTGCTCTACCATTTTTGAATCGTCCTATGATATGCTGGTTACTACAACAACACATCGACATTGCTCGTAGGAGCACTTACTTCGTTATGAGGCCAGACAGACAATGGCCTGGTGGCTCATCTCTGCAGGGGGATTTCCGTGTGCTGGGAGAACCCAGGGGAACTTTGCTCCTTCTGAGCTCTGTTCCTGTCATGGATGCAGTGGCCCACCCTCAATGGGAAGAGGGAGAGGTTGTTGCACAAGAACTGGATTCCTGTACCGGGAAGCTCAGGATCCACCAATTGGTGACCACTCCGTAGGCCTTTCTTGTCATTATTCTGGAGACTAGAGACCTGGCAGAGCCACACAGCAAAGGTGTGATGGTATGTGGCTTCTCAGGTACTTAATGGCTTCCTACAGAGGCTAATGGGATGGTAAATGGTGGGGTAGAGGCGAAGGATGACAAAAAAGGATCTCATTCATTCATTCATTCAAAGATGTTCATTGTACTTCTATCATGTGCTAGGCTCTGGGGATAACTAATCAAAGGAGGTCCTGGGATAGCTAATCAAAGGAGATGTGGGGCAGAAAGTGGTCAGGAAATTACCATTGTACAGAAAAGAGCATGGATTCTAAGAATGCTGAGCCAGGCTTCTATTCACATTTCCAAACATGACCTCTCTTGTTCTGTACATATATTGTGTCCATCTTGGCCCTTATTTCTGTAATTGGTAAGCCTGAGGTCACAGCGCATGCCAACGAACAGCATGTCTGTGGGGGGTGGGGATCAGAATGGTAATAAAAGAGAAGTAGTCTTGAGCTCATGTCTCCTGATATCCGTGTGTGTGTGTGTGTGTGTGTGTGTGTGTGTGTGTGTGTGTGTATGCGCGCGCGTGCGCGCACACATTGATAAACCAGCACAGGGAGACCTGTGGTGTCGTTTGCAGTTGGAGGAGTTTGTTCATTAATTACCTCCATGGGAATTTTCTCATTATTTATCCCTCTACCTCTTTCTAAAAGAATAATGAGAACTGACATTACATTTAATAAGTTGGGGATGTAGTGGGAATGCTTTCATCTCTTAAGGTTAAATGATGAGCGTTTGGTACCATGAAAAAGTTCATAAACATTTTCATTTCCTTCACGCACCCTTTCTGTGCAGAGCCAGCTCGCACAGCCCGAAGACCAGAGTCTGCATTGTGGTTGGATGGCCTTTGTCCCTCCGGCTCTGTCAGCACTGTCCTTCACACCTTGTCCAGGGAAGGCTTTCATATGGGCTCTTACTAACGGCACTCATTGCAGATATTTGTCTCCAGGAAAGAGCTTTCATACCTTCTCTGATTATAAAGGTCAATTCAGGTTTCTATTAAAAAAGAGGAGGAACCCTCTTTTGCATAATGTAGCTCACGTTGAGCTTAAAAAGGTAAGAGCCTCAAATTAGGGTTGTCACCGAGATATATCTAATTCCGGGTTTTGTAAGGCACTGGAAAATGCCACCTCTTCTGTAATTACCCAGTTGGTCACTTCATGCCTTTCTCGTGGCGGGTCTGGGCAGTGTCAGCAGCGTGTACTGTTGGGATGCCCTGCATGTGGCAGGGGCAGCGGCAGCGGCAGCATTTTTGCTTTCAAATGTGTCTTTCTGTGGAAGATGCCCCTCCTTTGCAGTGGTGCCCCTTTTCACGCAGGCTAGTGAGGTTTCGAAAAGCCCACAAAGCCAGAATTCTGGTGCTTGGCTTCATTGTTCAGCGCCTGTGATCCTGGTACTAAAAGCTTTGTCTGTGTAGAAGTCCGTCCACCTTTTAGGAACATTGCCCAGAGAGACTTGCCCATGCAGAAATGGAGGGCCCGGGGAAAGGAGAACCAACGTGCAGTGAGGTGCTGTGCTTGATGGTTTTTATACTGGGTTCCATAAATATCCTCACCCACCCTATGAGATAAGAGGTGTTATTTTCCTTTTACTGTTGTGGACACTGAAATCTTAGAGGTTGTCATTTGCCCAAGGTCGTGGAGTTTGAAACCATATCTTGTGATGGCAAAGTTCATGATCTTTTCTCTACTTGCGTCTCACAACTCACAAGGCAGTTACCCGTGGCCGGGGCCACCTGAGCAAGCCTATCCCTCCTGGCAAAGCACAGACTGACTGATAGGCCTGGACTCCTTCCATAACTTGTTTAGAAACTTCAGCGATTCCCAGTGTCTCAGGACCCCACATCAGAGAAAAAAGCAAAGTTAAGCTCCATTCCTCTGTCTCATAGCACTTCGGTGGATTTAAGGTTTTACTGATTTTCAACCTAAGAAAAAAGAGACTTTGGAATCACATTTAACTAAACAAACCAGGTCAGTTCAGCACAGTGACTGTCTCCTGTCTAGATGAAAACTCTTAGGACTCTTAACGGGACAGATGATCAAGCAGAAAGTTGGTCTCTGTTTCATTTACTATCACTTCACATTAAGGTTAGTAATTGGGGTGGAAACTTTCATGGTGTGTGTGTGTGTATACGCATGATTTCTTCTAACAAAACATTTTCTAAGCTGTTATGCCATTTGATAGTCTAGGTCTCTTTAACTTTGCTAGAGTTTCAGGGGTTGGTGAACTATAGCACCTGCCATATCCGTCCCACTACTAGTTTTTGTTTATTTTTTTTTAAATTAAGGTATTATATGTGTACATATCTTACCCCCCCCCCCCACTCCCATACATGCCCTTACCCCCCGGAGTTTTGCGTCCATTGGTTATGCTCATATGCATGCATACAAGTCCTTCGATTAATCTCCCCCACATCTCCCTAACCTTCCCGCTGTAATTTGACAGTCTGTTTGTTGCTTTACTGTCTCTGTACCACTACTAGTTTTTGTAAATAAAGTTTTAATTAGAACAAAGCCACACTCATTTGTATTGTCATCAGTAATAACAGGCCAGGAAGAAGCATGTGTACCACGGCCAGCCCTGAGTGCGTTCATAGGTTGACTAGATGGCCAGGCCCTAGAATGTAATCCCAGTGAACGATAATGCTCCTCTACAACACTGCATCCCCTATTCGTCACAATAGAGGTACCACTAACTCGCTGAGTGACCTTGAACTTTCCACATGAAGTTCCTCGTCAATAAAATGGAACACTTAAAAAATATATATCCCACATAATAGTATGTGTATGGATCAAGTATATATAAATACACATCATGTAAGTGTGTTATACAGTTTTAAAGGGAATAATAAATAAACAGCAAATAAAGTAACAATAAAGAGACCCATTTTCTCCCCGTCCAGCTTGGGAAGTAGAACCTTGTGAATAGCTTTTAAGTTCCTTCTGTGCACCTACATGGTAACAGTCTCCCCCTCCCCCCCTCCAGAGGTAACTGTCTCAGTTTGGTTTTATCATCCTACTGCTTTTCTCTATAGTTGTATTTAGTTTTGCCTAAGACTTTTTTTTCCCTAAAGAGAGAACACATTCAAAGCCCATCACATTTTGTGTTTCATTGGTGTCACCACAATTTCATGGCGATAAACTCTTTCTGTCTTAAAAGAGCCTTTAGGAAAAGGGCTCTCTGTCCAGCAAACATAGTAACACACAGTGGCTGCTCAATAAATATTCCTGAGATGTTCCATGGGCTTTTCTTTTCTCCTTGGTTGTAAGGTGCCTCAAACTCATGGGCTAATTCAGGCTGCTCTCCCTTCACCTGCTGAGGTTGAGTGATTGTGGTAGGATAAAAGGCTGGTATCTACAGAAGGAGCCACTGTCTCTGCATAACTGACTTCTTTTTTTAGGTTACCATAGTTTTATAGAACACTAGAGTCCTGGGACACAAAATTCCTAAATGGGGGAGAGGGTTCTCTCAGCCTGGCCTGCACCCTCTCCAATCCAGGACCCCTCGGGGGATGTCCAACTGCCTCTCGTAACCCGGGACCACTGGCTCCTAACTGCTCCCCTGCCTGGTCTGCCTGCCTGACCACTGATAACCCCTCTGCCTGCCTGCCTGATCACCCCTAACTGCTCCCCTACTGGCCTCATTACCCCTAACTGCCTCTGTCTCGCCCCGCACCTAAGACCCAGGATTCCCTCTTCTGGCTGGTCACAGGCACCTGAGACCCAGGTTTTCCCTCCCTCTGTCCAGCCCCAGGCACGCAGGCTGCAGGCTGGCTTTGCCTGGACTGGCTGTAGCCTCAGGGGACCTTGGTGGGGGCGGGGGGTGGGGGGGCTTTGCCTGGGCTGCCACCCCAGATGCCTGGGACCACGGGGCGTGTGACTTGTCAGGCATAGGCACAGCCTATGGCACCCGGGACTGCGCGGTGGGTGGCTTGTCCCTCTCCCAGGCTGCAATGTGGCTGGTCCCCATTCCTTTCTCAGGAGCTCATTTGTGCCTGGCTGGCTCCCATTTCTCTCTCTCCAGTGTTGAGTGTCTGAGCCATTACTGCGTGAAGGTGTGAGGGTGTGACAACCATTTGCATATTAGCTCTTTATTCTGTAGGATCTTCTCTGGGTCTAGCAAGCTTATTTCTTGTCTATTGCTATGTTTATCAGTTCCCACAATGGGAGGGGGGCCATGGTGTAGATTTGCTGACCCAGGCCAGTTCACGTGCGTTGACTCCATGTTTTCATAGTAAAAAGAGTAAGATGAAACCTAATTTGTAGGCCTAACAAATTTAGCTTCCAGGCAATTTCAGTTGAAGGAAAATCACATTGTATCTATCCTTTGTGTTTTTCTCTTTTCTTTTATTTTGTGGCTGGAAAAAAAAAAGTACAAATACTGGGTTTTGGAAGAAGGAACTGTTATTAAACTTAGACCTTTTCAACTCTGTAATTACTCTATAAAGGCAGTGTATTTGCATCAGAAATGCATGTAGTCTTAAGTGATAATATATGGAGCATCTATAACGATGGGGTATTCCAAAAATAAGTGAGCTCTGCAGAAAATGCTAATCAGCGCCTCTCCAGGGACCGCGGTGCCTATCTCCGTTGTACAAATGAGGAAGTGGACGTGACAGTTAGTGGTTTGCCCAAAGCCACACTGTCATTGGCATTATGAAGATTTAAGCAATGGACCCACATACAAGAAAACAGTCGTGTTTTCATGTCAGACCCTGTGGGCCTTAGTCAAACTGACCTAAATTAAGACTCAGGGACTAATGAGCCTTTTGGTGTTTGGCACAATCTGCCACATCCACCGCAGAGAGCTGCCTTACTCCTCACAGGTACCTGTGGGATTTTTTTTTTGTGGAGGATTCTGCTTGCTTGAAATCGAAAGCTCTGTATCTGGCCAAGCATTGCTGTGAAAACTTCAAGTATATTTTACACTGCCAAAGAAAACAGGGTGAGAAGTACAGTAATGTCTCAATTTGTGGCATTCTACTTTTACAGTTGACAAGAAAGTGGCCTCTGCTAAGAACTTTTTTTTTCCCCCCCTGCAAATTACTTTCAGGAGTTTGATTGAGGGTGTGTATGCAGCCTTCTAAACCATGTGCCTCAGGACGATTGCATGGCAGAAGGAGGATTGATACTTGGGAATCACAAAGTCCTCCATTTTCAAAGACACTTCTGGAATTAGTATTGCTTATTTCTTTTTTAAAAAAAATTATTTATTTTATTGATTATAGTATCACATAATTGTCCTCATCCCCCCATTCCCATCCCAAACCCCTCCCTACATACGCTCCCTCCCCGCTGTTGTCCATGGCCATTGGCTAGGCCCATCTGCATGCACACAAGTCCTTTGGTTGATCTCTTTCCCTTACCCCCACCCTCCCCTACTTTCCCTCTGAGGTTTGAGAGTCTGATCGCTGCTTCTCTTTCTCTGGGTCTGTTTTTGTTCATCCATTTATGTTGTTCATTATTTCCTCTAGGTGTATGAGATCATGTGATCCAATAAATACCCTTACTTCTTAAGTAAAAATTGATAGCTCAGTCTATAAACATTTCCTCCCAACAACTGATGGGAGCAGAAACATTTTTGTTTTTTTCTTGGTTAACCTCTAATTAATGGAAAAAGCCAATTCACCTAACAGGGAGCTCCTGGATTCTCCTCTTTGCCTTTCTTCACTAGGCTTCACTTGGGAATGGGATCCCATTTTGTTTATTGAGTAGCAAATGTTTTTTTAAGCATTTTTTTATTGTTGATAGTATTACAGATATCTCCCATTTCCCTCCCCACTTTCCCTCCTCCTCTTAGGTCCTACCCGCCCCGCCCCCATCACCCCCAGGTTTTCACTGCCCTATTGCTCATGCCCATGGGCTATGCCTATAAGTAAATAAGCTCTTTGGTTTACCTCTTCTCCTCCCTTCTCATCCCCCCCCAAACACACACACACACACACACACACACACACACACACACACACACATCGAGATGTGTCCGTCTGTTCCATGCCTCCATGCTTTGGGTCTTATTTTGTTGATCCACTCATTTTGTTCATTAGATTCCACAAATAAGTGAGATCGGGTGATATTTATCTTTCTCAGATTGGCTTATTTCACTTAGCATAGTATTTTCCAGGTCCATCCATGCTGTCCTAAAGTTGAGTGGTATCTGTTTTTAAGGCATTGCTAACCAAAATAACTCTGGTATCAGGGCGTGTGAAGATAGCCTCCCTGGACTACATAGTATTGACTCAGAGAACTCCCCCACCTGTTGGGTAAACTACCAGAGCCCTTACTGTGAGGTTGCATTCACACCCTGTGTTTACGTTTGGGCAAAGCTGTTATGCAATTGCAGAGAGAAGGTTCCATAAAGAGGAAGACACCCAGAGCATGCTACTCGGGGAAAGCTGCGTCTCACAGAGGGTCTGTGCCAGCGGCCTATCCTGAGTTTGTAGATTCTGAGATTTGATTTTGGCATTTCATCGTATATTTCATCAAATGTGGGCTCTGCAGACCCACACTGACTGAGTTTCTAAGTGACTGATAAATCAGAATGACAGTTTATAACATTATCCAGTAATTGGGCTCAGTACCCAACCTAATATTGTAATATTGGGCAAATTGCATAATTTTTCTAAGTGTTTTTTTTCTTTTCTTACCTGTAGAATTGGAATGTTAATGCTTTATAAAGATGTTCAGTGAGCTAATGTCATGCTATACTGCCTGAAGATGATTGCTATTGTTATTATAGTGTCATTTTGGCTATTGTCTTCATTATAGCTGCAAGTCAACTTAGGAGACTGAATAATAGATCAGAACATTGCTTCTTGGGCATCAATTAGAGCACAAGAAGTCAGAAGTTCTTAAGGAATGAACCCCTTGGGCTGGAACAGCTGGGTGCATGGTCAGCTGACATAATGGACGTCCTTGCCAGAGTCTGAATACCCTTTACCCGGACAGTGCTGGGGGAACTCCACTGCAGTTTTCATCTATGGCTTATCTTTTTCTAGATTTCTTGAAGTCACCACTTTTTTAGTCTGGGAGCCTCTGATCTATTTGGCTCTGCCTGTTTTTTAGCAGTAACAAAGGAACCACTCTGATGACTTTGTTTGTGACTGGCTTTCAAAACATCTTCTAGGGGCGATTTATTGTACTTTCAGGATTGCTCCTTCTTCTGGTTCCACATTTAGGAATTGAAATCTGCAGGAGGGTACCTACTTAGCCCCCATGATGGGCTGCGGGTGTCAGGTTCTTATTAGTAGGCAATGCGTTTCTTTGGCATATAGCAATAAGCATGCTTCTTTTGTTATTATTTTTAAAAAGCCTATATATTTTATTGATTTCTGAGAAGAAGGGAGAGAGAGACAGAAACATAAATGACGAGAGAGAAATACTCACATTGATTAGCTGGCTCCTGCATGGCCCTGACTGGGATGGAGCCAGCAACCCGGGCATGTGCTCAGACTGGGAATCAAACTGTGATCCGCTGGTTCTTAGGTCCACCCTCAGCCCCTGAGTCACACCGGCTGGACAAGCATGCTTCTTTTAGTTCACTAAAACAGAGCAGCCTTATATAAAACCCTTTCCTCAGATGCTTTTATTATAGTAATTGTTATTATTTTTTATTTTATCTCTGGATTAGGTATCGACATCCTGAAGCTGGTGGCAGCCCAAGTGGGAAGCCAGTGGAAGGACATCTATCAGTTCCTGTGCAATGCCAGCGAGAGGGAGGTGGCCGCTTTCTCCAACGGGTACACCGCGGACCACGAGCGGGCCTACGCGGCCCTGCAGCACTGGACCATCCGCGGCTCCGAGGCCAGCCTCGCGCAGCTCATCAGCGCCCTGCGCCAGTACCGGCGCAACGACGTGGTAGAGAAGATCCGTGGCCTCATGGAAGATACGACCCAGGTAATGTATCCGGGGTCTTCTGTCTTCCCCACTAACCTTTTGGTTCCAGTGCTTCCCATTTTGCTAGGAATATGTAATAAGGAAAAATATCTGATATTGGGTATATAGGTACACACACACACACACACACACACACACACACACACACACCCCTACTCACCCTCTAGGGCACTGGTTCTCTCTCTTTTTAAAAAATATGTTATTATTGATTTCAGAGAGGAAGGGAGAGATACAAATAGCAATAATGAGAGAGAATCATTGATCGCCTGCCTGCCCCACACGGGGGATGGAACCCAAGATTTGGACGTGTGCCTTGATCTGGACTTGAACCATGATCTTTTGGTTCATAGGATGATGCTCAACTACTGAGCCATGCTGGCTTGGCTAGGAATTTGTTCTCGATGAGTCATCTAGACGTCTTTTTAAAAATTCTGGTACTTCAGTCCCACTGTATACCAGTCAAGTCAGAATCGCTACGGGGGACTAGGAATCAGTATTTTTCAAAGCTCTCCCAGTGATTTGAATGTGCAGTTAGGAATCATTGTCTTTGGGGTAGGTTCTAACTTCACACTGCAGCCTGGTCTACTCCTTGAAAACTAGGAGGAAGAATATTTTCTAGATCCTCTCCCCTCCAGAAGATGCTTCTTGGTGTGGCTCAGCTTACCACTGGTAGTGCTGGCAGCAGTCAGTAACACTATTCCTCCTCCTCGGGCTTGTTCAAGTCCCCACATCAGATGGGAATGGAGGGGACCCAGGAGTGTGATTTACTTACAGTTTCTGCATTCGAATCTTGGCTGTGATACATAGTAGCTGGGTGACCAAGGGTTAGGGACTTCAGCTTTCTGTGTTTCTGGTGTCTCATTTGTAAGCCAACTTTGTAGGGTCAATTAAGACTAGAAATGAAGTACATAACGTGCCTGATGCATTGAAGGTGTTCTACAAATGGTAGTTATAACCATGATGTAAATCATTTTACTTAGCCTTTCCTATTCATAATGTGCTTCCCTGCAAGGCCATGAATCAAGTACAAATGTGGGTATTGATTTATATTCCTCACAGACTTCGATTAAAGTTTTGGAGCATATTACCAAAGTAAAAAAAAAAAAAATTGCTGCCACTGAGATTTGCTAAAACCTACTTAAAATGTAAAAGACCCTTCTGCCTGCGGTATTTTCTAGTGGTCCAGACTTACTACCTGAAAGAGCGAGTGAATTAACTCTAATGCACTATTTTTCTGCACTAAGTTTTATATACAAAGGGGATCCATTTTACATATTTAAGAACTCCAAATGCTTTTTATCTTTTCATACCAATAGTCATCAAGGGGATCTTTTATCTAAGTGACTAGCTAGAACTTTGTAGCTGCTAATTGACTCTGAAGGTGGTCTTTGAAACTCCTGGCATATTTTTAACTTCTTTGAAATGTGGAATTTTGGGGGAAAAAACCTAATTCCTAATAGATGTCTTGTTAAACATTCAAAGGCACACAGCAGTGTCTCATGACTTTCTGAGGAATGATCTCAATATGCCTGGCTCACAACTAAAACTGGGCTTTAAGGAGCTGGATTTGGGGAAAGCAAAGGGAGGTGTTAAATGTCCAATTAAAGAAAACAGCTTCGGTGAATGGAATGGAGGGAATCCAGAGGTGGATATTATAATGTTTCCTTGGAGTGTTGGCTTTAAGGAAGGCACTGGCAGGGCATGCAACAATCTTGAAGAACGATTTAGATACTTCAGAATAAGTCCCATTGTCTCCTTGATGATGCCCACAAGGAAGATAAAATGTGATGGATGCCATGTTAGGACAGGCTAAGTGCAATACTGAATAAGGTAGAAAGATGACCAGGATACATTGTTAAGGGAAAAGGAGGTTACTGAACTGCGTTTCATATTTCTCATTAGAAAAAACAAATGTAAGCATGGGGATAAATAAAAAAAGGAAAAAAAAACACGTTAATGTTATTAAACCTAGATGGTAGACTTAGAAGTGATTTTCTTCTTTTTAAATCGTTTGCTATAATGACAAAGATTACTTTTGTGATTTTTAATGTTTGTTAGAATGACCGCTGAGAGGGCACAAGAGAAAGGATAGGTAGGGCTTGCTTTACTGTGCTAAATTGAGAGCGGGATCACCCTCATTTTAATTTAGGGAGAGCAGTGATTTAGGTGACAGCCAATTCTTCCTGATTAGGACCGCCTGAGGTTTGGGATGTTGGGTCAGATTTTCCAAAAGCTTACTAAAACTTGCTTCAGTTTTGGTTTCTGCAAATCCATTTCATTTCTCCGTGTACACTCCCTCAGCAGTCCCTTTAGAATTTGGACCTCGTCATTGGGGTACTATGTTGGGGGGGGTGGTGGTATTGACTATTCCCAGTGGCTTTTTTGTTTCACTGATGATTCCATTGATTTCCATTGAAGTTTACTGAGCACCTACTTCATTTCTAGGCACTGTCATAGGTGCTGGGAACAGGGGCCCAAAGTCTCCATTCAAGAGAATGCATATCCAGGAGGGTGATTCTTAAGAAAAACGACTGCGTCAGTGAATAAACAGAACAGTCCCAACTACCAAACTCTGGCACCTTCTTGTTCTTTCCTTGCTCTGTTTCCTCTATAATACGAAAAAAAAAACAAACAAAACAAACAAACAAAACACACACACACACACACACACACACACACACACACACACAAACACACACACACACACACACACACACACACACACAAAAGCCCAAAAACAAAAAAAACCCCTCGTATATAATTTTTGTTATTTTCTATGAAACAGTGGCGTCAAAGCTTCTTTCAGCTTTCTTTTTAGTGCTAGTATAGCCTATGCTTATGATGGAGGCCAAGAAGGCAATATTATGCTTCTTGTTCCGTGTTTTAATAATGCCCATCATTGTCCTGCAGCATTCTGGACTCTAATTCAATAGAGAACCAGCATGGATTTCTGGCCGCCAGATCTTCCAAACTGCACAGTATGTAACTGTAGGCTCGTAGTTTACCTCTGAGATCTGTCAGAGTCAAACAAGGAACCAGAACCGCGGGGGCATAATTGAGAGACTGAGTCTTCCCATCTTAGGATGGATTTGTATTCTTTGTGCATTGTGGTGCTGCTGGGGATTTGAGACTTTGCCCCAGGAGCTAATGGACTCTTAATGTGTAAAAACTACTGTGTGTGCGTGTGTGTGTGCGCGCTTAACAATGGTTAATGCTCGTTCCTATTCAGGAGGTACCTATGTTATGTTCCACTCAGAGGATCAGCCCCAGTGTGCTTTTCAGTGACCCCTGTCCAGAACAGCTGCTTCATTGTTAACCATGGTAGCCTATTAGCCATTTTTAAATTAAATACATTCAGAGCCTGACTCTTTCATTAAAAAAATTTTTTTATACTCAAAAATTATATAGTAAAATTCACTTTTTGGTGCACTGTTCTTTGAGTTCTCTCTCTCTCTCTTTCTCTCTCTCTTTTTCCTTTTGAAGCAGTTTTAGGTTTTAATGAAAAGTGAGGAGGAGGTACAGAGATTTCCCACACATTCATAGACTCCTCTATTATCAATATTAACAGGATAGCTTTCCCCCCCCCCCCCCCACCAAGAAAGAACCTACATTGACACAGTATAATAATCCAAACCCATAGTTTACCTTAGGGCTCACTCTGGGTATTGTGCATTCTGTGGGTTTGGACAAGTTTATAATGACACATAGTCATCATCATTATAATATCATACAGAATATTTTTACTGCCCTCCCAAATCCTCTATGCTCTGCCTATTTATATCTTTGGCCCTACCGCACCCCCATCAACCACTAATCTTTTTACTGTCTCCATAGTTTTGCCTTTGTCAGAATGTCCTAGAGTTGGAGTCATGTAGTCTGTAGCCTTTTCAGATTGGCTTCTTGCACTTAGTAATATGCATCTAAGTTTCCTCCACGTCTTTTCATGACTTGATAGCTCATTTGTTTTTGGCACTGAATCGTATTGCACCTCGATTAACCATTTACCATTTACCACGTCACTCTTTATCTTGGGTATGAGATGCATTTTTATGTACTCTCTTCTTTAAACATCTAAAGTGAACCCAGCCTTTCAGAATCATATAGATCCTCTTCTTTCCAGGACATAAGCATTTAGAAGCAACAGCAAAGCAGTGGGACACTCATGGGAAGTTACTGGGACTTGGCCAAAGCTATTTATTTTTTTTTAAAACTTTTTAAAATTTGTTATGTTTTAAGATATATACATATATATTATTCATTCAGAGAGGAAAGGAGAGGGAAAGAGAGACAGAAACATCAATGATGAGAGAGAATCATTGATTGTTGACCAGAGCTATTTGAAACAAAAGCCTAACACAACATTCCAAATTCTATATTATCTTTTTTTTCCTATCCGTTTACTTTGTTTTTTTTTTTTTTTAAAGGAAGTCTTTTGTAAGTAGCATACATGAAAATCTAGTCTGACAGTGCCTTGTCATTTAATTAGGGGATTTCAGTGTGGTTATATTTTAAATGTAATGACTCATATTTAAATCTGCTCTCTTATTATTTGTTTTATATTTGTCCTCTGTGTCCTCTCCCTCCTCCCTCCCCCCTTTCTTTCTTGTCTTCTTTTGGGTTAATCAAGTATTTTTTGTTATTCCACATGCTATTCCACATTTTCTCTTCTGGTAGCTTGTCAGTTAGACATTTTTCACTTGACTCTGTGTGGATACCATGGAGATAACAACACGCAGACTTCAATTATGAGAAACATTTTATAAATGTGCACGTCTTACTGTTTCCAAACAGTACAACAGCCTCAGAAGACTTTAGTTCTGTTTTAGTCTTCTTGCATTATTTTTTTTTGTCATGAATATTAATACTGCACATTTCTTAACCCTAAAACACACAGTTATTATGGTTTCACATTGATGTACCCGCAGATAAATATTTTTCTGCGGTTCTTCATTTCTCCCCGCAGCTTCAGCTTCTACCTGTGATGGTTCTTCTTGGGCCTTCGGGATACCACCCGCAGGTCCCCAGCAACGAGTTGCATGATTTGCCTGTTGTCTTTGAAGGAACGTTGCAAAACAGAATTGGAGCTTGACAGTTATTTTCCTTCAGTCCTTGCACGCCTGGGTTTTATGTTTCCCCTGCTGAACGGCAAAGGAGATGATGTGATTTTATTTCAAAATGTATATTACATAAGAAATGATGCGTGCAATATCATACCTGGCACTTGGGGCAATGCAGAGATGAAGAAGTGCCATCAAGGTAGTTCGTGGTTGATGAAAGAAATTTAGACATACCTCTATAATTTAAGGGAGTACATCCCCAAGAGTGGGAGGAGGGAGTACGGGATGTACAACTAACCAGCCAGAAAGACTCCAGCTCGCAACATCAGTGTGGAGGTGCGTGCCGGGAGAAATTCCTGCCCGGCAGCTTCTCACTTTATGGTATACTCTTTGGCCTCTCTGCCTCCGTTTTTCCCTGAGAGCACATGGGAACTGTGGGCTGTTGGGAGAATTAGGTAGGACCCACAGTCAGAACTTACTGGCTATCCTATTAATAGTTGCAGTTACCCGGCCCTGGAGGTAAGAGAGATGGAGGAATGTTTCTAACAGCTCCGATTCCTTCACGTACTAATAGATCCTTTAAATCCTGCCACGGGGGTTACTAGGTGTCCGTGGGGAGGTACTCCCAGCTCCAAGGCTGCTTCAAGTGCATGGTGGAGCGCAGGGGCTGCCATCGGGGGTCAGGACCCAAGGGCCGGACATCCCAGCGCATGGTAAATATGTCCTTCGGCCTGGGCGGATGTTCCTAGGCTGGCAGGGGTGTTTTCTCTAGTGGAGAAACAAAGGTGATGGTATGTGTGAAGATAACAGTCTGTCCTTTCAATAGCTGTCAGAAAGGGGCAACAAAATTGAGCGACTGAATGTCTGGGTCCCCTTTTATGCTTTTTTCCTTTTTGAGACGTTGTATATATAGGTAGGCTTCATCAGTGCAATCCCCCACCCCCCCACCCCACCCCACCAACACACACACACCATCTTGAAGGGAGTGAGTTTGTTTGCATTTTTACTGACTCGGATTTTTCTGTTTAAAATGGGACTTCAAGTGTTAACCAGAATTAAATGAGGTAATAGCTTGCTGAATTGTGGGATGTAGAAAAGTGAGGTATTAAAGTGATGCTTAGTGGGATTTGAATTCCAGCGTTCCTTTGCTGTTTCCCTTTGTAAAGGGGAAGAAGAAGGAATTTTGTGTACACTTAAAAACGATAATGTTAAAAACAACCACAATAATTTAAAATAATTCAACGTGTTACTTTAGTTGTCTGCTTTGACCAGAGAATCACACGTGTACAGAATTGATCTTATCCCTCCTTCCATCCTTCCATGAGGTTTGGTAGGTAAAAAAACCACGCTGTCATTTAACAACTAATGGAACTGAAGCCAATGTTGTTGTTATTGACTTGTATGTGGTAGAATGATTTGATTCTTTCTAAGGGTATCTTATTCTTTCCAGAAACCACATGGAGTACATCCCAGAGACAGCTCTCTCTCTCTCTCTCTCTCTCTCTCTCTCTCTCTCTCTCTCTCCCCCCTACAGTAGACTCTTTGTTGGAGCTCTGCTCTGTAAAATCAACGGAGAGATTTATAGTCAGAAGAGCGCCGGGCATGGTCTTGGCTTCTGCCCCAGAGGGAACTACAGTTACTGGGCTTTGCTTACCAGCTGCAGGATGCAGCTGTCCTTACCTAAGACCAGCCTGAGACCAGCCACTTCCAGAAATGTACTGTAGTGAGGACGAGTTGAGGCAAATGCCAGCTGTACACATCACTGTTGGCTTCTTGGCTATTCCAATTTGTCTTTGTCTTCACTTTGCCAGTTGGTCATCTCTTATAAAATAGGGATTGTTGTCCTAAGGCCTTAGAGGTTGGCTCAGCTTGCGTGGATCTAGCCCCTGCCCTCTGTTGCGGGGCCATTTAAGGTCAGGTTACTCAATTTGTGGGGTGTGCCTTCCGGCCCTGGGGAACTCCTGGGGTGCTGAGGAGACCTTGTAAGAGAATTGCTGACACATAACAGGCCCAGGTACACTGAAGGATGCTTGTGTGTAAGGTGGTCCTTGTGCCTAGAAACGTGATGTCGGTGAATGAACCTTTAGAGTTTGAATGGCATTTCAGGCTGTCCTTCTTATCATCTGTTAAGGTTTCATTCAGTTAGTCCACGACCTTTGTCCAAGCACCGACTAGGGGCCTGGCACAGTGTAGAGAACATTGAGCCCTGCCTTTCCACCGCTCGAGAGCCGAGATGGAGACACGTGGCAAATGATTATAAGTCAGTGGGATAAGCAAATGTTAAATAGGAGTGTGGGTGCGCGAGGACATATAAGATAATATCAGAAAGCAGGAATGCCCCGCCCACATAAAGAAAACAAGGCCAGGTATGCACGAGTTGGTTTGAAAGTCATTAAAACAAACAGACTGTTTTCAAGACTGTGTTTTGGTCTTTCCCCCAAGACGTGGCCAGCTGGTTTCTGCCTGGGGAGCCCCCCTCCCTGCCTTTTCACACGAGGGGCTTCCCAAACTTTTGATTCTGCAAAAAAAGTCTCATTTACTCAGAATCTTGTTTTGTGTTGCTCCGTCGCAAGCTTTTCAGAAAACACTCACGGATCTGCAATATTAAAAGTATAGGAATAAGGTGCCACTTCATGTCCAGGTGCTGGGTTTGAATTTTGAATCTCCAAGAAGTAATGGAAGGGACTTTGTTCTTCTGGATTCGGTTTGAATCTTGCTTTTGCTACTCACTGTGTGACCTTGAGCAAATCCTATTGTGTCTCCAAGCCTCAGTTTTTTTTTTTTTTTTAATAAATCTTTATTGTTCATATTATTACAAATGTTCCTCATTCCCCCCCCCCAATTGCTCCCCTACACCAAGTTTCCATTCAATTCTCTGCCCTTTCCCCATCCCCCATTGTCCTCAATCATAGGTGCAGTTTATGTTCAGTCTCTTCCCGTCCCGCCCCATTCCCCCGAGAATCATCAGTCCACTCCCCTTCCATACCTCTGATTCTATTATATTCACCAGTTAATATTGTTCATCATGATTTTTACTTCCCTTGGTTTTTAGACTCACTTGTTGATAGTTACGTGTTTGTTTATAATTTTTATCTTTATTTTCTTCCTCTTCCTAAAGAACCCCTTTTAGCAATTCATATAATTCTGGCTTGGCAGTGATGAATTCCTTTAGCTTAAATTTATTTGTGAAGCTCTTTATCTGGCCTTCGATTCTGAGTGATAACTTTGCTGGGTAGAGTATTTTTGGCTGTAGGTTCTTGTTGTTCATCACCTTGAATATTTCTTGCCATTCCCGTCTGGCCTGCATGGTTTCTGTTGAGAAATCAGCTGACAGTCGTATGGGTGCCCCTTTATAGGTAACTACCTGCTTTTGTCTTGCTGCTTTTAATATTCTCTCTTTGTCTTTAGCTCTTGGAATTTTAATTATGATGTGTCTTGGTGTGGTTCTTTTTGGATTCCTTTTGTTTGGGGTTCTGTGTGCTTCCTGGACGTGTAAGTCTATTTCTTTCACCAGGTGGGGGAAGTTTTCTGTCACTATTTCTTTCAATATGTTTTCAGTATCTTGCTCTCTGTCATCTTCTGGGATGCCCATAATTCTGATGTTGGTTCGCTTGAAGTTGTCCCAGAGGTTTCTTACATTATCTTCAACTTTCTGGATTCTCTTGTCTTCTTGCTTCTGTGGAGGAGTGTCCTCTGGCTCTTTGTGTTCCAAATCTTGGACTTGATCCTTGCAATCTTCCAATCTGTTTTTAGGACTCTGTATAATATTATTTATTTCAGAGATTGTATGCTTTATTTCTAGTTGACCCTTCATTATTTCTTGTTGATCCCTTATCATATCCTCATAGGTCTCATTTATTTTATCGGCCTTTTCTAAGAGATTGTTGAACAACCTTATAAGCGTGGCTTTGAACTCTATATCCAGTCGCTTTTTGTCCTCCATTTCTTTCGTTTGTGATCTGTTTCCTCGTTTCGGCATTTTCGCTGCTTCCCTGAGTTGGTAGGTTGGGAGGATCAGCTGTGTCTGTGCCAGGAGACAACTTTATTCCACTAGACTTGGAAACCTGCAAAAGCCTCTCTGAGTTCAGCTTGGATGGGGCGGAGTTTCAGGGTGGAGCCTACAGCCTTGGCTTCCGGTTAGCCCCGCCCTCTGAGGTTCCTGAGTCTCAGTGTACCTCAGGGTCCTTTGGTACTCGCTGCAAGCGCCTCTGAGAGAAAGGCGCCCTAGAGCTTCGCCAGCTACCAGACAGTGTAGTCTCTCCCCCAACAAGCCCACAACTGGGGTTGAGAGCAGTTGGAAGTGGGGTTAAGAACAGTCCGGAGCTTATGTCTCCTTCCCGCCAGGGCGATCTCGCGGCCCAAACAACAGTCTGTCCTCTGTGTGCGCGCAATGTGCGCGACTCAGGGGCTCGGCTTTTCGCCGTTCCCCCTGAGCTTCTGTCTTACAGCCCAGATTCCCCCTGTATGAGGCTGGGGCCCGAGGGTCTTGCCCAGGACTGGGGTTCAGTGCAGTCAGAACTGGGGCTCAGCACAGTCCTGAGCTTTTGAGACCTTCCCGCTGGGGCAATCCAGCAGCTCAGGGAACAGTCCCTCCTCTGCGCGCAATGTGCGCGACTCCGGGGCTCTGCCTTTCTCGCTGCTCGGCTGAGCTTCCGCCTTACAGCCCAGATTCCCTCTTTGTGAGCCTGGGACCCCCGGGGTCTCGCCCAGAACTGGGGTTCAGTGCAGTCGGAGTTGGGGTTCAGCACAGTCCAGAGCTTTTATGTCCTTCCCGCAAGGGAACGCCAGCCAGGCACTCAGCCGCCCCTCCTCTCCGGCTCCGTCCTCTCCCTGCACGCGCACCGTGTCTCCGTACCTTCCCTTCGGCTTTTACAGCTCCTCTGGCTTTCCTTCTGGTTTTCTCTTTCCTTCTAGTTGTAGAATTTCCAGTCAGTCAACTTTCCTGTAGTTCTGGATAGTGTCCACTCTATATTTTAGTTGTATTTTTTGAAATTGTTGAGTGCGGCTGCAGTTAGGCTTTTACCTCTGCCGCCATCTTGTTGTGACTTCCCTCAGTTTTTTTTTCATAGTTGCCTTGTTAAGTTATCTGGTGAGGACTAGAGATAGTGAGTGTATATATAATGATAGCTAGTGCACTTGACATATAGTAGGAGCACAGTGTATCCTATGTCAGAATTTGAATTTCATATCCTTTTTTTTTTGGACTCAAGAGCAAATAATACCACTCTACTTTCAATAATGCACATTAAGGAGAGAGGGAAACATTATTTGCTGAGTATCTATTGTGTCCAAACACCATCTGGGTGTTTTACATCTGTGCTTACCTAGCAAGCTGCATGTCATGCAAGGTATAGGTAAATAATGGAATTAAAATGTATTCTGCATTTTGTTTAAGGCTATGTCATTGTAAAATGTACCAAATGCTGCCATTATTTTTATTTCTAGGCTAAGAAATAAATAAAAACATTGCCAATTATAGTTGTAAGATACATCCCTATTTCAGAGATGCTAAAATGTGAAAAAATATGCATCATAGAATTAATGAAAATATAGTAGTTGAGCTTGAGGTATTCAGGTTACAAAAAGAAAAGCTGGGGAAACAGATTTTGGGGGTCTTGTTATTGATGTACTCTCCCTTCCCAATACACACATACATCCCCCCCCCCCCCCACCGCCAGTAGTCTTTAAGGATGAAATGGTTTAACACAAGCAGTTTATTTAGTAAACATTCATGGAACACCTATTCTATTTTGAGCCCTGCACCAAGCATTGAAGATACTAAATGAAACACACACACACACACACACACACACACACACCAAAACATAAAAAAACAGAATCATTCCTCCAGATGCTGACATTTTTAGAGGAGGGATAGGTTTGTGAGCCAACCTTTAGGGTATATTCTGGGAAACTGCTATATAGAGGATTTGAGGTGGGCTTTTATTTTCTTCTGGAGGCATGTATGTGCTCAGCATTCAGAAAAGGCTGAGTCCATCAGTTGATGACATGTTCAGACCCTTATTCTACACACTTCCTGGCTTTCTCAGAAGGTTCACTGGGAAGAAATCAGAATCAATATTGTGAAAAGAGACGTATTTCCGTCATCAATTACCAAGACCGAAGATCATATTTTCATTTTTTAAAGCCAAAACATACCTGGATAAAGCTTAGTAGCTTCCACTGTTGGCCTAGCTTCTCCCTCCGTGGTTGTGAGTTACAGCCCAGGTGCTAATAGTGGGTACATTTGCTGATGAAGAATGGTAGCAGGTTTTGTTATATGCCAATTAATTTCAGCATTTAAATTGCTTTTCCCTCACTATTTCCTTGAAACCGCTATCACTCATGATTTTCCCATGAAAAAATTGTCACAGAGGGAATTTTGATTTCTCCACAGTTGGGCTGAGTCAGGGGAGAAGCTGGAATGACTACTCATTACAGTGGTATATCACCCAAAACCACTAGAGATAAAATGGGAATTGTTTTATTTTATAATTACAGTAGTAGGTAAAGCTCTCCTGAGAGTGATATGAAACACAGAAAATGCACAAGAAAGATTTAATATTTAATAACTGTATGAGCTGGAAAACATGCACATCTAAAGACAAAATAACTGGGAAAAGTTATTTGCAATGTGATGTTAATTTCCTTAAAACAATGAAGAACTTTTATAAATTAATTAAGACACCAACACCTCAAAAGGAAAATGGGCAGTCTGTGAACAAGGTAGCTCACACAAAAGGAAATATTGAAGGCTCTTAAGGGTATACGGATTTTAAGCCTCGTTCCTGAAAAGAAAAGTTCCGATCGAAACCTACAGAGATATAATTTTAACCACTCAGACTGGCAAAGAGGGAAAGGTATGGCCTTGGAAATTCTTGTGTTGTGAGGGAACAGAGAGGGAACAGCGCCCACTGATAACGGGTGTGTGCAGTGGCCCAGGCCCCGTGGAGGGCCATCTGGCGTTAGCTACCAGAGTAACTGTCAGTTGACCTCTGACATCCCACCAGGTCCCACAAGTGTTCCTTCTAGCATCATTTGTCATAACGAGGCGAGGCAACACAAATGCCCTCCGGTAGAGCGCTGGTTTTGTAAGTCATGGGACATCCATGCAGTGAGACAATGTGAACTTGTCAAAAAGAGTGACTCAGGTCTTTATGTGCTAACCCCCCAAACTGCTTTCAAATGGGAAAAGGCAGCGTGTAGAACAATGGGTACACTGTGTCCCATATGTAAAAAGGAATGTAAAACCGTTGTGAAAATGGAAAGGAAGAGCTGGGGTAGGGTGAGGAATCTACATCTCTCTGTGTGAGTGTGAGCGCAGAGTATTTCTGGAAGTGCGCAGGGAATTGGTAACGGAGGTTACCCCCTGGGAGTGGGACTGAGGAGCTGAGACCCTCAAAGCCAGAGGTTGAAGTCAGTGGTTATCGAGGGAGAAACCTATTTCTTGGTATCCCCCTTTGAGCCTTTGGAATTGTGTAACACATAGAGTGTCATTATGATGACATGAACCCAATGGGCCATTTTATAAAATAATGCTAATCTAATCAAATTTGGCAAGTTCAAAACATCTGAGTCACAGATGAGCTCGAGCCTTCTTAGGTCAAAGTCACGAGTTTCCTGTGAACTTTCCATCCTCCACAGTGTCTTATGGCATGCTTCGTGCAACTTCTTTTTCCCTGGTTAGAATTGTCCAGAGGCTTTCTTTTTTGTGTGTGGAAAGGCTTCCTAATATGTCTCATTCAGTGAAGTTGAGGACTCACGGGATCATTTCCAGCAGCATGATAACCTCACGTTTCCATGGAGCTGAGCTCTCAGAGGCTCGGCAGTATGTCTGAATGTGAGTGGACTCCGACTTTGAACCGAGGGAGGCAGCCTGCTTTGTTGAGAACGCTAGTCTCCGTCAGTGAGTCAGCTCGGGGCTGCAGCCTTGCTGTTGATGTCAGCGCCCGGACAGCTTGCAGACACATGCACCGGCAGCTGGGCGGGGCACGCCCTGCCCTCCGCCCTCCGGAGCCGGCCGGTTCTTACCAGCTTTGGCAGCTCTGCACAGCACTCCCTACGTGTGTGACTTCCTGTGGTTTCCCCCTGGCTTCCAGAAGAGGAACAATTCTCTTTGCTTAGGGCCAGGATTGGCCACTCACACCTTGACTTAAAATGTAGGTGGGCGTGTGGCCTTCAGGATTTGTAGCCTTTTGAAATTAACTCTTAGAAGTGATCAGAATCCGCAGGTGACATACTAGTGTTCTGTATACACAAGACTAGAGCAGCTGCCTTCACCTGGGATTGGGGCACTTCAGGGAGAAACACACCATGGCCAGCTAGGCAGGGCTAAAGTTTGAAGGTAGTCTTAAGTAAGGTTGCCGTTGAAACAAAATCCTTTCATTATCCAATGCTTGGACAGATCGAGGGTGAGTGAAGGGTGTTTTGGCAGTTTTCAGTTAAATTAATCCCGTGAGCCCCTTGAGGCTGGGTGGATTCACTCTGCTGGCTCTGCTCCCCACTCACCTGGGCTCTGCAACCTCTGTAGTCTGGTGCATCTTGGCATTTACTCTTATTCCAGCTTCTACACCATGATCTCCAATTGTTACCGGAAGGGGCACCTGGCCCTTGGAAGGTCTGCCAAGGCCTGTGGGTTCTTGACTTCGTGGGGGAAAAATTTCACAATGCGAGTCCAGGTGACTGGGAACGTTTATGAAAGCTGGAGAGGTAAAACAAGGAAGGGCTTAGCATAGGCCAGTGGTTCCCAGTGTGGGGCACAGGCCTCACAGGGGGGCAATTTGATTTTTAAGGGGGGCAATTCGAGAAGGAGCTATTAACAGTGAATGTTTTTTTTGCATTTCTTATGGTTCTAAAGGCCTCATATATAGTATATAAATACATTTTTAAAAAATATATATTTTATTGATTTTTTACAGAGAGGAAGAGAGAGGGATAGAGAGTAAGAAACATCGATGAGAGAGAATCATCGACCAGCTGCCTCTTGCACACTCCCTACTGGGGATGTGCCCGCAACCAAGGTACATGCCCTTGACTGGAATCGAACCTGGGACCTTTCAGTCCGCAGACTGACGCTCTATCCACTGAGCCAAACCAGTTTCGGCATAAATACATTTTGTGACATTTATACATTTCAGTTCTCTATTATATGTTTTGAGACTTTATTTGCTATCTTTTCATATCACTTCATATTATTATTATTATTATTATTAACAATTTGTTAGTGATTTCTTTCTCAGTACTTGAACTGTCCTTTCACGCTTTTATTTTTCTCTTTCATGGATGCCAAGCTTTCTTTGGAAGCTTGTTTAGACCAAGTTAATGGCTTTTAGGCTGCCCCTAGGTGAATAGGAGTTCACTCTTTGAGTAATAAGAACCATATGTCACAGGGGAGGCATCGGGACTTTAGAGCTGCTCAGGCGGGGCGTGGCCAGAAAAAGGTTGGGAACCTGTGGCATAGAAGAAGCAACAGGAGAGCCGTGCTAGGCTGCCCTGCAGTCTGGGAATCCGAGAAAAGGGGCCTTGGGATCAGGGCCAGGGCTTAGCCTGGTACGAGCTGCCAGCTGCTGCTGCCCATTGCTCCCCTGGTTCAAGCCTTGTGGGGACCGTTAGGGTTTAGAAAATGCATGCCTGGGGGGGAAGAAGAGGGAAAAGGGGAATAGGGGGGGCTGCTCCCCAAAGAGAGAGCATGCAATGGGCACTTTGTCTTGAGGCTTTATCTCTTTCTCCCAGGCAGGGATCTCAGGTGAGGTTTCAGGTGAGGTTTCAGCGGAATGTTGGCCAGTTTTCTGGGTGCGCTCCTCCAGGGCCGGTCAGGGTCAGTGACTGTGTCTAGCCACTGCAGCTGGTCCTGGTGTCACGCACCTGGTTTTGCTGCTTTTCTGGATCTGGGGCTGAAATACAACTGAGGCCTCGGTGTTATCTCTAGGAAGGCTGTATCTGCTGTAAATTGCTCTGTCTGTTTGTTCAGTTTATCTGTCTCAGTTTCCCTATTTCGGTTATCTTGGCTTGCTGGATGGTGTCACAATGACCTCAGGGAGTTCTAGGCAGCGTAAGGTCAACAATGTCTACTTGCCAATGGACGATTTTAGATTTAAGTGTCAGGGCTGTTCCCTACCTATGCAATGGAAGCACTCCTAGCTCTTTCCTGTGATCTGGGCTGGGCAGAAGAAGAAAGAGGGAAAGACAACAAAAGCCTAAACAATGAAAAGACGAGGAAATGTTTGGGGGATTTTTGTCATGAGGTTATTTGGCTCTCAGCCCATGTTCTAAATTTGTTTTCCTGGATTTTAAAAATAAGACTTACAAAACAAAGTTGAAAGCACAGTACAAACAACCACCTATAAACGTGTCAGCTAGATTCAATAATTCTTTGCATTTTATCATTGCTTCATATATAGGAGTGTATGCTTGTAGTTCATATTTTCATTTCTAAGACTTCCTCCAAATTTCTGATAACCTAACACAAAAAAAAGTTTAAAAATCAGCATCTGCCTATTTTCTTTAACTTTTTTCCTTTTGTTTGCAAAAATTATGCTGAGTAAATGTGGATTATCCTTGTCCAAATTCCTACTCTGTGGATTATCCTTGCCCAAATCCCTACTCTGGGATAGGTTTAACAAGAATTCACACTCAGAAGAATCTAAATCATTGTCTCCTATTGAGACAGGTTGGTAAGGCAGGACAAGAGTGATAGGGAAACAGAGACAGTTAAACTGCCAAGCAATTTACAGCCACCTAATAAACCGCAAAGCCCTATCATCCCTAACCAAGGACACTTAAGAGTAAGTGATTTACACTTCTTTCCAACCAGAGGGTTAATAACTTATATCACCCTACTCAGGAGATAACAGAAATCCAGTTAGTGCCATTTGCGTCAACTACACCTGAGGAAGGATGATGAAGTCGGGGAAATACGTCTGATTTTGGTGCATTGGCTTGAAGCTGATGAGTATTGTGTTGAGGTCCTCCTCTAAACAATCAGTCTTTAAAATCTCCAAGAATGTTAACCTCTGCCTTTCTCTCTCCTAAGCTTTAAGGGTCCTTCTATTACCTCTAACTTTCTGAATAACTTGCTCTTATAATTTGAGTTCTTGGCTCTGAACTCTTTCTTTGCCAAACAAACTTAAGAACCAAGGTCCAGTTTCATCAATACCGCCTATAAAACTATCATTTAGGATTTTAAAGAAACCTGCCTCGATTTTGTTGTTGTTCTTGGGGTGGTGTATTTGTGTTTTTTTGTTGTTGCTTGTTTGATTGTTTTAAGGGAGAAATCATTGTTTATAGGTATTATCCTTGGTATCAGGGCTGGTAACTCTGATTACCTGAGCCCTCGTTTATAGCTGGAATCCTAGATTTGGATAACAAAGTATTCCTTATTATCTAATTCTTATAAAAATGGATTGAATAGATTCAGATATCAAGAGATGCTTATAGGGCAAGGAGAATAATGCTTGTTTTTATTGGAGCTCAATTGCACTTACTACATAGACCTGCAGGAGGTCATGAAATCTCATTTACATGAGCAGCTGGGAAAGCAGGGGAATCAAGCTTTAGATATTATAATCCTTAAATAGTTGTAGTTATGTATTTATTTGTGTATTAATTTCTTTGAGATAAAGCTTTAATAAAATGTAATTTGTTTTTCTAAATAGTCACTGGTCTGTTGGGATCTAAAATATCCTATCTAATAAAGAGGGAATATGCTAATTGACAGTCACACCCTCACAAAGATGGTGGCATCCATAGCCAATAAGGAGGGTATATGCTAATTGACTACCATGCCCTCAAAGATGGTGGTGCCCACAGCCACAAGATGGCAATAGCCAGTCCCCTTAGCACTACCAGGGTGGCAGGCACATGGCACGGCCAGGCCTGCCCCCAGACAGGTCTGGCCGCTATGTGCGCCTGCCTCTGGAGTCCTCCAGTCCCCTCAGCCCCCTAGTTGCACAGGGCCTGCTCAAGACACAGGCAAGGCTGGATGATGCCCAGGGCTGCCCGAGGCTTGCACTGCCAGCAGTGGCAGTAGCAGGGGTGTGATGGGGGCATCACCTTCCTATGATCACTGAGTTGCCTCCTGCCCCTAAGGGCTCCCAGACTGTGAGAGGGGGCAGGCTGGGCTGAGGGACTTCCCACCCCCCCTTATAGTGCATGAATTTTCATGCACCAGGCCTCTAGTTTTCAAACAGACAACAAAGTTTTGGCTACAGTTGAAGTGATTGGTATTTACAGAATCTCTCATCTTTGTCTCCAGGCAGTCAGCCAGTTGGGATGTAAGCTCTGCCACTGAGTGACAGATCCTTGCAGACCCTGTCTCTGACCCATTCCCTCTAGCTAAGGGGCCAGGGCAGCTCCTTAGACTCTTTATATTGAGTTCATAGGGTTTGTCAATTTCCCTAAATGCAGTGGGTCCAGACAGGGAAGTGACAAGGCTCGGCAAAGAGGATTAGTTGAAACTTGACAGATCTGATCTTGAATCCTGGGGCTTTGTGATCTTGAATGGGTTGCTTAAACCTCTTAGAGCCTCAGTTTTTCTCCTCTGTAAAATGGAGCTAATAAAAGGCTACCTCAACAGCAAACAGATTACATGTATTTTATGCTGGATCATTTTGCACAGTATTAATAATGGCCTATTTCTTAAAGTCCCTTTTCGTATACTGGATCTGAGTAACAAGCTAGTCAACTCAGATAGAATAGCAATTCTTCTTCATTGAATTTAGCAGATAGGCTTTTAAAAACCATTATTAAAACTATGGAAATTTTTCTAAGTGTTAGATGAGGTCTGGAGGAAAAGTTTAGTTGGAAAGGTGACTTTTGACTCTAAGAAGCTTTCTCCTTGAGTCTGTCAGGCATAGCTGGCTGCAGAGAGGACAAGGGGCATCTCCTGGAATCCAAATGGGCAGTGCCAGGAGCCAGGGGGTTGAGTTGAATCATTTTAGCAGATTGTTAAGGGGCACCCAGGCTGGATAATTACTGCTTCATTTCAGGGGGTTACCGAGGCATCAAAGTTGTTAATTAGTTTTATGAAAACAGATTGTGCATCCGCAGGGAGATTGTAATTGGGTAGTAATTGAAATTAACTCAGAGGTAAACCTTAGTTGAGCAAACCAGTTGGCAGTAACTTGGAAGTAGAAAGGGATTTGGGGTGGGAGTTGGGATGGGAGTAGAGAATGAAATAGCAATAGGAAGACAAACAGTAAATGACATCATTTGAACAGACTTGTCTAGACTTTTTGGTTTAGAAACAGGAAACAGGTCTGCAGAAGAAAATGGCTTTTCTAAGATCACACCTTCCCTTGCAATGATATTCCAGGATTTTCATGACTTTGGTTTTTAGGAGTTGACTGTGGGGAAAAAGGCAACGCATGCTGAAAAGATAGCTCTGAGCCAGTGTTCTGGGCGCATTCCTGTCAGTAGTATATATTCAGGAATGCTGCTCGCTCTTAGGAGAGAAGAAAAGTGCTCTCAAAATCTTGTCTCATGTACATACCACCCTTTTCCTGGATATAGCTTGGAAGGACTTGCCTTTACTCTTCCAGGCACACCTGACCTTCCATTTCCTAGCATCTTAGGGAAGGCCAGGCAACCGGGAAGTGGTCATTTGGTTTGATATGAAGAGGAGACTTAAGTTGCAGCTTCGGTTTCTGGTTGTGATTTGGTGGAGCACCCAGAGTGAGCACTCAGTTTGGGGGCTCTGGTCGAGGTAGGGGTGAGGGTTGCAAGGACACAACTGGAAATGGCTCATTCCAGTACAACACAAGTGAAGTTACATCCTTGTTCTCATAAACACGGCTACAAACCTCCGTAGCCCAGAGGCGTTCAAGCTCACACATTTCAGTCAACACCCCATTTACTCACCAATTTGGATGGTTCTTCATTCTTGAATGCTCTGGAAATCAAAGGAAGATGGTCAGGTAAACAGTGAAGCTCCTGTACGTGTGATTCAGCTGTTGAGTCAGGAGAACCATTTATCTCTTCTCATATCAGGTTGGATTAATAGCTTCAGCCTCTGGAAGGACTAAGTGTACTTCCATGGAAAGAAACTAATCAAAAGGACATTTGGGGCTCATTTGGCCAAACTATAGTCCATGCTCTTGAAGTTTCCACAATAGAACCATCTGTTTTGGGCTTGTTCTTTCTTTATTATCCCTGCCCCCTCCCCTTTTGGTCTGTCTTACTGTCTCTACCTCATTTCTCAATTGAGTCTTCCAAGTTAGCACGATTACCTCATGGCTATAAAACCAAAGAACCACACTTTTCACATTTCTCCAAAGGGGCTTCAGATATCTGGTGGATACATTTCCTTCATTGGCCCAGATTCCCAAGGCCTTTCTTTTACGTCTTAATATCTGCCTGACTACAAGAACTTGGTGTGTGTGTGTGTGTGTGTGTGTGTGTGTGTGTGTGTGGAGGTTGCCTTTTTGTGCCCGTGAACATTTAACAAAAGTATAGAGAGGAGCTCAGCCAAGTAGATGCTCTTCCAGCTATCCTGTTTCTTGGCTACCGATATAAATAAAAGAGGCTGCAGCCACAACATTTTCAAGTTAGCAGAAGGAAAATATACTTATCAGTGGTGACTGCTTTCAAAAATAACATTTATTGTTTTCTTAATTATAAAGTTAATATGTCCCTGCAGAGAATTTGGAAAGCTCAAAGAAGCATAAGGAATAAATTAAGTTACTAGTTTTGTGACTGTTTTGAAAAGTGTATGCTCATAGCTTTTGTAAGAAAAGACCCTCTTCTGTGCAAATCTGGCTTTCTTGTTTAGAATATCTGTCTTCTCCTTTAGTTTCTAAATCTTCTTATAAATGTTCTTCTATTGCTATAAACTCAATACTGAACCAAGGACTTTCTAAATTAACAAAATAAAGAATTCATCGATTCCAAATATCCCGATGACTCAATTTCTGATGAGAGCTACCATAGGTAACACAGTGCTTGAGTTACATGCTGTGTTGCAAACCATTTTTGGGGGGATATTGTAAATATTAAAGTAAAGAGGAAAAAAGTAAGTTCCTAGGATCATTTGTTTTTCCTTAGAGGGGAAAAATGCATAGAACTTTAGAGAAGTCTCGAATGTAACCAGCTACTGGGTATCCTTAGTAGCAGAATAGGTTTTCTAGAAGATGATTGTCATGGTCTCTGGCTTTAGTGGTAGATGTTAGCTTAGCTCCAGTGTGGTGATGCTAAAAACAATTCCTAGGGGCACTTTCATATTCAGTTAACTCATTTCTAATTACAGGAGAGCATCATATCAGCATTCTGTCTTTCCAAGTTATGTTGGAAATCACATGATTAGTCCTTTGGCAGAAGTGGGGGAGGGGGTTAAATATTTAAAATTTTGAACTGAGTTCAGGAAATAGGTGGGTGGACATCTTATTTCTTAGCCTCTTGCCATGTGATTTGAGGGTGGGAATTTCTTTTTAAGCAAGAATAGTGCACTATATTGACTGGCCATGTTGTCCAATGCAATGTCCCTGAGAACCGGAGTGTAGACAAGTGCTCTTTGTCTGAGTGAATAAAAACCGTGTATTGGCATGAATGGCCGTGTGCATTTGCAGGGAGCAGGGGCACATGCCAGGGCCTATTGAAATAAAATGTTAAAAGCATATACATAAAACTTGTCTGCGGATCAGACGGGGGCTGCCGGGAATGCGTGCTTCCCAAGTCTTAAACTTGCACTGGAAGCAAAAGTGAGGTGTGGGTGGTTGTACAGTGGAAAATGCTCTTGCAACACCCATTAGACATGAGGTAACCAGTGGTCTTCAGAATCTGCAGTCGGCTGCAAGAATTCCTTCGGCCTTAAAGGTTGTAAAAGAGGCAGTTGTGTTTGCTTTGTGCCTTTTACAACTATTCAACTTGATGCTTTTAAAGGCGGGTCAATGTCTTCTTGGCTGAGGAACTTGAAGTTGACTTGTGTGAGTGACGTCATGAGGGTTCTAATGAGTAGTGATTAACAGCTCTGCCCATCACTCCCTGAACTCTGCCCTGTGTGACCTGCTCCCAGGTTTTCCTCCATGCCAGAAGAGCCAATGAAAAGATAAAGTCAATGGACTAGAAAAATACCACGTGTACCTGCCAGAGTTTTTTTTTTAATTTTTTTATTAAGGTATTATATGTGTACATAGCTTACCATTGTCCGCCCCCCCCCTCACCTCCCATTCATGCCCTCCCTCCCCAGAGTTCTGTGTTCGTTGGTTGTACTTATATTCATGCATACCAGTCCTTCGGTTGTTCTCTTATCTCCCCCCCAGGTCTCCTTCCCTTCCCCGCTGTCATTTGACAATCTGCTTGTTTTGTGGTGACTATCTCAGGACCACATGAATAGAATCCGCTCCTCATTTGGCAGTCTGCTTGTTTTATGGTGACTATCTCAGGACCACAGGAATAGAATCCGCACCTCCTCTGGTTCACACCCCCTCTCCCCCCCCCCCCCCCCGGGTCCCACTGCTTCCCCGGGGCACATGTCTCCCCTGGGGCACACAGCTCTCCTGGGACACATGGCCCCCTGGGACAGACGGCTCACCCGGGGCACACGGCCCCCTGGGACACACAGCTAACCTGGGCCTGCCAGAGTTTTGAAGTAGTGTCAAACGAAAGGGCTGTGTAGAGATGGCAGGCGGACCTGAGATGAACACTGGTTTTCTCCCAGGAACTGTGTGACCTCTCTGTCATTTCACCTGTAAAATGGGCTGGTAACGCTATCACTTCCCCCATTTCCACTATACACTGGGTACAGCCTTGATTCTACCTCGCCTGCCGGCCAAAGCTGCAGCATGCTGTCAGCCTGCTTTGATTCTTGTCTGCACACCGGCCCCAGGGGCCATCTGAACTAGCTCACTCTCTCCATCTGAACCATCTCGTGTTTGCTTTCTGTTATTGTCTCTCAGGTGCCCACTACAGAAGGCAAGCTTCGTGCTCATGCTTCGGGGGGTCTGTTCTCATTTGTTCGTTCAAACAATTTTAATTCCTGAGCTAGTTTGAAATGGAAACCAGGAAACCTAGAGTCTAGACTTAGTTCTGGCACTTACTGGTTGAGAATCCTTAATTAAGTCACTTCTGTAGGTTTCCTTACTTGTAAAGAGAGGGGGTAATTAGTTTGCTAGGGCTTCCATAAGAAAGTAGCATAGACTGGGAAGCTTAAACAACAGAAATTTATTTCCTCACAATTTTGAAGGCTAGACCCTTCCAAGATCAAGGTATCACCAGGGTTGGTGTCTTGAGTTTCTCTCGGAGATGTCGTCTCCCCACTGTGTCTTTGCATGATCTTCCCTCTTTGTGTATCTGTGCCTTCTTATAAGGACACCAGTCATATTGGATTAGCACCCAATTGTACCTCCATTATCTCTTTAAGATTTTTCTTAAAATTTTATTGTTTTGAGAGAAAAAGAGAGAGATTGATTGATTGTTCTACTTATTTATTTATTCATTGGTTGATTCTTATGTGTGCCCTGACTGGGGATTGAACTCACAACCTTAGCATATCAGGACAGCACTCGAACCAGCTGAGAGCCACCTGGCCAGGGCTCAGTTACCTCTTCAAAGGCTCTATCTCTGAATACAGCCATATTTTGAGATATGGGGAGTTACAGATTCAACATATGAATTGGGGATGGAGGGACATGATTCACACCATATCAGAGAGGAATATTCTGATTAGTATCTAAGACCTTTCCAGCTCTGCAAAATTACATTGTAAGTCGGAGATCTTCCCCTTTGTTCCCTGTCCAGTTCTACTCCTATGAGGTGCCAGCTCTATATTCTTATGTATGTTTTTGAAGGGTATAAAAGTCTGTGTGGTCCTGGCTGTGCAGCTTAGTTGGTTTGGCATCATCCCATGCACTGAAAGGTTGTTGGTTTGATTCCTGACCAGGGCACATGCCTGGGTTTTGAGCTCTACCTAGTAGGGATATGCAGATGGCAACCATTGACATTCTGCTCTCACATTGATGATCTCTCTCTCTCTCTCTCTCCCCACCCCTCCCCCCCTTTAAAAAATTAATACGTTTTTTTCAGGTGTTGTGTATGGTGAGTGTGTGTGTTTAACAATAATATGATAAGTTAGTAAGGACTGCCAATGGGAGAATTTATCTATAAAATATTAAATGAGACAGGAAAGTATCTGAGAAAATTTTAATTTCATTTTCTCTCTCTATAATTTTTAAGTATGTAATTAAACACATTCTTTTTGTCGTTCCCTCCCACAGCTGGACGCCGACAAACTGGCTCTCCCGATGAGCCCCAGCCCACTCAGCCCAAGCCCCATCCCCAGCCCCAACCCGAAACTTGAGAATTCCACCCTCCTGACGGTGGAGCCCTCCCCGCTGGAGAAGAGCAAGGGCTTCTTCGTGGACGAGTCCGAGCCCCTCCTTCGCTGCGACTCCACATCCAGTGGCTCATCTGCGCTGAGCAGGACGGGCTCCTTTATTACCAAAGGTACAGACAGGAGGCCTTCCCCACCGAGCCCCCAGGACGGCCCCTGCCACTCCCTCCGCCCCAGAGAGCCTGTCCTCACCGAGCCCCCAGGACAACCCCCCGCCACTCCCTCAGCCCCGGAGAGCCTGTCCCCACAGTGTGGTGAGGCTGGCCCAGGGTAAATCATGGCGGTAGCCGGTGGGGATCCACGTGGAAACTCCTGACAGCCCGGCTGCCTGTCTGAGCGCCATGCTCGGGGAGTGTCCGTCACCCTTGATCCTCATGATGCTATCGAACGTGTGTTTCAGAAAAGGTCCGATAACACATAGTCTGGCAGGTTTTCTGAAAGTTATTTGCCAAGCTTGCAGAAACCACAGATTTAAAACATTAGCCTCTCTTGAGTGGCTGAAGTATAGGCTTTAGTGACTCGAATTAAAGTTCGCTGTGGTTAGTTGTAAATAACAATATTTTAAGCATTATGGGTTGGTACTTTTGGTACATGATTTACCACTTTCAGTTTTTAATGGCAGGGTGAGGAATTAACATGCACACTATATCAGTGACAGATATTTTGTTAGGAATTTCCTAATTTGTTTAATTCCAGTTATATTTTAGTGAAGGGTTATAGTGTATGTTCTATTTTATAATTTATAAAATATGTTCTATTTTACATGCTTATATTTTAAATACTTTACATATTTATATTTATCTCTTTTATACTTATGTAAAATATTTATATTTTGTGTTATATTTTAGAGAAAGCTTTTTAAAAATATTTTTTTTTTATTGATTTCAGAGAGGAAGGTGAGGGAGAGAAATATCAATGATAAGAGAGAATCATTGTTTGGCTGCCTCCTGCATGCACCCTATTGGGGATCGAGCCCACAACCTGGGCATGTGCCCTGACTGGGAATCTAACCATGACCTCCTGGTTCATAGGTCAACATTCAACCACTGAGCCATGCAGGCCAGGTGAGAAAGATTTTTATAGTAACTAGTGGCCTGATGCACAGGTTCGTGCACATTGAAAGGAAATCTGGTGTGGTGAACCAGATTTAGGCCCGACAGGGCCCCAGCAGCAAGGTAACCCACAGCTGATTCTGTGAGGAATTGGGCTCCCTCCTCTCTGGATCTGGGGTGCAGGTGAACCAGATTCAGGGCTGACAGGGCCTCAGGAGCAACTTAACCTACCAGTCAGAGCATCTGCCCCCTGGTGTTCATTGCGTACCATAGCTACCGGTGGGTCAAACGGTTGCTTAGGCATATATATATATACTATATATATATATATATATATATATATATATATAGTATATATAGTTATAGTTTTACCCCATTGCAAGGCATGATCCAAGAAGCATTATTTTCTTATGTATGTATTTTTGTTCTTAGCAGCTCAGTTTTAAAATATGGCATCATAAGGAGACAATCATATAATCAGATTTCATTGACTTGGAATAAACAGAGCGGGGAAAGGTGGGGTTGAGGTCTTTTGTTTAGTGAGCAAACTACTGTTGGGGAACATAGTAGGGTGAGTAGTTTTTCAGATTTTTAAAAAGGTATTACAGTATTTTCCTTCTGAGTTTTAGAAGAATTTAGAAGTCATTTAGGGATAGGCGAAGGTCCCGTTAAAAGACACGCACATCAACAACCCACTGAAGCAGGTCTTTGTCTGATCTTTATTAGGCAACTGTTGGTTTGCTTTCTTACATGCAATGCAAGTAAAAACTCCTGTGTTGTTCCCAACGTGCCAGAGGTTCCGTCACTCACCGTGGGGTGGAAGGTTGGGGATAGCCTGGGAAGAGAAGAGCTGTCACTCTTAGCTGTCCTCCCTGAGCCCCCAGCACAGTCCCTTCACCTCTGTCCCTTCCCTGCTCTCTCTTCCCTGCGCAGAAAAGAAGGACACGGTGTTGCGGCAGGTTCGCCTGGACCCCTGTGACTTGCAGCCTATTTTTGATGACATGCTCCACATTCTGAATCCTGAGGAGCTGCGTGTGATTGAAGAGATTCCTCAGGCCGAGGACAAGCTGGACCGGCTATTTGAGATTATTGGCGTCAAGAGCCAGGAAGCCAGCCAGACCCTCCTAGACTCTGTTTATAGCCATCTTCCCGACCTGCTGTAGGACGCAGGGGAGACTGCACTCTGGAAGTTACTCATCTTAGTGTCAGGGTGGTTGGTTTTCTTGTTGTTGTTGTTGCTTTTGGTATGTGTGTGTGTGTGTGTGTGTGTGTGTGTGTGTGTGTGTGTGTAACAGAGTATATGGCCAGTCTTTTGAGTCCTTTCCTTTATTTTTTGTTCTCCCCTCACCCTTTCTGGGATGTTAGTTTATAAACCTTTTCAAGATATAACTGTTGCAAAATACCCGCCACTAAAGTTTTTTTTAGGTTCCGTATTTTCTCTGTCTTGCCTTCTTCCGTATTTTCCAAGTGGTTCTGCGCACTTTCCGTTCACTTCATGTAGCACAAACGCATTGAGACTGCTCCAGCACACCGGACTGTGAGCCTCTTCAGAAGTGTGATGGCGCCCTGTGAATTCTGTCAGCGGTCTGCGTGTCTCAACCTCCCCATCTATGTTTTTTATTCTTCCCGTTTTTTTTTATGATTGTCACTTGCGAATTTTCTTAAGGATGAAGGACATGTAAGACCCCATCGAATTACTGTAATTCAGTGAGATGTTGCATTGCCTTTTTCACATGCCTTGTTGCGTTGTTCATACTCACGGCCGACACTTGACCACACCGTTGCCAATTGTCTGGTTTTCACCTGGACACCACGTAGAATGCTTGATCACTCGTCCTCCTCTTACACTAATGCGCTCTGGGCTGGAGACGTGAAATCCTCAAGCCACCAGGACCTGCTATTGAAGTGGCTTAACAATTGGACCACCAAAGAACTTGAACTTCATCTTTTAGGGGTCAAGCTGTTCGGGAACATATTGCTGCACTTGGGAAGGCCACAGCTGAGTGTCGGGGCACCCTTTCCACAGGGAATTTGCCCCGCTTTGCTTTCAAGGTTTGTTTTTTTATCCACACGTAGAGATAGGTCCAGTTTGCCCTGGATCAAGGCCTTGGTCTCGGTGGGATTCTTGCATCATTCACTCACGTCAATTAAAAGCGGCTGTAGCTGTCTGCAAGAGCTCTTGTCTGATATATTTGCACCTCTGCTCCCATTTATAAACATACTCTCTAATGCTCAGTTGTCAGATTCCAAATCAAAGGTGGTGTGGACTCCCTTTGTGTGGGCGGGGTTTGTGGATAGTGGTGAGGGACTGATATCAGAAAAAAAAATGCCTTCAAGTGTACTAATTTATTAATAAATATTAGGTGTTTGTTACCTGAGTAGTCTGAGTATATTGAATCCTTGCCTTGTACCACGTGCTTACGTTATAGCTCTTCGGTTCATCTCTTGGGAAAATATTTAGGTTATAAAAACCTCAGCCTTTGTGTTCTGTCAATCATGCAAATTAGCAAAAGTTTGTATCTGGAAAAGTCCCTGGAGATTCACAGAGAAGGACTCCCGAGCACTAAGTGGCCAAGCATTTCCTAGTCTTGCGCAGTGTAAACCTGAGGCTCCTGTTTTCGAGAATGTCCCTATATTAAGAAATGAGGATTTAGGGATGGACAGGTACAAATGGTGAGGGCTTGGAGTATATTCGTCTTACTCATTTCCTTCTAGGAAACTTACCACACTCCTGGGGTCTATACAAGTTCATTGGCTTCTGTATGAAACCACCTTGCCCCGAGTAACTTCTTTCTTGGCAGTAAGACTGGGAAAAATCTTATGGTACGATATATTACATTACATTGTATTTATTATATTATATATTTTATCACAGCCTATCTTGGGAACCCTGGCTCAACAATTTCAATGGCTAGAATCAGCAATTTTGAGTTCTTCTTTCCATAAGAAACTGGAAGTAGATACCCTGTCTGAACACTTTGACCCGTGTCAGGGACATGACAGGGTATTTTTGTTTCATCCATTTCCACATGGGTGTTTCTAGAGAACTATCCTGGTGTTTGGTTTAACTGGTTCTCAGGCTGCGTTTCCCCTCCTCTTCTGTGGACAGAAGACAAAAATTCACACACACACACAAAAAGCAAACTAGCCCTGGCCAGTGGGGTTCAGTTGGTTGGACCATCATTCTGAATACCAGAAGGTTGTGGGTTCAATTCTTAGTCAGAGTACATACGCAGGTTGCGGGTTTAATTCTCAGTTGGGGGGCATGAGGGAGGCAACAGGTCTGTTTCTCTGGTGTTAATGTTTTTTTCTCTCTCGCTCCCTCTTCATTTCTCTTAAAAAAAAGAAGAAAAAAAAAAGAAAAAGGTTAGAAAAAAGGCAAACTAGAATGAGTCATAGATGGTAGTGGAGGAGATAGATTTTTTATTACAGAAGATTTCAGGATGGCCACTTATTTATTGTGAGGGTGGAAAACAATGGATGCAAAAATATCACGTTATTAAGTGTGAATTATTCAAAGCTTAGGGATGCTCTTAACCATTTGCACAGCTTTGTACTTTACAAAGGGCTTTTCACATTATCTTATTGAATCCTTACAACTGGCCTATATTAGGAACTATTATTGTACCTATACAGTAGTTACAACAGGAATTGTTTACTTCTCTCCCATGGAATTAGTGTAATCTCCATTATTAGCACTACTCTGCGTGAAAAGGAGGCTTACAAAGGCCAAGGTGCTTGCATAAGGTCCTACAGCAGAGTTGTAGAGGTCAGACTTGAATCTGAATCCAAGACTGCTTACTCAGGACTAATAACAAGAATTTTGTCGGGCTGAAACATTGGGCAAAGGTCAAGTGATGAAATGTACATGGGTTATCAGTAAAGCCCTATACTTACGTTCAATACATAATTGTGAAAGTATTGGTGGTGTCTCTTGAAGACCAGGGGAAAGTGATATAGCAGTTGTGATTAAACAGAAGGTTAATATTAAGTTAACATGATACAGAGTTTTTCTAAAAACAAAACACAAAGCCACCTCCTGCTTCATGAAAAAATACAATATTTTGATCCGAGTTGATCGTCTCCTTTCTATACTATGTTGCTCATGTTGGAGGTTTTCTCTGGTTTGGGCTGTGTAGTTTGAGGGGTGTGCTGAACTGGAAGGTTTCCAGTGTGAGGAGGTTTGGGAAACACATCAGAATCTCAGGGGATGGGACTCAGGCATCCGCATTTTAAAGCTCCTCAGGCCCTAGCAGGTTTGGCCCAGTGGGTAGAGTGTCCGTTCACAGACTGAAGGGTCCCAGGTTGGATGGCTAAAGGCTTGATCCCCAGACCTAGTCAGGGTGCGTGCAGGAGGCAACCAATTGATTTGTCTCTCTCATGTCATTGTTTGTCTCTCCCCATCCCTTCTACTCTAAAAATCAATGGAAAAATACCTTCAGATGAGGATTAACAAACAAAACAAAACAAAACAAAACAAAAAAAAGCTCCTCAGGAGGTCCCAGAGTAGAGTTGGTTTGAGAACCACTGAGAGAAGCGCTTGTGAAGAGAATGCTTCTCAAGCCTCACCCCAGATCTCCTGGATAAATCTTGCAGAGATAAATCTGCCATTGTGATTCTCCTATAGACAGTCCCACTCAGCTCTGTAGACTTGCTGTAGGACCCTTAACCTTACTAAAAAAGCTTATGCGCCGAAACCTGTTTGGCTCAGTGGATAGAGCATCGGCCTGCGGACTGAAGGGCCCCGGTTTCGATTCCAGTCAAGGGCATGTATGTTGGTTGTGGGCACATCCCCAGTGGCGGGTGTGCAAGAGGCAGCTGATCGATGATTCTCTCTCATCGATGTTTCTAACTCTCTAACCCTCTCTTTTCCGCTCTGTAAAAAATCAATAAAATATATATATATTTAAAACTTATGGAACTGTTAAGAGTTGATACAATACCAAGCATGGGTGGGGCAACACCTTAAAGCTTACACTGCATTGATAAAATCTGCAACTAATCAATTCGTGGTTTGAGTGAGCATAATGTATAAGGTATAAGTCAAGAACATTTGGGAAGTGATGTTATTAAGTTATGATGAATCAACATTTGGGAAGTGATGTTATTCTTACTTATATTTCTATATATATTTGATTGAAGTTTTCTCAATAGTCAAAGAAATGAAGTAACCTGTAATGAGTCATAAAACTGCCCTGACTGTATCAGAGAATCTCAGATTTGTAGCACCTGGGTCATTGGAGCAGCCATCTTGTACAGTCCTGTGGGTACAACAGGTGCAGCATTGCACAGTCCTGTGGGCATGTCTTGAACTTTGGAGAAAAGTAAGTGTGATCTCTTGCTTAGCAGAATTGAGGGTCTTACCTTTGGAAGAAGCTTGGATGTCATCTAAAAAGCCCGTAGTTTTTAGATGGGAAGTCAGACTATATATCTGCCTGTTAATGACAGAGCCGGGTTGCTTTAGTCCCATCCGCACTCCTTTGTAATTCCAAGATAATCCCTTTTTGCTTCTTTTCTTGAAAATAAGTAGAAAATAAAATTAATGATGTGAGCAGGAATTGTTAGAATTAGAAATCTGAAAAAGTTTTACATATCTATTTGGCTTCCAAGTACATGCATATGTGAAACATGTTCGGATGCTGGAGTCTTGTTATTTCAAAAACATAGATATTCATAAAATATATAGGATATAAGAAACACATTAATGTTCCTCTCTAGGGAGAGGAACAGGGTGGCCAGGAAATAAGAAGAGGAGAGGAAGGACATGTTTTTATCATTATTTGTTCTTTGAATCCTTTTTTTTTTTTTTAAAGTTTTTATTTATTTCAGAGAGGAAAGGAGAGGGAGAGAGAGATAAAAAAAACATCAACCATGAGAGAGAATCATTGACCAGTTGCCTGCTGCACTCCCCATACTGGGAATGGAACTCACAACCTGGCATGTGCCCTGACTGGGAATTAAACAATGACCTTCTGGTTCATAGGTCGACACTCAATGCTGAGCCACACCAGCTGGGCAATTTGTTCTTTGGAGCTTTGTAAGTTCTGTACCATGTTGTATGTATTTTTGAATTAAAAAAATTTAATATTAGTTTTAGAATATTTCTATGGTGTCAGTGAATCTACACTCCTGAAAACAAGATAAGAGTTACATGGGACGGACTTAAAATGTTAGTACCGGTAATAGCTTTGTGAAGAGCATTTTAGTACCATGTGCAGGAATCAGCCTCTTGTCCTGCTGTGGCATTCCATCCCCCACCTCTTTATGATGTTAGATCCTCCCCTGGACTTGGCTGAAACAAACATTAGAGTGAGGCAAAATTCAAATGGAGACAATTCAAGCTTAGAATTTTAGAGAGGAGCATAGCAGCTATTTTCTGGCCAATCTTTTTATATTTCTCAACACAGAAATTGCTTATAATTAATATCTTCATGAGAAATAAAGGCCCAAGATTTCTTAAGAATCTTTTAGTAGTTCTTCATCTCTCCAAAGGACATTGCTGACATTGTATTGTTTTGTTCACCTACTGCTTTGAACAGGGCAAAATGCTAAGTAGAAATTCTCGTGGGGATAGAGGAAGATGCAAAGCAATAGCTCATTTGCAATAGTCATGACAGTTGTTTCCAATTCTCTCAGGAAGGAATTTCACATCAGGTTTTGGTTTATTTTGCTCAAATAAGTGTACCTGACATCAGAAATATTCATTTTATTACTCTACCCACCCATCCATCCATGAAACATTTAAACACCTACTATGGCCAAGCACTATGGAAATACAAAGAAGAATTCCATACAATTTTGTAACTACCAACAGTAACAGGCCATTTGTCTGTACACTGCTGTATACTCAGCACCAGGAATAGTGCCTGGAACACAGTAGGTGCTCAGCCACTATCTATACTAATAAAAGGGTAATATGCAAATTGGTCATAACAACTGAACAGCAGGCTGCGTAGGGCGACAAGGCTGGCAGGAGGGGCAGTTGGGGGTGGCCAGGCTGGTGGGGGGGGTTTAGTTAGGGGCAACCAGGCCAGCAGGCAGAGGCAGTTAAGGGTGATCAAGTTGGCAGGGGGGGAGGCAATTAGGAGCCATCAGGCAGGCAGGCAGTTGAGCAGTTAGGAGTCAGCAGTCCCAGATTGTGAGAGGGATCCCAGATAGGAGCGGGTCCAGGATGGGCTGAGGGATTCCCCTTTCCCCTGTGCACAAATTTTGTGCACCAGGCCTCTAATATGTTGAATAAATGAAGGCATGCAGGTTCCGACCTCGGGTTCACAGCTCTAAGGAAACTAGATGTATGGACATTATAATCAAATGTGTCAACATAAAATGATGGAAACACAAAAAGGATCTTAAGAGAGTCAAACAAAAAATGAATCAAGGAAAATATTGCAGAGTTTCATAGTGTAAGCCCTTCTTTGTATTCATTTCAAGAAAAATTGTGTCAAAAGCAACATGCTAACAATTGGTGTTCCATGCATTTCAAAGCTTTGGAAAGTGAGGTAGGTGAAAAGTGGGAAAACCATAAGGAAAATATAGGTATAGTGAAGAATTACTATAAAAGCAAGAAGCTCATATTATTTATACATTGGTTGCTTCACCATTTCTCAGGTGTACTGTTAAGCATCTTGACCAGACATAGGCCAATCATGTAACTGTATATATCATATATTTATAGAATAGACTGTATATGTCCCTCCATGGAACGCCTCCTCCTATAAAGTATTCAAAGCCCTTGACACTATTCAAATTTAACCTTAACCTGAATCTTTTAAAAAAATGTTTTTATTGATTTTAGTGAGAGAGGAAGGGATAGGAGGAGAGAGAGAGAGAGAAACATCGATCAGTTGCCTCCTGCACATCCACTATTGGGGATCAAATCCACAACCTGAGCATGTGCCCTGACAGGGAATCAAACCAGTGACCTTTTGACGTATGGGACAACACTCAACTAGCTGAGCCACATCAGCCAATCTTATGATATAGGAACCACTATTATTTTTTCCATTCTACTGATGAAGAAACTGAGACAGATTGTGACTTTCCCAAAGTCTCATAGCTAGTAAGTAGTGGAACCAGGAAGACCTGCTAGAGAATACGGAGTCAGCCAGGCAAGGCTCTGAATGGCCAATAAGGTAGACTCATTTCCTATCTTCCTAGAGCCTTTCATCTGGACTCCACCAAAGTTGAATAGTTGTAGTTTTGGCTTTCTCCTTATTAAGCAAGAAAAGTAAAATAACTTTTCTTGAGATATTTTAAGACATACAAGAAATTTCAAAAGTAGTGCAGAGAATTTCTATCTACCCTTCACCTAGCTTCCCTAAATAACGTCTTGTATAGCCATAAACATTGCCCAGATCTGGAAACTGACCATGTTATTAACCAAACTACAGACCTTACTAAGTTCACAGAAATTTTTTAAAAATATATATTTTATTGATTTTTTACAAGAGGAAGAGAGAGGGATAGAGAGTTAGAAACATCGATGAGAATCATGGATCAGCTGCCTCTTGCACACCCCCTACTGGGGATGTGCCTGCAACCAAGGTACATGCCCTTGACCGGAATCAAACCCGGGACCTTTTAGTCTGCAGGCTGATGCTCTATCCACTGAGCCAAACCAGTTTTGGCAGTTCACAGCAATTTTTACATGCACTTTTATAATTATTTCTTTTTGTTGTATAGCACTATGACATTGTATTGCTTGTAGATTCCTGTAACCACCATCATAATCCGAATACAGAACTGTTTCATCACCACAAAGACACTTCTTCCTGTTAACCTTTATATGCCTTCCCGCTACCCTACACCCTGGCAACTGTTCTCCATCCCTGCAGTGAAGGAGAGTGTTATTTATTTGTCACTTAGAGAGTGTTATATAAATGGAATCATACAGTATGTAACCTGCTGAGATTGGCTTTTTCTTACTCAGCATAATTACCTTAAGACCTAACCAAATTGTCGAGTATATTTTTAACTGCTGAAGGGTACCCCATGATAGGGATGCATGACAGTTTAACCATTCACACACTGCAGGACATTTGGACTGCTACAAGTAAAGCTGCTATGATGGTCACTTGTATACAGGTTTTTGTGTGTACATACATTTTCATTACTTTAGGGCAAATACCCAGGTGTATGATTGCTCAGTAGTATAGTGAATATATGTTAATGTATGCTTAACTTCATAGGAAACTATTCAATTGTTTTCAGAGTGGTAGTACCATTGTATGTTCGAGAGCATCATTGCTAGTCCTTAATATTGTTGTATTTTGTTTTTTATTAAAAATATGTTATTTATAATGTTATTAAAATGTTTTTATTTTAGTCATTCTAATATGTAAATGAATTTATAAAGTTTTGAACAAATGCAAGTAGGAATTTAAAATTAAAAGTCTTATTTCTCTGATACTTTTAATTACTACAATTGTATTTTAAAGCATTTAGTCCAGTATAATTGACTATAGATACAAAGATATGCAGCATATGTTTAGAAGTAATTCACCTTGCATAACTGAAATTTATGCCCACTGTTGAGTAATTCTCCACTTTCTCTTTCCTCTAGCATCTGGAAACCATTGTTCTACTTTTTGATTCTATAAATTTAACTATTTTAAATAGCTTATGTGAATGGAATTATGCAATACTTATCTTTCAAGGACTGGCTTGTTTCACTTAGCATGATGTTCTGAAGATTCATCCATGTTGTCAGAATTTTATTTTTATAAGTGTGAACAATATTCCATTATGTGTATATACCAAATCTTCCTTATCCATTTATCTGTCAGTTAATATTTAGGCTGTTTCCATATGTTGGCTATTATGAATAATGCTGCAATGAACATGAGAGTGCTAATATCTCTTTGAGATCCTGATTTCAATCCTTTTGAATGCGTACACAGAAGTGGAATTGCTGGGTCATATGATAATTCTATTTTTAATTTGTTTTAATATTTATTTTATTGATATTTTACAGAGAGGAAGGGAGAGAAATAGAGAGCTAGAAACATTAATGAGAGAGAAACACCAACCAGCTGCCTCTTGTACACCCCCTACCGGGGATGTGCCCACAACCAATGTACATGCCCTTGACCGGAATCGAACCTGGGACCTTTCAGTCCACAGACCGACGCTCTACCATTGAGCCAAACCTGTTTTGGCTCTATTTTTAATTTTTTGAGGAACCTCCATATTGTTTTTCATAGTGGCTGCACCAATTTACATTTCCACCAACAGTGTACAAGAGTTCCCCTTTCTCTACATTGTCAACAGCACTTGTTATCGTTTAACTTTTTGATAGTAGCCACCCTAACAGGTGTGTGGTAATATCTCACTGTGGTTTTGATTTGCATTTCTCTGAAGATTAGTGATGTTTAACATCTTTTTATATATCTGTTGACCATTTGTATGTCTTCTGAAATGTCTATGCCACCTTTTAGCCCATTTTTAAATTGGTTTATTTATTTTTTTTGGTTGTTTCTTTTTTGATATTGAGTTGTAGGGGTTCCTTATATATTTTGGAAATTAACCCCTTGAGAGATATATGATCTTCAAGTATTTCCTCCCATTCCATTCACTCTGTTGATTACTTTCTTTGTGGTATAGAAGCTTTTAAGTCTGGTGTATACCACATATCTATTTTTGCTTTGTTGTCTGTGCTTTTGGTGTCATAGATGATTGCCAAGATTAATGTCAAGAAGCTTTCCCTCTATGTTTTCTTTCAGGAGTTTTATAGTTTCTGGTTTTATGGTTAAACCTTTGATCCGTTTTGAGTTGATTGTTGTGTATGATGTAAGATAAGGTTCCTATTTCATTGTGTTATTTAGACAAGTCTTGATGCTCCTGCTATATGTAAGTTCTATCAGAAGGAAATTTGTTCAGTGGGTTCCAGGTCAGCATCAAAGAAAAGAGCTTAAATCACTCAGTATTTCCCACATGGTGTTCCAGGGAACTTCTAGTGACATGTACACTATTTCACAGAAAAACTTCTGTAGGACAACATATTTTTAAAAAGCTATATACTCTGCTCCTTTCCCACCATCCCTTTAATATTATAATGCTCATCAGTAGCATATTAAAGGACTCTGAAAGTCCTGTAATGAAGCTTTCCAAATTCACATGATCATGAAATAAACACACACATACACACACACACACACACACACTTTAAAAAATTTTTCATTTGTTTTTAAAATTTTCTATTGTCTCATAGAATAGTACTTTTCTACAGAGGTGAGAGGACTCTGAAGTAGATCAAACCTTGTGGCATTCTACAAAGGACACTGGTTTGGGGCCAGAAGTCCTGGGACCCCACTTACTGTTGGTTATGGCTAGAAAGGTCTAAGTACATCCATCAGAGTAAGGTAGTATCCCAGTGGCTCAAGAGGTCCTGAGAATAACAGGGAAGCAAGAAGTGTAAGACACTGTTACTAAGATCAGGTCAAACTTTGGGTCAGAGACCAGTGTCTGGACATGGAAAGAAGAAAATCAATACTAGAGAAAAGCAATTAGAAAGTAATTAATGTGGTGCTGATAACTGAGGCAAGGCTTTGGCATAGCCAGACATTTCACTTTTACTTTCTTCTTGGCCAGAAACCAAATCCAGAGTCATAGGTGAGGCGTCAGGCTTGGCAGGGGCTGGGACAGACTCGGGAACTGTGGGAGTATGAGCCCAGGCTGAGCTATCAAGTCAAGGTAGAGACTGAAAGTCCATATGAGAGCCCAGCTGGGAGATTATGATGGTGGGGTTCCAGAGGGTATGTGTCTCAGGGATCTAGAAGTTGTAGGTCACAAGGACAATTTTCAAGGCCTTATGGTTTAAAATTCAGTGGTAGCTCCAAGTTGGGGTAGTATAGGAGATCAGCCAATGTCCACAGAGCAGGATGTTATTATGAAGAAAGCTAGCAGCCTTTGAATGATTAGAAATAGACCCCACTAGTGATGGCTTGTGATTGAGGGGTTAAAGACAAGGATTTTCAGCTGTAAGTACCCAAGCAACTGTGTGCCTTCTCTAAGATCAGACCTATTCCTGGAGTTGGAGGCATAATTGAGCTTGTAGATGAAGGTGAGAGGTGGATGGATGGCAGCCAAACAAGACTGTATAATCAGGTCATAGAAAACCATGGTCTATAGCTTGACTGGTGTGGCTAGTGGTTGAGCATTGACCCATGAACCAAGAGGTTAGGATTCCTGGTCAGGGCACATGCATGGTTTCAGGCTTGATCCCCAGGAGAAGGTGTGCAGGAGGCAGCCAGTCGGTAATTCATCATCGATGGTTCTATCTCTCTCTTAAATAAATCATAAAAAAACAAAAAAGATTATTTATGAAAAACCATATGAGAAAAACAGGTGAGTGAGCTCCTGACTCAAATGGAGAGCTTATGGGTGAAACAAGGTCACATTTTGATGCAGAGGAACTGATATGTCCTGGAATAAGATTCTCTCTCTCTCTCTCTCTCTCTCTCAAGAATTGCCCATTTCTTTTTCTTTTTAAAAAAATGATTTTTCTTTAAAAAAATATATTTTATTGATTTTTTACAGAGAGGAAGAGAGAGGGATAGAGAGTTAGAAACATCGATGAGAGAGAAACATCAACCAGCTGCCTCCTGCACACCCTCTACCGGGATGTGCCCGCAACCAAGGTACATGCCCTTGACCGGAATCGAACCCGGGACCCTTCAGTCCCCAGGCCGACGCTCTCTCCACTGAGCCAAACTGGTTTCGGCTGGAATAAGATTCTTGATGAAATCCAAATCTAAAACTCCTAAGTATGAAACTAGAGCTCGATCTTTTCAAACTCTTGCCAACATCATCTAAACTGGTCACCGAGTCATCTCCCTGAAGTCCGGATAACTTTTATTTTAGGGGAAAAAAAGTTATACATTTAGGAGCTCCAGAAAGCTGAGGCCCAAGGACCAGAGTATTATGCAAATGCAAGGAACATTAGAGGTCATTTAATCACACTTCTCACTCCAAAGCGCTCTGTTGCATACTTTATTGCAATTCAAATTCATGACCCTTGGACCTTAAAAAAACATCCTCCCTCTAGCCCTGGGGCTCTGAAACCAGTCAAGTGCGAAGTGTAAAATTTTCATCTGCCAAACAAATTGGAGCAGTGGTGATAGCCAGGGAGATAATGCCCGGGCTTTGTTTATCTGCACCACTCCAACCCAGCCGCCAATTGGCAACTCTGGGTTTCATTTTGAGATATGCAAATCTACTTCAAAGTCTCAGCTACATGATTAAGCAGCTCTTGTGCCATGAAGTGAACATTTCCAAATGTATTTCCCCAGGCACAGGTGCATTGCTGCTACAGTCAACCTAGTGAACACAAGAACCCGAATAAAAATGATTTATCTGCATCACCATCCTTCCATTCCCATTAGCATTCGTTTTTGTCGCATCAAGTGAAACAAATATATCAAAATAATAAGGTCTGGCCTACTTTCTGTTCTGAGAACATTTTCTGGGAAAAACAAATGTTTGCAAACTAAATACTAATAAAGGTGAGTGCCTTGGATAATATTGCTAATCTGACATATTTCTATGGCAAGGAACCATCTTAGGTGGAGGCACCAGTCCTTAGTAAACTACAGAAGAAAATGCTGGATTTTGAAGGCTGTGTTCTCATAGGATACGCTGTAGAAATGGAAAGTGCTGCAGTGAATCCAGGTGCTTGGAGAGGCATCGTCTGTCTACAGGACTCCTTCTCCCACCAGCTCTACTTCAACTGGGCCTCCTCACCCCCTCAGTTCAATCAGTGCTGTCCTCCAAGATCTGGACTATGCTTAATTCTGTATTTTCAATTTCTATTATTCCCTGCCCCCTCCTTTGTCCATCACATTTTTGGTCCAGCAACATGTGCATTTTGCAGTTCCTCAAATAGGTTCCAAATTTCCATCCCAGACGCTTGCCAAGCTGCTTCCTTGGCCTAGACTGCCTTTGTTGCATCCTCAACTACTTCCCACCTCCTCCTTCAGGGGTGAATTCATTAGTAGCGAATTCATTCTTACTTTTCAAGGCTCAGCTGCACTCACCATGTCCCTGCCAGCTTGTAGCTTCCAGTGTCTGTCTGCTAGGTGTTTTCACCTCATTTTTTAAAAGATAATTTTTTGTTTTTCTAATTACAGTTGATATACAATATTATATTAATGTACTAGAGGCCCAGTGTGCACAAAATTGTGCATGAGTAGCTCACTTCCGCTTGCCTCAGCTGGCTACCCTGCCCTCTGATGTGGGTAGCTCACTCCCTGCCCCACCCGCCACAAGAGCTACTGCTCATTTGGCCATGAGTCTGTTATGGCGTCACGACCATAGGTCTTTTATGATATAGATACCCCAGTGATTAGATATTACATAACTTACTAAGTGGTCATCCTGATAAATCTCATACCCATCTGACACCATACATATTTATTAGACTATTACTATCCGGCTGGTGTGACTCAGTGGTTGAGTGTAAACCAGGAAGCCATGGTTCGTTTCCTGGTCAGGTCACATGCTTGGGTTGTGGGCTTGATCCTCAACTTATCACTGATGTTTCTCTCTCTCCCCTCTTCTCTGAAATAAATAAAATATATATTTAAAAATGAATATTTTAACTATATTCCCTATGCTGTACTTTACATCCCCATGACTATTCTGTAATAACCAATTTGTATTTTTAAAAAATATATATATTTTTACTGATTTCATCAATGATGAGAGAGAATCATTGATTGGCTGCCTCCTACATGCCCCCTACTGGGGATTGAGCCCACAACCTAGGCATGCACCCTTAGCTGGAATTGAACCTGGGACCCTTCAGTCCACAGGCCAATGCTCTATCCACTGAGCCAAACCAACAAGGGCCAATTTGTACTTCTTAATCCCTTTACCTTTTTAATCATCCACCCAAACTCCCTCCCATCTGGCAACTGTCAAAATGTTCTCTGTAACTATGGGTCTTTTTTGGTCTGTTTGCTTGTTTATTTTGTGTTTTTATTTTTTAGATTCAATTGTTGATAGATGTGTTTTATTGACATTTTATTATTCACTAGAGGCGCACTGCATGAAATTTGTACATGGGGCAGGTGGAGTGGGGGGGAGGGGGGAGAATATATCTCTCAGCCCAGCCTGCATCCTCTCCAATCTGGGACCCCTTGGGGGATGTCCGACTGCATCTTGCAATCTGGGACCACTGGCTCCTAACCACTCACCTGTCTGCCTGTCTGATCACCCCTAACCACCTCTCCCTCCCTGCCTGATCAACCCTAACTGTTCCCCTACCAGCCTGATTGCCCTAACTGCTCCCCTGCTGGTCTGATTGCCCCAAACCATTTTGCCTCACACCCACACCCGGGACCCAGGATTCTCTCCTCCTGCCAGTCTCAGGCACCAGGGACCTGGCCTTCCCTCCCTCTGGCCACAGCTGCAGGGGCCTGTGGGTGGGCAGCTTCACCTGGGCCACAGCCACAGGCACCTGGGACCACGGGGTGGGCAGCTTGTCCCTCTCCCAGACCACAGCTGCAGGCGCTGGCACCCGGGACCACGGGGTAGGTGGCTTGTCCCTTTCCTGGACCTCAGGGACCATGAAGTTTGGGGCTCATCTCTCTCCCAGGCCATAGGCTCAGGTGTAGCTGCTGGCACCTGGGACTTCGGGGTGGGTGGCTTGTCCCTTTCCCAGGCTGCAGGCGCAGCCCCAGCCACTGGTGGCCTGGGACTGCAGCCTGGCTGGTCCCCATTCCTCTCTTCCCAGTGTTAAGTGTCTGAGCTGTTATGGCACGACGGCATGAGGGTATGAGTACCATTTGCATATTAGCTCTTTATTATATTGTTCATGTTTTTTATCTTTTTCTTTCCTTCCTTTTCTTAAATAAAACCCTTTAACATTTCATGAAATACTTATTTGGTGGTGATGAATTCCTTTAGCTTTTTCTTGTCTATGAAGCTCTTTCCATGTCTTTTGATTCTAAATGATAGCTTTGCTTGGTAGAGTAATCTTGGTTGTAGGGCCTTGCTCTTCATCATTTTAAATATTTTGTGTCACTCCCTTCGGGCCTGCGAAATATCTGTTTCATTTTTAGTTTGTCTACTTAAATGCTAGGAGCTGGGCCAGTAAATGTTGATGGGATTGATAAAAGGAAGTAAGGAAGTTATTAGGAAGTTAAGAAATTGGCTAGGGAGGAAGGCAGGGAATTAAGAAGGAAGAGGGATAGGAAGGCAAGCCAGATGTCCCATGGAGCACTGCAACACACAGCATTAAATGCAATACGATGTCTCTTGTTCGCCAGGTGTTTCCGATTCCATAGGAGTTGATAAGGCAAATCTAAGTGAGACCATTAAATCTGAAATTACAGGGCAACATATTCAACAGCCATGATAAAGAATAGACTATGTAAATGTAACGTGGAAAAGCAAGTTAAAATTGAGTAGAATTAGTCACTTTCTGTCCATCCTAGAAACTGGATGTCTTGCTTTCCTTTTTGCCATGTCCCATCTCTTGTTTTAGGGTATGTAAAACATGTAAAATGAATGTGTCTCTTCTCCCTCCCCATACCCCTTCCCTCACTTTTTTTTTCTTTTTGATGTAGCCTCATCATGAAATGATACATTTTTTTTTTTTAATTTGCTTCAAAATTTGGGTGTCAGCAGGCAGTCGGTGGAATATACATGAAATAAACTTGGCTATGAGTTGATTATTGTTGAATCTGGGCGATGGCTACTCTGGGGCTTTTCTACTTTGTGTAAGTTATTTTTAATATAAAATGCAAAATAGATACTACAGGAATCATGAGTTCTGCTCTGGTTGAATAATTTACCAGGCTAAATTAAATACTAACTGAATGCTTGTATATGCCTTCATCAAAATTTAATGCACATGTGAAATGTGTTAGATTGTTGATAAGGCATAAGATATTTACTATGGCAAATGAAACTATCCCTATATTTCCTGCTTATTCCTCTACCTGAATCCAATTGTCTAGGACCCTGACCCTGATTCATTGCGGGGAGCGGGGATGGTGAGAGTCATCAATGGCCCCACGTCTGGCTGTCAAGAGCCATCTTACTGAATTTAGGTTGTATACAACAAATGTAGTGAACATCTTGGAACATCTTGCTTACCTTCCTGCTTCCCTTTCTTCTTAGTGTCCTGCCTTCTTCCCTAACCAATCTCTCTTTTTTTAAAATATACTTTTATTTTAAATTGATTTCAGAGAAGAAGGGAGAGGGAGAGAGAGAGATAGAAACATCAATGATGAGAGAGAATCATTCATTAATTGGCTGCCTCCTGCACGCCTCCAACCAGGGATGGAGCCCACAACTGGGCACGTGCTTTTGACTGGAATCTAACTGGGAACCCTTCAGTCCACAGGCCGATGCTCTGTCCACTGTGCCAAACTGGCTAGGGCCCTAACCAATCTCTTAACTTTCTAACTTCCTTTTATTAATCCCATCAACATTGACTGGGCATAGCTTTTCTCATTGCATGCCACCAAATATAGGGACACTTACCATGTCATATCATCTACTATCTTTAGATAGGAAATTACAACACAGAGAGAGTAAATAATTTGTCTAATTCACACAGCAAGTTAGGGATAGATTGAAGATCAATCCTTAGGGCATCAGACTCCAAGGCCAATTCAGTTATCACTAAGAAACAACCAAGTCAACCCGATAATGCCTTGGTTTCTTCATCCATTTCATTTGTCCTGATGCCATCCCACTCTCAAATGCTGGGAAAACTTTCCTCCCATTTAGGGGTTAATTTTTTCTCTTTCTTGTATACCTGATGATGAATTGCTTTAGGGTCTAAAGTTTAGGCTAACTATGATTACTCTTAGTCCCCAGATACACTTTTTCACAAAGCTGTATTATTTTTGGTTCTGAAGTCTTTGAAATTGCCAATTAGAAGATGTGGTGATATAATGGCAAAGGAAAGGGAAGAGAAGGAAGTAGGTGGGTCAGCTGCTCTCTTAAGAAATTACTGATGCCCCTTCCTCTTTCTGGAGAGACCAAGTAGCTCATCGTAGAAGTAGAGACTAATGACAGTAATAGCTAATAGTTAGTGAGCACCCAATGGATTCTAATGCTGAGCACTTTACATTACTTTTCTTAACTTTTAGAACAACCGAGTGGGGGAGGCACTATTATCTCCATTTTGCAGAGGAGGAACTGCAATAACAGAAGATAAGGACTTGCCTCAGATCATGCAGCTGGTGGGCCTCAGAGGAGAGGTTTGCACCAGGGCTGCTGTGGACAGCTGTGCAGGCTGGGAATGCCTCTTTCTAAAGGGCACAAATGTGCCCATGGGCTAGTGGTGGCCCAGTGTGAATCCAGGGCCAGCCGATTCCAGAGTCCGCACATTGAATCTTGATTTTCCTGCCCAGGCATCAGCCTGGGCTTTCTACAGAGCACACACTCTTCACTCTCTGATGTGCACCGGGTTGTTACAATGACATTTTGAGGGATCAGTGTGGATTGGTAACAAAGAATTCATGGAAGAAAGTGAGCCTGAGCCACACCTTGGTGGATAGGAGATTATTTTTAGGCAGAGGAAAAAGACAGGGGAAGAAAGAAGGGAAAAAAGGCATCAGAGTTAGGAATGAGCACAGAGGGCACAGGGAAGAGTGAGAAGGCAGTTCTGATTAATTCAGGAGTGTGCATGAGGAGAGGGGTCCAAGGATGGGGAGTGAGGTAGTGCTGGTTTGGGGTGCTTCGCATGGGGAAGAACAGTTTAGACATGAAGCAGGAGGCTATGTGGACCCAGGAGAGTGATCTAATCCAGGGAGGGGTAAGATGAAAGCATTTTTCAGGATTAGGCTGGCTGAGGCACAAGATGCCTTGGTTTTAGACAGGTTCAGACCAATGGTTGATCAGCGATCTCAAAGGAACTACCATATCCTGAGGTTGGGCCCAGCTTTGGTTCCCAGATGCAGTTATGGCGGCTTCCTTAAGTAAGACTGGAATTACCTAGGGAGCGTGTCTGCATCTGGGGCTCATCCTAACACCAGCTTTGCTTCTATGCTATGGTAATGTAAACCAAAGGGCTCAGGGGGCTGGATTTTCTGAGGTGACTCCCAGAACCTGCCTGGTCTGGCTTTTCTCCCCTGCTGCGAGGAGAAACGCTTCGTTAAACTTGGCCAGGGGCCTTTGCAGTCACACGTCCATGGCTGACTCCTTGGCTCACCTTGGCTTCTCTTTGGCGCACCTCCTCGGCCCCTCCTCTGGGTGCCCTCTCTCCCACCTGTTCATACATCGCACTTACTTAAACCCTCCCCACCCTCTCTGGCTGTGAGGAGAAAGGCTGCTGCCAGTCCCAGCGTCAGGGCTTGGAGAGACACTATGTGCAGCCAAGTCTCAGATGACAACTTAACGAGAGGGCGAGCCTGGCTGCTGCTGCTCTCTCACCGGCGGGATTTATAGGTAACAAACTAGGCTCCCGGGCACTCGTGCCCTGCCTCACGGCAGGTCAGGAGCAGGGTTTGGGTTGCGGCTCGCTCAGCCATAGCCTGGGCCAAGCTCTGCGCCCTTTCCAGCCTCAGGGCTCCATTGGTGCCATGGGGGCGGGGGGAAGGGGACAGGGCTTCTTGCTCTCTTACTCCTTTCCAGCTCCGTCTTCAGGGTCCCTGAGAACCTTCCCATTCTCAGTGTGAATCCTGGCTCTACCCAGACTGTTGCTGCCCAGTAAGGGCACAGGAAAACCACGGCCAAGTAGGAACAACTCCTGAAAACAGTAGTCACACACATGTTCACACATAGGCAGACATACACACACACACACACACACACACACACACACACACACACACACACACTTTTGCTTCGTGTGACTCTCATCTCTCTCTCTCCAGAGAGGATGAAATTGAATTACATTCCCACCTCCCCACCTCTGAGAAGCTTCAGTGAATATATTACCTGTGTCCTTGTCACTAAAATCCCCCTGCATGTATTAAGGCCCTGACTGAGACAAAGCCAAGGGAAATTCTACATGTTTAATGGACTTCTATCCCTAAGTCACTCAGTGCCCTGGTTCCTCTGCTCTGCCCCATTTCCTTGAGTTTCCAGACCCCTGTCTCAGCTACTCACCCCTCACAACAGCAGAGTCCTCCAGAGAGGGGTACGCGGGTACCCCAGGCCCTTGGTGCTGACCCAGAGCAGTGCGGGCTAACGTTTCAGCTGGAAGGCTCTCGGTCTGGTTAAGGGAGTGAGGTAACCACCCTACAGAGAGGTTTATGTGGACATTACCCCTGCCAGGAGAGGTTTTGAGTGCCACAGACTCTTCAGGAAGCTGAGGAGCTGATAGGTTCAGGGAAGGTTTCCAGGGGAAAAGGACTGGGAGGATTTGGGTGAGTGGGTGGACATGTGGAGATTTCTCAGGAGAACATGGGCCAACATGCATGTGAGAAAGAGGAGGGCCACAAGCCTGGACTGGCCTGTTTGAGGCAAAGCTTCATGGGTAGTGGTGTTGGAGAGAGAGAAGGAGGACACTGGGAATGAACTGAGCAGCTGGCTCCTGGAAAGGGGGAGGGGGGCAGGATATGTGTGTGTGTGTGTGTGTGTGTGTGTGTGTGTGTGTGTGTGTGTGAGAGAGAGAGAGAGAGAGAGAGAGAGAGAGAGAGAGGGCACACTGAGGAGGGAGGGGAGAGGGCGGTGCAGTGTCTCATTGTTGGTGCCCAGTAAAGGTTAGTGCTTAATAAATGCCACTGCATGGAACTGAAGGAGAGAGCAGAAATCAAGAGCTGTGCTGGAACTACCACGCATTCCCTTGCTTGTTGGTGGACTCCCCACCAACCCAACCAGCACCATCTAGTCAACTCTGCAGCCACTGAAATGCTGGCAAAATGAGGGAGCAGCTGGGAAATCAGTTTCTTTGGGGATAGCTCCGCTCTTTCTTGTCCTGAGATTCAGTTGTTGTTTCTCGTCTTGAATTCATTCACTTTGCTTCACATGAGGCTATAAAAAGTATCCACAACCCTGGGTCCACCATAAGCAGGGAACCTTGAGAGTATGATTGGTCCCATATTAAACTGTTGCCACTACTAAAGTCACACAAAGGTCTCCGGTATTGGAGCCTGCACTGCCATGTCAGTGGTGAAGGTGACATATCCCAGCTTTCTCAAGGAGCTGAGCTTTCACTCCGTCAAACAAGCAGCCAACTAATCAAATAAGTATTAATTGAATGTCTATTATGCCATTCAGTGATTGGGATTCTAACTCTGACTGGAGGGTGGACCTGCCCCTACTCCAGTACGTACCACCTGGTTTCCCCTACGTCGTTTTATTTCTTCCTTTGGAAACCGAAGAAATAGCTCTAGTCTAGGTGCGCTCATGGAGCAGGTAGGGAACTTGGATAATTAAGAAACTGTACAGAAAATTCTCCCAGTTATTGAGCCCTCCAGTGATTTTGGACTTCTCTCTCATTGTAAAACATGAAACATTTTACACCAATAGAAAAGAATCCAGTTGGTCAGATATTAACATTTAGCCATAGTTGCTTCAGAGTTTTTTTGTTTTTTGTTTTTTAAAGAAATATAGCATTGTACTTTAATACCAATTCTATCCTGTGTCCTAGGGATTAGTTGGCTACTTTCATGTTTTTTGTTTAAAAGGTGGGGCTTTGGGGCCTTGGCCATCTAGCTCAGTTGGTTAGAGCATTGTCCGGATATGCCACGGTTGCCAGTTCAATTCCCTGTCTGGGCACATACAAGAAGCAACCGATGAATGCATAAATAAACGAAACAACAAATTGATGTTTCTCTGTGTCTGATTTCTCTCTTTCTCTCTTCCTAAAAACAAAAAAATCAAGTGATAAACAAAAAATTTTAAAGGTGGGGCTTTGGAACAGGGGAAGTGACAAAGACCCAGATTCTGTTGCAGAAGAATTTTGAAAAATGCTTAATAGACATTCTAAAATATTTTGAAACTGAACTTTATCAATTGTACAAATTAAATAGAATTAAGTTGATCTTAATTTCCCCAGATATTAAAATGTTTGAAAATTTTTGAAAGTCCTTCTGTCTACATTTTAGACTCTACTACATAAATTCATTCCTCAGTCTAGCTATTGTCCTTGCTCTCTTCAAATCAGCCATATCCAAATGACCACCAGACACTTAGAATTTAAGAACATGATTTATCCTTTTGGTTTCAATGCTTAGAAAACCAAAAGTTCAATGTCACTTTCCTGTTTTAGCTTGCTTTAACAATTCCCTAGGTTGTTCTTTAGAAAAGGGAGATATGTGTGAATAGTTAACTGAGCCTTATTAATGAGTTGCTACTAGAATGCTTTGAGCTTAAAAAGTTGAGTAGAGCCGAAACCGGTTTGGCTCGGTAGAGCGTCGGTCTGTGGACTGAAAGGTCCCGGGTTCGATTCCGGTCAAGGGAATGTACGTTGGTTGCGGGCACATCCCCGGTGGGGGCTGTGCAAGAGGCAGCTGGTCGATGTTTCTCTCTCACCGACGTTTCTCTCTATCTCTCTCCCTTCCTCTCTGTAAAATATCAATAAAAATATATTTTAAAAAAAAGTTGAGTGAATTATTTCACTTGAATCAGAAAGTTGGTTTGTGAAGTATTCATTTATATCCAGACTCAAACTGATAATGATTTTTAAAATTTAGAATATGTTAAGTATGTGAAGAAAAGTGGAAATATTTTAAGAGGTTAAAGATGACTCTAGCAAATTCTAAGGTATCTTATTATAATTTTATTTATTTATTTATTTATTTATTTATTTATTTATTTATTAAAATATATTTTTTATTGACTTTTCACAGAGAGGAAGGGAGAGGGATAGAGAGCTAGAAACATCGATGAGAGAGAAACATCGACCAGCTGCCTCCTGCACACCCCTTACCGGGGATGTGCCCGCAACCAAGTTACATGCCCTTGACCGGAATCGAACCTGGGACCTTTTAGTCTGCAAGCCGACGCTCTCTCCATTGAGCCAAACAGGTTTTGGCTCTTATTATAATTTTACTTATTTTATTTTTTAAATATATTTTTATTGATTTCAGAGAGGAAGGGAGGAGAGAAAGATAGAAACATCAATGATGAGAGAGAGTCATTGATGGCCTGCGTCCTGCAACCCACTGGGGATCAAGCCTGCAACCCTGGCATATGCCCTTGACCAGAATTGAACCCAGGACCCTTCAGTCCACAGGCCGACACTCTATCCATGGAGCCAAACAGATTAGGGCTACTTTTTTTTTAATTTCTTGAGTGAATGAATGAATTGGTTGTTTAGGTGACATCAAGAAATCTGGGTTGGATAGCATAGGGTGTCCATAGGTGATGACGAAAAAAATTGGGGGGAGAATCTTGGCTTTCAAACTAAAAAGTTTTAACTCCATCTTATACACAGAGGTGACACTTGGAAGAGATCTGAGTCAGGGAATGACATGTTCTACCATTATTCTAGTACTCCATACTGTTAACTGATGCAGTGTGTCCCATAAAGTGAGGCATGTGGGATAGTCAACTCTGTAAGAGTTGTAAGAACAGAAAGATGATGATTGATTGGAGAGGCATGGTGACCAAAGGCATGTGAGGATGACGAAAGAGAGGAAGTCATTGGAAGTCACTCAACATTCTCTGTTATATCATTATCATTCATTGGGAGAAAGGATATAGAGGGAAAGCCAGGTTTAGAAGGAAGAAAGAGTTGATTTTTTTTCTCATAGAGGCAGGATATTTTGGAGATATTGCAGAGACATTTGGAAATTACAGCCTGTAGCTCAGAGTAATTTTGAGCAAGATATGTGGGGTTGGGAGACCTTTGAAAAGAGATAATGGCTGAAGACATGGCAGTGACCAGGAAGAGAAGAGAAAGGAAAAAGAGCTAGGTGCTACATGTAGGGGGACCTTGAAATCCCACCTTTTCAGTAGCAAAACACAAAGCCAGCAAAGGACAAATGAACAGATGTTTTAAGAAGAAAAAGGCAGTCACACTCAGATGTTGTGGCCAGAGTCTTCAGCATGTGGAAGACTGCTAGATAGCAAGGAAAAGATGAAGATGATACTCTGACATAGATTTCAAAACAGGAGAAGGCTCAGCTGGTGCAGCTCAGGGGTTGAGCATTGATCCATGCACCAGGAGATCACTGGTTTAATTCCTAGTCAGGCACATGCTTGGGTTGCAGACTAGATTTCCAGTGGGGTGCATGAAGGAGGCAGCCAATTAGTGTTTTTCTCTCATCAATGATTTCATCTCTCTCTCTAAAATCAATACACACACACACACACACACACACACACACACACACACACACACACACATATTAAAAGCACAAAGAAGAGAGGTTGTTGAGTTTAGGAGGTAAAAAGTAATGCAAAATCGATCTGGATGCAAGTGGAGTAGAGGGTATTGAGAATGTGTCCCTTTCTTGACTTTGAGTTTCAGGAGATGTAAACTCTTCCAAGAGGGTGAAAAGCTTGTTATTGGGAAAGTTAGCTTTTCAGTAGTGGAAGGAAATGGCAGACGGAGTATTCTGGGCAAAGGTCCTAAGTGTAAAGAAATTTATTGACAATGGAAGGAGAATTCCTGAGGGTGCAGTAACAAGGTTTAACCAATCAATCAATTCTCATTGAGTCAAGTAAGCCTAGCATTACAGTATATCTCATCAACTATCTGCCACAGTAATGTAAATTATGGGCCTGTTAACTTTTATCATAGTTAATTACGTTTTTCATAGAGATGACCCTTAGTCAGTCATTAGCTTCCTGATTTTTGTTTTTTTGAAAACTCCTTCTATTATTTTTTAAATGGGCTAATTATTTTATCTTCATTCTAAATGACGATATTCATGAAATCACTAGTTTGTATGTATATTTTATACACGGTGAATTAAATGTATACTGTTAAAATACAAAAAGTTCATATAAGTAGGGTATGGGATCTGACACCTGACAACTTGAGATTTGACTCACTAGCTGTGTGACCATGAGAAACTTACGTGAACTCTCTGTGCCCCAGTTTTCTCTTATGTAAACTGAAGACATTGCTGGATTCCTAGCCACTATGACCACCTCCTTCTCTCAAACTTTTTAGCAGTTTTTTTTCTATTTTATTTTCTTTAGAACTTATTTGTCCCTTGTCATATATTACCTTCACTATTTTTCAGTCCAGAAAAATTACTGAGCACTTACTATGTGCCAATCTCTTTCAAGAGGCCTGTAGCCTACTTCATAAGGAACTGACCACTATGGTATGCATAATGCCTTTAGCATAAACCTCAGAGGGTAGCTGTGATCATAGGGATGTTCTACTAGAGTTGTTATGCTTGAATTCAGTCTCAGTTCAGAGAATGAAAGAGTCAATTGCATAGGATGTAGGCAGAGGGAGCCAACTATGGATTGGAAGGCACTGAGGTTGGAGGGCACAGTGCATTCAGAAAACTCTAAGGGCTATCAATGGTTGGAGCATAGGGCAGGGAGGAAAATCAGAGCAATCCAGTTGGAGTTATGAGGAATCTTATAAGTTATATTAAACACCCAGACTTGGAGGGGGGCACAGGAGGGAAATAAGAGATATCTGTAATACTACCAACAATTGAAAATATATTAAAAATAATAAAAATGAAACAAACAAAAACCACCCAGACTTTGCAAACAGAATGAGGTTAAAGCCACAGATTCTAGAACTGAATTTATAGGGTTCAAACCCTCCTTATGCTACTTAGTAATTGGTATCACCACGTGTAAAACGGGGATAATATAAGTAATTATGTATTTACCTCATATGAGTTACTATATGTAAAGTGCTTAAAAACAATGACTAGCACATGGTAACTGTTATAATGATTATTATTGGTTATGGATGAATCATTGAGGGACCCAAGTAAAGGAGAAACATAATCAAATTTGACTCTTAGAAGATAACTCTAAGAGGAATATAGAGGATGAATTGGAAAGCCATGAAAACTGGAGTCAGGAAAACAATAGGAGGAAACTGTAATAGTTTAGCAGTGAAGTGATGTGTGGCGAGGCAGATGAAGGAGGGAAGATATAAAATAAATTAAGAAGAAAGCATCATAAGGCTTGATGGTCCATTGAATGGGAACTATGGGGGTGAAGAAGAAGGAGGAGTTAGTGCTCAGTGTTCTTATGTGAACACTTGGATTTCTATTTGCACCACTATCCAAAGTAGGAAAAAGCATGGGTTTGGGGATTCAATCTCACTTTTATTGAATTAACCATGAAAACTCAGCTATATTATTTGACCAGGCTGAGGTCTGATGTCTCCCCCCCCCCCCCCCCCCAGAAACGGGTTGATAAAATCAACCTTGCAGAGTCATGAGAGTTGAAATGAGGTCAAGTAAGAAATGGGCCTCACACAGTGCTTGTCACATATATACCAAGCACTCAGTGAAACAGAGTGATGATGATGTTTGGGGTTTCAACATGCTAAATCCAAGATCCCTAAAGAACATCCTATAGATAAAACATCTCCCCAAATAGACAAAGGCATCTTAGACTGTGTCCCTTACAGCAATTATCAAGAGCTATTAACATAGAAACCCTCACAACATTCTTATTTGGATGTGCTAACTTGCCTCATAAGGACCTGGGACTATCAAGGTCTTGTTAAAACTTCAAAGCTTACCTGGATTCATTAACAAGAAAGAAACCCCTTAGATTCGGGCAGGTGGAGATTTGGGGAAGAGTGAGAAGCAGCAGGGAAGGGTGAGGAATACTCTTAGCGCCTTAAGGAGTGATGAGGCAGTAAATAGAAGGAATGTCCCTATCTGTGGTTAGGATTCTAGGTGCCTTTTTCAGCAGCCATTTCTTCCCTGTCCGGGACTTACTGGAGCAGCAAGATCTTGGTTCACATTTCAAATCTCAGCCCAAAGTGTTTCAAGAGAAGTACTCTCTCAGTAACCTAGCAGATAAAGGAAAAACAGATACAATGCCTCATACCAATGGATTGGGTGGTGGTTGTCCTCCCTGTGTGGCAGAAAGTTTCTCTTCTCATCTAGAAAGTCTTCAAACTCTGAGTGAGGCCTTGTGGTTGAAGAAGTCATGAACTTCAAAAGCAGTGCATCGTGGTCTTTGATGTTTATTGAATGGAATTTGGTGAATTAGAAGGAGGCCCATTTCCAGTTCAAGCTCAGGGCAGGTCCTGGACTTTGAATAGCAAGGGGTGAAAGTCTTCTGGAATCTGTGGACTGCCTGGCTAATGAGATAATAATCAAAAGGGAGATTTCAGAGGGGATTTCAAAGTTTTGATTATAAACAGTGAGAAGCCTGTAGCTGAGTGTGAACTTTCCCTTGACTCCTGGCCTGCCCGTTGCCTTTAGGATAAATACCAGCTACTTCTGTGACTTATCTCTGAAGCACAAAGGGTCTTCATGGCTTGAAGTCTAGAAAAGAGACAGTGGTGCCTGCTCTTTATAGTATTTAGGAGCTGGATTTCAACATATAAAGAGTTGATCTATGTTCATTTTATGTTGTATATTAGTAATATATACCATAAGGCCAAATGAATACTAATCAACAATATTTAATTATGAATTAGATTCAAATTGAGATGTAACTGACCATTACTGGTATCTATAACAAGCTAGGACATTTCATACATGTCATCACATTTAATCATATTAATCTTCATAACAAATTAGTGAGATAGGTATCACAAATCCTGTTCTAGAATGAAAAAAAATGAGATTCAAGGTCACTTAGCTAATATTTACTCAAACTGTAAACACAAGAAAACACTTCCAAAAATACTGTTTTCATGTAGTGAAACTCATGTATTCATGAACAAATGCAGAAAATCTTACAAACTTTTTAAAATTATAAGTTAAGGTTAGTAAGATGAACTGTAAATTAGTTGAGGCCTTAACTCTGTCTTGTCTTATCTCTCTCACCCCAGCATCTCCCAGGTTTCAGCATGAACAGAGATATAATAAATGTTTGTGGAACAACATGGGCAAATAATAATGATTTCCTTGAGCCTTGGATGCATTCGCAGAAAGTAGTAGAACTCAAGAACTGGAAAGGATCTTAGAACCATCTATACCAGGGCTTCTGAAACTTTAACCTGCAGCATCAGAATCCTACTTCCCATTCTCCCAGAGTTTTCAGTTCGTAAGACCTGGAATAGCCTAAGCATGTGTACTTCTAACAAGTTCCTGGGTGAGGCTAATGTTGTTGATCCAGGGAGCGTACTGTGAAAAATCACTGATTGACAGCAATATTAACTAACATAGTATGTGTCAGGCACTGTATATGTTCATTACTCATATTATGACCTTTAATCCTTATGATAAGTGTAAAGTTGGTGACATTATTAGAATTCCTATTTTATTTCTAAGAAAAATGAGGGACAAAGAAGTTAAGTATTTTGCCCAACTTCACCTATGTACCCACTAATGGAACCAGGGTTATGAACTCAGGCAGTCTGATGCTAGATCTGGCACTCTCACACCAAGTTAGAGGACCTTATGGGGCAAATGGCCCCTTGCATCAATCCAGACAAGGAGATGAAAGTTCACAACAAGAAGTGACTCAGGCACGCAATGAATTGGGAGGAGAGTGTGAATGAAGGCTTCCTAACTCAGCATCTTTTAGACTGACTTCTTTTGACATAGAACAGTAGGAGTAGCCAAGGGCTCTAGTCCCTCTTCCAGTTTGGATTTCTAAGGCCATCACCTTCCAATCAGTTTGAGTGGAACAGATGTCCTTACCATGTTCTGATATCCTAATAGTATCCCCTGTTTACCCACTATTCTACCTGGTTACTGTGGAGGAGAGAGCAGGGAGTGATGAGGCTGGAGGTTAAGCCTCAGCAAAGAAAGGGGTTACTCAGATTGATGAATGGTTAAAGGGGGGTGGGAGGAAATGTGTCCCTGTGCCTTGGCAGGTCCTCAGTTATGTCTCAGCTGACACTTAGAAAATCGAGCTCAGGGACTTCAGGTCACTGCACTTTGACCTCCCAAGTCTCCCAGGGATGCTGGGAAGAAAAATAAAGAAAGTTTGGCTAGTAGAAGATTGGGCCTGGGAGGGCTCAGACGATCCAAAATTGAGCTCCCCAGAGGCTCTGTCCTTGGATATGCTATGCACATTGCTCCAGAGTGTGTCCTCTCCTGGGCCAGATATTGGACAAATGTTCACAAAGACAGGCAGCACACTGCAGTGGACAGAGCACTGGCCTTGGCCCAAGTCCACTGACAGCTTCATGAACTTGTGCAGGACTGTTACCTTCCTCATCTGTAAAAGGGAGGGAGGTAAGCAGGATAATGGCCTCCCCCAAATAACCCTGATCCCTGGAACCCATGAATATGTTAAACTTGGTAAAAAGGGATCTGCAGTTGTGATTAGGGGTCTTGAATTGGGTAGATTATGTTATATTATTCAGGTGGGTCCAATGTGAGTTCTTGTAAGTGAAAGAGAGAGGTAGGAGAGTCAGAGCCGGAGAAGGCCATGTGACTGCTGAAGCAAAAGTCAGATTGCTGTCCTTGAAGATGGAAGGGGATCTCCTAGCCTAGGAATACGGGGATCTCTCTAAATTGGAGAAGGCAAGGAGCTGATTCTCCCCTAGAGCTTCCAGAAGGAGCATAGCCCTGCCAACACCTTGATTTTAGCTCAAGATTCATTTTGGACTTCTGTCTTCCAGAAATGTAAGATAATATTTGTAGTATTTTAAGCCATTAAGTGTGTGAAAATTTGTTATGGTAGCAGTAGAAAACTATAGGAAGCAAATGATAACTGCCCTGTCTATTTCTTAGGGCTGCTGTGAGAGCCAAAATAGATAATTTATGTAGTTCCACTTTCAAAACTGTAACCCACTATCCAAAGACAAGACCATCATTATAACTGAGACAGGAAGCATGGGTTGATAAGCATGGTGGTGTGCTGGTAAATATTTAGTAGCCAGTTCTTGGGACCAGAATGGGGTGGGAAGAACCCTGATTTGTAACATTTACCTATTTCCATGATATAAATACTTCCACCATGGCCCATTTCAAGCTACAATGTGAAGTCACTGAACCAGAAGTTGGGAAAAGATACACAAATCAGGTCTCTCCATGCAACACACCATCCCAAGAAGCTCAAACCCAGTTTCATCACAAAACATTATGGTGATTCTCAACATAATCCTCACAGAGGAAGACCAGGATAGTAATGTGAGCCCAGAGATAACATGAGTAAAATAAACTTTCAGGATCTTCACTGAATTTGAGTTCATAATTTTTGGAATGAGAGTACATGTTATTCTCTGCCTTGAATAAAGACTGACCAAGGAGGGAATGTTTTTGTAGTCAAAAGGAAAAAATTTACAGTTATAAGTTCTAGGGATAAAATATATAGCATGATAACTATAGTTAATAATACTGTGTTGTATATTTAAAGATTGCTAAGAAAGACCTTTAAAATTATTGTTATAAAAAGAAGTAACTGTGTAACCACTTGTGGTCATCATCTCACAATATATACATTTATCAAATTCTTATATTGTGCAGTTTGGACTAATACAATATTATATGTCAATTACATCTCAATAAAACTAAAGAAAAAATGACTGAATAAAGTGCTTACATAGTCTCAGGAAGAATTCAAGTTTGGTTGAAAGAAGAGTCACCTAAATGCAAGAACTGTTCCTATCAGGACAAGTTTCTATAGAGAACACAAATCCGGGGACCTGAGAAATATGTTCTCTTGAAATGTGACTCCTTGCATAGGGCAGCAGGGAGTTCCACACAGTAGGTATAGATCATGTACTGTGTTCCTGTGCTGGGCTCATGAAAAGGTGTTATGACAAGCAGAGATGGTCCCCATCCTCAAAGAGCTCATAGTGTAGTCCAGTATTTCTTTGACATCAGTCATTTGTGTCTCATACTTAGGTCTTCTGCATAATAGATCAACTATACTTATACTTAACTAACATATTTTTCAAGTTGAAAAATTTAAATATGAAGTACTAGAATTTGATTTGGCTGGATATATTTGATTTGGCTGGAAAACCAACTGCAGTGGCCTAACCAGTCTTGGGAATTGTTTTTCATGTAATAAAGAGGCTACAGATAAGATATGCAGCACAAGGGCAGCTGCTCAAGGAAACAGCCTCTTTGTCCCTTCTCTACCATCCTTAGCTGTAGGGAGTGGTTATAGGGTTAAACCTCAGACTGACCTGCTGGCAAATCGCAAACAAGTCCCAGCTTAGAGGGCATAGTCCTCTAAGCATAAAGCTTGATCTGTGACTGCTCCCTAGATCTTTCCTGGGTAGCTAAAGGGCTGTGGGACGGGCAGCAAATGCTGCCAAAACAAGTGAAACTTATAAGAACATTGTAAATTACCTTGTTTGCCTCTGACTATAAACAAAGCATCAGCTTTGCAGTCTGGATCTGTTCTGTGGTCTCAGCAAGGCATAGGAGATCCACCTAGACCCAGCTTATTCTCTCTGTCTGTCTTTATTCTTCATCCTTCATCGCCCTCCCTCAGGCTCGCCGAACTCTTGCTGTGCTGGCGCGGCACACGTAGCATCTTCATCATCCAAAATATCTGTATCTTGCCCAGCCATTTCATCTAGTTTCCAGGCAGAAGATGGAGGGTGATGCTGGAGGGGGGCAATGGAGGAGAACTGAAGGAGAAAAGGTATCTACCAGTGTATGACCCTTTTTATCAGGGAAATAATAGTTTTTCCCAAATTCCTGTCCAATAGAATTTTGCTTACATTTCATTGGCCAGAACTTGGCCACATGCCACCCTAGCTGCAAGAGAGTCTGAGGAGATAACTATTTTTAACTAGGAACATGACTAAGAATAAAACTTGTGTTCTATGAATAAAGTAAGAGGACGAGATGGTCTGGGCAACTAGCAAAAATCTATCACAAGATCTATTTACTCAATCTTAAGAAAATCTGTACAGTCATGTACCTATTGGGCAGTTGAGCTAATGCATGCTAAAATGTAAAACAAAAATTAGAACACAAAATGGATAGCTATAAAGAATTTAAATATCTAACTTTGGAAATAGGACTGTCACTACCAGTGTTTTTCTGAAGTGCTTAATGGGGATGTAGAATTTGTGGAAGTCCCTCCTTAGGCTACAGGGCTTACCCAGGCTGCAGTGAGAGATGATTTTCATGGACTCTGGGCTGTAGAATCAGGCAGCAGACATTAAAAAAAAGTTTTTCATTTTTTAAAATTGAGGTATTATATGTATATATGCCTAAGTGACCATCGCAACAGAAAGGATGACCGAACAAGCTGTGTGGGGTGACTAGGCCAGTAGGGGTGTTAGTGAGGTGCTACCGAACAAGAGAATAGCAGTCTGCATGGGGTGATAAGACCTGCAGGGGGGTTAGTGAGGAGTGACCAAATGACCAAACAGCAGGCTGTGTGGGGTGACCAGGCTGGCAGGGGGTGGGGGCGGGGGCCAGTAAGGAGAGATGAGGCCAGTGTGGGGGCTATTAGGGGTGATCAGGCAGGCAGGCAAGTGAGCAGTTAGAAGCCAGTGGTTTTGGATTGTGAGAGGGATATCCAACTGCTGGTTTAGGCCCAGTCACCAGGATCGAGCCTAAACTAGCTGTCAAACATCTCCCAAGGGGTCCCAGATTAGAGAGGGTGCAGGCTGGGCTGAGGGGACAGCCCCCACCCCCATATGAATTTCTTGCACCAGGCCTCTAGTACACAATAAATGCATAGATCTTAAGTGTACTGTTTGATGAGTTTTAACAAATGTATACTGTGAAACCAATATCCCAAATGAAGACATGACTCTTCATCACCCTGGAAAATTACATTGTGCCCTTTTCTAGTCAATCACTCTTCTACTGGGACAGGGGAAGGCAATACTCTGATTTATATCCCCATAAATTAGTTATATGGTATCACTGAGCCACATTTATTGTGGACAAGGTAAAAGTATTTTAAGTGATCTTACTCATAACTACAGAGGAAATTTGTCCACTTTTCAAAGATATACAGAGCCTGCCCAATGACAGATATAGACAAACAGCAGTTGCTTTGGTTGTGTCCTTTCTCTGGCCAGAGAGGTCTCATTTAATGCCCTGCCTATAGGACTCTCCTTCCCCAGGGCACATCATTCGCAAAGCCCTTCAATATTGAGGTCATGAGTATGATTATAAATGGGCCCAAACTGTCTCTGGAACTTCAGATGGATGTGTAAACTGGGTGAATGCCTGTGGTGAGTGATTTGCTCTTTAAGATGAGGCACTCTGGAGCTACACAGCCTGGGGAGATCAGGTGCTGTCCAGTGAGTCATTGGTAACAGACTATGCACGTTTATCCACTTTGACTACCCCTGCCCCTCCCGCCCCCACTCCAAAGTCTCAACCAACCTGACCAATCTCAGCCTCCATGGGAGGAACAACTCGGTGAGAAGACAGTTTTGCAAACAAGATAAGGTTAGAATGACTGTTGCCATGGCCTCGCCACTCATCAGGGAAGCATTTTCAGAGTCAGCACAATCATGGGTGAGCTTCTTAAGCTGCTCTTCTCTTTTTTAATGTCTTACAATGGAGATGCACACTCTTGAAACTTTTTTTGTTGAAAACAAGAACAAAATGGATGTTGGAACATTGGTAACTAGTTGAAGCCAAATGCATCTCTGGCCAATAAAATGCCACGGCCTCTTTGGTTCCCAGTCACACTGTTACATGTGTTAGGGATGTGCACACAGGGTGTGGGCTTGGGGTGGTGAGGACAGCATCTGGCCAACTGACCAGCTTTGTGGCCCCAACTGCCCTCTTCACCTTCAGCTCCAAACGTTTCTGAAGACCCTCGGTTAGTCCTGGCTTGGGCATGTAGTGTCCTTGAGAGGTGGTATCTTTCCTCATTATTTTTAAGTTGTTCTTAATTAAGCCCAGAAGACTCATCCTGGCATCCTAGTCCCTGGACAGTTTGTTCCCAAACAACTGTTGTCACTGGCTTCTACCCTGTTGTAGACCTCATTCTTCTGTAATTAGTACAATTTGGTAGGCATGGACTCTGGAGACAGAAAAGGCTGGGTTCTAGTTCAGCTCAATTCATTGTTCTTAGCTAGATTAGCTATAATTTTACTTTTCCTCACCCCCCCACATCCTTGCTCACAACATTACTGTGGCCTGAAATGCCACCTTTCTCCTTCACATACAGGCAAATTCTACTTTCCTTCTAAGGTAAGTGCAAATATCACCTTTTAGCCCTTCCTAACTACAGAATGAGGTATGATCTTTTCTTATGCGTCATCTCAGCATTCCATCTGTTTGTCGTTTTTCATATATCTTGGTTTTTGTTTTTAAATATGTTTTTATTGATGAGAGAGAGAGAGAGAGAAGAGAGAGAGAGAGAGAGAGAGAGAGAGAGAGAGAGAGAGAGAGAGAGAAACATTGATCGGCTGCTTCCAGCATACCCTCTACTGGGGATCAAACCTGCAACTTGGGCATGTGTCCCCAATGACCAGGAATCGAACCCGGGAACTCTCGGTTCATGGGTTGATGGTCAACCACCAAGCCACTCCAGCAGGGCTATCTTGGTTTTAATTATTCCTAGAACTCACTCTCAGCATTTCTACCTTGAATCTCTATCACAATACAATAGAGATGCCAGATAAAAGACAGGACACCCAGTTAAGTTTGAATTTCAGAAAAACAAAACATACATTTGTTTAGTATTAGTATAAGTGTGGTCCAGATATTGAATGGAAAATACTTATACTGAAATGTTTCTGTCATTTATCTAAAATTAAAATTTAACTGAGCACTCAGATTGTGTGTGTGTGTGTGTGTGTGTGTGTGTGTGTGTACAAGGGAATAAGTAAGTGATTTGGCGTCTCCTAATTACCCAGGCACTGTTGGATGGGTGGCCATTAGAAAAAAATCACTCAAATTGGACATGTATTTATTGTTACTAGTCTATATGCAAAGAATACCCTCCCTGACTTTAATTGTGCCTCGTGCTGTATCAAACACTGTGTTAGATACTTGGCTCACATTGGCCCATTGAATACTCACAAGAACTCTATGAGGTAGGTGTTCTCATCTTATTTTATGGATGAGGAAATGGAATGGGGAGATTAGTAAATTGCTCTAAGGCCATAAGACTGGTAACTTGTAACTGCAATCCAAACCCAGTGTCCTGACCTCGGCCCTCAGGCTCTTTCTCCAATGCTAGTGGTTCTTCACCCTGGCTGCACATCAGAACCAACCCAGAGAGCTTTTCCAATGTTCTGATGTCTGGATCCCATCCCCAGAGATTCTGATTTATTTTTACAATCATTACAATTATATTGCTCTCCCATTTACTAGGACATAGACCAAAAGGATCAAATACAATCTAATTTGACTTCCCATAGTCCCTACTTACGGAACTTGGGCCCTATACTTTTCCTGGGATTCATACTCAGGATTGTTTGCTTCATTTGCTGTGATTGAGTCCAGGTATATGTGTTCTTTGTATAATTGAAGCAGTGTGCATACAACTGCTGAGAAGTACCAAAGTAAAAGCAAAGCATGTCCTGCTCTCCTGCTGTCTGAAAAGAGTTCTTGGTTTTCATTGTTGCTGTTTTGTTTCTGTTTTTAATATATTTTTATTGATTTCAGAGAGGAAGGTGGAGGGAGAGAGATATAGAAACATCAATGAGGAGAGAGAATCATTGTGTGGCTGCTTCCTGCACATCCCCTACTGGGGATTGAACCCACAACCCTGGCATATGCCCTTGAATGGAATTGAACCCAGGGCCCTTAGGTCTGTAGGCCAACTATCTACTGAGCCAAACCAGCTAGTGCTGAAAAGAGTTCTTTAAAAAGAATGTCTTGCTGACTTTTCCCCCAAGTTTGCTTTCTTTGGGAATCTTATGTTATTCAGTTTTCAAAGACTTATTTCTTCTTTGATGATCTTTACTCAATAGACTACCTCACCTTTCTCTAGCCAGGATGGGGCAGGGGAAGGGTATATGATTTGTTGTCTTTGCTCAGTTGAATTGTTTCTTTGTTTCCATTTCAGTGTAGGAATTTTGAGCATTGTATTCTTTGAGCACTTTTTTGTTTTTACAACACCTGAGAAAGTTCCCCACAAGCAAAATTTTCATGTGCCATTAATGATTGACTTTTGCAATTGGTCTTTCTTTTCAACCCATTGGCCTACTTATTAGGACTGTGATCTTTGACCAGTTCTATTATGAGGAATTGCAGTGTTTTTCATTGTTAAATGAGGCATAATAAAATATTCCACTCATGGTGTCTGTGAAAATTCATTTGCTAAACAAAACTGGTATGTTTATGTGTTTAATGTGACTCCTCTAGTAAAACTGTAAGATCTTCTGGGCACAAGTCTGTTTTGATTACCACTGTGTATCAGGTGCCTAGAATTGTGGTGGGAGTTTGTAGGTGCTTAGTAAATATTGCTGTAATGTCGACTGTGGAGTGGCTTTGGGAAGCAGACATGCTGTGTTCTGAGCTTCTGCTGTATCTTTGTGACCTTGAGCAAGTTGTTTAACTTCTCTGACCCTTCATTCTACATTTGTAAATTCATAATAATAATAATTATAATCATCATTAAATGATATGTGCATATATAGAAATTAATTCAGTGTCTGACACGTAGAAGATCCTTACCAGTGTTAATATAGATGATGATGTTACCTAGAAATATTGATTTACACAATGATATTATTGGGAACCAGAAATATATAACAAAATTAAGTGCTACTTACTTAAAAATAATAATGGCTATTCAGTTCCAAAGAGGCCAATTAATAAAGTAGAGGATTTTTGCTGCTATATATTTTTACTTTCTATATATTTTCATCTAGCTGTGTGTTTCTCCTTATGGAGAAGAAAGAAACAAGTCAATTTAATTCATGCACAGGCATGAGTGACTTCAGGGATCATTCTCAGGGCAGGAGGTGGGGCGATAATTGCATTTTAAAAGAGAGTCCAAAGTAAAACTTATTGGCACATTCAAGACCTATGCATTTTATTGTATATACATAATATATTTTAAAAATGCTGTAAACAAATATTGAACTCTAATGGTAGTGTGCTCCAGAATTTGGGAATGAAGTGTGCTGATGTCTGCAATATACTCTGAAATGCATAAAAAATATGATGCATTGATGGGTGGTTAGGTGCTTAGATATGTGATAAAACACACACAGCACAAATTCTCATTATACAATCTAGGGGCTAGAGGTGCTCACTGTGCAGTTCTGTCGCTATTTCTGTATGTTTGACATTTTTCATAATAAAGTGTTGGGGAGAGGAAAGAAAATTGGGGGGTCCTAGGGCAAGTTAACACACACCTAAGAGAAAGGAAGACTCATTCAGGCAGGTTGAATTTCAGGCATGTATCACTTGTTAGTATTTATATTTTTTGGAAGACTTCCCTGATTTTCTTTTAGTCACAGCCCATTGGAAACCTCCAACACGACCCCTGTAAAATGTTGACCCAGCTTAAGAAAAACAAGATCTGAGGTGGAAAAATAGCAGGGAAAGAACACATGGAAAATGGAAGACTGAAACAGGCCATCCCTAGGCATTTTGGGGATCCCAGGCATCCAGGGTTGCTGGGCAACATGAGACTCTGGCCCCTGGATTTTAGAACTTGTTTCTTACCTATTATTTACCAAGTGGGTGAAGCATATCATGAATGAGTAATCATTTGGTAGAAAATTATGAATAAAAGTACACATAGGTTATTTTTTCAGAAGGTATTTAGAATCCTAACTGTGTTTTTAAAAAATCTTTTATTTTGATTTTTAATCCTCATTCAAGGATATTTTTCCCCCACTGAATTTAGGAGAGAGTGGAAGGGAGAGGTAGATACACAGAGAGAGAAACATTGATGTGAGAGAGAGACATTGATTAGTTGCTTCCGACATGCACCCTGACTAGGGCAGGGGATCTGGCCTGAAACCAAGGTATGTGCCCTTGACTGGAATTGAACCTGTGACCCTTCAGTCCAGGGGCTGATACTCTAACCACTGAGAAAACCGGCTAGGGCTAAAACTTTAAAAAGAAGATGGGAAGGAGCACCCATGCTATTGCACAGCTGAGCAAAAGGGTCATGCTGTCATCATTAGCTCATTCAAGTGGCTGTTGAATGTATTTGACTCTTCCGTTTGCACAAATGGCAACACCCTGCAGGGTTTATTAAAAGCAGATGTATTAAATATCAACACTGAAAACTGGTCTAACCAGGAAACAAGGAACATTAAAACACACAAAAGGGAGAGAATGGCAGGAATCAGGGAGAGAGTTAAATGGCAAACTACAGGAGTCCTAGCCAAAAAATAAGTGTCCGAATCAAGGTCACAGCCGGGTACTATTAACCACTGTGGGGAGAGAGCAAATAACATGACTTGACCATTTGTTCAAGAATCAGAACAGCTTCCTGCCTTGATTATTCAAAGCCTCCTTGTTGACCTCGGGACTCAAACAGCAGAGCCCGTGGGCTTGTACCATAGGGCAGGTTGCAGCTGGCAAGACCGTGCCACTTTATTCTGTGAGATGTGCAGGGCCCTGCTGGCACAGAGACCATCCTGTGTCTGTTTCATAGGGCCTCTTGGGGTGGATTTGTTACAAAAATGTGCCCTTTGCTCTGGGCTGGCACAGGATTTGGGGAGGGGGGTGGTGGCTGTATTTCAACCCCCATCACCTCTCAGCTGGGACCCTTGTGTAGCACATGCTCTAACTGTATAAGGAGGCTTTGGGAAGCTTCTACCATAAGTGTGTCTCCCTTTCATCAAAGAGAACGCTAAGTCCTAGAAGACTAAAACATCTTATATAAGGCTACAACCTAAATCATATGAGCCCTTTCTTGGGAGTCAAACTATTGCCAAAGTGGGCCTTCATTAGCATCATTGCATAGAGCACTCTCCTCATGGAAAATTACTCAGCCAGGTTCAAGGTTGTGGGCTCCAAAGCTGCCCAGACCTCAAATCTAATTTTGGAGGTGGGCAGTGCACGCTCTGTGCTGCCTGAGGTAGCCGCTGACAAGAGGGAATGAGCAATCGCTCCTTTCTGATCAAGTGCAGAAGGCTGCACTGAGAAGGTCAGACTTGAGTTGAATGAAGAATGAGTGGGTCTTAGGAAACCAGGATTGCATGGGGCGGAAACAGTGTCAGCAATGGGTGGAGAGAGACCTCACCTCAGTGACCCGGGGCACTTTCTAGCATCATGCTGCCCACTCTTGTTCACCAGTCACAATAGGCCCCTCTGGAATACGGTCTTGACTCCAGACCACAATGCTCTCTACAACAGAGCCTGCCCATCCCACGACTCAGGCCACCCAGCACAGCTTTCTGAAGGGTGGTAACCAGTTATGCAAGAGAATCTGGGGTTAGGTATTAATATATTAACCCACCCACATAACAAAGATACATTTTAATGAGGAATTTCTGGGCATGTGGCCATAAAATATTTCTAAAACTGTTGGAATTCCAGGTAGGGTGGAAAAGGTTTATATTTGACATCTACTGCCATGTAATAAATTTGCCCCAACTTAGCAAACAAACAATAAACATTTATCTCACACCATTTCTCAGGGTCAGGAATTCAGCGGCCACTTTGATGAGTAGGTACAGGTGGAGGTCTCCTTGAGGTTGCAATCAAGATATTGGCCAGGTCTGTGTAGCTGCAGCCCTGACTGGGTTGGAAAGATCTGCTTCAAGCTCGAGTGTCTGGTGGTGGGTGGGCAGGAGGCCTCCATTTCATAGGGAGGGTCTCCCACAAGTGAGTGTTCTCACCATTGGGCAGCCAGCTTCCCCCAGAATGAGGGATGGAAGAGACAAAGAGCAAACAGGAACCTCAGGGCCTTTATGACCACGTCTCCAAGAGAGCATCACCTCTGCTGGGTTTCATTGGTCCCTCAGACCCTCCTTAATGCAACCTGAAAGGGAATTCTACTAGGGGACAGACATCAGAATATCTAATGGGGACCAGTTTAAATGCTGAAACCTCTGAATTCATATTTTGGGGAGACCAGAGTTTTCAAAACACATACCAGAGGTAACATGTGACCTGACTCTCTTAAAATGTTTTCTTCTTTAAGACACCTAAAAACTCCAAATTAATTATTTTCAAGGACATCACTATGCTAACTGGAAATAAGAGGCAAAACAAATAAATGAAAAAAGCATAAATTCAGAGAGATGAGTGAGTGCTTAAGCAGAAAGCTCCTCTGGCGGTATCTATCTCCAAGTGACTCTGAGGGTTGGTTTGACTATCTGCATGGCAAACGTGAGATGAAGTCCAGAGGAAGGTGAGATGTCAGAGACCTTCTTATAAATTATCTTGGATCCCAAAGGCTATCTCCTGGTGACAGTTTAAAGCAGAAGTTCTGCAACTTCATTTCCCCACTGAAGGGGATCCAAAGGAAACTTGCCTGTCTTAACCCTGGCTCTAAATAGCAGGAGGAAAAGTCTGAGAATTTATAGCCACAGGTCAACCTTTATAGAGCCTGGCGGCCAAAAGGACATTGTCAGTGTGGTTTGAAAACCCCAGTGAATAACGTGTTTTAATGTGGCCCAGAACTGGTAACACTCAGTCCAGAAACATATCCTGTCCCTTTATCACGGGCCTCAAGATTCTCAGGTAGAAAATTCCATTGAACTAGAGTTACAAATAAAAAGAGAATCCCATCTCTAACTGGTTTGGCTCAGTGGATAGAGCGTCGGCCTGTGGACTGAAGGGTCCCAGATTTGATTCCTGTCAAGGGCATGTACCTTGGTTGCTGGCATATCCCCAGTGGGTGGTGTGCAGAAGGAAGGCAGCTGATCAATGTCTCTCTCTCATTGATGTTTTTAACTCTCTATCCTTCTCTCTTCCTCTCTGTAAAAAAATCAATAAAATATATATTTTTTAAAAAACCACTCACACAACAACACACAAACTAAAAAGAGAGAATCCCAGCTCACTTGAGGAAACAAGGTATCATGAAAGAGAACAGGCAGAGACAACAACAGACACAGGCTGACAAACACTTAAAAAATCCCATTATTGATAATGGAATAAAGTTCAGTATATTTAACATGTTTAACAAAGAAAAGATGTTATCAAATGGATGAGTAAAAAAACAAGACTATCAAAAATGGCTGGGCTCTATCTGACAACCACACAGAACCTTCAGCCCTGGCCTGGTAGCTCAGTTGGTTGGAGTGTTGTCCAGATACACTGAGGTTGCAGGTTTGATCCCCAGGCAAAATGAAAGACAAAAACAAATAAAAGGTTCCCAAATAGGACCTTCTGAAATGAAAATGAATTAAAGTTAAAAAATATATATATATACAGTGCATTACAGAAGTACCTACTATATATCTTTAACTTCACCTCTTGGCTCATAAAGCCTAAAATATTCACTATCTGGCCCTTTACCAAGAACCTTTGTTGACCCCCTGCCCTCCATCTCTCACTCCCCACCCCCCACTGTAGACACCTGCACAGGAGACCCTTGGTCAGCCTGAGGTGGAGGTGCAGGGCGCAGCCACACAGGCAGGGCTGACACTGCAGAGCAGGGGGCATGACGGGGCTGAGTGAAGGAGGCCAGGGAAGACTCAGCAGGATGCAGCCTTGGGCCTTGCAACAGAGGAGAGGCCGGTTTTATGTATCCGTAAGTAAAATATAGCCGCATGGACACCTCGAATGACCCGGGAATGTTGGAGCCCAGAAGCCTTGCCTTCTTAACTCTGATGCATGGGGTGGGGAAATAAATCTTAGTTACCTAGGAACCTCAAGAGTTTAATGTGTGAGCGTGGGAAGTCTGGTGCAAAAAAACATCGGTCCATGAGTGTAATTATTAAGCAATTACAGATGCCATTCTGCAAATAGAACAAATTAAGGAGAAAAGGGAGAGAGGGGATTTCTTTGCTTGAATCACACGGTCAGCTGCATATCCTCAGGTGCTCTCTGATTGCCAAATGTGGGTCAAGGCCAAGTGCTTTTTTTACGGCCATTGGCTGTGCCCAAATAGGCCTCCAAACTCTGTTTCTGAACAGCAAGTGCCAGCATGCTGGCAGAGGAAGCTTTGAGATGACTCCAGGGTGGTATGAGCTGCAGGAAGCCGGCAGGGGAAGTGATTTGGGGAAGGAAAAGCAAGAGGCTCATCACACCCCAGGGTTCTCCTTTGAAGAGGGACACCACACCCAGTCTGTCCCAGGGCCCCTGAGCGTGCATGTTCTTCTCTCCCTTGTTCTCCAGAATGAGTCAGCAAGGATGGAGCGATGGAACAACCATTTTCTCAGCCTCTCTTAGATGCCAGGTGCTCTGTACACCAGTCTCAGGAAGCAGATATGATCCTCCCAATCTTGTGGATGGGGAAACTGAGGCTTGGGGAGAAGCATTAGGAACGCTGTCCAGGGCCACAAAGTGAGTGAGCAATGAATTCAGGTCTCACTCCAATAGGTAGGTCTTACTCCAAACCTCGACTCTTTCTTCTTTACCAAGCAGGTGTAGCCAAGGGCCACATGGAGGGAGCACCCCCACTCCTCTGGTGAAAGTAAGGAAAAAACAACCCAGAAAATGAAGCCTTGCTGTCCTGCACCCCCACGTCCTTTGTCTAACATCCAGGGTCACTCTGCTAAATAGAGTAATTTGCCCCCAAACCTGTCTATTGACCTTATATGGCTCTTTTTGTCAGACAAGTTAACTCTATGCTCAGGGTAACAGATGGATAAAATGAAAATAAAATAAAATAATAAAGACCAAAAAAATAAGAAAGAAAAACAATTCTGCTGTCAGGAAGTTGCTGTGGAAATAGTTACATGTTGGGAGTGGAGAGGTGCACAATGGTCTGCCGAGATTTCCTGCAGGGATAGATGTACTGGGAAAGCCTGAGAGACTAACCTGGAGCTGGAGGGGTGGATGGCCAGCACTGAGCAGGAGGAAGTAGGGAATAGAAAGTGGATGCACATGACATCTCCTGAGTAAGGAGGGCAGGCCTGAGGCCAGTGTGTGGAGACAGGCTTCATGGTTATCTGAAAAACCAGGCCTGGTTCGCAGCTTCCACTGGAAAGAACTTGAGAGGTTCAGGATGACCCACCCCAAGGTGTGGTATGGGAAAAGTTATTTGTGTTAAGGTAATCAAGACCCTGCAGGCTCACGAGGAACTTTTCTCTCTCCCTTAAAGAGTACAAATTGTGGGCTTTGCTCATCATAAGAGTCATTACCAGAAATAACGTTTTATGATCTATCTGTAGGGTAGGGTGAACTTTTACCTACTGAACACCTGCTCTTCTTATTGTCCTGCCATGACCTTCCCTCCCCCCTGGAGTCCCAAGATGCCTTACCACATCTTTAGCTCAGAATGTCAGATACCTCAGGTTAACTTCTTGTCCCTGAACCTCCCACATATGTGAGGTCTCTGACATGCAGGGTTCTCATGCATAGGTATTTAAATTCCATGATTAGTCTCATGTCAATTTAATTATTAGTCCAACTGAAAGAACATTGAGGACTAGAGAAAATATTCTTCCTGCACCACAGAACTACAATGAGAATTCTAGAGAAGGGTAAAGGAAGGGCGAGGAAGAACATTGTGATGGTTAATTTCCTTAGGATGCATGCTAAGGAAAATCAGTCCTACAGAGAAAGACAAATACTATATGATCTCACTTGCACTTGAAATCTAAAAAATTCGCACTCATAGAAAGAGGCCAGATTGCTGGCTGCCAGAGCAAAATGGGTCAAAGTGGTCAAAAGGCACAACCTTTCAGTTAAAATACATTCTGGGGATGTACTGTACAGCATGATGACTGTAGTTGGCAATTCAGCATTGTATATTTGAAATTTACTGAAAGAGTAGGTGTTAAAAGTTCTCATCACACAAAAAATAGTTGTAACTATGTGTGGTGATGGATGTTAACTAAACATAGTGTGGTGGTCATTTTGCAATATATTACATATATCAAATCACTATGTTGTATACTTTAAACTAATGTTAAAAATCAATTATATTTTAATAAAATTTGAAAAAAGTGTTATATGCAGTTATTATATACTTTATTATAGTTTATACATTATATATATATATATATATATATATATATACTAGAGGCCCAGTGCATGAAATTCGTGCACTGGTAGGGTCTCTAGCAGCTGCCAGCTGCCGGCTGAGTACTTCCTCTCTTTCCCCAGCTGCCTGCCAGTGCCAGGACCTCCCTCCCTTTACCCTGGCCACCTGTGACCACTGGCCAGGGCCTCCTTTCCTTCCCCTGGCCAGCTCGCCCCCTGGTGGAACTCTCAGAAGAACTCCACTAGATGGGACAATTTGGATACTACACTTTTATTATATATTTATGTGTATAAAAGCCAAGTGATCAGAATGATGGAATGAACAGTGACAAGCACTGCTGTGGCCAACTGGCCTAATCAGGGACCTGATTGTCTCCCCCCACCCCCACCAAATTGGGGGCAAGGCCAGCCGACCAACCTCCCGCATCCCCTCCCCTCTTCTTGACCAACCTTTATCAGTCCCCATTGGGGCAGGCAGGTGGACTCCACCTGTGCACGAATTTGTGCACCAGGTCTCTAGTATATGTATAATGACAAGTGGGCTGGAAGTAATGGACATGGAGTCAGACTACTGGGCATGCAGCCTGTGCCATAGGGCCCTGCACTCTGTGCCATATTGTGTCTGCACCTGGTTTAATGCTCGGCTGTTGCAGTCTTAGCATTTTGAACATAAGGCTCATATTTTCATGTTGCACTGGTCCCCACAAATTATATAACCTGTCCTGATAAACAGGTATGATTATGTCCCTTCGATAAATGTTGGTGATTGGAATGAGAAGTGACAGCAATAAGTATTGCACCATAAAAACCCAGACAGTGTTCCCCAAACTCCCCCAATCCTCCTCCACCCATGACTGACTTTAGGAACCAGGGACTCAGATTTCTGCTTTCAACAGTTACATAAAGGAAATGGGGAAAGTGCTGATTGCACAGAGCTAAAGAAGCTGGCCAGTGAAAACAGTGGGGCTCATTCTGGGCCCTCAGGCTAAGTTTCATTACCCTGTGTAACATAAACCCTTCTCTCCAGGGCTGGCTGAGAATTTAAGTAATGTGACTATTTTGGCCAGGCCTTCCTTCCCACAGAGAGAATAGGTGACTACCGTGGGTGATGTCCCCAAGGCATAAGAAGGGTGAATCAAATGCATTTTGCTGGAAAGGATAATCAGAGCTGAGCTGGGTAGCAGATGCTAAGGTGGCACTGAAGGCTCTAGGACTGGGCTTGGTCAAATTGTGCACGTCAGTACCAGATCTACAGAAACATACAAGAGCGCATGGCCTTCCTTTGCAGGACAACATCCAGCAGATTGTAGTCAGTATTCTAATCATATTTCAGCTTTATGTAGCACTATCCTCCTTTCTAAAGAAGTCTGATATTCCCAGTGGCAAAACTTCCCAGTTTGCAGTTCCGTTTTGTAGGTGGTTGGTGCAAGCTGGAGGCTAGGAAAGACTGATGCCTTACACAGTCTCCTTATTGCTTTTATTTTTTATTTTTAAAAAAATGTATTTTATTGATATTTTACAGAGAGGAAGGAAGAGAGATAGAGAGCTAGAAACGTCAATGAGAGAGAAACATCGACCAGCTGCCTCTTGCACATGTGCCTGCAACCAATGTATATGCCCTTGACCGGAATCGAACCCGGGACCTTTCAGTCCGCAGACCGAAGCTCTACCACTGAGCCAAACCGGTTTCGGCTCCTTATTGCTTTTATTTAGATGCGAATACTGCTGTAATTTCTCATGGCATAGATGGTTTTGTCAACAGATTTTTTTCTTCTCCCCATTTACAACACACACATGTTGTGCACTAGCATGCTCAATATTCTTCCCTCTTTCTTTTTGAAAGAACCCCATTTTTTTGGGGGGGAGGATCTTCCTTCCCCATTCCCATGTTGTCTGCTTGGTATTAATGATGCTGGTGGCACAATATCATCCAAATGGTAGTGCCCTGAACAGCCTGTCCTTTAGTCCTGGTTAGCGAGATTCTCAGAACTGCTTTCCTTCCAGTCCTTCTGGGTGCACAATACTATTTTTTTTTTTAATCCTGTGAGCTATCTAGGATATGAAAGTAAACTATGCATTTAAATTATTTTCTTCAGGGTCTATTTATGTTGTTTGTGATCAAAGTCATCTATTGATATGGGAGTGCACACCCTTTCAGAGGTGTGCTGGACCTTCTTGACCCAATTTCCTTAAAAGTTATAACATCATAATCACTTTCCTCAATAGTCTATTAGAATTCCCTTTGGGGGAAAAAGTATATTATGTAGGATATTAAAAGCTTCCTGCAGTTAGTAATCACCTAATTCTCCTTACTCTGGGAATTTAGGTTATGTAAGTAGAAAAAATCCTTAACTTGCTGTGCAGTTTCTTGGTTGGTACAATTTAGTAGACCAGTAGAACTGATGGAACAGCTTGCAGCCTGAATACCTTTTTTGGGGGAAAGGGGGTTGTAAAGAAATAAAAAAAAAGAGATAGAGAGCGTCCGAGTGCTTGCCACCCGTGGGGTGGGTGGGTGGCAGGAATCACCAGTAGTGTGAGCCAGGTGCACAGCCAGCTCTGAGGGAGGATTGCTGGCGACTCGAGGCTGGGAAGGAAGGAAGGATGGGGAGAGTGGAAGTTCACACCAAATGGTGTTTCTTTGGCATTGACTTGGAGATAATTCTATTCTTTATCATTATTAGTAAGAAAAAAAGAAAACTGCCTTAATTAAATTTGTAAAAGGTGCTAAGAAAGATAATGTGATTAACATTCAGGAAGACCGAAGTAAAATTAAAATGATCTGGAGCAACTGAATGGTTTTATGATATTCCTTTGGAAGAAAGTTGTTGTTTTTCTTTCAAAAACTTAAAAGTATTTCAAGGAAATTGATTATTCATTAATTAGAAAAGAAGGAAGATAGCACATTATAATTAAAAAAAAGTAGGGACTTTGGAGCCAGATAGACTTGCATTCTAGCCCAACTGTATTATTACTACAACTATTACTGCCATTACTATTACTGTAATCCTGACTAATGGATTGGTTAAGAATGCTTTGGGTTTCAAGTAACAGAAACCCCAAATAGTAGTTGCTTTAATCATAAATAAATACTTTGTTACCTTACCTAACAAGAAGTCTGGAGGTAGTTGATTCCAATGTATATGCAATAAATACCTCCGTGATATCAGAGTACTAGCTGGCATCTTTGTAATTTTCTTTTTCTACTCAAGATGGTGTCAACCACTCTAGACATTGCATCTGTATGTAATAGCGTCTAAAAGCAGGAACATGAAAGGAAAGGGAGGGTAGCCATGCTCTTATCAGGGAGGTAAAACATTCCCAGAACCCCCCAGCAGACATCTCTTTTCATTGGTTTGATCCCCAGAAGAGTCACTGGCTCAAGAATACACATTGTCATGCCTGTCCTAGACTACTCATGAGTCATCCAGTGGGGTTGGGCACATTGCTGCTTAAACAAAATCAGGGTTCTGCCAAGAAAGAATGGCTGTCAGATATAGAATCAGCTGTCATTAACATAGCAAATCACTCAGTTATTTTTAGCATATTGGTACGTTTATCTGAAATTACATACAAAGTAAAATAACAATATTAGAAAAATACCCCATTGTATGTATATAACCACATTTTGCTTATTCATTCATTCACTGATGAATACCTGGGTTGCTACCATGTTTTAACTACTGTGAACAATGCTACTATAAATATGGGTGTACTATTCCTCTTTAAAACCTTGCTTTCAAATCTTTCAGGTATATACCTGGAAGTGGAATTGCTGGGTCAATTTTATTTATTTCTTTATTTCTTTATTTCTTTATTTCTTTATTCATTCATTCAAAATCTTTACTTATATTTTAATTTTATTTTTGGGGGCACTGCTATACTGTTTTCCAGAGTGGCTGTACTATTTTTACCAACAGTGCATAAAGGTTCCAATTTATTTACGTCCTCCCTAACACTTATTATTTCCTGATTTTTTTTATAATTGCCATCTTAATGGGTATGTATCTCATAGTAGTTTTGATTTTCATTTTCCTAATGATTAATGATGTTGGGCATCTTTTCATGTGCTTATTAACCATTAGTATATCATCTTTGAGTGAATGTCTATTCAAGTCCTTTGCCCACTTTTGAATTAGACTTTTTGTTGTTGAGTTTTAGGAGTTCTCTATATATTCTGGATATTAATCCTCATCAGATATAATATTTGCAAACACTTTTCTTTCATTCTGAGAAGGATGTCTTCTTACTCTTTTGATATTGCCTTTTAATGCAAGAAATTTTAAATTTTTATGAAGTCCAATTTGTTTATTTTTTTTCTTTTGTTGTTTGTGATTTTGGTACCATCTCTAAGAAATCATTGCCAAATCCAGTGTTGCGAAGCTTTTGCCTTTCTAAGAGTTTTATAGTTTTAGGTCCTATATTTAGCTCTTTGATCCATTTTGAGTTAAGTTTTATATATAGTGTTAGGTAAAGGTCCAACTCCATTATTTTTTTCATGTAGATATTCCATTTTCCCAACACCAATTGTTGAAGACTTTCCTTTCTTCTTATTCAATTATATTGGCACTCTTGTAAAAAATAATTTGACCCTATACATGAGGGTTTATTTCTGGGACCTCTGTTCTATTCTGTTGGTTTTTATGTCTATATTTATGCCATAGCATCATACTTTAGTCACTGCAACTTTGTAGTAAGTTTTGAAATCAGGACACCGGAGTCCTTCAGCTTTTTTTTTTCCAGATTGTTTTAACTATTCAGGGTTCTTTGAGATTCCAAATGAATTTTAGGATAGGTTTTTATATTTCTGCAAAAAATATCTTTGGGATTTTGACAGGTATTGCATCTGTAGATTACTTTGGGAAGTATTTACATCTTAACAATGTTAAGTCTTCCAATAATGAATTGATGGGCTATTATTAGTTGCATAGATGTTTATTATTGTTATATCTTCCTGTTGTATTGAGCCTTTTATTAATATATAATGTCCTTTTTTGTCTCTTGTAAAAAAATATTTTAAAATTTAACATCTATTTTTGTATCCTATTTGTTACCCCTGCTTTCTATTGGTTACTATTTGCATAGAATATGTTTTCCATCCATTTATTTTAATCTATTTGTGTTTTCATATCTAAAGTGAGTCTCATAGTTAGCATATAGTTGTATCATGATTCTTTGTTTTAACCATTTTGCCAATTGAAAAGTTTGATTCATCTTCATTAAAAGCAGTGATTTTCAACCTTTTTTATATCATGGCACACATAAACTAATTCCTAAAATTCTGTGGCACACCAAAAAATGTATTTTATTTTTTGCAAATCTGACAAAATAATAGGTATAATTTTGAATTATTTGTCCTGTACAACTATTACTATTATTGTGTTGGCTCTTGTCATTTTTTATTTGACAATCTAAGGGAAAAGAGGTCAGTATCCCTAACTAAATAGTCAGTTATTGCATGTTTTAAAAATTCTTGTGATACAATGGTTGAAAATTGCTGAAATAAAGTAATTACTGATAAGGAGGAACTTCTTTTTTACTTTATGTTTTCTATAAACTTATAGCTTTTTGTTCCTAATTTCATGCATTATTATTTTCTTTTGTATCCAGTTGATTTTTTAAATAGTCAAATGTTCAAGTTCTTTTCTCATTTTCTTTTGTGTACATTCTATAGCTTTTTTTCCCCTTGTGGTTACCACAGGGATTACATTTAACATCCTACAGTTGTAATTTGAATATACTTTAATTTAAATTATGCCATTTTAACTTCATTAACACCCCAAATTTCTCCTCCTTTACAGTTCTATTCCCACCTTTTTAAGTTGTTAATGTCAAAAAATTATGTTTTAGACATTGTGTGACCAGAAAATATAAACTAATATCTCATTTAAATGCATTAGTCTCCTAAATCATGTAGAAAACAAAATGTGGATTTACAATAATATTAGCTTCTAGACTAATAATTGTGTGTATGTGTTTTAGAAAATATACTAGCCTCTCAAATCATGTAGAAAACAAATAGTAGAGTTACAAACTAATTTTTAAAATAATTCTAGCTTTTATAATTGTCTATGCATTTATCTTAAGTGAGATCTTTATTTCTTTTTACAGCTTTGAGTTACTGTGTAGTGGCCTCTCATTTCACCTTTGAGCATTTATTTCAGGATAGGTCTAGTGGTAACAAACTCCCTCAGCTATTGTTTATGTGGGTATATCTTAATTTCTCCTTCACTTTTGAAGAATAGTTTTACTAAATATAAGATTCTTGGTCGATAATCCCCCAGTCCCCCAATCCCAGCCCCTGCCCCCACCACTTCCAGTACTTTGAATATGTTGGCTCACTACTTTCTGGCCTTCAAAATTTCTAACAAGAAATATGCTGACAATTTTATTGAGGAGCCCTCATACTAGAAGTAATGTGTTGCATCTCCCTTGCTGCTTCCAATAGTTTTTTTATGTTTTAAAAGTTTAATTATAATGTGTCTCAATATTAATCTCTTTGAATTCATCTTACTTTAACTTTGTTGGGGCTCTTGGATGTTTATATTCATGCCTTTCATCAGATTTAGGAACTTTGCAGCTATCATTTCTTCAAATATTCTTTCTCCTCCTTTCTATCATTTTCTTCTGGGTATTTGATGGTATTTCCAGGCACTGTTCATTCTTCTTTAATCTCTTTTTTTCTGTTCATCTCACTCATGATTTCCATTGTCCTATCTTTAAATTTACTGATCCTTTCCTCTGCCTTTTTACATTTGCCTTTGTATCCTTTAAGTACGGTAATTCTTCTTATTTGAGTTATTATACTTTCTCTCCAAAATTCATTTTTTTTAGGTTTTCAATCTGATTATTAATATTTCCATTTTGTTCATATATTATTTCCTTGACTTTCTTCATATCTTCCTTGAGTATTTTAAGCACCTTTTGGACAGTTGTTTTAAAGTCTTTGTCTAGTAGATCTGTTATCAGGTATTTTTCAGGGACAGTTTCTCTTCATTTAGTTTTTCCCTCGAATGAGCCATACTTATTTCTTTGTATGCTGTGATATTTTTGTTGAACACTGAACGTTTGAATCTAATAATGTAGTAACTCTGGACACCAGATTCTCCCACCTCCCTTGGGTTTTATGTTTTTGTTATTGTTTTAGTTTATTGGATGTCTTTTTTTAAAAAAATTAATTTTTTTATTGCTATAAGCTGTCTTTGTGCCAAGGTATAAACTTAAGGTCTTCTAAGGTCTTTTCTGAGCCTGTGACTTTTTCGGGCATATGTGATCACTTTCTAATTTTTACTGTATATGCAATTACTTTTAAATGTCTTCATCTTTAATGTCTGGGTCCAAAATGTGAAAACATGAAAAATAAAGAGGGAGAAGAAAACAGTCACTGGCCCTTTAAATTTCCTAGGACTCACTTCAGCTGAGGAGGAGGTGACAATGATAATGGAGGAAAATGCAACAATTGTTGCATCCTTCTTCGTCTGTACCTCGGTAATCAGACAGTAATTAGTGATCAGAATATAGATCCCCAATATTTTAGGACATGGTTATTTTTGCTTACCTTGCTCCCTCAAGGCATGCACAAGACACTCCAGGAAATGGGCTCAGATGCCTGCCATGTGATGTGACTGGGGGTGGGAAATGGTGGGCTGCAACTATGCTAATAGCTGAAATTGACTGAAATTAATGACAATTGATCTGTTCAAGCTTTCCCCTAAAGGTTGCAAGCCTTCAATAGACTCAAGAGGTCCAAAATTATTATATTAGATAAATTTTGTCAGTACAATTGTTGTCTAGGTGGGGAGATAGGTTGCTGATGCTTCCTGCTCCATCATCTTCCAGAAATCCTTCTAGGTTTGTGATTTTTAACATGACAGATAGATATAAAGGAAATTTTCCCCCATGGTAATTTGTTCTGTGTTCTAGTTCTAGATCACTGTGTATTATTGCTATGAAAACTAGAGAGTGAAGAAGGTATCTGAGAAGTTTTGTGAAACATAGTGTTAAAAAATAATATTCTGCTAACAACAGCAACCAAAAAAAAATTGCCAAATTTCTCAGTTGTAAAATGAGGTGTAGGATGTCTCAGCCTGGACCATTTGATGAGATTCAGCAACTAAATCAAATGGGTTTGACCAGAGAGCAACATTAAACCTTGGCTAATTTTATTTTATTATGATCTTATTATAGTATATTTTCACATTATTTTTAACCCTCGATGTAATAAGAATTTTTGCATGTTATGATAAACTTCTTGATATGAACAAAAAGTGGTTACTTTCCTTTTATTTTTTTTTTAGTTATTTAGGTCTATCCTTTCCATCTAGGCCCCTGCCTTTACCATAAGTAAAATTGAAAAAACACTTTAGTGTGGAAAGAATATTCTATCCAACTGACAGCTCTATGACCATGGACAAGTTCATTCACTTCTATGATCTCAGTTTTCCTACCTATAAAATGAGCTGGTTAAATTAGACAGGTTCTAAGGTCACTTTTGGTTCTGAAATTCAATGATTCTAAGGCCTGCAGGATCTAGTATGTGAGCCTTCTCTAACCCTTATCTAATTCTGGTTTCCCACTCTTCTCACTCATCCACCTCTTTTCCATCTTCTCTTTTTGACCTATACCAGTTCATGCTGCAGTTCCTGACTGAGCTAGCTGCCTCCTGACATTTTTATGAGGCCTCTGTATCCCATTCCAAGCTCTTTCTCAGAAGAACAATATGTCTAAGTTGTCCAGGACCCAATTCTCTCACAGGCCATGAAAAGTGACTTGTTTTGATGGCTCACATGATCAGTATGGCAACTGTTTCATTGGAATCAGCTGTGGTCTCCAAGTCCTTCCTAGCTTAAGGAAATTCTACTTGGTGAACTCCAGAGTGGATTGCATATGTTTTAAATCCCCAAATAGCGATGCCTAGTGCATGTTTACTCTTGGTGCGGGCGAAAAGTTTCTAGCAGTTTTCTTAAAGCTATGGAAAGGGAATCAATAATAAATTTCATCGAGGAACTTGCCTTTGATGACTGGTACAGCTATACAAGGTGGCAGAGAAAATTTGAATAGTTTGAGGAGAAGAAGTATTAGATCACCATAAGCTATTTTGAGCATTGGTCTCTAAGTTTCCAAGGTGGCAGTGTGATTGAAGAGGAAAAAGTAGGAATGACTCATACCCTGGACAAGTTGTAAAGTCAGTACTCTAAGGGAAGATGAGGTTAACACAGGCACAGCTTCAGGGGGTTAATTCCAAACCCTCATTAGCTGTTGTAATGACCAAGAGGCAACATCAAGTGGAATTGTCCTTTCAATTGAATGGAAGGAGAAGTGTGACCATTTGAATAATGGTTGTTTTGGGCATACCTAGAATTCACTGTTGTTGGATTGTTCACTATGGGGGACCCACAAAGAGGAAATCAGGAGAAATATATTAGGAAAACAAATATTTGGGCCCCAAATCAAAATGAAATTGAAATGAGTGTACGAAGATACTTAGCTAAAGAGTCAAGGACACCTGAATTATGTATCAGACTATAGTATTATTTTTCTATAAGGGCATGGGAGAAAATACAACATTAATACAATTTATATAGCATTTACTCCGTGATAGGCACTCTTCTAAGCATTTTGGACTTATTAGCTTATTTAGGACTCATACTGATGTCATGTAAAGAGAAGACTAGCATACTGAATGAATCATCCACTTGGAAATTAAAGTTAACAAAAATGATGACAGGCATGATGCAGACAGGAAAATCCACGAAGATGGAAAAATCACTAGGAGAGTGGTAAGGGAAAAAATAAAAAGAGGTAGAAAGTAGTATTTTAACAAATTCTGTGAGGTCAGACCTACTCACTCATGTACTCATTTAGCATTTATTGAGATTTGTTATAGGGTATGCCAATGTTCAGCTTTAAGAATTATGATAACTTATTTTAAATGGTGCTTGTACTTATGCTCCATCAGCAATATATACAAGATCCTAATGATGCTTATCACTCCAACACTTGATCTTGATAGACATTTTAATTTTTGACATTTCAAATAATTTTATGCCTAAGGATATCTTATTGTGTCTTCATTTTTATGTCTCTCATTATTCTTGAGATGTTTGCTAGTAGATATGTATAAGAATGTTTATAGCAACATAATTCATAATAGTAAAAAGTAAGCCAATGCAAAGTCTGTTGATAGGAGAATGGATAAAAGATTGGGATATTCATGTAATGCAATATTATACAGAAGAAAAAATTAAAGAATTACTGCTACGAAAAGGAAAATATGAATGAATTGGATTGAAAATGAAAGGGTAGGAAAATGTATACAGTATATTTTTATAGAGTTCAAAAGCCAAAAGAATATATTGTCTAGGCCTACATACATATGATAAAACAGATTAATATTTTATAGCAAGAAAATGAGAAACAGGAAATTCAAGATAAAGGTTATTCCAGTGTGGGGAGATAGGAGAATGAGATAAGGAAAGAGCATATATAGATGAATTTATTGACAATGTGTTCATTCTTGGCCTGGGTGGTAGATGGATGTTCATTATAAAAATAATCAAGTTTAAGAGAAATAAAATGCAAGAGGGACATGCCTGGATGACTATTGATGCTATTTATGAACTACAGATTACAAATGCTTAAATTCTGTGGCATGGTTCAAGAAAACAAAATACCACATTATTGAGCTCCTACTGGGAGCTAGACCTATGCTCTAGACTTATTCTGCAATAACAAGAAACTCTAAACTCTCAGCAAGTTAGTTATAAAAGTTTGTTTCTAACGGGTCAACAGAAAGTCTTTGCCCAGGGAACTGGCTTGATGAACAACCAACATCCTGAATGTTGGTGATTACCATATGTTTTTATCTCTTCATCATTCAAAAGATTGAGCTTTTCCTCCTTTAAGTTCTAGCCCTGGGTTCAATGAATGGAAAAAAAAAAGGAGTTGAGAAGGGACAGTTATGAGATATGAGATACCAAATGCAATACCAAATAAAACATTAAGGACTTAAGTTGAAATGCTACTTGACATGGAATTTTTAATTCCCAACAATATTTTACACACACACACACACACACACACACACACACACACACATTCTTCTATGCCCTAGGGTCACAGTTAACATAATTTATTTAGAATTTCTAAATGGTCATACTCAATAAAAGGATTCTTAACTGGCAGTTCCCATTAAATGCAACAAGATGATCCACATATCTTTTAGATGAGATCTTAGCTTCCTCTGGTATCTCTGCAGTTTTGTTTGACTTCTCTTTCATAATCCCATCAAGCCAATTAGTTACAAGATAAAGCCAGGATGTACTGGAGTTTTTCAGGGTTTCAGATATATTTGTACTAATACATTTCTATAAATTACATATGTATAAAAATTTTATGCTGGCATGGTACCTATTATGTGCTCAATAGACATGAATGTTATCCTCAAGTGTATTTGGGATTGTACTTAGAAATTATCACCACTGACCACTGTTAACCATGAATTTTACAAGCTTTCCCAATCCAACATTCTATTTGTCCTTAAGTGGCAGAAATTGTGAAATAAAACCAAAGAGTCACACAGAGTTTAGACTGAGACAGGGGACACTGAACAGGAAAAGGAAAATGTGCCTTTAAGAACTAGTTGAAAATGAAGACCATCTCCTTGCCCATTCCTCTCTTCACAAGGTACCCACCTACTAGGGACAGGTGGTGCTGTAGGAAAATACTCATCCATTGATGTGGATGTGTTGTAGGCAGCAGGTATTAGAGCTGTGGGGTCAGACCAAACCTAGGTTCAGCAACCTCAGTAGTTGAGTTTTGGCTAGGAAAGAATTCAGAGCCAAGACCCAAACTATAAGAGAACATCCTATATATTAAAAGCCTAATATGCAAATCAATGGAACGGCATAATGACTGATGGAATGACCGGTCGTTATGATGCACACTGACCACCAGGGGGCAGACTCTCAATTCAGGGGCTTCCCCCAACCCTCAGGCCCTAGGTCAGCCAAGGAGGGTGCCACTGGGGGGGGCCCGATTGTACCACTGGTTGCCCCACAGATCAGCCCTGATCGCTAGCCAGGCCTAGGGTCCCTATCCATGCATGGACATTGTGCACCAGGCCTCTAGTTTATTTATAAAATCATAGAGGTAGAAAAAGCAATTCTTAGAAGAAATGGGCTTAGGAAACAAGTTATAGAGGTAAAGAATGGGCCCTAGGAACTTGGAAGTGAGGAAGGTAAAGTGCCAGTGGGGAGGGGAAGGATGAGAAAGAAGGGGAATGGCTAGGGGGTGAGGGAGAGGGAAGCACAGTGGGTCCTTCCCCATAAGGGTTTTAAGGGTGGAGCTTTTAGGGGAAGTCCTAGAGGAAGAAATCAATAGAATATTTAGCAGCTTTCCAAGTATGTCCTTTCAGGGTTTGGTCTCCACTGGTTAACTGGTTGGTGCCACGCAGGCGGTCATTATTCAATGCAGCCGGTCTGGAGGTCAGCCATGGTGTTGCTTGTCTGGCTTTGCTGCTTTTCTGGGACTGGAACTGAAATACAACTGAGGCCTAGCCGAAACCTGTTTGGCTCAGTGGTAGAGCGTCGGTCTTCGGACTGAAAGGTCCCGGGTTTGATTCTGGTCAAGGGCATGTACATTGGTTGTGGGCACATCCCCAGTAGGGGGTGTGCAAGAGGCAGCTGGTCGATGTTTCTCTCTCATTGACATTTCTAGCTCTCTATCTCTCACCCTTCCTCTCTGTAAAATATCAATAATATATGTATATATATATATATATTTAAAAAAACAAAACAAAACAAAAAAACAACTGAGGCCTAAATGTTCTCTCTAGGGAGGAAAGGTGAGGGGGTCCAAACCTCATGACCAGAGATATGCTGGGGATGAGGTCCCATCCTACAATGTCCTTTGCTAGGCACCCAGGGCTTCCCACTCTGGTGACCTTCTGTACCTGGCCTATTGTCCTTGCTCTGCTCATGTCTGTCTAACTGTCTACAGCAGATGGAGAAGTCTGAAAAGTCTTTATAGAATTGGGAGGGAGCAGTTCTTCTGGCCGTCCTAATCACTACACCCCTTTTGAAATATGATCCTATCATCTTGCACATTAGTAAGTCTAAGATGCAACAGGAAAATGTTGCTATATCCCTTCAACATAGACTTAAATGTCTACCTCTCCTTTCCCATTTTGCAGGCTCCTATTTCAGGGACAAGAGCCTGATATTTCTGCTTTATCCAAGTCCCCAACTCTGACCTAATTCGCAAACCCCTGGAGCTCTCTTCTGCAACATTCCCATGTGAAGTTATTTATCTTCCTTAATGATCCACTCAATTTATTATGGAGAATGCTACCCTCCCCCCCCCCCCGCCCCACCCCGAGCTATGCTGATAATCTATTCCAGTGCTGATGCATTATTGTAAGTGCAAAGTTCCTAACATAGTTTAGAGTTCCCATGAAGCTTCAATCACCTCTCACTCTGCTTAAAGCTCTTCCTTGTCTTCCCATTGCTCTTTTTTATTAATCTTCACTCGAGGATATTTCCCCATTGATTTTTAAAGACAGTAGAAGGGAGGGGGAAAGACACACACACACACACACACACACACACACACACACACACACAGAAACATTGATGTGGGAGGCACATCAATTGGTTGCCTTTCTCATGCATCCCAACCAGGGCTGGGGATTGAGTCTGCAATCGAGGATCTTGCCCTTGACCGGAATTGAACTCAACACCCTTCAGTCCACAGGCTGATATTCTATCCTCTGAGCCAAACTGGCTAGAGCTTCTCATTGCTCTTGAGCCAAAGTCTAAAGTCCTTGATATGGCCTTGGAGATCCTGCAAGATTCAGCTTCTGTCTGCCTGTCTAGCCTCATTGTGGGTCCCTGCACTACTCCTGCTGGAGCCCCCATCACTCTCAAGGCTCCAGTCTATTTCCTCCTTCTGGAACAATCTCTTTCTCCACTCATAGTAATCCCTGTTCTTATCTGATATCATCTTGGTAAGTTATCAAGGGGCATGATTGCTGGATCGCACAGTATAAGTATGCTTAGGTTTCAGTTTTCCAAAGTGTCTGTAGCATTTTGCATTCCCAACAACAACGAATGAGCGTTCCTGTTGCTCCCAATCCTCTGTAGCAGTATTCGGTGTTCTCAGTGTCCTGAATTTATACCATTCCAACAGGGGTGCAGTGTTATCTCACTGTCGCTTTAATTTGCATTTTTCTCTGATGACCTAAGATGTGGAACATCTTTTCATATGCTGATTTGCCATCTACTGTATCTGTCTTGTTTGGTGAGGTTACTGTTAAGATCTTTGGCTTATTTTTAAAATCAGGTTGTTTGTTCTCTTATTGTAGAAAGTTTTAAGTTCGTTTGTTTTTGTTATATTTTGAATAACAGCTCTCTATCAGATGTGTTTTTTGCAAACTGTTTCTCCCAATCTGTGACTTTTCTGTTTATTCTCTTGACATTGTTTTGCATAGAACAACAGTTTTTTATTTTAATGAAATCCAGTTTATCAATGATTTCTTTCATGGATCATGCCTTTGGTGTTATGCCTAAAAAGCCATTGTCGTCCCAAAGGTCATCTAGATTTTCTCCCTTCTATGCACCTCTTTCATTTTCAGATGCAGAAACTGAGGGACAGAGAAGTAAAGTGACTTTTCTAGTCACTTAGTAGCTGAGGAAGAAAAGGCCAATGTCTCCGTGTCCTGAATGTCCATAGCATCTTTCTCACAGCTCATCTCAAAGTCTCCATCACTCAGCAACTTACCCTCAATGTGGCCCACACAATTTTTCTGAAGCAAATAGTCTTTTTTGGGGAACATAACCTTCCAGTGTGAAGTGTCCAGGTCTGGTCCCCTAAAGCTCCTTAGCCTGTGCTATTCCATCTCCTCTTATGATGAATAGCATCTGTTGCATATGCTGCAGTGTGTCACCCAGGTCCCTTCAGAACACTGAAGGACTGTTCCCCTGCTGCAGGGAGCAGTGTCCACAGAGGCTTTAGCTATCAATCCTCTTTGATATTAATTAATAAGGGTCAGCCTGCATCTAATAACTAATGTGACAATACAAATGCCTGGCCCCTTCTCCCAACTCTAACAACTCTCTACGTTAGCCCAAGGTCAGAGGAGCCCAAGGAGTCAGCTGAAGTCTTGTCGAGATTGCTTGCTAGCCCAGCTTCTCCCTCTGCACAATCCTGCTTCCTTCCCTTTTCTTCCATAGGTATTACTCTCGAGAGCAACCTATAATATATTCCCTGCATGCCGCTCTCTGTTTCAGAGTCTGCTTCTTGGGAACCCATCCCATGATAGTTGATACTCAAAGTGGTTTGAGAAACTAGATTCTCAGATGAGATTTTTCTAGCTGGATCACTTGCTGCTCAACCTGGAATGAGGACCTCCACCTACCATCCAATAGCACCTGGCACAAGATACCTGGGCTAAGCACCAAAGAATAATCACAACATGGCCCCTAGGATTCCAGAGCAAGGCCATGCCAACTTTAACAATTTAAACAATACACCAACTGTAACAATACACCCTTTGAAAAATGTATCTGGCATGCTACTGAGCTGTGGTAGAGATGGAATGATAGATCATGAGACAATATCATCATGGAGTCAAAACTGTCCATCATGAACAGACTTCTTTCAGACCCACCAAGTCATAGGTTGGACAGGCCCAGCAAAAATCCATTGTGAGATGGGAGTAGCACGTGAGGGATTGAGGATGAGCAGTATCAGAGTGCAAAAGCTAGGTATCTGAGCAAGTAGCCCAGAGCCTCATGCCATCATCATTTGCAACAGAACCTCTCTCTCAGTCACGCCTATGGCCGTATGGATCCCTAACAACTAGCTGATGGGTGAGGCAAAAACCCAAGCTTGATTCAAGGAGGTGAGTTCAAGTCAGAGTCCTAGCAGGAGTAACTTACCCTAATTATCAGGATAAAATATGGCTTCTGATACACAATGGAGGCAGGAAAAACTGTGTTTGTGACCCAAGTACTTCACTTGGGTGCCTCTTGATACTCTCTTGTTCACTGATTAAAAAAAAAAAAAAGGCAGCAGCCACAGTCTGATAAAGGCAGGAAGACCAGGGGTGAGATTCCTCAGGGATGAAGATACAGGTAAACCACTGAGTAAGCCACCAAGACCCCAGAGGTGCTAGCTAGGAGGTAGGAAATTTTGCAATAGTTGAAAAGGAAGGGAATAATGAGTAATGGATGTGACTCTGAAACCAGCTGCAGTGCCTAGGTCTACCTTTCTTTTCTTTTTAAAAAATATATTTTATTGATTTTTTTTACAGAGAGGAAGAGAGAGGGATAGAGAGTTAGAAACATCCATGAGAGTCATCGACTAGCTGCCTCTTGCACACCCCCTACTGGGGATGTGCCCATAACCAAGGTACATGCCTTTGACCAGAATCGAACCCAGGACTTATCAGTCCGCAGGCTGACACTCTATCCACTGAGTCAAACTAGTTTCGGCAGGCCTACCTTTCTTATCTAAGTTTCCCTCAGGAAGATCTCCCCATCCCTCACAACTCACCCTGGAATCCTAGAGTAGATGCTTCCAGATCCCCCTTCTGCACTGAAGGGCTCATCCTTCCACCTGCTGGGAGTGCTGTCCACAGATACCCTCAGCTGTGAGTCCTTTGCAATATGTGCCTTGGCCAAAGAGACTTGCCTTGCCCAGCCCTCATCCAAAGAAAGTGTCTTTGAAGAATACTGGTTCTTAGTGATGGCTGTGTCCTCAAAACACAGGAAGTACTTTGCAACTGATGGTTTATTAGTACATTTCTGTTTGTTTGGACTGGAAGCTAATAAGGTATGAATGTCTGAAGTCTTTATGGTTAATATCAAAGCAAGGCGCCAGCAGGCCTGGCAGGGCAGCCTCCAGGCGTGGGCTGGCCTTAGGGAAGGAGTAGGTTGAGACTAAGAAATTGAATGAGCCTGACTCTGCCTACCAAAAGGCTACAAACCAGTCCCCACCTCAGAACCCTCACAGCCCTTGCAGTATATGTCAGGAAGTGTAATCATTCAATGTTTTAATTTGTGATCATCTTTTTTCATAAAAGAATATAAGCTTTTCCAACATAAGGACCAGTTTTAAAATATCTCAGTGTTCTACAGCACCTGGCATGGTACTGAAGATTGAGAAGATGTGGTTCAGCTGACCTCATGGTTTATATCCTCAAATTCCCAGGGGTGATGTCATAGCAGCTTTTACTTTAATTTACTGAGAATGTGTCCTATCGGAAAATACTGGGGGAGAAAGATGCCACAGGTGAAGGGGAAACTGTGATCCCAAAGGAAGCATAATTCTCTCTTAGTCTTTCTCGGTCTCACTGTTTGAATTCATTACAAGGAGTAAAAGTCATCTTTGTTTCCTTTTTTAGATCTGGAGGGAGTCAGTTTATTTGTTTAGAACCATCTTCCATATTCCTAGAATCATGAGATCTTGGCAGAACACATTCAATTATTTGTTTCTCAGACTTTAAAAAGTATGTTTTTATTGAGAAAGAGGAAGGGAGAGGGATAGAGAAAAACATCAATGAGATGGGAGAGAAACAACACCAATCGGCTGCCTCTTGTACACCCATTCCTCTGTAACAAGGCATAACACAGAGTGGGAACTCACATTCATTTGAGAGCAGGGTCTTCAGTTTTGGGGATGGAGCCTGCAACCCTGGCATGTGCTCTGACTCTCTGACTGGGAATTGAACCCATGACTTCTTGGTTCCTGGGTAGACACTCAACTGCTGAGTCACACCAGCCAGGCTGCTACTCAGACTTTTGAAATAGATTCCATACATCCTATTAAATAATGGTTGTTTTAAAAAGTCCCTGGTTTATGCAAATAGGAATAACACTCAGGGAATTTTGGGGGCAGAACTCTGGAATTCCCTGTGTTTCCTGTCTGCAGCCTTTATTTTTATAGTCCATTAAATTTTGCTTCGAAGACTATGGCCTGTGTAAGAATCATGCTTGCTTCACATTTTAAGTCTATCCTCTGCTGAATGTTATATTCCTGTTGCATTTTGCTGGGGTGTCACTGTAAGATATAGGAAGATAAATGAGTGTGGCTATTCCCAAATCTCTAGACGTGTCAGCTAAGGAAATAATTGTTATGCATGATTAGATAGAGTAAACCAGATTGAGAAGGAAGCAACTAGCACCTGCATTTCTCAAAATATCCCAAAGCAAACCCCCTGGACTTTAGAAGATAAAATCTTGATCTATCTGCATTTTGTTAACCTCTGTGTGCTCAGAGAAGGCAGGTGTTGTTCATAAATGTCACTGCTATGGCAGGAACTTTGGCATCAAAAGTTCTGGGTTCAAATCCAAGCTCTGCTAGATACCACCTATCTAACTTTGATTACTTGTTCTCTTACTGGCTCCATATTCTTAGTTAGGAAACCAAAGCAAATGAGGTGACACTATAGGGTTGTGAGAATTAAGAGAAACACTTCAACATTTAAAAAAATATATATTTCATTGATTTTTTACAGAGAGGAAGAGAGAAGGACAGAGAGCTAGAATCATCGATGAGAGAGAATCATCGATCAGCTGCCTCCTGCACACCCCCTACTGGGGATGTGCCTGCAACCAAGGTACATGCCCCTGACCGGAATCGAACCGGGACCCTTCAGTCCGTAGGCCGACACTCCATCCACTGAGCCAAACCAGTTTCAGCGAGAATTAAGAGAAACACTTCAGTGATCTGGCACAGAGCATAGCACAGAGTGGGAACTTACATTCATTTGAGAGCAAGGTCTTCAGGGTTGCAGTGAGGAGGGCAGAGGGGGAGCATAAAGGGCCCCAGTCATAGCTGTGGGCTGGGGAAAACCACCAAGCAGAGAGCAATGCCTCTTGACCCCGCTGGTGGAGCAATGCCGAGTTTGATTCATGTGGTGGGGGTTCTTTAATCTCCATGTTAATTTTTTTCTCCTGTGAGAGGCTGGTGAACTAGCTTTGAAGGATGAGCAGAGGCAGCCAAGTGATGAAGTCTACTAAATAATTCAGCTTTTTTAAAGCATCAGCCTAAACTCCACTTTCATTCTTTATGTGAACATAGGAGGATAACTTATACATTGTGCATGGTACACAAGCCTTGTTACAGAGAAATATTCCCTGGAATCCAGGTCCTCCTCTATAACCAGCACCTGGTGAAAAGGAACCATTCTCCAGGAAAAGAAAGAGAACTCGACACCCACCTGTGGCACCTGCTTAGTGCAAAGCAAGTCTATTTTCCTTCTCATGCTTTCTTTTGTTGCCATATGAATAAAGAGGCTACTGAGATTTCATAGGCTGGCTGGGCTCTGCAGTGAGCAGAGAAACAAACACAATTCCCATGGGCATAACTGAATGAGTTTTTCTTTTTTCCCCCCATCCTTGTTGACTGAAGCAATTGATGGCTTTTGGTTGCTGCTTAACCTCATTTTTTCCTCTACCAACCCTCTGAACTTTGCAGTGCCCTGTTTGGAAATGCATGGGTCAGTACTAATTCCGCTCCAGGATTTTGAGCCAAAGTAAAGTTTGTGCGGTTGGCGTTGCTACCTTACCCTCAGATCTAGGCTCAGTCTTGGCACGGAGCTGACAGTTGACACATGTCTAGAGCAAATGACAAAGAGTCACTGTAGCCTAACACTGCAATTCCCCAATGCCAGGCTCTCTCAGGCCATGGTAAACTGGGTCACTGTTCCTAAGCTGGACGCTTTAGGGAAACCATGAACTTGACCGGGGACCTGGCAGGAGAGAGCAATAGCTAAAGGTGGGAAGGTGATAGAGAGGAGGAAGCTCTACCATCCGATGTAGAAAAGACAGCATCCCATGGGTATACAACAAACCCCACATTCCTCAATCAGGCAGTCATAGATTGGCTGAATGGCACCCCATCTTCTCTTCCTCCCAGGCACCCATGGGCTTCATCTTTCTCTCTTGATTTTCCTGTCCATCACACTGCCATTGTGTTCTCTTACTTACTTACTTACTTATTCACTTATTTATTTACTAGAGGCCAGGTGCATGAAATTCTTGCATTGGGGTGGGGTATGTCCCTCTGCCCAGCCTGTGCTCTCTCACAGTCTAGGACCCCTCAGGGAATGTCTGACTGCCAGCTTAAACCTGATCCCAGCTTTAGATTCCCTGGGGCCTAAGCCAGCAGTTGGACACCCTTCTTGCAATTGGGATCCCTTGCTCTTTACCACCCACCTGCTTGCTCCTTACCATTTTGCTCACTGCTCCTTAGCGCTGCTGTGGATACGGGAGAGGTTCCCATCACTGCTGCTGTGATCACCAGCCATGAGTCAGACCTCTGGCTGAGTGGGCTCTCCCTGTGGGAGTGCACTGACCACCAAGGGGCAGCTCCTGCATTGAGCATCTGCCCCCTGGTGGTCAAAGCACTTCATAGTGAATGGTCATTCTAGTTGTTCCATCACAACAGTCACTTAGGTTTTTATTATGTAGATTTTATTGATGTCAGAGAGGAAGGGAGAGGGAGAGAGAAACATCAGTGATGAGAAAGAATCACTAATAAGCTGCCACCTGCATCCCTCCTTACCCCCCTTACTGGAGATCAAGCCCACAACCCAGGCATGTGCTCTGAATGGGACTGAAACTGATCTCCTGGTTCATGGGTCGACGCTCAACCATCCAGCCACACCATCCCATAATAGGTTTAGCTGGTAATATTGTTTAAACACACACATAAATGATTGATTTCTGCTTTCCTGTAGTATTCCTGCACTGTGAGGGTCCCTCTTGCTGGCTTTTCTTTTTTAAGGATGGTGAAAATCCTCTCTTGAGCTCTAAAGCTACTCCCCGGTTCTACATTCTTCCAAGTACAAAGGGACAGGAAGTTTCCCCTTGTATCCCTCCTGTGCTCTCCACTTTCCAGAGGAGCTGAGAATGCACATGCTGTTACTCATGGCCCCCTGGGGTAGGTTCTGTTGGACTATTTTTAAATCAGGGCAATAACATCTGTGAACACGCCAGTGGCTACTGTGCTGCTGCTGCGAGCAGATTCCTGGTAGCACCATGGGGTCCTTCCTAAGGAGGACTTCTAAGACTGCCTTTCGTGTCTGAAGAAGAGAGGCTCGGAGACTAGTCACTGGAGGGTGAGAGGTCCCTCATCAAATCCCCTGGAGAACAGTTGGTCTCATGCGCTGGTTCTCAGAATCTCTGTGCAACAGGCTCACCAGTAAGACTGGTTAAGACACAGATCATCCCCTGGGCCTCACCCCCAGTGTTTCTCATTCAGTAGCTCTGGGTGGGATTGGAGAATTTGCATTTTTAACACAGAAATGTTAAACCAGTTCATGCTGCTGGTTTGAGGACCACGCTGGGAGGGTCACTGGCCTGGTGCATTGTTCCCACAACCCGCTGTTGTGGGAACAAAGTGTGATCAAAAGACCAGGCTGTGGGGCTTGGAAGCTGAGAGGCACCAGATGAAAGCTTGTTCCCATTCCTGATTACCTGAGAAAGTTGCTTACCTCTGCTGAGAATTAGTTCTCTCATTTGTGTTAATATGGCACCCTATGAGGCAATTTATATAATGCTCCTACGCACAGTGCTTGGCAAGTGGTAGGTGTTTGGAAAACATCGATTTGTCTTACCAATCGCTCCTTTTCTCTCACTGCCTTGCTAAGACCATTTGGAAGGTCACATGAAGGGGGGATGCTAGGCTAGATGGATGCTTCTAAATCCTAACTGTGCACTAGCATTCCTGGGGGAAATGCTTACTATTACACTTGTTCCTGTCTTGCTTTCCACTAACTGAATCAAACCTGGGGAATGGGATGGGCCCAGGAATCCACTTTATCAGAGCTCCGTGGGGATCCTGGGGTGCAGCCTTACCTACCTCTCCAGTGCTGTCTCTTGTGAGACTTCCATCCTCCTGACTCAGTGACTTCTCTTTTAGCCCCTCAAGGAGTTCCTAGCTCCTTCCTGACAGGGGCCTTTGCACAAATCATCCCCTCTGCCTCTTAGACTCTTTCCACATCTTCTGTCTAATCAACTCCTGTTCTACTACACATCTCAACTCAATTATCATTTCCTCAGGGAAGCTTTGACCATCTCATTAGACCTGAATATTACATGCTATAATATAACTGGGCAGAGCTTCTTATACATTTATATTTGTTTGAATTTTTATTAATATCAGCATCTCTTCTGAACTATAAATTCCATGAAGGTAAGCCCATGCCCACTTTTTCCTTACATTATGTGGTAGATATTGATCATGCATTTTGGTCAACTAGTATTTTGAACTGCCTTATTGAATTGAGCCAGTTTTCTTTACTCCTGTGTCCTTGAGAAAGAATCTGGAACTCTCTTTCTTTCTTTTTAAAAAATATATACTTTATTGATTTTTTACAGAGAGGAAGGGAGAGGGTAGAGAGTTAGAAACATTGATGAGAAAGAAACATGGATCAGCTGCCTTCAGCACATCCCCTTCTGGGGAGGTGCCTTCAACCAAGGTACATGCCCTTGAATGGAATCGAACCTGGGACCCTTCAGTCTGCAGGCCGATGCTCTATCCACTGAGTCAAACCAGTCAGGGCTGGAACTCATTTTCATATCTTCCCTTGCAACTAGAATTCAGGTAAATTACCCAGATTCTACCAGCCACACTAACTTATGTAAGACTGATTGAGAAACGATTACATGAAGAAGCAGGCATGATGAGGAATCCACCTTCTGGCCAGGATGGATATGAAGGCATCAAGCTTTTAAGAGGACAGTAGTGGGGAAGGTTCTGGCATCTGATGTTCAGCAACATTGGGACCGACTGTTGTGCTCATGTCCAGGTAAAGCCTGGAGCAGGCCTGTGATTTGACTGTGAATTATTCCCAAATCAGAAGCCTTCAAACCATATTCTCTGTCCCTTTCCTCCCGCACAGATTCTGGAAGATAGCTAATATTCATTCATTGTTCAATTCTTCCTATTCAACGGGCTAGAATGGGTTTGTAACTAAAAAACCCTGCAATGACATTACTTTCCTGGTGCCTAACATAGGGCATAGTATAGGGCAGGGTTTCTGCAATATCTATTGAATGGAATAATTTAGTGAGTCTTTACTCTAGTAAAGCACTGTGCTGAGGAAGTCGTAAGTCATGTAGATTTATCCTCACACATTTATTAATGTCATCTACTCTGGTGGACTGTTTAATCCCTTAAGATATTAGCTGTCCCTCCTTGGGGAGGATTGAATTGATCTGCCTCACTGATAGAGGCTTGGCCAGGTCTTGCTTTAGCCGGTGAAATCTGAACACAAGTGATATGGATCACTTCTAAACAGAAGCTTAAGAGTCAGCATGTGATCCCCTGTGTCCTTTTCTTTTCCCTCTCGGCTAAGTGTCAGGCAAACATTCTGAAACAGAGGTAACTCTGTGAGCTGGGGTCCTGGGGAGAATGGGGCATAGAGCCAGGAGGAAGCTGAACTGCGATCAACATGCAGCATGATGGAGCGACAAGTCACCGAGAGGTTGCCGTGATTTGTTTCCATGGCATAACCTAATTTATCCTAATGGGTAAATTCATTTACAGATGAAGACACTAAAGACAAATGATAATTAGGACAGGATTTGAACGCAGGCATTTTTACTTCAGAGCCCATTACATCTGAACCACCTGCTAACCCCTACCCAGTTGAATCAAGAAGACAGAAGGAAAAAAAAATCATCACCAATCATTTACATGGGTGGGTAGGTGCTCAATCAACACTTGCTAATTATAAATGAGAAGTTAGGAGCAGCCACACATTCTGGAAATATTTAAAGCTCTAGTAAGCCCCACCTTGCAAGATAATAAGCATATGTACTTGGAGACTTAGATAAGAGCATAATTTTCTAAGCAACCAAATTAACCTCAAAAGATATAAAGACATGAGACAGAATGACCGCCACAAAAGAAATTGAAAAACTTATTTAAAATCTATCCACCCACCTCCGTGACTCCTACACCTGCTGGCCACTGATGAAAATGTCAGGCCTAGATCATTTTATATCTTTAAGTAATGCATAATTCCAGTGTTATTTAAACTGTTCCAGAACATCCAGAAATACACAAAGCTTTCAAATTATTTTTAGAAAGCCAAAGTAACATTGTATCAAAACTCTAATTCTACAAAAAGAGCACTGAGAAAAACAGTCAAACCCTATCACCCAATCTCATTTAAGACTAGAGATGACAAATCGTAAATTAAATATTAAAAATTCATAATTCACTAAAACATTAACAGACAGCAGGTGAGTGCATTTTTTAAAACTAAGGGTAGCTCAGTATTTGACATACATTGTGATAACATACTATACTAATATAAATCAAAGGAAAGCTGTTTATCTCAATAAATGGCCAAAAGACATTTAAAAACATATATATTTTTATTGATTTCAGAGAGAAAGGGAAAAGGAGAGAGGGATAGAAACATCAATGAAGAGAGAGAATAATTGATTGGCTGCCTTGGGATCTAGCCTGCAACCTGGGCATGTGCCTTTGACCGGAATGGGACCTGGAACCCTTCAGTCTGCAAGCCGATGCTCTATCCACTGAGCCACATCAGCGAGGGCCAAACGACCTTTAATGAAGTTCAATATCTGGTTCTGATTTAAAAATACAGACAGATAACAGATACATAGGAAAACTATAATAGACGACTATTTTCTTCACCAAACAACAATTAAAAAGGTATTTCCAACCCTGTCATCATTAGGCTTAGGGGAAAACACTAGAAACGTTTTTTTAGTTCTCACCCAATGATATGTTTTTGTTGATTTTATTTTATTAAAATATATATTGTTGATTTCAGAGTGAAAAGAGAGGGAGGGAGAGATAGAAACATCAGTGATGAGAATCATGGGTTGGCTGACTCCTGCATGCCCCTTACTGGGGATTGAGCCCCAAATTTGGGCATGTGCCCCCACTGTGAATCGAACTGTAACCTCCTGGTTCATAGATTGATGCTCAACCACTGAACCACACCAGCTGGGCCTATTTTCATTGACTAGAGAGAAAGAGAGAGAGAGAGAGAGAGAGAGAGAGAGAGACATTGATGTGAGAGAGAAACATCAATCAGTTGCCCCCATATGTGCCCCAACCAGGGATCAAACCCCAAACCTGGATATGTGCTCTGACTGCAGTCAAACCCACAACCTTTCTGGTGTATGGACAACACTCCAACCAACTCAGTCCCCTAGCTAGGGCAAACGCTGGAAACTTTAAAAGACAAGGTTTTCTACTCGGCACCATTTTGAGACCTTGTTTGCTATGCACAGTCTATTACAGCTAGACAAGAAAACTAGAAAATAAAATTTTAAAAACTATTAAAATAAAATGAGATCTTAAAAATGTATTTGCTTTTACAAAAGTAGTAAGGACACCCCCCCCCCCCACACACACACACCTTATGTCTTCCTAAAAGGGAATAAGAGGGACTGAATTTATCTTTCTAACTGAAACAACCAAAACCTGATGAAATACGTGAAACAATTTTTGAAACAATGGACATCTGGCAATGAAGGATGGTGATTCCTGAGAGACAGAAAACGAATGCTGTGGGTGCTATGATTACTCCAGCTTACTGCCTCTAGAGACGACCAGGCTGTAATGGGAGGGAAACTAGGCAGAGCTCAGCTGACTACTTGAGTTTAGGAGATTATTTTTTGAAAGAGGGAGAATTCAGGATATAGAAGAAAACTTTAAAAATCTATTACTAAAATCTTCAAAGAGCATTAGCTGGTTTGGTTCAGTGGATAGAGCATCAGCCCTCAGACTGAAGGGTCCCAGGTTTGACTCTGGTCAAGGGCACATATCTTGGTTGCAGGCTCAATCCCCAGCCCTGGTTGGGATGTGTATGGGAGGCAACCAGTTGATGTGTCTCTCACACATGGATGTTTCTCTCTGTGTGTCCCCCTCCTCCCTTCCACTATCTCTAAAAATCAATGGAAAAATATCCACAGGTGAGGATTAACAATAAAAACATCTTCCAAAAGTCAAGAGAAGTTATTGTATCCATTAAATAACACCAGAATACTAGTGGGGGGAAAGCAACAACACAAAAAACAAGTAGTCAAAGACAAGAAAGAATTCTTAAAAGTTTGAAAAAATAAAGTTGAAGAAATCTTTTTGGCTATAAAACAAAAAACACAGGAAACCAACTCCAAAAGTAGAAAAAAATAGAACACTTGGAGGATCAATCTAGTAGATAATAAGGATTCCAAAAATAGAAAGCAAAGCAAAACAAAACAAAAAGCCCTGAGAAGAGGGGGAAAAGCATTAAAATAATAGAAGTAAACATTTCAGAATAGAAGAATCTGAGTTTTCTGGTAATAAGAACCCATCAAGGACCCAGTACAAGAAAGAAAAAAGACTCTTATCAATGTGATTAGTTATGAAGTATTCATAAACCAGGAATAGAAAGAAAAATCCTGAAAGTTTCCAGGAGGAAAAATAGATCACTCCCAGAATAACAAGAAAAATAATGATATTTGTCTTCTCAATATGAAAATGGAAAGAAAGAAAAAAAAGACAATGAAGAAAAATATTACAATTCTAAGGAAATTATTATTATTTTTGTGGATCAGGGGCTGAATTCCATACCCAGCCAAACTAACAAAACAAAAGTACCTGTAAGAGTGAACTAAGAATATATTTAAAGACTGGCAATATCTCAGAAAAATGTATTTCTTGCAATTTATATCTCAAATGATACTGCAGGATGTGCATCTCAAAAACAAGAGCTTAAACAAAGAAAGAGGAAAACATGGGACCAGAAATATAGAGGTGGAAGGGAAAGTTCCAGGACTACAGTGGAGCAAATAATTCTCTGTGCAAGAGGAGGATGGTTTGCCCAGGTGAAATTTCATTTGGGAAAAAAAAATGATCTGGTACATCTTCTGATAGAAATGACCACATGGAAATAGAGCTCAGAGGGGTTTTATAATTCTTTCGGAGAGCTCTTTCTGCTTTACCTTTCACATCTTGTGCAAGTCTGCCTTTCACATCTTGTGCAAGTCTGGTTCCCAACTGGGAATCCTCTCTTCAAGTTTTGTTTTCCTGTGTTGTGTGTCCCCATTCTCTAGCTAGCCACCTTCTGAATCCTTTCTTATTCCCTTCTCACCTTCCAACGTTAGCATCATCTGTGCCATTGCAATATTCTACTCAGGCCCCTCGTGGGGGAGCTTTGAACTTCCTCAGAGGTCTTCTCTCTCCTCTGCTTTCTTGTGGCACTTAGAATGAACTCTGCTTTTCATTTGGCATTTGTGTCCTGCCTTCTGTTGAGCGTTACCTTCTCTGCAGCTCAGGTTTTTGATCCTGAACAACTCTCTAAGCCCCCGAGGACAGGGCTGTTGTCTTAAGCCCCTTTGAAAGTCCCTTCTTCAAGTGTTGGACTTTGCACAGAGTGGGTAGGTGCTCAATCAACACTTGCTAAACACATTCATGCACAAAACCCTTCCCATGCCTTTCCCTGTTTCCCTCTCGCCACTGTTAATACAGAAATAACTATACACATTTCATCAGAGTTCCTGCAAAAGGGGTATCTTCTGGTAAATAAAAATTTTCCAAGATGTGAGTGAGTAATCAACATTTAATTTATTCCAATATTTCCAAAAAACAGCTCATTTGCTTTCCACCATTGTCTGCATTTTCGCTGTTGTGGAAATCTGGGGGGATTTCAGAGGGCTGAAGGGGAACTGCTTCATCCAGGGGTGCATCCACTTTCCTGGTGGGGAAGCTGACAAGGACGACAGTGCTGGGTCACTCACAGAGCAGGACTGTCACATGGGTGCCACCGCACTTACTGCACGTCCCCCCTGTCTCTCTTCCCTTCGGTTTCTCAGTGCCACTCTGCTCTTCCTACCTACAACCCTTGTGCCTCCCCATCCCTGCAAAGTGAGGATGTGTAGAACTGACCTAACCCCAGCACGGTTACTACCCTTTCCAGAGTGTTCCCAGAACAGGAGATTCACAGCCAATCTTCCTTTTCCTCCACATGCCTCCAGCAGCCACTGGCTTGGCTCTGTTGATTCCTGGATCCTTCCCCACAATGTCAGGGTAACTCGGGAAAACCCAGGTTGACCTCTGCAACCAAGACGATCCACTTCATTAACTGTAATTACGTTCCCATCATTTCCAAAGGATCTCTTTCCAAGAGACCACCTCCAAGACATGCAGCTGACTACCAGCGAACGCATGTTTTTCATCGGTTTGGTTCCAGGAATTGGATTTCCTCACAAGAGTCATTGCCCAACTTGATGTCTAAATGATTTAAGACAACCTAACACGATGGAGTTCAAAGGCTCCAGTTTTCTGTGCAAAGAATCTGAGATACCTGCATCAGACAGCTTTCCCGGCTCCCACATTCTAGAAAAATTAGTGACTGAACCTCATGGCCCAATCTTCGGGGCTCAGCTCCACTTCCCCCACAACAGCTATGTAAATGAGGCATGCATTTGCATTTTTAATCTCAAGCCATTCATAGAAACATCACTTTTGTGTGTGTGTGTGCCTCTTAAAAGCCAAGTAATAATGTTAGGATAATTTGGCAATGAAGTGTCATTTAGCTCTCTTATTTAAATAAGTCGGGGAGAAGAGCTATTTTTTCTCACATCCCTTTTTTTAGGGGGAAAAGCGCATCTTTAAGAAATTATGGGAGCAAACAGTTCCATTTAGAAACCGTTCTAGTTTCTTTCTGACATGTCATGCTTAATATCAATTATCCATTTTCCTTTCTCTTTGTGCTCTCCTCAGAATTCTTCCTGACAGAGAAGCTAACTTTAATCTTCTGCTTTGTTTCAAAGCCTGCATTAGATTAATCTTTTTTTTTTTAATTTCATTTGGAAATGACTGATTGCAAGCAGGAATTCAATTTAAAAATTCAACTTCTCTGAACAGTGGATTTTCGCAAGCTCTGCTAGACCTTGCGGGCAGGAGGAATGGGACCTCCTGTAAAGCCTTCGCCTGGGGCGGTGAGGAGGTGGCCGGAAAGACAAAGTGCGGCTTGGACCACATTGAATGCCAGATACCAGGTGCGAGAGATCTGGTCTCCTCTCCCCGCAGAGTGAGATTTCAGTGTTCTTGAATCCCAGGGCCTTGGAAAGAGGGCAAGACATTTGCAAAGTCCCAGGCACAAAGGAATGTAACAGAATGCTTCTGATAATCGTAGAATTCATCTTAAAGATTAGGAGGAGGAGAGGCAGGGTTCATTGTGGGCGAGGCCCGCAGGTTTAGTCCGGTCTGACTGCATTTCCCTCGGGGGTACTTTCTTCAATGCGCTGTCTCCCGGTATCGATCCGGTTTCACTCAGCCTGTTCTGCATTTCAATTAATTCCTCCTCCTTACCCTGTGTTCCCTGGCGTGTCCCCCAATCCCACAGGTCGTTCCTTTCTGGCCTCTGTTTTTTTCCTTTGTTCTTTCCCTTCCTATCTTTTCTTTTCTTTCTCTCAGGCTGCTTTCTCTTGTTAAAAGCACTGATATTCAATTCAGGCAAAGGCCCAGCATAAAGAGCATGGTAAAGGACTCACAGGTCGGGCTGAGGATGTTGCCGCTGATGATGCTAAGAGCATCCTCATCCCCACTGTTCTTCCCAGCATGCAAAGCTCTTTCATCCCATCTTCACAACCCTGCCGGTGAGGTCGGTATCATTTTCGTCGTCTTATATGGAAACCAAGGCTTGGCTAAGTTGGCTGATGTGCCTTAAGGACCCCACTTCAGGCAAGGGGATGCAATGAGGCTTCAAACCTCTGCTTTAGGATGCGAGCCCAGGGCTATATTGCTTTTCTGGAGTGCAGGAAAGAACAGAGACTGTATCAAAAGATGCCTGGCTACTAGGTAGTACACAGTGGTTAATCTATCACAAAGGTCTGGATGAATGTAATGGGCAAACACACGTTGGCAGGTCAATACGCCACGGAAATTGTTCCCTAAAGGAAGTTGCGTAATCTCCCTCGTCGCAGAGGGTTTACCTGAAGCAGCAGGTTCCCAGGTGATTCCTGAAGCATTCCAGAACGCCTTTCCAGAAGGCGGTGTGGCAATATGTATTGAAAACATTGGAGACATGACTAATAGCAATTCCGGGCTTCAGCCGTGAATAACAGGGTTTGGGGAGGATTAAATCGAGTACAGTAATGTGAGTACCTTGGCACAGAGAGTGCTCTCAGTAAATGTTGTCAATGTTTAATGATGAATATGTTTTCACTTGTATGAGGAAACAGCAAGCACCGGGGTTCGGTGATACACCCATTCTGAGCTGTGTTTTCATAAATGAGAATGGAAAGTTGGAACAACCCAATTCCAGCAATAGACATTAGGCTGGCTGGTACATCTAGGCTATTAGACATTCATTTAAAAAAATGATAAAACATGTTCTTACAAGATAAGATGTTTGTGACTTATTGTATTTTAAGAGCAGGTTATGAAATATTAAGAACAGTATGACCTTTTTGGTTAAAAAATATATATATAACCTTATGTATAGGTATGTGTGAATACACACATGCAAACATACCTTTACATAAAAAGAGTTATAAACAGATAAAAATATGGATGGGTTTGCATCACTATGTTAACAGCAATTGACTGGGAAGAGAATTATGAATGCTTTCAATTTTCTTATTTTTGCTTCTCTGTTTTAAATGTCTTTCCAACAATGAACTTGTAGTATGTGTGACAAAGTTATATTTATTTTTTAAATCCCAGGCTTTTTTGTTACCTCTTCTATTCCTTAGTTTTTCAGATCTGTGCTGCAGGGCACTAGACACAGACAACATTCACTAAACCCTCAGCTAACATATCCACTCTAGACCAGTCACTAGTCTGGGCACCAGATGTAGAGGCAAAGGAGATGATGCCTGGCTGGTGTGGCTCAGTGGGTGAGCATCAACCCATGAACCAGGAGGTCATGGTTCTATTCCCATTCAGGGCACATGACCCGGTTGCAGGTTTGATCCCCAGTGGGGGAGAGCAGGAGGCAGCCAGTAACTGATTCTCTTTCATCATTGATGTTTCTATGTTTCTATCTCTCTCTCCTTCTCCTTTCCTCTCTGAAATCAATAGAAATATTATTTTTAAAAAAGCAGATGGACAAAGTGGGCCTTAAAGAGCTTACACTTTAGAGGAAAACCCAAAATAAGTGCACGAGGAATGCGAGTAGACCCCACAGGCAGATGAGGTGGCACCCAAGCACCTGCAGTCTGAGTCCAACGTCACGTGTTTGGAGACAGGCTGCTTATCTCTGGTGAAAGTGCATGATCTCAGGAGTGTCAACAATGGTAACTCATACCTTATTGAGTCATTTTCTGAGAGCCTGTTATCTGACCCTGTAGGGGAAAGGGGACGGAGTGAAAGTACACTGAGAGGAGATGGGGGATAAGAAATCTGATTTCACAGGCCTGACACCTTCAGAAAAGTAGAGGACATGAAGCTGGAGGGAAGAGGGGGTGGAGGAGGTGAGGCCTGGTATGCCTTTGACACCAAAGTGGACAATGGGTCAAACTTTGTGCACTTTCTAAAAAAAAAAAAAAAAAAAAAAAAAAAATATATATATATATATATATATATATATATATATATATATATATATAATTGATTTTTTACAGAGAGGAAATAGAGGGATAGAGGATAGGGAGAGGGATAGAGAGTTAGAAAAACATTGATGAGAGAGAATCATCAATCAGCTGCCTCTTGCACATCCCCCACTGAGGATGTGCCGGCAACCAACATACATGCCCTTGACCAGAATTGAACCTGGGACCTTTCAGTTCTCAGGCCGATGCTCTATCCACTGAGCCAAGCCAGTTTCGGCTGTGCACTTTTTTAGGTTTCCATAAACCGCTCTTGGCTCTAGCAGTTTTCCCAGAGACCTGAACACAAACGTGACGTCACCTTCCCTCTCTTTTCCTCTCCCAGTGCTTCCCCTTCTACTGTTCAGAAGTGATTCATTTTTCTAAGTGTAGTTTGAACATTACCTGTGCCATAAGGCTTGATAAGTATTTATTGGATGAATTGAATGAATAAACACATGAATGTAAATTTTGCTCTACATGGGGCCACTCAGTCACCCACACTGGGATTTCATTCAATAGTAAATTACCATGGCAACAGCCAGGTGGGATCTCTTGCCTTCCATTCACACCCTCCGCTCTGGTCCACTGCACTTGGAAAGAGGTGGAGCCTGGAGCAGAACTATTGGGTCCAGGGGGCTGATGTTTGGCCAGATTGTGAAAGAATCTAGCTGCCAATCTAACAGAGTGGGTGGAGCCAAGACTGTGGTAATCCTGGGATACTCCTATAAATCAAAAGAATCTTTGATTTTCCTGAGGGAAGTTGAAGTTCATATATTTCAACTTGAGTTGAATTTCATATATTTCAATTGAATGCCTGGAGGAGTGTGCTCCCTCCCCAATCCCCACCGCAGTCAGACTCAATTGTCTTTCTTTCTTTCTTTCTTTCTTTCTTTCTTTCTTTCTTTCTTTCTTTCTTTCTTTCAATTGTCCTTTAAGGAAGGCTCTTGAACTCTGGTAAGTGCAGAGGCTTGAATATTTATAGACCATTAGAGACATGGGAGCAATCACAATAATACCTAGAGTGTATACCTACCCCCCAGCCCAATCTATATACAGACAGTCCTGGGGTTACGTCGGACTTGATGTACATCATTTTGTGGTTAGGTCGCCATCTCCCATTTATTTATATATAAAAAAAAGTTCCGTCATTTTGACGTAGGTACATATGTGCTTTATGTTTTTTATTATTTATTTACCACAAGTAAAGGTCAGGAATTGTTCCTTTTCTTTTAAATTTTTTTTTATTGTTTCACTTCATTACTGCTGTGTATGTGCTCCATGTGAGTGATGTACGTGCTTAATATAGGTGGGTTCCAACTTATGGTGAAAATTGTGTTACATCACGCCATAGGAATGGATCTCTGACGTAACCTGAGGATCTATTGTATATAAAAGCCTAAGCGACTGTTACAACAGGATGACCAGTACTATGACATGCACTGACCACAAGGGGGAGAAACTCAATGCAGGAGTTGCCCCCTGGTGGTCAGTGTGCTCCCACAGCCAACTTCCCACGGTCCCTCCCCCTGGCCTGCTGGCCCTGATCAACCCCGATCAGGGCTGAGAGAGATGGCCCTGATTAGCCAGGAGGGACCCCACCCACGCATGAATTTGTGCACCCGGCTTCTAGTACTAAATAAGCTTCACCCAGCAACATGGGTATTCTAATCCCATCCTCTCCCAAGCCATTTCCACCTTTTAGTGCTTCCCTAGAAACTTGGCAGATGGGATGGGAGCCTATAAAAGGAGCAACAGTAAGCAGGATGAATTACAGTACAGGTGTGTGGCTGGCAGAATTGGCACAGAAGGGGTGGGTGAAGGGGCTTGATCTGACATAGGCTTTTTCAGTATTTCTCATATTCCTCTCTCCTAAGACCCTGGGCTGTGCTAGTTCTCATGTCTGCACTGGGCTCACAGACTTGGCATTGACAGCTTCCAATTTTTGACGAGATTGTTCAAAGAAGAGCAAAGAGTGAGGGGTGGCCTTTCTAAAATCATGAGGTTTGATCAAAATTATTTTTAGATACTTTGTGTATTTTTGCCATTGTTGTTAATTTGTTTCCAGTATTCCAAGGGATGAGTAAGACCACTGGTACCAGGCAACACTGAGAGAACATGATGTTATGTTTTTAAAGTCCTGTGTTTTTGTTTTTTTTTAAATCCTTGACCAAGGATATTTTCTCATTGATGTTCAAAGAGAATGAGAGGAAGGGAGGCTATATATATATATATATATATATATATATATATATATATATATATTGAGAGAGAGAGAGAGAGAGAGAGAGAAACATGGATGTGAGAGACACATCAATTGGCTGCTTCCTACACTTTCTCCAACTGGGGCCAGGGATAGGGATCAAATAGGAATCAAATCACAATGGAGGTACATGCCCTTGACTGGCAGTTGAACCTGAGACCCGAGACCCTTCAGTGGGCCGATGCTCTAACCACTAAGCAACGGGCTAGGGTATGCCTGGTCTTTCTGTATGATATAGCTGAGGCATTAATCTCACATTCTACAATTTTCTCATTCCACTCCACATGTCAGACTTTATTTCTTTGTCAGGATCCTTTTTTGTTGTTGTTCTTTAGTTTCCCATCAAGTGTGAATAAATTATAGAACACACACCTATGGATTATCCTGCAATAATATTCAACAATTGTGCATTGTGCAAAAAAATTTTTTTTAACGGTACAACATTTATTGTGCATCAACTGTGTTCCAGGCATTGATTTAGGCCTTTGGAATCCTGAACAGATGAAACACTCTAGTTGGGGGGGAAACCATAAATGAACAAAATTACATGCTATGTTGCAGGTGACAACTACTGTGAACAAAATAAAGTGGAGGTGGGGGGGAGGTACAGGGAGGCGTAGCACTTTAGTTGTAAAAAAGGGTTTGCAGGGAGGGCCACACTGAGAAAGTGACATTTGAGCAAAGGGTAGAAGGAAATGAGAGACAGAGTCATTGTAAGTTCTGTGCAAGCGCCTTCTGAACAGAAGAGGCGGCCCCAGCAAAGGCCCTTGGTTGGGGGCAGTGGGGCTGGTGCTTTTGAGGAACTCACGCAGGCGGCTGGGGCTGAGGCTGGAGCACAGAATGCACTGGAAAAGGAGTGGGATATGGGGGCTCAGGGGAGGCAGTAGGGCAGGATTGTGAGGTAGGGAGAGGGCTTTAACCTTGAGGCAAAGAGGAGGATTTAGGCAAAGGGACGTACATTGTTTGTTATCAAAAATCCTAAAGATCACACACAGGGAGACCACTTAGGAGGGTTCTCCAATAACCCAGGCCAGGGTGCTGCTGCTCAGACCGGGGTGGCGACTGTGGAGGGCGGGAGGGTCAGGTGCTAGATGTATCATGAAAGTACCGATAATAGGATTTCTAAATGGGTTGGATGTGGATTAAAATTTCTAAAAATCTCAATATGATACATGTGTATGCTTGCTTGTTTGTACTGCAGCGCATCAGACAGAATTAATACACATGAAACTGTTCATAATAGTTACTGGAGGGCAGGGAAGGAGAGGAGGGGAGGCGAGTTTGAGCTTTATGGGTGTACGTTTCAGTGCTGTTTGGCCTGTTGCAAATCACACTGGCCTTTGGTGGTTTGAATGAAAAAAGTCAATAATTTATTTGTACAGAGATGCTCCTTTGACTTGCCCTCACCTGTGTTTAAATATTGGCGAGGCTCACCGAGTGACTTGTCCCAATCCCCCATGCCCAAAGCAGAGCTTTGGCTGTCCATGTTGGTGTGTTTTCACCATCTGTCGAGGGCGTGGCACTGCAGGAATGTGTACTCTTTGGACCCACATACATTAAACACAAGAAAAGAGAAGCAAATATCATCCCTTAACCCTTTTGCTCTCTCTGATGGCACCAGGGGCTTCAGGAGAATGTCTCAGACAATTTGGGTGGCTTTATGTCCGTGGCTATATAGTTGCTTCTTAATATCTGGTGTCATTAACACAGAACCATGGTGCACCCTAGCCTCTGAGTGAAAAGATGCCGGTGGAGGCATGTCTTACTTTTCTCACTCTCTTTCTTATTAGCTATTGCAGGTTGGATGAAAATCACAGGAGACAGCTGTGGCTTTGTCCTGTGACTGTCCTCCACAGATATTTCCTGCTCGGCTCACAGAATTATCATCATGGTGAAAGGAAGGAATGCTTTCTAGAATGCAAGGAGTTCTGTGGCCTTTGCTAATGCTATTCCATGGCGGTGGGGGTGGAGGTAGGGAGTCAGGGAGGGGCAGGGTACTACCCGCATTCTGCATAGGAATACCTCCAATGTGCTTCACAGTGTCTGTCACCCACACAGAGACACCTGCGCATCCTCCCCTCGGAGTCTGGGAAGGGAGAACACAGACATGACTGCCGAGAAGGACTTCCTCTCACCTGTCTGTCCCAACAGCAGTTTGAGAGAGGGCAGGCCCTTGTCTTCAAGGCCAAGACCTTGGCTTTCTGCATTTTGGCACCGGATTTTGCTCTGTGCCCTGCTACCTCTGCTGAGGGAACCCTCAGCCCAGAGACTGGATGAGTGACATCCACAGAATGGCACCCAGGGGGACTGTGGCAAATTTGATGGAGACCAGGCAACACCTGACAAGGGCAGTGGGAACTGCCCCTGAGTATGAAAATCTATCAAAAATAGAATGACCTTGCCGAAACCGGTTTGGCTCTGGATAGAGCGGCTGAAGGGTCCCAGGTTCCATTCTGGTCAAGGGCATGTAGCTTGGTTGCGGGCACATCCCCAGTAGGGGGTGTGCAGGAGGCAGCTGATCAATGATTCTCTCTCATCGATGTTTCCAGCTCTCTATCCCCCCCACCCCCACCCCACCCCCACACACACAGAAGAATCTTGGGATCGTGGGGAAGTGGTGCTCGGTGCTTCATTCAAGTTGGCACTTAGCAGAGGAAGTCCTTCTCAGCAGTCATGTCTGTGTTTTCCTTTCCCAGACTCCGAGGGGAGGATGCGCAGGTGTCTCTGTGTGGGTGACACATACTGTGCACAATTCTTCTCTCCAGCACTCAAAGCATTTCTTTCTAGGATTGTAAATGGCTTCAATTTATATGTGTCTGCCTTTTCAAAAGACGTTCCAGGTACTGGTTCTGAGGCAAGTCTTCAGAGTGATGTATCTTCAGAGCTGTGTATTTTATCATTAATAACAACAGAATATGCATGCATGTTGGTGATATAAACTGTTGTTTATATTAATTATTATTATATATACTAATTATTGTACATATTAATTATTAACCATAATGACTGTATTATAATAATTATAATAAAGTGATACTTCTTTCACTTTACCAAGCAAGCCCTCCCCCCGCCTTCCCCCACCCCCCAGGCTTTCAACTTTTGCTTGTAATACTTGGCAGCCTAGTTTTTCTGAGCGTCAACTAAATTCGCTCTCAGGTGGAAAGAGCCCTGTAGCATCTAATTTGAGTCCTGGCCTTGCCATGAATGCCTGTGAAGTGAGGCAGCTTAATTGCTCTTATTTTGCAAGCTGCAGGATTCACAATTCAGAACCCCAAATGAGGACATTATTAGTGATCTGGATAACCAGGGTCAAAAAGGAAAGGAAAAATTAAAAAAGAGAGAGAAGGAAAGAGACTTTCACTGATAGAAATATTTTACCTTTTGAGAGAAGAGATTTGGGGGCTAATACCCATAAGCTTCCATGTTAGATAATTATCAACTCCTTACTCTTTTTATTTTTTACAATATTGGCAGGGACAGCATTAAGTGGCTGTGCATTTACTTATCATTGTTTCCGAAGAACCATACAAAGGAATTTAAATAGAAGAAGCTTATTTCTCTCATTTTAGAGACTACTCAGAGTCTAAACATTTTTTAAAAACAAAATCAGTCTTACCAGAAACTCTCATTAAGTTCCTAGCAAATAAAAGTCCAAACATAGTGGTTAAAAGTGTGGGCTCTCTTGCCATAGTGTCTGGGTTCCAAGCCTGGCTACACTGCTTGGGTAACCTTGGAAGAGTTGCTTAATGTCCGTCTCCTCCTCGGTAAAGGGGGTCTGAGAACAATAAGTGCCAGTGTACTAGTTAATAATGCGGATTTTTTTTCAATAGATGGAGTTATACATATGTTGATATATATATGTATGCTATTTTGTTGTATTGACAGCAAGCTTCAAAACTTCATATGTCAAATTTGCAGCAGGTGTTAACATCATATATATTTTTACACTTGAAAATGTTGAATTTTGTGCCAAAAAAAAGAGCATTTGCAAGAAGTTTTAATTCATTATTTTGAAGAAAAGTGCTTCTGAATACTTCGGGAAGCTTATGGTAGACATGCTCCATTTCAAGATACTTGTAAACACTGTTTAAATGCTTTAAAAGTAATGTTTTCGATGTGAAACACAAAGAACATCCAAGTCAACTGAAAATGTTTAAAGACCAACAGTTACAAGCATTATTGGATGAAGATGCATGTCAAACTCAAAAACAACTTGCAGAAAGATTAAAGGTTGCTCAGCAAACAATTTCCGATCATTTACAAGCATTAGGAAAGATTTTAAAGGAAGGAAAATGGGTGCCACATCAACTGAACAAAAGACCAACAGAAAACTGAAAAGTCATCAGTAAAATGTTGCTTCAACAGCACAAAAGAAAGTCTTTTTTTGCATCGAATTATGACTGGCGATGAAAAGTGGATTTATTTTGAGAATCCCAAATGCACAAAATCTTGGGTCGATCCAGGTCAACCATCAACATCGAATGTAAGGCCAAATTGCTTGGGAAAGAAGACAGTGCTCTGCATTTGGCGGGATCAGGAAGGTGTGGTGTATTACGAGTTTCTAAAACCAGGTGAAACTGTTAATATTGATTGCTACTGACAACAAATAATCAGTTTGAACCACACTTTGATCGTAAAACAACCAGAATGGGCCAGAAGACATGGCAAAGTACTTTTGCTTCATGATAATGCATCATCACACACTTCAAAACCAGTTAAAGACACATTAAAAGATCTTGCCGGGGTATTATTAACTCACCCACCGTATTCACCAGACCTCGCTCTTTCAGATTACCACTTGTTCTGATCGATGGCACACACACTTCCTGAGAAGTACTTCAAAACATACAAGGAAGTGGAAAATTGGGTCTCTGAATGGTTTGCCTCAAAACAAGAAAAATTCTATTGGGAAGGTATCCACAAATTACCAAAAGATGGGGGAAATGTGTAGCTAGTGATGGACATTACTTTGAATAAAGCACTTTTAATGTTTCTCTCGAAATTATCGTGTTTTCTCTGATTACAAAATCTGCATTATTAACTGGTACACCTGGTAAATCACAGGACAGTCAGAAGTCTTTAACAACAATAATGTTTAGTGATCACTTTCTATTCCTGAGAACTTCATTTCCACAGCAACCTCACCAGAGTTCTCCATAGAAGTGAATTCAGCCATGCACATAAGGTCCTTATGACTGTGCCTGGCCCAACTTAATCTCCATCAAGGCTCCATAGTGTTTTGTGTCCCCAAAGAGGGTGCAAAGTGAAATCAGCATGCCTTTGGAGCAAAATAAATAATTTAACAGGAGGGAGGATGTTTCCATACGAGGCAGTCTCTGTGAATCTTAATTATGAAGTGAGTTCATACAAATTTGTCAGCCAGCTCCTGCTAAATGAGATCAGCTGGAGAGTTCATATTGAAGGCTCTAATGAAAGGGGGGATTAAAAACAGTGCCAGCAGGGTAGGTGGTGCAGAGGCCTGGCAGAGCGCCTGGCTTTTGCTTCCCATCCTCCTAAATGTGACCTGAGAGGACAGTGGGTTAAAATGGTTGAAAAGCAGTGACTCAGGTGTGTGAAGCACGTTGGATAAAAAGCCAAATGATGAAGGGGAATGAAAACACTAGAGCAATGACTTTTAAACTTTTAATTTTAAGATCCCTCTACACTTTTAAAAAAATTATTGAGGGCCTCAAAGAGCTTTTGTTTATGTGGGCTACTTCTACCATATTTACTGTCTTGAATAGTAGAGCCGAGAACATTGAAAATATTTATTATTTCACTTTAAAATAATGAAAACCCATTCCTTGATAGCATAAGTAACATCTTTCATAAAATAATAGCTATATTTTTCAAAACAAAAAACGTAGTGAGAAGACTATTATTGTTTTACATTTTTACAAAATCTCTTTAGATTTTACATATCTTTTTATTAAATAGCTGGATTCTTCTACCTGTGTCACCATTAAGTCTGTTGTGATGCATCCTTTTAGTTGAATATCTAGATTGTCACATTTACTAGTAGTTAGTTGGAAAAGGGAGAAGTAATTTAATAGCTTTTTAGGAAATTATGGATATTCTTCTTTAATAATATGCCAAAATTTGACAGGTGTTTGATTTTAAAAGATTAGTTGCAATGTGAAATTTCAAATTCTATCAATGAATTTTTATACTCTCTACAAATATGAGAGAATGAGAGTGAAAAGGGAAATGATGTCTTCTTCTTCTTCTTCTTCTTCTTCTTCTTATTATTATTATTATTAAAAATAGTTCGTACATTAAAGACACCCTGAAAAAGTCGTTGGGGTCCCCAGAGGTTTTTAGAATATATATTTGAGGACCACTGTCCTAGGTAAAGAATCTCCTCCTTTCTGGTGTTTTTAAAAAATTATATATTTTATTGATTTTTTATAGAGAGGAAGAGAGAGGGACAGAGTTAGAAACATCGATGAGAGAGAAACATTGATCAGCTGCCTCCTGCACAGCCCCTAATGGGGATGTGCCCACAACCAAGGTACATGCCCTTGACCGGAATTGAACATGGAACCTTTCAGTCTACAGGCTGACGCTCTATCCACTGAGCCGAACTGGTTTCAGCCTCTGTGTGTGTGTGTGTGTGTGTGTGTGTGTGTGTTTAAATTTTTTATGTCAGCTCTTGTGGTTGCATAAATGAAGACTTGCTCAGGTTATCTCAGAAAAGGCAGCTGCATTTTATGGGTACAAATGGCCTGAACTTGACCTCTGCATTCTCCCTGGCTCATTTTTGTGGTCTACATATTCTCTTTCCCATGACACCTTAACCCTAACCCTAACCCTAACCATTAGTCTCCATTCTTTTCTCTCCTTTCTCATACTTTTTGCTTCCTCAACTGCAAACTTAATCATGCCTCCTTCTTAATATTAAGACATTTTAGCTTAAGCTCCTGTAAACATTCTCTTGATGTTTTCAAGCTCATATTTACAAGGGAAGAAATTGGTCATCTTTTTTTTGTTTTACTAATCATGACATATTCACTAGTGACATTGTGGATCAGCTGCCCTTGGGCAAGGCACTCCTGTACCCATCAGCTATGTGTGGTAGAGTGGGTCACCTGGTCTAAAGCATACTTCTGTGTTCTTTTTAAAGTGGCCGAGAATTTACTCAATTCTCTTTAAACTTGTACTTTGCTTTGAAATCCTGATGTATTCTCAGTATTCTTCAGGGGCTTCTTTTAAGACTCCAATCACTCTGAAGTGAAATGTAACAGGGAAACAACCAAGCTATGGAGAGAACTAATTGGCTTGGAATTCTATCCTATCTTGCTACCTATGTAACCTGGGGTAAGTTATTTCACTTCTTACTCCTAAAGTCTAAAGTGAGGATGGTAGTTGTACCTACCCTTAGGGTGGGGAAGGGTTGGGTAGGTGGAATCCATGTAAATCACTCAGCATATACTAAGCATCCACAGAAGTTATGCTCATCCTTAAGTTTGTTTTTTTCAGCATCAGATAAGTGGATAGAGTTTTGCCCAAGAGGATGGAGACCAGCTCCTGGGCCAGCTCACTAAAATGCCCTTTTCTCTTGCTGATGGCCTTGATTCAGGCCACCTTTTCCTCGTCACCAGATGTGGCTATTTGGAAATAGTCCCACTTAAGCACTAGACAGCTTAAGCAGCTTCTTTGTTTTCTTCTCAGCCCAACTCTTTATCTCCTTTTCTGTTTTCCCATTCCCTTCCTTCCCCACCCCCCTTTCAACACATTCCTCTGCCTTTTCCTTATATGATAAGCAGCTATAACAAAAGACCCCAAAATGTTGTAGCATGAAAAAGGGAGAAGAAATTGTTTCACTTTCTCGAACTAGTTCAGAAGCAATGGGAGAAGGAGCCTGTTCTCCACCGGGCCCTGTGAAGAGCCAGATTCCTCTCCTAGGATATTGCATTTATCTGCATGGTCGAAACTGGTTTCCTCTACACCCACATATTCCAGCCCACAGGAAGTGGGGGAAGAGGTAGCAGAGGACAAGCAAATTCTCTTTAAAAAAAACATATTCTGGAGGTTGGCACATTGGCCAAGATTTAGTCACAAGGCTATGCTTAGGTTCAAGAAAATATGAGGGGTCACATGGTCAGTTAAAACTCAGAGGAGATCAGAGTCCTAGTCCTAAAAGGAAGATGGGGCCAATGGGAGACAATTCTTAGTTTCGGCCACAAAGTTAGGTCTATCAGCAGAACTCAACAAGGCGTGGAATTTAAGGTTTTTAGCAGCGTGTTTCCTAAACTGTACAGCAACTGAACATGCTCCCTCCCATTCCTCTCTTCCTTCCGCCTGAAATGTTTCTACCACTTGCCTCTCTATCTTTGGCAAATTCCTCCTGCTCCTTCAGATCTCAATCTAGATGTCACTTTCTTAACTCTGAAGACAGTTACACCACCTCCTGAAGGCACCCCAGAGCATTTATGACAACTCCAAAAATAATGCCCTTACTTCAACAGAGTGCAGTTGCTGGCTTGTCTATCTTGCCTCTGGGTTTGAAGATTGCATCAGGGCTGGACCTTGGTCTTATTCACCAGAGTGTTTGGAGCTGACAAAGTGATCACATGCAGTGTGTGTTTCAAGATCTAACAAGATCAAGCAAAGATCTGTTGGATTGCCAAAAATAGAAATGATAACAGATGTTAGGTACTACATGGCCAGTCCTGTACTAAGCACTTTCTATTTTAACTCAATCCTCACAGCAAACATATGAGGTTGGTCCTATTTCCATCCCTATTTTATAAATAAGAAGACTAAACAACAGAGAGGTTAAGAGAAATTCATCAGCTCATTCAGACATAGGCAGTCTGGGGCCAGGGGCTAGGTTCCCACCCACGTGTTATATAGCTCCTTGGATAATAGTTCATAATAAACCACCAACCCTGCACACCCTCAGGATTCCCTTGGAAGGGGTTGAATTAACCGCCATATGCTTTGACAAACAAGTGTTGTATTTTTCATAATAGTTTGGATTTCAGGGGGAATGAAGAGACTGGATGACTTGGATGAGCCCCTGTGATCTTACTGTCCAGTGAGTGTAAGAGGTAGAGTGACCAACTCATCCCCGTTTGCCTGGGACTTCCCAGGGTTAGTATGGAAAAGTCCCATGAAGCAGGTATCCTCTCAGTCCCTGGCAAATTGGGATGGCTTGTCACTACAATGTGAGGTTTCTGTGCATGAATCTGAAGCATTCTTGCCACACCCAGGCTAGGTAGGTCCAGAAGGGAAGATCAGAATCATGGACCTGCAGTGGGCTCCCTATATAGGCCTATATCCTCTTTCTGTGCTTCTTTTCAACTCTCTTACTGATCTCAGGGCAGGTGGCCTCTGATGCTTGCCCCTGAGAGGGCCTTGCCGTAAGCCCACTGGCCTGGGAAGTCAGTCTCAGCAAGTCAAAAATGGGATCGCAAACAAGCCTGTTTCTTCTATGGAGGCGAGAGGAGATAAGGGCGTGGATTAGGCTGGGCATTTTTTCTCTGAGTAACTGTGATCGTCTTCCAGGAATCCATAGGCAGGAAGAAACTCAATTCACTTTGAACATTTATTAGGCGAATATCAACATATTCACAAAGGTTTCCCTCTGCCTTCTTTATAATCATGCCAAAGTATGCCACTCAGTTACTTTAGCTTATACTCATTGGGAAACATCATTTTAAGAAAAAAAAATGGTATTTTATTTATTTATTTAATATATATATATATATTATTTCAGAGAGGAAGGGAGAGAGACAGAACCATCAATGATGAGAGAGAATCATTGATCAGCTGCTTCCTACTCGCCCCCTACTGGGGATGGAGCCTGCAACCCAGGCTTGTACCTTTGACTAGAATCGAACTGGGGACCCTTCAGTCCACGAGTCGATGCTCTATCTACTGAGCCAAACCAGCCAGGGTGAAAATGGTATTTTAAATGTTACTATATTTATGTCAAGTACCAGAGTGATTGACATGGCTTATGCAACATAAAATACTCAGGAATTTCATTAAGTAACAATGATGTCACCACACTGCTGAAGTTTGAGTAGTGACCTCTGCAACTGTCAACATCCACTTTACGGATTCTCTACCCTCCCTTTAGCCTTAATCTTTGCTCTGGGCTAGAAAGTCATTATGTAATGAACCCCAATGGGAGCCTCAAGTAGTTGAATATTATTTTTATATTCAAATTTAATAACAGACATTTTTTCTCCTAATGAAATAGCTATTTATATACTTCTTCAATCCAATGAAGTTCATTAAATGGGCATTATGAATATAGTTTATAAAATTTTCAATTACTTATATAATACAATGGCTTATTTTCTAGGTAAAAGAAATATACATTAACAATATAATCCTGAAGAACCCAGTTGACAAGAAAAAAAAAATCTTGGTTCCCTGTCTCTTCCAACTCAATATTTTTATCAAATATTTGAAAGGAATTCTAAGTGGCCTAATGATTAATTTTGGAATAATATGAAGCTGGGAAGGATGGCTAATAAATGGTCAGAATCTAAATTCAAAATAGTCTTTTTAAAAAAATATATATTTTATTGATATTTTACAGAGAGGAAGGGAGAGAGATAGAGAGCTAGAAATGTCTATGAGAGAGAAACATCATCCAGCTGCCTCCTGCACCTCCCCCACCGGGGATATGCCAGCAACCAATGTACATGCCCTTGACTGGAATTGAACCCGGGACCTTTCAGTCCGCAGACCGACGCTCTACCACTGAGCCAAACCGGTTTTGGCTCAAAATAGTCTTAATAAGTTCCATTAACAGGCATCTATAATTTATATTATACTAGAAGCCCAGTGCACAAAATTCATGTATGGGTGTGTGTGTCCCTCAGCCCAGCCTGCACCCTATCCAATCTGGGACATCCTTCTCACAATTCAGGGCTGCTGGCCCCCAACTGCTCTCCTGCATGCCTGCCTGATTGTCCCTAATCGCTTCTGCCTGCCAGCCTAATCACCTCCTAACCACTCCCCTGCCAGCCTGATTGACATCTAACTGCTCCCCTGCCAGCCTGATCACCCCTAACTGCCCTCCCCTGCCAGCCTGGTTGCCCCTAACTGTCCTCCCTTGCTGACCCCAGTAACCCCTAACTGCCCTCTCTTATCAGCCTGGTTACCTCTAACTGCTCTCCTCTGCAGGCCTGGTCATCTGCCCCCAACTGTCCTCCACTGCAGGCATAGTCACTCTCAATTGACTTCTCCTGCAGGCCTGGTCCCCCCAACTGCTTTCCTCTGCTGGCCTGATCACTCACAACTGCCCTCCCCTGCAGGCCCGGTCCCCCCAACTGCTCTCCCCTGCTGGCCATCTTGTGGTGGCCATCTTGTGTCCACATGGGGCAGCCATCTTTGACCACATGGGGTGGCCATATTGTGTGTTGGAGTGATAGTAAATTTGCATATTACTCTTTTATTAGATAGGATAATTTAACAAGGGTAAATTTTTGCCTTTAGTTGGACAAAAACAAAATAAAACAAAACTACTAAATTAAGATAAAAAGCAATTTGTTTAAAAATACAAGTTGAAATTAACTGATAAAAGGACAATATAAGTCAATGGTGTCTGCCATATTGCTGCTAAAATCCAATGTGGCATTAGGTTGTATTAAGGGGAAATGTGGCCAGCACAGGGTGGGTGGCAGGTCTGTTAATTTTTTTCAGATCATACTATATTTAGAGACTTTTCTAAAATTCTAGATGCTGCATTTTCAGAGGCACATTGACAAATTAAAATGTATTCAGAAGAAACTGAGTGTTAAGGGTTTTGGAAACAATCATGTACGAGGAAGACTTGATGGAACTGGGGCTGTTCTGTTAAAGAATAGAAAGCTTGCCCTGCTGGCATGGCTCAATGTCTGAGCATTGACCTATGAACCAGAAGATCACGGTTTGATTCCCTGTCAGGGTACATGCCTGGGTTGTGGGCTCAGTTCCCAGTAGGTGGCGTGCAGGAGGCAGCTGATTAATGATTCTCTCTCATCATTGATGTTTCTATCTTTCTCTCTCTCTTCCTATATGAAATATATATATCTGAAAGAGGGAGCATCATTATTTCCTCTGTAATCTCTCTTACAATTTCCTTTTTCCTTGAAGATTACACTGGAAATAGAAGAAGGTTATTTTAAATATAAACATTAAAAACTTTTGTGTTATCTTGTAGTGTTTCTTTCCTATTATTCTACCTAAGTATTATGACATATCATAGCTTCCATAGCAAAACAGTCCCACCTCATCTTCAGATTTATTTATTTATTTATTTATTTATTTATTTATTTATTTATTTTAATATAATGCAACAATTTTCAAGAATTTTTAAAACATACAAAACCATGGCTGTTTAGTTAGGGCCACTGCTCTCTTTTCCCTTAGATTGTTAAATAAAAAAAATGATAACAGCCAACACCACACACCACGTCTGGTGTGATTGAGTCAGAATTATACCTGTCTTTTTTTTTTTTTTTTTTTTGCCAGATTGGCAAGAAATATATTTTTGGGGGTGCTTCAGGATTTTAGTAATTAGTTTATATGTGCCATGGAATAAAAAAGGTTGAAAATCACTTACCTAATGAATTTCATCCTTTCTGAAGTTAAAATGATGGTCCATATGCCTTTGAAAATGACTGTGCTGGAGGCTAATGAATCTGCTTTCTTGATATTCCCACATCCTCAAAGTTATTCAATTTCTTGACTTGCTGATACTATCAGAGACCATGCCTCAGTCATCCAGGCTCAAAACACAGAGTCACCTTTAACTTATCTTCTCCCTCATACCTATGATATCATCAAGTGCCAAGCCCTGAGATGCAAGCAAATTTTGTGTATTACACTGTGGCCAACCCAGGGACATTCACCGTAGATTTGTGCTTTCTGTAACATGTGGCAATGACGTATGTATTACCAAAGGCTCCTGTTGCAAGCGAAGCAGAGATTCTACACATTAGAGAGAGGCTGGGGAAAATTTGAGAAGGGGCTCCTCGTTTCTGAGTCGGCATCAGAATGTCCAGCCTTGTTTGTTACCTATGAAAGCTTCATCTGGAAGGGCTTTGGAAGATGTGTAGGAAAGTCAAACTCACAAAGCCGTGAGCACATTCATGATTTGCGTGTAGCTGCTAGGAGGTAGGGGGACGGCCTGCATGATCCCTAGAGTCCGTCCTAGTCTGAGAGCTGTGACTGTGAAGCCCTGGCACAGAGAACAGCTGCAGATGTGACAGGAAATTGTAGGATATGGGAATTCAGTATGAGGCAAAAATGTCCTGTTTTGTTCTCAGACTCCTGGGTCTCCAGGGCTTAGGGCCAAATGTTGGAGACTGGGAAGTGCAAGGGAATGTTGTGATATGTTTCTACAGCTCTATTTGTTCAGATCAAAGCTTAGACAATCTGTTTTCAACATCTATGTTGTGAAAACTTTTTCTAGACAGGGCTGCTGGGGTTAGAGAGTAGCCAGAAGTCACTGTTGGCTTTATCTCTTCCTCTGAGAGCTGAGGTATAGTCTAGGGCATTCCAAAGAGCAACAAGCTGGCCTCAGCGACATCCAAAATTCTCCCCCTCCACAGTATAGGTAATATACCTTGGCCATCCCAGCCAGGAAGTTATCTTGTCACTGGGCCTGATGAACTTAGAGCTGGCTTTCCACACCTCCTTAAGGCCCTGTGAGAAGTTTTCAGACAGTAGGAAGCCTGGCAGGAATGTCTGGGACTTGGGGACATGCGGAACCCCTTGTTCCCAGGTCACGTGCTCCCAGCTTGTGGTTCTAGGACACAGGGTCAAAGTTGTGGAGTCTGGGGAAATCTGGGTACTGTTGTGAAATGTGGGTAATGTTGTGAAACTCAGCCCCATCTTCCTTATCCTGCCTCAGATTGTCTGTTCTTGATAAACATATGGGAGTCTCTTCCCAATTGATGTGGGAAAGCAATTGGAGGCTTCTCCATTCGGCCTCCCTCCATCACTGACAGTGTGCTTTTCAGGAATTTTCAGGAAGGGCAGGTAAACTATGACCCGTTGGCCATGGGGAGTCTGTGTGGAGCAGCAGGCCAATCAGAGGTGAAGCTCTTAAGGATCCAACTAAGTCACTAAGATGATCACTAAGTCACCTCTTCTTGGAGGTCCTTAGCTTCTGGTCACAGGACTGGCTGTTCATTGGTGTGAAGTTCTCGGTGAGATGGGAAGTGAAGTTTGCCTCTTCCATGCTGCTAGAGTCCTCTTTCTACTCAGGAATATAGGCTCTGGCTTTGTGAATCTTTTGTTTGTTTGTTTGTTTGTTAGTTTGTTGCCATTTCTGTTTAATAAGAAATTCTTTTAAAATATATTTATTAATAGCATTGTTTAATTCCTAATGGAGACAGATGTTATTTCTGCTCCATCTATATTTCAATGCATGCCAACCCAGTGTGTTCTAGACAGCTTTATTGAGATATAATTGATATAAGTTTAAGAAAACTACAACATTTAATGAACAAAACTTGATGGGTTTGAACATAATCCTGTGAAACCATCCCTATTCTCAAAATCATCAACATTTCATGTCCTCTCAAAGTTTCCTCCTGTAGACTCTGGCTTTGGAAGGGAACTGCTATAAGGCGTAAGGCATCTTTGTAGAGTCACACAGCTACAAAATAACGAAGGAAGGAAGGAAGTACCTGAACACAGGTTATCTTCCCTTTAATCACTCCTCTACATGTCCTGTTCTCTTGACTTTGCCTTTGATAGTCAGATATGAATATACCAGCTGTAATGAATATTTCTATGTAAGCTCCTTGAAAAGTTTAATTTTTTTCTTAAGCAATAGTTTTTTATATCACTTACCTCATGATTCATTAAAGAAAAGGCAGGAAATTCAGCAAAGTAGAATAAGGAAAGAAAGAAAGAAAGAAAGAAAGAAAGAAAGAAAGAAAGAAAGAAAGAAAGAAAGAAAGAAGAGGAGGAAGGAAGAGGAGGAAGGAAAGGGAAAGAGTCAACATTAAACTACTAATATTTTGAGTTTATTTTTTCTGTAATATTTATCTAAGGCACATTGTTTGAAGGATAAAGATCCAAGTAGAAATTTAAAAACATGAATCTTTACTTGTAATAAAAATAGCTTCCCTAACCTGGCTGAGCGTGTACAGCTTGCTTAGAAATTTCAATGGGAGCAAAGCTCAACAGGTTACAGGGACTAAGATTAGAAAACGTGAGTGACTAATAGCACTAAGGAAAGCAGATTTTAGGACCAGGTATTCTGCTCTCATCTGGCTCAGGGCTGTGAGCAGCTGAATGTGCTGAAAATACAAGTGTGGTTTTGGAATACAGGTGGAGCCCTGGAGCTGCAGTTTGCATTGGAGTCTTGGCATTTCTTCCAAGGAGCTCATGGTCCTGATTAAGTCACATGGACAAAGACAGTAGATACTGCTTGTGTTTCTGTCAGTGACAAAGGGAATCATAATTTAGCAAGTTGAATCCAGGGTATAGTTAGAGAGAGAAGAGTTGAGATAGAACAGAAACTCCTAAACTACTGGATGATAAGTCCTTGGTATCCAGCGCTTTAGTAATTGTCATTAGCAATGTGGTTTGGGGGTTAGGTGGAGACAGGAACTAATGGGACTGGCCATTTTTTTTTCTTATATTGCTTGCAGAATATCTCTTCTCTGCCAAACTTGCTCATTTTGGTGTAGACTTTGGTGTAGACAATTTTGGCATCTGGTTATCTTCTATAATTTTGTTATGAAATTTCCTGTGGAAAACAGGGCAATCTGTTTCTTAAATTTCCTGCAAATATAAATTCAATTACACCTAAAAAAAATTTGAGAGCTTTTTTATTTCCACCATTCTGATAGACAATTGTGCAAGATTCTAAGAAGCATACACTTTGTTTTGACTTCAAAAGATATACTTAAGGATGCAAGACATAAAACAAATAATAATCGAGTATGTCATAGGTCTCAAAATGGCAAAGGATGGTTGTTTTAGAGATAAGAGACATTGTATCTCAGGACTTCCAATTGATGGCACTGTCGTGTCTGTTTTTCAATGTGTGGGTTTTTACCATTTACTGGATTAAAAAATTAATTGAGTGGATTTTGCCCACCATTTAAAAATATAGAAGAAAATATGAAAGTGTACTACATTTGGGAAGATTATGCATTATTTCCTGAACATTGTTTTCAGTTGTAAACACACACACACAAAAGTGTATGTGATGAGGTCATTATACAATGTAGTCCTTCTTATGAATTCAATTAAACAAGTTTCAAAGATGCTTCCATTAGCCAAAGTTATCTAAAACCCAGATCTTTATTACTACCCCCCTTAAATGCCTAAACTCTTCCAGGCCCATTAATAATAATGCTTAAAAAAACTTTTTAGGAAGTTTCGATGACAGCATTCTTAGTACACAAGTCAGCCAGAGGACTGTCCTTATAATAATAGCAGCCAACATTGACTGAACAGTGTTAATATGTTGGGCATTGTGCTAAGTGCTTTTCACTCATTGTTCAAACCACCTCTCATAACCACGCTATGAGGTGGCTGCTATTATTGTTCCTGTTTTTCAGATGATAAAGGCGAGGCTATAGGAAGAAAAGTAACTAGTCCCAGCTCACTCAATAGTCAAACTATTTCACCACCAGACGACATTATTTTCAAGAACAAATCCCTAATGGAAAGCTTGGAAACTTGTGAAACATCCTTTTGCTGTCTAACTCTTTTGAAATGTTCTTCAGTTATCACTGGCACAATTCAACCCCCTTTGATCCCAACAGAAGATTTACAAAAGGCGTCTCTATGATTATGGCTGTAGAAGGTGCGGTGATAGGGGAAGATGTTGATTCCCAATCTGATTTGATTCTAAGGGACCTGTTTCCTTCATTCCCCACAGACTCTGGCCAGACAGGCCCAAATTCTTGGGTTCTGATGCAATACTGCTCACCCCACTGAATAGTGGGATATTTCCTTGTTCCTTCCTTCTATGAAGAATGAAGTTTTCTCCCCACCAGAAAACAACAATCCTAAATTGGGGAGTTCCTGGAACTAGAATGAATTTCTCTGGTTCAGATCAGTAAACTTTTTCAACAAAGGACCAGGTAGTAAATATCTTAGGCTTTGAAAGCCATATGGCCTCTGCCAACTATTTAATTCAGACATTGTAATTGGAGGGTGACGTGATACTTAAAACAAATGAGTATGGCTGGACTTGGCCTGCGGACTGTGGTTTGTCAAACTCCTGTTAGTTCAGGAGCCTAAAACTGCCTCCTCTCTTATGGCCAGTTTGGGGAAAGAAAAGCATAATTTTGTTCTTTTTTTTTAGTTTTATAGTCACCTGGAATACTTTTCACGGTGTGTCCTCATTCTCCAATATTCAGACAGCCTCCCACCAGCTCTTCTGCAACAAGACCTAATAATATTTAGAGTCTGGAGCATATCTGAGTTTTGTTCAAGAGATCCTCATATCTTTGTAGGCCCACCTGTCATCAGATCATGTAAATGTGGGTTGGGTCTACCCATTCTATTCCAAAAGAGGGACCCCAGGGAGGGGGGCACTGTGTCCTTCAGGATTTCTTCCTCATTTACTCAAGAGCCAAACTAGAACAGTCCTCACCAAATGAAGCCAACATCTACAAATAACTGGTAGTAAAATGACCCCACATCCCTAGTCACAGGGAATGTCTGTGCTCAATGCAGCCTGTGCTCTCACGTAGGAAATTTCCTTAGACTAAGAGAGTCTTCTGTACCTCAAATTCCACCAAACCCAGAGGGCTGCTGTTTGAATTTTCCCTCTCTGTGACCCCACACCTTTAACTTTCAGTTTAGCTTCTAATTAAAAAGAAAATAGCTATCCTAATACAGTATTCAGTTAAAAAATAAGAATGTTGCTCAGTGGTTGAACATCAAACCATGAACGAGAAGGTCATAGTTCAATTCTCCTGGTCAGGGCACATGCTGGGGTGGTGGGCTTGATGCCTAGTAGAGGGCGTGCAAGAGGCAGTAAATCAATGATTCTCTTTCATCATTGATGTTTCATATCTCTCCTTTTCTTTCTCTGAAATAAATAAAAACATATGGAAAATAAAGATACAAAATCTAGGGTAATGTGGCCTGATGGTTTTATAAAACAATGTATTATAAAATTAGTTATCTTCCTTCCTTCCTTTTCCCCTTCCTCCCTTCCTTCCTTTCTTCCTCCCTTCCTTCTTTTCTTCCTTCTTTCCTGCATTTTTCCCTTTCTTTCTCTCTCTCTTTTTTCTCTCCCTTTTTTTTGTACTAATATATTAATAATCTCCTACTACTTTCTAAGAGGGTCTAGCCCAGGAACAAGAAGGTCCATCTCCCACTTAATTAGAGGAGAGGTGTGGGGGATATTAGCTTGGAGGAATGAAAGATAAGCTACATTGCTCTGTCAGGAAAGAAAACATCAAGAATCTGGGAGAGCCAAAGCCGGTTTGGCTCAGTGGATAGAGCGTTGGCCTGCGGACTGAAAGGTCCCGGGTTCGGTTCCGGTCAAGGGCATGTACCTTGGTTGCAGGCACATCCCCAGTAGGGGGTGTGCAAGAGGCAGCTGGTCAATGATTCTCTCTCATTGATGTTTTTAACTCTCTATCCCTCTCTCTTCCTCTCTGTAAAAATTCAATAAAATATATTTTTTTTAAAAAGAAAGAAGGTAACATGTGTTAATTGTATCCCCAGAAAGAAATTAAAGCTAATAGCCTTTTATGGGTTATTTTCATCTTCATGTTTATATAGATGGAGAAGAAAGGGAGGAAGGCTTTTGAGGACATTGAGCATTTGTGAAGAGCTAAGTAGGGTTGCTAGAAGGAGGAAGTGTCTGTCTAAAATCTTTTCATACTCCATTTCTCCCAAGCAAAGCATGGTTAGAAAGTGGAAAAGGATAAATATAGCACTGCACTTCCTCTCTGAAACCCCTCATGGGAAAAGGCATGGAGTGGGTGTAGGAGATGCATCGGGCTGATGGGGTTCTTTCCCACGTTCTGTGTTTAGGAGGAGAAAAGAGATTGTTTTGTATATTAGAAGATGGGAAAATGGATATTTAAAATAAGCTTCTTTTGCATTTTTGTTGTACTTTAAAAAAATAATATCAACACACTTTTACATCCCCAGCCTAAGTTGATTTAAGGTAGGCGTTTTATGGGCATTTTACAGAGGATTTATTTCATGATTTTATTTTTTTTTTCTTTTCTTTGAGGAGAGGTAAAGATGTTATACCAGAGACATAGAAGTATGGAACAGACTGTGGAATCTCAGAGGGAAGGCAGGGGTGGGTGGGAAGAGGTCAACCAAAGAACTTGTATGTGTATATATGCATAACCCATGGACACAGATAATAGTGTGGTGAAGGCCTGGGGTGGGGGTGGGCTAGAAGGGGTCAATGGGGAAATGGGGGTGGGGGAGAGAAAGGAGACATATGTAATACTTTTAACAATAAAGTTTTGTTTTTAAAAAAGCAGAGGACACATACAAGAACTGGGGTCCTCATCCAGTTCAGCGAACATTTAGTAAGGGCTTACCTGAGGCTAGCCGCTGTTTAGGGGGTGAGGAGTGAGGGCAGGTCAAAGATGGAGGTGGAAACCCTATTCTTTGGGACCATTGTGTAATACAGTGGCTCTCATCCTTAGGAGCATGTCAGAATAACCTGGGGGGGGGGGTGTCTATTGAAAAAACACTGATGCTAGAGCCTCATCCCAGGCCACTGATTAGAATCTTAGGGGTAGGGTCTGAGCATCAGTATTTTAAAAAATCACACCAGGTGACTCTAATATGCAGCAAAAATGAATGGCAGTCTAAAAGCAAAGGCGGAAAAGGCAGAGAGTTGCATCTCCAATACTATGTGCCATGAAAAGAATGTGTGAGTCCCAGTGCATCATGGCAGAGGAGAAAGAGACTAATATTGCCTCGGGGAAGGGATGTTCCATGAAAGAGTCACAGGAGAAGGCACACTCAAACTCAATCTTAAAGGTCAAATAGGAGTTTACCAAGTTAGACAAAGGGGGTGGGTGGGGTGCATGCCATGCCAAGACATCAGCCAGTGCCAAGGCATAGAGGTATGAAATGTGGGGTGTATCCTGGAGCTATGTAGGGAGGGACAGGCATTAGTTCGCTAGGGCTACAGAAACATAATAGCACACTGGGTGGCTTGAACAACCAAAGTGTATTGTCTCATGTGCAATGAGCAAGCACCATGGATTGAGGTAGAGGGAAGGGTGAGGAGGATCCTAAGGGTAGTGATTTGTTCTTTTAGCACTCCAGGCCCGAGAGGTGGGCCATGAAAGAAAGACTTCCCAAAGAAAGACTTGATAAGACTTGGGAACCAGCTGACATGTCAGGTAGGAGTGGGAAAGGAGGACTGGATTAAAAAAAAAAAAAACACCTCAGAAGGTAGTGTTTAGCTTTTATGATTTTGTTTTGTTTTTAACAGGAATGGAGAGGTTCATCTTTCAGGGAGAAGAACGAGTTCAATTTCAGTTTGGTGAACAAGGGGATAGAGGGCATCCAAATGGAAACAGAAGCAGACCACTAGGAGGTAGGGATGAGCCCTAAAGAGGAAGCCAACCACCAAGGGAGGATGGTTCACAGTCCAGAGGCAATGATAACAATGACAAAAATGGGCAAAGGCGGGGGCTCCATTTTGCTCTCTTTGTACATTTATCCTCTCCTGCTCCATCAGTGTGTCTGGAGGCCAGAGATAAGTGATGTCTTGGCTTCTACTGGGCCAGCTAGAATGACTTTGACCACTTGAGGCACTGGCTCTCAAAGGTTACAGTGGTTGTTGTGTAAGCGTTGGAAACCAGAATACCAGGGCTGGCAGGTGTGTTGTCATTGGAGGATAGTAGTTTTGAGCTGCCATCAAAAGCATGGCCATTTTTTCCAGTTGGTGTGGTTTAGTGGCTGAGTGTAGACCCATGAACCAAGAGATCATTAGTTGGATTCCCAGTCAGGGCACATGTCTGGGTTGTGGGCCCAATGGTCAGTAAGGGGCGTGCAGGAGACAGCCAATTGATGATTCTCTATCATCGATGTTTCTCTTTCTCTCCTGCTCCCTTCTTATCTCTCTCAAATCAATGATAATTTTTTAAAAAAGCATGGCCATTTAGTTTTCCTCAAAATATATTTCAACATTCTGCTGAGCTTCCAAGAGAAAGCAAATATGGCTTCTGGAAGTGCTGGGTTCTGGGGGACGCGCAGAATAACTCTGGGCTTCCTTTGGAGGTCCCTATAAAAGCTGTCATTCCTCTTGTCCCGTCTTTTCCAAAGGTGGATTTAGCCTAAAGCCTGTGCTACATAATTTGGGACATTAGGCCAGGAAAGCCCCTTGAATGACATGTGATAAGAGTACTGGAGTAGCTATTAGGACACCCGAGTTCTAATCCTGACTCAGTTCCTGAGATATTCGGCAAGTCTCTTTACAGACATTGAGAATGGAAGAAGTGGATGATATAATCTTCAAGGCTCCTTGAAGCTCCAAAGTATCATAGTTTTTAGGTCTTAATTGGAGTCCTAGGAGGAGTGATGACCAAGAATATTTAATGCTTGCTGCACCTGAGATTGGAGGATCAGTCTGAAAGCAATATATTTGTGAGAATGGAGAGACAGTTGTTCTTATTTATCCTTTTTTTTGGCCTCTTTTGGTCCTAAAGCTGGTTTTCTTCCCTGAGGTCTTCTGTCACCTAATGTTTACTCAGAGAACTATAATCACCAGAAATTGCCAAATGCAAGCAGTTTGGGCCAGATTGACTTCTCAGCAATTAAACCAAACAGTTGCTCTAAAGATATGTTTGCCCTTTCTCAGCCACTGTGGCACCAAGGATAAACTTCTCCCATGGCATTGGGCCCCATTTGCCAATTTGTGCAGATAACAAGCATCTTTCCCTTGGCAATGGAGATTTTCCTGTTAAGGCATGAAAAGGAGGTACTGTCAGTTTTATTATAATTTTTTTCTTTTTCTTTAAAAATTTTTTTAAAAATAAAAATTATTTGTATCTTTTTGTTGTTAATCCTCACTGGAGGATATTTTTTCCCATTGATTTTAGAGAGAGTGGAAGGGAGAGAGGAGGGAGGGAGGGAGAGAGAACAACATTGATGTGAGAGAGACACGTTGATTAGTTGCCTCCTTCTTGCACCCTGACTGGGACCAGGGATGGAACCTGCAACCCAGTTACGTGCCCTCCACCGGGAATCAAACCTGTGACCCTTCGGTGCATGGGCCATCACTCCAACCACTGAGCAACACCAGCCAGGGCTGACTCATTTGTTTTATGACTCCTCCTATAGAACTAGGTGGAGTGATGACTAAGTTAAGGGAGGGCCTTACAGGGCAAGGGAAGCCTCTTGCTAGATGTGGGAAGTGATTTTTTTTGGAACAGCAAATAGGTCCTATATTGCTTGACAAATTCTAGGCAGCTAACAAGCACAGTCGTTCCATGTTCCTTTGCTTGAATTTTGGTTCTTGAGATATGAACATGACATTAGAGAATACCAGGGAAATCCAACACTGAGAGGTGAAATAATGTGCCAAGAATGCCTTAGAGTTCATGATAAAGGAGATAAGATTAGAATTCCAGGGGCCCAAACTTAACTCAAGATGCCATACCTCTTCATTTGTGAATATATGCATTTGGCATCTTGTAGAAGATACTGGCTACCCGGCGACAGCCACACTTTCCTCCTCAGACTTCATACTTCCTCATTGTCTAAAGCAAAGGAGTGAGTCAGAATGTTTCATGGTACGTGTACCTCCAAAGACCAGAAACAGTATATTTTTAAACTCTGAATCCCATTTTCCTATTTCTCCATTTCTCTCAGACAGTAGATAGTTTCACTTCTCTGTAACGCTCCAACAAAAAACATAAAAGAGATTAGACCTGATTGTGAACCTATGGACAACGTACCTTAAACATGTGTAAAGCAGTAGGAGGGAGCTGGGGAAAGAGTGTTTCTGAACCCTGAGGTTGGATAGAAATCCTAGAACCCATAGCACCCATGCCTGTCAGGCAGGAGCGCATGTGAACGTAGTAAGTGGTGCTAATTGTAGAGGACCGGTGACTCCACAGCTCCCTCCGAAGGGTTTGGCCAGGCAGCCTTCATAGCCGTTTTTGTCTTTATCTGCTCTAAGTCTCCTTTTCTTTAATCCAGGGGTGGGGCTGGCCAAATCATTAGGTCTGGCCCCGCCAAGGCATTAGGGTTAGTTAATTAAATGTTTGACCAAATACAACAGGCTCATTTTTTATGTTGATAATTTTTATAGCCTGGGAATGATCTTATAAATACCCAAATGGCCCTTGGCAGAAAAAAAGGTCCCCCACCCCTGCCCCAGAGCTATACAGCCTCCAAAAATAACAACTATTTGAAAAGCAAGATCTGATCATTCATCGGGCTTATTTCTAAGTTAAATAGCACGCATTTCATAATCTTTTCTTTAAATCTACAAAAATATTTTTAGACACCAGTGGATTGCTGATTCCTAGAACTTTCTCATTTCACAACATCCTTCAAATTGTGAAGATTCCTCTCGAATCAGTTTCTGCATAACTCAGGGTATAAATATACATTTGTATAAAAGCCCCTAGTGACCCCTGTCCTACTCAGGAGGCCTTTGTTTGGCACCCTCACCCCCTATTACCCTTCCATCCTCACCCCCTCCCCTATTAGGAGCCAGCCTCCTGACAGCAGTAAGCCATAGCAGCAATGGAGGTGACAGAAAGGCTATAATGAACAGGCAAAGGGCACAGCTGATGCATCGGGACTGGGCTCAGGTATAAAAGGTGCAAGTTGCTCTCTCCACCTTTTTGGCTCCTAGGCAGTCACTGGGTTTAAAATGCCATAAAATCAGCAATGATTTTCATAATAATGACCAGGAATTATTTAGAAAACACGATGTTCACAAAGGGTATGAGCAATACAAGGTGGTTCAAGGGTTGAAGTATGTTTCTCGTCCTGGATTGTGTTGCAACTAACATTTTTTTTCAAGTAAGAGAGGTAAATTAGATAGACATTTTCACCCACACATACCGTCGGAAAAATGTAAGCCAAGAGATTTTCTGTTAGCAACCCAAAAAATTAAAGGGGGGGGGGGAGGGGTGTAAGGAAAGAGACAAGTCCCCTTTAGGCAATTAGGGATTGCTACAGAGGTAGACTAGGTAGGGGGTGGAAGGACCTGCCTGGCTATGGGCTTTTACTTTGCATGGACATTTATTTTGAACACTCCATTTGAAATGCACAGCAACCTCTGGGTTCAAAATGGCACCGTGGGTGCTTGGAATGTGTGTAACAGTATGGAGGCGGGTGAAGTTAAGGTTGGGGTTTCATATCTCCAGGGCCTTAATGGGTGTGTACGGTAACTTCCGGACTTGTAGCGCTAGCCACCCTGCCCAAAGCTGTGTATATCAGGCTTCGAAGGACAGGTGGGAGGAAGTTCCAGGAAATCATACCTATATTCAGCAACTTACCCAGCTTTGATGATGAATTCATCTTTCTCTATCAGGATCACATTTTGATTGTTTGGATCTTAACCAAATGTAAAGTGTAGGTCATCTCCTCCTGGAGGTCACAGGCCTGACCTACTCTAAGCCCTGTAAAGTTCTGCAAATGCTCTTAATAAATTATTCATTCAACATTCACTCAGATATTTGCTGAGTGCCAACTGTGTACCAGACAAGGCTTTAGACCTGGAAAAAAATAGACCAAAATTCCTATCCTTATCACCTTTATGGAGGACATACATAGTTTTTTTTTTAAATAAATCTTTATTGTTCAGATTATTACAGTTGTTCCTCTTTTCCCCTCCATAGCTCCCCTCCACCTGGTTCCCATCCCCCCATTACCCCCTCCCATTGTCCTCATCCATAGGTGTAAGATTTTTGTCCAATATCTTCCCACACCCCTCACACTCCCTTTCCCCCCGAGAATTGTCAGTCCATTCTCTTTCTATGCCCCTGATTCTATGATATTCACCAGTTTATTCTGTTTTTCAGATTTTTTATTCACTTGATTTTTAGATTCACTTGTTGATAGATATGTATTTGTTGTCACTTTGTTGTTCATATACATAGTTTTTTGTATGTGCTGTATTTTTTTTTGTCTCTAACCAAAATGAAACCGAAGATAGTGAAATATGAAGCAAGAGAAGCAAACACTGATGAGGAAAGGGCCCAGCTGCATCAGGGGCCCCAGCAGGGACCTCTTCCCAGGTCTGGCTGTGCAGCAGAAGTAGCTGATAAAATACAGAGGGCTAGGCCTCACTCGCAACTCCTCAGAATTAATGCTCTTCCCTCCTTCCTTCCCTCCCTCTCTCCCTCCCTTCCTCCCTCCCTCCCTCCCTCCTTCCCTTCCTTCCTTCCTTCCTTCCTTCCTTCCTTCCTTCCTTCCTTCCTTCCTTCCTTCCTTCTTCCCCCTCTCCCTCCTTCTCTCCCTCCGTCCCTCCTTCCCCTTTTCTCTTCTCTTCTCTTCTCTTCTCTTCTCTTCTCTTCTCTTCTCTTCTCTTCTCTTCTCTTCTCTTCTCTTCTCTTCTTTTTAAAATTGATTTTAGAGAGAAAAGAAGGGCAAGAGAGAGAGGAACATCGATCGGTTGTCTCCTGTACACACCCTGATCCAGATGAAATCTTCAACCTGGGTATGTGCCCTGGTGGAGAGTAGAAACCACAATCTTTCCATGCACTGGACAACGTTCCAACCAACATTGGCAAGGACCAGGAATTAAAATTTATAAAAGATCCCAGGTGACTCTGAAGTGGCCAGTCCTGAACTCTTCCCAAACTGATGTTTGGGAATCATTGAGCTAAAAGCTTTCTTGAAGTTTGTATCTGTCAGCATTCATGTAGGAAACAAAAGGAACAATCACTTGGATAAGCTGGGATGTTTACAAAGGGATGATTGACAAATGTGTGGTCAGGCTGTTGGGAACCACCAAAGGATGGATGGTACAGATCCCCGAGGTGGGTTGCAGGGGTCATCTGTTGACATCTCTAACCTGGAGGCAGAGAGGCTGGGTGGAGAGGCCTCTTAAAAGGAGTGTGACCTTCATTTGAGAGAAGGAGCCAGCTGGTTTGTACCAAATCTAGTAGAAATCCAGAGGGCCAGAAAGTGCACTGATACAGACCATGTGCACAAAAAAAAAAAAAAAAAAAAAAAAGGATGAAGAAAAAGATGGAGGAAGAAACTGAGACAGCAAATGAAGATATTCACCCCAGGCCTTTTTCAGCTGTGGGGACATGTGAAAATATAATGGTGTCCAAATTCGATCTGAAACTATAGTCCTGGTATTTCATGGCAAAATTGCTTTCATGAGCTGAATGACTCTTAGACCCTTATTAACTCGACTTGGTACTCCCAAGACAATAAAATGCTAGGTGTTTGTTCTTGCTTTTTTCTTTTTTGATCACAGTTAATATTAATTAAGTAATCATATTCCATGTACTATAATAATTTTACTTTAATTTATAGAACAGCACTTCAAAGTAAAAATTATTTTATAGGAAAGAAAATCAATGCACAGAAAGGTTAAGGAATTGACCTTGGGTCACATAGCCTGTGAGCTTAAAGCCATGAATTGAGGTCAGGTCTGCCTTGTATCAGTGCCCAGGCTATAACCTTTATGCTCTTTTGTTAAGCCTCTCCAGGCAAATGTAGATCCCAGCCATTCTCAGAATTGTGTAAGGCTACGTACGCTCTAAGCAATTTTGTCAAGAACAAGAAACCACAATTTCTTGTCTTCTTTTTTAAAAAAATATATATATTTTATTGATATTTTACAGAGAGAAAGGGAGAGATATAGAGAGCTAGAAATGTCGATGAGAGAGAAACATCGACCAGCTGCCTCTTGCAAACCCCCTACTGGGGATGTGCCCGCAACCAATGTACATGCCCTTGACCGGAATCGAACCTGGGACCTTTTAGTCCGCAGACCAACGCTCTACCACTGAGCCAAACCGGCTTCGGCAATTTCTTGTCTTCTTGAATGTTCTCAGAGATGGTCTCATACTTATTCATTACTTATCGATATTTGTGTTTGTTAAATATTACATATCTTCTCATATATTCTCAGGAAGCAACTTGGGCCTCATGGATTGACCATCTATGGTTTCCTGCATTCATGGTTCAGGGCTGAAACTCCAGGTTGGCACACTGCTCTGAGTTCTGCTGCTGCCTCTGTGGTCAGGACAAAGCTAGGATGATCATCTGCTCCAATGTGTCCCGGATGGAGGGGTCTCTCTGGATGTGGAACTCCCAGTGCTACAAATGGACCAACCCAGATAAGCCAGGATGGCATTCTGGTAAATGCCAGGTTTTTGTTTTGTTGATAGCTTCAGTTTTGTAATGAGCTTCAAAATGATTTTTAAAAAATATATATTTTTATTAATTTCAAAGAGAGAAAGGGAGAGGGAGAAAAAGAGGGAGAGGGAGAGAGAGAGAGAGACAGAGAGAGAGAGAGAGAGAGAGAGAGAGAGAGAGAAACATCAATGATGGGAGAGAATCATTGATTGGCTGCCTCCTGCACGCCTCACACTAGGGATTGAGCCTGCAATCTGGGCATGTGACCTGATTGGGAATCGTACTGTGACCTCCTGGTTTATAGATTGACACTCAACCATTGAACCACACTGGCTAGGATAAAAATAAAATTTGAAAACACATTTTTATTTATTTATTGTTGTTGTTACAAAATAGGCACAGGGGTGTCAATACAACATGAGGTATGTGGCCAATAATATTGTATAATAACTACTAGTATGTATGGTGCCTGGTAGGTACTGGAATTATTTGGGGAATTTCTTTATAAATTATATAATTGTCTAACCACTATGATATACACCTAAAGCTAATACAATATAATATTGAATGCCCACTGTAATTAAACAATGAAAAATAATTTAAAAATTATAAAAGCCAGCATTTTAAAAATAATTAAAAGGCCTAATTCTTTCCCTCCACATTTTCACTCTGTTTAGACCCTGGTTAGATTTATCCCGGCAGCATCCTAAGTCTAGTTTCTGGCCCTTCCTTAGGACAAATAGCTGAGGCATAGAAGTTACATGATAGGACAGGGACAGGGAATTCAAAGAAGGCTCAGCCCAGTCACCCAGACAAGTCTCCAGGTGGCCAAAGATGGCATGTGTTGAGGATGTGGGTCATCCTCAATAGAGCTCAGATCCCCGTCTCTTACAGTTTTAGTCCTGGACATGTGATACTTGGCCACAAATGCCTATGCTTATTGCAAGATGCTGTCATCGCTGTTCATTGCTCATCTCCCTGGTAGACAGAAAGATCCTTGAAGACAAGGGCCTGGCAGCTCAGGGGTTACAACTGGGCCTGCTCCATGGCAGTGACTCGGTGACTTGCTGGGGAACAGCTGGGATACAAGAGGTGGTACACAGACTCAAGATTTGTTTGTGAACTTCCTCTACTCATCATGAAACTCAGCTTTAATGTCATCCTTGAAACACACAAGGCACTTGAGGGGAAGGGAGAACAAGGTGTCTCACCTTATTGTACGTTTTCAATCTCACTCCCCAAAGATCCATCTGTCCTGGGGTCTCTGCCAACTTTCACCAACTCTACAGGAGCCAGAGAACCAACACAAGCCAGCCCCCGGGCCTCCAGGTTAGCTGGCTTTCTGACGCTCACTTGACCTTCATGCTCCCTGGTTGTTTGGGGGATACCGGACAATGAAAAACGTTTACTTATTATTGTTTTTTTTTAAGGGGGAAAGAATTAGGTTCATTTAAGTGGCTGAGGCTTTCCCAGGAAAGCTTGCAGAAATCTATTCACCCAGTATGGTATTATTAAACGTAGAAAGGAGGATGGTGAAGAAGAAATTAATATTTACAAAGTACTTACTTTGTGCCAGGCAAAAAATGCTAGCTTTTTATATGCAGGAATTTATTCCATGCCAAAAAATATGAAATTAATTACCATTTCCATTTGCAGGTGAGGCTGGGATGTGGTTGTGTAACTTACCTAAAGTCATATAGCTGGTAAGAGGCAGAGGTGGGGTCTGGAACCAAGTATAGTGCGCTCTAAAGCCCTTGTGCTTGTTTGCTGACAGGTAGTCTTGAAGCATTGCAGCTGCCTCCTGTGGCCCCTGAAAATCTCTGAACTGGCTCCTGGGCCGCCAGGTTTCTTCCAGTGTCTGAGGTTACCCAGTTACTAAACTTGACCAGGAAGTGTTGGGTTATTTCCAGAGAAAGTCTGTTAGACACATGGAGCTAAGAGTGGGGAGGCGAGGGAACCTCCCTACCAGGAAGACAAAGCGACCGTGGCTTTGGGACTTCTTTATGTTACCTGGGAAGACACCCCATGTATAAGTGTTAATAAAGTCTAGGGCTCAATTTCCCCATCTCCAATACTCACAGACAGTGTGAACAGCTGCCGAGGCTCTCTCCTCCTCTCTTCTCCCTGCCGGGTAAACAGCGGGCGAGGTGCAGGGCGGGCCTTGGGGTTTGGGTTCCGTCTTTTGAAGATCAGTGCCCTCTGCAGGTTGAAGTCAGAGACGCAAATGCAGAAGGATAAAAAGGACAATTTTCTGCCCCTGCTCTTTATCTAAGTCCCTGCCTCAAAGCACATTAGAACTAAAGACCCGGGACTTTGGAGGAGCATTAAAAAAAAAAAAAAAAAAAGTGACCCTGAGCACGGAATAGCATGGAACCACTGGGCTGGTGATAACAAACTCACGTGGTTCCTCAAATCTATGCCCATGGTTAAGTCCTAAGGTGGATCTTCCTGTGCGTTCTATCCTGTTCCAAGCTAATGGGGCTCAGGAACAACCCTTCACCCAGGGGGAGGGACTCCTGGTGAAAAGGCAGCACCTCCATTCATGGAGGACTCAGTGCCACATCGGTGCTGTCTTTGTTAAGAGACAAGAAGGCCGAGAGAGCAAGTCTAGATTAGCTCTATGGATCTGCTCCAGCCGGAAGCCAAGTCAGCGGCCGCAGGGGCCGGAGAGAAGCGGCCTAACATTGGTGGAGCACCTACCCCGTGCCGGGCGCTACTTCAACTCACTGACCTCCTTAAGAAGAGGAGTGCTATCTCTTTAAGTTCTTGGCTGAGTTTATTTCTAAATGACTGACCTGTCCCCTACATAGGGTGGCCCATGTAGGCAGAGCTGCTTCAGGCGAGAGCCCGCAACAAGGAAGTGGAGTGGTAGCCCAATTCCAAATGGGGAGCCTGGTGAATCCTGTGCCTGAGGTTAGGGCTGAAAGGCAGGAGAGGGAACCCCAGTCACCAAGCCTCCTCCTTTCCCTTCCCAGCAAGAGGGATTTAGGAAGCTCAGGCTTACCTTAGCTCTTGGAAGCCATTGTTAATCGTCTGGCCCTGCCTTTCATGCCAGTTTGGATTGCACTTGGATTTTGTTCCTAGGTCTTAATCACCGTCTTGTAGCCACAGTTCTGATGAGGAGGTCTGTGCCTCCTTCCTGTGTCTGGGGGCTTGGATTGGTAATGGAAGCCGGTGGTTGGTGTCCCCATCCAATCCTCTCAGCCAATACCGTTTCTGAGCTCTCTGGTTCACCTTGCAACCGCCAGCCCCTGAGTCCACTGGCCTGCTGGCCTTCTCCGAGGCAGGAGCCCACTCTGGTCACGAATTGCCAGGGAGTTGATGTTCACCTCTACAGCAGCCTTTGGCCAACTACGGGTAGGACATTCAGCACATCCTCAATGGAAGAAAGGACAGCACATCTGTAAGATCATGCTCAGCAGCAATGCTTAGAGGCTTGTTTCTTTAGAATGCTCACGGTTTTTAAAAGTACTCCAAAACGCAATGCCAATTTCAGGCAATAATTCTCTAAGAATCATCGGTGTGGTATTGGGCAAGATGGTATATATAGCATTCATATAAATCTAGGGTTTATTCTAAAAAGATTCAAGCCTGGTGGGTTTAGGATACCATAGCCTTTTCCATTCAATCCTGGTGTACCTGAGAATAGGTTTGGTATTAGTTATCTCTTGCTGTGCAACAAATTGCCCAAACTTGGTGGCTTAAAACAATAATCATTTATTATCTCTCACAGCCAGTGTGGGGCAGGAATTCAGGAGTGGCTTCTCTGGGTGCTGGCTCAGTGCCCCTCTCATTAGGTTGTAATCAGATGTTGGCTGGTTCTGCACTCACTGGAAGGCTTGACTGGGGCCGAGGATCCACTTCCAAGTTGCTTACTTACACGGCTGGCTACGGATGAGATGCCCAACCGCGTGTCATGCAAATCTTACTGAAGAGCTGCTCAAGTGTCCTTATGGCTTACTCCTGCCCAACCTTCATATCAATCCAAGAGGCCAAGGTGGAAGCTGCCACCCCTTTTCTGACTTAGCCTCTGAAATCACATTTCTGCTGTATTCTGTTGCTCACATATACGAGTCCTGGTTCAGTGTGAAGCGGGACTACATAAGGGCATGCATAGCATGGGGTGAAGATCACCCAGGGCCAGCTCGGAGGCTTGTTGCCATGGGTTTCTAAGGAAAAGTTCATTCCGTATAAGGTTTTAGGTGAGAAGAACAACAACAGATTCAAATTACATTGGAAAGTGCCTGTTGGCTGGACAACAAGAAACATTTAAAATGTTTTTCTTATTCTGTAATTTCCCATAATGTTATTTATCACATTGTTGTCAAAGCTTCTGCAACCCTCAAGAGTGTCTTTGCGCTGCTATCAAGGAGGAAACTTCTTAGAAAATATAGATAAAATCACACAGCAAAACAGTTTTGCTTGTAATGGGGAAGGTCAGCGCTCCGATGACTGGCTTCCTTCTAAAACCTAAAATCCCTGAATTCACAGAGACTCAAGTCAGGATCTGGAGCCCAAAAGTCAGGCTGGGGCACCGGCTGGGTGTTGCTACCTGCGGGTGTTTTTCTGGCCTGGGATGTGGCTGCACAGAGGCGCCCTTTGTTGTGCTCTGGGCGGAGGGAGTCCACTGGCCTGATGGCTTCAGGGCTCATTTCCTGACCGGGGAAGGTTCTACCACCTGGCGGATGCATCTCTCCAAAACAAACAGGCCTCGGGCCCCCAAGCCTTGAGCCCAATGCTGAACTGGAACACTGGGGAGCAGAGATGACCATGAACTCGTCATTGGTGGCATCACAGACCAGTGCTGCTTAGGAGTTTTTGTATGCAATTAGTTCTTGCTACCAGAAGTCAAGCTCTTACTGCAGGATGGAAAAAAAAATAAACAAATGCATAAATAAGTAAATAAATAAGTAAATAACCTGAGGGGGCAGTGCGGAAAGAAACCAGGGAATATGAAATGGCAGAGTTGGCGTGCTGAGCTTTGTTTCCCAGTCGTGGAAGTAGTCCTTTTAGCCTTCAAGCAATAACAACAACAACAATAAAAAACCCAAAAGTGCTGTGGTAGTTTGCCATTCTCTTTGAGCTTTATCACAATAACTTTCTTTAATTTTTATTATTTTACTTTATTTTCCCATCACCATTTATCCTCCCTATGCCCTCTTCCACCTCCTCTCTCCTCCCGCCCCGCTATTACCACTCTGTGGTCCATGCCCATGAGTTCTCATTCTTCTTCTTTTTTTTATGCTCAAGCCCCCACCCCACCCCCACTTTCAACTAAAATGGCAAGTCTCCTCCCTTTTGCTATCTAGCTTTATTTATTTGCTAGAGGCCTGGTGTATGAAAATTCATGCACCTGGCGGGGGGCAGGGGGTGTCCCTCAGTCCACCTGTGCCCTTTCACAGTCCGGGATTCCTCAGGGATGTCCACATACTGGCTTAGGCTCGCTCCCCAGGGGATCAGGCCTAAGTTGGCAGTCAGACATCCCTCTGGCAGCCCAGGAGCCCTCAGGGATGTCTGTTGGTTGGACATCTTAGCGCTGCCACAGAGGTGGAAGAGGCTCCCTAAGCTGGCTTCTGGCTGAGCAGCATTCCCCACTGTGGGAGTGAACTGCCCACCAGGAGGAAGCTCCTACATTGAGCATCTGTCCCCTGGTGGTAAGTGGGCATCATAGCGACCAGTAGTTTCTGGTCATTCCACCATTAGAGTCAATTTGCATATTACCCTTTTATTATATAGGATTTCTTCACCGAGCTTGCTACTAGCTGACATTATATTCCTTGTCTACATATTTGTTTAGCTTCTTATCATCAACTAGTATTTCCCCTTCTAAAAGGTAAGGTCCACAAGAGCAAGGATTTGATGTGTTTTGCTCTTTGCTACATTCCTAGAGCCTAGAGATGCTCCATAAATGATAGCCAACAAATAGCATTTGCATTGAGTCAGCTCTGAGAGGTTAACTAGCTTCCCATAGGCCTTTGGAGTCCAAATTTCATGTACTTTTTCATCATGTTGTGCTGCCTCCCTGTTTTCTGTGTCATGAGTCCCAAAACCCAGACTTTTGGAAACTGAAGTCACAAAGTTGCAAAGCTGGATAATGGAAGAGCTCACTAGAACCCGGCTCTTTTGGAATTCAGTTTCTCAGCCTGGTTTTGCTGCCATGGGCAACCTAAGGACTTTGCCCCAGTTTACGGAGTTAATGCTTAGGTGAGGCACTATCCTCTTGCTTTGTTTCACTGTGACGATTGACCTCTTGGTTCATGGGTCTGTAAATGCATTGCTACTTTCCACCCTTATGCCCATTGCATCTCCATGGTCAACAAGGCCTATAAGGAAATAGCCAGAAAGCATTTACACGTGGTTGCTCACATGTATCCATGGAAGTTTCTACATGGGAAGAGCTTACAACTAAAGCTCTAGCAAAACACCTGAATCAGTAAAGGGGTTAAGTCCCATGAAAGTTCAGAATAGATCTCATTTGTCTTATTTATGTATTTTCAAGGTCAGTTGACAATACCTTATCCATCTTTGGCTTGCCCCAGGTTTTTTTCTTTGCCCACCACCTGGTTCCCTTCCTTGCCTCTTTGCCTTTGTCTCTCCCGAGAGCTGAGAGTAGCTGTCAGGATTGAACAGTGAACACCCAGGAGCTTTGGTTGCCAAGTTGAGGAAGCCTCAGCAATCACTCCCTTATGGCCATTTGCTTGTAGAGCCAAGAACAACCAAAATACATCAGTGTGAAGTTGAGTCTCACAAGCAAACAGACTGGTTCAGCTTATATCTCTGAAACAGCTTGTTAGAGGAGTCTGGTTCTATTGAGGAGAAACACATGTTTACATCCAAACAACTCAGTGCAGCGTGTTCCTCCTGAAAACAGCATCGGAGTCCATGAGGCTATGGCATTCTTGGTGGATTTGTTACCCAGGACCCACCTCATCCATCCTTGCTGGGCTGAACTGTCTTTCCAAGTCCTCCCTCTGCTCTGTGCCTCAGGGATAGACAAAGCCATCCCTGTCTGATAAACCATTTGACAGCTGTAGCAATTAGGCAGAAAATAAATGAGGGGATTTTTGTGCCCTAAATACATTGCATAAGTGATTTTGTACAGTGCAATCCCCCCCCCCCAATAATTTGTCATATTTTCATGGCATTTTTCCCCCTTTGGAAAGATAGCATAAAGGACAAAGAATCAACAAAAAAAGCATGAATGTTGGAATGTAGGTTCAAATCCTAGACCTGCCATTTACTGACTGCGAACCCTTGAGTGAGCTGGCTAACTTTTCAAAACAACCTTATATTTGGTTTTCATCTGTAAATTAGGTATAGTAATTACCTAACAGAGTTGTTGTTAATGTTTGAATGATGTGAGTGTTGGAACTGACAGTGCTCAGCAGGGAGCAGGGTCTTCATGCATGGCAGTAACTATGAATATTATTGTTTATTAAGTATCTACCGTGTGGTTTAGGATTAGGGCAGCCAGTCTAATTGAAAGGCACTGGAGATGAAGCTGGGGGAAATCTTTGTCACTGCCAATTTTTGTGTTTCTTGAACACAAGTACCAGATGGGACTGTAGTTCTTACATCTTAAAAATAGGTAAAAAATGCCATTCTCCTCACCTAAACACCAATCAATTAGTATTTTGGAGAGCACACCAGACCAGACACTATAGAGCAGTCTCTCTTATCTGCAGAGGACACGTTCCAAGACCCCCAGTAGATGCTTGAAACAGCAAATAGTACTGAACCTTGTATATATTATGTTTTTCCCCTATATATACACAACTATGAGAAAGTTTAATTTATAAATTAGGCACCATAAGAGATTTAATAACAATAATGAAAAAAACAACTATAACAATATACTGTAATACAAGTTATGATCTCTCTCCCCTGTTCTCTCTCAAAATGTTTTACTGTACTACTAGAGTCCCAGTGCACGAAATTCATGCATGGATGCAGTCCTTAGGTCTGGCCAGCAATCGAAGTGTGAGCATCTGGTGTGGAAGGGCAGGTCCCAGCTGACCTTTGGGCCCTGGGCAGCACCTGGGTCCCCAGGCCCCCATGAACCCCCTCTGCCTCAGTCACCCTTCCTCTGCCTGGCTCCCTCAGCACCTGGGAGCTGGGCAGTGGCCCCATCCTCTGCTGCCACCCCTGGTTGCTCATGTGTGGGGGCGATAGGTGGGGTGATTGGGCCCCTCCCTGCTCCCTCAGCACCTGGGAGCCCTGCTTGCTTCTGCATTAGCCTGGTGCTGCCCGCTCATCTGCTCCACCATTCCTCCATGGTCCTGCTCTTGTTGGGGCCTGTCGGGGCCGGCAGTGCCTCCGCTGCTGCCCACTGCCAGTGTTGCATAGCTGATACCAGCCATGTTCTGTACTGCCCCCTGGTGATTAGCACATGCCATAGCGAGTGGTCAAACTTTTGGTCAAACTGAAACCGGTTTGGCTCAGTGGATAGAGCGTTAGCCTGCGGACTGAAAGGTCCCGGGTTCGATTCCGTCAAGGGCATGTGCCTGGGTTGCCAGCACATCCCCAGTAGGGGGTGAGCTGGAGGCAGCTGATTGATGATTCTCTCTCATCGATGTTTCTAACTCTCTTTTTCTAACTCTCTATCCCTCTCCTTTCCTCTCTGTAAAAAATCAATAAAATATATTTAATAAAAAAAATTTTGGTCAAGGGGACAATTTGCATATTGGATCTTTATTACATAGGATACCTACATCATAGATATCCTGGACAAAGAGATGATTCACATCCTGCATGGGATGGAGCGGTACGACTCCAAATTTCATCATGCTACTTTGATGCAGTTTAAAACCTATGAATTGTTTATTTCTAAAATTTTCTATTTAATATTTTTGGACAGCAGTTGACCACAGATAACTAAAAGTGCAGAAAGAGAAACTGTGGACAAGGGAGGACTACTGAACTAGGTTTTTCTCAAAATGTAACCTCACTTTTCACAACCATGGGTTATTCTTCAAGTTTTACAAATGAGGAAACTAAACCCTAATGAGGGTAAGTCATTTGGCCAAACTCATGACCCTGGTAAGTGGCAGGGGTAGAATTTAAGCCTGGAGTTTTCAACATTTACTTCTACACCATTTATAAAGTGAGATATTGTATTAAAAATTAATAAGTAGTGGGTTTATTATTATTATTATTTCAATCAAGTGCTGATTATATTATAAATACAGGGCTAGATGATTGAAATCATAGAAAATAAGAAACAATCCTGACATTGAAGGACTGAGAATCTCTTAGGGATTTTGTGTCCCTTGGCATATAAAAATTGCATTCCTAAAATAGAAAAATGTTCTGGTTAAAAAAAAAAGATATTTAAAAAATGTAATTAGTATTTCATTCGGAGAAGGAGAAGGAAAACGATGGATGACTCCAAAGTGTTGTGAAGATCACATGGAATAATGACTGGAGATACAACTTATTTCAGCTTGAAAAATAAAAGACATGCTTTAGGTGGAGGCATTGTTATTGTTTATTATTATAATTATATTTATTATTATTGTTATTAGACACCACTGCTGCATCTAAGGTGCTGTGATCATTGCAGAGAGACTGAAAAGAAGTGAGTCTGTAAGACATGCTGAGGAAGGGTTATAACAACAGGAGTTCAGAGAAGAATGTGCCCATGGTTATGTATGCAAGTTGCCTGAAACTCAGAGATTCCTAAGTGAAAACCAAAGACCCTGCCGGTGATTCCTCCTTAGTATTTGCAGTCCGGACCTGAAGTGTTGCAAGGGTCCTTAGGTCATCTGGTCTAACATGGAAGGGTGGGGTTGAGTTCTTATCTTTACAGACAAGGAAATTTAAGTTTCCTTATGTGCTCAGAGCCAGATAGGAAGGGCGAGGTGGAGACCAGATATTTCCAAGGTTGGTTAAGGAAATGAAAAGAAACCAGAGTTTGGAGCCAATTCCTCCTTTGACTGGCAATGTGACTTTGGACAAGTTGGACTGAACTGTTGAGAGCCTCATTTTTCTCATCTGTAAGAGGGTGAAGAACAGAAAGTCAGTGAGAGTATTGGGTTGGTATGGAGGAAAAGTGAAGTAGCACAAGCAAGGGTATATGTGGCAGAGAACTGTGTTTCTTTGCACCCATCCCTGTCAGATGTGGCAATGAATTGAACCCGTACTTTTTCTAGCTGAGGCCAATAAAGTGGCCACATTTTGCAGGCCAGAGGAAAGATTTTTTTTTTCCTTCTTAACTAAATGAAAGTGTGAACGGTTTCAAAGGCAGGGCTGGTGGACTTTATCTTTGTCTTCTCAGTAACCGTTACAGTGCCTAGAGTTTAGAAGGCATTCCAAAAATACTTACTAAACTGAAAATATCACCAGGTTGCTAATAAAACTTCTAATTGTCCCCCACTCTCACCTATCCTGGCCACCTTGACATTAGAAGAAATATCAAACCAATAGAATTGAGAGAGTTCAAGTTTGGTCAAGTAACAAAAACTATGAACTTAGGACAAAACATATTTAAAAATTACACAATTACATGAAGGGATTAGAGAGTGAACAAAAGCTTGAAAATGCTGTAACAGAATTGATCTCTGGATCACGGACACTGAAACATTTCACACATTTCACCCCCCCCCCTGTTTTGTTTATAACTTTCAGCCTAAGGGTGGGCTCCAATCTGTGGCTTTGGGGGTGAATAAGGCCAGTGGAAAACAGTATCTTTACGGGCTTGGAAAACCAAAAGTCAAAATTCAGGGCAATCCAAACTGCTGGAAAGTGAAATAAAAATCCTAAAAAGGGAAGAATTAAGAAGGGAAAGCCCCAAATTCTTTCTAAACTTTGGCTAAGTCTCTGATTTCTCAATCATGCATGGACAAAAAAAATAGAGTTAATAAACATCAATACTTTTCAGAGGAACATAACAAAAGCCAAAATTTCTATAAAGTATTTTTCATAATGTCAGGGATATGATTCAAAATGAATTGATGTGTAAAGAAGCAGATAAACATCATCTATATGTAAGAAAAAGCAAAATTTATAATATCATGATAAGGACTTTTAATGTATGTACCAGTTATATGTATTAGAACAATATCATAAATGATGTGGGTGTCTATATTTTACATGAAGAAGTACAATAGGAACTCTGAATTGCCTGTGTAATTAAGACTGTCTATTGTCATTTCTAGAACAAACACTAAAAACATAATGCATTAGGTATGGCTAAAAGGTAATAAATACATTGAAATGGAATTCCAAGTTATCTTCATTTGATTAAGATATAAATCCCACTGCAGACTTTCAGAGGGATTTACACAGCAGTCTCAGATTATAAGCATAGAACAAAAGGGTAGCTTTTGAGCATCCAAAAGGGCTCCCCAGTGACCTGATCCCTCTAGCTTCCTTAATGAGAACAGAAAACGAGAGAGAGAGAGAGAGAGAGAGAGAGAGAGAGAGAGAGAGAGAGAGAGAATTCAGAAGGGACTTCCTGGATTTAGGAATGGGAGCAAGACGTGGGGCACATAAACAGAAAAGGGCAGAGTCACTGCAGTGGGAGGATGAGAAATGAGTGGGGCGCTTACGGGGTGGGGGTGGGGGTGGGGGCTCCTGTGTTAAGCCTGCTTCCTGCAGGACTGAGAGGAGGTTGGTAAGGCTGTGGGGTGAGAGAGCCAGCCACAACCAACCACATCCAGCTCTTTGGACTGATTTGGGTAAACAAGTGGCTAAGTAAGTTGCTAACTACACTCCTGAGATATCACAGAAGGAAGGAACAGAACAAAACAACATTCTTGTCCCTCTTAAACCGGCTGTTTTTGCACCTGTACTGTGCGTCACAAAGCCGGGGAAGTTGTATAACTAGTTGCCATTAATCCACATTTGTTCACATACCACCCACTCCCTTAGGGAGTCAGTGTTGACCTAGTCAAAATCAAGAGCTGTGACGGAATGAAGGTGCCTGGGCAGTCCCAGATCCACATTATTTTTGTCTAAACAAAGACTTGCAAAGACTGAAGAAATCTTAGCGATACAAATTAAATTGGGAGCTCCAAATCATCTCTGTCCATCATGTAGTTTTCTGGAATCTGCGCGTCTGACCCAGCCTTAAAAGTAAAGGCTCCAACTCAGCACCCACAGGAGGAAAAATTGCTAGAAGGAGTAAGACCATATCACTTTCCAAGAGGAATTATGATTTGAGGGAGAATTCCTAAGTTGGAGCTGGGTGTGGAAAAAGGGCTGAGAAAAATTATAAAGTAATATGGGCCGTCAAGATTTTAAAGAATGGCCAGTGTGACTCCATGGTTGAGCATTGACCCATAAACTTGGACGTCATGGTTCGATTCTTGGTCAAGAGGCACATGCCCAGGTTGTGGGCTCAATCCCCAGTAGGGGGCTTGCAGGAAACAGCTGATCAATGATTCTCTTTCATAATTGATGTCTCTCTCTCTCCCCCTCTCCTTTTCTCCCTCTGACATGAATTAAAAACAATATATATATATATATAGACATGAGAGGCAAAATACTGGCTGGCTATATGGGCTATTTCTTTAGGGTCTATAAATGAGTAGACAGGGGTCTGGCAAGCCCTGTGATGAGAGGAGCTGTCAGACTACAATGAACTAAGTAGCACTGGGAGGAGGGTCAGGCCCAACATTTAAGGAGTGCCAGGAAAACCCAATAATCAAGAGGGTTTTTTTAAAAAAAATATTAAAATGCATGTAAAAATCCATGATGAGTAGAATATAAACATTTTACATAACAACAGCCGTGGCTGTTGGCTTATGACCCTGTGTTGTTGCGCGGAGGGACAGCTGCTTTCCAATCAGCCCGTGGCTCTTGGGGCTGCAGAGCTATTGTAGCCCCTGGGTCAGGGTATGAGGGTGTCATAATGATGAGCAAACAAGTTGGACATAGATAATATAGAGATAACATTTTTAATTTAATTAGAGCTTTCACTAACGGTTCCACTTGGGTCAGAATCTGGGAGGATATTTTAATAAGCATACAAAAGTGCACACATTGATCCTCTGCCTCGAGCTCCAATGAGGCTCAGCCCAGTACTGCAATGAGGAGGCTGTGCTGTGAGTGGGACAGAGGAGGGAAAAGCCAAGAGCGCTCACTGAGAGCTGGTTGCACAGAGGGGCTTTTGAGAATTCGGTCTGAGTTGATCCATAGGTCTGAGGAATAGGTAGGCTGCAAATTTATATAAGAATAAGTGTCTGGAACAAAAGAAACAGGAGAGCTGGGTGTGGTGATGGAGCCCAAATAGTGGCGAGAACTTTGGTAATCTGAGTCCTACCACTAACTTCCCATAGGATCTAGCTACATCCAACCCTTCCTGAGCCTCTGTTTCCACACCAGTAAAATGAAGTGGTTCTCACACTTGTTTTAGCTGGCAGCCCTTTCCCCAGTACATCTAATGCAGTTGTATTGCGAGTAGAATACAATTTGTAATACAAGCATGGCTGATGTGGTTGAACGTGGGATGTAAAACCAAGACCCTCACCTGTTTACCGTTACCTCATCCCCACAAGTGCCCCCATGGGAACCTCCTCCACTATCACAGGCTCCTCAGCGCACAGCTGGAAAACGGTATTAGGGAAGCTCCAATGCCCATTTTAGTTCTGGCAGCCTGTTCTGGCCCGGAAGAAAGCCCTGACAGTATTTGCATGTTGACAAGTTGACAATGAAGTGTTTACTCTTGTCCAAAATCCGGAGGAGGGAGCCTCCAGCCTTTGGATGGCACTTTTTGGTGTGCCCCACTCTGTTTCTGGGCCTTTCTAGCCTGCAGGGCCGGTGGGATTAGCAGGAGCATCAAGAGGATTTAGTCAGCCTTTCGATGACCGGGGCAATTATACAGTGGAATGAGGCTCACCGCCAGGATTTTAACATGAAGCAGGCACCCCTAGGGAACATTGACAAATGACCAGAGGTTGTCTACACATGGCCAGGGGCCAGCTGAGTCTTGCTTCCTGATGAATGTGCCCGTTCCAGACCTGTGAATATTCCGGGACTGGGAGTGAATGAATCTAGTGGTGTTCAAAACAACAAGGAGGTCTTTGTCATCTTTGTTATGGTTGTTAACCTCTCAGTCTGGTGGCTGTTATTCAGTTGTTATGGCTCCTTCTGGATGTAACAGCCTACAGGTGGCAGCAAAGCAATGGGAGCTATAGGAGGGAAGGGACTCCAAGGTCTGACAGATCCAAGTTGGAACCCCTGTCTACCTCTTACTAGTCCTGTGACGCTGGTCTGGGCTTTGAACTTGTCTGAGCTTCAAGTCTCTTAGCTATACAATGGAAATTGCTTGATAGAGTGGTTGTGAGGACTATGAATGGGATTATTATGTGAATGCAATACGTATAGTAGATTCTCAGTAAATGTTCTCTTTTGTACTTTTCCTGCAGCTCTCATGTCCTTAAAGAAATAGCTCAATAAAAGTCTTATTCTTGAATCAATATTGATTCAAGAAGATATTGATTACTTTGATTATTTTGTTCTCTTCTGTTTTCTAAGTTTTCTATAGTAAACCTGTACCAGGATGTTTGAAGTAGTCCAATAGCTGAACAAAAGTAGGGTTTAGAAGCAGAATGGGACTCATATCCTCAACAAAGAACTAATTTCCTTAGCATGTGCAGGGCATCTAGAAAGTCATAAAAAGAGCAACAGAATTATGAGTAAAGGAGAAAAGAATAGGCACTTAGAAAATAGGAAATGCACCGGACTCAAACAAGTAAAATAAGGCTCATCATCATTCCAAGTAAGATAAATAGAAATTCAAATTACACAAAGATACATTTTTTTTTTTACCAACTAGATCTGCAAAAATACAAAAGTCTGAAACATGTTCAGTTGGCAAGGCTCTATGGAGAGCAATGTTTAAATGTATCCCAGATACATCTGTATCTGTGAACTGACATGGAAGATCCCCAAGATATAAAGTAATAAAGGCAAGGTGTATACAAGAACATGGAAAATAAGCTAATTTTGTTATGGTAAAAAAAAAGAGATAAAAAGGAAACTTTATATTTGTTCAATATGCAATAAATTCTGTGAAGATATGTTAAGAAAAGTGGTGGTAAGTGGGGAGATTACAGGGTGTTGAAAAGAAGATGTTCATTGTATATATATTTTCACACATTATTTTTTTTAATGTAATCCCAATTTTAAAACATGTTTAACAAAAAGAGAAAGTATCCTTGAATAGAAAAGATAGAGAATTTGGTATAGGCAGTGACTGCCATGGCATATATTACTTTCTGATCAGATGAAGAGCAATAAGAACATTTTATTTTATTTTATTATTATTTTTTTTAAATATATTTTATTGATATTTTACAGAGAGGAAGGGAGAGAGATAGAGAGCTAGAAATGTCGATGAGAGAGAAACATCGACCAGCTGCCTCTTGCATACCCCCCACCGGGGATGTGCCCGCAACCAATGTACATGCCCTTGACCGGAATCGAACCCGGGACCTTTCAGTCCACAGACCGACGCTCTACCACTGAGCCAAACCGGTTTCGGTGCAATAAGAACATTTTAAAAGATAACCATCTCTTGTGTGGGGAACTTTATTCCTGAAAAACGGAGGGTAGAGCAATCTTTTCATTTGCTATAATCCAGATACTACTTGAGAGTTTACACAGTACTTTACCAATGCCACAGTCCATCATTCTATCAGTGCATTTTTTTAAAAGAATATGCTTTTTCTAAATCTATGCACTCCATGTAACAATCTCTCTGTAAGAATTCATATTATTATTAAAATCATTGAGCATCCCCAACTCCATCACGCCAAGATAGTGGTGGCTTCAGAATGTTTGTGTAGGAAGATCTTAAGGACGGCAAACTAGTTGAAAGATGATAAACTAGGGAGACTCATAGTCAAGTTTAACTTGCAAAATATTTTATTTAAATTGAGACTTATGTTTATTAAAGATCTAGGGCTAAGAGCACTAGTTAAGTATACAATTTTACCTATATGTTCCCCAAAATTCTAGTTTAGCCCTTCTTAGTTGGGATTCAGGAATCTGTGTTTTAACAACTTCACCAGGTGATTCTCATCATGAGAGAAGTTTGGGAAACACTGACCTAGAAGAGCATAAGTTAGGTTATCAGAGATAATCTTTGTTGACCTATCTACATTGGTGGAGCAAACTCCTAATTACTGGACATAGGCTATTCTTACATCCTGCAATGACCTTCGAAAGCCCCAAGGTGCCTTACCTCATCCTTAGCTCAGAATGTCATATATATTTTATCTTTCCTTTCTATCTCTGACTTGCTCATGTATGTGGGCTTTCTGTGTGCATGAAACTCAATTTGATTTTCTCTTGCCAATCTGTTTCATGTAGATTTGATTATTCAACCAACCAAAAAGAACCAGAGGAGGTCTCAGCTGGTATTGCTCAGTGGTTAAGCCTCAAGCTATGAACCAGGAGGTCACAGTCTGGTCAGAGAACATGCCCAACTTGCAGGCTCTATCCCCAATGGAGGGCATGTAGGAGGCAGCCGACCAATGATTCCCTCTCATCATTGATGTTTCTACCTCTCTCTCCCTCTTCCTTCCTTTTTGAAATCAATAAAAATATATTTTTAAAAAAGAACCAGAGGATATTTTCCCCTTCTTCTATAGAAAAAAATAAATAACAGAGCTGGAAGAATTATATATACATCTGTATTATGTTTTTATTATCATTTAATGATTTCTTCTTTGTGACCAATTGCTTTGGTGTGGGGCTGAATACTTTGCTGCATTTAATTTTAATGTTATTTAAAAATATTTTTATTGATTTCAGAGATGGAGAGAAAGAGAGAGAGAGAGAGAGAGAGAGAGAGAGAGAGAGAGAGAGAGAGAGAGAAATATCAATGTGAGAGAGAATCATTGATCGGCTGCCTCCTGCATGCCCCACACTGCGGACGGAGCCCGCAACCCAGACATGTGCCTCTATCAGGAATCCAACCTGGTTCATAGGCCAATGCTCAACCACTGAGCCACAGTAGAAGTTTACTGGAACTCAATTTCTTTCTTTCTGCTGGCATTGACATCAAACACATAGTACAGTTAAATATTTTTAAGTCTTTGCTGCATTTTATAGAACTATAAGCAGACACAGCGATCCACTCCAGTTGTGACCATCTCTCCCTGTTTTGGGAAGTAGCCAGCTCATACTCTTTTTTTTTTTTTAATTGATTTTTATTAATTATGGTATCACATAATTGTCCTTATCCCCCCATTCCCATCCCAAACCCCTCCCTACATATTCCCCTACCCCCTTATTGTCCATAGTGCATGCACACAAGTCCTTTGGTTGATCTCTTCCCTTTACCCCCACCCTCCCCTACTTTCCCTCTGAGGTTTGAGAGTCTGATCACTGCTTCTCTTTTTCTGGGTCTATCTTTGTTCACCAGTCTATATTGTTCATTATTTCCTCTAGATGTGTGAGGTCATGTGATCCAAGAAATACCCTTATAAAAACCTAAACTGCGATAAGCCTTAATGGTTATCCTGAGAGGCAAATGAATCAGTCTGTAGTGAGTTCCTTTCTGGGCCAGCAGTTCTTTTGAATCCCAGTTTCAATGTCAAATAGTTCCTTGTGTGTACATGTCAGCCATGATATTTCAGATCTGGTTGGTGGACAAATGGTGGTAATGCAGGTCCGACCATCTCTTGTTTGATCGTGGGTATCCTTCAGCAATAGGCAGCCGCTGTCTGTTGGTATGGTGAGGTGTCCTCAGCATCTTCCATCTCTGAATTGTCTCTTCTGTTTTCATGGCTGGAGCACTTCTGTCTATTCCTCTCTGTTACTGGATTCCAGGTGGTCTCAGAGTTGTTTTCTGAAACTATACAAACATATTCTCGACCAAAAGTTAATACAGAGATATTCTCTTTAAATTTGACTTGGGATTCTTTTTCATCCCCACCCCACTCCCCCAAATAATTTTCCTCTTGCTTATTTTGACTCCATGTGTGTATTTTTATGGATATCTTGCTGTTAGCGTTTCAAATAAAGGTTAATTTTCTTAAGTACAAAAAAAGTTTTTAGATGTAAATTATTCTCAGTATATTTTTCCTTACATGATATTCTTCCACTGTCACCCCCTTTTTTACTTTAGATAATTGGAGACTTCTGGAGATTTTATTGTTAGTCTTGATATCTTTTACATTTTAATTATTTGCGCTACACTATGACTGCATTAGGTTCATAACATGTTGTGCAATTTTACCATGAGGCGCTCTGCCAATAAGAATTTTTGTTAATACTATAGGAACAGCATTTTGTACAGTACACTCAGTTTTTCTAGAATATTAATTTACTTCTATTAGCCACATTGATTTTCTCTGAGAAATTGGGTACTATTCATATGTCAGACTCAACACTCTAGCAACTATCTTATTTACCATGTGTGTATTAGTGGAATTGATTGTTTGGCTTCTTGAGAAGGGCCTGAGCATTCCAGCTATTAGGCTGGACTTGGAAATTAGAAACCCACTTGCCCCCACCATGGGTACAAGGCCTCTCAAACAAGTCTTGTTGCAGTGAAATGGCAGCTGCTGTCAGCCACGTCTCTGTTACACGGGTCCCAATTTGAGCTGTGCATGGGAAGTGAAGCAGCCATGGGGGAAGGAGACCTCCCTCAGAATGGGAGAATGTTCAGGCGCCTGCCAGGTTGCAGGAGGGGTGGTAAGGGTCTGTGCCCCACCTCCGTTGCTCCCCAAGTTCTCTCCTGATGGCCCCTCTGTGACTGTGCCTGTCTTAGGTTGTTCCTTCCATGAGGAATCTTACCCGTCTCTGGCTAACCAGCCATCCTCCGGGGCCAAGCAGGGTGATATGAGGTTTAGTTCTGTCTCCTTGGTGACCTATGCCCCATGGGCTCCACACCCAGCACCTGCCTCGGGAACCTGCTGGCAAGGTCCGGGCGTTGAGCTCATATTTTTGGGACTCCATTTTTCTTCTCCAGAGAGGGCCTAGCTCCCCCCACTGGGCGGGTGGGACATCCGTGGTGCCAGCCACGTTGGTGCTTCAGCCTTGGCATGAACTAAAAGGTCAGGTAACAGTTGTGGGCATCTGGACCATGAGAAAAGGTTCATTTTTGGCCACAAGGGCAAGACAGGCCAATATAGAATGCTCAGGTGCCTTCTCAGGAGGCCCTCTGCATAGTGGAAGGGATGAGGTCCTTTCATGTAGTTTTTAAATTGCTGTCAGACATTCAAAGGATTGGTTTGTATGTTTTTTGGGGATAATTGTACAATATGCTGTTGTAATTCTAAAATATCTATAGCTGTGTTGCTTTTGTCTCCAACCGCCAACAAAGTGTGTGTGTGTGTGTGTGTGTGTGTGTGTGTGTGTGTGTGTATTAATAAAATAAATCGTTCTTTATTGATAGTCCTTGATGGGAGATACTATTATAGGTAATGGGGATAACCCAAATCTGGGAACAATTATAATGACCTTGTAGAATAATATCATGTAAGGATATTCTTTGCTCTAGGTCATGGAAATTCCATTTTAAACTGGTTGTCAATTTCTTTTTGCTTAGGCAAGGTTTTTGTTTCATTTTCTACACCTTTCCCAGGAGGAAGTAGTGATGGTCCCTTCCTTTGGTGTCCTCACAAGCCAGAATCTTCTATTTAATTTTACACACAAAGGAGCAATAGCTTAATTTTGTGTCCTACAAAAGGGGAGCTAGGTGGTGCGCTCTATGTAGTTATACTTCCTTGTCCCACCAGTAGTCCTCCTGGATGACTAAGGTGTTTAGTATCATCAGTGACTACTTTGGGCAGGAGGATCAACCCAGGTAAGGGCTCCCACCCATGCAGGATTAGGAACATAGGTCCAGAAATACTTACCCAATAGCCCCAGGTTATATTACCGTACAGCTGATTCCTGCTAGCCTGGCGGTAAAGGCGTTCTCAGGTGTTCTTGGGGTTCTGGTTACCTCACACTTTCTTCTCTCTCTCTCTCTCTCTCTCTCTCTTTCTCTCTCTCTCTCTCTCCTCTTTCTCTCTTATAATAATATTATTATTATTGTTTTACATATGTGTTCTTATCCCTCCCTTATCCCCCACCCTCCACCTATACTCCACCCCCATTTATCTGTGGCCATTAATGAGGCTCATAAGTATGCCCACAAGTCTCTCGGTTGATTTCTCCCCCTTACTCCCAGCGATCCCCTCCTTCTCTGGTGTTTGGGGTTCTGATCAATATTATTCAGTCTCTGGGTCTGTTATTATTCATCAGTCTATGCCATTCACTATATTCCATAAATGAGTGATATCATGTGATGTTTATCTTTCTCTGCCTGGCTTATTTCACTTAGCATAATGGACTCCATCTCCCTCCAAGTTGCTGCAAATGGTAGGAAGTCTTTCTTTTTTACCGCAGCATAGTATTCCATTGAGTAGATGTACCACAGTTTTTTAATCCATTCATCTGCTGATGGGCATTTCGGCTGTTTCCAAATCTTAGCTATGGTGAATTGTGCTGCTATAAACATAGGGGTGCATATATCCTTTCTGATCCGTGTTTCCATTTTCTTGGGATATATTCCTAGGAGTGGAATCATTGGGTCAAATGGGAGTTCCATTTTTAGTTTTTTGAGGAAACGCCATACTGTTCTCCACAGTGGCTGCACCAGTCTGCATTGCCACCAGCAGTGTAAAAGAGTTCCTTTTCCTCCGCATCCTCGCCAACACTTGTCGTTTGCTGTTTTGTTGATGATAGCCATTCTGACTGGTGTAAGATGGTACCGCATTGTTGTTTTGATTTGCATCTCTCTGATGATTAATGACTTTGAGCATGTTTTCATATGTCTCTTGGCCTTCCTTCTGTCTTCTTTAGAAAAGTGTCTATTTAGCTCAGTTGCCCATTTTTTAATTGGGTTGTTTATATTCTTTTTGTTAAGTTGTATGAGTTCTCTGTAAATTTTGGAGATTAAACCCTTATCAGTAATATCGTTGGCAAATATGTTCTCCCATGCAGTGGGGTTTCTTGTTGTTTTACTGATGGTTTCCTTTGCTGTGAAAAAGCTTTTTATTTTGATGTAGTCCCATTTGTTTATTTTATTTTTAGCTTCCATTGCCTTAGGAGCAGTATCAGTGAAGAAGTTCTTTTGGCATATGTCTGAGATTTTCCTGCCTGTGGATTCCTCTAATATTTTTATGGTTTCCTGTCTTATGTTTAAGTCCTGTGTCCACTTTGAGTTTATTTTTGTGTATGGTGTAAGTTGGAGGTCTAGTTTCATTCTTTTGCATGTATCTGTCCAATTTTCCCAGCACCATTTGTTGAAGAGACTGTCTTGTCTCCATTGTATATTCATGCCTCCTTTGTCAAATATTAATTGAGCATAGTGGCTTGGGTCAATATCTTGATTCTCTATTCTATTCCATTGGTCTATATGTCTGTTCTTGTGCCAGTACCAGGCTGTTTTGAGAACAGTGGCTTTGTAATACAGCTTGAAGTCTGGTACAGAGATCCCTCCTACTTGATTCTTCTTTCTCAGGATTGCTGTGGCTATTCGGGGTCTTTTTTTATTCCAGATAAATTTTTGGAGACTTCTTTCTAGGTCTGTGAAATATGCTGTTGATATTTTAATGGGGAGTGCATTAAATCTATAGATTGCTTTGGGTAGTATGGACATTTTGATGATGTTGATTCTACCAATCCATGAACATGGTATGTTCTTCCATCTGTTTATATCTTCCTCTATCTCTTTTTTCAGTGTTGTGTAGTTTTCTGCGTATAAGTCTTTTACCTCCTTAGTTAAGTTTATTCCTAGGTATCTTAATTTTTTTGGTGCGATGGTAAATGGGATTGCTTTCTTTGTCTCTCTTTCTGTAAGTTCATTATTGGTGTATAGAAATGCCATAGATTTCTTGGCGTTGATTTTGTATCCTGCTACCTTGCCGAATTCATTTATTAAGTCTAATAATTTTTTTATGGACTCTTTAGGGTTTTCTATGTATAGTATCATGTCATCTGCGAATAAGGACAGTTTTACTTCTTCTTTTCCAATTTGGATGCTTTTTATTTCTTCTTCTTGTCTGATCGCTATAGCTAGTACTTCCAGCACTATGTTGAACAGGAGTGGTGAGAGTGGGCATCCCTGTCTTGTTCCTGTTCTTAGAGGGAATGGTTTTAGTTTTTGCCCATTGAGTATGATGTTGGCTGTGGGCTTGTCATAAATGGCTTTTATTATGTTGAGATATGAACCTTCTATCCCTACCTTACTGAGAGTTTTTATCAAGAAAGGGTGTTGGATTTTGTCAAATGCTTTTTCTGCATCAATGGATATAACTATGTGATTTTTATCTCTCAATTTGTTTATGTGATGTATCACATTTATTGATTTGCGGATATTGTACCATCCTTGCATCCCTGGTATAAATCCTACTTGATCATGGTGTATGATCTTTCTGATGTACTGCTGGATCCGATTTGCTAGAATTTTGTTGAGGATTTTGGCATCTATGTTCATGAGGGATATTGGCCTGTAATTCTCTTTCATTGTGTTGTCTTTATCTGGTTTTGGTATTAGGGTGATGCTGGCTTCATAGAAGGAGCTTGGAAGTGTTCCTTCTTCTTGAATTTTCTGGAGTAGTCTGAGGAGGATAGGTTTTAGTTCTTCCTTGAATGTTCGGTAAAACTCTCCTGTGAAGCCATCTGGCCCCGGGCTTTTGTTTGCTGGAAGCTTTTTGATGACTGCTTCAATTTCATCCATAGTTATCTGCCTATTGAGATTTTTAGTATCTTCTTGATTAAGTTTTGGAATGTTGTATTTTTCTAGGAATGTGTCCATTTCCTCCAAGTTGTTCAGTTTATTAGAATAGAGTTGCTCATAGTATTTTGTAACAATCCTTTGTATTTCATCTGGGTCTGTTGTTATTTCACCTCTTTCATTTCTGATTTTGTTTATTTGGGTCCCCTCTCTTTGCTTTTTGGTGAGCCTGGCTAGTGGTTCATCAATCTTGTTTATCCTTTCAAAGAACCAGCTCTTGGTTTTATTGATCTTTTGTATTGTTTCTTTGGTCTCTATGTCATTCATTTCTGCTCTGATCTTTATTATTTCCTTCCTTCTGTTCACTGTGGGTTTTTCTTGTTGCTGTCTTTCTAACTCTTTGAGTTGTTGAGTTAGATTATTTATTAACACTTTTTGTTGTTTTTTGAGGTATGCCTGTATAGCTATAAATTTTCCTCTCAGTACTGCTTTCATTGTATCCCATAGTATTGATATTGTTGTGTTTTTATTGTCATTAGTCTCCAGGAATTTTTTAATTTCTTCTTTGATCTCATTGTTTACCCAATCATTGTTTAATAGCATGTTATTCAACCTCCAAGTGTTTAAATTTTGGGGGGAGTTTTTCTTATAGTTTATTTCTAATATTATGCCATTGTGGTCTGAGAAAATGCTTGGAATGATTTCAATCTTTTTGAATTTAGGGAGACTTTGTTTGTGACCCAAAATGTGGTCTATTTTTGAAAATGTCCCATGTGCACTTGAGAAGAATGTATATTCTGTGGCTTTGGGGTGAAATGTTCTGAAGATATCAATTAAGTCCATCTGATCTAGTGAGTCATTCAGAATTGCTGTTTCTTTGCTGATTTTTTGTTTAGTTGATTTATCCATTGATGTCAGTGGCGTATTAAAGTCTCCTACTATGATTGTGTTGTTGTCGATTTCTCCCTTGATATCTTCCAGGAGATTTTTTATGTATTTGGGTGCTCCTACATTGGGTGCATATATGTTTATTAGGGTTATATCTTCTTGTTGTATCGATCCCTTTATTATTATGAAGTGGCCTTCTTTATCTTTTGTTATGGCCTTTACTTTGAGGTCTATTTTGTCAGAAATAAGTACTGCTACCCCAGCTTTTTTTTCATTTCCATTTGCCTGAAATATGTTTTTCCATCCCTTCACTTTCAATCTATATGAGTCCTTTTTTCTGAGGTGGGTCTCTTGTAGACAGCATATATATGGGTCATGTTTTTTTATCCATTCAGCCACTCGATGTCTTTTGAGTGGAGCATTTAGTCCGTTTACATTTAAGGTTATTATTGAAATGAAATTGTTTGTAGCCATTTTTATTTTTTTGAGACTATTCCTTCTTAACATTTTATTTTACACCAGCCCTTTTAGCATTTCTTGCATTGCTGGCTTGGTCGTGATAAACTCCCTTAGCATTTTTTTGTCTGTGACGCTCCTTATTTGCCCTTCAATTTTGAATGATAACCTTGCTGGATAGAGTATTCTTGGATTTAATCCCTTGGTTTGCATCACTTTGTAGATTTCTTTCCATTCTTTTCTGGCCTGATGTGTTTCTGTTGAGAAATCATTTGATAATCTAATGGGGGTTCCCTTGTATGTAACTTTCTGTCTCTCTCTTGAAGCCTTTAAGATTCTCTCTTTGTCCTGAATATTTGCCATAGTAATTATGATGTGTCTTGGTGTGGGTCTATTCGGGTTCATTCTGTTTGGGACTCTCTGGGCTTGTATGACTTTTTTCTTTGCTACCTCAGGGAAGTTTTCTGACATTATTTCTTCAAATATTTCTTCTAAACCTTGTTCTTCCTTTTGTTCTGGCACCCCTATTATTCTTATGTTGCTTCGTTTCATGTTGTCCCATAGCTCCCTTAGGCTTTCCTCCTGTCTTTTAAGTTTTTTCTCCAATTGCAATTCAACTTGGCTGTGTTTTGCTTCCCTGTCTTCTAATTCACTAATTCGGTCCTCTGCTTCTCCTAGTCTACTGTTGAAGCTTCCCATGGTGTTTTTTATTGTATCTATATCATTCTTCATTTCTTCTTGATTTTTCCATAAGTTGTTGATTTTTTCATCCATTTCTTCTTGTTTCTTGCATATGGTGTTAATTTTTCCTTCCAACCGATTTAAGACCTCCATGATCCTTATTCTGAATTCTTTTTCTGGCAAATTGCAGGCTTCTGTGTCACTTAGCTGTCTTTCTGGTGTTTCCTCATTTTCCTTCCTTTGGTGAGATCTTTGCTTACCCATTTTTGGTCTTACTGACTGATCTAGATGTTGAGCTTTGCAGGGGCTACTCCTTGGGTGTCAATAGCTTCTCTATCTGCAGTTTCTCTATGGCAGTAGCTACAGTTAGCTGCAGTTCCTCTGGTGGGTGCTGTTCGCAGCAATGGTGCCTCCTCTGGTTTGTGGGGGAAGTTGCTCGTATAGCTTCTGTTCCTTGGGCGGTGTTGGGATGATTATGAGGTTGCTATGGATCTGGATGCTCCCTCAGCTGCTGCTCCCTGGGCCAACAAGACTCAACACCGAGGGAACTAAACACAGATGTACTCACGACACCAAAAACCCCAGTATAAGTGACTCCCTGAGAAAAGAGATATTGGACAGCGAAAAGAAAGCACAAATGCTATAGAGGAGAGAGGAATATATATGGAATAAAAGACAGAAGAATAAGAGGATTGAAGCAGAATTTGTAGAGGCTAAACTTATATAGTGAAAATAAGATTGAGAATTGGATGACTATGGGGAAGGCCTCAATTTAGTATTAAGGAAGTAGAAAGGGAATAATTGGATGAAAGGAAAGAGAATTTAAAAAATGGTAAATTTACATAAAGAAATTAACTTCAAAAATGGTATAAAAAATTAAAAATAGCAAATAAAAAATACTGATGAGAAATAAGGTGGACAGATATAAAAGAAAAGTAACAGACCTGAACCAGAAAACAAAGAAGAAAAGAAGAAAAAAATGCAGAAAGGGAGAAAGAAAGAAAGAAAGAAAAAAAGAAAGAAAAATAGAAAAAAAGGAAGGAAGGAAGGAAAAAGGAAAGGAGAAAAAAGGAAAAATAAAAATAAAAGTGGGGGAAAAAAGTAGAGTGTCTTCTTTTGGCTGGGTTATGATTCCGTTTGTATTGTTCTATCAGTTTCCTGGTTGCTATATCCTCAGGGATTATTCAGATTCCTTGTTTTACTCAATGTGTGATCGGGGTGTGGCTACGTTGGTTGCCTGGAGACTGGAGGGCGGGGCTGTCTCTCGGGAGAAAATGGCGACTGTGCTTACGGAGATGACTCAGCACCAGGTCTGTGACCACCTCCCCCAGATCACCCACTCCTCTTCCCCAATTCCACAAGCCCACACCCTCTCCCGCACCTCAGCCGCGGGTAAGTGTATCTCAAAGGTCCTGCGAACCAGGTTTAGTGGGAGGAGGCACAGGCACCAGCGCGAGGAGGGATTGCGTTTCTAAGAGCTTCTCTCTTGTCGGCACTGTGAGATCCAGTTTACCTTTCAGAGTTTGCTCAGATCTAAATCCAGACACTTAGGATCAGAATCCCCGACCTCCCTAAGTCCCTTGGTCCCCCTCCCTTTTATTTTCTCACAGAAATGCTTAGCCTGTCCTCAGGAACGCGGCCCAGCACCCTGTGGATTCCCCCCTGCCTCTGGTCGCTGAGGCTCCGCAGATTCTCCCGCTTTGATCTTTGATTTTACCTTACTTCCGGAACTTCTGCCCTTCCTGGGTGTAAACTATCTCACCAGCTGCGTCTCCTCACCAAATTTGGGCTGAATTCCACTCGTTTCAGCTGCTCCCTCCACCCGCTCTGGGACTAGGCTCTGGACGCGTCCTTCCACTACGCCGCCATCTTCGCCGCCGCGAGGACATTTCATAACCCAGCTCATACTCTTAAATGGGTCTTTCTTCCTCACCTCTGTCCTCTAATTATCCATATTTCTAACCACTGTTGAAGAGTCACATCAAATCTTATCTCCCCGTGTAGTTTTCCCTGGTCTTGGCCGCATTTGCTCATCTCTTCTGCAATAAAGTTCTAAGCATTTATTGGATATCCAAGCTATTTCTGCCCCTAACAATGTCCTACCAGGACCAGCCCCAACATAGTCCCTATCTACAGAGCTTATGTTTACCGGTGGCTCTGTTTCCATCTACCAGGCTGAAAGCTTTTTAAGGACAGATCCAAGCATTATTTATTTGTTATTTTCCCAGTGTGTTATATAGTACCTGACACAAAGTAGATACTTAAAAAAAAAAGTGTCGATTGAATGAATCAATCAGCAAACTATTTCATGGCTGTGTGTATTTTCTGCCTTTTGTCTGGATTGTGGAGTCCTTAAGGCCAATATCTGGTGTTCAGTTTTCTTTTGTGACTCGCGTGTTTAGAAAATGGTAGGTCCAGGGCAAAAATATTCATGGAACGGAACTGGAATTGTCTGCCCTGAGGCATTGGTCACACAATGTCTTGCTCTGGGAAAAGAACAGCTCTCTGTCAAAGGGAAGCGGTCCCATGTGAAATCCTACATGGAATTAGAGGAATTTTAAGTCTCCAAGTCTGTTGCACGGTTGTTCCTACATGTGCTGTTTCCATAACTCTGCATGTGACCAAATGTCCTTGGCTTGACCTTGTGGGAATATGTAAACCGCAAGACTCAAGGAGGGATGTGTGGGAGGAGGGGATCATGTGTTGTGGAGCAAACTTTATTTGCAATTCCCTGACTCAGGAGTGATTTCTGGGAAGTGGCAAGAGGTGACTCCACAAAGAGCCTGGCTGGCCTCTGCAGAGACAAGACTTTTTATGGGATGGCACTCTGCCAGCCTGACAAGAAGTGGAAAACAAAGGGACAGCTGACTCCAGGGCCATCCTGACCAGCACCAACTTTTTTCAGGCTAGTTTTTAGCATAAAGCTTCTCCTTCAGAAAGCCGAACTAAAGGGATACTCACAAGCATGCCCCTTTGTACTGAAAGGACAAATTCACTTATTTCTAGAACTAAAAACTAATTTTTAAAAAGTATTAAGGTCCTTATAAATCAAAATATCCCAATGTACACTTTTTCAGTATGAACTGACTTCCTTTCCCCCAAATTTACCTATTTTGTAAACATACACGATCAATATTAGGGTTTGTTTCAAAGAAATACAGATTTATCTTCAAAGTATAGGGAAAATGCAGAGACGTGCAAGGGGATTAGGAACGTTGAGTATGCTTTGAAGACTATTTTAATATTTATTTTAGTATTTGCTCTCAAAGGGGGCACCCAAATAACTTCAAGTTCAACCTCAAGGTCACTGTGTACAGGCTGCTCTAAACCAGAAAGGATGAGGGACCCGGGGTTGGGGTCACGGTTGGGGTAGGGTGGGGAGAAATTCTGGGCATCCACAGCTGTAGGAAGTACTTGCTCTTTCTTAATTTTGTTTACTTAAGAAGAGAAGAAGAGGCCCACATGTCTCTTTGAAGCCCTGTGGGACTGTTTTTACTTGAGCACACAGAGAAAGCCTGTGATTGTTCCTGGAATGCTGGTCTCACCATTTATTGTCCTTGGATTTAATGCCTGCTTTGCATTTGGGATAAAGATGTATTCATTCCTGTGCCAAAAAAGGAAAAAATCCTATTGTCTTCCGGCCCAAATTGTTCCAGGACCCCCTTGTCATCCGAGGCTGACCAGCACAGATAGTGTCTTGCTCAGCCCCACGATCTGGTGCTTTTTTGTGAGTGTTTTCCTGACACAATACCGTTCCACAGAGCAGAAAGAGTGCCTCGGCACCAGGAACCTCATCCGCTTCACAGGGACCCTTAACAACCTCTGCAGGTTGCCACCCCAGACTTACTGCCGTTCTCCAGCCCGAGGACAGCTGTGTCACTTGCATAGGCAGAGTGATGATGTGACCTCGGTGGCTGCTAACTCAATCCGCAGGGAGAGATGAGCATAGCTGTTTAGCATGCTGTGACATGCCTCCTCCCAGAAGATTCCTTGATTATTTACAAGAATAAAGGCTAATTTAATTAAAATGAACAGAGAAACTGAAAAAAATAAAGGGCAAAAGACGTTCCGAGTGAGTTGGTTATCTCTGCAGAGGAAAATCACCACGAGGGGCTGCAGCCTAAACAAATTCCTTTTCCACTTCTAACAGAATGTTCTTACTCATTCCAGTCATCATGACAATAGTCAGGTCATGCTGTCTCTTCCACATCTGCCCTCCTAGACCTTCCTCACTCCCCGGAGGCCTTCCTCTGCACGCACAACTCCTGGCCTCCAACCCAGGAGAGGAGGGTAAGGCTATGCCCCACCCAACACTTGCCCCTTTCCCCCAGGTTCAAAGGCAGCCTTCCTCTAGTTGACTGCGGGTCCCTCCTTTTGTGTTCTTCATCCACATGTCTCTTCTGGGAGCTTATTCCACTTTACTCGTTTTGTATTACATTGCCTTTTTGTTTTCTTTTAAAATACTTTATCACTGAAAGGATTACATATGTCCTCTTTTCCCCCATTGACCCTCTCCAGCCTGGCCCCACCCTCTGCCCCAGGTCTTCACTACCCTATCGTCTGTGTCTATGGGTTATGCATACCAGTATATGCAGAGAATTGCCCTTTTCTTTATGGACCGGCTTAATTGCTATGCTCAATAAAAATGGGCAGGTCTCTCCAATCTTGTAATAACACTCTTCCTTAACTGTGTCCTTTCTCTTCCCAGATGAGATTCTTCAAAGGATGCTTCATATTTGACGTCTCTACTTTGCATGCTACACTTTTCATGACTGTGACTGTCTCTTTCATCCCTCTACCAAGTGTTCTTTAATATTTTTGAAGATAAAATTATAGTTTTTGGTTAGAGAACATTTTAGCAATTTGAGTTTATAAGTTTTGCAAATGGATTTTGTATTTGACCTTTATAAACTAGCAGCACAACTGCATGGAAAAAGTGTGATCTGTTAGTTTACCTTTACAAGCATAGCGCACTCCTTGGGAGCTATGAGGAGCACATTCTCAGGGCTACATATGTAGAATAATAAGGGGCAGAGATCTAAGAGAGTGTTATTATTTGATTTTCTTAAAGGTCTTTAGCACTTGTTTTTCATGGCTACTAAAACAAATGACTACAAATTTAGTGACTTTCAACACCACCCATTTATTATCTCAACATTTCTGTAGGTTAGAAGTCTGATGCAGTTCGTGTTGGGTTAAACTCAAGGTGTTGACAGAACTGTGATCCTTAATGGAGTCTCTGGGGGAAGAATCCACTTTCAATTTATTTAGGTTGTTGGCAGAATTCTTTCCTTGTAGTTGTAGGACATGGCTATTCTCAGGGGGCTGGGGTGTCTGTTCCTCTCACACCTCACATCTTTCTCACTTCCTGTCCTCTTCTCACTCCCTCTTCTGGAGAATGTTCTCTGATTTTTAAGGGTTTGTGTGATTTGATTGAGCCCACCCAGATAATTCATGGTAATCTCCCTATGTTAAGGTCAACTACAAAGCAGACCTTATGTCTAATTGCATCTGCAAAGTTTCTTTGGTCATGTAAAAAGTAATATATTCACAAATTCTGGGATTAGGGCATGGAGATCTCTGGGGTTGGAAGGGATGTAATTTTTCCTATCATAGCAGTCAACTAGAAAGGAAAGTAGAAGTCAGGGACAGGCTAGCTCTCAGCTTTTGTGTCTGCTGATTTCTGTGGGCAGAGCTAAATAACCTCTTCAAGTTCTTCATGCTCAAGGTTTCTTCAATCTACCCTTCTGATATTTTCTGCCATCTCTCAGAATGACCTGCCATTAACCCCAAGGCCATACGTTAAAGAAAGAAAGAAAGAAAGAAAGAAAGAAAGAAAGAAAGAAAGAAAGAGACTGTATTCTGAATACAAAGACTTTCTTCTCCGTGGCTTCTTTCCACATTTACCTGTCCCCCAACTTCCAGAGTATTATTGAAGATTTAGGAAAAATCTGGCCATCCAGTATACGACCATAGATTGGGAGTGAGGAAGAGAAGAAAGGGAGAGGATAAAAAAACAAAAAGGAGAGGGGAAGGGAGAAAGAATGAATGGCTGGGGAAGGGGGTGGGGAAGGAAGAATAAAGGAAGAAGGAAAGATAAATCATGGCACTGGGAGATAAGGGTGCAGTAGAGCAGCTAGTTGTAAGGATGCTATTGACCTTCTATTTGCAAAACTACCCAGCATGGCCATCAGGAGACCCACACTACCCCTTATGGAGCCTTTGTGAGCACCAGAAAAGGCAGTCCCTTTTCTGATGCTCACAGATGTGGCACATTTTTTTGGCAAGTGGAGACCGGGCTGGGTATCAGCCCTTACTGGTCAATTGCTCTTGGGAAAACACAACCTGATGATGGCCTCCATGGACAGCTACCTTTCCACTGTGCGTTAGGGACAGCATTGGCCTTGGGCTACTGGTCTCCCTCACCAAGGATCTTCTCCTGCGATGTCTAGGGGAGACCTGGAGGCAGACAGTCCTTACCTGGTTACGGATAGGGTCAGGACTCTTTGATCAAAAATCTCCACCTCACCTCTAGCCAAAAAATGTCTGCAGTCCCCTCTTCTGTCTGTTTCTCATTTCTCCTTGAGATTAGTCATCAGGCCAGTATTAAAGGAAGCAGAGAATCTGGCTGTCTCACCCAGAACCCTTACCATTTACAAGAAGTCTAAATAGCAGGGGCTATCCGGTCATTGCTGGTTAGTTGCTTTGAGACAGTGGCTAGAGGGAGGGGTGGGAGTCCAGGAAGGAAGGAAGAATACTGTTGTTGTTTAACACTGCCGGCTCAGCAGATGAAAGCCTGTGGGTCGTTGGCTGAAGATAGCACACAGAGGGAGAGGCAGAGCCAAACTTCAATCATTCCTCATCAGTGTTGACATCAACGAGCCCTGGGCACTGCCCTGCTGGCAGCCTGGGTGCTAGTAGCTGTTGGCTCATGGCCTGATTGCAGACAAATTCCAGATTCTGGAGGGCGTAGAGGGAAATGAGAACAATATGTCCCATTCACTCAGAGGGTATGGAGGCCTCTAGAATGGCCAGATATATAGGTCACCTGGCCTTAGGGTGCTAGACCTGATAGACCCTCCCACTTCCAGGGCCACGTGTGCAGGAGACCTCAGAGCTAGAGCTGGAAGAGGTCTTACATTAAGACATAGGGTTCAGCTCCCTGACTTCAACTAGGGAAAATGAGATCCAGCCCATTTTACAGATAAAGCAACCAAGGCCTGGCCTTACCTTAGGTTATACAGTTAGGAAGTAGATTGAGGGGATAGGAGAGTAGGGAAGAAATGCAGTCTTTGGTCCTCTCTGGCCCCCTTTTTGGGAGCATAGTGCTTGCCTGTCTGCCTCTCATCTACCTCAAGCCACCAATAGGCCACCATCTTGTTTTCAGGAGTTGTCAGAGTCAAATAAGTCTAATAAACAACACAAGTATATGGTGTTCTTTATGGGAAGTCATTCTCATAAGAAATAGTCAGGGAGAAAGTAGCCATGGGGCAGTTAACTTGATTCAGGCTTTAAAGTCTCCCAAGATTTGATGAGATGGAGACGAGGGAAATGGACATTCTAGGAAGCTACTTTTTATTTTATTTTAGGAAAGCATTCAGTTTATGCTAGTCATTAGCAAAACACTCTACATATAGTATCTCATTTAATCTTCACAGCAAACCTAAAAGGAAGGCATGACTTGGTCTGGGTTTATGAATGAAGCTTGAGAGGCGAAATACCTTGTTCCATATAATTAGCTGATTTAGCAGAATTGGATTAAAACGTAACTAGTTTCTTCAGCTCTTATTTTTAACCCTTCACACTATAGGGCTTCTCATGGTGTAATGGGAGAGCCAAAATAGTGTTCTGATAAGAAATGGCGAGTAAGGTTTGATCGACAGAATGGGAGCAATTAATATACATTTCCTGTGGTCAGACACGGTTTATGTGCTCAGTCCTTGTGATCTGTTGATCTAACACTTAGCCATTATATTTAGCTTGGACAAAAATTTGCTGTAATATTATAAATGGGATCCTCAAAATTCAGTTTCATCTGATGCAGGGTCAGGTCACTAGGTGGCTGATGAATGGCCTGGGATGACTCTACTTATCACTGTTCCTATTAGACCCAAATTACTATTATTCTAGTTGAGGTGGTTTCACTATTATTTGTTTTTTGTCTCCTTTATTAATCTCTGTATGTTCCTTGAAGGTGGGAATTGCTAGTATTTAGCTTAGTTTAGTCTGTTGGTAATTTAAAATTCTCTGCAATTCCCTAGTCCTCTCCAGTGGTTCTCAGGTTCAGTTAATTAAATCAAATTATTTTGTGGTAATCATTTCAGTATGCATGTATAGCAATCATCACACAGTAGACCTTAAACTTGCACAATGTTATATATTCATTACACCTTAATAAAGCTGAAGAAAATGAAAAAATAAAATAATTTCTTTTCAGCCTTATGATTTTGAATAGAGTTACAAAGAACCTAGACTCAAGGCCTTCATTGCCTCCTTCTCAAACGGCTGAACTCCTTTTAAGATTCTAAAGAAATAATTTATATTCTGAGATCCAAATAAAACCTCTGAGGTGACATTTCTTTTAACCCACAGGTCTAGAAACTTTTACACGCTGGGCATATGGTGGTGGGGAGGCAAGCTTCACCCTTTGAAAAGCCCCAAGACTTCTTGTAAAGTTTGCTTTAAACCATATACTTAAGGTCTTGTGATTTCTGAATGTGGACAGAGAGGCACCAAGGCATGCTTTAAAGATAAATGATGAAAGTTTCCAGAACCCAAGGTGAGCAGACCTGATTTCCAGAGTCAGCTTTTCCACTGATTATGTGACCTTGGGTGAGCTGGTTAACTTTCAAAGTCTTGGTTTTATCATCTGCAAAATAGAAGAAAAAATAAAAGCCATCAGAGATGGTGGTTGTGAAATTTAATGGAGAAAATACATGCCAATTCCTGGCACTACTAAGTGTTCTGTAAATGCAAAGTCAGGAGGTGAAAGAAATTATTGGAACTGTTTCAGTTATTTTCGTTCAAGGCTATTTGTGTCTCCTAGGAAGGAGTAGGTAGCAAAGGGGACGAGTGGGTGGAGGAAGTCTGTGGTGTGTTTGTTGCGGGACAATGGCATGGGAAAGCTGTGTCAACAGGTTCAATGTGTTAGTGGTGGGATTGCACAGGTACTGTTATACCCAAAGAAAATTCACTGCTCTGCTTCACATTTCTCTGAAGGGCAGTTCTCCTTGTTTCTTAGTATAAAAAATTGTTCTGTGAATCATGACACCTCTTTCCAAAGAACACCCAAAAGAATCTATTGGTAGCAAAATCTTCCTTTTTTAATGTTGGATTTTGTTTCTTGTATCTAACATGCAAGCAACACCGTAAAGTGCCCTAAGGACCAGAAGAACTTACGTGAGTAACTCTCAGTGCATTCCCCATTCCTGAGTTCACTCTGGCGCAGCAGCCAGGAAGCCTGATTCGCACAGCGCAGAGGAGATACCTCCACAGCAGGTTTCCTCACCTCTCTAGTTTGCCCAAGGCGGGTGGAATCCTCCCAGGGCCACTGCTGTTGATGGTATTCATCAGGACCTGCAGGGCATTCTCACAGGTGGGCAGGTGGATGATCTAGAAGGCATGCTTGGCGATGTCAAGAGCTTCTTGCCATTTGTGCAGCCACGCCTCCTCGTGGAACTGGTGAGCAGAAGCAAATGACATGTATTTTCAGATTTCTCTTACGGAAGAATTTGCTCTTGTTATCAATTTCTGTATTAGCCAATTTAAGCTAAGTTACATGGAAGTAACAATTTCAGAATTTCAGTTGCTTAAAACAAAAAGGTTTCTGTTTTGCACATATAACCTAAATGCACGATTTTAAACAGACACACCCACCACACTTAGTGGTGGACTTTTACCTGGCCTCCCATATTCACATATTACAAATAATTCTGTATTGGATATATTTGTATAGATGTCATTCTGTACATGAACAAATATATCTGTAGGTGATATTTGTTGAAAGTAGAATTATTGGGTCAAAGGATATGAAGGTTTTAGAATGTAATAGAGACTTACTGACTAGTATATATGAGACTGTTTTCTCCCGCCTGTAACACTATTATCAACCCCTTTGATCCTTGCCCATCGGAGAGGTGAAAGCTGATGCTTAATTCTTTATTCTTCATTTTTTCAAGTAACGCTAAATGTTTCTTTGCTTTGTGTAGCTTTCAGAACAATCTTTATCCTTATTTTGTTTATTCATATTGGTTTGTCCATGCCGTCTCTTTGGTTGTGTTAAAAATGAAAGGCAAACTTCACTTAACACTTCATGACGCAGACAGTCTCTATTTAGGGTTGCAACATGGGGTGGGAAGACAAGAAGCTTTAATAAGGTCAAGAGCAAAGAACAAGGAAGAGAAAAATACAAGCTATCTGATATGGCTGGGGCCACATAGTCCACCTGGTTTGAGGTGAGAAGGAACAAGGAAATAAGTGCAGAGCCAGAGTTGGCTTGCGTCTGGGAATTGGCTGACTGGATATACTGCATTTCTGCTCAAGTGGAGCATTTACAGGACATAAAAGTTACCTAAAACATTTTGGTTTGCTGGCATGACACCCGATGCAGAGCAGCTCCATCTTAAGCCTAGAAAGTGATTTCAACAACTGTCTTCTTCTTACTGATTTATAAGAACTAATTACATATTTAAGGCAAAAAAACCCCTTACTGATAGAATTAAAAATATTTTTTTCCAGGTAATTATTTAGATTTGGATGCTATTCATTGTATTTTATTAACCAAGAAGAATTTTTTTCCCACTTTTTATTTCTTTTGGTATTTTAGCCAAGTTTTTTCTTTTTGTGATGTCTGGATTATGGTCTTACTTTAGAAGGGCTTTGTTATTAAATCAACAAATTATTTAAGGAATGCAACAGCAACAATTCCCTTGATTTCTTGTGTCTTTATAGTTTTATATTGTACTAGAGCCCCGGTCCATGGATTCATGAATGGGTGGGGTCCGTCCGGCCCTCCCTGATTGGGTTGATTGGCTGGGCTGACTTGGGGGAGGGGCCGCAGGCGATTGGTGGGTCAAAGTCCCTGTTGAACTCCCAGTCAAACTCCTGGTTGAGGGGACAATTTGCATACTAGCCTTTTATTATATAGGATTTAAAAATTTTTAATCTAGATGAAATGAATATGGGTGTATGGTGTGGTGTATGTAGTGATGCAGTTTCTAATTGGTAACAGTGGGTGCCTTTGTGGATGATGATTTATTGGCTGTGGAAAAAGAGTAGTGGGAGACTAGATTTTCAGTAAATATATTTTTTGTCATTTTGAGTTTTGTACCCTATTCATATGAAACATACCCCAAAGTCATTGAAATAAGTAACTTTTGGGCTGTTATGAAAAAGAGGTTATGGAAGGTAGGCAGCCTCTACTCAAAGACTCAGCTCCAGTTAAATATCACCCGGCAAGAATATGGAAACTGTTGTCAGATCGTCCTATTTTTTTCAAAGGAAGCTGAAATCTGGATTCTCATATGAAATCCCCTGATGTTTAAATGTCAGCAACTAATTCAGAGTTTTAAAAACATTGACTGGGCCAAGAAAAACACATCTGCATGCCAGATGGGGTGCACAGGGTGCCAGTTTGAGACCTGTGGTTTAGACATTTCTTCCTCTCATCCTCAAAGATTCATCTGCGTGCCTTTTCTATAGTATATAGTGGGCTGCTCTGCTGTAATGTGGCCAGCTCTTATCACAATGTGTTTGAACTGATTGTTGGTGGGCCAGCCTTTCTATTAATGTATAATATCCTGGAAGGCAGTATTTATAGATTTTTGAGGTCCCCAGGGCCTAGTAATGTCTTGCACCTAGTAAACATTTAATATGAGTGTTTGTTGAATGGATAAATAAATAAATAAGTAAATAAATTCCATTAAAAGTTGAATCCCTGCCAAACATATGGGCAAAGTAGCTCAGGGTCTCAGAAGTTACCTGGTTTAGACCACGCCCCTTCCCTGCCAAGTCTCCCTTTTACCTTGTAACTACTACACCATTATACAATTTAGTAATTTAGTAAACAGTTGTGAGTCTTGGCCACTAGATGTCTCCCTTTGCTTGAAGGACATTCCGAAGCCCTGGGGTTCCTTTGTGGTTTGCTAAAAAGAAACCATAAGTCGGTAAGAAGAATGTCTTAATTTCAGGCCACATATTCTTCACATGCTTGTCCCCTTGAGGAGGTTCATTATAGCACAATGTCAAAGAAAAAGTGCCCAGGGACAGCATGAGCATTATTTTGTTCTGGGAGAGCTTTTCACCCACCAGAATGCACTGTGGGGGACTGAGTGCCTATCTGTTGGATTTTATCCTCTGATCCAGCAGACCCAGGGCTGTTCTCCTGAAGCCTGTTCCTGTTACTTTTCTCTGCTGCTTTAGGCCAGCTGTGCAGAATTGCATGTTGCTGAGAAGGGCCTGGCGCTCTGGACCTGTCTATTAAGAGCAGGGTCCTTGTGAGGTCTATCAGACCTCTCGGCTCAGGGTGGCCTGCCCCATGTGAATTCTGTGCATCATGTGAACATGGGGTATGTGCTCAGTTGCCTGTGGTTGTGACTTTTGTGCCACCCCAGGAGGGTTTGCTGAGCTTGAAGAAGTAGGCTATATGGTGCTGTATAATTTTTATTTTAAAGACAGGTGGAATGAAAGAAAAAAAAAAAGCTCATTACTTTTATAGTCCATAGCTTCCTCTTCTCTGCATTACCTCTGATGTTTAAATATGTACGTTCTGAGCTGATTCAAGGCAATGGACGGAATCCTGCCAGGCTCTGTTAAGTTGAGGCAGGGCCTTGCATTTAGTGACTTTTGAAGCTTTACTTGTTGAATGAAATGGAAATGCGGATTCTGTAGGTTTCTGGGGGGCTCTCCAAATTACTATGGAAGGCTCAGAGGATAAGAATGCTATGTCTCATTAGCACTTGAGACATAGCGTTTGCCTTTTCTTTGGTTATTTTGCAAGGGTTGGATATGTCTACTTGAATTGCTCACCTGTCTTTGAGAAGCAGGACAGTATAGGTTAGGAACACAGACTCTGAAGTCAGACTGTGCTGGGGCTCTGGCCCATCATTTACTTCACCACCCTGTACCTCGATTTCCTCATCTATAAAGTGGGGATGATCATGGTAACTGCCTCACAGGTTGCTAGGACTATAAAAGCAGATGGAAACTGCTCAGACAGTACTTGGAACATAGTAAGTGTTCAGCAAATGTGAGCCCATACTAAGTGCTTGGTAGTTCATGTCTTTTCCTAATTGTTTTCCAGGCCACTTCTCATGTTTATACATTGCTACCCTTGTCTCTGATATGGATAAGATTTCCTACAGTTTTGTGAACTTTCCCTTTGTTCATTTGGATGCCCTTTATTTTAATGGTAAATAGCAACACAATTATTATGCGATGCCATTCTCCCCCCCCCCCAAAAAAAAATTTCTATGTTACGTTGACAAAAGCTTTGCCCCCAAATGGTCTAATAATCCCCCAGCCACCTCTTTAAGTCCTAGTTCTGAGTGTTAAGAGACTACATCCATTTTGATTGTCTTATGATATTAGGAAAAACTCACTCTAATTTATGTTTTATACTCAATTATTTCCCTCTTTGCTACTTCTCTCAGATTCCTTAACAATTTTACTTGAAATATTTTTTATTGGATTTAACCATTTCACAATATGGATTGAAGCCATTTGAAACAGTTTAGGGCCTACCACACCCTTGAATCACCACATCATTGGTTTTTGCAGCCCCTGGAACAGCGCTTCTGTAAGACCAAGCACTACTGAGTATAGACCCTGCCATCCAGGGTCCAACTGCTCTGGGTGGGTTCATGCCCCCTCAGGTGGGCCTCTTGATCTAATTCAGATACTGCCTCACACCCAGTAGTCTCTCAGGGAATCTTGGTTGACATGAGAAGAATCAGAGGACCAGTTGCAATAACATATTTATGTTACATTTTCCTTCCTTCGGGGCCTCAGGTTTGTTCTGTTTACTCCAGTGACTCTGCTCAATTGCTGGGAAATCAAGTGACCAGACCATTCAGGAATCCAACACAAACAGATGAAGCTGGAAGGCATGAAGCTCTTCTTCAGCCCCAGGTCTTTCTTCCTGTTCTGTAGCATCTGTTGGATGTTGGGCCTTGCCTTGCTAAGGAAGTTCTGATGTCAAGATCACCAGAGAAAGATAGTGAAGTAGACCAGATGGATCGAAACACGTTGGTTTAGCTGTCATTGTGTACTCAGGTGAGTACTGTGCTCCTGCTTCATAGGTTAGTATGTGTGAGATTTTGTGGCAGAAGGAGCTTTATAATCACCTTAGAGAAGCAATGCTTCCATTGGTGCTCAAACTCATGCTGCTCCCCTTGCTGTATTTTATGCATTAGCACGTAAGCCACCTTGGCAGGGACTGAGGAGCCCCAAAACCAAACCAGGAAGAACTAAGAAATTCAGCATCGCATGCTTTAAGAAATTATTAGGAAGAAACTAAAAGGGGTGAGTAACCAGTTTATTGGTGAGTCACCAGTAATTAAAAAGCATACTCTATTTGTGAAACAACCTAAATATTGGACATGTTATGATCTCCTTCTATTAAATACCGAATTCACAAACTAGTAAATGCATTCATTTGTTTGGATTTAGATTGTTACCCCAGCCAGTGTACTCATGGAAACATTGATGTTTACTTGGTTGCCTTATTTTCTAGAATCTGCTAGAATGTTTTTGAGCTAATAAGAAATTGTAGGGGTCTCTTTGGTTCTGAGGGCCAGTCCTTAGGACATTGCTAGGCTTCACAACACAGTGAGCTGCAGGTGAGTACCAGAGCTTCCATCTGATGTCATGCCTTTTTCACCTTAAGCTCTATGCTGATTAGCCATTTTGTCTGCCCCACTACAGGCTTATTCCTCCCTCCTAGCCCACAGCCTGGTTCCGCAGCCACTTTTCTCCCTAAGTAAGTAGTAAATTATTTAGTCACATGTTATAAACTCTTTCCCACTAAGGTGTCAGTGACTTCTGTGCTCCTACATGAACTTGCACTTTAATAGAGACAATAGGAAAAGGGCAGTCCTGGGCTGAAATGAAGCCCTTGACCGACCTTTTGTGTTGAAAGGATATATTTTGTATATCTACTTACAATTGGTGGATCTTGAAAACAGGCAAAAGCCAGTGGAAAAGGCACAGGAGGAGAATGGAGTTCACTTGATTAAACTGTGAGATCAATTCTATTCTGCCCAGGCTGGTTGATGGACAAAGGAGCAATGATTGATGCTTTTAAACAACTAGGGGTTATCAAGTAGGCTTTGTTCTCTTAAGAACTTTCCACTGGACCAGATGCAGACCTGATTGTGAAGGGTTATGATATAGACCAAGGGGCTCAGCTGGTGTTGGACACAAGAGGATAACATTGTGTTTAAGGCTGCTTGGCACTAAAGGTCTTCAACCTGACATTATGGGCTCCCATCTTATTAGCAGTTTACACACACAAAAAGGTATTTCTATTAGAATTTTGTGCCCCATTGACCATTTTCTCCTTCCTGAGAAGATGGATGCTTCCCCTGTTCTGATAAGAACAATGTACCTGAACAGCTTTCCCTTTCCTTTGACTGCTAGAAAGCTCCATCCCTAGGGTTGAGTGTCAAACTTACACAACACTACAGATAACTCATAGGTTTTTATTTGCATTTTCCCCCTTAATTGACTCTCTACTTTTATAGTTTTTCCCTTTTTATAATTTATTTTATATAGAACTTTTATGGTTTGTGTTCCTTTATTTCTATTCTAATATAAATTTATTTTATGCATTAGCATGTAAGACACCTCAAGTAATTTGTAAAATATGGAATGGCTTCAAGTGTAAGCCACCTCAATCATTTGCACAAACACATGGAGTGTTTATTTTCAAAGTTGATGACTCCTGAGAAAGGAAGAAACCTTTGTTAAAGAAGTTAATAAGGGTTAGCTCAAGGTTTTTTAAGGACAAAGAACATACTGAATCCTTCACCCAGGGGCTGACGTGCACACTGCTCTTCTCTTTTGCCAGCCTCCACCCCATATTAGCCCACCAGGAAGTCCAGGGTTCCTTTGTCTGGGAAAGTAGTAAGTTCATTCTTCAGCCTTGAATGAGAAAATTGAAGAAAAAAAATGTCTGCCCCTACCCTCATCCATTTGGAATCATGAACTAAGGGCTCCATTTCTTTTGCTTTATGGGGTATGACCATTGGTATCCAGAGGCTGGACATGAAGGTTCAACTGAGTGGTATTTTTTAGAAAACCAATCGAGGACAGAAGTGTTCCTCATTCCCCTAGCGTGCTCCTTCTGTGGTTTCAGAAATCCACCTGTACCTGCCAGGGGAATCATCCAATCTTTGGCTCTGAGCTGCTTCCTCTTACCTGGCTGATATGGACTCAAAGTGGGAGGGAGAGTCAGCAGAAAAGTATTTCTCTTTTCCTTCTTGAAGGGGGTGTGGCCTGGGCTCCTTGGTGCACTAGGGGTTGGTCATGAATCCGTGACCTGTATGCATGCCAGAGAGCTGCTGTAATTCAGATATTAAGATCGTCTTTCCAAACAGCTTAAGAAGTGATTGAGCCCCAAGTGCACTGGAGGAAGGGCTCCCTCGGGCTGTGATGTGAGGAAAGAATCACCAGGTAAGTCCAATAGTAATGATTTGATTCCTTACAACTTGTGTTACTATCACAGGTACTTCCTGTTAATTTGAGATTATTTTCTCCTTTTGGGGAAGACTCTCAATATCTCATTTCCTGAAGAGAGGTGAAATAAAGGAACATAGAGTGAAATGAGCAGTGATAACAGTTCCTTGTCTTGGTGACTACATACATTGAGGTATTGGCTTGAGACTCAAACTCCAGGTTTTCAGACTTAAGGTGCAGCCTTCTCAATTATAAAAAAGCACCCCTAGTCTTTAGATGTGCTGGAAGATAGATTAACTGGAATAAAGAAGGCTCCATTAAAGATAATTGTTAAAAATATTAATTTAAGGATTTCACTAGTTAGAAATACGTTAATCTTAGCAATCTGTTTAAAAACACACTTGAGAGATTTAAGTTTATTTTCACTTTAGGATGGATTTATTTAAGTTTTGACTGAATCAGTGTACATCTGGGAAGCATTTCTCAATTTAACTCCCTTCCTGGACTCTGAAAAAATCCCAGAATTGATCTTTATAACCACTTCCCCTGCTATTACCCCCAAGTAAATATGAAGCAGCACACTGTATTTTTTAACTGACAGGCCTTGAAAATTTATAATTTTTCTTTCCTTTTTTTCATGAAAAATCTATTTATGTAAACCTGATGTCCTATGTAATTTACTCTTGCCAGAAACTAAATGATGGGAAGTTATTTAAGGAGCTATAGAAAGAAGGTCAAGGTGGAAGAGGTATGAGGAAATGATGACTTTGGCTTTTCCATAGTGATATCCATTAATTAAACTAAACCTGATAACAATACACATAGGCTGGAGATCACAGACATCAGAGGACAAAAAATAGAAAAAAATATATCCGATGATTTGTCAGAATGTTAACACTGCCTTTTGTTATGCTCTTTTTTTGTTATAATAAAACCACTACTAATTATTTATAATCGTAACTAAAATTAAAAGCAGCTTTACAATAATAGCCTCATACTATTTGACACAACTATTAACAAATAATGTAACTTTGGGCAAATTATTTCACTTTTCTTGCTTTGGTTGATTAATTTGCAACAAGCATGGAGATTTAAAATGGGTGTGTATGCATGTTGAGTCTTGGAAGCTTGACTTGCAAACACTCCCATTTTGTGTACAACCATAGTTGATATAATTGTTACTGACATGCTTCATATATTATGTCTTGCTTCTCTAAAAAAAAAAGGCAAATTAAAAAAAAATCAGGGACAGGGTCTACATTACAAGGTATCTCTTACTGTGCTGAGTGAGGGTAAGGGAAACACCATGCTTTTGCATCCATATACCCTCTGATGTAATTTAGTTTACAATTAAATAAATGCAAATATCCTCCTAGAAAAAATAAGTGGATGCATTCATAAAAACCCGTGTATCAGTGGCTGATTTTAGCACTTTGGTGTGAGCCAGTGTAAATGGGAAGAAGTGAGAGGGTGCTGGGTACCCAAGGCCATTAGTAGTGAGTGGGTGCATGTCACGGGGGTAAACGGCCCCAGAAGTGGAGGGTGGCCTCCTCTGGAGAACTGTCACTGCATTCTCCATTTTGCCAAAGGCCACTTCTTGTAAAACCATGTTTCACCCAACCTAAACACATGTGTCTGCTGCTTTCAACATAGCTTGCCTTGTTCCCTTTTAGTTCTTTGGCAGGAAATACCCATAGCTACAGAGAAGGGGAAACCCTATTCCCAAACATATCATGATGCTCTCTTAGATTGAGCTTCAGTAGCAAACTGCTCATGGGATGTCAAGGTCTTCACAGTTCTGGACTGGATAGCTGCACAGTTGTAAATAGCTCTGAAAATAATTGAGAGAACTGGAGGGGTAGTGCAAAAAGTCTGTAGCAAGCATGTCAAACTCAAAGGCTAACATGGGCCAGATAAATGAGGCATGTGGCCTGTGGGCCATGAGTTTGACATGCTTGGACTCTACAATGTAGAATATGCACAGCTGGTTCTAACCTTGCTGAGTTCCGCCACTGTAGTGCACAAAACCAGTGCGGAGCCAAGGCCACCTTACGAAACTGGCTCCCAGCAAGCCACGGGTAACCTCATAAAGGCTCCTATCTAGTGGTAGATGGAAAGCTGGGCGCTGTCATACTAAGAAGAAAAACCCTTAAGAATTAATATGTGTGAAAGTGCCCTGGCATTTCATAAAAGTATAGTAACCTCCCTGTGCAAAGTCAGTTGAATAACGTACAAAGAGGTGAGCAGTGGCAATGAGATATGTAGCCCTCAAGCTGTGCAAAATTGAGCTAAATCTTGCTGGTGAGGTTTATTATGTCCTCCTGGGCCTCGGGGTAATCAGTGCAAATGTCAGTTTTTAATATCCAAAGGCCCACAGGACTTAGAAACTCTAGAATTTTGGTTTTGGTTTAAATAAAGCCTTTTAAAATAAACACTTTAAATAAAATCTTTAATATGGTTTATTTTTAGTATAAAATTAAAAAAAATCTGAGTTCCTTTATTGTTTAAGGATAAGTAGGCATTAACTATAAATTTGTGATGTTAGGACAGTTTTTCACAATGGAACAGATTCATGTCTTCAAAGTTTTGGGTTGAGAGACTTTGTGTTAAGCAGATTTTATTTTCTATGAAAATCTTTTGCACTAGTGTTTGTACTTTAGCCAAATTTTGCTTGAAGACTTCTCTATGCTCAATGAGAATCAGGCTAATTCTTTCTCCTTTTTTTAAATGTTGAATTTTCTTTATTTTTACTTTTTATTGTTGACAGTATTACATATAATCCCCCATTCTTCTCTTCCCCACCTCCAATCCTTTTTAATAAGAAACTTAGTGATAAACCTTTTAGACATGTTTTTGCCCAAAATACCAACTAAGCTAGTAACTGGCCAGATAAATGGTACAGAAAGCAATAGAATTAAAAAAAAATTGTCAGAATTTAATTATATGACAAAGTGGCCTTTAAAATTGATAACGAATATTTACTCAAGAAACATAATTGGAAAAACTGGTTATTCATTTAGAGGAAAGTGAAAGTAAACCCTTAGTTCATACTAAAACCTGAAATAACTCTAGAAGGAATGAAAATCTAAATGCATTGAAAATTTAAAGAAGAAAATTTAGAATGACATTGTTATAATATTTTTATAGAAAACATTTAAACCCATATAGACAGATTTGATTTCATAAATATTTTAAACTTTTGTGAAGAACAAAGATAAAAACTTAAAAAACAAAGACCAATGATAACTAAGTATTTATAACCCGTGATAGAGAGCTAATATTCACACTATATAAAAAGCTCCTAAGAAGCAGTTCTTAAGAAAAGAAATGAACATTCTAATAGAAAAAACTTAGGATGACTTAAATAGGCATCTCTAACATACCAGGGAGCATAAGCAGGTACAAATTAGGAGGACAATTTGGACATGTCTATAAAAAGCCAAAATGTAGCCCTGCTGGTGTGGTTAGACCATCGATTCTGAGCACCGCAGGTTTAAGAGTTCGATTTCTCATCAAGGGTTGCAGGCCCTGGCCTCAGTCGGGCTATTTGTGGGAGGCAACCAATCAGCGTATGTCTCTTGTATCTCTCTCTCTCTCTCTCTCTCTCTCTCTCTCTCTCTCTCTCTCTCTCCTCCACCCTCCCTTCCACTCTCATTAAAAATCAATGGGGGGGGGGGCGCGGAATTTCCAGGTGAGGATTATAAATTTAAAAAAAAAAACAACTCCAAATGAATAAACCCTTTAAAACTGCACTTTCATTCTAACCTAGAAAGATACCAGTTTGCCTGGAATTAAGGATGCACAAGAAGAAGTTGGATAGAAGAAACATTTGAGGGCAGATTAAAGGAGTCCAAAAGATGAATTTGCCTTAATAGCATGTTTGTTCTTCATCTGAACATAGTATGAGTCTGGAAAGTTTTGTGTATAGACTGACCTGTGTGCAGGATAGGTGGGAATGCCGGACAACCCATTCTACTTATGGAATCATTTAGGAATGAAAAACTGGCTCTTCACAATAGGAAAGTATGATGAAAATACTGTTAATATGCATAGAAAAACAAAGATTTTTTCTGTAGACTTGAAATAATTAGTTTAATCAGTATAAGCACTGCATGAAAAGTCAGGTATTTGGCCTTGGCCGGGTGCTCAGTTGGTTGGAGCATCATCTCATACACCGAAAGGTCATGGGTTCGATCCCGGTCAGTTTACACATCTAGGTTTTGGGTTTGATCCCTAGGAGGGGTGCATACCAGAGGCAACCAATTGCTATCTCTCACATCCATGTTTCTCTCACTCCCTTCCTGTTTCTCTAAAATGAATAAACATATCCTCAGGTGAGGATTAAAAAAAAAGTTAGATATTTGGTTTACTCGCATTTAAAACAGACCACCCAAGAAGAGTTTGTATCTTATTTACCTGAGCGCTTACATATGAAGACCCCCACAAAGCCTGTTCTGTTGGTTCTTTCCAGCAGGCCTGATAAATTGTGTTTTTATCTTAGAAGAACTGAATATCTTTAGACACATAATAACACTCAAATTTATCAGGAGACCAGCTTTGAAACATTTCTCCTCCTCCTTTTAGTAGAGAGCTTATTTTTAAAGAACTTAATGAAAACTACAATAACAATCATGACTTTATTAAAATAAAAAAATCATTCCCTGAGCAACAAAATGAACTGACCCATAGTCTAAGGGAAATACTAGATTTCTCAGAGAAAGAAATTTAGGGAAATAAAATTTAAGTTTATTCTTCTCATTTTCTGCAAGTGTGACAAGGAAATAATTTTGTAATTTTCAAGATTGCCAAACAATAGAACCAAGGTATATTAAAGCATTTTATAAATTATAAAGAATTATTCTTTTTTAAATTTATTTTTATTGATTATGATATCACATAATTGTCCTTATCCCCCCATTCCCATCCCAAACCCCTCCCTACATATGCCCCCAACCCCCTATTGTCCATGGCCACTGGCTAGGCCCATGTGCATGCACACAAGTCCTTTGGTTGATCTCTTCCCTTTACCACCACCCTCCCCTATTTTCTCTCTGAGGTTTGAGAGTCTGATCGCTGCTTCTCTTTCTCTGGGTCTATTTTTGTTCACCAGTTTATGTTGTTCATTATTTCCTCTAGATGTGTGAGGTCATGTGATCCAAGAAATACTCACCCTTGAGTTGCTGTTCAGATACTTTTTCAAGCAAACAATCCAAAAGGAAGCCCACATTCTCTGGGCTCTACCCAGGCTCTGTAGGCAAAGTGGAATGGGGAAGGTGAGAAATGAGCCTGATCTGGGAGTTTCCAGGAGGCTGGGGCCCCGGTGCTGAGCTGGAGGCGTGGCTGGGGGAAGAAAGAGCTTGGCACCTTCTCTGGAGGCCATTTATTATCTTTTAGGGCTTGGTGGTAACTTGCGCTCTACTAAACTGTGAGTGACAGGAGAAAATCTTCAGTTACAAGGGGTTGGACTAGAGCCAGCCCTTGAAGCTGGCAGGCTGTTTAGAAAGGAATTGAGCTGGACTTGTCGTGACTGGTCATCGTCTGTGAGACATGGTCTAGCTGCGAGGACAAGAGGAGAAGTCCGAGGCAATGAGCTAAGAACAAAGTAGCATCCTGGGTCTCTTCTAAGCTACAAATGCAGTCTAAATAGACTAAAAAAAAAACCCAAACAAAACCAAAAAAACCCTCACACAACCAAAATCCTTGTTAGGAAGGAACAGACAGCTGGCTTAGGCTGCCTGCTAACCCAGAAATGCTTTCAAGCTGAAGTTCCATAGGATACACAGACTTCTAAAATTGGTACCTCAATTTTTGGATCAAAAGAAGTCAGTTGAAGGGAGGTAGTAGGGTCACAGACTGGATTCTGAGGGAGAGCCATTCAATGAAACATCAAAGTTTAAATAGGGACCCTGCAACAGAAAGGACTCCAGCAACCAGCACTTGTTTACAAAACTAGGTCTGGGTCCCTGCTTTGGGGTTTCTCTTAGTGGGTGGAGCTACTGTGAAGGAACACCCTGCAGGAGGATGTGCCTGGCACAGTGCCTGGGAAATTGGAGGTTCTCACTGTCTAGTGGCTGACCAAATTAAATATGAATAAAGTATCACAGGGAAGGGACTGAACTACGTAATTCTTTTGGTCTTTTCCAGCCTCATAATAATAGAACTCTTAAAAATTATACCTCTATTCTCAACCCAAGAACTTAATTCTTGGTAGATTCTTAGCCTATCTCGAAAGAGGTTTAATAATTATATAACCACAGACTCATAAATACAGAGAACGAACTGATAGTTCACTGGGTGAAAAAGGTGAAAGCATTAAGCAAAAACAGAACAAAACAAAACAACTTATAGACATAGACAACTGGTGATTACCAGGGGGGAAGGGGTGAGGAGAGGTAGAAGAGGGTAAAAGAGTGATGGAAGGAGACTTGACTTTGGGTGGTGAATACATAATACAGTATAGAGATTATGTATTTTGAATTGTATACCTAAAACATATCTAATTTTATTAACCAATGTCACCCCAATATATTCAATATTAAAAAAAAAATATTCCAGAAAAAAAAAGAATTATAATAACCAGTTTGAGAAGAAATCAGGAGTAAAGCCCAGTAAAAAATTTTAATCTTTCCAGATTTAAATTTGATGGCCTATGAACACTAATTAAATGAACAATGTAAGAAATAATGTGTAAAGAGAACTGGAGAAATGGGCATGTAATAATAGAATCTGAATGTGAATGGATCTGAACTCCCTTTAATTTATAGAGGAGGAAACTGACTTTCATAAATTCTAACAGATGAAGGAAAGACTTGGGGTTAGGGTCTAATTCATTTGGTTTCTTTCTACTATGTTTATACCATATAAACATACTAACACATGCTAAAATATGTATTTAAAATTTAACTGTGCACAAATGTTTATGCAGACACTCAATAAGGTTGTAAATAGCTTTACATTATAGTCCTTCCAGAAGTTTGTTTAGCTCATAAAATTGACCAAACTTCCAAAATTTTTTTCAGATATAAAATTGGTTATCTTTTCTGTCCCCCATCTATATTTCCACCTGTCTTCTTTACTGTATCTGCCTACTTAAAAAGACATAAAGTCACTCTAAAAGGCAAAAGGCCCAAGGATTTCTATGCAAAGACAGATCCCAATGCAAAGGTTACCAAAAACATAAAATAAGAGGTAAAATAAAACCAAAGTTTTATAGGTCCCTTGCCTCAAAAACAATCAGGTCTATTTGAGTCATAATTTTGCTCAGATACCAGCTGGAGACCTGCTCTTTCCATTAGCCTGTGACTAAGAGGAGAGAGACAACTCTACTGGAAATTCTATTTATAGAAAAAAAAATCCATCAATATTGATGCCAAGGAAGTAACACAGAGTTCAACTGTGCCTAAGATTAGATTGTTGCTAAAAGTGCTGGAAAGTGTAGGTGTGGGCAGTTCCAACCAAGCACCACTGTTGATAAGGAGACTGCTGTTGACGAAAATAAGTGATATTTAGAGACCATAAATATATAACTGGAAGAATGGGGAGACAATGGTCAGCCGTCTCCAGGGGCTTAATAACAAATTCTAATGATTGTTTTCTGTAAACTGATGGACAGGGATTATCAGAAGTGAATTTACTTGAATGAATTCAAGGAAGTAGGTGGTGTGTGTGTGGGGGGTGTCCTACCATGACCAAGCCTTCCCAGGAAGCCAGTGTCAACACAGGTTCCACTGGCCATGGGAGAGGAGCTGCCTCAGAGCGAGGTGACATAAACATGCTTATTCTGATGACAACAGCTCTTCGCCTGTGGCAAGGACACAGATTTTGAGAGTTAGCTATATACTAGAGGCCCGGTGCACAAAAATTCTTGCAATTGGGGGGTCCCTCAGCCCAGCCTGCACCCTTTCACAATCCAGGACCCCTTGGGTAGGGCCTCTGGGCCTGGCCTGAGATCAGGGCCTAAGGGGCTTTCCTTCTGCCAGCTGTAGGCAGCTGGCCCCACCCCTGCCACTGTACTGCTTGCAATCTGTGCAGCACTACCTCCCCACCCCTGGCATAAATTTGTGCACCTTGCCTCTAGTTTTTAATAATTAACACTCTTCTGGCTTGAAAGGGAAGTGCTGAAAATGCCATGGGGTTTGTATCATACCAGAGCAGCTTTTATTTGATAATTTCACTTGACTCTGAATTGAAGCCAAATTCTGACCCAATCTAACAAGAAACTATAAAAATGCTAGTGGTAATATTGAAATGCTAGTAATGCTAATATTAATTAAGCTAATAGTTGGGGCTTAGCACCTGTTAGAGGCTGTTGTGAATACTTTATATGAATTACAGAAAAACAACAAATAATTCTGGACCACAAATAGTGTAACACTAAAAACTTACTTGTTGTTTATCTGAAAATTAGTCTTTCAACCTTATCCCAGAGGGAGTTGTATACATCAAGCAATTTAAGAAAAAGTTTTTATTAGTTTAAGCTTAGATCCCAATCCCCCAAAGAGAATTCAAATCACAGGGTTAACTTAAGTGTAGGGAACCCCCACCCCCCCCTTTTTTTTACTCCCTGTCTAAGAACCAGTTTAGAATCAACTCTTAAAGCTATCAGAGGTCAGCATCACTTGGGTAGCTTTAATAATGCATGAGGCTGGGACTGGGCTGTCTAGGATTTAGTATGTTTAGGGTGGGATAGGAGTACCTGTAGTTTCTAATGAGCTCCTAAATGCCTTCTTTTCTTCATCTCCTATTCCTTTCCTCCATCCTCTTCTTCCCCATCCTCTACTTCCTCCTCCTACTCCTTCTCATGGCCTATGCTTTCTGCTTTCCAAAAGTGATGGATATTTGTCTCTAGAGCAGTAGTTTAGAAATAGTTTTGACCAGAAATATATATTCTATAGAAATGAATATATATTTACATGCACACACATAATAAAACATGTCATCCAATAATGTTTATAATGGTTGGTTTTCAAACTTTTTCAGTTGATCTGGATGTGCTTTGTCTTTCACATAGAAATCATCACTTTTGAAGCATTTTAGTCAGCGTTCACAAGTATCTTGAGATGGAGCATGTTCACCATAAGCTTCCTGAAATATACCATAACTTTCAGCAGCACTTTTATTCAAAATAAACTAAGAATTAAAACTTCATACAAATGCTCTTTTTTGGGCACAAAATTCGACATTTTTAAGAGTAAAAATATCTATGATGTTAACAATTTCAGAAAATTTGACATATGAAGTTTTGAAGCTTGCTGTCAATACAACAAAATAGCACACATATCAAGCCACATATATATCAACATATGTGGTTTTTTTCAACATTTATTGAAAAAAATCTGCATTATTAACTGGTACAACTAGTATATATATACACACACATATTTTATTATAGGGCACAGAATAGGTAGGTTTTGGATGCAGATCTGTGGAATGAGGTTGGAGCACAGGCTGCTGCCCAAAGGAAGTTAAAGCAATAGATTTAGGAGGAGTCTTGCAAGCAGGGGTGGGGGCATGAGAGGGCTGCTCACCTTAGGGGGAAGATAAATAGGAAAGTGGTATGTGCCCCACCGCTTCTTCTCCTGCTTCCCTGGAAAGCCCAGAAAAGGTCTGTGCTGACATGGGGCCATGTCTCTGGAAGTCAATACCCTGGTCCTCATGTTTTTCTCTTGTATTATATGTCAGAGAGCGAGGTGTGGGGCATCGCTGTCAGGGATCGCAGGGTTTGTATGACATTTAAAGTGCACCAAGGGCCTGGCCAGCATGGCTCAGTGGTTGAGTGCTGACCTATGAACCAGGAGGTCATGGCTCAATTACCAGTCAGGGTACATGCCAGGGTTGGGGGCCCGATTCCTAGTGTGGGGCATGCGGGAGGCAACCAATCAAAGATTCTCTCCCCTCATTGATATTTCTATCTCTCTCTCATTTTCCCTTTCTCTTTGAGATTAATTAAAAAAAAAAAAGTGCATCCAGAAAGCAAGATGAAGGCTGGAAAGGAGAGCTCAACTGTGTGTTTAGTGCTGCCAATAAAAGGCACTTATTCTAAGCATGGGTTAGTGAGTTTGGCAACCACAGTTTTTTGTCTTTTCCTGTAGAGATGTGAAAGAAATGCCGAGAGGCCACAAGGAAGTGATTCTTCATGTCCAGTAAAACTTAAAAAAAAATATATCATGCTAAAAAACTCACATAACAAAATATACCAACCTAACCATTTTTAAGCGTGTAAGTTCAGTGGCATTAGGTACATTCACATTTTGTGCAACAGATTTCTAGAACGTTTTCATCTGTCAAAACTGAAACTCATACCCATTGAATCACAACTCCCTGTTACCCCTTCTCCAAGGTCTTGGCAACCAACATTCTACTTTTTGTTTCTATGAGTATGACTCTTTTGAGACACTTTGTACAGTGGAATTATAACAGTATTTGTCTTTTTTGTGTGATTGGATTATTTTACTTAACAGAATGTCCTCAAGGTTCACCCATGTTGCAGCATGTGATAGCACTTCCTAGTTTTAAAAAACTGAACAATAATTCATGCCCAATAAAACATATGTCAGTGATGGAAGTTGTGTGTCTAGGCTGCCTGACATGGAAGCTATTTGTCACATGTGGCTACTGAAACACTTGAAATGTGGCTAGTGTGACTAAGAAGTTAAAAATTTAATTTCACTTTATTATAATTAAAATTAAAATTTAGCTTGCCACACATGCCTGGTGGTTACCACATTGGACACAACAGTTCTAGCTTACTGAGACTTTTCATTCACATGAAATAAAATTAGATATAAGTGATTAGTTTTGTGACCTAGACTATATGCCAAGTTCTGTCTAAATTATTGTGTGATAACCATAAACTTGAGGACAGTTTGTTGCAAATTACATTAATTACAAAGAAGGAAATTGGCTGGATTGGTTCATGATTATTTTTTTATGATTAAACAGTTAGATTCTATCCTTATATTAATGATTCTAAGAGTCCTTGGTTATTTTAACTATTTAATTAATTAATTAATTAATTAATTAATTTATTTTACTGAGATTGAAAGGAAACCTCAGGGAAATATAAAAGGCTGGATGTTAAATACACCTGATTGTAATTTTAAGCAAGTTATGATTTTAAAATAGTGTAACCTATATGAAAGTCTACCTGCTGTGCTGTACCCCTGTAGCTAATACAAAAAAAAGTGTTGAATATAAACTATAGTCAAAAAATAAAAAAAATTATTATAAATAATATTTATAGAAATCTCAGATTTGTAAAGATGTAGCACACATAAATAGTATGGGTTTTAAAATAATGAATTGAGTTTTATTCTTATTTTTGTTTATTCCTATTTTCATTTTTACACTGAGTATTACTTTGCAATAAACAACAACAAAAAAATTTTTTTTTGATGTAAGGGAAAAAATACAAGTTGACCCAGAAAAACAAAACTGTGTTTAGTCAAATTTGATCACCTAGAAGAAAGCTCTTGGGGAATTTTCTAGTAAGATTGTAAAGACAGAAATTTACTACTTTTCGATGGAAATCACAGTATCTCAAGCAGGGTCTGTGAAGTGGAAAAATTATTAAACACTTAGGGCTTTTGATTGATTCAGTTAGGCCTTACTATTGTGTGCATTCAATTTTTTAGTTAGAATTACTTGATTTTTGTGCCTCAGCCTTGCCTGGTACACCTTGTCTAGTCACAGACTGTGACCCAGCTGTTTATGTCCAGACCAGGGACCTGCTGACGATGAGAATCCTGCTCTTGTGGCTCATCTCCCTCTTTCCCATCACGGAGGGCAGTGATGGCTTCTTTGGGGTGAGTTGGCTTATGTCCTGTTTTCCCTCCCTACCACCTCCCCTCTTTCCTCTGGCACTCCTAGAATCAATCCCTCTCTACGTAACTGAACCCACAAAATGTAATAGATTTGGAATCAGAAGTTCTGAGTTCTTGTCTCAACATTAGAAACATTAGCTGTGTGGCCCTGGAGCTTAGATGACTTAACAGCAAAATGAAGATCTTGAACTAAACCATTGGAATTCTCTTCCAGCTCAACTCATCCACTCCTGTGGCCTCTTTAAGAGAAAACAAGCATAGATATTGGCATTAGTAATCCTTGGACTATCTCATTCCTGTCTATACATACTTTCTTGATGCTTTTATCTAGGTTTTAATAACCATAGATTTTAATAACCAATATGGCACAGTTTAATAACCATAGATTTTAATAACCAATATGGCACTGTTTTAATACTCCCTATACTCTGGTGACTCCCAAATTTATATTTCCATCTCAGGCCTCTCCTTTGAACTCTAAATTCGTATACATACTACCTACTTGATATCTCTAGTTGGGTGCCCAATAGGCCCCTCTCTTCAATTTAATATGTCTCCTATTAAACTTGTGACTTTTTTTTTTCCTCACCAAAATTATTCCTCATTTTCTATCTCAGCAAGTGGTATCACCATCTCTCCAGATGCTTAGGTACAACATTTATTTTTATGCTTGATTCTTCTCATAATCCATATCTAAACCATTGGCTCTTTTTTGTTTGTTGTGGTTCTATCCTTAAAACATATCTAGAATTTAAACACTTCTCACCACCTCCCTGGAGACTATGTTGATCCACACTTTCTCTATCTCTCACTGGTATTATTTGAGTAACTCCTGGAATGCTCTCCTTGCTTCTGTGCTTGACTATTCCAAATATGGCTTCAGGACTGAGCTTTCTGGAAAATAAAGTAGAGCATGTCTTTCCTCTGTTCAGAACTCTCCAGTGGGTTCCAATCTCACTAAAGTAAAAGCTAAGCCCTTGCCATAGCCTATAAAGATCTACACTACCTGCCTCCCCAGAGATGCTCTCTGACCTCACTTTCTGCCCTCTTCCCCGCACCCCCTCCCTTTAGACACTCTGGCCTCCTAGCTCTGTCTTCACATGCTGGGCATGTTCCTACCTTAGGGCCTTTGCATGTGCTGTTCCCTCTGCTTGGAAAATTGTTTCTCAGTTCCCTATGCCTTTTAGGTTTGTGCTAAAAACCTGTCTCAGTGAAATCTTTTCTTGCCATCTCTCCATTGCCCCTGAATTGGATTTTAGGTGCAGGATTTCAGTTTATTGGGGAAATCCAACAAGGCTTTATGAAGTACAACGTTACAAAGCCCTGCCATAATTCTTTTTTTCCCCTTTTTAACAGAGAAATGATGGCAACAAGACAAAAAGAGGACTCACAGTGAATAAGAAAAAGTACCCAGGTGAGACATTGCTGCCAAGAGAATGAGGTTCTAACCCCAATAGTGTTTCTGACTGGTTGTATGGTCATTGGCACTTTATTAAACACCCCAAATCTATAAAATAAAAATAACAGTAATCCCTCTGGCAAAGCATTTGTGAGAATTAAACAATATAACAGAAGCATAGTATCCTGCACCATACCTGGTAAGTTGCTGTTCCATATTCTTCCTTTCCTTCCTTGCAATTAATGGGCACAGTCCTCGGTCTGTGGTCTGAAATTTAACTTGTGAGTCTGATGTTTTAAGCACTGAACATGCTTCTTCATGGAAACAGTGATGCACACAGATGGTTGTTAAGTTCCTGGGTCAGTTCACAAGCCTTTCTTTGGTAAATTTGCCAAACAATGGCATGCCAAACAATACAGCCATGGAACTTACTGCCATGTGAAGCTGAGATTCTTCAGAAAAATGAAATAAAAATTTATGTTTTACTACCATGGATACATTTTACCTGGCAGTAATAATACAGCTAGTATTTATCAGCTTGTTACTATGTGCCAGGCATAATTTTAAATGCATTAGATGAATTCAGTCCTCACACTGACCTTCTGAGTTAGGTGTAATGGTTACTTTTATTTGGTGAAATTAAGATAGAGTGCTAAGGAGCAGGGGACATGGTTCAGACCCAGTCAATCTGGCTCTAGATTGACATTTAATGTTTCCTTAGTTTCAGGTGTACAGCACAGTAGTTGTATGAATTACATAGTGATCCCCTATGTCATTCAATCTGGCCCCAGAACCAGTGCGATGAGCCCCTAACAATGTGACCAAGATCATCTGCTCCCTCATTCCATACTTCTTACTTGCCTGAGCTGTGGGAATGAAATCTTATTAGCTCCCCCTATGTGGGGTGACTCCCAAGGCCTGGGCTGAGGTTCCTATCTGCAAGGAGATGGGATAGTAAGTGATGGAGCTGAGGCTCTATGGTGTGAGATGTGGGAGTTACAGCAGACAAGGGTTTCTTGTAAATGTCCTGGGGCATGCCTCAGCCTCAGCTAGTTTCCTGTTACCCTTTTGATTGCCTTATGAGAAGATTGAATGGAGTCAGCTGCTTTTCTTCACTATAAATCTCCTTTCTGCCTACCCCCTAAGAAATGGGACAGATTCATAAAAGCTACTCATGTCATCTGTCCCTGGTGTCCTTAGAAATAAGAAATTTTACTGCTAATGACAATAAAGTGAGATCAGGATTAAAGGATGTTCACCTTTTGCCTCTTTTTATAAGGTCCTTCATATCCTTAATCTTGGGTCCATAGAGGATCTTGAAATACCATGGTATTTCATGCTAATTTCATGTGACTGTACCTAAATCACTTCTGGTGGGAGAAGACTCATAGGAGTCTTCTCACAGCCAAAAACACTTAACAGCCTCTCCTTTTGGAAACAAAAGGTGCTGCTCAGAAATGATAAGGTGGACCTAGAAGGTATGATAATAAGTGCAACAAGTCAAACAGAGAAAGACAAATACCATGTGATTTCACTTTTTTTGTAGAATCTGAAAGACAAAATGAATGAACAAACTAGAAAGAGACTCAAAGATACAGAGAACAAACTGAAGGTTGTCTGATGGGAAGGGGGTTGAAAGGCTGGGTAAAAAAGGTGAAGGGATTAAGAAGTACAAATTGGTAGTTACAAAATAGTCTGGGATATAAAGTACAGAACAAAAAACATAGTCAATGTAATAACTATATATGGTGTCACCTGCATGCAATACTTAGGGGGAAGAGGGGTCATTATGTAAGCCATACAAAAGTCTAATTACTATGCTGCACCACTGCAACTAATATAATATTAAATGTCAACTCTAATTGAAAACTTTTTTTAAATGAAAAAAAAAACCCTAAAAAATGATAAGGTACAAATTAGGATATGTAAGGGCTCAAGTAAAGTTTGGTTTGTTTTTGAATTTGACTTAAAAACATTTTTATAGGAGAAGGAAGGGCTCTTTGGAGGGGAGAGTGTGAGATTGGCGTTTTACACAGAAGATACTTCAAGGAGACCAGAGCTGGGGGAGGTGAAGAGAAGAGTAGCTAGGATTTCCTCACCTCTTCCCCCTTCCATCTTGATGCCTTGATGCCTTGTCTCTGGATGTGTCCGGAAAAAGTGTGTCCAGTCTGGAGGGCAATGCAGGCATGGGACAGAGAGCGCGGGGGCAGCTGGCTTGGCAGAAGTGAGAGGGTGGACATTGTCAGGCACATGTGTGCTTGTCCTGGATACTCACTTTTAGTCAGTGTCTGGGTGGACAGAAGCCAATGACAAGCAGTGTGGCATCATCCAGGACCTTCTGGCTGAATCTGTTGATAGTCTCTTGGTCACTGCTTCTGCAGTATTTCCCTCCCAGACTGAGAAAGGAGGGGTCTGATGGTCTTCCTGTCTTTACATCCAGTGCAGGAATATGAGCTGTTGCTTCAGGTGCCCTATAGAGATTCCAAGGAGAAAAGACACTTGAAGAAATTGCTGAAGCTTCTGAATCATCCATCATTATGGCTCCCTGGGCCAATGAAGATCATCAGAGCGAAGGCAACCACATGTAAGCCAGCTCTCTGGGGACAGAGATTGGAAGTGGGGAAGGTGGGCATATCAGTCGGGATAGGTTAGGTTGTGCTATGGAAATAATCATCCCTGTAGCATCTTGGTTTACAAGAATAAATGTCATTGCTTCTTCATACTACATGTCCATTGCAGGTTGCAAAGGGATTGAGACTGTGGTGGTCACTTGGAGACCTAGGCTAGTGGTTGGCAAACAGAGGCTCACGAGCCACATGTGGCTCTTTGGCCCCTTGAGTGTGACTCTTCCACAAAATACCACCTGCGGCATGCACATCTAGTGGGATTGAGATTTCGTGGCCCATGCACAGAAGTCAGTTTTCGGCTCTCAAAAGGAATTTTAATCCTTGTACTGTTGATATTTGGCTCTGTTTACTGTTGAGTTTGCCGACCACTGACCTAACCTAGGTTGATGAATTTGGACACTATCTCAAATACACCCATTCTGAGAGGGGGAGAAAAGGAGCACTAGAGGGTTTGACATTGCCAGTTGAATTTTCTAACTCAGGAATGACGCACATTAATTCTGTTTATGACTTATTGGTCAGAGCTGGTTCCATGCCTTCACCCAACCTCAGGGGCCAGGTTATGCAATCATGGAGGTCAGCAAGCAATATCGGCAAGCAGCACTAATGACCACAATGGGGGGGAGGGTCCTCAGAGAAATTAAATGCCTTGTCAAAAGCAAGAGTCCTCAAAGTATGCTGCTCTGTCTGGCAGTAGCAGCAGCACCAAGGCTCCATCTTTCTGCCTATTGATGAGAATTACTTGCTTCAGATTCTAAGTCAGAGCCAAGGATCAGAATTCAGCAGTAGTGGATTCATTAATCAGGCCCTGTGATTTCTGTGAATTCCTGTCTTTACATCCAGCAGTAGTGAATTCAGCAGTAGTGGATTCATTAATCAAGCTCTGTTTTTGCATGTGCAGACTGTGGCCACCAGAATGGGGTCCTCCGGTGTGCCTGTGAAGATGGCTATACCTGGTTTCCCCCTGCATGCCTTGATCCCCAGAAGTGCTACCTTCACACGGCTGGACCACTCCAGACTTGTGACTGTCATCTCCAGAACCTCACCAGGAGTGTCAATTTCTGTGAGAGAACAAGTAAGCCCATAAGGATACCAGGAGGAGCTCTGGGCGGGGGTCTCTCCCACCCCAGCATGTGGTAGAGAGGGAACTCTATCTAGTTCTTTGCCCATGTGTTTCTCTGTCTCCCTGAGCAGAGCTAGTGTTTGCAGGGAGATTGAAGGACACTGATGACACCCCTGATAGGTTTGGCTGGACACAGGGAGAGCTGCTTTGGTGCAGAAAATTCAGGAATGCAAGTTGGTATCTGGGCACCACTTCAACCTTGCTCCTGCTCAGCTCAGCAAATATATGTGGTTTTTTTTTTTTTTTTTTTTTTTTTTTTTGAGATTTAACAAGATTCACTGAAATCCCAAGTCGGGGAACTGCTTGAGTAAATACATTTTTTCTTCCTACCTTTTTTCACCTCTTTCGCCAACATCAATTTTCAGAAAAGCGAAATCTAGAGGTATGAGAGCAAGGAGGAATGCATAGTGATTTTACTGAAAGTAATGCTCGAAATTGCCAATGAATATGTGTACTGAATGCAATACCAAAACAAAACAAAATTTAGCTTTGGAAACCAGTGGCAGCTGAGGGAGCTCGTGTTGGCTTAGGTGCATGTTCAGTGGATGACGAGACTGATGTGGGCTCTGGGGCTTGAAAGACTTTCAGAAGTTTTCCCAAATTCTAGTCCAGCTCTGGCTTTTGGTAGAGCTGAGCAAAGAGTGAGAGAGGATATGAAATAGTTTCCTTGGTATCCCTGGCTCCCTTTCCCAGGACTGCAGCCATTCAGGTTAAGACAACATGTATTTAGCACCATCTTTAGGTCCAGATTGGGGGCAAATTCTGGCAGGTCCCAATGAAGCATTTCTCTTGTGATCGATGAACTCGCAGGCTACAGGGGGAGGCCAGGATGTTGATGCAAGAAAGAGCATGTAATTTCTTCAGCAATGTTGATGCAAACCTACATTTTGGTTCCATGTCTGATCCATTATCACACTGGAATCACACTCATAAGGAGCTTCCCAGAGTAAAGCGGGGGCACACATACATGAGGCATGTTCACAAATATATGTGCAGGTGCAAGAGGTGTTGGGAGCTATGGACAAAGTCCTGCAGGAATTTAGAGGAGGGAAAGACTGTGTATCTGGGGAGCAGGGAAGGCCTTGGAGAGCAGATGCTTTGACTGGGCCCCGAATGAAGGATAAACAAGATATGTCCAAACAGAGATGGGAAACAAGCGGTCCCAGTGCAGAAAAACAAGGGGAGAAATATAGGTAAGCAAGGGGTATGTTGGGGTTAGCGAATAGTGATTTAAAAAAAAAATTAATAGGGCAATCTTTAAGCTAAATGGGGATATATTTCCATGTGAAGTGACTGCCTATTTATTTATCATTATTATTTTCTTAAAATATATTTTTATAGATTTCAGATAGGAAGGAAAAGGGAGAGAGAGATAGAAGCATTAATGATGAAAGAGAATCATTGATCAGCTGCCTCCTGTATACCCTCCACCCCGCACTGGGGATAGAGCCCACAACCCAGGAACATGCCCTGACTGGGAATAAAACTATGATTTCCTGGTTCATAGTTTGACACTTAACCACTGAGCCATGCCAGCTGGGCTATTGTTATTATTTTAATCATCACCCAAATAACACAAGGACATGGTAAAAGAGGAGGGGAGAAGGAGGGGGAAGAGAGAGAGAGAGAGAGAGAGAGAGAGAGAGAGGAGGGAAGGGGAGGGGAGGGGAGGGGAGGGGAGAGAAAGAGAGAGAAAGAGAAAGAAACAATGTGAGAGGGAAACATTGGTTAGTGCCTTCCTTATGCTCTCTGACTGGAGATCAAACCCACAACCCAGATATGTACCCTGACCAAGAATTGAACTGGCAACCTTTTGGTGCACAGGAGGACATTCAACCAACTGACCTACTCAGGCTGAATTGACTGCATTTTAAATCACATATGAGTGGCTACACATTTTCCTACTTATAGGGTTGCCTGGATTATCAGTACTTTCCTCATAATGTTCCAAATCCATGACTGAAAATTCTGGTTGTATGCTTCCTATATTACTTTAGATCCGTGGTGAGGAAGCTGTGGCTCGCGAGCCACATGCGGCTCTTTGGCCCTTTGAGTGTGGTTCTTCCACAAAATACCATGGCTTGAGTGAGTCTATTTTGAAGTGGCTTTAGAAGAAGTTTACGTTTAAAAAATTTGGCTCTCGATAAAGCAGCAAGATGGCGGCCTAGGTAGGCACCTAAGCTGCTGCCTCACTCAACAATTTAAAAAAAACAACAACTAAAATAAAAAAGGACTTCATTAAAAACACAGGAAAGCTGGCGGAGTAGGATATCTACAACTAGAAAGAAGGAGAGAGGCTCACAGATCAGACTGGGAGCTGCAAAGCGCTGAGGTAGGGAGATGCTAGTGCATGGAGAGGAAGTGCGGCCAAATGCCTGTCTGGAAGGAGGGGAGGAATTCCCAATTGCATGGAACCCTTTCTGACTGTACTGAACCCCAATCCCTGCCAAAACCCCGTGGACCCAGGTTCATAAGGGTGGAGTCTGGACTGTAGAGAAAGGCACCCAGAGACTCAGAGACTGGAGATTGGGGGAGCTGGGAGCCGCAGCGGGCAGGGTCTACAGTTGCGCATGAGTGAGTGTGTGGAGAGAGGTCTGACCACAGAGGCTGCTGCGGCCTCTCCATAGTGGAGGGAGTCAGAAGCTCCAGACTACAGAGACCCAACCCATGTTCGGGCGAGCCCCTGGGCACCCATGCTCTTGCACGGGGAACCTGGGATGGTCAGGCAGAAACTCAGGGGAGCCAAGGAAGGCAGAGGTCAGGTGGAAACTCAGGTGAGTGCACAAGGGCAGGGCGGAAGTCAAGACTGTCAGTTCATCCCCGAGACTCCGCCCCATTCAAGCTGAACACAGAAGCTTCTTCAGTTTTTCAAGTCTGATCCTATAAGACTGTCTCCAATACAGAAGTTATCCCAGAGTAGACACAGCTGACACCCACATCCAATTGGCCTGAAGGTCAGTTCCTCCCAGGGATTCCAACAACAATAAAAACTTAGCTACAACAAGGCTGTGCACGCAGTCCACAAAGGGGAGCACCAAGAGTGTCTACTTCAGGTAACTGAGGAGGCTGACCCACTGGGCCATATAAGACACCAAACACACAAAGCTATCCTATCAACTCTGAAGAACAGCAAAAATGCCGAGACAAGGAAATAGATCTCAAACGAAAGAGATGGAGAATATAGAGTTCAGAACTACGGTTCTAAGGTTATGCAAGAATATCCTAAAAAAAGGTCGATAAAATTCATGAGACCCAACTAAAAAGTATACATAAACTGACTAAATTGGAAAATATTATGCAGAGATCCAACAGCAGAATGGAGGAACACAAGAATCAGGTCAAAGAGCCAAAAGACACTCCTCTGGAGAAGCAAGAAGAAAAGAGAATCCAGAAAGTTGAAGATAGTGTAAGGAGCCTCTGGGACAACTTCAAGCACACCAACATTAGAATTATGGGGATGCCAGAAGAAGAAGGAGTGCAAAATACTGAAAACATATTTGAAGAAATAATATCAGAAAACTTCCCCCACCTGGTGAAAGAAATAGACTTACAAGTACAGAAAGTGTACAGAACCCCAAACAAGAGGAATCCAAAGAGGAATTCTCCAAGACACATCATAATCAATATGCCAAGGGCAAAAGACAAAAAGAAGATCTTACAAGCAGCAAGAGAAAAGCACCCATTTGACTATCAGCTGGTTTCTCAACAGAAACTATGCAGGCCAGAAGGGAGTGGCAAGAAATATTCAAAGTGATGAATAGCAAGAGGACCTACAACCAAGATTACCATATCCAGCAAAGTTAACATTCAGAATTGAAGGGCAGATAAAGAGCTTCACAGATAAGAAAAAGTTAAAGGAGTTCATCACCACCAAACCAGTATTATATGAAATGCTGAAAGGTATTACTTAAGAAGAGGAAGAAGATCAAGTGAATTAAAAATATGAGAAACAGAATAAACTGGTGAATATAATAGAATCAGGGGCAAAGAAAGGGAATGGATTTATAATTATCAGGGGGGAAGGGGTGTGGGGGTGCAGAAAGAGACTGGATTAAAATCATATAAACTATGGATGAGGACAATGGCGGGGGTGTATGGGGGGGGGAGTGTGTGTGTGTGTGTGTGTGTGTGTGTAAGAGCAGAGGGTGGGGTGGGAACCGGGTGAAAGGGAGCTTGGGAAGAAACAATTGTAATAATCTGAGCAATAGTTTTACTAAAAAAAACACGGATATATATACTACTATGTGTAATACTTTAAACAATAAAATTACATTTAAAAATAATAAATATAATAAAAATAAAAAAATTGGCTCTCAAAAGAAATCTTTGTACAATTGATATTTGGCTCTCTTGACTAATGAGTTTGCTGACCACTGCTTTAGGTGAACATTCATCATAAATATACATTGAAAGATTAACGTTGAAAAAATGGGCTCCATGTTGTACCTCTGTAATTCTATGCTATAATAAAGTCAAGTGAATAATTTTTATATCTATATGTTTTTCTGTTTCTCATAGAAGTTTGGGGCACTTTCAAAATTAATGAAAGATTTACAAAAGACCTGCTGAATTCATCTTCTGCTGTATACTCCAAATATACCACTGAAATTGAAATTCAAGTAAGTACCTTCTACTTATGGCGTAAGAAATTTGTGGCTAAACATAAGTTCAGATGTTTCCAATTCAACATGTTTATTTCATACCTATTCTTAATCACTCATTTTCAATAGATTATTACATAGTAGTTAATCACTCTGCCCACAGCTGACGTACTTTGAACATTTTCTTTCAGGCCCTTTGCATGTCCTAGCAATTGCTAGGAGAGTTTAGCAATTGAATACCTTTCACGTCTTTTGTGTTCAGTTTTGTTCATTTACTTGGGTAATATTATGCCAAAGCTTCTTGGTTATTTTCTATTTTTCTATCTGTCAAAATAAATTTTTCATGATCTAAGCTCAATTGTCAGCATCATAAAGAAGCCTTTCTTGTTAGAGGCTAGACAGAGTTACTGAGCAAAAATTCTGAACTTTATAATGAAGTCACATAAAACTAGATCAGTGTACCTTTGCTAGGATGAGGTGCAAGTGTGGGTTTCACTGAAGACATGCACAAATTCTTGGCTCAGTTTAAGCATCCATAAAAATGGCTCATTCGGAGGAAGGATAAAATAGATTTTGGTTGAATTTATAATATTATCTTGGCATCCAATTCAGCCTTGAGTCTAAGCAGTTGATTCTTCATTATTTATGAGCAACCTCAAAAATAAATTATGTGCATGTGTGTACATTCTCAATTGTCATTTTAACTATATTTTTATAATATGCAGCTACCTCCTTCTTTATCTTTTTCCTTTGCTCAGTGTTTCTGTTAGTTTATTTAGGGTCTGCATCCATGTTTTGCTCAAATGTTTTCCTTGTGTGGGGACAAAAATCAACATATCTACCTTTGTTTGTGTATTTTTTTTGTAAGCTTAAAGAAGCATACAAAAGAATTCAAGGTTTTGAGTCAGTTCGTGTCACTCAATTTCGGTAAGTACCGCAACGCCCAAATCAGGGCCATTTCTAGATTTACGCATCAGTCCCGAAGAATTCCTAGTGCTGTTTGTCAACTGTCTTCGACAGGATATAGGTCAGACCTGTTCTTTATAGTCTGATTCTTAACAAAATTGGACAATAGTCTGAAGGGAAAAGTCTATATTCTTATGTAAGTGAGCTTAGAAACATACATATTAAATGGTATTCTCAAAGCTATGGAGTAGAGAATAGAATTGGAAACCCTAATTTAGAATTTAGAAGGAAGCAGAGGATCTTGTGTGTGTCTATGGGAAGAAGTGAGGGGTAGGGATGAGGGTTGGAGAGGGATCGATTTTCTTCTATAATCACAGCAGGATATGGTGTATCATTAGGAGCCAGAAGGGAGCCTTGGTTAAAACCATATATTTTTGTGTAGATAACATGCATATGCCATAGCTAAAAACCCCATAGTCATTGTCTACAGCAAATAAAGAGATATTTAGTAAATCATTCTTTTGTTTATATTTTAATTCCAAAGTTATTTGGTTAGTTAGCCATGTGTGCATTTATTACCAGGTATTTGTAGTCTACTTACTGGAGGAAGTGGCTTAGAGGTCAAAAACCTTGACTTCTTATATGAATTTTTCACAGTTAACTTGAACAATAGCTAGAGGAAATTTTCATTTGCTATATATATATATATTGCACTGGGCATTATTCTTTAGTTACTTATGACTTTATAATGTCTTTATAATCCAATGCTAGGGAAAAACACCATTTTTAATTTAACCTATGTTTATATAATTAATCATTTTCCTATTTGACTTTGCTATCATTAAACTCATAAAACTGAAACCTGATCATACAATTTTTATATTCAACATTTGTATTTTTATTTTCTGTTGTCCTGGTTTTTCACTTATATTTCTAACACATATTCCATCATATATATCTTATAAGCTGTCTCCAATAATTTGTAGACAAAAATCACAGTTAAGATAGGCATAAGTCTATAAAATACAATGATTTTTTTCTCTTTGCTATATGAGTTCATTTCTCACTGTCTCCATTTAATTATTTGTTGAACAGGATTGTTAATATTTGTAGAAACAGATTTAACCTAATCAAATCAAATAAGAGGCAGAAAAATACTTTGTAAAGAATTAAAAGGGCCATATCAATGCAAGGATATTATGCCCAACCTTACATAAAAGGGTATTTGGATTTATTTATATATTGTGAGTGGTAATTCAATGTATTTGAGCTTTAGCATGTCAGAGATTCTAATATATCAATTAATAAATTAATAATTACCTGACTCAAATTCTCCTTGGGACTCAGCTCCCTTAGTTACAAAATGATGATAATATAGTGTTCACCTCACAAAATTATTGCAGTATTAACTTAATTAGTACATGTAATTTCACTTGTTTTTGTAATTTTAAACAAACTGAAGGCTGATGGTTTCTAAGTGTCTTGAGATTTGGCCTCTCTCCTAAATGTCTGACCTAAATATCCAATTGCCTATTACCATCTCCACTTGATTTTCTAGTAGGCATGTCAAACGGAAAATGTTGAAAACAGGAGTCCTCCAATTTTGCTCCTCATAACCTTAAACCTACTTCTCCCATCTCAGTTACAGCGATGCCATTTTCCCAGTTGGACAGACCCAAATCCTGGAGTCATCCTTTAACTTTTTATTGAGGTATAACTTACATTCAGTGATATGCTCTGACTTTAAATATACAGATTAACAAACTGACAAATGGTGGAGTGGATGAGGATATGGGGAGGGGCTGGAATAAATGGTAATGGGGAAAAATAAAATAAGATGATTTGTCACTGTAAAAAAAGAAAAGAAAAGAAACTCTGACAAATGCTTGTACAAGCTACCACCCATCAACACAAAACATTTCCATCACCCTCAAAGTTCCCTTGTGCCTCCTCCCAACTAAGCTCCATGCCCACCCCTATCAGCACCAGAAATAACCACTGTTCTTATTTCAGTCAGCATAGGCTAGTTTTGCCTATTCTAGAACTGCACATAAATGGGATCGCTCAGTGTGTAATATTTGTGTGTCTAGCTTCTTTTGCTCAGCATAATATCTTTGAGATTCGTCCTTGTTTTTTTGAGTATCAGTGCCTCCTTTCTTTTTATTGACCAGTAATCCTCCATTGTATGCATATACTACAATTGGTCCATTTCTTGCAATCATGTTTGACTGGTTTCTTTCTCCAGTACCTGAAATCTGCTCCATTAGCAATTCCTGTGGCTCAGTCATCAAGTACAGCATGAATCTGACCACTTCTCCCACATGCTGCTACCCAACTAGATCTTGCCATCCCTCTTTCTTAATCAGCCTTTCTGCTTCCCTCCCTTCTGTCTGTTTTCTATAGCAGCCAGAATGATTATCTTAAACAATATATCTTATCATGTCACTGACTTTTAATAAAGAATAAAACCTTCTAATAAAAAATAACATTCAAATTTGAAGGACCTCTGTGATCTGGTTCCTGGCTGCTTCTGCAACATCATCTCCCTCTCACACATTTAACATTAGTTATGTTAGTCTTTCTTTCTTCCTTTCCTTTTTTATTTTGTATTCTAATTTAAATTGATTTTATTCAGCTCTTACTCTCACTTGAGGTTCTTAAAACCCACATTGAAACCTTTAAGCATTGAAAAACACTCCCAATTGTTGACCTGAAATCTAGTCTTTAATTTGTCACACTCATAGAAATTTTCCAGTCTCAGGCCCTTTGCATGTTCTGGCATACCACACCAGTGGTCTTTGCATCACTGGCCTTTTCTTCTCATTATTCAGACTTTAGCTTCAAGACCCTCCACATAGAGAAAGCTTTCTTGACTAGTCTTATTGAAGTAGGCCCCATATCTATTTGCTATTCTTATCACTGTACCTATCTCACATAACACTTAACAAAAAACAATATACACCAAGTGGCCAGATTATTATGACCTCTGAACGCATAATAATCTGGCCACTCAGTGTATATCCTATATAATATAAGGCTAATATGAAAATTGTCCCCTTGACCAGGATTTTGACCAGCAGGCAGGCCTGCTAACCACCCATGTCTCCTCCCCTTGGCCAGGCTGGCTGGACCCCACCCATTCACTAATTCATGTACCAGGCCTCTCATATATAATAATCTGGCCACTCAGTGTATATTACATAATATATGCTTATATAGAGAGGTTATTTGTCTTGTCTTCTTTGCCAGAATATAAGCTCCATGAAAGCAGGGACCAAATCTGTTTGATTTATTCCCATGGAACCAATGGTAGGCCCTGAATGACTGAATAAATTAATCTCATTTTTCTTTCCACATAATCATTAAAGAAGTGGAAGTATCATTGCTGGGTATGAAGTTATTGGCTCCAGCAGTACATCTGAGCTGCTGTCAGCCATTGAACAGGTGGCTGAGAAGGCCAAGGAAGGCCTGCAGAAGCTGTTTCCACTGGAAGATGACTCTTGGAGAGTATTTGGAAAAGGTAACACTAAATTCCCACCCTCTGCCTAGGTGAGTCCTTTAATTGGTTGCTCATTCGTGTCTTTAGGAGGTAGATTGGAGAATTTCTGATACAGAATTATTCTAAGACTGACTTTCAGTAGAAACAGGCAACTGTTTATGATGAAACAAAATTTCAGTCTGACTAGTTCAGATCCTTGCTAATCAGCAATCTGATCTCCACTGTAAATGCTGTGGAAGACTGATTTCACCGCAGGCTCTGATGGAATGATTCAGCAATAGTTTACTGGTATTTATGTTGAAATATCTCTGGCGTTGGCAATTCCCGAGTAATAATTCAAGGAACCAAGGAAAGAATAAATATATCTAGGTCTTTAATACTCACACAGACATACACACAAACAAACAGAGACACAAATACACACACACACACACACACACTTTTCCTTCAGATATTTTTTTGCCTGTTTACTTCTTTACATTTCAATCTTAAATCTCTGCTATCAAAATGTGTTCCACTTTCAGCAACACTTATTCAATAAATATCTACTAAGTGTTTAAAGTGTCTAGGCACTTAGGACACAGCAATGGGGAAAACAAGCTAAAAACACAGCTCTTGTTGATCATCCATTCAAGGTTTCCTTTTCCCAGTCCCAATCATGGGAAGACTGTATTATTAAGGGTCAGCTGCAAGAATAACTAGTGTCTAGTCACAATGTGAGAAGCTTTTACAGGGCACAAAGTAGGATATGTCACCCCAAAATGTCAACTGCCCATCTTTTAACCATATTGTTACTGCTTTTTCCATAGCATTTTGAATATTTTTCTGGTTTTCTAACACTCCCTTAAAGAGTAAAAATATTTCCTGGGAATGGTCATACTCTGTCTTATTTTCACCTAACATATAAGTTGATAGCCCACTAAAAGTAAGATCTTGGCAAAGGTCAGACACCTGGAGGGAGAAGGGCCAGAATCAGGGATGGTACGGCATGGAGAAGGAAAAAAGGGAGCTGATAGGGCTTAAACTGGGCATCAAAGACAAGCTTCTCCTACTCCTGAATATTCCTGGATATTGTCTCTAAGAATATGATTTCTAATGCACAGCTATATGGTGCATAGAGTGCCAGAATATTCAGAGACATTTCCCTCTCTGTTTCCATTCTCTTCCAGTTCAGTGTATTAGCATTGCCTTTGGATTTGGGTTTAAGAACGATGAGTATACTCTTCCCTGTAGCAGTGGCTACAGTGGGTACATCACAGCCAAGTGCCAGCCCTCTGGATGGCAGGTCATCAGGGAGACATGTGTGCTTTCTCAGCTGGAAGAACTGAAGAAGGTAAAACATTTCCTCCTTGTAGACTTGCCCTGGTTTTGAGTTTCACAGTGGGCACCTACCACTCAGCATGGCTAGGTGGAGGGTAAAATATATCAAAATGTCTCATTTGTCAATATGCAGAACATGAAGGTGACATCAGACCCTGGTAAACCCAACGCAGTTGGGCATGATTAGCAGTCTAGGTGGCAGCTGAGGCCAGAAAATCCCAGAGTTGATTATCTTGATGTGGAGGGGTGCTGCAATAGAGTGAATAAATGCTGAAGGGGTCTGTAATATATGGCAGAACAGCAATTAAGCTGGAATCAGAAGTCCAGAAAGCTTGGGAATCAAATACCCAAGTGAAGGAGTGAGTCCAAAGTTATAGACTTAGTACAAATGAGAATGTCAGAAAACAGGGCAGGGGTTAGGATTGGCCAAAGGTGAGCCATATGAAGCAATGGAACTGCAATAGATACTAAGGGTCATCTGGTTTATCAAACTCCTTTTATTGATTAGGAGATGAAAGACTAAGGGACTAACAGTTGGTCCCTCTGGCAGCAATAGTGTTGAATTAGAAACATGGTCCCCTGAGTCCCAGTCCATGACTCTGACCTTCACATGACGCTGTCTTTGGAAAGTTCAAGTACTTAAGACAAGGCAGATATATAGAAGGAAATGGTGAGGAATTAAAAGTCAAGTCATAGGAAAGAGGGACTCCAAGACTAGTTCACAGACACTATTCTGCAGATAGATCTCCATAGTGAGCAGAATGTCTGTCCAAGCCTGAGATTCTGCTAGTGCAGTAGGGAAACTCAGAAAGGCATATCTTAAAGGACTGTGGAATGTTCACTTCTCCCTCTTTGGACCTCAGTTTCTTCCTCTGTAAACTGGGGAGGGAGATTGGACCAGATGGCCTCTGGGGAACCTATCCTTGCTCTTGCCTTTTTTGCCTCAGATATGGACATGGGCCATGTCTATGTAAGGGTGTGAGGGTGTGAGGGTGAGGGCAGGCAGATCCCAGGAACCTTGGGCGAAGAACAGCACTGTCAGCCAAAAAGAGGTAAAAGGAAACCATATAGGATCTGAATTCCTTGATTGACTTGTTTTGACTAAAAGGGAATATCCCTTCTTGGCTGCCTTCCAAGCTAGCCCAGAGTATTGGAAGCATCTGGAAGTTTTAAGGAAGAAGTAAAATTCCAAATGCAGTGGCAAAGTGTGGTCAAATTTCCCTACATGTCCCTCTGTCTTCCCATCCTACAAGGCTGTCTCAGTATAGTACAGTGATTCTAATAGGATTTAGTGCTGCTTCCTAGCGGGGTACAGTTTGGAAAGTTACTGAATCTCACTGAACACCAGGTTATGTATAATTAGGATAATAAGTCATCTGAAAATGCATTTTAATAAATCTCTTCAAGTTTCTATGTTCTTAATGGTACCTAGCTCAAAGGGTGGTATGAGAATTAAATCAACGAATCCTGGTAAAGCATTTAGCACAGAGTAACAACTTTGAAATACAAAAAGCACTGAGTGAAAGCCATTATGTTATCATTGTTATATAATATCCTACATTATAATGCAATATACACGTTAGTGATATAGCCCAGAATTCTAATTTAAATTTGATGAAACACAAGCATATGTTGTCTTTTTTTTGTAGAAATTAACCATTTTTATTTCTAGGATTTCAGTCTGATTGCAAGCAATGCCACTGAGGCAGCCATGTCATCCTTGGTGCGAAATCTTTCAGTCCTCATTCAGCAAAACCCGTCAACCACAGCTGGGAATCTGGCTTCCGTGGTGTCAATTCTGGGCAATGTCTCATCTCTGTCACTGGCAAGCCATTTCAGTGTGTCCAATTCAACAATGGAGGTAAGGTCTGCCTGTGCTTGAAGGGCCACTTTATTGATGATTATTATTTTAAAAATTGTTTTAATTATTCAATTATACTTGATATTCAATATTATATTATTCTCAGGTATATAGCATAGTGGTTTGACATTTATATAACTTACAAAGCAACCCCCAATACCATACATAGTTATTATAATATGAGAGCCTGATTCACAAAAATTTGGGCAAGAGTAGGCCTTCCTTCCCCTGGCTGCCAGCACCAGCTTCCCTCCAGCACCCAGACCCATGCTGGCTTCTCTCCGGCCCTGGCTTCATCAGGGAAGATGTCAGAATGATGTCCAGAAGATGTCTGGTCTAGTTAGCATATTACCCATTTATTATTATAGATTACTAACTATATTCCCTATAATGTACTTTACATTCCTGTGACTATTTTGTAACTGCCAGCTGTACTTTTTGATCCTTTCACCTTTTTCACCTGGCCCCTATCTGGCAGTCATCCGTTTGTTCTCTGTATCTATGAGTTTGTTTCCATTTTGTTTGTTCATTTGTTTTGTTTTTTAGAGTCCACTATAAGTGAAGTCATATGGTATTTGTCTTTCTCTGTCTGACTTATTTCACTTAGCATAGTACCCTCTAGGCCCTTCCATGTTGTTGCAAATGGTAAGATTTCATTCTTTTTATGGTCAATTAATATTCAATTTTACATGCACTTCAACCGTCTATCAATGGACAGTTAGGTTGCTTTCATATCTTTTTATTTATTAATTATTTATTTTTTAAAAAAAACCTCACTCAAGTATATTTTTCCATTGAATTTTAGAGAGAATGGAGAGGAGGGAGAAGGGAGAGAGAGAGAGAGAAACACAGAGAGAAACATCAATGTGAGAGAGATACATCGACTGGTTGCCTCCTGTAGGCACCCAGACCTACAGACCTATAGAACCTGTGACCCTTCCATCCATGTGCCAATACTCGAACCACTAAACAACACTGGACAGGCTGCTTCCATATCTTGACTCTTATAAATAATGCTGCAGTGGTCATAGGGATGCAGATATCTTTTAAATGAGTATTTTGGATTTCTTCAGATATATATCTTTAAGTGGGATTGCTTGGTCATCAATTGGTTGTTCTGTTGTTAACTTTTTGAGGAAACTCCATACTGTTTCCCATAATGGTTGCACCAATTTGCAACCGCACCAACAATGCATGAGGATTTTGAAGGGCCCACTTTAAAACTACTTCATAAGCAGAAATGACAAAAGCCTGAGATGAGGGGTGCTGTTGAAAAGATGGAAGAGGCATGTAATAGCCTTTGTGTGATTTTTACTGCTTCCTCTGCCATGTGCAAGGACCTCATGGGATCAACTGTGTGAGTTCAGAGTAACAGGGAACATCCTCTAGACAGGTTTTCTGGGAGGCACATGGCTTGGAGGAGGAGAAGAGCCTCTGTACCCGATGCCACTGTGTTGACACAGGTGCCAACTCTTCAATACCTGCTTGCAGTCTGCAGTAGTTCTCTTCTGTGGGCAGGAACTCTGGCTTTAGTCATTTATACTTTAAGAACTTCCTCTTTTTTTTTTTGACTGGGAAATCCATGCATGCTTTGGTTTGGATTTTTAAAAATTAACTTAAGCCCTAGCCGGTTTGACTCAGTAGAGAGAGCGTTGGCTTATGGATTGAAGAGTCCCAGATTTGATTCTGGTCAAGGGCACATGCCTGGGCTGTGGGCTCGATACCCAGTGTGGGGCGTGCAGAAGGCAGCTGATCAATGATTCTCTGTCATCACTAAAATTTCTCTCTCTCCCTCTCCCTCTTCTCTGCAATCAATAAACATATATTTTTAAAAAATAAATAAAAATTAACTTAAAATTATAGATATAAGACTTGGTTATTAAAAAAAAGTTCACATAAGCAAAAGTATAAAAAAAAGATCTGTAATCTGGTTACACTAGAATAGACACAGCTTACATTTTAGGTATCCTGTCAGTGCCTAGAAGAATGACAAGTGACATGGAGCGGGTACTCGATAAATATTTATTAAATAAATATACTTAGGTATAGGCATTTTAAGTTAAGTATATAATATTTTGCAGAATTGAATTATATAATGTATAATGTTACATAATCACACAACTATATTTAACCTCATATAAGGTGACCATTGTGTCAGAAATGACACTAAATATGAATAAATTAAACTCCCTGAATCAAAGAAAAGACACTCAGATTTTTAAAGTTTGACTACGTATTGTTTGCAAGAAACAAACTAAAACCAAATGACATAAAAAGGATAAAAATTAATTAAAGGGGAAAATAGAGCAGGCCAACAAAGGCAGAGGATCCTTGAGGCAGCAGAAGAAACTAGCTATGGGATTCTGGGCCAGAAGCTACCAAGGGCTCGGTTAGGGTAAATACTGGCCCAGAGTGATAGACACTGGGAATGAGAGTCCTAAGAAAGACAGAGTATGACGAGGGGCAAAGTGGCCATTGCCAAGCACTGGTTTGGAAAAGGTATCTCTCAAACAAAGACTGACCATTAAAACCGACGGCAATTCAATACTTCCTTGTGCTTGCCTCCAGTTTTTAAGGATTTTTTACTTTATATTTCTCTTCTATTAAACAAAAATAATTAATACACATGAATTAAAACTTGAGTATCCATGACATGTATTTAGAAATGATGTTAGCAAAACAAGCATAGCATGGGAAGCAGTTAACAGTCATGTCACACTCTTCGAGCTGAGGAGTGATGCAGTCATGTTTGCCGCCTCAGGGGAAGGAAGAGCACACTGCAGCCCAATTGCAGGATCCGTTCTCATCTACGCCGAAACCTTGGCATGCCCATGAGTGCCCTGGGGAAATCACCCTGCAGCTGACATGATCCTGTTGACCCATGTTTTTTAAACCAAACCTTCCACTTGCAGAACAAATGAGCTGAATTTCACTGATGAGTTTTAATGTGATCATCAACTGAGCCAATTCTCAGGGCAATTTTCCTGTATTTAGTACTAACGACTATCCACTGTTAGTAGTCCCCTTGCCCATTTATTCAAAATACAAACTGACTCGCTTCCTTGCATTTCAGGATGTCATCAGTATAGCTGACCACATCCTTAATTCAACATCAGTAACCAACTGGACGGTATTACTGCAGGAAGAGAAGCATGCCAGCTCCCAGTTACTAGAGACATTGGAAAACATCAGCGTTCTGGTACCTCCAACAGCTCTGCCTCTGAATTTTTCTCGGGAATTCATTAACTGGAAAGGGATTCCGGTGTCTGAAAGCCAACATAAGACAGGTTACAACTATCAGACTGAAATGTTCTCCCCAAATACCTCCATTCCCATCAGAGGCCGTATGTTAATTGGGTCAGACCAATTCCAGGGGACCCTTCCGGAAACTATTGTCAGCATGGCCTCATTGACCTTGGGGACCATTCTACCCATTACCCAAACTGGAAATGCTCAGGTCAATGGGCCCGTGATATCCACGGTTATCCAAAACTATTCCATAAACGAAGTCTTCCTGTTTTTTTCCAAGATAGAGTCAAACCTGAGCCAGCCTCATTGTGTGTTTTGGGATTTCAGTCATTTGCAGTGGGGTGAGGCAGGCTGCCACCTAGTGAATGAAACTCCAGACACAGTGACGTGCCGGTGTACTCACCTGACCTCGTTCTCCATGCTGATGTCACCTTTTGTCCCCCCTGCCATCATTCCGGCTGTGAAATGGATCACCTTTGTGGGGCTGGGCGTCTCCATGGGAAGTCTCATCTTATGCCTGGTCATGGAGGCTCTGTATTGGAAGCAGGTCAAGAAAAACCAAACCTCGCACACACGTCATATTTGCATGGTCAACATATCCCTGTGCCTCCTGATTGCTGATGTTTGGTTTATTGTTGCTGCCACTGTGGACGCCACGGTCAACCCTTCCGGGGTCTGCATTGCTGCAGTGTTCTTTACACATTTCTTCTACCTCTCCTTGTTCTTTTGGATGCTCCTGCTCGGCCTCCTGCTGGCTTATCGGATCGTTTTCGTGTTCCATCACCTGGACATGCCTTCAATGCTGGCTGTCGGGTTCTGCCTCGGCTACGGGTGTCCTCTCATTATATCTGTCATCACCATTGCAGTCACACAACCCAGCCGTGGCTACGAAAGGAAAGATGTGTGTTGGCTGAACTGGTCCGGTGGAAGCAAACCCCTCTTGGCACTCGCTGTCCCTGTGCTGACTATTGTGGCTGTGAATCTGGTGGTCGTGTTCTTAGTTCTCACGAAGCTCTGGAGGCCCACGGTTGGAGAGAGGCTGAGTCAGGACAACAAGGCCATGACTGTCCGCATGGGGAAGAGCATCCTCATTCTGACGCCTCTGCTGGGGCTCACCTGGGGCTTTGGCATAGGAGTAATGGTGGACAGCCAGAATCTGGCGTGGCATGTTATTTTTGCACTGCTCAATGCCTTCCAGGTGAGAATAACCTATCATGCCATCAGGTAACTGGGATAGTGGTAGAGAACTGAGTTTGGCAGGACAACTCTTGAAGCTATCTTATCTCCCTGCCTCCAGCAGAACTGTAACCAAAATAGCCTGACAACAGTGAATAAAATAAAAGTTCCATTTCCCCAACAGTTACTCTTATACTGATGTAGAATATTAAACTTCTTCAGTAACCCATTCCAGCACTTTACATCTGCAAGGCTTCAGGAGCTAACGTTAATCTCTCTTGCTGCCGACTCAATCCTCTTTCACTAGGGCGACCTCACACAGGGAGAGGAAACTATAAATCAAGAGCTCTTGTGGACTCTGAACGGTGCAAAGGTAGTCCCCCGAGTGAGATAGAGCAGTAGCTGGCAAACTGCAGCTAGTGCTGTTTTTGTAAATAAAGTTTTATTGGAACAGAGCCACACCTCTTTGTTTACATATGATCTGTGGCTGCTTTCCTTATGCCAGCAGAGTTCAGCATTTGTAACAGGGACCGTGTGACCTTTAAAACCTAAATATTTACTGTCTGGCTCTTTATAGGAAATGTTTGCCAACCCCTGCTGCAAAGAATGGGTTTTACATACCCCAGTCAGAGAGTGTTTGGGGAGTAGGGGGAAAGAGTAATTCCTAGGTTTTGATGAATCTGGAAGAGAGTCTTCGATCCTGGTTCAATGATGGTTTGCTGGGCCACCTCTGCACAATGACTCAGAACCTTAATGATGCACTGCCTGCACTGAGGGTGCTCTGATTGGGAGGAGGATCTCAAGGTCCAAGAAAGCCTCTGCCAAGGGTTCCCCAAGGGCTGGCCTTGATGGAAAGGGTGCTGATAGAGGCCAATTCCCTCTTCTTGGCCTTAGGGTTGGACCACAGTGCCTCTGCCATCAGAGATGCTCAGCAAATGTTCACTTAATGCCTGTCCTAAAGAAAGGCTAAGATATAGAAGCAAACAGAATTTTGCTTTGGATTTAGGATGACACAAAAGAAAAAATGAAGCTCTGCATGCATTTAAAACATTTTTTCACTCAATTTATTTATTTATACATTTGATTAAAAATTTTTGAGTACTTTGTGGCATGCTAGGCATTGTGGAGGTCACAGGGTATCTTTGCCTTTGAGGAGCCCTCAGTGTAGTGGGCAGACAACTCCAATGTTGGGTGGTAGAATAGAATATAGTATTACATATGCTTTCTTTTCTGGAAAAAAATAAAACATGTCATTTTTTTTAGGGCTTTTTCATCTTATGCTTTGGAATGCTCTTGGATAGTAAGGTATGTGTTTTAATTTCTCTCTTTATTCCCTAACTGAGGCAGCTAACCTTTCTTGTTCAGTTTTGAGGCCCTTATTCATATTCCGTAACAGAGGCCAGATTACAGGTACTTTTGTAATAAAATTCTGTAATTTTATAAAAGGTGGGCTCAGTCAGGCAACAAAGGAACTAAGTACTCACTGCTGATGATAAGCTATGTGGAACTAATCACAACCTATAATGTGGCATTACAGAAAGAAACAGAAAAGTCTTTTTACTTTAAATTTTTGTAACTCACATCATGGTTTGGCAATATTAAAGAGCAAAAATACTTTCCTTAGGGGGAAATTCCCTTTTCTTCCTTTAATTTATCCATTTACTTAGGATATACTGAAAGACATATCTACTTCTAAATTTCCAGAGTTTTAAATAGTAAATAGCTTATAAAATTAAATAACCTAGAAAGAAAGGGTGACCAATGTAAGTAAAAGATAATAGAAAAACTTAATAATCCCATTTTATTATTTTTCCCAGGCATTGAACAATTCTTTTGAGAGCCATAAAGGCAATAAGCTAATAGATATAGGCTTTGTTTTAATAACAACTAAAAAATATTTTATAATTAGCATTGCACAAAACTGCTAATTACAAAAAAAAGCAATTTGCTGTTCTTGATTGGCCTAAATAATTCTCATGTTTGTACAAATCACATGGTTAGCAAACTCTTCAACTTCAAAGGTAAACTTCAGTTTAGCAGTTATTTCCACTTACTAATGTCTAGAATATGAATTATTATGGCTTTTGCTTCTGTTGTTCTTTGTTTAATTCTAGATTTGCTGACAGATAAATAAAACAAATAAAGGAAGTAAAAGAAGATAAATCATTTCATGCTTATAGTCTGTTAGCTTCCAGGAAATACTACTGCTAAACTACAGTTTCAATTTGCAGTTTTGTTCTTGCTTTGCCTATGTATGGTTGTATATGTGCATCTTAGTATTTCTCTGTTGCCCTTACAGCTTCGACAATTGCTGTTCAACAAGTTGTCTCCTTTAAGCTCTTTGAAGCAACCATCAAAGGTAATTATCTCACACTGCCATGCATTCAAGGCACTAAGTTCCACTTTTCCATTTCCCCTTTTCTACAGCCCCACAGAAAGACTGCTTTTGTGTAAACTCCCTGAGTTTCTGTCACCATTATATTCTAGTTATCTGTCATGGTGGCCAGCACATGGTCAATACTCATTATAGAGTTGAGTGAGAGAGGAAATGAATGAATGAATGAATGAATGAGTAATGAGAAGGCATGGAAAGCTTCAGGACATTCAAAGATTCAGGTCTGTGGGTGCTATTGTGAACAAATACCTTTGAACAGTGTCATTTGCTTTAATCTGACTTGTCTCCCAACTGCTAGAGTCGGTAAGGCCCTTTTCTCTGCCTATTCAGCTTTCCTATAAACCATTTCCCCCTCTCTAGGAAACTAAAGGGTGAAGTCTTGACTAACTTCTAATATATAAAATACAATCTCTGAATTTTCTCTCTTAAGCTGATAAAACTGTCCCATGCAGTTCTGGCTTTTAACATTTGCATGGAAATAGATGATTCCTGTTTTATGGCTCGCCACAAAGGTGCCATTCACATAAGGACAGCATACTTAGAAACAAAAGTACTTGCACCCATGTTTTGTATTTTTGAAGTTAATTTTGACCTTCATGTTTCAGCAAAAAAATGAGGGCTTTCAGAAAAGTTACTAAAGTAGAGATTTCCATGTTTAACAAAAGTGCATGAAAACCTATGTGAATGTTTAGAAATTTTTACAAGGGACAAAATAACCTTTGATATAACAAACAGTGAATTAAGTTCTGACATTAAACATTTTTCCTAAGTGTGCATTTCATAGTAGATGGAGGGCACTGCTAAAAATTAGGGATCAGGGGCCCGCGGGCTGGCAGACCTCCACTGTATTCCCCCCCCCCTTTATTTTCTTTTTATTATTTTTTTAAAATTTAAAATAACTGGTTACTAACATTATATAGATTTCAAGTGTACAATTATATAATACATCATCTTTGTATTGCATTGTGTACTCACCACCCAAGGGGATCAATACATGGAGGGAGACTGGACGTGGGGTGGCGTGCCCTGTGTTTCTGTTACTGGTGGAAAAATCTTAGGAAAGTCACTGAGTACCTTTTGGTTTCTATTTTCTCAACTATTAAAACTAAGTTGGACTAGTTCCTCAAGGCAGAAGTGTTAATGTCCTATGATTTTGAGTTTATGTCTTGAAGAACTGAAATCCCTCAAGCCATTCATGTGAAACTAATAATGCACTGCTCTTAAGAAAAGGAGGGAACTATAGCATATGCGACTGCACTGAAGGAAAACCTTACCTTGATAAAGTGAGACAGGATATCTTCACTCTGCAAAGCAAAGAGAGAAAAGACCTCAAAACAAAACAAACAAAACAAAGCAAAAACAAAAGCAGAGATGCCTGACAGTGTCTTTTCTGCCTGTTTTTAATGAAGTGTTGTACTTCTCAGAAGGCCACGGTGGTCAATGAGGGGTCTTTGTCTTCTAGATTTCACCCTATCTCCAACCGTGTTTTCAAACCAAATGATAAAAATGGGATTTTGTTTTTTGGTTAGGTCACTTATTTGCTTTAAAACAAAAGTACATTGAGCAGAAGACATGAGTATTTATAATTTCCTGACAGAGTTTGAATGAACAAACAGCAACTCTGATTACACTGATTGAAGAATGATGAGAAGAAGAAGAGATTACACTAGGGATGAATCTTCCTCTCAAGATTCTCTCATGGGAGAGAAAAGAGAGTGAGGGTGGCAGACACAGAACCTTGAGGAGCAGGGAGAGCAGAGTTGCCAGGATGTGAACAAGTCCATATGTTGGGAGGAGCCAGCAAAGAGAAAACAATGAGAGAGGAAGGATAATTGACAGAAGATTCCTGGGAAGTCAGGTTGAGTGGCTGGACTGCAGATGGAGGACCAGGCTCTTTCCTGACACAGGAAGTTTCAGGCTGGTGCAGACAGGGCAACATGGACAAACTGGGGACATGATGTGGGACAATTCAGACCTGGGTTTTGTTTTGTTTTTTAAGTAGGAGACAAGGGCATCCATTGGGCAATGAGCAAAGGGTTAGTGAGTAGAGAATCCTGAAAGCAGTAACATTTGAATAGTTGGCTGAAGGGCATGGAAGCAGAAACCAACAATGTTCTCAGCAAATACCAGCCCTCAAGCCATCAGAACTCTGTGGGGAATCACAATGAGGTTTCTCTTAAAGTCCTCCTCCTGCTGAGGGCTCAGAGTCTCTTCTTGGACCTTCCATTGTCCTAAGCCACATTCTACAACTCTTAGCCAAGAGCCAGGCTCTAGTGACCTCTACAGGTATCCTCTCCAAAGAGAAGGAGTTTGTTTATCCCTATTTCCAATGACTCAGGTCCTGCTTTCAAGCAACAACACTCAATATGAGATGTTAAATTAATGAATAAATTAATTAATGAGTGGGTAAAGGACATAATGTGTCTTAATATTTTTACTTGTCCCAATAAGTGCATGCTGCTTATTTTAAATACTTTATTTCAGTTTGATAATTTAGTTTCAAAAATTTTAATTCTGTTTAGCCTCAATGACAAAATAAAACAAAGCTTTACTGGAGACCATTTTTCACTAGAGGTATTTTCCCCCCAGAATAGGTTTTTCTAGTGATAAATATGTGAACCAAGAAATGTAAGCCTGCGCATGAAAAAGGATAATGTATTCTTTAGAGCTGGTTTTTTTTTATCTTGTTGTTAAAAATCCCAAGAATATACAGGAGCAAAAACTGACTTAGAAATAAGTTTTAAGCATTTCAAATTAATTAAAGCAGAATAAAGAATAAAGAAGTGAGAATTCAAATTTCTTAAAAGGATAATAACGTACTAGATAGCTAGAATAAAGGATTGTTAATGACATCAAGTAGTTAGGAAATGTTCACTGTTACCAAAAGGATACTATTAATGCCCAAATGACTCATTTTTTTTTTTGTGCAGCAAAACTCATCAGAATTATCTGCCAAACCCAAATTTGCAAAGTCTTCCAACCCAGTGCAACACAAAGGTGAGTCACAATAAACCAAAGGATATGAAAGGTAGGATGAGACTATGAATACATCAAATAAAGAAAACTCAATGGCAACTTATATATATATATATATATATATATATATATATATATATATATATATATTTGATTTCAAAGAGGAAGGAAGAGAGAGATAGGAATGTAAATAATGAGAAAGAATCATCGATCAGCTGCCTCCTCCACACCCCCCACTGGGGATCCAGCCCACAACCCAGACATGGACTCTGATCGGGAATTGAACCGTGATCCCCTGGTTCATAGGTTGACGCTCAATTACTGAGCCATGCTAATGGGGCTCAATGGCAACATTTTAAAAATTCATGTGAGAAGTGTGAGAGTATCAGCCAGCTGTGTGTCCAGAGTTTGTCTGAATGATGCTCAGGGTTGACACAATAATATTGGGGATTTGACACTCCTGGTTATCAGTGACTATCGCATTTACTTTTATCACAAAATACTAGTATCTTCTCAATTAGACAGTATATAAATCTTTGATATTGATCAGAGTACATGAAGTGTGGTTAAACTAACATCAATTGTGTCCTTACCAGAGAGTCTCTCCTTCTGTGCCAGCTGCTGAGCAGTGGGCATGGACCAGGTGCTATGCCCTAGTGTTGGACATATCCTCCTCTCTAGAGTGTTCCTGGAAAGGAGGAACCACCATCTGCTTTGGGATAGAGAGCACTGTCCCCTCTGACTATGACATACCTTGTTTCTATGCTCAGGTATTGGCTATTGCAACTATTGGCTGTTATGAATGACATTGAACTCCCAGAAGATTGGTATTTAAGCATTGCAAATAGTTGTAGTATTGCTGGAGGAGAAGGGAGCATGCGGTATTGAGGCTGAGGGAGAAACACCACGTTACAAGTTAGGCTGAAGTCATACTTAAAAGTCCCATTTTATGTTAAAATTACATTAGTACCTTATTAAGGTAGGGAAACAGGCAACTCATTTAGATTCCAATCAAAATGACTTAAATTCGGTCTCCTAACACATGAAGTTCAAGTGTCTGAATTTGAAAAAATACTTCTCGCCGAGGTCAGTTTGGCTCAGTGGTAGAGCGTCGGTCTGTGGACTGAAAGGTCCCGGGTTCGATTCCGGCTGGGGGCATGTACATTGGTTGCGGGCACATCCCTGGTGGGGGGTGTGCAGGAGGCAGCTGGTTGATGTTTCTCTCTCATCGACGTTTCTGGCTCTCTATCTCTCTCCCTTCCTCTCTGTAAAATATCAATAAAATATATATTTTTAAAAATACTTCTCTGCAATAAGCCATAATGGTTATGCTGAGAGGCAAATGAATCAGACTGTAGTGAGTTCCTTTTTGGGCCAACAGTTTTTTTGAGTCCCAATTTCAATGTTTCCAAAATGTTTAATGTGCCTTGGGTTCCAATATTACTGCCACTAACCAGCCTGAGGGCTTTTGACAAACTTCTTTTCTTTTTGGATTTTGTTCCTCATCAGTAAAATGAAAAACAAAATAATACAAACAAACAAAAACCTTGAAGATATCGCTAAGGCTCCCTCTAGCAATAACATTCTGTGATTTCAAATCAGTGTTTTCTCATTTCCCAGCATTATCTGAAAAGCATGGTCCTTCTCTTCTGACAAACCCAGTTTCTGTGGCATTAATGAAATGCTGTTCCTGTTGGCCAGCTATATTCTAGATCTTTCCCTATTGTCTTCCTAAAACTGTCCAGAATTATAAGGAATTGCATCGCCTTCTTTTCATTTTGGTCTCATGCTTGATTCCAACTCCGTAGCCAGAGTTCTAACCATCTTTTTCCTCTCTTAGGCACTTATGCATTTTCTCATACTGGAGAGTCCTCAATTGACATCATGCTAACTCAGTTTTTATCAACTGAATAAGACTGGAAACCATAAAATCAAGAAAAAAAGTTTTGGAGCAACTTGACATTTCCAGCTAAATGTCAGTGAAGAAATTAGCTCAATAGTAGATGGGATTTTTCTGATTGAAAAATCTGGACTAAAAGAGTTTTCCAGTAGTTTCCTCACTGCCCTCTTTATCTTCAATGAAATGGAAAGATTGATTCTTATGTGGTTTGAATCAATTGATTGCTACATAAACATAGAAGAGTAGGTTTTGTCAGAAATTGTGTCAGTTGTACCAGTCTTTCACTGCCACAAGCTGCCTGTTCTTTTTCACAAAATAGCACCTTTCCTATGGCACTTCCAATCCTCTGAATCAGAGTAGGAAAATGTCATGAAATTGCCTTAGATACATTGATGGGCCATGTTCACATCCTTATCAAAAAGTCATTGGTATAAATTTTCTAAGAAAAAAAGTCATTTCCCTCCCACATTTTCCAGTTTGGTCTTATGCTTATTTTTGCTTTTTAGGTTCAGTTACTTAACTTTGAAAGTTAATCAGAAATAAAATGAAAACTTCCATTTCATTCTTACTACAGTATTTTCCAGTTTGCAAGGCACTTTCATCTGGTCCCCAACCCAGCGATTGGGGTGTGAAGGCAGACCGAGTACAGAGATGAGGACATGGAAGCTTGGACAGGTGACATGACTGGCCAGTGACGATAAAGCCAATGAAGGGTCATTGGGGACTTTTAGGACTTTTGCTTCCTAGTCCTTTCGTACAGTCCCATAATAGCTTTGAAAATTACCTGTGATCCTAAGAAAGCTTTAGAGGTTATACATGTGGTTCATTACTCCCAGAATTTTCTCTATGTAAGCAGCAAAATGTAGGAGAGTTAGGTTGTCAGCTTCCAGGGAGATACTTTAAAACATACTGGATTCTTTTCATAGTAGATTGGAGGTACTTTCTGGAAGTTATTTACACCTATAGCCAGTGCCACTTTTATGTGAGATACAGAACAGCAGGCAAATAGACACTGTGTGAAGTGACATTTTCTTCCATATTTCCATTCCTATTGGCTCACCTGAGTACCAGCTCCGGAAGAACCAAGGTCTTTGATTCCTCCTTGTTTCCAGAGTTTTCCTAGAGATTTGCACTGTGGTTTTGAAGGCAAGAGTCGATTTCTTTTAACAATAATTTTGATGAAGATGATGATGGTGGTGGTGGTAGTGGTGGTATGATGGTAATGACAATGATGGCGAGAAATCAAGGAAGAACCAACATTTATAGAGCACTCACTAGGTGCCAGGCACTATTCTGAGTGCTCTGCATAGATTAACTCGCTGTTAAAAGCAGGCTGGAGTAAGATACTCCTGTTGCAGGCTTAATGACATAAGTGGCCATATTGGAGAATCCCATATGATAGGGAAGTGTAGGTGACCATGAGGGTCTCAGGTAGCCTCTCACCAAAAGTCAGCAAAAATCCAAGGTTTTTAATCTCACAACTGCTATGAAATTATTTCTATCAACAAACCCAAATGAGCTGTAAGTGGGTTCTTCCCCATTTGGGCTTCCAGAAAAGAGATGGTGCTTAAAGTCATGGGACTAGATATCACATAGCAGATACAAGGAGAGAAGTAAGAGGCTCCAAGCACGAGCTAGGCACCCCATCATCATGAGGGAGTGTGGGAGAGGAGGAGGACTCAGTACAGGAGATTGAGAATGAACAGCCTGCGAAGTAGGTAGGAAGCCAGGGGAACTTGTTGTCCCAGAAGCTAAGAAGAGCATTTTGAGGATTTTAGGGTGGCAATGGGAAGATAAAGCACCTGACTTGTCCATCTCAATTTGAAACATGAAGGTCTTGGGTGTATGAGTATAATAGGCACTAAGAGTAAGAAATCTCACTGTTGGGATGTTCTACAATAGAATGGAATCATGTTTAGACTTTGCCTGGCCTTTTATCAGAGAAGGTCTTCCAGATTTGTAACTCGCTATTCTAGAAAGATTAATTTCAACTTTTTCTCATGCTTCCAGAACAAATAAAGAGATGGACAAAGAGTCATTCGATGGCACCTAGAACGTTTTTCAGACTGATGCAGATTTCTCTAAGAGCCTCAAACCTATTTCCTTCTGAACAAGTCTTTTTCCCCCCAAATATATTTCTATTGATGTTTTTACAGAGAGGAAGGGGGAGGGATAGAGTTAGAAACATCGATCAGCTGCCTCCTGCACACCTCCCACTGGGGATGTGCCTGCCACCAAGGTACATGCCTTTGACTGCAATCGAACCTGGGAACTTTCAGTCTGCACGCAGGCCGACACTGTCTACTGAGCCAAACCGGTTTCGGCAAGGGCCAATTCTTAATTGGAAAGACTGCCTTTTGCTAAGATGGCAGAAGGGCTGTGCTGTACTTACCTTTATCAAACTTCAGGGGGCGAACTCGGACTGAGAAATAAATCCTGGACAAATTGCTGGGAGAGTAGACAACACCTGCCACCCACTCTGGAACTTGGGGATTTGAAACACATTTTAACCCAACTTCTCTAATTAGGAACAATTTACAGTGTCCCTGCTGTGATTTGTATAGCAAAATAAATTAGGGAGTTAGAGAATAATAGCTCTGTTTCAGAACAGCAAACAATACCTCTGTTTCCTGGGTTTATGCCCAAGGGCACTGGTAAACAGTGAAGGCTGTTTCTAAGCAAAGCAGGAATTAGCCATGGCTGGTGTGGAATTTTCACCTGCTAGGAAACCAGTTAATTCAAGTACGTGGTGCAAAACAGATTGGGAGCACTCTGGGAATTTTTCCCATTTATTTATTTATTTATTTATTTATTTATTTATTTATTATTCATCTCTTACTTTGGGGAAAAAATAGTTTGGCAAATTGTATAGTTTTGTCAGACACTAGCCACACTTCAACGACTGAGTTACCCAAACTCTAAAGGTTCCATTTTGTCCCCAGGGTCTCTAGGATGGAGAGAGCAAAACAGAACATACCAACATAGACCAGTGACTGCATTTAGACCAGTGACATAGTAGGTCCTCTAAGGTGTTCAGGAAGGATCAGAGCTGATTGCAATTTGCTGCTCAACCCTCGTCTTCCTACGAAGAGTCCCATAGGTCACTGTTTCCACGAATTCTCCGGGAACTGGTCTGCATTTCGCCTGGCTTGCTCCTAACCCAGTGTGCCCAAGTGGCTTCCTGTGGGGCTACTGAGGCGGCTTCTCTCCAGGGTGGAGTCCTTGGGAGGCCCGGCCTCCACCTTGCCTCAGTCATTCCTCAGATGCTTTCCAGTTTCCCATCAGTAAAACCCCAGATCTGTATTCCTTAGATAAGCTCTGAGGTCCTTCCAGTCCTGACTTTCTCCGATTCTGTGTCTCTTCATAGGTAACACCCTGGGAGAAGAGAAATTTATCACCAAAGAGTACCAGCCCAAGTAGGTTTGGCAAGACCTTATCTCGCTGGGTAGGAATCACAGATAAAGCATTGCCAACAGCGACATTTAATGCCAACCAGATGGGAGGCAACACCCCTTTGGAATTCTGACCTGATGCTTGAAACCAGAGCCAAGGAGCGCCCCGGTGTGATGTGTTGCCAAGGGACACACTGCTTTTGTGGATAAGATTTCCTGGTTGTTAGATCTCAGCCATGTCCCCCAACAGGGCACGGGCAAGGCAGCTGTGGATTTCATGACAACACGAGCCGGGCACTGCCAAGGACAACGCTCTGTGGCCTGCAAGCTTCGCCTGGCGCTGGCAATAATGTGATTTTGTTTCCCTGAAGTCAGCTGGGTGGGGAAGCAAGCCCCACCTGTCCTCTATTCACCTGATGCTGGAAAATATTATACAGCCCCCTCTTTTCTGTGAATTAAACAACGATTAAATAAATTGCATTTATGGAATCACTCCTAGAATTTATGTTGACAATATTTTATACAGAAAAGTTTGCCCCACACGATGTCCTGCTTTCTCTTAAATTAAATTAAGGACTCTCTAATCTACCTCCCTTCCCCTCACCCTCAGCAGTATCAGCCTGACTTGGCACTTGTTAGAAATGCCAATTCTTTGACCCACCCCAGACCTCCTAAATCAGAAATGCAGGAATGAGGTTCAGGGTCACCTGTGTTGGTTTTTTTTGTTTTTGTTTTAATCCTCACCTGAGGATATGTTTTTATTGATTTTAGATAGAGGAAGGGATTTAAGAGAGAAACATCAATGTGAGAAAGAAACAAAACCTATATGCCACGACTAGGGATGGAACCCTCAACCTAGGTGTGTGCCCTGACTGGGAATCGAACAAACCCTCCAGATGACTCTAATGCAGCAATTTTCAACTGATGTGCCACAAGAATTTTTGAAATATGTGATACCTGACTATTTAGTCAAGGACATGGACCTCTTTTTCCTTAGATTGTCAAATTAAAAAAAAAAAAAATGACAACAGCCAACACAGCCATAGCCATCTGGTGTGAATGAATCAAAATTATACCTTTTCTTTGGTGATATTGGCAAAAATCATCTTACCTAATAATAAACATGTAAATTGACTGTACCTCTGCTATGTCGCCAGCCAATCAGGAGTGATATTCAAACTAACCCAACAAAGATGGCAATTAGTTTGCATACACAGGCACAGAGTATGGGGGGGAGGGGGTTTCTACCTTTCCCCCCAACCCCCCAGGCTCTCAGGGCCTCTGGGCAGTGTGAGAAGGCGGGGTGGAGTGGAAAGGCGGTGGAATCTTTGGGAACCACTGACTTAGAGAACTCAGAGAGGGAACTTTGAGACAGGCTCCCAGCCTCCCCTTATGCAGGAAGGCGAGGAGGGGTGGGAGTAAGGACTTCCTGCAGTTTCATTTTCTGTTGCCAACATTTCTGTGAGCCTCAGGAATTAAGCAAGCCTATGGAATGGTGTGAGCAGAGCTGTGTTTGGAGCTAATGGCAGTACCCTGGGTTCTGTACTACAGCTGTTAGGAAGGAAAGCTGGAAGCCTGGCTCCAACACTTACTAGGTGCATAACTTGGTTACATGACCAAACCTTACTCACTCCATCTGTCAGTGAAGTCACTGTTGGGAGAACATGAGAGAAGCCTGAATATTCCTAGCACACTGCCTGGTATTTGGGAAGCATCTAACAAGTGGTGGCCAATAATAATATTCAGAATGTTAATAATGAAGCATGAAGTCTCTAGGACATTGGTACTGTTTCAAAGCAGTGAGTTTAGAGGAAAGATCCAGTCTTCAGGGACCATAGACAAAGGTTCAAAGCGCAGTTCTGCTATTGACACTTGGATAGGCTATCTCAGTGGTCAGCAAACTGTGGCTCACGAGCCACATGCGGCTCTTAGGCCCCTTGAGTTTTTAGAAAAGGCCAGCTTAGGAGTACCCTAATTAAGTTAATAACAATGTACCTATCTATATAGTTTAAGTTTAAACAATTAGGCTCTCAAAAGAAATTTCAATCGTTGTACTGTTGATATTTGGCTCTGTTGACTAATGAGTTTGCCGACCATTGGGCTACCTGATCTCCCTCACTTGGTAGAACGGGACAGCTGACAGTTACCTTGCAGGTTTCACTGGGAGGCTTTGGTGGAGAAGGAAGTAAAGCAGCCTGAATACTAGAGGCTCTGGATACCTTTTCTTTTCTCTTCCTCTTTTTCTGTGGGAAAATACACCCAAATGTTTAGGAGTATGAAGGTCAGCATGCCAGGGATTTACTTAAGCAAAACACATTGATTGGGGCACTCTATCCAGATGGCTTAGAAAATACACATTAAAAGGCGAAGGGAAAGACTGCAGGGGGCCGCGAAAGAGGCAGGAACCCCTTTGCATATTTCTCTTTCTTGTGCATTATCTTATAGAAAATTCAATGACCCCTGACAAGCAGAAAGAAAATTAGCCCCGGCAAAGAAGTCTGTACGAGGAAGAATACTGAAGTCCGACTAACCAAAAGACATTTCTAATTATTTTTTCCTTGTTAACATACCATAGAACTTAAAGTATATCCAAGCGCATTGCTGTAGCTTCTAAAGAGGGCATTTCCAACTGCGCAGTGCTCCCAGGTTCCTGAAGGCCAGCCCCTTTCTGGCCCCTCTCTTCCTCTGCCCTTTGTTTATTACTTGAAGGAAGACCAGCCACCAGCTTGAGATGTCCTTTTCCGGCCTCTCTTCCTTCCGCCCCGCCCTGCCATCGGTGTGTACACGTTGCCTCATCCGGGCCCTGCAGCTGTTGGGAGGGGCTGTGGAGTGCAGCAATATTCATTTGATTGAGCGTTTAAATGAGCCAGAGTTTATGTGCAAGTTTAAGCACAAGATGTATAGGAGGTGTGACTATGAGGTGGTGAGATTGATTCTTTGTTTCTGCAAAAGGAATCTTAAGTTTTATTTTTTTATTCATTGAGGAAATGTGGTATAGTGGCCAGGAGTATAGAATCTGGGCTCCACATTTGCGTCATAGCCCTACACTTAGCCTAAAGTTCTCTGGCTCTCCAAGACCTTGGCTTCCTCAATGGTAAAATTGAGACAGTGGTGGAACCTAGCCTTGGGGTTGTTATGAAAATTAAATGCAATAGTGCATGGAGCAAAATTTCTAGGACATAGTTTGTGTTCAACAAATCTTAGCTGTTATTACTTTTCACATTTATTTTATTATAAATATAGAAGTATTTAAGAAAGAAATAAAATAAAAATTATTTTCCTGTCCTAGCTGGTTTGGCTCAGTGGATAGAGCATTGGACTTTGGACTAAAGGGTCCTGGGTTTGATTCTGGTCAAGGGCACATGCCCGTATTGTGGGCTCAATCCCAGTAGGGGGTGTGCAAGACACAGCTGGTCACTGATTCTCTCTCATCATTAATGTTTCTATCTCCTCTCTGAAATAAAAAAATTAATAAATAGAAAAATTATTTTCCTTATTATATTTTTGCCTCTTTAGTTTTCCCCCTCCATCAAATAATCATCATTAAGCATTAGAAATATATCTTTCAAGAGTTTATCCTGCCACATAAATAAATGAGACCCACTTTATAGAAGTATGTATTCTGCCTTATAAACTTATATTTGCTGTTTATTTCAAAAATTCACAAAAGAAATTTATAAATTTTCTCTGAGAATGAACCGTGTATGAAATACAAAGGGAACAGATATCTGAACTTAAGAGCATTTATACCTAATTTTCAAAATAAAATCTGCCTTATTCCATATGGTCACTTCTATTTATATACACACACAGGAAGTGGGCCTGGATGGATTTTATTTTGTCAAAAACTTCACAATTCTCCCAAGGCTGCTGAGAGTGTGATCATAGCCAATATTCGGAAGACTATGATGCTGGCCCTGATGGGAAGTGTTAAGTCCGCACACACCACGCTCTTCCCCATGTCCCTGCCAGCTCAGAAGTGCTATAATGCCCCATATATCAGTGTGAACTCTGGGGTTCCCCCCCTCAGTGCAGCCAATCACCCACCCTCATGTGCAAAGATACACAACAGACACAACAGACAGAATACGGGCACTGAACAACTCTGTTCAGAACCTGGCACTATCTGCCCCTTGGTAGGGACCAGCAGCTTCTACTGCCAAGAGGTGAAACTTCACCATTGAATTCCAGCTTTGCCTTTGCAAATGTCTCTTCCTGCTAACAAAAGTATAACATATGGTTTCTACACAGCCTCAGTTACTGTAAAACTTTCTCAGGAGGAGGAATAGTCATGAGGAGTCTGGGAGTTAGCGTCCATCCACATCTATCACTCTAAGACACAGCCTTGGCTCCTGGTTGAGCGTTGGTGTAGGTACAGGTATCCTTTCCTGGTGCCACACTGACTAAATGCTCATGCAGATCATCTCCACCTTCTTCGGAGTCCACCCAAAGCACACCTTACTGAAGATCAGTGCCGGTTACAGATCTCTGTGTCCCAGCTACCGTCATAACACTAGATTCTTTACACAGAGAATGTCACTCAATCTTCTTAATAATTCCCCTCTCAGGTCTACTGAGATGGAAACAGGGGCCAAGTTCACCTATAAAGTGACAAAAATGAGTAAATCAGGTATCTCTCACTCCAAAGCCTGTATTATTTCTGCTCCAAAAACTACTCAAGACCTCAGAATGACTGAAGTGATGGTGAGGGAATGGAAGTTACCAAGATGCCCCTTGATATCTATCACATTATTTTAGTTTAATTTCTTCCTATCCCCCAGTAAATTTAGTCCTACCAGGAAGTGTCATCACTTAGCCTCTAAAATACAGGTTACAGAATTCATGATTGACAAGTCTTTTTTATTTTTTTAAGTATGTTTTTATTGATTTTTAGAGAGAGAGAGAGGGAGGGAGGAATAGAGAGAAACAGAGAGGGAGAGATAGAAACATCAATATAATTCATTAATTGGCTGCCTCCTGTACATCCCTCACTGGGGATCGTGCCTGTAACCCAGGCATGTGCCCTGACCAGGAATCGAACTGGTGACCTCCTGATTTCTGGGAAGAGATCTACTGCTGGGTCTACCTATGTCCTTTGCAGGTGGTGTAGCTATTTCTGGAGTCAGAGGCTGTAATCTTTGCTTCCCCAGCCATAACTTCCACAATCTATGGACAATGAGAATGTCAGGAATGTCAAACAGCCTCCCAGGAGACTTCCTAGGAGGGTCAGTGAGAACACTCTCAGGAAGCCCAGCTTCCAGGCTGGATTTCTTGAATGGGAAGATAACTGTTCTTTCTCCCACAGTGCAGAAGTCAAGAGTCACGTCACACGAGAAGCCCCTCAGAAAGCCTCCATGTTCATTCTCAGCCCATCTTCAGGGGAAGAGGGGGCAGGGAAGACCTGTCCAATAAACAAGCAAGAGAACAAATAAGTAAACAAACAAACAAACAAACAAACAACTTTATTGGATGTTAGAAAGCATGAAGGCATGAGGGGCAAAAAATAAAAAATAAATAAAAAGAAAGAGAAAAATAAATGTTATATTTCTACTGCTACTGAAAGCACGTTGTGGAGAAATCACAAAGGGTTTTATATTCCTAGAAGGCAAACAAAGTGCAGACAGAGAAGGTTACTGTCTGAAGGACACTGACGTTTTTATTTTCCTGAAGGTCTTATGAGACCACACAAGGCAAAGAGAGATGCCTACTGAGTTGGGTCTCTTTAATTTACTCTGTTTGTCTGAAGTAAAGGTCAAGGTGGAAGAGGTGGAAAGCAGGGGAGGAAAGAGCCATTTTCAGACAAAAGTGACATATCACAGTTACCCCCAATTTATAGGATAAAGAATAAAACAGATTCTGCTTTCTATTTTCATCATATGAAATGACACCTTAACTCATTCCCTTTTTCTTAGTTGGAGCATATTCTTTCTTTGTATGTAGTTGAAACTAAATCACGGGATTTGACTAGATTTGAAGCCATTACGCACAAGAAACTGTACCACACCTAGTCACTCTTCAGCCTGCACAGATGAGACAAGAAAAATAAATATCTGGCTTGTTTGTAAAGGGCTGAACACGGTGACCTTTAACCTTGGTAGTCAGGCAAACTTTGGAATGAGCAAGCACACTTTAGGCTTCTAGGCAGGGAACAGCTGGGCTTAGAAAGAACCTGACCCTCACACACTTCAGAGGGGAAGAGAGCATTCCTGGAGTTCTTTCACCTTTACTCGAATGGGGAAACGGACTTGTATTTATAGCAAACACCATTAAACTCAGCTCTGCACGTCTCTTAAATGGTTCTGCTGGGAAGTGTGTGAGCCTGGGTCTCACTTGGAGCCTTTCCAAGCTTCATTCACCCGCTCAACAGAAGTCCAGGCACATTCTAGGTGCTGGGGACACAGTGGCGGACAGGAGGAACAAGCCAGATGAGGGTCCTGCCTATATGGAACCCATGTGTCTCTCAGCCATCATGTATGTGGTTACAAACCATCACAAGTCTACAATTTTCAGCTTGCCTGGTCGGTTGCTTCCTCCTCTCTCCTAACTCTGCTATCTTGCAAGGTGGAATTTTTATTTCTTTGGAGGACTTAGGTCCTATCAATAAATAACTTGGTATTCATCGACTTTTACGCTCCAGTTCAAAAAAGAGAAAGAAAGAAAGAAAGAAAGAAAGAAAGAAAGAAAGAAAGAAAGAAAGAAAAGAAACCACTCACCATATTGTTTCACTCACCTTGAAAGCCCACCACACTCCTTTTCACCTTTGCAAATCTTCCCGGTTATTCAATGTTCCATGGCCATCTTATGTCCTGCATTGGAGACATTCTTGCCTGCTCCCTCTTCCATCAACGCCCCTTTCCTCTGAACCTTGTGGTGCTTAAGTAGCTACCAAGATGTTATAGGAGGGTATTTACTGCCTACTTTTTCTATCATTTGCTGTTTTTCCATCTCCATCAATCTTGTTTCACCTGTTAGATTATGCATTCCTTGCTAGTGAGGAATGTACTTTAATCTTGGATGGTAGCGATAGCTTATTGGCATTCAATTTGAATATGAATTATGTACATTTGAAATACACCTTTTCATATATTACTTTAAATGCTTTTAATCATTGAGATGTTCTGAATCATATATATATATATATATATATAGTGGGCGCCTTATATTTAGACTATATATATATTTAACACATTCTGAGTTCCTATTATGTCCAAAAACAATGTGGTGCTGTGGCGGATAGGAAGGAAGTTGAAAATACAATATATGCCTTTGAGGTGTGCATGTTCTCCTAAATGAACCAAGAAAGGCCAAGAAATAATTCAATGGTTTTGAAATTAAAAATAACACCATGCTGTGATTCTTGGCTTCAGTAACTATAAATTGCTTGTGTGTATGAATGTATGTAAGTGCATCCAGGAGTGTGTGTGGTGTATATCACATTTGGTTTGTAAGAGGAAAGGTCGGCTTTGCAATATTTCAGAGAACTTTTATATTATGCTGAAATTGCCCACAGTGGAGCCAGATGATTGAGTAAAAGCTAGAAAAGATTCAGTTTACCATCTGATGTTGAAATGTAGAGGAGAAACCTGCATTTTCTCAACAATTACCGATTAATTGGTGAACTAGTTCTAATGCATCAGTTGTTAACAGACATTTCCTCTTCATGCAATTTGAAACACGGGCGTGGCTCTGCTCCAAACAATTTTGCTTTCTCTATTACTCATTTGTAAATCTGGTGTAAGAAAAAAGTAGCCATGGATGTGATAGAGAAAATGTGGTTGGAGGAGATGAGGACGGGAAGGCCCATTCATTTGATATGACTGTATATGGATCTCAACACACCATGATCCAGAGCCACTCCATCTCCCTGTTTTTCTTTTAAACAGGCAAATAAGCACATCAATTAGCTTCTTGGTATTTCCCCATCTCAGTTCTTCCCATTGTTTGCCAAGCCCTTCAGGACAAGCCACAACTACATGCATTTCCTTCTTGGTGGTTGTTTGGTCTACGGGCCTGTGTGCGTGTGCTTGCGTGTGTACTGCCCAGCTGGCAGGTGGACAGGTTTCCCCATGCCCTGGGTTTGAAAGGAGCAGAGAGTGAGCATGTTTTTTTAACTTGGTAATAACAATGCTGACTAATGGAGTATTGAGAAAATACCAAAAGATGTATTGAAAACAGCTGATGTAGATGTTATACATAGCAGCTGTGAGTGTCATTAAAATGCGGGCAAAGTCAATTTTTATGGGTCCTAGGACCAAATAACATTGGGGGGGGGGGGTTGAGGCAGATTCAGTGTGCGAGGGGATGGGAAGTGACATTTTTTTTCTTAAGTGAGATGTGCTGATTTTGTTCCTGGGTTTCTATAGTCTTTTTTCCTGATGCACGGTCTTTTCCACTTTGTGTGTATGTAGGTACACCTGTATATAAAGGGTGTCCCAAAAACATATGCACACACTTTGAATAATTATAAAGACAGTGTTTATTAAAATACATTTCATTTTCAAAATTGAGTTATCAGCTATTAAAGTCTGTATACATTTTGGGAAGGAGCACCTTGTATTAAAAAAATATTTATAATTTATTCTTCCACTCTATCAATCCTTTATTTTGATGAAAAATAGCTCATGTTTTATTTTGTTCTTATTTATTTTGTTTATTTTGCTCTACAATAAATGACAAAGCCAGAAATGGTTTCAGGTAAATTACTGTGAAATCACTAAAGATTAAGTGTGGAAACCTGGGAATCAGTTGAGGCATTTCCTGTAGGTGTCTGCCTGCTCTTCTAATGTCTTGAAATAGCAATGTAATGTGCCTTTACGTATGAAAGTTGAAAGGGGAGAAAGAGGTCAAATTCCAAAGTAAATAGAAGAAAACAAAAGGATAATTGGATTCTGAATCCATTCAGTGGCAGATACTGAGTCCCCAACCTAATACCACACCCCAGGATCTGTCTGTGACCTGGAAGGAGAGAGAGTCTGGTAAGTGCCCCACCTGTATGCTCCAGGTAGAGTAGAACTCTCTCTTGCTTTTCTGAGTTTCTAGATGGGAACATGCTGAAGCACTTTGGGTTTTCATGGGGTTAGCGGACACCTTTATTATATATGGTAGCTTACCCTTTACATGTTTCTTTCTGACTAGGTTCCCAGCACTTTGAGTATAAGACCACATGGCTCATTCATCTACATGGCCCCATTGCTAGCATTTCTAGCACAGATTCTATCAGGCTTGTTCAATGGATGAAAGAATGAAAGAATGAATTTAATAGGCAGAGAACTGAGAGAATCCTGAGGGAGAAACACTATTCTCTCGACAACTGACTTTCCAAGGTGAATTTTCCGCAGGCCTGCTTGGGAATAAAGATAATAAGAAGGTAGGAGGAGCCCCTGATATTCTGTAAGAAAATGCAGAGCTTGAATGGGGAATAAAAACTGCATTTCATGGAAACTACATGTGGACAACTGAAAAAAATCATTAAAGCAGAATAATGAAATTGTATTATTGGTTAGCTAAAAGACGTCTCTCCCACACAGGTATACACACACACACACAATGTAAAAGCTATGCATAAGACTATGCTTTGCACAATTCCCCAGGGCATAAGTAAGTTTCAAAACAATTGTAATGAGCTGCATGCTCTTCCATCATGCTGTTGTAGTTTCAATTGTGGAGCTCTGTAGTAAAAAAAAAAAAAATAACCTTACTCAAAGAAAGGATTGGCTTCTGACTTTGGCTCCTGGGAGGTTTTTCTCTTGGCTTTCGGGATGTAATTTACTTTAGAATCTCATGCCACACTGGACAATTGAACAATGAGATTTATGACAGGGGATAGGCCATGCAGCATCTACTCTACTTCCAGAGGGGTGATAACTAGGTAGGATGTGACAGTCACACAGGAGTCAACCTTGTTTATGTGATTGAACCCCCAAAACACTCTGAACATCCAAGAACCTGGTGGCCTTCTCAGGTTGACAGTACTCTGTGCATATTGTCAAATATCATTGCCAGAGGACCTCATGCTATCTGTGATTCTATTGGATGAGGACAAATGGAACCTCCACATTTGAAATTTTCTGGGGCTCTGCCCTATGCACATCTCCCCTTGGCTGATTTCACCTGTGTTCTTTCACTTAATAAACTATAACTGAAAATATAATAGTTTTCAGTGAGTTCTGCACAAATTTTGTGCACCAGGTCTCTAGTTAAAAAATAAAACAATAAAGATAAAAATAACATTATCTAAAATAAAGAAAATATTACATTCAGTGTGCATTAGAAAGATTAAATGTGTTAAAGCATGGTTTTTAGTATTAAATAAGGCAAAGTATTTCAATTTTTATAATGTAAATCATATAGTAATGTGTAGTATACACATGTATATATAACTTCGATCATTTCCTTTTATTAAATTAATAAAAGGTTAAAACTTAATGGGTTAAAAGGCCTGGACATCAGGCTTTAAGGATGTTCAGCCTTTGTGTATATTGAATGAGATAAGGGAAGGGAGGGAAGAACCTTATGGGGGGTCACAGAGAGGAGGTGAACACATGGAGGCAGGAAGACAAGCATATTTTTGGAGGTCAGTGAGAATGATCTGTGCTAAACAGAGTGAAATCTTGGACAGGTGAGTATTTGAAAGTGAAATAATCAAAGATACTTAAAGGCCTGCAAGGCAGGGGATATTGAGACTCCCAGGCCTTCTATAAAGCTAGGTGTCATTGAACTTCAGGCCACAGAGGATACGAAGGAGCTGATACTCCTATAAAAGGCTGGATTTAAAAGTTGGACATTTCAGAATGTCCAGAGAAAATAGGTAGCAAGCCGATCATATGTCATTTGGGCAGAGGGTAGGCTCAGAGGCTTCTTAATACAAAGGTAATTCTTAAGAATTCAAAGATTTTATTGTTCTACACACACTCTGAAACAAAGGTAGGCTCTCTTCAGAAAAATAATACTAAGAAATTGGTTCTAAAACTTTGCAATGAGGAGTATTAACACTTTGAATAGAAGCTGCCAGCTAGCTCCCCAGCTCCCAGGATAGACTCTTGAGCATAGTGCATACTTGATAAAATGCTATATTAAATAACAAATAGATGGCTGGATGGAAGCTAGTACCCAAATTATAGACTGAGTATGACCTTCCAAAAGCATAGTGTGGGATGGGAAAAAGATGTGTGACTGTCCAACAATTTGGTTCATCCTCACTCAAGGCCAGTGTAGCCCAGGAGACAATTCTGCCCTCTGGGTGCTTCTACCTGGGCCAGCTTCACAAGTGTGAGCACTGTGAGGTTCACAGGGTCCTGCATTCAGAAGAATGCATGCTCAGCTGTCACTGTCTTGAAGTTCTTTGAACAAGGAGCTGACATTTTTCTTTTGCACTGAGCTCAGAAGCTATGCATCAGGTCCTGGCTCCTACTGAGAGGTGATCCTCCAAAGGATGAAAGCTGTCAACAGTGCTAAATTGTTAATAAGCATTTCAAAGTTGCTATAATCACATAAAGAAATAGGATATTACCAAAGAAGTTTTCTTTACTTAGATTAACAATTCAAAACCTACAAAAGATTTTGTTAGTTTGTTTTTTGTTTTGTTGTTTTTCCAGTCTTCTTCCTGCCATGTCTTAATATCTGAATTATTTTTACTCTATGCTTATCTAGGTCTGCCTTCCCTTTCTTTATTCTTACATTTTTTAGTTTTATTATTATATTTTTACAAAAATGTTATTTTTATTAACACATAATAAGGTTATTTTGCCATTTAAAATAAATTACTAAGTGTAGCTTTAAAATTTTCTAACTTAGTTCCCAATATGGCTAATATTTATAATGTTCACAGTATATTAACATAACATAAACACAAAGGGTAAAGAGATCCTGAGGCTAACAAGTGTGAGAAACACTAGTTTCAACAATAGAAATGTTTTGACCAAAACTAACTAGGACAAAATGTATTTTATCTCATTGGACTATTTGCAGAGATAGACTCCCCCCTTTCCCCCTTCCCCCATCAGCATTATGGGGAAAAGCTCATTCAACTGAGTTTCCCAGAATAGTGATTCCGTAAATACTTCCCCACCTGACGAGACAGAGAATAAAAATGTCATTAGCAGACTGCACTCTTCCTGGACGTTGCAACCTTGAGAACCGGGAAGAGACAGCCGGAAGCACATTTGTTACCCTGGTCAAGTTTAAAGTGCTTCTACTCTGTGCTCCTACATAGCCAGGGAGAAACACATCATCTTCTCAAGCACGCGCATCCCCTAACTAAGATCTCAATCTCAAAGGAAGACTGTCTCCTCTCCATTTTCATGATCATCTCTCTGTCACTTGAATGTATCAGTATTTAAAAGGACTTGAGAAGTGATAGCTACAAGAGGGCTGTGTGGGGAACAGAACTGCTTTATTTAGGAAGGTGACATAGCCTCGTGGTTCCCAGTTTCCATAAGAGCAACAGCATGGCTCCAATACCAGTTCTGTCACTAACTGTGTGACTGACTTTGGGTAAATATTTAATTTCTCTAAATTTCAATTAAAAATGCACATATTGCCAAGACCGGTTTGGCTCAGTGGTAGAGCGTCGGTCTGCGGAATCAAAGGTCCCAGGTTCGATTCCGGTCAAGGGCATGTACATTGGTTGCGGGCACATCCCCGGTAGGGGGTGTGCAAGAGGCAGCTGGTCGATGTTTCTCTCTCATCGACGTTTCTAGCTCTCTATCTCTCTCCCTTCCTTTCTGTAAAATATCAATAAAATATATTTAAAAAAAATAAATAAAAAAATAAAAATGCACATATTCACTTCCATCTTGAAAAATCATTATCAACTCAAAATAAGAACATGTACTAGTATGTGAAGTACTTATCACAGTGCTTGGTACACAATATATTACAACCATTATAATTGTAATAATATTAATACATGAAGCATGATTTTTCAATTTTTGTTCAAAAATATGCTATTCCACCCTGCAGGCAACCTATTCTTATCTATGTTTCACAAAAACTAAGTATTGTCTCTAAGACTATTTAAAAAAACACGATATTAAAATATATAGAGCACTTACTATGTGCTAAAAACTATTTAAGTACTTTACATATATTAACTCATTTAACCTTCACAGTAGCTCCATAGAGAGGTATACAATGTTAATCCCCATTTTATAGATGAGGAAACTGAGGCACAGAGAGGTTGAGAAACTTGCTCAATATATCACATGTAGAGGTGGGGTTCCCCTGATTGGCTCCTTCTTTATTTCTGTCTACGCAACTCAGTCCACAGCCTGGGTTTACATTCTTTCCAGGGGGAAAAACCTTTCTGAAGTCAAGGCCTGTGCCTTACACATATCTTACCTCATACACAGTCAAAGGTGCAGTGGGGGGTTCTTGAATAATTGACCTTTTCTTGATGCTATGTTTACATTTTAGTTTAGGAGAAAGTTTTGATTTTTAAAGAAATATATCTAGTATTCCAAATAAATCATTATCTAGCCTAAGTTTGAAAATCTTTGAGGTCTCCTCCTCATACTTTGTCCCTGCATTTCCCATGACCTCACTCTACTATAATTCTAGTTTATTTCACCTTTGAACATTGCTCACCATTATGATATGAATGCCTCTCTTTTTCATTTATTCCCACCCCCCCCCCCCCCCGTGGTTTCATTTCTGGTTAACTTTGGCTTTTCTACATCAGTTGAGCCAGATCAGCAGCAGCACCCAAACAACAGCTGACATTTCTTCGGAAATAAAAGCATCTGGATGCATCCTTCTGACAGAAAAGACAGTCCGTATGTTTTAGATTGCATGTGACTAGTCTTAGAATAAAGTCCTAGTTCTCTTTGTTTGCTGCTCTATTTTTCAAATCTCCCCCAGAAAATCTCAATTACTGGCAGTGTCCTCATTCTTAAAGCAACTCTGCTTTTCCTAGTCCTTGAAAATTAGCTCTTGTAGACCCTGCAACACTATCTTCCCTAACAGTGAGGTGCCAGGAGACTGGCTATGGAGCACCAGAATAATCCAGCTTCATCAGGAGTGGCATGGCCCTATTGAAGCTTTGATTCAGGGCCCAGGGGCTATATTGCTGGGATTAAGGCTGCATATGGGGATTCTTTTGTGACTTTTAACCAAACAGCAGAGGACCCAGATTTTATAATGGTATTTTAAGACATGATTTTCTTTGGTCATATTTTCTTTCCCTTCTCTATAAATATAATTATCTTATGCTCAAAGCACTTGCTTGTCTGCTCTAATGAATCAATTTGAAATTAGGTAAATAAGAGGGTTGTTAATGGATGCCCTTGTCATTCTCAAATACCTGGCAAAGAAATAAAATGTCTACTTTATCTCATGCCTCTGATTTTCCTTTCAATTGAGATCAGACCCTAATAATCTCACACTTTTCACAGTTCAATGACCAGCATAAGGGCTATAGTCACCAGAAGGCCTGGCAGTGATTTTTATTAGCATGTACATGTGAATAGAGTGAAAATATAGTCAAAATTAACCTTGAAAAATCCCTTCATAAGGTATAGATAGCTATGTAAAAGCCCATACTGATAGGTCAGACTGGAAACAGACATGACATATGTGAATAAGTCCAGTTATTTCTCAGGGTTGGAAGTGACATACTTGGTATCAGATGACAAAGCTAACTTACATTTAGGGACAATGCAATATGAATAATGGGCATCCCAATCCTAAAAACATAGCCAGTGTGGCAAGAGTCACTCTCAGTGTGAGTGCAACATGGTCACTAAGCTCACATTAGGAAACAACTGACTCAAATCTCCCTTCTCCAGACTCTATCCTGAGTATTTGTGGAAGTTGGAACAAAAATACAGAGAAAGGCTCATAGAGTCTACATATTTTGAAGTTATAAACGAAAAAAACAAACTGTTAAATAAAATGTATTTCATCTTTTTCTCCTTGACCAATAGACGTTCACAGTAGCTTGGAGGGGCAGTTTCAAATTACGAATGTTTCACACTCCTGTAATGTTGTACCAGATTATGGCAGTGCTTATAGAGTTCAGTCTCCAGCTATACTTCTCCAGGGCCAAAGGGGTAAGCCCATTCAGATCCCATGTTCCCTACCCTCTAGACTTTACCTAGCAACTAACTCCTTGCCGAAGATCCCAATCTAGCTTTCTGAGACTGTGTAAGCTTCTTCCTTGGAATGGACTGTACCACTGGTGTGCACACCTCTAACCTCAAAGAATGACCCACGGGTGGTTGTTTGTAAGCCTTATTGTTAGAGTTTAGGTGTGCTGACCTTACCTAGAGGGATGTCCATACCCCTATGCATGAGAGCCCTTGTGGTGCAGGAGGAGCCAGGAGGGGATACATCTCATGTGTGAGGTTGGGCAAGTCTCTTCCTGCTCATATCTAGATATGGTCATCTCTGACTTAGTAGGAGGCCCATTTTGATTGAGTAAGATGGCAGGCAGAATCCCCTCAACTGTTTAAATTATTTCTCCCTCTTTATTCTTCTGATGGATGGTGTATAGCTTAATCAGTTTAACTTCAGCAATTAAATGACCCATCTGGCTAGGCTGAGGGCACAGGAAGTGATGAAGGTGGAATATGATGTATTGGGAAGGGTGGAGAGCTCACCTTATTTCCAGATTCTGTGCTAATGTCTTTCACCCCCACCCCCTATGGAGGAAGCCTTTGGTAGTGAGTGGAAGCATATGCGATTCTTTTCTGATCTTAAACACCCAACAGGATCCTCTTTTTATTTTTCCTGTGTAAGGAAATGTCTCTATCATTGATCTTCTTAGCCCCTCTAAACAACTAAATCACCGTCTTTAACTCCTTACTCTTCTAAATTATACTTTCTCCCAACCAGTCTACCAGCAAATCCTCTTTACCTTCTAAATATTTCTCACATCTGTCCCCTCCCCCTTTCCCCAGTTCAGAGAAGGACACTGGAGGTTAGAGGTATAAAGCCTGACATAGTTTAAGCTCAAGGTTCTCAAACTGAGGGCTAGTGATTACTAAGGTGGTCAAGAATTGAACAACAGTTCAAGGTTATACTGTTCTTTGTTCTATTGCTTTTACAGGTGTGTTATACTGTTGTTTCTGCAAATATTTTGTATTATGTCAGAACTGTGAATGATGGAGTCAAGTATAAATCATGCAAGATAATAAATGACCATGGACATTTACATTTTTCATTTTTTATTTAAAATTTTATATCATACTGTTTGAAAACCCCCTTCCTTCAAACTAAGAATACTGTGTAAGAAAAAAAAAATACATTTTCTTTCCAAATTTTTACAGAGTCTCCAAGATACCCATGAATTTGCTCTTTTATAACTTTCCTTTCTAAGACTGATATGAATGTGAAAAATCAATTTTGTATTGGTCACAATTATATTTCCTGATGGCTTGGGTAAATATTCATCTTAATGTTTCAGAAGGATAGGAGCAAAGTGTTGAAATAAATGCATCATTCACCGTCAATGTGAATTGCCCTAGTAAATCTAAAAATGTTTGCTTTCTTAAGTCAGGGACTTCTCAATTATGTCAGGTGATCCACAACTTATCAGGAGGTGTATATACTTTTGGGGCAAATAAGAGGATAGAGGAAAATACCCACATTAGTGAAATAAGAATTGTATTATGAGAAATGAATTAATTATCTTCCATTAACAACATGTCACATTTATGGCTTGACAAGAAGATTAGCTTTAGGGAAAAAGACACTTCCATTTTTCCCAGGCTCAAGCATTGTTCTTTCCTTTCTCCTTCCAGAGGACAAAATGTGCCTCAGCATGGAAACAAGCAGACCAGGTAGCCAAAATATCTTAGAACATTCTCATTTAAACAAACAGGAACAAACATGTTTAGAAAGAGTTTCTCCTGTTTGGTGCTGTGGTTCCTGTTAAGATTTTTCAAACAAAAGTTTTGAAAACAGATGTATTTCTCAATCTTCCATCCCTGAAAAGCAAGGCCATTCCTTTTCTACAGGCATTTTTCACCCATGAAAACTGAAGGATCATTTCCTGAATCAGATTGTTAGCCCTGAGTGTGTGTTCTTTAGGAGTCATTGTCTCTCCAAACTGGACAGTCTGATTGTTAGTGGCATTAGGCATGACTGTATATATTAATCCGAGCTCCCTGAAGTAGAGATGGAACTTCTCTGTACATCCAAAATGCTGGATTCTTGTTCAGTTTACACCCTCAGTGAGCTGTGTCTTAAAAACAGTTATTCCCATTTTCTGAGGTCCCCTTATCTATGAGCTGGATTTAGTTCATCAAGTGTACTGTGCACATGTTTCTTCTTCTTCTTCTTCTTCTTCTTCTTCTTCTTCTTCTTCTTCTTCTTCTTCTTCTTCTTCTCTTCTCCTTCTCCTCCTCCTCCTCCTCCTCCTCTTGCTCCTCCTCCTCTTCCTCTTCCTCCTCCTCCTCCTTTTCCTATATCATTGGCAGATACAGCTAATCCATTACTGATCTCACTTTCTCTTACCATTGAATTTTTACCTCAATATTTCTCTATTAAATAGTTTAGGCAGATTTTACCAACTGAGTAATTGAGTAGTCTTGGTATGCTTTAGATGTAATCCATTTATCACTTCAAGGCTAGATATTAATTATCAAAGGGACTTAACAGTCCAAAATTTTTTTTATTATTAATTTTTATATTTTATTTAAAGAAAGAGACATTTGTTGTTTATTTTTGTATGCATTTAGTGGTTGATTATTGTATGTACCCTGACTGGAGATCAAAACTACAGCCATAGTGTATAGGGATAATACTTTAACCAACTGAATCTCAATCAGGGCCTTCAGTTGAGGATTCTTTTTTTCATCATTGTTGTTGTTAATAGAATAGATCTTTGGAAAAAGTTTAGTATATTCTATGGAGTTTTTAGTGTATTCCTTAAATTTAAGGAATTATACACAATGGGAGGCATTCAAAACCCTTACAACTACTTTATTACATTAGACTAAAAAGAGTTTGTCAACAGATCTAGAATTTGAGTTATTACATACAATGGGGAGCTGTAAAAAATATTGCCTTTAATTCCACAGAGGAAGTTCTATTAGAGTCATATATTTCTGGGTATTCAAGACAAAGAAATTTTTTAATGAAAAATTCAATCTGATTAGATATTAAAGTTAACTCATTTATAGAGGAGGCACCCATATTTCCTTGTTTAATATAGTTCAGCAAAATTTTGGTTATATTGTCTGTATGTATGGTATCATGTTAGGGATACAAGGGAGATAAAGAATAGTGAGACCAAAACTTGGCCTACCAGAAGCACACCATTTAGTAAGGAGAATAAGAGAAGTAATCCAGCAACAACAAAGTAAGAATATTCTTCCCAAGGAGGAATAGGAGATCCAAAGAGGAAAGTATCTTCTGATTGGGAGTGTTGGGTAAAGCACAATGGAAGAGGAAGCAACTGAGCTTTGACTTTAAACAATGTGTAGGATGCCCACAAATAAAAGTCAGACTGAGACTTTGGAGAATGAATGTGGTATCAGTGGGTGTTCTCACTTGAGCAGGAGAGAGCCTAAGAAGATAATGCTTACTATTTTAACGTCTAGGCATGATAGTGTTAACAGAGACTAAAAAGCAGAGGACAAACGGAAGAGACATTGATGAACTAAGACTACCAGGACTTGGAATCTGACACCCATCTTGAAGTGAAAGAGAATGAGTCAAAGAACTAAGTACGCAGCCCAAGAACTGGAGAAATGGCCCATGTTATTTGCAAAAGGGTTTCATGATCAGATTTGAAATAGGCTGGAATTCTAGCATCTCAGGCAAAATAATTTTTAAAAAGGACCTCTCATCTTTGTAAATAAGCAGAACTACCACTGCAAAAACATAACTTCTACCACAGTCCTTGATAATTTGAATGGCATAATAAAATGGTTTTTGTCTTCTAAATATACTTATTTGCATATCTAAACCATGGGCTGGATTTTAATGCATCCAATTAGAAATGCCTTTTAAACTTTTATTTACAGCCAACATTGCAGGACAGTTTCTGGGTATTTAAAAAACAAACAAAACCTTTGCCTTCTAACCATCCGATTAGTATTTATATCATAAGTTAGAAGACCGAGTGTTTTGATACTACTGGTACATGTTTTACAATCCATTGTCAAGATCAGCTTTGGTCAATGAAGATATTTGTGACTGGAAACACTTAGGCTTTCAATAAAAAGAGCATAAATGATGCACCAAAAAAAAGTAAGTTATGAAGAGCAGTTATTAGAACTGAAAAGAAAAAGACTGAGTAAATAGACAACAGTTGATATATTTAATTACTGAAATAGAACACTGGGAATTGGGTGATATTATTAGAAGAACAACATTATGTCCAATAGTTATCTGAGCATAATGTTGTTGTTAGTGGCAATAACAGAACAATATTTACAGAAAACAATGGAAAATTTCTAGGTTAATAAGAAAGGATTTTAAAATTTGTTGCTAAAATGGCCAAACACAGATTAAAAAACACAGATAAAGAACTAATGAAACAAATGATTGCTCCCTATCTAGAATGGAAAAATTTAAAGGGGATTTTTAATCATGAGTAACAAAACAAAAATATTTAATACATTAAAATTTTAAGTATGCATATCTTGGGTCAACTGGATTATACTAGTGAAACAGTCTTGTAAACCTGCATTTATCATACAAATTATTGAAGACTACCAAATGAAGAAACAAGTCAAAATGTATAGATGTTTTGTTATTCTTAACATCTTTTGCAAAGAGTATGAGGTTTGACATTTATGAAAAGCTGAAGAACAACTTTCACTTTTAGGCACTGATTTAAAATTTCATTGATAATTGTGCTCAGGTAAAGGAAAAACAAGTAAACAAAAATAGTCAACATAATTGAATTTGTTCCCAGGAGACAAGATGTCAATTTGTGGATAAATGGCATTCTCTGGAACAATTTAAAGATTATATATGTTATTGTCTGTACTTATCAAAATACATAAAATCAAAGAAACCAATATAAAATTTGGCCATGTAACCATTCTGAGACATGTGATGTCTGACTGAATGTTGTTTAGAGCAATAATATTTAATTTAGGCAAGATATCAGCTTTATAGGACAATTGAGTAAAGCCCCAAAAGAGCTTCAAATAACAGCCAACTGTGATGTTCAGCAGATAAATTAATTTTGAACATGAGCTGCCCACTTATTTTGTTATTTGAAATGCACATTTTTTATTTGGTATAAACGGGCAAAATATAAAAAGAAAATATCAGGGTTTGACCATTTCACTTATAAAGGAGTACAAATGTTTTTAAAATTTTTAAAGAAAAAAGTGTTTTTGTAAATCAAAAGAAACTGCATGTACCTGTACAGAACAATTACATCCTAATAGAGTACACATTAATTAGAACAAGGAAACAAAATGTATGCATGAATATAAAGAAGATTAATTCCAAGAGAAATTTCTCTAAGAATGATATTCTGGTCATTATGAGTCACCGTATGTTCTCTATTAAAGAGAGATTTGAATAAATACAGGAACACAGCGCTATTTTCAGGGTGTTTTTTTAAATAACTATCTTTAATTTAAAAAAAATTAAAATAACAGGAGATTTAAAAATATCATATGGCCTGAGTGGAATGGGTCAATGGTTGAGCATTAGATCAGGCTGTCACAGTCGGGTTCCCAGTCAGGGCATATGTCCAAGTTGTGGCTCAATCCCTAGGGTGGGGCGTGTAGGAGACAGCTGATCAATGATTTTCTCTCATTATAGATGTTTCTGTCTCTCTCCTTATCACTTCCTCTCTGAAATCAATAAAAATGTGTTTTTAAAAATACCATATGGACCTAAATTTGCTTTAAGTGATAGTTAAAATCATAATATAAGATAATTTATAGATAGTATTAAAATGTCTTTTAGTATTTTCTATGATAAATCTAATTTACCAATTGTGATCATATTATAATATTTGAACAAGATATGTAAATTCATGCTAATTTATTATCTTAATATTTTTTTAAGATACTTATTTTTTTCTGGTGTTTATTTTTAAAAAATATATATTTTATTGATTTTCCACAGAGAGGAAGAGAGAGGAATAGAGAGTTAGAAACATCGATGAGAGAGAATCATTGACCAGTTGCCTCTTGCACACCCCCTACTGGGGATGTGCCCGCAACCAAGGTACATGCCCTTGACCGGAATTGAACCCGGGACCCTTCAGTCCGATGCTCTATCCACTGAGCCAAACAGGTTCTGGCTAAGATACTTATTGATAAATCTAGTTAAGACTTCCACTACAGAGAAATGTCTCCTAATTTAAATCACTTTATAAAACTACCTAGATAATCTAATGACTCAAGAAAGGGTGTCTAAATTGACATTACATCAACAGAATAAATTTGGATTATAACAACATAACTAGTAAGTTTCTTGAAATTAAGGCAAGAAAAAGAAATTTTATGAAATAAACATAAAATTTATAAATTTAATATTTATTTATTTTATTAATCATCCCAACTTCACTGACTGGTCAAGAGAACACCAGAAATGTATAATAAAAATTACTTTAAGCCATTTTGTTTCATATGATAGATGAAATTTGTCATGATGATAGAAGTAAAAGTAATGAAGAGAAATACTAGTATCAAGGAACAGTAAGCCAAAGTTTTTGAGTAAAATTCCAAAGTGATTAGAATTATCGACCCAAAATGTTCATATTCTCCCTCTGTTTAAACCAGTTCCCCTCAAACTTCAGACTTCAAAGTAAAAAATCCTTTTTTACCCAAATTACTGATTTTCTAAATAATATTATCACTAAGGTAACTATTTTTGTGTGCTTATTTTTTTTTTTTTTTTGCATATGGAGAATTACATTTTTCCCAGAAGCGACTGGTTCATACAGTTAATCACTGTTTCTCTCATTCATTTAATCAGTATTTGCTATGAAAGCTAAAAGTCACTCTATATTTTTATAGCCCCGCTAAGTGACCATGACAAAGGTAACCATTCTGAGCTTTCATTTCCTATGAAAAATGGAAGTCCTCATACCCATCTTTCAGAGTTGTTATCAGAATGCTAGAAGGAGACTTGACTAGAGATGGTGAACACACAATGCAATATACAGATATATTATAGATTTGTATACCTGAAACCTATGCTACTTTATTAATCAATGTTGCCCCAATAAATTCAATAAAAACTATAAGAAATGAATTGCATGAGATATCTTTCAACCTATTGCATTGTATCTAGTACGTAAGTACTCAATAAATGACAACCATTGTTGTTATTATTTTAGAAATTTTGTTTTTCTTAAAAATACTGCATTCCCAAATAAATGACTATGTTTTGGAACAGGGCCTTTCTGTGGTTTCTAAATTACCGGATCCACATTTCTATCTTATTTCTATCAGATATGGGGTTATGGGGAGGGCAGTAGAGATAATAGGTCAACATTCTGAGTGTTTCTAAATTTAAGTAGTTATGAAGCTCAACCTTCTGTGTGTTTCTAAATTTAAATAGTTATGAAATTATGAAGTGCTTGAACTCTAGTGCTGGGAACAAAGCCTGAGACCCAGACTGGAACAGGACAGCCAATCCTTGGTGGCATTGGCAGGTTTTCTCCCAAAAGTAGCTGGGGGAGACTGGGAACAAAGCATGCTAAATGAAGAGTCTTTGTGATTGTCAGAGAGGAAAAAAAACCATGATTTTGTAAATTCCAGTTGACACGAAGAATTAATAGCTGGGAAAATGACTGTTTCTGAGAGAACAAATGACAGCTTATTGAGACAAAGAGAATGGTAGTCATCCCTTGGGAATGAGCAATGATAAACCAGAGGAAGTGGTTCAGCTGAGCACTGCCCACGCCCTGACCCAAAGGTTCAGTCCAGGGAGACCTCGTGGCAGCTTATTTTTCCTACATTTCTCATTGTAGAGAAGAGGAGTTGAGGGAGCATGCTTCACGTCATTTCCTAAGATGTCAATATTTACAGAATACATTTTGTAATCTAGGTCCAAGTAAAGAGGCAGTGCACTCTGGAAAGACGAGTATGGAGCTGTCAAGACCTTGCTAAATTCCCCTTCTGTGCATTTTTCTGTCTCCCAGCTTTGGGTCATGGGCCACTATGGAAACAAGGTCTTCTACATTTTCCCCATCATTGATAGAAATCAGTCTTCCCTTCTCTATCCATCCTAAAAGTCCTTGTCTTCATGCTTTCTCTCATTTTCTTATTTATGTTTTTACTCAAAAAGTATGCAGCACAAAGAGAGATTACAAAACTGAAATATAAAAAATACAGTCAAGTTGCTTAGAATACAGTATGTAAATAAAACATGCATATATCAGGGAGATAAGATATACACAGATGAGGAAGAAAATAAAATATTGTTATTTAAACAGATGAAAGTACTGCATCTCCTTTGAAGGGGGTGACATAAAGATGGATGCTTATTTCAAAGATACCTCACTTGGGTCATTTTGGAGGTGAAAGCTGACACCTCCTGGCTATTTGGATGAGCAGGTATAAAACCAGGAGGGAGATGAATTTCTCTGCAGCATGCAATGAGAATTAAGAATTTATACCGCAACGAGAAGGTGGGACCCAGGGAAGAGGGAGGAGGGAGACATCAGGCTCTGGGAAGGACGCAGAGCCCAAGTATGAATGACTCTCCCCTCCTGAGGCCACTGGGCCCCCTGAGAGGGGCCCCACATTTGTGGTAAATACTGCATGTGTGTGGGAGGTGATATCTGAGCATCTAACAGGTCATTCATCTGTCTCTTGTCACCATCCGTTACAATTCCTCTAAAAGCAGAAATTGTTCTTCTCAGGAAAGCATCCAAATCCCACATTGAACTGTTAGGTGTGTTACCTACTTTGCTGCCTCCAAATGGAATTCGTTACAAATTTCATTTTAAAAACAAAATCAATAACAACAAAAGACCTTTTGTTTTCCTGCTTGTCTGGTCCTAAGAGCTTTAGGGAACAGATTGGACTGTTGACCAGACCATTCCTTAAAGATAAATAATTTTATGTACTTGATATTAAAAATATATGCTGCAAGCCACATCAGGTAACAATAGAAACATATTGACATTAAAGAGAAACCAAACCACCCACGTATGTTGAAATATTCTGGGTTCTTCCCGACAAAGTTCCACTGTTGAAGCATTTGCTATTGCTGGTTGATAGTAAGGTATCCCCAGTTGGCTGTCTGTGCAGCTAGGATCCCCGTAAATGCTGTTTTAGAGAAACATTGAACACCTGAAATACCTGCCTTTTGCTTATCAAGCTCTTCTCCCTCCAAGGTACTAGTGTCAATGAGTTTGGGCCTCAGCACTTTTGCCCACCTGGTAACTCTGTGTTCAGTTACGGTTTTGCACACTTTGGGCTTTGCCTGTACTTCTGCCTAATTGAAACCTGCACGCTACACAGCAGAGGCAGTTTTGTCATTTGCTTTGATCATCATCATGCTTCACTCATTTCCCCTTTTTATTTTACGTACTCAGGGAATTTAGAAAACTAAGCAAAATAGTGAAGAAAACAGTCTGCCCCTACAAATTGCCCCTACAATGTCCTCTAGTCGCAGTTTTCTCACCCGACTTCTGTTTAGAAACTATTTTCAAAAAGGTGAAGTCATCACTCTCATACAAATACCAATAAACAGGAGATGGAGATTTTATTTAGCTCACTAATTAATGAGGGATGGTAAGATGTTAAAAACAAGTTCAAAGGGGGAATCTCAAGAGTAGACATTTATATAAGCAATCAGGAATTCTGAATTGAATTTGTTAAAATGCAAATACAGTTTGTCCCAAAAATGTATGCACACTTTGAATAGTTATTAATTCAAATGGTTTAAATCTGAAAAGAAAGAAACATCAATTGAGCTATCAGCTGTAAAGTGTATATTCATTTTTTTTTGGGGGGGGACACCCTAGATAGAGAGCCTACTGCCATGTGGGGCACTGAAATGTCATGTCTGAGATAATCATTTTTACAGGGCGGAAATCAATGATATAGCTCCACTGGGGGAAATTAATTTTATTTCTATGGATAAGAATTGTTTGCAATATTGCCTGTGTAATTGCTTCACTCTGTCAGCCAGAGTTTAAAATGTGATAAAACCATAACAACAATCTGTTTTCCTGAGTTATCTGATTTCCCTTGATCAAAAAGGGGATAACTATAATTAATTCTCCTGCTACTAAACTAACCTCACATGCATTGCACCCACCTGGTCCTCGACCGAGGGACATCCTGTTGAACCAGACTCGGTCCTTGCCTTCTCAGAGTTTACAGCCCTGCAGGTGACAAGGGCAAGTGGGTTGGTTTCCACTCCTTTGCGTTAATGAGTGTTGAGAGAGAGATAGCAGGGTTTGCTAAGGAGATACATCCAAGGGGCTCAGGAATCTGACAATTATTCTCTGGAGGATATGAGATTTGAAGGACTGGGAGTTGAGGGAGAACATAGTTCACAGAGCGATCCCCTGGAGTGAGAAAGGTGGGGAAGGAGGGAGGGAGAAGGGGTGGTAGAGAGAGCAGGTGGAGGTGGGCTGTGAAGTAAGGTGGGGGAGGCAAGCCAGTGCCAGGTCCTGAGGGGCCGGAAGCCACGTTAAAGGGTTCAGCCTTTATGCTGATGTTACTGGAAGGTTTTAATCGGGTGAATCATGTCATTGCTCTGACTGTGGAGAGGAGAATGAAATGGAGATGAGGGGGAAACCAGCAAGGAGACCACTGATCCTTCATTGATACACCTGTGGACTTTGCCCACTCACACCCAAGCCAGCATTCCTGTCTTGCCCTGGCGCCAGCGGCACTGCTTCTCAGGCCTGACTGTCACCCAGCAGAACATAGTGCAGCAGTCCAGGCCTCCTGATAGCACAGCTGCTTAAAACCAACACACCCAATAGTTCTACCTTTCTTCCCCAGCCAAGACTGGCTCCATGGATGCACAAATCAAACACTTGCATACAGTCCCATACTCAAGGCAGAAGGGGCCCCACTATTGGTTTCATGATCTGCTGTCACCATTTTGAAATCCTTAATTTTTGAATAGCCTCATATTTTTCATCTCATCCTGAGTCCCACTGATGAGGCAGGGAGTCCTGCTTCCAGCAATGGATAGATGCTAGCCTTGACAGTAATTCTCTAAACCCCGGGGTAAAATGGCCCGAGGACTTTAGGAGCAGTTCCACCATAAGACAGAATGTCTTAGGCAGTTCCTAAGACAGAACTTAGCAGGTCTTGCTCCATGCTGCGAGTAGACGCTTCTCAGACCTGTGCCTCGCTCTCACTGGCACCTCTGGGGCAGGACTTCTGGACAGCAGCCAGGCAATGTTTCAGTTCCAAGGAAGAAGATGAGGGTGTTCTTGACTTTAGCAGAGTTAAACACTTGGGGAAACTTCAGGAAGCGAGCACTTGGTAAAAGGTAAAGCTAGCTGGCCCGTCCGCTCCCTGCCTGGTGCCCCGCTCATTCTCATTTTCACGGTTCTTAGCATGTTTATTCTCTTCTTTCCAGTGGCCAAAGGACAAGTTTGAATTTCTTATTTCCTCTAGGGAGCCTGGAGAGAGGCAACAGGCACCAAATACAGGAAGTCATGTGGAGAGGATCTCTTATTTATTACGGCTCCCATATTACTTCCCTTCCCCCAGCCTCCGCCCCCACCCCCAGCTACACCGAGTCTCCCAGCTCTTTCCTGCAGCAGAGAGCAGAAGGCAGTCCACCTCTGCTCCCTCGGGTCTGTGGGCGCCCTGAGGACCTGGAGGCGGCCTCTGGGAATCCCACCCTGTGTGGCTGTGTGATTGCACGGGAGGCCCTTACGTTTCATCTCACGTAGGAGGGCCTTAGGAAGACCTCTGGGACAGGGTTCAGTCTCAGGAGCCCGAACACCACAGAGGAGAAAGGTAGGTCCCTGTGTTACTGTGTTTTGTCCTGCTGCCTGTGAGTTGAGCTGTTCTGAAGTAGATGTGACTGTCCACCTGGCTTTTTGATTGGGCTGCATGCCTTTCCACCTGGGTCTTATTGGCGTGGACTGATTTATAGGACTGTGAGCAAAAGAGTGAGAGGGGAGGTGGTATTTGGGTTTTTTGAATTTGTACATCTTGAATAAAGAATGCCAGTACATAGCACATGATGCTGATTATTATTCTTTTTGGAGGGCCAATCTCATTAGAAGTTGCTTTTCTTTTTCTTTCTTTTTTTTCTTGCTTCTGCTGAAGGGAAAAAGGTTTACAACTTGCCCCCCCCCCCCATGTAGACCTATCTATCTATCTATTTATTTATTCATTTATTTTACTCTTTTCTGAGTTTTTCCTTTTGGTTAAAGGTATACTCGAGCTGATAGGATTTTCTAACAGGGATAGAAACAGGTGTTTCTAATGTTGGGGACCTATGCGTTGTGAATAAATGAATAAGAATTTTGCTCAGGATCCTGTGGACTTCCATGTTTACTTTCCAGAATTTTCTGTGAAACAATTGTTCTTCCTGAAGTTTCCTGAAATTGAATGCAAGTAGTGGCCACATATGTCAAAGGGTATCTGTGAAGAATGGCTTATTTACTCTGCTGTGATCATGTGCTTTAGGGATGGTGCTCACCCCCTACGGGCTGCTTTTTGGGGTCATTGGGGTTCAAGATAATGTGTCCACTGAGATCTGGAGTGGGGTTAAGACATTCAAATAACATTACCTGTTCTCTGAAATTCCTCCTCTGCCTCTTATATGTTGTTTTTTAAAATTTAATTTTTGTCCTCATAGTCTTCCTCTCAGGGGAATATTTTATAGCAACTTCATAGAATATCAGCTAATTTATACCTACTTATTGAACATAGACTATTCTTCCTTAGCTTATTTAGTTCAGGTGTTTAAAATTTCTTGCCACTCGTGGTTTTAATCTCAACACAGTCTCTCCCTCCATTCTGTCCTCCATGTCCTACCACAGGGCTCTTGAGAAAATGCGGTTCTGACAATGTCACTCTCCACAGTGAACTAGTTCCATCGTGCGCCTGCTGCCTAAAGGGCCCTCTGGAGTCAGCGGTATCAGCATCACTTGGGCTGTCCGAGGGGCAGGCTCTCTACACCCTCCTCAGACTTCCCAAATCTGCATTTTAACCAGGTCTCTGAACATTAAACTTTGAGAAACCCCAACCTAAAGAAGGTAAACAAGACCTTCAAGGGCTGATCCTTATCATTGTGCCCAGCCTCGCTTCTCCCTACCTGAGCTTCCAGCTAAACTAAACACCTTTCATCTCCTCAGGACAGGAGAGCTCTCTGCCCACCTATGTCTATGGGTTCTGTTCTCCTTGGCCAGGTCACTGCCAGTCATCTTCTCCACCCAGCTGTCCACTGCAGCCTGACTTCTTTCCCTCCTTCCCCCTCATCCCGTCCACCTCACGCTGAGTGTCCCTCGGGTCTGTGGTTTGATGGCACTTTGTAAAATGTGCTCCTTAGCCCTTAGCACATTAAATAGTGGTTGCTATGTTTATTTTTATCCTTTCGGAGTTACTAGTCTTTGATTTCTGAATCCATAGCACTTGAAACAATGCCAGGTGCACAGCTTTTGCTTAATCAATGCTTATTGAACTTGTGAGCACATGAATGAATTCGTTGTCTGAAGAACCCAAATTTATTACCAGATCAATGGTTGGAAGCTTTCTAAGGAAATTGCTGATCCCTCTAACATGTTTCTGCACTCTCCTTTATGAGATTTTGCTAGGTTCATTTTTTTCACCAATTATTTTGAGTACCTACCTTGTACCATACCTTTTTAGAATTGATTTCTTTATGCCCCTGGGGATAGCCTTTCCCATTAGGTATTTCTCTATCAGTGCCCTTCACTCTCCACCCCTCCAAGACTGAGACTTGCATATTTATTTTATTTTTAATTTTTATTTATTGATTGAGAGGTAGAGAAATACTGCTTTGTTGTTGTTCCACTTATTTATGCATTCATTGGTCAATTCTTGTGTGTCCCCTGAGTATGGACTTACACATTTTTAGCAAATACATGTTTACTGAGCACCTTCCATGGAAACTCCAGGCTCTGTGCTAGGGATACAATGGCAAGTGACACAGATGTGAGTCCTGCCTCCATCCAAGAGAGGACGTACATTTTCTCATCCTCTGTCCTGCTTCTTTTTAAAAAGCATTAAAGAAAACTCAAAGTCTGATCTCTAATACATGTTGGCATGTCCAAGTATATGTATCAGGAGCTTGAAGTCTGATTTAGTAAAAAGCTTTGGGGCCCTGACTTAGTCCTGCACCTGTAACTCCCTTGCCACGGGAATGTGGGTGAGTCCACATTCATTCTCTGAACCTTGATTTTTCTCAAATGGTAAAGCAAGACAGGAGCAACAAGGAAGAGGAGCCTCGACCTTCATGTGTGCACATAGAAGACGGTATCCCAGGAGCCTCTGCACTTACCTTCTCTCATGCAGCTTGATTATTTGAAGGGCGTTGTTCTGTAGTTTTCTGAGTCAAACTGGCAAAGAGATCTTAAGGGAGTCATTTTACTACTATGCCCAGGTGCTCAGCCATAGACATTAACGTTGTCCATTGGTACCTCCTATGGAGCACAATGTGGCAGTGGCTCGTAGGGAGCAGTGGCCTACAGCTTCCTTTAATCCACTGGGCATTAGTTGTTGGGTATAGAACTACTTTGAAAAGGGGCAGCTGAGGGCAGAGGCAGTGTCATCCTCAGGCAACCTCTGCTTTTGGAAAGCAGCCAGGAGAAAGGAAGGAAATAAACCTAACAAGTGGTGTGGGCACAATGCAGAAGCCTATAGACATAGAGCCAGTCCCTGACCCTCATTGTGGCAGAGCTGCAAAGGACTCTCTTTCTGACTACTTGAAGGCATTTTCTTTTTCCACCTAAAGGTGTGGCTCACCCAGATTTCACCTAGAATCAGATGTTGGACATAGTATCCTTTGTCCCCAAACTTTGCACTCCCTAGAGTGCATGATCAGCTGGGAGAAAAACAAATATTTTATATTTATTCTGTAGACACAACCATGGGGCTCGGGCTAAAGCAAACTGTTTAGGCACTCCCATGCAACCACTTCCCCCCTCTTTGAACCCTGAAGTTTCCATAACAAGGTGCCTCCTGGGCCTCCTAAATTCCTTGCTTCCTATTGCACATGCGTCTCTTGACCTCTATACCAATTGCACACCCGCCTTGTCTATAGCTGTCCTTCAGCAGCCAAAGTGGGGGTTTTTCCTGGTCACTTCCTAACTATTCAAATTAACATTAATTTCTGGCTTTTATTAAAAAAAGATAAAAACTAACAAGTGTTGGTGAGGATGTGGAGAAGAGGGAACCCTTGTGCACTGTTGGTGGAAATGTAAATTGGTGCAGCCACTTTGGAAAATAGTATGGGAGTTCCTCAAACAACTGAAAAGAAAACTATCTTATGATCTGTCAATTCTACTACTAGGTATTTACCCAAAGAAAAAGAAAACACTTCTTTGAAAAGATATGTGCACCCCTATGTTCATTGCAGCTTTATTTGTAATAGCCAAGGTATGGAAGCACCTTACGTGCCCATCAGTAGATGAGAGGATAAAGAAGATGTGGTACATATATACAGTGGGATATACTCAGCCATAAAAAGGAATGAAATCTTGCCATTTGTGACAACATGAATGGACTTTGAGGGAATTATGCTAAGTGAAATAAATCAGAGATAGATAAATACCATGTGATTTCACTTATTTGTGGAATCTAAAACAAACAAAAAAACCCCACAAAATACCCTCACAAAACTCATAGATACAGAGAAAAGACAAGTGATTGCTAGAGGGGAGGGAGTTAGAGGGCTGGGCAAAATGGGTGAAGGGGTCAAGAGGTAGAAGCTACCAATTATAAAACAAAGAAATTATGGGGATGTAATGTACACCATAGAGTCTGTAGTCAATAATATTGTAATGCATAGTTGAAAGTTGCCAAGGGTAAATCCTAAAAGTTCTCAACACAAGGAAAAAAAGAGTTTTGTAATTTTGTATAATAATAATGTATTATAGCTAGGCTCATTGTGATGATCACGTCTCAGTATATACCCATATCAAATTATTACATTGTACCCTGAAACTAATCTAATATTACATGTCATTTATATCTCAATAAAAATGAAAAGAAACACTCCCATTAATCTCTATTAGTAAATACAACTTGTAACAACAGGAGGAATGCTAATATGCATAGGAGGATTCTAGCAGCCACAGATCTCAGAATGTATCTGAGCTCAACCTTGGCTATACCTGGTTCAATATTTCTCTTTTAATCAGAGATGTGTGGTGGGCTAGAAAGAGGTAGATCTGGTTTTGAACTCCCCATCTGCCACTTATTTGAGTTAGTAATTGTGTCTTGCCAAGTTTTAGTTTTGTTTCTGAAAATGCAGAGAATATTTAGCTCACAAGATTGTAGAGAAGATTAATTAGCTAAAGTACTTAAAAGGTTGCCTCAAGAAATGCATCAGATCTTAAAGGAGGAGGCTGGTCAACGTGGTGAAATTGAGAAAACTGTCCTTTGCAGAACAGTTGAAGGAACCAGAGGGCATTTGAAGTAAGAAGTCGGTCTTGTGGCACATGAAGGCTATCCTCAAATATTTAAAGATTGACCTGTGTGGGGAAAGGGGTCAACAGAGGATTGATGAGTGGAAATTATAGGGTAACAGGTTCTAGCTCAATGCGCGGAAGGATTTGCCCGCCATCAGAATTGTCTAAAACTAGTGGTTTGGTGAACGTCCTGTTCTGGGCGGTGAGCCAGCACCCTGGAAGCTCATGGCCGGGGTGTTCCCAAAGGGATGCCGCACTGGGTGGGGTCCGGGTGATGACCTGAAGGTCCTTCCCGCTCAAAGCCACCGAGAGTCTTGTGATGCTGGCCTCCAATCCAAAGCTACCAAATGAAGGTCTCAAAAAAAAAAATCATCAGGCTGGAGAGCGACTGTAGCTGTCCTTCTGTTAACTAACTCTGCCTATCTGCTTGACCATTTAAAACTAGGGTCTTTCCAACAACAATAGAGTTAGGTTGGACTTCCAGGAAAAAGCAAAGAAGGAATGAGAACAATGAGGCAGCAAAAGTTCACTCAAAACCACTCTTCTTTGGTTACTCTTCAACTAGATTGTGGGTTACTTGTGCTGCAAACACATTCTGATTTGATGGAAAACGGACACAATTTGGCCCATTTTCAGCCAAACCAGGGTCAGGCAAGCAAAAGCAAGACTCAGAGCTACACCCCTGCTATCTGTTCTATTTATAAAATAGAAACACCACTATTTATAGTGGATATATATATAGTGTGCCATTAAAAAATCTAATTTTAAGGAGTGCAACGTAAATGGTTCTACCATCTTCTAAATTGTAGAGACTGTGAATAAGATATTTGCCTTTTGGGGAGAGAAGAGAGCTGGTTGGAGCTATCTGCCTGCTCTGAGTCAAGTTCATGGTCCACTGTTGACTTACCTTTCTTTTTCTGCTAAATGAGCCACGTTAGTAACAGCCTCTCTGCCATCTAAGTACCTGGAGACTTAGGGAAGAATTTTGTTACAGGGGGTCCCACACAGGTCACACACTGCTCCGGGCCAGCCCAGGGTTCTTTGCTAATACTTTATCCTTCCTTTGAGGAAAACTGGCTGATCTTGTGGTTTGGGATGCTCCCATCTTTCTGCAGTTGCTTGGACAGCATCCCAGCATGCCTTTGCTTTCTTGAACCTTGTTTTGAAATCCTCAGGCAAAAAAAGCAAATCGCCCTTTCAAAGAAATGGGCATCAGCAAATGGTACATTTTGTCAAATCGAAAGGAAGCCATGATATATTTTATTCTTCACGTTCACCTAGGCTTGCTTTCTTAAAAACATTTTTAAAACTCCCTTTGAAATGTAATCCACTGTGCAGGGCAAAAAGTATAGAACCCCATGCAGACCAGCATGTTTATTTTTAGGAGCTCATCAGCCGGCCCGGCATAGCAAAGCAACTGCCTCACGTCCAAACTCTGGCCCTGGGAATTTCCTCTAACAAGCCCGAGCTTCCGAGCATTGTTACAGCACAAAGGGCAGAGGGAGGGCTGAGTGGAAGGCTCATGGTAACCCCGCCCAGCGCGAAATCTGCAACCTGTCATTGCCTCAGTCTACAGGGTCCGAGTCCGGGGTCACGATGGAGGTCACCCACCAGCTCTGGGCAGATGCAAATGAGTAGACATGTATGACTATTTCATCTAAAAATATCCCCAGACCAGTGATGGCATTTCAGAAATAAAGGCTCAGCTTTCTATGGACAGTTGAGGATCTAACCCTCACCCGTGCTTCGAAGTGGACTCGGGTCTGGCCCAGAAACAGGAATTTGAAGATCCTGGGTTAGACTGCAATTAGTAAAGGGCGGTTAAGCATTTTATAGCAACAAAAGCACACATGTACATGCACACAGCCCCTGACACATACACCACACACGCACACCACATACCACATTCATAGCACACACACACTATACACCACACCACACACCATATACCACACACCACACAATATATCACACACACCACACCAGACACCACACACACCGCATACCACACACCACATACCGCACGAACAGCATACCACACACCACATCACAAAACACACACACACAACACCACACAAACACACACCACACCACACCACACCACACATGCACCCACATACACACACGAGCAGCTACCAGAAACATGAATCACCCAGATCTTTGCTATTAATGTTTCTGATCCTTGATTTATTTATCTACAGAATGGCTGCAATAATGCTCACATCCTAATAGTTTGGGCATAAATAAGGTACATTATTACCAATAATCTGACCCACACTTGATTTTTGCATTTTGTTTCTAAAATGCTTTGGATTCCTTATGAAAAATTACTGTATAAATGTTTACCAAGACTTCAGAGATTTTTGTTGCAGTTTGGGTTTGCTGTTTTTGTTCTTGTTCTGGTGAGAGGTGTGTGTGTGTGTGTGTGTGTGTGTGTGTGTGTGTGTGTGTGTGTGTTGTTTCTTGCCATTACAGAAAAAGAAGCCTAATCTGTTATGTAATCAACACATTTTATTAGCTGGGTTTTCACACCTTTGCCAAGCTCTCCCACTCCTGGGGAAGGCCCTTGCATTACTACTCAAAACTGTAAAGTTCAAGGTTGTGTCTGGGAGTTATCCCAGAAGATGCTAAGGTGGGTCTCCGGACTGCATGCAGGGTCCATATCCAACCTGGAAGGGATCTGCAGTCTACATTCCAGTGGCCCCATGTGAGCATGGGGCTCCCACACAATCCCAAGAGGCAAGGGAACCTGCACGGACAGACACCATACAAAGGGCGGAGGGAGGGGCAGAAAGCCCTGAGCTGGGGTGGGATTGTTGGGCTCTGCCAGCAGGTGGATGTCTAGCCCCCCTCTAGGTCCACAGAGGCAGGAAAATGTGCTCCAGCCCTTTGGGTGAAAATGCGAGAACACTAGTAAAAATGCTTTTATGGATTGTTTTGTTTGCAAGTGTTTATCACCAGACACTCCTCCGGGGTTCACAGGGCAGGTTGCGAATGTCCGAAGTGGGGCCTGGGAATTTCCTTCCACAAAGGCTGTGCTTCCTCTCTTTGTTACTCCTTGGAGAGCAAGTGGAAGCATTGCTAGAGATCCTTAGTTAACCCTTTCTCCTGTTCTCCTGTGTCCTCACATCACACAGAAATCATGTTTCTGGCCTTCTAAGAAGTAGAAAGATGTTGGACTTGAGTTGTATGCGTGCATCAGCAGGTTTGTGTGCATATGTACATGTGAGTGTGTGTATGAGTGTGTGTGTGTGTGTGTGTGTGAATATGTGTATTTGTGTGTGAGTGTGTATGAGAGTGTGAGAGTGTGTATGTGTGTGTGTGTGTGTGTGTGTGTGTGTAGAGGAAATAGGTAGTAAAGTGTTAAGTTCAATATTATAACATGCATTAAACTTCTGCATTATTTACTATAATATGCTTTCCTTCTAAAAATGCTCATCAGTTTCAGTTCCCTGTCCCCAGGACAGGACACACCTAGAATGATAGCTGCCTGTACCCATTGGCATCTGCTTTTACTGGCTAAGCAGGGACACCACCAGTTGGAGATCTTTCAATCAATGAAGTTATTTCCCGAGCATATGCTGCATGTGGTTTACTAGACACTGAGGGAAAGCCTGAAACTTTAAGAACATGTGAAATATTTAAATGCACATATACTCATTCATTGTAAGTGAGAGTGCACAGAAGCCAGATAACTATATGATCTAATCCCAGGAAAATCAGAAGAGGCACATGAACCCTCACCTATCCGGAGACTGATTATACCCAGAGACAGTTCCATGGGATCTCCAGTGTCCTTACATGTCCAAGCACTAGTGTGGCCAAGTGCATGCACACACATGGAAATACACATGCACACACATGTACACATACATACCTCATCTCAGGAGGCAGCTTTGCCTTCTCAAAGGGTACAGCTCTCTTGGTCTTTCACCACCAACTCCATAAAAGTATCTGCTTCAATATCCATCTCTCTCCTCCTTTCCGGTCTCCAAGGAAGAGACAGCCCTTTCCTGCATCCAGAGCTCAGCTCTCTCCTCCTCTCGCCCTCCCAATGGCCTCACTCCACGCCTCTCTGATTGACTCTTTCCCATTATCATTTCGTTCTATTTAGGTCCTGCTCATTTCAGACAATACTTTACCTTCAATCAAAATCAAAATCACAATTCTAACACTTCCGATTTGAGTTTTCAATCCCTGTTTAAAAGCAACAACTAAAAATAAATGACAACATGGACTTCATAGTGAATTTAAATTTCCCTTCGGGGAGAATTTTCTGAATGTATCACCAATGACACTGTGTTTTCATGCACCCCAATGGGGTTGCCACGGTGGAGCAGAACTAATGTTTTGTCAAGGTCACCACCTCACAGTGGAGCTGGCATTGCATAAACTACCCATGCCCGCACCTGCAGCTCTTGTGAAGGTGACCTGGGAGGACCACAGGAGGATGAGCCTGAACACGGAGTCAGTACAAAATCCACAGCCTCCTGCCTTCCAGGAGTGTGCAGGCAGGGCTGGGCCTTAGAGGGTGGGGCCAGAGGCTCACCCAACCCTGGGTGGTAACAGTGTGCTGCATCCTCTCTTGGGTGAAGAGGAGAAAATATATGAGCTGTTATTTATTTTGAAACATCTCATCCCTCTACAATGTCTTTTTTTGGGGGGTTTTGTAATAATGTATGTAAAATATTACATACATTATTGCAAGAGAACAGTAAAATGACACTCAAAATACTGGCGATACAGAGCATGGTCCATCCACGTGTGGTCTAGAGATCACCTATGGACAACCCGGCTGGAGTGCTGGTCAAATTCAGATCGCTAGGCCCTACCTGCCCTATAAAATCAGAACGTGCAAGTGCAAAGATGGGGTTGGGGGCAGGGAAGGGAGCCTTATGTACACACTTTTCACCAGCACCTTAGATGTTTCTTCCAAAGTCTGATGCACATTTAATTATGTGTAAGTAACAATAGTTAGAAAACGTCGGCCAGTTTGTGTTTAGAAAAGTGTTTACACTGGTGGCTTAAGGGGCTCCTCCCTGCATTCCTCTGGGTAGGTTAATGATTTTGCCAGCTGGCTCCTCGCTGCAGGGACATCCTTCCTGCTGAATGTAACCCTCTCTGGGCCAACAGTTTGGAAGAGAACCCTACCCTGCTTTGTACCATCAGGTGTTGATTTTTTTTTGTTCGCTTATGTCTCGGCAGCCTATCTTATCTAGGCCAAACAATATAGTGGTAAGAGCTGGGTTTGGGGTTCAGAATCTGACTTAAATCTTCAGTTTGACCTCCAATCTAGAGAGTTTTCAATCAAGGCCTGGCAGGTTGCTAAGCCTTTCTAAGCTTCCCTCTCTAAAATGGGAACAGCTAACTAGTTCATAGAAGACTGTGAAAATTTAGTGACATTGTACATAAGCAATTTTTAAAAAATCACTCGGCACAGACCCTGTGATAGAGTTGTTTCTGGGCAAGAGGCAGCAATTAATAGCAACAGCAGAATTATCATCACCTCCAACAATGGTGACAATAAACTTGGTGAGTTTGGGAAGCGCACACACTTGATGATTTGTTTTTACAGAACCTGAAACAATATTCTGTGTAAAAGAGGCCCCAAAACATTCATCCAGTAAGTGAATATGTTGTAATTTATTGGTAAAAATAGTATTTTTAGGAAAGTAAATATGTAAGCAAACTGCTGAAGTAATTAGACATGTGACTGGAAATCGGACTTGATCTGCTCTTGATACAATTCGAATAATTTTGCACAAAAATAATCTGCTTTCCCACATGTTTTCTGGAAATTCTATCTACTGCTGGTATATTTAAATTTCATATCTGCTATAAACTGCTAAGTCTGTTTTCCCCCTCTTTTTACTTGAGCCACACCTTATTTCAATAATTTCATAAATGATAACTTTCAAGAGCATTTAGGTTTTATTTATTGTTACAAATTATCCTTCAAAAAGTTTTGGAATTGGTTAATGCCTATTTTCTAATTGCTGATATACCTTAGTTCTGTTTCTAACTTCAGAAACTAGCGCACGCTCGCGCACACACACACACACACACACACACACACACACACACACACTTCTAATGGCTATAAATGCGGGATGTTGTATTCTTAGAGAGCCCTAAATCAAAGAAAGAAGAGAAAGGAGAAAGAAAAATTGGCAGCCTAGAGAAGAAATATGGAAATTTAGAGAAAGAAGGGGGAGTGCCTTTCTAGCTACTGAAGTATCTTAGGGCCCTCGTTGATCCTTTTTGTTGCTAACAGGAAGCATCGAGGCTTTAATACGCATCAGGTCCTGCTCTAAGCATTTGAAACAATGATTCCGTGAGGTAATTGGACTCCTATCTCAATTTTTTTACAGGAGAACACTGAGGAAAGAGAGGTTAAGCAACTTCCACAAACATACAAAGCTAGAAAAGGGTAGCACTAAGGCTTGAACCCATGCAATCTGGCGTCATAGCCCATGCCCTTCACCTCATAGTGCTGTAATAATGTGCCATCTTGAGAACTTCGTAACAGACATTGATTGAGTACCTGTACCTGACTTGAGACTAGGGTACAGGGCACAGAAAAGTAGACAGATGAGGTCCTGCTTTGTTTTGAGGTCCTGGTTTGAGGTCCTGGTTTGTGTGGAGAGTGGGGGCAATCATAGGATAGCAGAAGGACTCACAAATAGACCATTATAATGCATTTCAGTAAGTGCTTTGACAGAGGAGAGGGTGAAGGGTGGAAGTGTACACACAACTAGAGTGAGTCAAAGACAGCATCTTGAAGGTAGTGACTTTGACTTGGACCCTGAAGGACAATGGCGTTAGACACATGACAATAAAGGAAGGGCACAGAGGCTGGAGAACAGTGTTTGCAGGGCATGAGGGACTTCAGAGAGGGAAGAGTAAAATGAGGAGGAAGTGGGAGAGAGAAGTGAAGTCGGATGTGTAGGCAGTTGCCATAAAGATTTAAGGTTTTAGCTTGAAGATAGTTGTGCCGTTTTGGGGACAGGACAGACTCCCCATGAAAGAACCCAACAGCTCACCTATCTGCCAGTGTTTCTTTTAAATGTATGAGGAGCTTCTGATTCAACTGGTGGTTTTTCAATGTGAGAACGCTATGTTAACATATAATCATACTATATAAATCCCAGTGATTATTCAACTCTGTGCACATCATAATCTGCTCTGGAGAGCTGTTTAAATACTGATTCCTGGGCCCTGCCCCTCTAGATCTAGATTCCAGAGGTCTGGGTGGGCTCAAGAATCTGAGTTTCTTCCAACTTCCAGGTGGTTCTAGCACTGGTCTTCAGCCCTCTAGAGAGCAGAATCCCTGAGTGTGAAGCCAGGCACTTAGGCAAAATGATTTAGGTGATTCCTGAGGGTGGGTGGGGGGTTGGGTATGGGGGAGATGATTAAATCTCTTGACTTCTTTGTAGTAATCTTCCTTTGATTTTTAAACATTTTATGTATTTATTTATTTTATACATTTTATTGATTTTTTACAGAGAGGAAGAGAGAGGGATAGAGAGTTAGAAATATTGATGAGAGAGAATCATCGATCAGCTACCTCTTGCGCACCCCCCACTGGGGATGTGCCCGCAACCAAGGTACATGCCCTTGACCGGAATTGAACATGGGACCTTTCAGTCCGCAGACCGACGCTCTATCCACTGAGTCAAACCGGTTTCAGCTGATTTTTAAATATTTATGTAGTTTAAGAAAACCTAACCCAAATATTCCTAATAATCTGTTTCACTTTGGCCTGTAAGTTGTCAAAATGTGACTTGTAAGGTTTCTTGGAATTTTAAAAATCAGCCTTCTGACACTCTTGTTTGTGAAGCAGGAAGCCACTTGTTACCCAGAGCAAACACACTCAAGTCAAGATTTGCCCTTCCGGAGGGTTTTCAAGCTGGGGCTTTTGGGCAGGTTTCTCTGCATTTTGGAGCAATTTGAATCCAAACCTTTAGAAAATGGACTGTGAATGTGGAGATATGAGATTGGTGTTTCTGAGTGTGGCCAAGTAGAGAAGGCCGAACTGTATCCTAGGTTGTTAATTCCTCTTGGATAGATGAAACAGGAAGAAGCTTAAAATCCAAAGGCACCTTGAACAAGGGCAGAGTCAAAGGATGGATGGAAAGAAAAGTTCCTGGGTTCTTCATGTTTCACTTTGCTAAAAAAAAACCAAAAACCAAAAAACCAAACACACAAAAAACTACTGTTTTTTTTATGTTATGGTTACAAACTAAATTTCTTACACCAAAGACTCAGAAGAAAACGGTTCAATGGCCAAAAACAGCAAATGGCCAAATCAACAACATTCTTTAACACATGGCTGATGAGCAGAAAAATTATAAACCATAAATAACCTAGTTCCTGTGTGAGGAACTTACACTCCTATGTCTATAGCTTTGAAATGCAAGTGCCATTCTGAATATCTAGAAGCATCTGGAAATCCTTATTTATCCAAAGTAGATTCAGTCTCATTAACTGTCCATTCCATATAGAAGTGGAAGAAATGGGATGAATATATATATTTTTTATTTTTTTTTAGGATTTTTCAATACCACACAATTGGTTGCCTTAGTTTACCAGTGAAATTAGGTAGGAGAGCCCCTCATTCTGTATCCTGGGGACAAAGTTCAACTTTACTGAAAGTGACTTTTGAGTTTTGAAACAATGGGTTCAAAAGGAAGTTGCTAAAAATAATTGAAATTAACAGTGCTTGCATCAAAGCAGAAAACTACTTTCATTGAACAATTGACTTTTATTAACTTGCTCTTTCCCCTCGTTTGGTTGATTTTCTCATAAGGACTTTAGGTGAAGTCCTGCATTGCACCAACTTGCTGTCTATTAATTTACTGTGTGCCTCCACCAGTTCATGGGGCAGCCAGCGCCCTCCCATTTCCTAATGTTTTCCTCACCCCCACCTTTGAGCCCACTAGATTCCAACCCCAGCTCAGCCCTGCCCTCACTCAAGTCAGATACTTTGAACTTGATCACTCAGCTGAGCAAATTAAAGCAAGATTCCCTTGCCTACAGATAGAAAAGAATCACGTAAAGGAGGGAGTGATGAGTCCCTAAGGCATTTGCTTTGACAGAATCAGAAAAAGGGGAAACAAAATGAAAAACAAAAAATGAGGAGAATTCTGGGGAGAGGAGGAGGCCCGGAGGAGCTCTTTGCAGCAGCACATGGGTGGTAGTCTCTAGATCAGAACAGTAGACTTCAGCGTTCAGTTTGTGCAAGAGTCACTTAGAGAGTTTATCAACAAATGAAGATTCTGGAGCCCTCCCTGTGACTCTGGTGAGATGGTCACAGGCAGGACCTGAAAGTCCTGGTCAGTGGACACCCCCAGGGCTTATCAGCACCCTGTCTGTGAGAATCGCAGGCCTACTCTCTCCTAGCTGGGGAAGAGCAGATGGGCTGCAAGGATTCAACCACGGCTTGGAGGGAAGGGGAAGGGAAAGTGTTCCTGCGCCCTATTAGAGTCCCTGGCAGGACCTGAGGGTTAGACTGATAGAATGAGGTGAACAGGAGAGAAGCAGGCACATTTGTTTAACATAAGCTTTACATGATTAGAGTAGCCTTCATAAAGAAAGAGGACCGGAAGAAAGTTAAACCTGACTTTTTTTTATGCGAGGTTTGAAAAAGGGGACAATTGGGAAAAGCTGTGATAGCACAAAGCGTATGTGGTGAATGTAGTAAACTGGGGGAAAGTGCACAAGACCAGCCGTTCAGATTCTTCCTGGCATCTCTCTGTCACGGCAACGAGGATTCCCCTCTCTGCCGGGTAGGAAGGGCACCTCTCATTTGCTTCCAGGGAGAAGGGGGGACGGGTAGAAACCAGAAAGGCCTTCCTGTGTCTGTCATTTTCTCCAACCCTTCAGCCTAAATATCCAACATGTTCAGGTGCCATATTTTGGGGTACCATGTCCAGAATTCTATCAGAGAACAACTCCCCTCCAGTGGCCTCATCTACCAGAATCTCACGTTCCTTATGGACAACAACCCCCCAAATTGCTCATTATGAATGGCCTCCTAGGTGCTTGACAGAACAACAACAAAAACCAGAAATCGACAAGCCTTCGTTGCCAGGCATCAGTGTTCTCCAAGGGTCTGAGGAACACGGGAGGGAAGCCATCATACTCAGCTCTGATTTTCTGCTTATGGGATGGGATGGCAGGTGGCAGAGTCTGAGGCTGGGAAAGAGAGGACGGTGTTTTAGAAGGCACCCCGAGCATTGTCATTCTCATGGCAAAGAATTTGCAGAGCAAGCAATGGCCTTGTGCTGCAGGCTTTTGGCGGTTAAAGAGCATACATGCTTGCTAAACACACAAACTTCAACCGTCATTCATGTTTCTCCACCAACTACGTGTAATGGAAACTATTTCTGGTTGTCCATGAGTGCTAATATCACCTTGGCAGTTATGATGAGCATAGAAAGCACTCTGCCTGGAAGACTGAAATACACATTCAAGGCAGGAGCCGTGATTGGCCTGCAATGCTCTGTTTAAGGCAGATAAGAAAAGTTGAGCACCCAGTGGAACACCCAAGAACATGAGATCTGAGCTAGTGAGGCTCGGGGGCTGGGGGTGGGGAGGGCAGATAAGGGTCGGAAAGGGGATTTTCAGTAACATGAAAGAAAGAGGGATGTGAGGCCACCTCACTAACATGCGCACTCCTGTAACCCTGACTCTGCTTTATGTTGCTTTAGAGCATTTCTGCTCAACTGATATGTAAGCTATTTGTTTATTGTCTGTATTACTGTATCAGTTGATGCCCTGGCAGAAAAGAAAAGACTCTCTCCAAGGTTAACCAAAATGGTGTGGGCAGCCAAGTCAACAGGAGATTGGCAGGACTGAGAAGCCCTTGATTGCCTTCCTCAGGGCAGAAAGAGACAAAAGGCCTGGGTGGGGTTTCAGAGGAGCCTGGCAAGATCTGTGGCTGTAGGAGAGGGTGTTTCCCAGAATCTGTGGCTGAGGACGGAGGAACACAGCCGCTGCCCAAACTGTAGCCTGGACCCCCTTTCCTCCGACCTTCAGTCCCCTGCTGGGCTCTCCCCCTGCCCTATCTTCCTGTTGTCCTCCCACACGACAAGGATGTGGGTTTGGGTCTCCTCCCGAGGCACAGAGCAAGGGCGGAGACAACTCTGGAGGCGAGCCAGCACTCTCCCCCAACTAGAATGTAAACTTCTAGGGGACAGTGTTAGTTATGCTTATCTCCGGGGTCCAGATGCATAGATTTTCAACGACTATTTGGAGGAGAGGGGAATGAATGATGCATGACTCAATGAAGAGACGTATTATTGTATCATATCTTCTAACTGCAGGTAGGTGACATGATACCAACTTGCCCCCTGACCACTATGATTGTATTTAACTAAATTCACCTTTTCCTAAGGCTTTCCTGAGAAGGGCTTATTTTGAAGGGCAGGCACAACAGGCAGACCTGGATGAAAAGGATGAGGAGATACCTGGCATTTGATTACATATAGATTACACTAATACGTTATCTAGACATTCACTCTACACATTTCTGATTCTTGCTCTGTGAGCAGCTGGACTGAATTAGCCATAGATGGACCCGGACACCCTACATCCAGCAGCAAGACCGCCATGGTGAAGGTTAAGCCTCTGGTATCTACAGGTGCTGCTGTCGCGGGAGGGCTCATTCCCAGCCAGCCCACCCCAGGAGGGACAGAAGGCCCAGGCACCAGGCAGTCCCAGGTTCCATCCTCCCTCGTCAGCTGCTCAGAGATGGAGTTTCCTGTCTGTGTAGTGGGGATGGCAGGGCTTCCTATCGTGCACAGTCGTGAGGCTCGGTCAGTGTGAACACTTAGCAGTAGCCACCAGGACTGTTTCTTGTCCTGGACGAGGTCGCTAATCTTGAGAGAGGTGTGGAAAGTGCTGCGGGGCTCTGCCTCCTGCAGTTTGCTCCGTGTTCTCAATCAGGGAGGGTCAAGAGGTAATAGCACAGCCAGTCCCCAAGCAGGGCTTCCTGCTTCCTTCCTTCAGGGTCAAGTGCAGGGGAGGCTGGTTTCCCTCTGACCCCCGCTCAGTACCACACATCACACAGTATTTTTCTTTCTGGTGGTCCTAGAACTACACACACACACACACACACACACACACACACACACACACACACAGAGCTATGCAGCTCTTCCTTCCTCCAGTCAGGGAGATGTTTCCAGAAGAAGCAGGAATGAAGCGCAGGTGGGGGACCTGGGAAGGAGAGGGCAAGATCCAGCTTCCCTTGGTGAAGATGGGAAATGCATTAGCGAGTCTTGGCATTCATGTGGCCGCCCTTCCCAAAGGGTGCACCTCCACTCCAGCTTGCTAGTGGCAAGTCCTTCCCCCCACTTTGGGTCTGTAGCCCTGAAGGATGGCTCTGAGTTAAAAAGGATGGGCTGATGTAAAGAGAAATGGATGACCCTTGAATGCAAAGGTCTCTGTGCCTGAGTGACAGCTTAGTAGACACTGGAGTCGTTGGCTCCAAGGGTGGGATGTGAGGAGAGGTCCCCCCTACCCCTGGGTCCAGGCAATAAATGGTACTTGTCTGTAGAGAATGTAAAATCAATAACTTAATAATTAACAATTCTTTCCAAAAAATTAAATGTGGTAGCCATCCCAAACAATGTCAGTGATAATATACTCTTTCTAAAAATAGTTTTGTTGATCTAAGTACTAAACAATTATTGACCTCGCTGGTGAATTTCTGTAATACAAAATAATCTCATACTTCATATTTTTATTACTTATATTTTAATGGATATTGCACTCTACATAGAAGTTAAGTCTGGAAAAACCCTCAGTTGTGTACTGGCTCCTGACACAGGGGGACTCAGCTATGTGTGCTTGCTTCAGGATTAAGTTCCTAATGACTTGCAAATATTTGGCCATGCTTTACGTATGTCCAGGCCCTCTGTATGATGGCATGTCCTTGGTCTTTATAGTAAGCAATGTGGGCAGGTGGTTGTAAAGACAAACTGAATAGGAGTTGCTTCAGTTCTGTCATTCTGTGGGACCACACAGAGTTTTTATTTGTGTTTAAAAGTTAAAACAGTGAAGGACAGTGCAACCTGCAAAGTGTAATCTTTTTCTTGACAAATATACGTTTTGGTTTACAATGAAATGTTTTACTGAATTTTAGTAATATTTTCAAGTGAAATGTTTTATTTTTTTCACAAAGATTAAACATATTTTTAAACATAAAGATTAATCAAGAAGATAAGGATTATTAATGAAAATAGTGTTTTCATCTAAAAGAGGGGGAAGTTAATATAAGATGTGGTTCAGGTGTCAAAAACGCTAGATTCCTCCCTGGTCCAGAACTACGTGTGCTGATTGCTGCTTTCTTTACCCCTCCAGTACTGCAATGCAGAGAAGTATAAGCATGTGTATGGTGTGTTGTTATAGGTATACACATGCATGTGTGTGTGTGTGTGTGTGTGTGTGTGTATTTGTAGGTTTAAGAGACCAGTTTTCTCTCTTTAAATCATTACACAATTCCTAGAAAATTCTATGATATTAGACCTAGAAGTATACTTATATGTTGCTCTTGTTAGTTCATAGAAATAATCCCAGGGCACCTGATGTGTAAGGTGAACACTTAGGAAGGGACCATTTCTACGTAATTTCTAATTTAGACTAGTAAGTTATCCAAGGGTGAGATGTCACCTACGTGGGTGCCCATATTTAGATTCCAATAAAGGGTCTCAATCAGAGATTATATACTAAGAGTGTGCACATATTACCAAGTAAAACACAGGCCAGATTTCAGTGGCCCTAAATAAAATAGAAAATGGAAGGACATTTGAGGAATTCAGGAAGAGACTAAAAATATATGTGGTTTTCCTCTCAGTGTTTCAGGTCAGATGAGGCAAACTGGAGGGGTGTGGTCCTGGAATAATCCTGTATTGTTGATATGTAACTGTGTTTTGTGTATTATGTCTCAGCTCTAAAAATAGTTTCGAGGTCCTGAGAGGCAAACTTTGAATTATAGAAGGCAATGTTGTCTGGAAAGGTCTTGAACTTGAAAAACGGGATAGGCCATCTGAGGGAGCTCTGGAGGGCTGGGCAATTCCATGCACCAAGGTGAGAGTCTGCAGGATGCTGGGCCATATCCAAGGGCAGTAGCAGCCACTGTGGACATGTTTCCCTAATCTCTTACTCTATCTATTTTTGGAAAACTCAAAAAGTACAGAACCCAGGGCAACCAGCCTTAGGGTTTATCAGCTTGGTCACCAGGCTGACTAGATGCTCAGACAGACTCTTAGAGATGGCCATTACTACATGAACCAACAGGCTAGTGAATAAAGAGGGCGTCAAAGCAATGCCTTATCCAAGGCTTGAGTTTGGGGAAATGGGAAATTCAATACATCTACAGATAAGCCATCCAAAATGAACAACGAATGCTTCTCCCCAATAATAAAGCAGGCAAGGTGTTTTGAACAGGACCCAGTTTACCAAGTAATATGTATGGTATTCGGAAATTTTGTGCCCTTCCATTTTCTTTAAAAGTAAACTTACTACAGGTAAAATAAAAAGTGGTGTTTGAGGTCTAGCAAGATCTTGCTAACTATCAAATATTTAATTTCTTCCAAGCTGTCACAAGCTCTGTTGTTTTTCAGCATTCCATATCTCCATGTTTTTAAAAGGCACATTCTTCCTTCTCCCCAAGGAGCTGAAATTTAGGAATTTTGATTAATTTTCACTTGTGCTTCATTTTCCATTCTCACACCACTGCCCCCAACTTTATTGTTTGATTCTCACAGACCCAGGCGTCAGCCAGTCTTTTTCCGATTTCATTCTCAAGCAAACATTGTCACTGTCCTTGACATATTATGTATTCTTGAAAGGGCATTTAGAAAAGAATACATCATTCCTCTGCAGAACTTGGAGAAATGTTAGTCCGGGGAAATATCTATTAGACTTGTAGCAGAGACTCTGCAGGGACATGGAATGCATACTGTGTGTGGGGTGTGTGTGTGTGTGACAATTTTTACCACAGGGGTGGCCTTCTCTGGTTTACTAGAAGGTAATATTGAGTTATTAGCATTACCTTCACATTGTAGAGCTTGCAGAATTTATTGAGCATCTATTATGTCCTGGAAATAGCTAGCTCTACTTCAAAAATTACTTCCACTCTTAGGCTAAGATGGTGGGGTACCTCCCCATACATGTAGGGGACCTCCTGTAACTCTATTAGTAACAAGAATGCAGGGAACATCAGTGTTCACAGTGTGTTAGCAATCGAAGCCATGCTGTGCTTTTGGAAGTACTGGGTTCCCTTGAGGGTGTATATAACTTAGCCAGCTGGAAAAGAAATGAGAGGTAAAGCAAAATCTCCCCTTGATTAAGCTATTCATTAAAAATGTATTCATTGAGCACCTACTCTGTTCCTTTTCACAGTTACTTAGTATGTTAGCTCATATTTTCTTTTAGAATCCCACCTTCAAATTAATCATTTTAACTAATAATTTAAAATGTAATAGTTAAAGAATAGTTTTTAAATGATCGGTTCTCATGTTTAATTTTCTTCTTTCTCAACCATGTCTTTAACCTAAGTTAATGTGTACCATATGAATAAAATTCAGGAGGTCCATCAAATTTAGAATTTCCTTTCATTAGAAACACAGGTAATAAACCACAGCAGTATTAGCAGTACCTATGATTTGTTACCAATAGAAATCACAAATATTCTTCTATCACATGTACTATGTTGCAGATCCTAAAAATCTCTAATTTATCCCCATCACCACTTAAAACTTGTGATAGTTATTAAACCTGTCTCATTAAATATTTTAGTTGAATAGATTGATAAAGCAGTAAATACTCAATCACACCATGTTTTAATATTTCAGTAAGTATATTTCAATAGAGTGTAATCCTATGTATTTTACATTATGCATTTAAAAACACTATTCTGAGAAGGAGTCAATAGGATCTACCAGATGGCCATAGAAATCCATGGCACAAAAACTTTTTCCTCCCTACTAGTCCTTTGAGCCAGGACCAGTGATGTACAACCCATCACAGTCTCCATATCCTAAAAATATCTTTATTTTGCTCTCATCCATGAATTTTCTTAGAAGTATGGAACCAGATGGGTTCACCCTGGAATAAAACAGGTCCAATGGACAGGGGGACCCTGGACCAAACCTGGGGCACACAAACATTTAAGGGTGAAGAAGAGGAAAAAAGACACCAAGACACTAGGGATAGGTGGGGAAGGAGGGACATCAGAAGAGTAGGTGCCACAGAAGCCAGAAGAATATGAGGTTTTAGGGAGGAGGAAGTGGCTAACTCTGTCCAATGGTGCTGCAGGATCAAGGAAGATGAAAACAGAAAATGTACCATTGACTATGATGACATGGAAGCATGGTGACCAGCAAAAGAACCACTTTGTGCAATACTATGGAAGGAACACTGATCTGATTGACTCTGGGGCCAGAGAAGAGGGCTGAGGAAGTGGAGACAAATGTATTCAGCTCTTTGTTCAAGACTTATGGGAGCAAAAACTGTTGTAGTTAATGGGGAGAGAGAAAGGCATCCGTCCCAGAAAGGCATTTAAAGGGATATTCTAGAACATATTTGTGTGCAGATGGGACTGATCCAGTGCTGAGGAAACAAGACCCAAAGACAAGAGGAGGAAGAGGCAAGCCATCAGGAGGAGCAGAAACATGTCATCCTCTCAAACCAGAGGGAAGGCAGACGGGGCAGTGCAGGTGTACGAGGGTTGGAAGTTCCTGTGTAGGAGCAGGAACATTCCCATTTAACTCTGTTTTCTCAATGCAGTATGAGGCAAGGCTGCTGCTAAGACTGAGAAAACTAAAATAATGGGGTTGTTGGCTATGTGATTGTAGCAATTCAATCAACAATTAGCAGGATGATTTTTCTTTTCATTTTTTTAGTTCTTTTTTTGTTGTTGCTGTTAGCAGGATGATTTTAATGAATGAGCTGAATGCTCTCAAACAGAGTTAAGATATGCTCTCTGCAATACCACCCCCTCTCTATTATTCCTCACCTTTCTCTAACTTTACCTCCCTCCTGTTGTCTCTACTTTTTCCCATATAAAAGCATCTCTCTGATGTCTTAAACTAACTCACGTTTATGTACAACTCATTGGAAATGGAAACTATGTCAACCTTCCAAACGTATTTGAGTCAGAGTAGAGTTTGTTCCTTACCTTACAGTAATTTGTTTCTAAAATTATAATTTCAGGAATTAGAGGTGGACATGCTTTTTTGTTGTTACTTCTCAAATCCTATCACAAGGTGACAGCCAATATTACTGATGTCCCCTTGTACCATATTTTTTAGACTACCATGGTGCCATTCACCACAATTTTAGTTCAACTGCATTCTAATATGTTAAAAACAATTGTTTAACATTCTTCCATTTAGGTGCTGGGAAAAATTGGGTATCATTTCTGGCACTAATTAAGTTTTGAACCAAGCATCATTTAAAAACAAAACAAAAACAAGCACAAGTTTAACACAAGTTTAACATTGTCTCTTTCTCTACGGAGAAGTCATTACTCCATCTTAGACATTAGGGGTAGAGATAAACTCCCTATCTGTGCCTATAGAATTACCCCATTTTAGAGTTGAGGGAAAAAGTATCTTAACAGTATCCTGGGAGCACAGGGGGGCAGGGAGGCAGGCACCAGAGCACAATGTTAAGAGGACTTCCTGCCAGATTAACCAGAAGGCCGCCTGGCAGCCCAAACAAAGACAGAAGACCTAAATTCTAATTCTAGCTCTGACACTAGCGGTGTTGTGACCTGGGTTAAGCCCCTCAACTCCCCTCTAACACAAGGTAGCTGGAATGAATGAGTAGAGGCCTTCATTAACTCTGATTCTGACATCTCCTGGCCTGGATGACTCTTTAGCTCATATTTGCCCATTGGTTTTGGTATCATAGTTTCTCACTAATTGACTTGAAATATTCTGATGAAATTACCTCTATAATCAGAAGCAGAAATGGCAGCAAAAAGGGCCGGGAGACCTTTCTTTTGAAGTCAAAGGAAAAGCTGGGGAGCTGAAAACAGTAGAGAACAATGGATTCTAAATGAAAGGTGGCTCTAAAATAGGGTCTGCCAGATGCCTGCAGATACACTCACCGTGAGAGGTACACAACAGCTGCCAGTGCAGAGCACCTGCACCGGGATGAACAATCAGGGAGAGAGGTGAGAGTAGTAGTGACTATCCAGAGTTCATGGACAGAAGAACACCTGTGCTTTAGAGGAAATGCAGCTTCATTCTAAATACATTCCTTCCCAAACCAAGACAAGAAGGAATGCCCATGTCTTCAAATACATTGCTTTTCTCCATAATACTGATGGAAGGGAGTGAGGAAGGAGAAATCATCGACACATTTTGTCAATTAATAACTGATATCAAATGCACCCCAGCTGCAGCCTGAGGATGGCATATATCATGCTCTGGACATCAGTAGGCACGTCTACTGCACTGATGGCATGTCACCTATAAGAACTAAAGGTGGACCCTGGAGGCTGGGAATGGCTCTGTGCTTCCTCTTCTAGGCAAAGGCAGGGAAGGTAGTGCTGGGAGTGGCGTCCAAACAAGCATACTTCCACTTGGAAGGCTCTTTGGGTTCCCGCCAGAAGCTGGGGCCATCACTTAGAAGCATAGGAAAATGAGTAGAATGGGGCTGTCAACTGTATCCAATGAGTTCAAAAAATGGAGGCTTTGGTATCTTTCATAGCAAAATAACCCCATTATCTTAAGTTATGTTCACAAAGAAGGTGTAATAGCTCTGTCTGTGGGTGGAATGAGTCCAGTAACAGCAAGTACAAATAAAACTTGAGAGGCTGCAGCTGAGCACAAGTACAACCAACTCCAATTAACAGAGACTCTGCCAAGGTATACACACCAAAGATAAGAATAAGACCATTTGTATACTATAAAACTGCCCAATTATTTTTTTTTGTTCCTTCCTTGCATAAGGACAGGTCAGTGCCAGAGGGTAATGTTGCTGGCTGCAAAATAGAAATATCAAACAAGAGTTGATCCTAGGCCACACTGAGTCAAAAGGGTTACCAACATCTTGTTGTGAATTAAGAAACAAACCAAGACTTAACCTGCCAATACATGGAGGTCAGGGTGCTTTGAAAGATGAAGTGTGTGTACTTTTGCATATACTTCTGCTATGTATATACTAACGTGTGTTACACTTCCAAATACTCTTCTTCAGTGAACGAAACAGACATCTCTGCCCTCAGAGAGCTTATGCTCTAGTTGGGGTGGAAGGTGGAGACAGCCAATAAACAAAATAAATAAGTACATTATCGTATGTTAGAGGTGGTATATAATATGGAAAAAAATAATCAGGGAAATAGGAGTGGGAGGGCTGAAATGTGAAATATGGCAGTCAGCTAAGTCTTTACTAAGAAAATAATAACTGGACAAAGAAGGGAAGGGAATGGGGAGAGAGACACGAGGGTATCTGGACAAAGATAATTCCAGAGAGAAGAGCAAAGTAGGGAGGCTCTGAGCTGGAATTGTATCTGGCTCACAAGGAGGTCGGCATGCTGGAGCAATGTGAGTGAGGGGAAGAGAAGTAGAAGAGGAAATAAATGGTGGGAGGAGCAAGGATGCTGATGGGGTGGTGCAGGGCTTACAGGCCACTGAAAGGACTTTTACCTTGACTGTGAGATGGGAGTGCCTGAGGGTTGGGCACAGGTGATGGATATATGGCTTATACTTTATGAGGACTATCTAACTGCAGTCTTGCACTGAGACCAAGTAGACCAATAATACCCAATCAAGAAACAGTGATGGCTTGAATGAGAATGATAGCAGTGGAAGAGGTAAGAGCTGCCTAAATATGCATGTATTTTGAAGGTAGAGTTGACCGGACTTGATGGCAAATTAAACATAACGTGTGCGAGGGAAGACTCAAGGATGACTCTTAGGGTTTTGGTCTGAGTTAACTAGAAGGATGAAAATACCCTATACTAAGATGGGAGAGACTATTGGGATAGTTAGTTTGGGAGAGAAAACTCAGAAGTTTAGTTTTGGACATGTTCACTGTGAGATCCTATCCAGCATCTAAGTGGGGATATTAAGTAGGCAGTTGGATATATGGGTCAGGAATTCAGGTGAAATGTCCCTGATAAAGATACACATTTGGAGGCCATCAGCCCAAGAGTTTAAACCAGCAATTTTCAAACTGGTGTGCTGCAAGAACTTTTAAAACATGCAATACCTGACCTCTTTTCCCTTACATCAGTGTTTCCCAAAGTGTGGTACGTGTACCCCCAGGGGTACGGGAAGAGTTTAGTGGGAGTACGCGTAGCACCGGAGTTTGGTGGGGGTATGCACTGCACCATGCTTAGCTGTGCCTAATTCTACATTCTCATGAGTCAAGTCAAGACAGTATTGTGAGGTGTGAGATGGTCCGGTGTGCAAATAAATCTTATTTATAATATAACTTTTATTTATATTTTATTATGAATAATCTTATTTTTCATTTATTATTTTGTGTATGTATCAAAAAATTAAAAAATAAATATATTTTGATTGTTATTAAAATACATCCTTTTTTGACGAGGGGGTACTCAGTATTACAAAAATTATAGAAGGGGTACACATATGTCAAAAGTTTGGGAAACACTGCCTTAGATTATCAAATAAGAAATATGACAACAGCCAACATAACAATAGCCACCTGGTGTGAATGAATCAAAATTATACCTATATTTTTTATCAGATTGGGAAAAAATGTAATATTTTTTGGTGTGTTGAAGAATTTCAGTAATTAGTTTATGTGTGCCATGAGATGAAAAAGGTTGAAATTCGCTGATTTAAATCCTGAAAGTCGTGGAGATCACCCAGGAATAAGCATCAACAGAGAAGAGTTCCACTGACTGAGCCACAGCACATTGCATTGCTGAGAGGGAACCAGCAATAGAGCGAGACGGATCAGTTTCATGTTGTCTGCTTTTGTTGATGAGCTGCATTATGCCAGCACTATGCTAGGAGCTGGGCCAACAATAAATGAGACTAGCCTCTGCCATCAAGGAGCTCGAAATCAATGCAGGAAGAGACATCTCAATGGAGTGTGATGACTGCAAAAGATGAACTGGTAGTGTGGGACCAGGGAGACAGAACTCTTGGTCCAGGCTGAGAGGGCTACTTGGGTCTTTGGAAGACATAGCACCTGTAGCTTAAAGAGTCACCAAAAATGAGCTGAGTGACGAAGGAGAAAGGGCAGAAGGGCAAAAGAGCTTGGAACATGCTGAGAAATCCACACTTACTTGGTGCCGACATCTCTGCCTCTGAAAATAGCTCTGTCTGTAATGAGGTTAGGCCCCCAAGTGCTAAGAGACACTTCATACGAACACAAACATAGATAACACAGCGGGAAAGTTAGTTACTCTGGCTACACGGCCGCGTCAGTTGAAGTCTGGGGTCAACTTGCCACCAAATTCAATATCTTAAAACGCAGGAGAAGGGCAAGGCTCCTGTCACAGACCACACATCTGTAGCTGCAGTGGGGCAAAGTCTCCCCATCAGCAGTTAATTCTGGTTTGCAGCTGAGACCATATGGTGGTTCCATTCTTTATTTGTCTTTGTTTTCATTGTAAAGTGAGTGTGACAAGCACAGAGTGTTCCTAGCAACAAACGGACTGTGGGTGAGAGAGGAATTGCTCCTAGGGGAAGCGCCGGGACAGCCACTTGGACAACGCCCCTTTCCATGTCAGAGAGCCAACTGCCACTGACAACCCAAAGCAAGCTGGGGGGGGGGGGCGGTGAGGAGGATGGCGGGGGGAGGGGGGGTGGCGGTGGTGGTGAAAGAACAGTTGGAAAAGAAGCCCTTACCCGGAGCTCGCTCTGACAGCAGGTGTTTGCTAAGACAAGAAGTGCCCAAGTCAATTGACCCCACATTGTGTACCTTTTTTTTGGTAAATATCAAGGTCTGCAGCCTCCCTTTCTCCAGCTATAGGCGAACTCTGCCCCCAGACATTTACTTCCCAAACCTGTCAGCCTGCTGAGTTCTCTTTGTGTCCTTTCCCATCGTGTCTATGCCCAGTGTCCTCCTACATTTTCTTCATTCTTCCCCAGCACAGCTGCCATCAGGTATCTACATTTATACCAAGCCACTCAGCTTACGCTCAAAGGAGCCAAATCTCAGGACAGAGACAATAGGATACATTTCGGAAGCATCTGGAAAGGGCCGATCAATCCGTGTTGCACCTGAAGCAAAGCTAGCATAAAGCAAAGGCAAAGACAATTCCCAAACCATATGCTACTATTATTAAAACAGAAATTTCTTCTCTGCAAAAATAACAGTAGCTAACACATGTGATCATTATGTGCCACGCACTATTCTAAGCATTTTTATGCATATTTAATCTTGACAACAACCCTGCAGTAGGTAATATTATTTTACAGATAAGGAAACTGAGGCCCAGAAAGATTCAATAATCTGAGTTTCCTAGGAGCTACTATTTGGCAGATCTGGAGTTTGGGGCTACTCTTAAGCTTTGGTTATTCTGGGTTTTTAAGACCAAGGTGCTTTTCTAGGACTTACATTTAATATTAAAGATTTTAGTATAAGAAAGAATCTGGAGTATTTTAGTCCATTTCTATAGAATAAGTCAATGCCACACATATTTAGCATACGAAGTTGATTTGGAATATTTTAGAATATGATTTAAGTCATTTGCCTCTGTATACATTTTGATTTTCCCTATATTACTTAAGTCAAGGGTAGTATTTTATATGGAATCAAAAGATTTATTTTTTAAAGTGGTTTACCACTTTATTATAATGGCTTTTAGCTACAAATAACAGAAAACTCAATTGGACCCGGAATAATAACAAGAACCTTTATTGTGCCATTAACAGTAAATGCAGAGGTAAATGTGATTCCATGATCAGTCACATATCCAAGCTTACCTCAGTGCCCCCAAGGAGCATGAGCTCATCTTGCTTCGACCAATCTCCGTTCACCCCCTGAGCTCACCTACTAGTTACGTGTGAGTTCCCCAGCAAAGAGGGTCAGCTGTGAGTGGACAGCCACCATGGTCTCCCTCCCAGAGCTGCAGCGGGTAGGCTGGAGAATACAATTGAGAATCAGTGCCAAGAAATAAAGGAATGGTATTTCGAAGGTTTATCCTCCTTTTCTCGAAATACTTAACTTGTGTCTCAAGCCTGAGTTCCTTTGGTGGTGGCTGACAGCCAGAAGGGAAGACAGGCAAGACGAGGGGGTGACAGACGGTGTACAGCAGGGAAGACGTATGAGTTTAGAGGACTGGATCCCGGTCTCCGGACAGTAATGGACAGTTCTTGAGCTCCTCCTCTATCTCAGGCTCTCACTGGCGCTCAGCAGTATTGTTACCCACTTGCATACATAATAAAATGAGTCTCGATGAGGAGAAGTTGGTGAGACTATGGCTTGACTTTCTGCAGTCTGATTCCAGTGTCCTTGCTTTGACTACACTGGTTTCTCTACCTACGGTCTGGGGATTACCTGCTTCAGGCTCACCTGGAGCACTTGCTTGCAATGCAGAGTCCCTGCTCCAGGCCAGGCCTCATTCAGCAAGCCATCTGTTTGCCAGGCTCATGGGCAGGCTGCTGAGCAGCATTCCGTTTAAAGCTGAAGCCACCTTTGGGTGGTAATCCGTTACCCCGATCGGACCTTGGACAAGCCCTGTTTTCCCCTTGGGCCTCATTTGCCTCACGTGTAAAATCAGGAAGGGTAGGTCACTTCCAGATCAAAAACTGATTAGAATTCATCTTTAAACCCAACAACCTGACTACAGCCAGCCAACTGGCCCTTTTCTGTGGATCTTCTTACCTTTCTATAGTCACGCTGTCAAAATGATATTTGAATTGTCACGGAGTTTAAACTTTGAGGCACAAATTTTCATAGAGCTTCCCTGGAAATCTGGAAGAGCCAGCTGTCCCTTCTTGAGGCATATTGGAAGTTCCTGACCCTGAAGCCCTGGGAGGGGACTGAGCTTCTTTAGGTCTTCCCATTTTCTGACTTTTAGGCACTGCTGGGAGAGGAAATCATCGATAATTTTAATTTTCTTTTTCCTCTGAAATCACAGTGAGCGTCTTTCGGAGGTTTAAACCAGGACATCCCTACACCCGTCGTTAGCCCCAACCCATTTGGGTTTGCTTTGGTTTCAGTTTTCTGACTTTTTTCTTTGGAGAAAGGAAAACAAGAGCTGGGGGCATTGGCCAAACAAGCCCGGCCACTCGGCGGTGAGGTTTCCAGATAAGAAGGATCTGAAGGACTTCCCATGGGCGTGAGGGAAATCGCGCACGCCATCCGGGGAAGGGGACCAGGAAATCACTTGTTTTTGAAACAGCAGCAGGCTCTGCGGCATGGCTCTGTGAGGCTCGGAGCACAGGGCAGGGAGGGACCGGCAGGAGGGTCACCGAGCTTGGAGGCAGCTGCCTGAGCCTCGCAATGAGTCCTGTTTGGCTCTTTCTTCAGCCGTGAGGCCTTCGAGGAGGCCGGAGGGCAGATGGCCTCCTAGTGGAAACCGGGAAGCGTTGAGCCGTCTGGTGCAGCCGGAGCGGGTCTGGGGACTTCAGTGCTGGACAGGTAACAGGCATTTCTCCTCCTGGGGTCTGTCTCCCTTTGCAGCAAGACCTCACGACACTCCTCTGAAGGCATCTGCCAGTTATGAATCTCTTTGCCTGATTTTCTCTTTTGTAGGATATGTGTACCTATGGCTTGAATGTTGGATATGTGCAGCTGTGGCATGTATGTTGGATATGTGCAGCTGTGGCATGTATGTTAGATAAGTGCAGCTGTGGCATGTACATTGGATATGTGCAGCTGTGGCATGTATGTAGGTCATGCATAGCTGTGGCATGTATGTTGGGAGTGTAAAGCATGTGTGGTCAAGAGCATTGTGCAGCCTGTCAATTAAGTTGAGACTGAGCTAAGCGAGACTTAGTATCAGACAATTAGCTGGAATCTTTTCAGGATTTTTTCCTATAATGGAATTCTCTTTCCCATCACCTCTTTTTTGGTTAATTAATTTTCCTGTCTCTGCTCCAGAAAATACCATAAAGGCCAGGGCATTAATGAATCAGTACTGAGTGTTTCCATGGCTGGACAGCCATGTTGTGGTTGTGCTGATGACCAAGGCGGCAGCTGCAGCCGTGTGTAGCCAGAGCACGGACATTCTGTCAGCTCAGTCCGGACAAGGGTGATCTCCGAAATATTAAGAGTAAGCGCTACCTCCCACCTACTGACTGCGGGGACAGGAGTTTGCAGGCAGCCCTGGGAAGGAAGTCAGGCAGAGTGCTGGGACTGAGAGCTGGCAGACTTGTCTGGAGCATTCGAGAAGGGAGGAAAAGTTCTCTGATGTGCGGTTGCTTGAACCTTGTTTTCTTATACACTGTAGAAAGCCAGGCCATGCCACTACTGCAGCTCAGTTTTTCCTGACATGAAAGTTTTGGTCATTTGTTTTGAGTTATATACCTACTACATGAGTATTTGTATTGTTATAGAATATCTCCAATCCCCCCCCATATGCATTGTTTCTTCCCTTCCCACAAATTAGATCATCAATAAATAGCTTGCTGTGTACCTTACTAGTTAAATGACTTGTTTTCTCCCTTCCTAACTCTTAGGACAAGCCAGGGCACACAGAAGTACAGTAAACTTTCATTGTCAAATTCATGTATTGATCCTTAAAAACATCTTCCCACTGCAAACATAAAATAATACATGAGAAGTGTGAACATCTCTTTTAACACTTAAAAAACTTTGAAAGAGTTTTACTCACTTTTATCATTATTATTTTTGTGTTGGCTTTGGCTTTAGCAATTAATGATATTAAAAACAACTTCTCATGGATTAAACTCTATATTTGCAAACTTGAGGTTTAGGTTTTTCTCTTGAAGACTATCAAAGGCGGCCTTGTCCTGGCAATGAAAGGGGGGGGGGAAGAAAGGAAAATTAACTGGAGAACAGATAGACCCCCTAGATTACATGGTTGGCTCAAAGAACATAGGTGAGTATGGGAGACACCCAATTTTTCATTTCATGGATAATAACTGTTTAACAGGGGTTTATTTTAATCTCTTTCAGCCTTCTGTAAAAAAAAAATTGTAGCCATTGATCCCTCATTTTCCCCTTACATTGTTATGAGATACTCGAATAAAAAAATAATAAAAAAAAACAGTCACTGTTAGCAAGCCCATGTGGCTCATGGAAAGAAAGTACAAATAAGCAATGTCAAATCCAAGAACAAATGAAAAATACTTACAGTTGCTATTTGGTATTTTCTTGTCCTTATCAATGTTTCTCCACTCCAAACTCTAGGGTCATTGGGCACTGCTGATTTGGGACAGTTGGTGCTGCCTTCTTAACCATCCTGCCTTGGTGCTTCTCCCCATCCTTGGCTAATAGGATTAATCACTCCTCCTTACCGCATAGATCCAGCCCAGACCGAGACTTCCCCTTCCCTCACATGTCACAGGTGCAGCAGGTATCTTGTTCCCGTTTTTGGAATAAAAAAAGAGAGGTTCGGAGGTTGTTTGCCCAGGAACATACAAGGAATCTTTCTGGGGGCACTGAGATGAGAAGAAACCCACCTGTCTGGCTTTGGTCAGTGGTAGGAGAATAAAAGTCAGGTGGGACAGAGAATTAAAGTGATAGAATTCTGGCAGCTTTGTAGCAACACGGACTCCAGTTTTGCTGGGAATCTGTAACTAGATCAGCTATTGCCTGGTCCAGGTTTGAGCCAATTTTAACACCTGCTATCTAGCTGTATCTCTGCAGAAACCTAACCCCCACCCCACCTCACCCGCCAAAAAGAACAATGACCCAACACCTCCCAGGAGCAACTGAATCAGCATCTCTGGGGAGAGGGCATGGGCATGGGAATGGAATTATTATGTATTTCACTCTCTGAAGCAATTCATTTACACAGCTAGGGTTGAGAACCCCTGAGTCCTAACTGAGGGAAAATGGCTAACCAGGGCAGCAAAAGCAATCCCTGTTCCTGTGCCTGAGTGGGCCATAAGTGCTGAGAGCATCATGGAGAGCAGTGGTTCTCAACCTTTCTAATGCCAAGACCCTTTAATACAGTTCCTCATGTGGTAGTGACCCCCAATCATAAAATTATTTTCGTTGCTACCTCATAACTATAATTTTGCTACTGTTATGAATCATAATGTAAATATCTGTGTTTTCTGATGGTCTTAGGCTCTACAGCAGTGGTTCTCAACCTGTGGTTGGGGGTCACCACAACCTGAGGAACTGTATTAAAGGGTTGCAGTTTTAGAAAGGTTGAGAACCCCTGATGTAGAGGGTTCTGCTGCTTAGAGGAGCAGACACACCTCAGCTGCCTGTGATGGCGAGGAGTTTCCCAGCTCCCGGCCAGCGCCTTTCGCCTTTAGATTGAAACAGCCCCCGTGACTTCCCTGCAGATACTGTGGCTCCTGTGACTTGCAGATTTTACAAAATCAGATGAAATGTTCTAGGTAAACAGGATGTGCTCTCCCAGGGCCAAGTGACCGTGGGAGGTTATAGATTTTACACAGTGTCGCTTTAACACGTTTTGTCCTGATTCCAAGAAAAAGGGGAAAAGAAATAGTAATTATGCTTTGCTGATTTGCCACTTTCTCTGTTGACCTAAAAATGGGTAGACAATAAATCAGGGCTGCTTTTGAATCATAAAATGTGGCCCTGGAACCTCTCCACCCCGACATTTCTTGATATAATTTAAGTTCATCGGTGTAATTGTTGCCTCCTCTACAAAGGCACTGGGAGGCCCCTCTCAGCTTCTCTGAGTCTCTCTCTTCTTCTCCCCTCCCCAACCCCCCGTGCCTGTGAGTTTGGGCACAGAATAGGTGCTGCAGGAAAGGCTTGTTGGGTGAAAAGTGTGGTTGGCTGTGGGTACATTGTGAATTCACGAGTTAGTTACCAGCTCAGCATTTCAGCCCATATTGTATGACTCTGGTTGTGATGGTTAAAATAATTAGAACATTGCCTATTTCTTAAAGGTAATACAAGAGTAAAATTTTTTAAATCACAGCATAGTGCAGGAATCTCCATAGGAGAGACTTGCTATCGAATTAAAAAGACAAAATAATCCTTTCCTTTAAGCTTATACTCTTACTGGGAGGAAAGGCTTAGGCATTGGAAAATTTCATAACAGGCAATAATTACTGAATGTGGTCAGTGTTCAATGCTCTATAAAGATGAACTCATTTAGTTATTCCAATCATCCTATACCTCAGCTGCTATTCTAATCCCTGTTTTTTAGAGGAGGGTACACAATTCTAAATAAGGTGTCTGAGACACACACAGCTAGCAAGTAGGAGAATCAGGGTCTGACCTGAGTCCACGCACTCATTACCATGCTGTGCTGGAAATCCACAACAGTTCTGTAGAAAGACCTGCATGGCGGGGCAGAGGAGTATCTGAGGAGGGAAACGCAGTTTATTCCCGAGAAAGATGAATCGCTGGGAAAGAAAAGAGGCAGCATGCTCTAAAGGTGAGGAGTTCAGACTTTGGCAGCAGACTCAGCTACTTACTGTGCGACCTGCATATGTTCTTTCACTTATCCAAACCTGAGTTTCTTCACCTATAAAATGGGGATAATGTAGCTCTAACAATAGAGGGTTGGAAGAATTAAATGAGCTTAGTACATATACAGTGCTGAGCCTGATGCCTGACACAGAGCGAGGGCTTGATAAATGATAGTAATTATTGTTACAATGCAAGGTAAGGCTCAAAAAGGAGGAATAAAGCAGTCCAGTTGCCAAGAGTGGTATAGAAAAAGCTGAGAGATAGCAATCCATTCAATCAGTTATTATTAATACGTATGGCATATTTTGCAAAGGAGGGTACACTATAAGCTTGTGAGCAGGTCAGCCTGCTCTGTATCCAAGTGCTATGGAGGAAAATGTGGCACATCTGGGTTTACATGAGGTTGTGGTGATCATGCTTGCCAGGTGAATTGGCTCAAATGTTCTCTGGGCATTTGAGATTTAATGTAGTATAGTAGCAATCTATGAAAATGAAATAGAAAAAAAAACCCCACAAATTAATCATTCTGTGCTATGATTGGTTATAGAGCAGAGAAGAGAGGAGGGAGAGGGCCCATTGAGGAGATTCCTACAGTCATCCAGGTGTGAGATGACAATGTCCAAACCAGTGTTGTGGCCCAGGAAAAGCTAGCAGCAGTGAGTCATGAACAAGACTTAGTGACTGGATGGCTTAGTGCCCCCACTCGTACCCTCAATTCTTGTGTCTAAGGACACTTGTGGAGGTTGTGAGCCAGGAAACTGGGAAGAAAGTCAGCCATTGGTAAATCTGAATACAGGTAGGTTAGCAGACAGCACTGGGAGAGAAGGGGGCATGTTCAGTGTTAGATGGGTTGAATTTAGACTTAGTTGGAAATAGCACAGTTGGAAAGAAGCTCTGGGTGGAAATACAGTTTTGGGAATTGTCACATAAATTGTTAATTAAAACAGTGGTAGTGGACAAGGTTCCTAAGAGAAAGGGTGTCCATAGAGATAAGCCCCGGATCCAGGAGAGATTTCGGCAGGTTCACAGTGAAGCACTGGTAGAATGAGGAGGACAGAATCACAGAAGGAAGAGGGAAAGGAGCAAAAAGAGGAGCGATGAGACTCAGGAGAGGAAAAGGGGTCACGGGGAAGGAGGAGGATACTACTATGTGGTATCAGAAACCAAGGAGTAGGAGGACCAGTGAAGAATGCTATTGGGTTTGTCTTTATAAAATTCTCTCATAATGAAGAGAAAACTAAAGTGAGGATGTCCAGATGAAGGAAATCATGGAATGGCCATGACTTCTCAGAGTACTTCTTTCATTTTGAGTAGTGCACACACATCAGTCTTAAAGTCAAACAAAATCCCTAAGAGCGAAATGAAAATTTCAGAGACATGAAGTCAGTAGTAAAGGACACCAAGCCCTGGTCTGGAGGCATGGAGCAGACCGGGGCTGTGAAGGAAGAAACAGAGAGCTAAGATGGCCCTACTAATTATTAAGCAGTTGGGATATTTTTTAAAAATATATTTTATTGATATTTTACAGAGAGAAAGGGAGAGCGACAGAGAGCTAGAAACGTCGATGAGAGAGAAACATCGACCAGCTGCCTCTTGCACACCCCCTACCGGGGATGTGCCCGCAACCAATGTACATGCCCTTGGCCGGAATCGAACCCGGGACCTTTCAGTCCGCATACTGACACTCTACCACTGAGCCAAACCAGTTTCGGCCAGTTGGGATATTTTAAACCATGCAGTAACTCCTTCCCTGAGCCTGGAGGATTCCCTCCCCACCTCCGTTTCGGCCACTGTGGACCCTCCCACAGACCTCTCCACTGTCTAGCTAGCCCCAGGCCCCTGCTCCTGCACAGAGACAGCTCTGATTGGTCCATTATGATGATTGTGAAAATACTCCAGTGTTATTTTGGCTCTCGTCTAACCAAGAACCACCGAACTGTAAGGCTTGGCCTCACACCCAAACCCTCTGATGCTCTCTGCAGCACTGCAGACAGCCACGGGCTCCCCACCGGGGCAACTGGAACTCACCCCAGCATTGTTTGACCAGGGCTGAGGGAGACCCCTCTGTGGTAAATGAAAGTAGCAAGACACATGAGATAAGATCAGAGTAAGGAACTCAGTGTTTTCACAAAGATGGCAATCTCTGCTTAAAGGTTAAAATCTTCCAGAGATTTACAGCAAGGACAGAAGGATAAAAGGTTATCAAGGCTGCACACATGTGTGGTGTGTTTTGGAAAACTTGACCCCATTGTGTACAAACAAATGTCCCTCTGTAATCTGATAGCGCTGAGCCACCCAGCACAATGCTGCTGCAGGGCCTTATTTCAAGGCAAAGGAAAACGAAATAGAAAAAACATTTCAAGGAAGGCCTTTAATTGGTATTGTGTTTCGGGTTTGTGTTAAATAAATGTTTAGCTTATAGTTCTGCATGTGTGAGGGATGAATCATCTAATTAAATAAGGTCCACAAAGATAAGTCTACTACCTCTGTGGTTGAAAATACAGAGCTATGAAGGCAGGCTCTTAAAGCTGTACTTGAGGATTTTTCATCTGTACATCTACAATCCAGAAGGGTGGCTATTGATGACACTCTGTCCTTATTGCAATCCTGTGCCTCGTGGAGATGAACAAAGAATCACTCTAAAATTTGCAATGAAAATCCTCTTGAAATTTGGTATTACCACCCGTCATTGAGAGAAACCCTGCTTTAAATTATCCTCTAATAGTAGGATGATATATGTGCATATCTATTTGCAATCTCTCCATTAATCTCTGTTTGGATTCAGAAATACCTGTTTAAAACATAGCCACTTGAGTATATGTCTATGCCCTTGAACATAGGGAAATATGCCTTTGGCTTGTTTCAAAGAATATAATAACTTATCTAGTTAGCCAGCCACAGGCCAAGGTTTAGTAAGAGGCATGGCTTCTTTTGATATTGTCCTAGTATGCAGTGCAGTTAGTTCTTCTCTAAAAGGAAAGCCATGCATATAATTGTGTGGCATCAAGGTTAAGCAGCTTATACCTGGGATGAGCCTCACTCTTTTTCTCTTCCACCTTGCAACCAGATTTCTTGAGTGTTATGTGCTCATCATCTTCAAATTCTCACCTCCTACACTCTGCAACTTTTCCCAATATAATTTCCTCCCCCATCACCCTAATGAGATTCCTTCTTAGTAAGAACATAGTATCCCTCCAAATCGAATGGGCAGTCTCAGTCCTCCCCTTAGCAGACCTCTCATCACTGTTGGACATGGTCTACCACATTCTGCTCCTTGAAAATTTGACCTTCCTTGGTTCCAGCCTTTCTTCTAGCCTTGTTTCCCTCCTGCCTCTCTGGTCTCTCATTCCCAAACATCCTGACTCAATCATCTTCCTTGAACAGAGATTTGGTGGTTGAAATTCTGTGGGCCTTGGTTGTAGGTCTTCTCTGCTTTCTCTACTTTCTTCCTAATCACTCCTGTGATTACAATTACAAGGCTTCTCTGCCTAGCTTCTGCTCATCTCACCAGTCCGATCTCATACCATGCTCTGCTTCCTTTTGGAGTCCCAGCCACTCTGACCTGCTTACAGCAACTTGATTGTGCCACGTGTTTTCCCACTGCAGGGCCTTTGCACACAATCTTCTTTCTTTCTGGAATCTTCTCCTTCTTTTCCCTCCAACTGCCCCTTTTCTTTTTAGCTCATTCCAACTCATGTTTCAGATTTCAGCTCAATTAAATACTTCCTCTAGGATACTTCCACAAGTTCCTAAGGCTGGGTCATATTCTTCTCTTAATAGGATTGTTAGACAGTTCATGACAGTGGTTAAAATGATGGCTTCTGGAGTTAAACTTCCAAGGTTCAAATTCTGGCTTTGCCCCTTACCAGCTGTGCAATTTAGGGAAATTAACCACTCTGTGGCTCAGTTAATTTGACATCATACTATAAATTAGATATTATCCTAGAATCACTCCTAGGAATTGTTGTGAGGATTAAAAATTTTGCCCTAGCTAGTTTGGCTCAGTTGATAGAGCATCAGCCTGTGGACTAAAGGTTCCCATGTTCAATTCTGGTCAAGGGCACATGCCCAGATTGTGGGTTCAGTCCCCAATGGGGGCTTATAGGAGGCAGCCGATCAATGATTCTCATCATTGATGTTTCTATCTCTCTCTCCCTTTCCCTTCCTCTCTGAAATCAATATATATATATATATATATATATATATATATATATATATATATATATAATTTCACACAGTCAGTGCTCTAATCAGTGTCTGGTACATAGTGAATGCTAAGTAAATATTAGTATTATGATTATCTTTCTTGATAGCACTTTCACAGTAATAATTACACAATAAACTAAGTAATCTATAGTGTGGGTCTCTCGTCTTTAATAAAGCTCATCTATTTAATTAGACTCTAAATTTCATGGGGACAGAGACCATTCTCTTGTTTTCTGCTGTTCCCCATGCACTTAGCAAAGCAACTTGGCACTTAGTAGGATTTTATAAATGTTTGTTCAGTGAATACTTGGGTGATCGGATAAATAGACTTGCTTTATATAATACTTTACAACAATAAATATAATGTGAGGAGGAAGGGTGAGAGTCTAGATAAAGTGGGTGCTTAGAGGAAGTGGGTACTGTTTATAGCTGAGCAGATCATGGGATTTATTGCCTGGACATTGAAGAGAGGATAAATTTTGAGTATGCAGTGATTATTCTGGGCTAAGGAGCAGGGAAAAGTGGAGATTAACAAATCATGTAAATGCAGACTTATTTTGTTTTAGCCAAACACTGACAAATACTTTGACAATAATAATTACTACCCCTCCCACTGTGACCCAAATTAATTCTCAAGTATTAGTTTTGTAATTTTACTTTGCGTGAACACTGAACATCTCTTGCACTATTTTAAATTATGGAAAAGCAACCAGCTCCAGTAATGAAAATATAATCGATGCCTTTTAAATATACCAGCTCTGAAAAATAAAATTCAGGCCACGGAGGGCCTTGATATGAGTGAAAGTGATTGTCTTTATTCTGAAGGCAATGGGGATATAAATAGAAGGTAAAATGAGATCTGGAAAATCAACCTTGTGCTCTTGTAGACAATGGGGCAGAGAGGAAAGGAATGGAAGCCATTGAAATGGTGTGCATGGCAGGCAGTGAGGGCCTGGGCCGTGTAGTCAGAGGTAGGTTGTTAAAAGTGGTTGGATAAATATAATAGATAGTTATGATTAGATTCAGAAGCCTAAGTGAGGTTACACTGGATTTGAAAAATTATAAGAAATTTTAGACTCTTTGAACAGTAATAGGGCCTTCAGAGGCCAACTCTTACATCCCAAATTTGAAATCATGGATTTGCAGGTAACAAAACAGAGATGTAAAGTGACTTGCCCTAAGTCACACAGTTAATTGGTGGCAAAGTGGGGCTAGAACTTATGTTTCCAGTTGCCTGGTCTAGTGTCCATATAGAGAAAGTTTTCCATTTATTCTTATTGCTATCCCACCAAGAAGATCTCATAGGCCAAATAGTACATATCCCCAGTAGTATAGATTGCTTGCTTTTTAATTTTGCCATTACCACATATCAGCTATGTGGCCTTGTAGAGTTATTCTTCCTTCCAACATTCCATTTCCATATCTGAAAAGTAGTGATGATTTAGTGGTACCATAGGATCGCTGACAGGGTTAAATGACATAAGCCTTGGAGAGAGCTGAGCACCATGCCTGGAGCATAGTGAGCTCCCAGTAAATGATAGGGATCATCGTCATCATCATCATCATCATCATCACTAACAATTACTATCCACAATCCTATTATAAATAGCTTGCCTGACTCCAGAATAATAGTATTGTCTAGAATTTTAAGAATCCTTGATTGATCTCTTGAATCCTGACTGATTCAACCCCCAGTTGCATTTGAGACACAAAGATCTTGGTAGGCCTTAGTTTTCTCATTTCAAAAAATAAAGTGTGTGTGTCATGGGGTTGGGAAGCTTGAATTAGAAATGAATTCTAACTTGTCTTCCAATTCTGATGGTATGTTTTTATGCTCTGACCAGACATACCAAGAATGCATTTTTCAATTTTCATAAAGCATATCCAGAATAAACAATAAATGTTAAGCAATATACCAGAGTAAGTGACCGTGTTGACTCCAAAGTTCAACAAACATCTTCCTAACTCCCATGTTTAGCATTTTTAAAAATTAAAAGAGGTAATTTAAAAAATTCTATGAGCCGAAACTGGTTTGGCTCAGTGGTAGAGCGTCGGTCTGCGGACTGGAAGGTCCCGGGTTTGATTCCGGTCAAGGGCATGTACATTGGTTGCGGGCATATCCCAGGTGGGGGGTGTGCAGGAGGCAGCTGGTCGATGTTTCTCTCTCATCGATGTTTTTAGCTCTCTATCTCTCTCCCTTCCTCTCTGTAATAAAATATATTTTAAAAATTCTATGAGTATGCTAGACTATGGCTTAAATAGAAGAAATTAATTTTCACACCATTCTGGAGCTTAGAATTCTAAAATCAAGGTGTTGACAGGGTTGATTTCTTCAGAGGCCTCTCTCCTTGGCTCATAGATGGCCATCTTCTACTGGTGTGTTCACATGGTCCTTCTTTGTGTTTATCTGGTCTTAATCTCTTCTTATAAGGTCACTAGTCATATTGGATTAGGGTCCACCCTAATGACCTCATTTTAGTTAATTACCCCTTTAAAGACCCTTTCTCTAAAGAAGGTCACATTCTGGGGCATTGGGATTTAGGATTTCAACACATCAATTTTGGAGAGACACAACTCAGCCCATATCAAATTTCAACTATGACCAAGCCCTTTTGTGCTTCCTGGGCATGATCGCTAATCTTTCTGACAATTATGCAAAATGAGTACTGTGACCCTCATTATTCACATCAGGAAACTCTCATCATTCACGCCAGGAAACTGAGGCTCAGTGAGGTTAAATGCCTGGACCCTAGTTATTAAGTGGTGGAGCTGAAGTCAGAACACAAGCCTGTTTGGCATCAAAGCTGCTATTCTTTCCACTACAGGAAAAGGGGAATCAAACCTGAGCCCAAGACCATCAAATTCATCTTCTTTCCAAGTTAGAGCTGCAATCACTCTGCTCAGGAGAACAATGTCCTCCTGAGGACCCCGCTGAGCCCATGTCACAAGCTGCTCAAGGGAACTTGCACAAGTGGCTCACAAGACTGCTAAACACCACCCTTTGGGCTGTTTTGTTCCCTTTGAAACAGAGCTGCTTCTGCTTATGTGGCTCCTTTTCTGCCTGAAATTCTTTCTTTCTCCATTAGACATTGAAGTATTGCCCATCCTTCAGGGTCTGGCTAGTGACCCTGGTCATTCCGAAGCTCATCCAAGGTCCCCCTGTCCTTAACTTCTGTCATGCTTATCACGTGCACATTACATGTCACTTTGGCCAAAGACCAACTTGGGGGCGCATCTGACTCTGCTACCTCCTAGCTATGTGGCCTGGGTAGGTTCTGTAACCTGTCTGGGTCTTTGATATTTTCTCATCTCTGGATTAGAATTAAAATGCCTACCTTATAAAGTTATTGGGAGAGATAAATGAGTTGACATATTTATTGTACTTAGCACTGTGCCTGATATATAGTAGGCATTTAGTGAAAGTGTATCTTTCAAGCTTGCTTCCTTTTAATTTATATTTCTTTAACCTTATGTTTCATGTCTTCCCAACAAGATTAAGGGCTTCTCAGGGGCAAGGACCAGGAGTCATTTCAATTTGTGAACGCATAGCACAATTTTTGGCCAATAAAAAGTAGCCTGTATTCGTTGGTCCAGAAGTGCTCAACACATTTGACACTATTTGAGATATAGAAGACAAACTCACAAAAGAGAGTTTCAGACAGAGAGCAGCATAAGCAGAGGCAGCTACTATCTCCATTTCAAAGGGAACAAAGCAGCCCAAAGGGTGATGGTTACCAGTCCCAAGAGCCATGGTGGCTTCTGTTCTATATCTCATGTAGACTATTGGATTGCATCAAAACCGTTATGTGGATCACCTCTGAGTCCATACTTCCATTCATCCATTCATTCATCCACTGCTGACTTATTACCTCTTAAATGCATACCCCTGAAGATTCTGTTTCCACATAGTTTCTTTAGTAGAGGGAGAGCTATAGGTTGGTGATGGGAAGGACCAGGGGTGTGCAGAGAAATGTGGAACGGAAGGTTAAAGATGTGGATCTGGAGATCTCATGTATCAGAAACAGGTGGTGTAGACACCGACTCTCAGCTCCCATCCCCCAGAAATTCTGACTTAATTGCTCTGGGATGATATTGAAACAACAAACAAAAGAAACGCCCTAGGTGTTGGTTCTGATGCACAGCCAGGGATAAAAACCACTGAAGCAGATGCTACACAAATGCTCCAGGAAACTTCCTTCCCGGGTGGTGGTACCTGGCAGGCTCTAGGAGTGTCTGTGTGCTGACCTGGAGCTAGGAGCAGAGCCTTGGGCTGGAGGAAGGGGGAGGCACCGGGCAGAGGCTGATCAAACATGGGCTCTCTTCCACCTCTTACCTTCCTAGTTCCCAAGAGTAGAGTAACTAGACTGGACTCCCCAGGGAGAGGGGCCAAGGATTGCAGGAGAGCCCGGAAGGCAGAGCTGTGTAGAGCTTAGGAAGTAAATCATTACCAGGGAGAATCCCACCACTGCCCTATTTAGAAATAGCTTCGAGTCACAATTTGATGATGACCTCACAGATGTGATCATTTTGTGAATAGGCTTTGACAAACCCATTTACTCCTTTTCCTACTCCCAGTCTGGGTAGGTCAAGGCTGATGAAGTGTTTCCAGAACAGCAGTTGATCTTAAGCATTGGCCATTTCAGAGATTTGGGAGAACTGTTTCCTGTCACGTTTCAGGCCCATTTCACAATGACAGCTCCTGCAGGAGAACGTCCTTAGAGACTGCTCCAAGGAACCCACACCCTCATCCTCCCAATGCCAGCTGCTGAGAATCCCGATGACTATTCCTGGCATCTGATGTCAGGGTGCTTGACTCCCCTCTCCCTAACTCCAGGAACAGGAAAATAGAGTCAGAGGAGGCCAGGAAGTTGGTCATCACCATAGGGTTAGATCATATTTCCCAGTTTTTTTCTAAGACACAGCCGGCTCATTTAGGTTGGTGAGTTTTAGTACAGAATGTTCAGGACTTATCATTTTAAAAGAGAAAGAAATCGGGAGTGATATCAGATCATTTTCTCTCTCTTGCTGCTCATCTCTGTATCTCTTAGTGGTCATCTGTCCTTAACTCCAGGAATTTGGAGTAAACAAGAACCTTTAAGGGATTTATGACTAAGGGATCGCTACCGAAGACACATTTGCCATGGATATGGGATAATGCTCTTCACTTTTCACTGGATAAATTTGGATCTTTGCCTCCATCAGCCAAGTGAAAGATATTCTACTGCTTTTCTCACAATCAAGAATAGCTTTGAGCTAGAGGTTTAGGTAAGACAAATGTGTCTTCAGGTTTCCTCCCATATGTAGTAGCAACCTCAAAAGCTGGCCGGATCTTCAGCCGGTATCACTGTTCTGATTGGTCAGGCCTATGACATACTGGTTGTCACATATTTTGAAATTGTCTTTCTCTCAAAGGGGTGGAATTCTCCTTGCAGGTGGTGAACCCCTCACCTGTGCTGTGTGACTGATGTCTGCACACAGCGGTCATCACTCTTCTGCATCCAGGGAACCTCCTCCCCACAGTGGGGTCCTCCCTACTTCTCTATTTCTATTGACCTGTGATTTTGTTGTCACCAAATACTTCTATTGAGTAAAGAATGTTGATTTAGTCAAGAGCTGTCCTGGGGAAGGCTGGGGAGGATGGGGACAGTGTATACTAGTGGATGGTGGACTATTCAGAAGGACGAGGTATAGCCACTTAGGGAGATTATAATTCTTGCTAACTCAATGAAAAGCCAGCATTGGAGAATGGTGGAAAGATATGGAGTCAGCTTGGGTCCTTCTAATACCCGAGTCCCTCCATGGTGTCACAAATTAAGGGAGGTTCATTAACCATTCGTTTACTAAGTCTAATCCCCTGATTAACTGCCTTAGTATGGAACCAGCCAACACTAAGTTGGTTGGGGCCTAAAAAAAATTAGGTTGCCTCCTACATACTCCATTCATCCTGGGAACAGTTGCTATCATGACACTGAACCAGTCTGCCCAATATCTACAAAAGCCCACACTCTTTCAACGAGGGAGAAAAAAACCTCAGGTAGAGAACTGAGCAATGAGTTGCTATGATTTCTCATCAGCAGACGCATCTGACCTCAAATATCTGTTCCTGTAACCCAAATTGCAAAGCGTTTTCCAAAAACCATCAAGTTGCAGGTTTTAAAAATGTATTTGATTGCCAGGTTTGCCAATTGGGTCAGTTTTCCAAGGCCTTATACTTTCCGCTTTTCTACTGGGGAAAAGGAAAAGGAGGCAGCTGGCAGCTGGTGATTGAAACACAATTCTCTCTGGCATGTAAGTGTTGGCAGTCGTTTCTGTGTTATCTTGGCCACGGCTGTCTGGCAATTTCTGCAGTGCCTGGGCGAAAGACTGCCCTTCCTGATGGTTGCCCTCTGGATTCCACCAGCAGTCAGGGTGAAAATCACAGCTGACTGCGGCCCTGGAGCTCTTTATGGCTTTTAGTTGCATTTGAGTCTCAGAAAAGTCTGTGAGAGAATTAGAGGAGGTGTAATTATCCCCATATCGCAGATGGGGGAAACTAAGACTCAGTTAACCAACTTATTCGAGGAAACACAGCTAGTTTATAGTACCGTAATTCTGGATCCTAATCCCTATCCATTTCTTAGTCCTGTGCTCTTTTCAGAACACATGGACATAGGAAAGTCAGTAAGGAAAAGAGTTTCTACAGGCAGTTTCTCCTGGGATTTGGGATTCTTCCATCTGATAGTCTACTTTTTAATTGCCATAGTAAGTAATCTGGTCACCTAAAAACTTTGTTTTCATCACCATCATTATAAAAAGATTGCTATCAAAAATCAATACATAGGCATAAGGCCATGGACAATAGTTTGGGGAAGACCTGGGGAGAGGACAGGAGTGAGATGGAGTCGGGGAGGGGAGTCAGTACTTTTAACAATAAAGATAAATTTAAAAATTATAATAAAATAAAATTATAAGGAAAAGAACAAATAATAAAATAAAAGCAATAGAAAATTTGCAAGGGGCAACAAAAATCAATACACAGGATGGGGCATATTATAATGTTAATATTCTATACTACCTATTATGAGACTATAAAATACAACTTAAAATTTTATGGTTTAATTCTAGGATTTTCTATACTATGGGTCATGAAGTCAATTTAATAAAAAATTAAATTAAAAAAGAAAAGAAAAAATAACGTTAGACTAGAATTAAAAATATCAGTGTTGCATATAACAAAAGTTAAGTATTAATTTCTAATCCTTTTGTTTTTATATTATGGTTAAAATTATTGGATTTTAAGGTTAAAATTATTTTCTATTAAATAGTCTTTCCCTTTTTCTTATTTTCCCTCTTTTTCCTCTTTCTCTTTTCTTGTTCCTTATCTCTCTCCTTCATTATGTATAAAGAAAATCTACCCCAAAGTCTGCCACCTTTGTCCTATTTAGAGGTATCATCGCCCATCCTCCCCAGCCCTCATCCTGCCTCACATTTCCTTGCCCAAGGGTCTGGAGCAGAGGCTGTTCTCAAGAGTAGATACCTCAATGCACCTCCTTTCTCTGCTGAAAAGGTCCTTTTGTAGCGTGACCTTTGAGATAGGGTTTTCAAGTTCTCTCCATGCTTTATAAATAACTTGCTCTACCTCTAAACCACCACATTTCCATTTCAGGCAAAGCAACTCAAACTTGAAGAAATGAAACATCCAGGGAGAACCACATTGTGTTTCGTGGTCCTTGTGATTTATTCTTCCCAAGTCATAGCGGCCTGGAATATAGAGTCTACTGTCCATCCTTTGGTGAGTAAATCCACGTCTGCTGTATTTTTCCTTGTCACATTTTTCTGATATCCTGGGAATATCACAGATGGAAATGGCTTTAAAAAATTTTTAAGGTCTGTGAGAAAATGGGGGTAGGATAGGTAAACCTAAATGGCCAGTAGTGTATCTACTCATGGGTGACAACTTGTCTTGCTCTGAAATCCCCCAGTCTTCCCTTTGTAACTAAACTGCCACCTCTAGGTCTGAAGCTATCCTCTGAGAAACTGACAACAGTGACTGTAAGGCAGATTTTGAGGATTGAAAAGAATGGGGGTTCTCAAAGGTTACCCAGGTAGTCTTGTCTTTGGGAAGTTAATGGGAGTTTTTCCTAACTTAATAATAAGTGCTGTCTTCTTACTTTTTTTTCTTTTGGACATTATTGGATTATTCCTTCCTTAGCTTACTCCATGTACCAGAGACAGAGTGTGTTAGGGGCTATGAGTCTTGGGAGATTAATGTAATTCTCTCTGTGTTTCAGCTTCTTCCCCAATAAAACAATGATAATGGTGGCACTGATTTCCTATGGCTGCTTGGAGAATTAAAATAATTAATATTTATAAGCTGCCTTAGAATAGTGCCTGGCACATATTAAATACTGTAGCACTGTTTGCTATTATTATTTCTTCTACTATAATGTGCTTTTTTCCCTGATGATTTTTAAGAAGATATTTTAGTGCTACTCTATTTAGTCTGTCGCCATTGTTATGGCTTCATTGGTTGATGTTAGCATTGGAGATGTCTCTTTTTGCTATGCTTTTAATTCGTTGTCCATCCTGTCTTTGTACTGTGTTCGCCTGATCTTGGTCCTTTATTTTTTGTTTAACTTTTAATATATCACTTTGCCTTAATAGTTCTTTTATAAACAACATATGTTTAATAGTTTTCCCCCCCATTTAAATCAAACCGGAGTAAACCCGACTTTGTGGTATATAATTTATTCACGTTAATGTCATATTTAAAATGCTTGGTCCTACTTTGAGGATTTTGTTTTATGACTTTATGTACTTCCTATTTTCTGTTTTCATCATTTCACCTAGGTTTTCTTTGTCTTTTTTTTTTTTTATGTCTCTCATGATGTGAGCAGTATACTTTGTGTGCAGAGTATGCCCTGATGATTTTGTGCAGCAGTGTGCACATATATGGTACAGAGGGAGATGCTTACATTTCCTGTGGATTCACAGCTTCAGTGCAGAGTTCTAGTTATCCCCAGGCACGTGGGGAGAAAGCCAAAGCCTGAGGGGATCACAGTAATGGGGTTAGCTTTTCCTCTGCTCCAGGGTCCTAGTGCCCTCCCATTGTGCCAGATTGGCCCTCACTGCAGAGGCCCTAACAAAGCCTCTCCATCTGCCTGGTGACACAGGCTGTCTGGGGATAAGCCCCTGACTTCCAAGAGCTGCTAGTAGAATTTGAACTTGATCTTCCTGGAACGTCCCCTCCCTTCAAAAGCCCCACTCACCCATTTCCCACTAGATCTGCATTCAAGATATAATATCTTCATACAGCCCAAAGGCCAAAGAGCCCCATAGGAGAGATACACTTGAGCCCTTCTTATCAGCTTACATTGCTCTAAGCTGCCACTCAGCTTCCATGGCTGGCCTTCTATCATGTTAAATGCATAGTGATGAGCTTTAAAAAAACAATTATATCTTTTTAAATAAAATTCACCATTTTGACAATTTTTAGTTCAGTACTGTTAAATATACTCCCATGGACATGCAACCAATCTACAGAACTTTTCATCTTGCAAAACTGAAAATCTATACCTTATACATGGCAGCTCCCCGTTGTCCCCTTCCCTCAGCACCTGGCAACCACTGTTCTACTTCCTGTCTCTAATTTTGACTATTATAAGCACTTCCTATAAGTGGAATTGCATAGTATTTGTCTTTTGGTAACTGGCTTATTTCACCTAGCATAATGTCCTAAAACTGTATCTATGTGATTACATGCATCAGAATTTCCTTCCTTTCTTAAGACCGAATAATGATCCACTCTCAACTGTGGCCTCAGCCCTGAGTCTGAAGCCCAGCTCAGACCCTCACTAGCTTTGGAAAGAGTCACTTTTCTTTATCTTCCTTAACCTGTTTCCCCTACATGATAAGAGAATAAATAGTATCTCCTTATCAGTTGGTTGGGAGGATTAAATGTCGCACACAGGAATGCCTTAGCACAGTGATGTACACAGAGCAAGTACTTAAGATTTAGTAGTTATTTTTACTGTTCTAGTACAAATAAACCTGTGTTAATTACTATGCTTGTGCGAGGAGACATTCCAACAGGATTCTGGTTGAGATAATTATTTAATACTATGTCTGGGTGCACGGATTCCTGCACATTGAAAGGAAATTAATTAGAAGGTGGCCAGAGGGGCAGGACTGGCCCAGACGGGCCAGACGCACCCTGGAGCCTACCTCCCACAGTCCCTCCCTGGTCAGCCACGCTTGGGGTGTGCCGCGGCTCAGCTCGAAGGTCCTCTGCTCAGTGAGTGTGGTCCCTCCAGCAGGTGGGGTCTCTCGACTTGGCCTGGGGGATAAGGCCAAAGCTGGCTCTCTGACATCCCCAAGGGGTCCCAGATTGTGAGAGGGTGGTTCTCCGGTGACACACCCTGGAATAGGGTTCCTTCCTCTCTGGTTCTGGGTGTGTCACCCAAGAACCGCAGCTGCCAAGTCACTGCAGCTCAGCAGCTCCTGCGTTGAGTGTCTGCCCCCTGGTGGTCAGTGCGTGTCATAGCTACTGGTCAGACAGCCGCTTAGCCATATATATATATATATATATATATATATATATATATATAGAGAGAGAGAGAGAGAGAGAGAGAGAGAGAGAGAGAGAGGGAGGGAGAGAGAGAGAGGCAAAGATCTTAAATCTGGGATTCCATGTCAAGTCAAAAAAGAGTGAGGGACAGGGCCTTGACAAGGAGAAGTGAGATCTGGCGACAGCAGTGACCTTTAAGGACCCCTTATCATCAGGTTCCATGGGAATTTTCTTTCTAAACATGAAATTCACCTCTTATTCCTGACTGACTGTCTACACCCTCCTCCTCGGTTGTTTGTAAAGTCATGTGGAGCAGGTGGGGCATTTCCTGGAATCACTGACCTTGTGTCTGCTGGCTAAAGCTTGGCCGTCAGGAGATCCCCTTTGGAGGAGCTGGCCAGTGTCGCTCAGACACTTGTCTGGGAACTTCTAGGTGGGTAAGCCGAGGGAGGCCCGACTGGAGGCTCTGTTATCCCTTCTGCAGTAAACATTCATCTCAGCAGTGGGAGCCCCTGGCAGGATCTATGTTCCCTCATGAGTCCTCGGCACCCAAAGTTTAAAAAAAATGGCAAGTTCTGGAGTCTCAGAGGTCCTAGAACTGGGGTGACATGAGTACTCAGAAGGACAAAGCTGCCCCACCCCTTATGAGCCCCAGGCCAGCTGGACACACGGATGCACACCACAGCTAGAGATTTCACATGCATCTGGTGTGCCCCAGCCCAGTGTCTTCTACACACACACACACACACACACACACACACACACACACACACACAAACCTGCTAAATCAGATTGCAGAGAGGAGAGGCAAATAACCCTTATGCTCACAAAGGTTTCAAATACTTTGCATGAGAGCTTTGAAATGTATCTTCATTTTAGCAGATGGCTGCCAGCACCAATCTTTAACGCCACTGGGCAATGAGAAAATGACATCTCTACCAGGGACAGCTGACCAAAGGTCACCACTAATGGCCACCTTATCCCGGGCTGAGTCTACAATCCGCAGCCCATGAAGTGTGGACCTAGAGAGCCCCCCACACCCCATACCCAAGGCCAGGCCCCAGGGAGGAGGGAGGCAGGAATGCAGCGGAAGACCCTTCCCCTCCGCCTGGGCACAGGGCCAACGCAGGCTCCCGGGGAAGCCGGCAGGAACCAGCCCTGGGTGTGGACGCTCCTCCTTCTTGGGCTGGATCCTCATGTTCAGTGCAGCTGAAATAACCTCACGGCGATTGAAGGAGTATCTGGGCTTCTAAAATTCCAGTTGTCTCCCATCACTGCTCTAGTCACTCTTCAAGAACACTTATGATCTGTCAGGTACAGGTTCTCCCCAGCACCCATGGGTGTTAACTCGTCATCGGAAAGAAAGGAGATGGGAAGAGGCAGTAGAGAAAAAGTGCAAGGAAAAGACACAGTGGGTCCCTGAGACAAACCCACAATTTTCTGGAGAATCTCCTGATTAAATGATGCTTGGGTGGAATGATGCTGCAGAATTGGAGCCAGGCTAGCTATGTTCAAATCCTGACTCTGCTATTTAAGGGCTGTGTGACCTTCGCCAAGTTAATGGACCTCTCTGTGCCTGTGTAGTCTCATCAGTGAAATGTGGGGCATGGCAGTACCAGAGGCTGTCGTGAGCATTAAATAAGTCAGCATACATCGACTGCATAATAGTGTCTGGCACGGGGTGTTGAACACATCTTAGGAATTATTACCTTTGTTACTATTCTGATGTGAGATAACTAGAAAGTAACAGTAGACAACGCAGTTAGCAGAATGAGCTCTGCCTCTCGTGAGGTTCTTAGGTGTGTAGCGTTCATGGGAGAGACACTCCTCTGTGGGCAGGAGTTGTCTGGGAGACCTCATAAAGGCAGGACTCTTTTATTGACCTTAAAGGGAGTTTGGATTGGGAAGAACGTCCACAGGGAAATCCTCCCGGAGGCAGGCGTGAGCTCAGAGACCTGTTTCAGGTCAAGGTGTGGTGACCAGCTGTGGAGCTGGCATTGATCCCAACAGGAAGGCCAATCAATGTCAGTTCTTAAACCAGAAGCCGCATGATGACAGATGAGCTTTACAGAGACGCGGCAAGAGGCAGTGTGCAGGAGAGGTCCTTGGTCCATGGGAATGGTGCCCTCAGAACAATGTGAAGCCTTATCTCAGCATAGCATTTACTCTGTAAATGCTGTTGATTTATTAAGCATTTGACAATCTCCTGACACAAGCGATTTTTATCCCTATATTATAGGTGAGTACTTTTATCCCTATATCATAGGTGAGGCACAGAGAGGTTAAGTAACTTGCCCAAGGTCACACAGCCATTTTATGGCAGGGCTCAGATTTGAAGTCAATGTCTGCAGAGTCCTTGTTTTTAACTATTGTGCCTTGTCATGTAATTAACATTCATTAAGCGCTTACTATTATAGTTCGCTTAATTCTCATAACAATTCTATAAGATTAGTACCATAGTTATTCTGTTTAAAGAAAAGAAAACTGAGGCTCGGGGAGGACAAGTAAGTTCCTCAAAGTCACAAATAAATTTCTCAAAGTCGCATAGCTAGTCAGTGGCAAGGCTTTGTCCCCAGGCAGTCTGACTCTGGGGCCCTGCCACAGAAAGTGACCATTGGGAGAGAAAGGACCGGGCAGGAGAGAATAATTCCTAAGCATGGACGACCTAAGTGGCCCTAATGCTCCGTGGGGACAGGCGGAGTGCCAGGAAGAGGCCGTGAGACTTGTCAAAAAGGCCAAAGGAATGAGTCAGGGTTTCAGGCCTGGGCAAGTAGCACAAGTTGAGAACACCACGATTTATCCTTCTTGACAGGCCTCAAACTGCAGGAACCCTGGGAAGCTCAGACGCGGTGATGTCCGCTCCTGGAGCTAGAGACCGGTCCATAAAAAGTGAATCCCCAGGTCGCAGTACAGAGTCGAGTCCATGGCATTTTCCCGACCCCTGAGTTGCTGTTCGCCCCGCACTCACTCACTGGGCACAAGGTGCTCACCCCGAATCTGCAGCCCAAACTCAGCTCTAACACATGGGGCATGGGAGCAGAATGCCAGAGTGGAAAGACGTCTCTACCACTAATTAACGATTTTCTAAAATGCTCTTGCAGGGTCTCCAGGAGCATGAACTAGCAGAGGAGGAGCCACTGAGGCAGAAACGAGCGGGTATGTGAACTCTTTCTTGTCAATCACTTCTTGTGAGTCCATTAAATGATATTGGCTCTAACTTTTCCAAACACTGTGATCTACAATTCAGTCTCAATATCTAGAAGTAATTACAAAAAAAAACTCCATTCTTGCCAAAACAGGTTTGGCTCAGTGGATAGAGTGTTGGCCTGCGGACTGAAAGGTCCTGGGTTCAATTCCGGACAAGGGCGTGTACCCTGGTTGCGGGCACATCCCCGGTGGGGGGTGAGCAGGAGGCAGCTGATCAATCTTTCTCTCTCTTTGATGTTTCTAACTTTCTATCCCTCTCCTTCCCTCTCTGTAAAAAATCAATAAAATATTTTTTAAAACCTCTATTCTCTACCAAATGACATTATAGGAATCTTAGCAACATCCAGATGCCCCTTCCTCCTCCCACCGCCTGTGCCCCCATTTCCCCAGGTGCCCTCCACCTCCAAAAGCCTGCTTCTCCACCCTCAACCCTGCAGCCTTTCCTTTTGCCTTTTTTAAAAACAAACAAACAAACAAACAAACAAACTCTTTGATTCTCACTTATCACTTTATTTTCTGGATCTACTTAACCACTAGACTCAAGTCCTTCTCCTCTGTCTCCCACTCTAATTTTCCCACCAAACTTCAAAAACTAGTCTTGAAAATAGAGGGCTCTGCCCCTTGCAGGGTTGAGGGCAGTGAGAGCTGTAAACGCCTACGTGCACATAATCCTTGGGGCCCTGTCCCACCTGCAGGGCCTGGCGGGTGTCAGCGTACATCCGCAGGCTGGTTTTTCCTCGAACCAGATTCTCCTACTTTTCTCATGAGAACCTTTCAAAAGCATCATCCTGGCGCTTTTCTTTCCCTGCATGAAATTCTTCATGGGCTCCCAATTGAAGATAAAATCCAATTACCTGCTTGAGTCCTACTGGAGGGACCCTGCCTGCCTTTGCTACGTGTTCTATTCTTGTTCCCTTTCACCAGCCAGTGCCCTCCCCGCCCCCACCAACCTCCCCCCCCCCCTTACTTGTCCAAGGGACTCTGACTTAAGTCTCAGTTCACAGGGGTTCCTGCCATGTAAGGTCTTCCATCAAATCCCAGACAGGGTGGGGCTGCTTTCTGGGTTCCCACTGCCCTTGATACATTCCCGTAGCACAACTGTGTCCCAGTGCTTTGTCATTCTGCTTCCTGTTTGTCATCCCTGGTAGACATGAGCGCCCCTGAACTCTGAGAAACTCAAACACGGTGATGTCTTCCGCTCTGTCTCTGTATAGCTGCCCCTGTGTGAGTTCAGAGGATCCGTTCCTATTGTTGAGTCTGCTAGCCCTTGTCTACAGCAACTGGGTAGAAGGTGGAACGTCTTACCTCTGGCATTGTGAGCGGATAATTCTCCAGACCTGCTGTGACTCACTCTGCTCAGTTTCATGTTCTGGAAAACTAGCTGGGCTGCAGAAAGAAGGGAGTAGGCTGGTCAGAGGTCGGGGGGGGGGGGGGTGTCTGTTAGAGCCCTCACAGCGCAGCAACCAGACCCCACTGCTGTGAAACTAGAACTTGACCACATTTTATCAAGCTCTCAAAACCCTCATTGGAAGGTCATACCGCTGATAACTTTCTTTTCCTTCCCTTATTTTTCTTTTCTTTTTTCTTTTTTTTTCTCTTCTTCTTCTGCTTCTGTTTAACCTTGTTTCCTATCCCTATGGGATACCCACTCCCCCTTTCTGCCCTCCTTGCTTGAAGTGGTCTGCAGCGCAGATGGTACTTCCTGTGCTTTAAAAAGAGTATCAGCCGAAACCGGTTTGGCTCAGTGGATAGAGCGTCGCCCTGCGGACTGAAAGGTCCCGGGTTCCATTCCGATCAGGGGCATGTACCTTGGTTGTGGGCACATCCCCAGTAGGGGGTGTGCAGGAAGCAGCTGGTTGATGACTATCTCTCTCATGGATGTTTCTAACTCTCTGTCTCTCTCCCTTCCTCTCTGTAAAAAATCAATAAAAATATATATATTTTAAAAAGAGTATCATTATGGCTCTAGCCCATTAGGCTCAGTGGATAGAGCATGGGGTCCCAGGTTTGATTCTGCTCAAAGGCATGTACCGCCTTTGCAGGCTTGATCCCTGGCTCTGGTTCGATGCCTCTCTCTCATCAATGTTTCTCTCTCTGTCTCTCCCCCTCCCTTTCACTGTCTCTGCAAGTCAATGAAAAAGTATCCTCAGGTGAGGATTAATGAAAAAATTAAAATAAAAAAATAGTAAAATAAAAAGATCATCATTATGTCTACCCCCGCTTCCTGCCCCCCGTGACAGTCACAGGGCCACAGGTACCCCATGCAGTGCTTTGAAAGACTCTTCTTTTTAAAATCAAACTATTGCAGGGTGAGTTCTAGCTATAGGTTCCTGCCAGCTTCCTTTAGGTCTTGGCTTCCCGCTTCCCCGGGGGCAATGGGGGACCCACAGCTGTAAAAGTAACATCTTCCTGCACTTCCCGTGGCTGTTCGTGACCCATGGCAACGGCACGAGAGGTTGGCCCTTGGGGAGGAAACTGCTTCCACATCTAAGGGTTTGACATTCCACAATTTTTCCAGACGTGCTTTCATTAAAAACTCTCATGATGACGATAAATCACATGAAAACCTCTTCCTTTATTACATGTGGTTTCTGTGCTCTCACGCCTCCAGAGTCCTTTGGGATTTGTTAATCACTCAACTAGCCATTTGCAGGAGATGGATTGGCCGTGGTACTTTTACTAAATTACTGAAATTAGAAATGGCCATGGAGCCCTGGCCGGTTTGACTCAGTGGATAGAGTGTCAGCCTGCTGACTGAAGGGTCTCAGGTTCCATTCCTGGCCAAGGGCATGTATCTTGGTTGTAGGCTCCCATCGATGTTTTTCTCTGTCTCTCCCCCTCCTGTCACACTCTCTAAAAATCAAAGGGAAAAATATTCTAGGATGAGAATTAACAGGAAAGAAGGAAGGGAAGAAGGAAGGAAGGAAGGAAGGAAGGAAGGAAGGAAGGAAGGAAGGAAGGAAGGAAGGAAGGGCCTTGGAGAGGCCCAGGCACAATGCAACAGATGCTTGAAATGTGAGTTGCAATTAAGAGTGTGACTATGAGAGGAAGCAATATGAGGGTTACATGCAGCACATGCCACACGGAGGCGTCAGTTCTGCTTGGTGTGTGAAGTTAACGGGCTGAAAGCACTGCACTCCAATTCTCAGAGTGCTACATATATATATATATATATATATATATATATATATATATATATATATATAAAACATTTAAGATTCCTCCATATCTGCCTGGCTGGTGTGACTCAGTGTCTGAGAACCCAGGCTGGGCCGGGAAGGGAATCTCTCCGTAGGTGCGGGCACCGCTGCTGGCCTGAGACCCCAGGCTGGGGGCATGGACCCAAACCACTGCTTGGTGCTTGAGTATTCCCAAGTGGCTGCAGGTGGGGCTGGAATGTTCCCGCCCCGCCCCCAGCCTCTTGGCACCTGCACTCTTAGGCTCCAAGTGGCCAGGAGGTGTTCTAGGATCCCTGCCGCTCAGGGCCTACAGGCCTACAGGCTAGGAGCAGCCTGGGTCCAGAAGATGTTCCTGTTGCCTGGGAAACCCAAGCCTCCCTCCTGCTCTCTGTGGCCATAGCCATCTTGGTTGGGTTTATTTGCATACTCACTCTGATTGGTTGGTGGGTGGAGTGATGGTTAATTTGCATATTTCTCTTTTATTAGGTATTATATTATATTATATTATATTATATTATATTATAGTTGTGGAGGGGAATAAATAATATTGTGTAGATAATATTTTTTAAAATGTTAATGGTCCATGCTCAGAGTGAAGAGTCATAGTTCTCAATCTACGTTTCTGGCCTGTAAGATTACATTCCATGATTCTTGGAGTTGCTTTGTAGAGCAAGGAGCAGTGGGACCACTGTCTTCCCTGCATTCAGAAAAAAACTTTATATGGGGCTGACTTTTTTTTCCCCCATGCAAGTCTTACACATTTATTATTATTCATGAATGGTCAAAAGATTTACAAGGCCCATTATTATCAGTATAACCATACATATGAAATATCACTTAGTGATGTGGAGTGACAACAACAGCTTTATATATATTTAAAAATACAGATACATACACACATTATCTTTCAAGTGTTCACCATTCACTGCTAGTACAGGCATGGAGCTGAAGGAGTTACAATATATAAAACATGTGGAAATATCTCAAGCAAAAAACCACACTTAAGTTGCAAAAATAAAGTTTTTTTTTCTTCAAACATTTTGATCTGGGTTCAAGCAAAGCAAATAATGAACACCAATGATTTTTATAGATTAGGAATGAACAATGCATTTCATCCCCACCTGTTCAAAAAACAAAACAAAAACAAAAACAAACAAACAAACAAACAAAAAAAACAACAGTCTCCAGAAGATCTGTTTCATCCTCTGGAGATATGATGAGTCAGTAGAATGGATTCTTTCCCCAGACTGCACAGCCCAGTGTTTTACTACACAGTGCTTCCCTCTCTCCTCCATCCACACCTGCCAGGTAAGCCAGAGCCAGCATATGAGACCAAACCTTTCTAAAATCTAAAGGGAGAACTTTGACTACGATGCTGCCAAATTCATACGTACTAGAATATGTCAAGAAAACAGAAAAAAAAAACAGCAGAAAAACAGCCATTGTTTAATATTTACCTGCTACAGAACTATGGGGGAGAAACAAGAGAGCCAAACCCAGTGATAAAGATGCACTGTCCTCTTTGGTCAAAAGAAAGCCACACACACCCATGTCTCCTGGGTGAAGTTAGCAGCCTTCATTCTTTTGCAGGTGGGAGATTAATTTATGGATCTATTTTGGCTCTGACTTTTGAGAAGCCATAATTCCTATTAAGAGTTGCCAGGCAAAAGTAGTATTGTTTGCTTTAACAGCTGTGATTAAGACAGAATTGCTTGTCTCAGTTTGTAGCCAACTTTCCAGAAAGGTCTCTTTAAGATAAGTGCTGTGTGGTGGGCAGTGAATTATGGGGAAGGAGAGGGGAAATCCTGGCTGGTTTGTGCCTCCTGGGCCTGCAGATAGGCCTCCATCTGTGACATGGGTGGCACCTGGAGTGTGCTACCTTCCACTGGGGCATCGGTGAGTCAGAAAAATTCAGACAAACAACACCAGGGCACAAGAGCTGAGAAAAAGAAAACACATTAAACTGTCTGGAATCAGATGACTGAGGGGCAGCAAAGGAGTGTGGAAGGAAGCCTCCTTAATACACCCACAGAGAGGTGGGGAAACAGCCATGTGTTCCCCCTGGTTCCTTGTAGCTGAGGCAGGGCAGAATAATCACTTTTCTGGAAGTCCTTAGGTTTGGGACAGGGGAGGAGGGAGAGATTGGTATTTCTATTCAAACTGTAGGCCTGTATGAAGCTGTGAGCAGAATATGCCGTGTCCCAAGCACCAAGCACAGTGCCTGGAAGGTAGCCACTCAATATATAGTCAAGTTAATTATAAATCAACTAGAGGCCTGGTGCATGGATTCATGCAGATTGAAAGGAAATTAATTTGAAGAAATATTTTAGAGGCCAGGGAGGGCTTCTGGGAGGTTGGCTCCGGAGTGTGTCTGGCCTGTCTCATTGAGTCCTGATCAGCCAGACGCCAGCAGCAAACTAACCTACTAGTAGGAGCATCTGCCCCTGATGGTCAGTGCATGTCATAGTGACTGGTCAAATGGTTGAATACTTAGCACATTAGGCCCTTATATAGTTAGATAAACCAAGGAACAAACCAACTGAGCAAGAGTCAGTGTCAAAATCTACAAATGTCAATGGCAGTGGGTCATTGTGTTTTTCCTCACTGTGGATTTCTATGACATTTATTATGCTGACTCAAATGGAACAGGGTTTTAGCTAATTCTTCCATTTATCATTAATAATTTGTCTTTAATTTTATTTCAAAATGTATCTTAGGAATTGCACACCATGTTCCAAAGACACGTTTAACAATAAATCCTCATATTTTTATGGTGCTTTAGGATTTACAAAGTGGTCACTTTCATTATCTTCTCCTGTTTGAGTCATGGCAGGTTACAGTTAAAATAAAATGGACTTTGGAATCAGAAAAATGTAGCTTAAAATCCCAGTTCTAAAATTTGCTTTTCATATGGCTTCAGTTTGCCATCTGAAAAATGGAGCTTTGCATATTGTTCTCATGGCCCTTGAACCTAGCAGGTAATGGATAAGTGGCAGCTGCTGTTATTATTGTTACTTTCATCATGAACACCTGGGATCTATTCAGTATCCATGAAGAAAAAGGTGAACAAGTATCAGTTCTCTCAAAGCAAAAGAGGAAAAATAAGAGTAAGCAGATATGCTTGGAAATTGCACAATTTTTCCCTTATAGGAGCACCAGCAGATCGTGCTGAAAGCAAAAATCCACGCCAGAGCCAAGAACAAACTTATGGGCTCATATTGGTTCTCCAAGATCACCTTCTCAGTTTCCTCATTTGGGTTCAAATGTTAGATCCAAAACCTGGTTGGTCACTAGAAGCACCTATGGGAATTGGAAAAAAATACACATTTCTGGGCCTCCCCCATCAAGATTCTACTTTGGCTCACATAGGCTGAAGCTCCAAAATATCTGTGTGTGTAGGATTCCTAGGAAATTCTAGGTAGGTGTAATCATCAGTCAAGTCTGGGTGACACTGGAATAGGGTGGGTTTTTTTGTTGTTGTTGTTTTTTTTTGTTTGTTTTGTTTTTTAGCCTATTTGGAAGAACTGACCGTTTTTAAGAAGAAAATGTTTCATCCTCTTTTAGAGATCCCCATATTTACCGATCTTTGATCAGGGAGAAGTGATGTGAAGGCCAAGTTACTCTGAAACTCCTTTAGAAGTTAGTGAACACAAAAGGTGGATAAGGGACAGAGGGCCTTAGAGGCTGGTGCTCTTATCAGTAGTTGCACAGATCCCATAGACTGGGACTTGCTAGAGGCATGGGAACTTTCCTCTTAGTATTTTAAGTTTTGGGCTCAACTCCCAAAACTTTGGGAGATGTCCCTTTGTGGGATGTCAGACTGCTGGCTTAGGCCCAATCCTTCTCTTGAGCAGAAGAACTCACTGCCTTGGTTTCAGTGGGGAGTGATGACATCCATGAATCACACTGTGCTTTCCAGGCCCACGCTTGTTCTGCAACTAAGTCTGCAAAGAGCACTGAGTGGTGGGCTCATGGGCGGGAGGTAGACAGGGCCCTCAGGCAGACGTTATTATTATGCTGCGATCAGACCCTGGGATGCAACACTGCAGATGATGAAGTGGGGGATATGGATTGTTGTAGAGCTCGTTCATTTCAAAAGCAGCTCCCGACCAGGAAATCCTGTTTACATTCATGGGATGAGAGTCCTCTGACCACAGCAAAGAGGATCCTGTAGCTAAGAATTTTATGGAGAGTATAAATAGTGCTGCATTATTTTTCAGGAAAAAAAGAATGTGCTCTAAGGCACACCTGACCTCCTTGCAAATATTCCCAGGGGCCACATACTGTGTCTAGAGTTTAGAGCACATAAATTAAGATAAGCAGTCCCCCAGACCACCACCCCAAAGCGTGTTTTCATGGCAAAACCATTTGAGAATCAGAAAAAAAAGAAAACCAGGAAATTTTAGGCAACAGCCTCATTGAGAGAAACAGCATCATGACAGACTGAGATTGGGTTTTAAAAGTCACCTGTTCTGCAGGAAATATATCTTTGTAAGGAGAAAATGCACCTTAAAGTACATTCTTTTTGTTGTTGTTTTAATCCTCACCTGAGGATATTTATTCCATTGCTTTCCAGAGAGATTGAGTGGAAGGGAAGGAGGGAGGAGGAAAGAGAGAAACATCAATGTGAGAGAGACACATTGACTGGTTGCCTCTGGCACACACCCCAACTTGGGAACGTTGAGGAGTGAACCCACAACTCAGGTATGTGGTACTGGGAATCCAACCCAAAACCCTTTGTTATGTGTGCTAATGTTCTAACCACTGAGTAAGGACACAATGCATTCTTAATTTTAAGAAAATCTGCATTTTTAGAGTTTGCGTTAATTATATTTAGTTGAATGATGCCAAAAAATGAAATAATTATCAACAAGTTTGGCAAGTTAAACCAACACGCTAAGACAAACATAGTTTGCAACTGTAAGAAAACAAACATTTTCTACCATAAACATTTATCAACTGGAATTTCCCATCATAAACTTACTCTACTTTAGTGTTTCACATAAATAATCCTTGGAACATTGAGAGCAAATCTTGCAATTTTATGGGAGACATTCTTTGACCTTTTAGAAAATAGTCATAAAAATTTTCATTGTATGGTAAAATATGCATCATAGGTCCAGATTTTACTTAAATTTTAAAGTAATTGTTTTGTAGGTATTTACTTATCTTTTTCTTACTTAACTGACAAAATAAAATAAGCTACAACTTGTCTTCTCAATGTATCTATAAGATTTTTTTCTTAATTTTTGAAGGTTGTTCATTAGCTTCTAAGTTAGAAGCTAATGAACAACCTTCTAGGTTAGAAGCTAATGAACAACCTTCAAAAATTAAGAAAAAAATGAACAACCATGGCTTCTGCTCCAGTTCTATATTTCAGCCAAGAATGAGCCAATGATTCCGGCGATGACAGAGAGGTGGATCTGTGACTCAACTCAGAGTCACAGGTTAAACTTACTATGTGGTAACTTCAGGCTAGATAGAGTGAATAAGGCTATGAGAAATGAAACAGTTCTTACCCTGGAGGAGTTTATAGCTAGTGTGCCAGACATGATGTCTGTTTCACTCTATCATGTCTGGCACACTAGCTATATATATATATATATATATATATATATATATATATATATAGAGAGAGAGAGAGAGAGAGAGAGAGAGAGATAGGTATAGATATAGGTATAGATATAGGTATAGATATAGGTATAGATATAGATATAGATATAGATATAGATATAGATATAGATATAGATATAGATATAGATATAGATATAGATATAGATATAGATATATACTAGAAACCCGATGCAGAAAAATTCATGCAGGAGTAGGCCTTCCTTCCCCTAACTGCTGGCATTGGCTTCTCTCTGGCACCTGGGACCCAGGTGGCTTTGCTCCAGCCCCAGCTTTATCTGGAAGGACATCTGGTCTAATTAGCATATTACTCTTTTATTATTATAGATATATTACAGGCTTTGTGCATGGGGAGGGATGTCCCTCAGCCCAGCCTGCATCTTCTCCAATCTGGGATCCTTTGGGGGATGTCTAATTGCTGGTTTAGGCTTGATCCTAAACCAGCAGTTGGGTATCCCTCTCACAATCTAGGACTGCTGGCTCCTAACTGCTCACCTGCCTGCCTGCCTGATTGCCCCCTAATCACTCCCCTGCTGGCCTGGTTGATGCCTAACCTCTCCCCTGCCAGCCCAATCATCCCAAACTGCTCGGCCCTGATAGCCCAATCACCTGCAGTCCTGTTTGCTCCCAACTATCCTCCCCTGCTGGCCATGTTGCGGTGACCATCTTGTGGCAAGTGAGGGCGGCCATTTGTGGTGGATATCTTGTGATGATGCCATTATGATTCCACCTAGGCTTTTATTATATAGGATACACATACACTGTCTGCTCTGCCTGCAGTGGACATGTATGTGTTGGGGGCCAGATGCATCTAGAAGAATGATAGCCAATCAGCAGACTGAAGACAATTTGAAAAAACAATGAAAAGCTGAAGATCACTTTCATTTTACTTTCTAACTTTCCAACTTTGCTTTTGTGGAACACCTATCATATTCTGAAATACAGAGTAAAAACTGAGAGCCACTCCAGGCTAGGAGCAAAGGGAATTAACTAGATGACTTTCCCCAGAGGTCTCAAGTTTGCATAATTCATCTCTAAAAATACATGCATGTCAATTGAATGGTGTTTGAAACATATTGAGTCATCCTGGTGAGTCAGGACATGTATTGGCATTTATTGTCTAGACTGTTGCCAAGGCCTGCATGCTATGTCTTTCTGCTTCTATTCTTGTCTTATTACAGTCTATTCTCCACACGGAGGGCCTTGGCCTTGGACACGAAGAAGGATGTGGGAATGGAGAGGAAGGACAAGTCCTGAGCTTAGCCTGTGAATCTCTTAAATGGCCAGAGACCACTGCTCTGGGACCAGACAGATCAGTTGCCTTCTTGGTTTAAATAGTAAAGTTGTAGAAAGGATGCACCAGGAAGGGAGTTTGGTGGTGGTCAGTATACAAATTCTTCTTTTCTTCTAAAAAGTTTATTAGAAATTCTTTTGTTGTTGTTGTTGTTCATCCTTATCTAAGGGTAATTTTCTATTGATTTTTAGAGAGTGGATGGGAGAGGGAGAGACAGAGAAAGAGAAAGAGAAAGAGAAAGAGAAAGAGAAAGAGAAAGAGAAAGAGAAAGAGAAAGAGAAAGAGAAAGAGAAAGAGAAAGAGAAAGAAACATTGGCCACCTCCTGCATGCTGTGCCCTTGACAGGAATTGAACCCAGGACCCTTTAGTCCATGGGCCAATACTCTATCCGCTGAGCCAAACCGGCCAGGGCTTTGCTATAAATTCTTAAAGGCTGATGTGTCCAGCAGCCACATGTTCCTGCCATCACCTTTAAGTGCTAAAATGTCTACAGTTGTTCTCCCTCCACCACCCACAGTAAGTTCTCACAGCCTCCTTATGTTTCATTTCAGTTACCACGAGTCATCCTACAGCTAAAGAGTACACTGTTGATATTGAGATCAGTTTTGAAAATGCCTCCTTCCTTGAACCTGTCAAAGCTTACTTGAACAGCCTCAGTTTCCCCATTCAAGGCAATGACACTGACCTCACTGCCAACATTCTGAGCATAGAGGTGACAACAGGTAAGTAAAATACCCATTGCTTCAGAAGGGAGGATTGGGCATATCAAGAGTAAGGCTCTCTGAGCTCCTTCCCATTAAAACAAATTATACTGAGTAGGCAAGTACAATGACCCAACAGGCTTGACCTGTGATTTTGTTACTTCATTGACTTCCAGTTAAAATCTCTGTTAGTAAACTCTGTAGCCAGTTTGCTTATTTTAAATGGTGACCGCATGTTTACTTAGTGGTTTGTTTGTTGGTTGTCACAAAGTGGTCCCAAGCTATGGCCATGAAAACTACTGGATCCTCTTACCCTGGGCAATCAGTGGATATGACAAGTATGAGTTCAGGAGACTGATAAGTAGAAGTTTCCTTCTTTTTTGGCATCATAGGTCAGGAAATAGGAACCAGGTATATGCTCAGGTCAGAACTAAGGCATTAAGCAGGACTTCCCAGACTATGGGGTTAGACTTTCTGGTCATTGACTTCCTTCCAAGGTCATAATAGCTCTCCTATGTCTCAGGGGACCATCACCTCTATGCTATAGCAGCTGTGAGATGTGGTTGCCCTTTATGTTATACAAGGTGACTGCTTTGTAAATTGCAAAGCACTAAGATGTGGACTTTATTCTAAAATAGTAACAAGAATGAAATTCTTATTTTTTAAAAACTTTTTGAATTTTAATATTTTAAATAATCTATCACAGTGTCAATCTGCATATTGATTTTTAGCTCTTAATATATGTTTCTTGAACCTTAAAGAGTTGCCTTAAAGCTCCCTTTGGATTCCATTCCCCACCAAATTCTGCATAAGGGTTAATTTCCTTGAGTTACCATGAGGTTCTCTGATCCAATGCATTGTGAGTCATCCACAATGTTTCTCAAATGTATTTGTGGAAAGGACTCTTCCATAGAACATTTCACAAAACCGGTTATGTTGGAGCAAGGTAGGGAATACCTTTCTATGTCTCCACTCAGCACAGATCTGCATCTAAAATTGTCTCCCCTATTTATGGGAAAATTTAATAATTTAATATATTTTTAGTCAATTTTGTTTTGCTTCCCAATTTTTTTATGGAAACCTTTGTCATCTATTTGGGTACTAGAAAGCTAATCTAGTAAACAAATGTACTAATAAATATCAAATATGAGTCATTTATTTTTATCCAATAGGTTGTGATTGTTCACACTTGAGCTTTCATTGTGAGCTAATGTTATGTACACTCAATATAGACATGTTAACACAGTCTCCTTAGTTATCTCACTCTATTGGAGGAGGTGTGATTTCAGGGGCTCCACTGTTTATGCCATTTTAGAAACTTGTTAACCCAAGTTTACAAATTGGGTTAACAAATATACAATTTGGATGAGCAAATTTCTCTTTTAACATGCAAATGCCCTGAGAAAGCTTAATTTATCCTGCCAGCAAGATGGGTTATTTACTCCTTGAATGGGTGAAAACTTCCTAATAGTTAACTGAGGGAGCCTGTGGCTCAAGGACCTCAGGACCAGAGGGGAAAGCTGGGGAGAGTTGACTTCAGAAAGGAGTGCATGGGGTGGGTGAGCAATGAAGATTAGACTTACTCATCATGCTACTGTATCTAAGCACCCCCAAATTTTCTCCATTCCCCTCTTCCCATGCCTCTCCCTGCCCATTCTGCCAACAGCTTATTTTATAATATTTTCAAGGAAGACATGTTTTAATAATAGCAAAAACAATAACAAAAATAAAAAACAAACAAACAAACAAACAAACAAAAAAAAACCTAAGGGCCAGACAGTGTATGTTAAAGCACCAAATAATACCTGGAATGTGGTAGGTGGTCTGGTGATGATAACTTTTGTCATTCTCTTAAAGCAAGTTTGTATTTTACATGGGAGTCAAAAGTTCTTCAAATACTACCCCCACATCCCTCTCAAAAGAAACAAAAGCAAAAATGAAACAAAACAAAATGCTTTAGTGGTGGGATTTCAGGTCAGTAAAAGAAAGATTTTGACCGAGGGGGTCTTTTTGGCTCCCTTCAAATTCCCCCACCAATTATCCCCACCCTCACCAGCAGCCTGGACTCCTCTGACTCCTAAGCTTCTGCCCAGCTCTCACCGACTTCCAGAACACGGGGCTACATCAGCATCCAAGGACTCACTGGGACTCAGTTATTCCTCCTACTTCAGGAACAATTATTTCATGGCTTTCTTTTAGAGAGTCAATCTGTTGAGCCTTTGCCCAGGTGTCCATCTGCAGGAAAAAAACAGCTCCTGGTGATTTGACTTTGGTCCAGTTTTAGAAATAAATTCAGCACTCTGTTTTCAGAGCATGTTCAGTGTATCCTTAGTATCAGAGTCTGTTTGGGCTGCTCACATTTGTCATGAAATGTAAAAGGCCCAATTTTGCTTGTACGCTTCATTTGTTATCTATTGCTGTGTAACAAATTACCCCAAAACTTAGCATCAAACAACAAACATGTCATAGTTTCTGAAGGCCAAAATTTGGGAAAAGCTTAGCAGGCTCTGGCTCAGGGTCTCTCATGAGGTTGTCAAGCTGTCTTCCAGAAGAGCAATCATTTGAAGGCTCAACTGGGGGTGGAAAATTCTCTTTCAAGTTCACTCATGTGATTCCCAGTAGGCCTCAGTTCCTCGCCAGCTATTGGCTGGAGACCTCAGTTCGTCACTCTGTGGTTTTGTGAAATGTCATGACATGTTCTCATGTGATGACAGCTGGCTTCCCCCAGAGCAAGTGATGCAAGAGAGAATGAGAGCAAGCCATCAAAGTGAAAGCCAGAGTGTCCTTATAACCTAATCTCAGAAGTAATACTTCTGTTATAATCTATTTATTGGTCACACAGACCAACCCCGGTACAATATGAGAGGGAATTACATAAGAGTGTGAATACCCAGAGGCAAGGATGGTCAGGGTCCATCTTGGAGATTTGTTATTGTATGTCAGAAATCTCTCATATTATCATTGTAGGCATGCCCTGGGCTAGTTGGATAGTCATCTTTTAGATGCCCATATCTAATAGCATGCTGCTACATACAGGACCCATAGGAATCTCATGCAGTAGTACTCTTGAACTTCTCAGAAGGCCAATATGGAGTGGAGTTAGTCTATACTTGCAGTCTATAAATGCAAAAGTGGTGACCACCTTCTCTCTCCTCACTGTTTTGGTTGACAATAGTCTGCAGACCTACTGGAAATGAAATCTGGTGCTCCTGTGAGACAGGCTACAGGTGGCCCCAGGAACAGTGCCTTCATAATCTCACCTGTCAAGAGCATGACAACGCCCTTGCTGGGCATCGTTGCAATTGCCTTAAAGGACTGCCTCCCAAAGGACCTTTTTGTCAGCTCCAGAGCGGTAAGTAACTGCTCATTAAATGTTCATTTTGCTGAGTGGCTATTTGGTATCAGATCAAGCAAATGTTTCTGTGTCCTGTGTGATCTTAAAGGCTAACATGAGATTTTTAAATATTGCTTCCTTTTTTCAGACATAACCCTGAGGATGTCAGTCAGACTCAATGTGGGCTTTCAAGAAGACCTCAGGAACACCTCCTCTGCCCTCTATAGGTCCTACAAGACTGACTTGGAAACAGCGGTAGGTTTTGGCCTCACAGGCCTCTGGACCAAACAAAGTTTGAGCTGCACTAAATCTAATGCATTGACTGTGGATAGTTTGCTTGGATCCGTCAGAATTTATGAATGTGGATGTTAAAATTACTCCTGTACTTCTGGGATGATGAATTCAGAAGAGCTCGAATCAGTGTTCAGGGGATGATTAGACATCATCTTGACCTTTATATAGGATTTCTTTCCAGGATAGAGTTGATTCAGACATGATTTGGTGACAAAAACTCACTGAAATCTATTCAGAGATCCAAGAGCTTGATCTAGAAGCACTGGATGGTACATTTCTATTTGTCTTTACACAGCACATGAATAAAACTACTAACATCTTTTGAGCAGATCAGCCCAAGACTGGCAGGGAATGATTGGGCATCATCTTGACCTTTAGATAGGACTTCTTTCCAGGATAGAGTTAATTCAGATATGATTTGGAACCCTCTGTTCCAAATTACTCTATGCTAATAGTTCATAGACATTAACTCTTAAGCCAGATTTAAATTTACTCCTGTGAAAATAGAGACTGTTTCCTGAGTGTTAACTGTGTGCCAGACACTATTGTCAGTGTATTACACTGGATGACTTCATCTAAACTTAAATACTTTACTTTTCTAAATTGTCTTATTTGGAATAGACTATCCCAACTGGTGTGGCACAAGTTATTACAGGTAGCTTGAGATCATGACTTCCCTAACTCTCTAGGCAGCTGAGCTCCTACCTCAGGCCAGGAGCAAACTTGAGTGTGCCACACAAATATTATCATTTTCTTTTCTTTTTTAAAATATTTTTATTGATATTTTACAGAGAGGAAGGGAGAGAGATAGAGAGCTAGAAACGTTGATGAGAGAGAAACCAGCTGCCTCTTGCACACCCCCTACCGGGGATGTGCCCGCAGCCAAGGTACATGCTCTTGACTGGAATTGAACCTGGGACCTTTCAGTCCACAGACCAATGCTCTACCACTGAGCCAAACTGGCTTCGGCAATATTATCATTTTCCATGATGCCATGTTAGAGTGCTGATGCCGTAGAGCTCTTGGACATCTGATTTACATATCTGGCATGTAATAGTTCTATGCAACATGAGTGTCCTTTTCATGCACACAACCACATGCAAAATCACATATGTTTGAGGAAGGAGAGTCACTCTGGATCCCACCCAAGCAGGTATCTGATATAGAGTGACATTTCCTCTGTCCTGTCCATGTAACCTTAATCAAATTGAATTTCCTATAGGATTGGTATTCAGAGGAACAAACTGAAGTAAAAACATCATCAGAAACCACATTGGCTCAACCAGTGCTGCAATATGTTAAGTGAGGCATAGGACAATGTGGTGGCCTTAAGAGTGTACCTCCTAGATCTCCAACTGCAGGGAATGTAATTGATCATGGCCCTCAGCTGCTGCCTCTGATGGTCATGACAGTGCTTGTTACTCACTGCTAATGAATGAGCTCCGCAGGTCTGCAACTTCCATATTCAGACCCATTTGAAGACCGTGCAGAACCTTCCCACTCTCAGTCTAAGAAAGTTTCATCCAACTCTTCCACTTGGGGTCAAATGTCTCTCTCTGCCTTCCTGCTGCCTCTCCCATATTTTCTTTTCTTGAATACATACATTTTTATTGATTTTAGAGAGAAGAAGGGAGAGGGAAAGACATAGAAACATCAATGATGAGAGAGAATAATTGATCAGCTGCCTCCTGCACACCCCCTACTAGGGATTGAACCCACAATCGGGGCATGCGCCCTGACCAGGAATCCAACCATGACATCTTGGCTCGTGAGCCAACGCTCAACCAATGAGCCACGTTGGCAAGGCTTCCCCACATTCTTTCCTACTTGTCTTCCTGAGAAGTAGTAAATGTTTCTACATTTAACCTGGTGTTTACTTCTTAGAGAACATAGACATTCAGAAGTAGATTATAGGAATGACTTCTTCAGAGATCAGCGGATGCCAGAGCTAACAATATACACAGGAGGAGATTTCACTTAGGGTGAAAAGGAAGATGTGCTTTTTACCCTGTTTCTAATCTTTGGCATCTCTCTCATTGGACCTTGCAACATGACACTGTCTGCTTTATTTTTCAGTTCTGGAAAGGTTACAGTATTTTACCTGGCTTCAAATTGGTGACTGTGACAGGGTTCAGGTAAGAATGAAATAATTGGGTCCTTTCTATCTAATGGCACAGACCAACACATCAGTGAAGGAGGAAAAGCCCGTTAGAGGAGGGTCTTCTGGGACACTCAGCAGGGGCAGAATGCTGGGGCTGAAAGTGGCCGAAATACTGAGAATTGTAGCTCACTCCTTACAGAGGCACCTACTTAGAAGGAAGGTGAAAAAAGACTCGTGCTCATTCTATGCACACAAGAAGTTTACAAAGAGATGGGGTAAGCTTGTAGTTTAGGGAGTTCAGAAATATAAAAGTGAAATAATGTCACACAATGATGCATTTATTCAAGAAAAGGTGGCTAGCCAGGACCACAGGTGCAGGCTGCTGCAATGTGGGTAGTGCTCCCTAGAGTTGGCACCCTGGCCAACCTGAGAGGGGTTGGACAGTTTTTCGAACAGTTAGTTGCCAATGTTAGGAATGTGTACAGAGACAGTGAGGATTTTGCCTTCACTTGACATTAAGCTTCTATGGTAACCCTGGGCCAGCATAGCTGTAGGACAACTCTCTGCATTGTGGCTGCCACCCTATGGCCAATTTATGTGATTTATTCACTCACCCCTGCCTGGCTATTTTTGTTATTTATGTTACCTGTCGGCATACAGTGGAGTGTCTACGCCACACCCCAGGGTTTAAACTATAGCTTGAAAACACACTGAGTTCAGTGAACCCTTCCTGCCATTTTGTTTTCTCATATAAATAAACCATAAGGATCTAGAGTCTAGACTCTTCCAGGTCATTTAATGGTTTACTGAACTGCGTGGTCTCCGTCCAGGCCCGGAAGTGTGGTCGTGTCATATGAAATCAGAACTACAACGCCATCCCCTGGATTAATACACAGAGCGAATGAGCTGGTCACACAGAATCTCAACCAGACCTACAAAATGGACTATAATTCTTTCCAAGCAGTGACTAGTAGTAAGTAGACGTTGCTACATCTTTTGTTCCTGTGCAATGATTCCATTTAGATATGACAATGGTGTTTATTGTTATGCTGAAATCTACGAAATTACATTGCGATGTCCCCTGTAGAGAGAGTTTCCGGTCCCAGCATAGAAGTCTATGTGCCATCTCCCTGGCTTAGACTGGTGCAGAGCCTTCTCAACAAGGCTAATTCACTGTAGTTGTGGGAGAGGTTGCCAGGGGAGAGATTTTGCAAGGGGGCCACAGAGCCATCTGGGTTTATGGATTTTAAAAATTACTGCAACAGGTCCAAGATATCAAAAAAAAATGTACAACCAACTTTGTGGTGCAGGTTGGGATATTCAGGAAGTGCCCTGGTATTAAATAGGGGGCCACTGTTATTTTAGAGCAGTAGTTACTAAGTGTGGCCCCAGACCAGCAGCATCAGCACTTCAGGGGAACTTGTTGGAAATGCAAATTCTGGGGGCCACCCCAGACCAAGCAGGGCCAATCTGTTTCAACAAGCCTTCCAGGCGATTGATGCCCAGGAAAGTCTGAGAACCCCTGCTTTGGATCACGTCCAGCAGTGGTAAGAGTCCTGGGATTTTAGATGTTCTCCTACATTTTACAAATGGGGTACAGTGCTGGGCTCTGTTGTGTTAGGAGGTGGGTGGACCTATATTGTTGTCCAAGGGGTGGCCAGGGGAGCTGGCTGGGCAGAGATTTGGCGGGCTGGAGTTTGGCTGGTAACACAGGCCCATGGTTCCCAAGTAAAGGTAGTTCTTCTTTGGTGCAACGTGGTCCAGCTTGGGGCAGGACAGTGCAGAGAGGGCCAAGGGCATAATTGGGAGGGAGGGCGACCTTCTCAGCTGCAAGGATGTCCTCATAGCAGGTTTGTGCCTTTTCTATTTACATTCTCTGCTGGTATTTTTAACAGCAGATCTTTTTTAAAAATAAAATATTGAGAGATATAAAATGGTAAGAAAGTGCTATAACATAAGCAAGATAAAATAGCAAAATAAAAATTCAGGACACATAAGGGAAAATTTCAGAACAAACTGATGAAACCTGGAAAGCTAAAAACAAAAACAAAAACAAACAAAAAAACCGGGGGGGGGAATAAGTGATCTAAAAGTGTGGACTCACACAGAAACAATTTTAGCAATGCCACATCTTCACCCCTAATGTCACCCCTGAAAATTTATTTTTATTTATTGTTCTGAGGGCATAGGAGAAGAGTAGTTTCTTGCATAGGTGTTCTTCAATTATTTTTATTTTTCCCCAAAATTTCAGCTGCACTGAGAATAATCAGACATTTAAATGAATAAGATGCAGCAGCCTTACTAATCAGTGGCTGTCGGTCCAGAAATGATGATGCTTTAGTGCCCATGGCTTATTCTTCCAAAGAGCAACGAAGTCATTGGGAATGGTACTTGACTCCCTTTTCTGCAGAGGATCTACATCCATCCCTGTCCTCCTTCAAAGACCAGAATGTGAGCCTGTGATGTACTCAGGCTTAGACCACAAAACATGAACTTATGTTTTGTGCCATTCCATGGGGCGTGCAGACACCGCCCTGCTCTCCATAGTATTGGTGGTGTCTACCCAGAATACAAATATCAAAAAATTCAAGAGACTGCGTGCTTTAAAAAACATTATATTTGAGGTACAGGGGAGAGAAAAAGAACAGGAAATAAAAATGCTTAGTGAATGAGTTGGTATCAGGAACCTATTTTTAAATCTGTCTTTATGAACCACAAAAAGTTCCTGGCAATCTTTAGAACAGTGCCATTGGTTTTGTCACATATAAACTCTCTGGTGATCCTCAATTGATCAGCAGGATTCCTTAACTAGATATCCCTTCCTTTAATTACTTCCAATAAATTTATGATCAGTTCTATACAACCATATGATCCTGGCAGTTTTACTAGTCATAATTATTAGCAACAATAGTAATGAAAAAGGGTGCTATTATTGTATCTTTTCGATGGAAAGCCCAGTGTTCCACATATTTCATCTTCACATATTCCCTGAGGCAAATATTACTATCTTCATTCTACAGGTGAGGAAATGGAGGCTTATAGAGGGTAAATAATTTGCTCCGGGACATATAGTAAGTAACACAAGAGTGTGTGACTTCAAAGCCAGTCCACTGTGTTGACTACTCATAGGTGGCCTTGATTCCTAATGGTTGAATGTGCTTTTTAAAAATCTTAAACCTAAATAGGAACATAAAATTAAAAAAAAAAGTAAGAAACATTTAGATATACTGACATTTTGATCAGAACCTCAGACCACCCGAAATGAATTGTATGGTGTTTGAGTTCCATGTTTACAGTGTGCAAAAGTCTGGTCTGAGCAGGAAGCCCATACATACATAAGAGGCTCAGAGTGCCTCCTTACCCAGCTCCTCCCATCCCTCCCTCATGGACCGCAGGAAGGACAAGCACAAGACACAGCTTAGAGGGAGAACTGCCTGTTGTATAAAATCACCACCTTAGAAGGACACACAAAAATAACAAATTGTGTGTTTCTATCCAGGGGATTACTTCATGCAATGGTTCTCGAGAGTCTTACTGTGAAAACAATAACAATGGCTACTGTTCCCCTAAGTCACCTCCCAACGTAGCTTGTAATTTTCTGCTAGACTATTTGAAATATTAAAAATATACTTGGGATCCCCATTACTGCCACGGGGGACTCTTAAGTGTGCAAAGACCCCACACTGGAGGTCATGTCTCTAGTATACAAAACTGACGGGGACTCACTCGTTGGGCCTCAGGTAACAGCTACCCAGGGATGGAGGGAGGAGGACGTGTTGCCTCAGTCTAGAGAGCACCACAGGTGAGATGCTGTGGCGACCTCCTGAGACCCTGGGGAGTGGCGTCTGGTGAGTAGTAGTAGTTGCCTTTATTTGCTTTGGAACCCTACTAATTCTTTTCTTTGCCTTTCCAGATGAAACCAGGTTCTCTGTCACACCAGAAATCATCTTTGAAGGGGATACGGTAACTCTGGTGTGTGAAACCGACGTTCCATCTTCCAACGTGTCCTGGCACCACGTGGGGAAGCACTCCGACATCCAGAACGGCAGCCGGTTCTGGGTGTACACCACCGTGCTCAACAACCTGACCTCCGTGTCGCGCCTCACCGTGTTCAACATCACTCTGGGGGACGCAGGTGGGTGTCTGCCCAGGGACTCCCTGGAGGGAGGGAAAGGAGGAAGGGCTCAGAGAGAACAGGCCTTAGAATGTGTAGAGAGCATCTCATCTTCAAAAAGGAGTCACCAGGCTCCACTTTTCCAAATTGAAAATCAAGCCCATGGCATCTCAAGCCAAGCAAATTGTCTTGGAAGACAAATACTGTTTTCCACGTTTACTGAAGCTTAGGAGTTTGGAACCTGACACAAAAACAGACTTATGCTCTTAATTTTTTAAAATTTAAAACAGCTCTGTTGAGGTAGAATCTACATGTAATAACTGTGCATAGAGTGAACAATATAGTATAATAAGTTTTGATTTATGTGTACATCTGAAACTATCATCCTAATTGGGAGAGTACACATTTCCATCACCTCCCCCTCAAAATTTCCTTATCCTCCATTCTCCATTGCAATCCTTTCTATCTGCCCCTCTTGCCCCTCTCCCCAAAAACCTCAGAGCACAAGTCTTTTTTAAAAAAAAAAATGATATTTTTACAGAGAAGAAGGGAGAGGGAGAGGGAGTCAGAAACATTGATCAGCTGCCTCCTACACACCCCCTACAGGGGATGTGCCATCAACCAAGGTACATGCCCTTGACCGGAATTGAACCTGGGACCCCTCAGTCGGCAGGCCGATGCTCTATCCACTGAGCCAAACCGATCAGGGCTCGGAGCACAAGTCTTAAACCTGACAATCTAGAATTGAATAAGCCCACGAGAGTCCAGAGGCTAGCAGGGGATCTTTTTCTGTGAATAAAGTTGAGTTGCAGGCACCTGGGTCCTATCACATCTTTGTGGATTCTGATTTTGCCAGAGTTCAGTAGAATGCCAGAATCATCCAGTCTTCTAGTTCTCCAAGGCTTTCCAGTTTTTTTCCTTCCTACTTCTGTCACCCCCACACTTTTTACTTACCAGTAAGTTGCAAGTGTGAGATGGCCTTGTGGCACCTGCCGAGACTGGTTTGGCTCAGTAGATAGAGCGTCGGCCTGCGGACTGAAGGGTCCCAGGTTTGATTCCAGTCTAGGGCATGTACCTTGGTTGTGGGCACATCCCCAGTGGGGGGTGTGCAGGAGGCAGCTGATCGCTGTTTCTCTCTCATCGATGTTTCTGACTCTATATCCCTCTCTCCTTCCTCTCTGTAAAAAATCAATAAAATGTATATTTTTTAAAAATAAAAAAATAAAGTACCTTCATTGGCCTTCACACTTCCTGAACATTTCTTCAGGGCTGTTAGACCAAATCTCATATGCGTTTGAGAATGATGTTTCTCAAAGCACGGTCATGACACTTGCCTGGAGACTGTTATTCTAAGTACCGATAGTAATCAACTCCTAGTAACGAATGCTTCCATGTGTTCCATGCAGGCGAATATATTTGCAAACTGACCATAGATATTTTTGAATATGAGTCCAGAAAAAAGATTAATGTGACCCCCATCCACATTTTTGCCAAAAATGACATGGAGGTGACATGTGACAACAGCCCCGTGTCTCTGAACTGCTGCAGCGAGATCAATGTGAGCTGGAGTAACGTGGAATGGAAGCAGGAGGGGGAGATAACCATTCCAGGTAAGAATGCCGGATGCCATTTCGAGGCCAAGGAAATATGGGGGATGCCGTGGGTGGGAAATGCCCAATGGCTGTTTCTTTCTAGACTTCAGACTGTGAAAAAGTACTAGGTTTGCTGCCAGCTCCCGCTTAGCCATTCTAGAACAAAATTCCAAAAATATGTGTATATATGTGTCATGCTTGGATCGTCAAGGCCCTGGCAGAGAAGATCCAAGAGGGAGTGACATGATGACTTAGGTCCATGGAGGCTGCTGCCTACGGAAAAGCTTGTCCCCACCTTCCTAGCCTTTCCATCTTCAGCAAAGAGCGAAGGGTGAGGTCAGCACCTTTGCTTCGGAGTCTGACCTGGAACTTCTCCTTTCCATGTCTCTTCTCACTTCTCTGCCTTTGTATCCGCAGTTTCTCCCATGTTACCAATTCTGTGTCTCTGGTTTGTTTGTCTGTTTATTTGTTTGTTTGCTATCTCCTTGTGTAGACCTATTTACCTCTCAATTGTCTCATGTCCATTTCTGATCCGTTTGCTTTCATTTTAGATCTGCGATCTAACTGAAGTTCCCCACTCCCTGGTTTACACTGGTGAATGACAATGCTACTACTAATAAGTTAAAATAGCAAAACTAACTTGGTTTGCCATAACAATTTGTGATAAACCAATTAACACACACACACACACACACACACACACACACACAAAACAACAACAACAAACATGCTATTACTTCTAAGCACATTTTAAACTTGACCACAAGTTGGAAGCTGGAGTTTGTTTTTTTTCATCCAGTTTTCAAAAAGAAATTGGGGTCCAAATTAAATGACTTAGTCACAGTTGTCACAATAAGAAAAGGCAAAGGATTGGGACTCACTTCTAGCCTCGTGTCACAGGACTGGCGTTTATCTGGGCCAAACTCTCTCCCCATGCCTGGGGGGCCAGTGCTGGGGCACGCTGACCCTACAGTTTGCACAGAGGCAGAGATTGCCTTTTGCCTAAAGCCCATCTAACAATGCCCAACCCTCCCCTTTGGAAATGACAGTATTAAGAGTCCATACTTACCCTAAAAAAAAAATCATTCCAGTAAAGTGTGGCTTCACCCGTGAAATACATTTGTGATGGTGGAGACTTTATTTTACAAAGCCTTTGCTATCCCTATCCGACTATATTAAATTATGAGATATAAAATAATGATCAATTGGCACGCACCTCTTCCTGAGCACGCCTCTTTTGTAAAGCCCATCTCAGCTGGTGTTTGTATTTGACTTTAAAGCCCCCAGAAGAATGGGAAAGGCATCTGGTAAGTGCTGAAATGTTGACACTGGTACACGTAGTCACTTCCTTGATTGTTAAGGAAGAGGAGGTGTGGGCATCCTGAAGGAACCGCCAGCTGGGAGAAAGACCTTGCAAAGTTCCTGGGAAAGCGCATAAGCTTTCCAGGGTGAGAGGTGAAGAGCGTGGCCCTCTGGCAGACGAGCCAGGAAGTCTGCGGTGCAGATGCTCAGAGACCTCTCCGTGGCCACCACTTCTTCAGACAGTCCCCATGCCCAGTGCGGGCTCAGCCGGCCTCAGAACAATGGGTTTCCTGTCACAGGGCTGGCCGCCTGGGGAGCTGCAAAAATCAGTTCTCTGATGAGTTTAGCCTCTGCTCTGGGTACCCTGCCCTTCCTCCCCCACCCCCCTCTGCAGCAATGTTGCTCCAAGTTCTACAGGTGATTCAGAAGCCATTTTTCCAGGCCAGTAAAGAAACAGTCTAGCTGACTAATTTCATTCCGAACATTTGGAACAGAATGTGTTACCTCGTCTCAGAAACACACAGTGTTATTTTCAAAACACTCTGGCAAGGGATAAGACAGAAAGAAGTAATCAGCAAAGGTAGGATTTCTAGCTTTCAGGGTAGAGGGTCTGTTGAATAGGGAGGGAATTCTGGAGTTTTTCAAGTCAACAGACACCAACTATGATATTAATAATAATGGTAGCAGAAGTAATACAGTAGTCCCCCTTATCCAAGGGTATACATTCTAAGACCCCCCAACCATGGATGCCTGAAACTATGGATAGAACCAAACCCTAGATGTACTGTTTTTCCTTAACATACATATTTATGAAAAAGTTTGATTTATAAATTAGGCATAGTAAGATATTAGCAATAATAACTAATAATAGAACAATTATAATACATCCTAATAAAAATTATATAAATATGGTCTCTCTCTCTAAATATCTAATTGTGCTGTTACATACAGCTTGCATAATATTTCATCATGCTACTGAAAATAACATGCAATAAGAATTTATGAATTATTTAATTATGGAATTTTCCAAAATATTTCTTAATATTTTCAGGCCATGGTTGACTGCGGGTAACTGAAATAGCAGAAAAGCAAACCGCAGATAAAGAGGGACGACTGTAGTATTGCTGCTACTGGTAGTAGTAATAGTAGAGGTAAAAATAGTTATTATTTTTAGTGTGGCTTCCCGTTTTTCTATATCCAACACTAGCTTTGACTGCGTAGGAATGTATTGATAAGTTGGGGGAATTGAAGGGCAGCAGAGTTGATAGTGTTACCATAGCTCTTCTTAGGTGGCATGATGGTAAAAAATAGTGACGCCTAATTCCCTTTGCCCACAAGCTAGAATGGTTCCCAAATGAGTTCATAAACTTCTTCTTGGCCCTGCCTACCCTACTTCCTGGCTGGTCTCATGCAGATTACTCATAAAGCAATTGAATCTGTACTAGAGGGTGTCAGCCCCTTCTTGGCTGACTGGCAGACCTGTGACAGCAGGGAGTACTGAGGGACTGGTGGAGTGACTGGTGAGGGAGGGACAGCCTCAGATTCCACCATTCCCTTCTTTGACCCTTTTTCCCAATTGTTCCCCTTAGGTTTTTAAGCTTATGTTATTGTGCATGCTTGTGTACTGTCTGAAATATCATTTTTGCAGCCAAAGAGCATGAGGAAGAGATAAAGAAGTGAGACCACTCTTTTCCTTTGTTGACTAGAAATCAGTCTTGTGGTGTCCCATGTCACTTTACGTAGCCTCCATGTTTGTGTGTATTTTTCAGGTTTTTTTTCTTATGATTTATTTCTAGTTTCATACCATTATGGTCAGAGAAGATGCTTGATATGATTTCAATTTCTTATACTTATTGAGACTTGTTTTGTGTCCTACCATGTGGGAAATGGGAGAAAAGCTGGTTACATATCAATCAAAGAATTTCAAATACCACTGATTATCCAGCAGGGCTGAGCAAGATGCATGTATGCTGGAGCTAATCAGAAGGTTTATTCTTTTTCTTTAATTTTTGGAGGGTTGAAGTGTTTGAAGGATGCTTTAGGAGTTCATGACGACAGTAGGTGATGTCAGAAGAGGAAGAGGGTGGAATAGAAAACATTCACGAGTAGGGTTATAGAGCCATAGGCAGGAAGTAAAGAGGGCTTGGAGGGCATGGCATCTAGGAATGAAAATCTGGGTATTGAAGAGGACCTATTTTGAAGGGGAAACAGCTGCTAAGCTGAGAAAGCATGAAGTTAAAGCTTCCAATAAAGCATCTCTAGACTAATAAGATGGAAAAGCTTTGAAAATGTTTCTCAAACGAGATGACTATCAACTGTTCTTGTTTCTTTCTCCTTTCAATAATAATAATAACAGTCTAAGTGACCTGATTTTTTCTTTCCAGGGGAAATCATATCCAAAGACCTTGCTTCTCTTTCTTTATTTTCCACATTCTAATGACCGTCACTAATGGGGCAGGCCCCAGTCAGGCACCAGTCTAAATGTGTTATTTTTTTAATTTAAATACTTTATTGCTTAAAGTATTAATGAGTCTCCTTCTTCCTCCATTGACCTCTCCTCGGCCCGCTTCCACCCCCCAGCACATGCCCTCACCCCCCTACTGTCTGTGTCCATTGGTATTGCTCATATGCATGCATACAAGTCCTTTGGTTGATCTTTTATCCCCTCACCTCTCCCTCACCCCCAGTCTTCCCTCATAGGTTGGACAGTCTGTTTGATGCTTCTATGTCTCTGGTTCTATTTTTGTTCATCAGTTTTTGTTGTTCATTATATTCCACAAATGAGTTAGATAAAATGTTTTTTATATTAACTTCATTGTACCTAACTACATCCTGGACTGTGGTTATTATTATTTCTCCTTATTTTACATTTGGAAAACCTGAGGCACAGAGCAGTGTCGTGACTTTCTCAACAATGCCCTGCCAGTAATTGCTTGAAGTTGGGATCTGTAGCCAGGCAACCTGGTTCCCAAGTTTGCAGGCCTAACCACTACACATTCCTGTCACCTCTCCACTAAAAGAGAAAAAAAAAAAACCTAATTTAATGAATAACTCTTTTTCACTGACTTGGTCTCCCTGCTACTGATTCAGGAAAGTCAGACAACTGTGACAGCCAAAGAACTGCTTGTGTCATTGCAGGGAACTCTGAAGCAGACTCAGATTCCAGCTGCAGCAGGTACACCCTCAGGGCCGACGGGAGTCAGTGTCCTAGTGGGTCCGCCGGGAGGACAGTCACCTACACGTGTGAGTTCATCAGCTTCCACGGAGCCCGAGGCAGTAAGAGCATAAGAGTGACATTCACGTCTGTGGGTAAGGACTCTTTCCAGCATTTTCACCTCAAACCCAGGGCTGCCAGTCAACTGAGAATATCCATGAGCCATAAAGCAGGGCCTTCCCTCCCTGGTGGTGGGAATGCGGTTGGGGCAGAATGGGGAACAGGAGAGGATTTCCCTCTGTGTCATTTAAATTCACACGAAACCTTTAGCATAAGGAAGGGTAGGGGTACTGCTGGCTGCAGAGAGGGAACAGCATGCCCTGTGCCAGTGCAGAAAGTGGACCAGGAACTAGTTTCACACTTAAAATTAGTCCTATTTAATCTTGAGTTTACAATGAGTCTGATGCCTCTAGTTCCCGCCTTTCCCTTCCATAGCTTCATTCTCCCTCTCTTGAATTCTCCTTCCCTTAGCCTGGCTCATTCCCCATGCTTCAGAAAGCTTAAAAACCTGGTACTTTGAGGTTATTTTACAGTTGTAGCAAGTACTTTTCAATATTTCAATTAATCCAACTTATTTAGGCCCTTCAAAATAGAATTTCTTCTCCTCATATCAAAACTTCAGCCCTATCTGCACTAAGAGGGCAGTCCACCTTGTTTTTCTACCCATCTTAGAAAAATGATTAGGTTGCTAAGTCATGAACAAGTTGGAGAAAGGACTTATATATAAATGGATTTGTTACTCTTGTTCACATCTGCTATTATTGTGACCTGGCATTTTTACAAAGAGCGAGGTTAGGTTTATCTGACAACATTCTTGCCATGGGTTTATGGGTCTTTTGAGCAATGTGCAATTAGTTGTCTGTCGTGAGCTCAGTGGCAGATGGCACGTCTTCACGCTGGGACCTGTGTCCTTAGGTGAGCTTTGGTTATCTCAGGGACATGATTAGCCTCCGCTGAAAACCACTGGCCTGGTATTTGGACCTCATCTGAGGATCAAAAAGATGGGATCCACAGGTCCAGGGGCCTTTATCTTTTCTGTCTCGCAGAAGCCACTCCCCCTCAGAAAGCTATCCTGAGGTCACCGCAGCCAGTGAGGCACCGCCAGGGACACTTGAAACCCAGCTTCTAAAGGGGACTATGGAGATCCCTGGTTTTTATGATGTGACTGAGGATAAAGATTATACACTGGTTGGAAGAGCAGGCAGCCTCCGTGAGCTCCAGGCACGAACTGTTCACCTAAAAAAGACAGACATGAATGGCATTTTGAAATGTCAACTGTGTAAAAGGATTGCTCCAAGAGCCAGAGGCAAAACTAGTGGGACACTCAGAGAAGTTTTTATATTTGTAAAGGTCTTGTTAACATCCTCAGCGAATGACTCCTCATGAACCCATGAAGGCATTCTCAGAAAGAGGAGTAAATGTAGAGATTTACGGTTAGGATGCCTGCATGGCCCCCTTCGCCAGAGACAGTCCGATGATCCCTTAAGCTACTTAAAATGTAGCTTCAGAAATCACTCCTGCTTAGTAGGTAGACTCAGTACTAGGTCTAGGGTTGAAGTGCTGGGGATGCAAAGACACAGAAGAGAGTCCCATTCTTGCGGTGCTCGCATTTTTATGGAGGAAAAATATAGCAAGAAAGAAATTAAAATACAATGTGGTGTAACTGAGACACGTGGTTCCCTCGAGGTGTCGTGGAAGAGGTTGGAGGGGAGCTTGGGTTAAGTTAACGTCGCTAAGTTTGCCACCTTTTGCCCTGCTAATCATCAGGAGATAAATCCAGCCACAAGGGGGAAGTGCACGAGCACCTAAGGCATGTGATGGAAATGAGTACAGTTCAGAGCACCACCGGGATCAGCCTAGAAACAAATAAAGCCCAGGAGCAGCAAGGTACCAATCCCGCGTTGACACAGTAGCCAGGACGGTCCAGGCTTCCTGTCTCTATCTTAAATTTCACTCGTGTGTTGATGGCGCCAGAAAGACTAAACATTGTGCTTGTTGTCGGTTTTCTTTTGTCTGTTTTGTTTGCATTCTTTCAGCCAACTTAACAATAACCCCGGACCCAATTTCTGTTTCTGAGGGACAAAACTTTTCTATAAAGTGCATCAGTGATGTGAGTAACTATGATGAGGTGTATTGGAAAACTTCTGCTGGAATTAAAATATACCAAAGCTTTTACACCGCAAGGAAGTATCCTGATAGAGCGGAGTCAGTGCTGACTGTGAGGAGCTCCACAAGGGAGTGGAACGGTGAGTGAAAAACCAGTACTACTCTGCTGCCCTGGAAAACAAGCTACAGTAGCTCCCACCCACATTCCATGCAACAGCCCTTCTGGGGAAGATGTCAGTATACCCATTTTACAGATGTAGAGACTGAGGCTCAGAAAGGATACCAAATACACCTAAGCCCCTATACCTTATGTTGTCAAGCTAGGACTGGAACTTGTCTCTCTCATTCTAGAGCCTGTGCTCTTGTCATGAAGTTAGGAGGGTTTTTATTAAAGGTACTTTTATCAAACTCTTGGTAGTGTTTCACCCAATTGCGGCTTCAAAATCTAGGTAAAGGATTTATAGGCCTGGATCCAATGGAAGGAACATTTTTATTTCCTCTATTTCTCTGTATAATATTCATGTTGGGAAGATATTCAAATCTTTGGGGGGGGGGGAGAATTTGATTGAACTATTGTAATAAAAGCTGACATTTATTGAGCCCTTACTATGTGATAGACACTGTTCTAAGTGTTAAAGTGTGTTAATTCACTTAAAACAATAAACTGAGAGGATAATGCTATTATTATCCCCATTTTACAGATGGAAAAGCCGAGGCTCAGAGGTTAACTAAGTTGTCTAAGATTATGCATCTCATAAATGGCAGTGCTAGGGTGAAACTCAGGCTAGTGGCAAATTCTGAACCACTTCACTCTGACGTCTTTCATTAATTATAAGGTTAATTAGCCTGGATTCTATGAGTCCCCAGTCTTCTTCATTTTTTCCTATGAAGACCAGGAAACATTGTAGAAATAGTTATTGATTGGCTGTAGTAAAACATCAGGAAATGAGAGTATATCTCTCCTGTGTTGAACTCACACCTAGTTCTGTCCAAATTGTTCTCTCCTTCTACAGGGGAATAGCTTAGGAGGAGCCATTGCTTTCCCAGTTACAGTCCTTTATTAAACATTCTCATATTCAAGTGCTAAAAAAAATATAGTCTCACCTAACTCAACTACACTTTCATTTTAATGGAAATTAAATATCCCTTCCCTCCCAACAAAATTGAAAGGAGTTTCTTCTTGGTTTTTGTTTTGTCCGATTTCCCTCCAGCTAGTTGCTTTTCTGGCTTCTCTAAAGATGAGTAAAAGAGAAGAAAAGTAAAATAAAAACTAAAATAAAATAAAGGGTCTTACTAAATTGTAGGAACTCTTTTTATCTTCCTGTACTGTCCCCATGATAGGTGTTCAAATGGTGGCTCATCCTCTGATGAGCCCTAATCCTCAGTGGGAAAAGGTCCTTTCAAGAAACTCAACCCAAGTACTGTCCACAGTCCACTCTGCCACCAAAAACTGGGCATGCAGGCTGCTCCTGCTGCTGCCTCCCCTTTCACTCCAGCAAGGTCAGCCAGCATCTTACTTTTAGACTTTTCTAGGTAAGAGTGAGACATCAGACATTTAATTCTAGAGAACAGAGGCTGAGCTCTCCCAAGAAATCTCTCTCTCTCTCTCTCTCTCTCTCTCTCTCTCTCTCTCTCTCTCTCATATCATGGGGTCCTGGAAATTGGGGAGCCTACTCAGAGGTGGAATGAAGGGGCATCACAATATCACAGTGTTCCATCTGGTTAACAACTCTCTTCAAACAACTTGTCACTCCAGCACACACCAAATTTCCCATTCATTCTCTGGTTAATGAAAGAGCCTTGGAGTAGGTATTGGGAACCTGTTTTGAAACCCGATTCCCCCAAAGAGAGTGTATGACTTTGGATAATCCACTTAATTTTATTTGAAAGTAAGCAAATATTTAGCTGGCCCTTGGTTAGTCCTTCAAATACATAGAGCACTCAGGAGAGAAGTCTATCAAGCATTTTCTTACCCACTGTCCAGGAAGGCTTGACAGGACAACTTCTTAATCTTCTTAATCAAGTCTCTTCTTAATCTTCTCAGTGAAGACCCATTGGGACTAATGACTTAATTCGACCTCATTCTTGATTCCTTTCATCCAGGAACCTATCAGTGCGTATTTAGATATATAAATTCATACAGTGTTGCCACCAAAGATGTCACTGTTCACCCGCTGCCTCAAGAACTGGACATCATGGTTGATCCTTTGGAAGCTTCAATCCCATGCACAGGCACCCATCCCTTCATGTGCTGCGTGGAAGAGGATGAAGACTACAAAGTCACTTTCCAAGTGGACACCCTGTCTTTTCCTGCTAGTAAGATGCCAGCTGCTGAGTTGTTAGGAATAGTATTTCCTACTTGGGGAGTCCAATAGTTTACTCTTAAAGTAGACATGGGGATTGCTTCAGAGACTGAATATAACAGAGTGAATTCCAAAAGTCATTATTACCTTCTATTTTGATTTATTATTCTTGGCTTATGGCAAAATTTCGAGGGTGGAGAGTCTGTTTTTGGAGGGAGCCACTGAAGACAGGTCTTCCACTTCCTCAACATAGCTGGCCAGACATTCTGATAGGCCCTCCCTCCAAGCTATGAATCAACATACCATAAAAGTACCACAAATCCCCTTAAATGCACATCTGAGCATGCAGGAAAGGAAGAGATAACCAAGCGCCAAACATAGAGGTAATGTTTTAGCTAAAGGTGGGCTTCCTTGAGAGCATCTGCCAATATAAGGAACCCAGAAACTTGGCTTTTAAGTCTCCGAAGGCCATGGAAGGAAAGGTCTTCCTCCCTATGCAGTAGCTAAGGCACCCTTAGCCCACCAGCACAATGCCATGCCCTCAAAAGGTGATGTGTGCATTTAAAAAAAATAGACTAGAAAAGCAAAATTCACCTGCCAGAGTTAAGAACTTAGCCTTGTCTCTAGGTGAGCAAAAACTTTCCCTGAGAATTATAATTGCCTTGCCCTCATTTAGGTTTGGCTTGGATTTATACTACCTATGTGGTCCAGGAACTCCAGACTGAAGAGATGAAATGGTCCTTTGATAGCACCCTATGGCACTTGGCAAAAAAAAAATGCAAATCCTCTCTGGTAGAATGTATCATCACTCAAGATCCCTCAGGCTTCCTACAAATGAAGGTCAACCAAATATGAACTCACACCCGCAAATGTCAAAACACAGACACCATCATGAGCAATTTATATTTACTCTTTTAAGAATTATTCTTGAAGAATTGCTCAATACAAAACATTTAAGTAGGCCATGAAAAGGAGAAAACACAGTTAGGGCGCATGTACTAATATGTAGACAAGCTCAGATCATAAAAGATAATGCATATAACATTAAATATCCAAAAGAACAATATAGATCAAAAGAACACTGGAAGTTCAGAAAAGCAGGGACCAAGAGAGTCTGGAAAGTTTAGAGAAGGTTGCATGGTATCCATCTGGAATCAATCTGGACATTGAAACATTCTGTGTTTCTCATGCATATATCCAGTGCTCTCTCAATGTACCAAACACTGTGCTAGATCCTGGGAGAGATGTGGAAAGAAAAATAAAACCAGCTACCTGCTCTTCAAGACCTCATGGTCTAGTGAAGGAGACAGATATATAAAAAGGCAGCTCTTAATCAACATGGTGAAGGCAAAACAGGATAAAGGCTCAGGACCTGATGGAATTTATATAAGGCATTCTGAAAGGCATTCTACTTGTCCCAAACTGTATGGGCACAGAATTGTGAGGTTTTGCTAGCATGCATGCAAATGTGGACTTGCTTACTTGTAGGCTGGAGGCATTAAAAAAAACACATTAAAAGCCAATATGGCACATTCCTGGGGAAATGTTGCACAAGTGTATCCATAGAGGGTCATTTTAATAAAATGTGTGCTTTGGAAATTTATGTTGTGACTTGATTATTTCAATCATTCTGCCTTAGCAAAAGAAGTTTATGGAAAGCAAGTATGCTACAAATTCAATTTCATGGCAAAATCAATAATTTCCTGGTGTCCAAAACATGTCGATGTGTACTGTCACTTCACGAATGCCGCTAATAATTCAGTCCGGAGTCGATCTATGAAGCTGAGTCTGGTGCCTGGTGAGAGCATTTTCAATTATTTTAAAGCGTTGTACTCATGGGCAGGAATTTACAAATTTATTCACTCCCTCATTCATCTATTCAATAATATATGTTGAGCACCTTCCTATGGCATGCCTTAGGCTAAGAAATAAGCCACATTTTCTAGCTCCATGCTTGGGGAGAGAGAGATGTGGTCAAGAATGTAAGTTTTAAACTAAACTTTGTGGGTGGCCAGAAAAGGCTACCTGGTGATAGGTGGGAAGGAAGTGATCAAGAAAGTCTTGCAGATGAAGTCATATTTCAGCTGAGTCTGGGAGGCTACACATTGCACAGGGCAGATACATGCCTGAATTCCAGCCAGAGAGGTTCTCATTTACTTGGGCTGTAGTGAGCCTGGACGTTGGTATATTCTGAGCTCTCCAGGTGATTCTAAGAGGCCAGAGTTGAGAATCCCTTGGGTGAAGGCATTATATCCCTAAGGCACCTAGAAATTGGAATATCTCTTATTAGGATGAGCCCCTATGAAGCTCTCATTATTTCCCATGGCTTAGATAGTCCAGGCAGCAAAGAGAAGTTTCCCAAGGACTGGAGGCGAGAAATAAATTCTGTTAGGAAAAGCAAGGGAAGATTAAAGTCAGATGTGTACAGAAAGCACTAAGAGGCTTTGGAAAGCCAGGGACAAAGACATTGGCTACCTCCAAAAAGTCACTGAAAGTAAAGGGAAAAATGAATTCAAACATCAAAATTCTACCTGGGCCAAGACCCCATTTCCACTTTTTTTTCTCCTCCTTTCAGTTGTCCATTTTGTCTCCATGTTTCCAATGCAGGAGAGAACATCACATGTCGAGATCCCTTAATAGGTGTGGGGGAACCTGGGAAAGAGATCCGGAAGCTCTGCCAGTTCTCAAACCTGTCCAGTAGCCCTGCGAGTCCCATTGGTGGGATCAAGATCTACAAATGTGTGGGCTCCCAATGGGAGGTGAAGAAAAGCGACTGCATCTCTGCCCCAATAAATAGTCTGCTCCAGTTGGCCAAGGTGATCCTCAAACCTTTAACTCTGAGCTCTTAGTGGGGTCATCTGTCTAGCTTATCATGTCTCAGCACTAAGGAAAATGGGCTTTGGGCTGGTTTGTGTTGCTCTCAAAACTACTTGTATTTGTTTAAAAAAAAAAAAAAAAAAGGACAAACCCAGAAATGCTTACAAATTGTTTAAAATACAAATTTCAAGGTAACAAAATATGTGTTTTGCCTTAAAATCAGCCATATACCTTTACCTTGTCTTCTCAGTACCTTTGATTCACTGCCTGCAAGGGATAGGTAGTTTTATCCTCACTACCTGCTTTCCTCTGAATAATTTTTATATTAAGCAAATAGCCCTGATATTTTAAGAAAGAGGAGCAACATAAACAAGTAAAATTGACCATTGCAAAAAAAAGTTGATATTTATGCTTTTATAGGTCTGAGATGTTCTCAATCCTTAGAGGTAACCAGTAGTTACATAAGAAGGGACTACTAGCCTGTCTCTCGTACCTAGAATAGAGGTTACTGTCACGTGGTAATGGAAAATTCCTTTCTTTCCATCAAAATAGATAAACTCCACCTCATACTTAAGTCATTGAAAGTTAGAGACTCCCAAAATTCCATGAGTTACAATAAATAAATACTGATGAGGCAACTAGTGGGGTTATAGCAGATGGTAACATCTTCAGATAACTGGTTCCAAATCCCCTCACCCTTGGAGGGAGAATTAAGGAAAAGAGGTGATATTGACTTATGTTTTATCTGTTTCTCCTCTAGTCTTATACCAAATTCATTAAAAATACATACTATGTATAAAACATTTATTCTTATAGATGCTATCATCTATAAGAAGATTTGGTGAAGAGGCCAAATCTGAGTTGATAGACAATATGACTTTAAATATATATTAATTTTGGTTAGGAGAATCAGGAAGTGCTGTTTGAAAAACGTGGCATCTGACTTGGACCGTTATGGAAAAGCATTGGACATATAAAGTATCCTAATTGAGAAATATAGAAAGTATAATTTGAACTCAATATTGGGCCATGGTACCAATTCTAGATGCCTGGATACATTGTCAATGGAAAAGAGACATGCTGGCCTATCATGTTCCATTGATTTATTCATTCAACATATACCATTGAAAACCTACAGTGTGCCAAATTAGATGACTGTACTATGTTAGATATGGGATATGAGAAGAACAAAAAGGAATATAACATTTTTCATATTGTTAAGGAGCTTATAATTTAATTGGAGACATTGAAATTAGAATACAAGATAACTTTCATAGATATCACAAATGTAAAGTATACTAACTAAGTAAGATGAATACCAATGCATTCAAAGGAATGAATTTCCATGTTGGAACACTCATCAAAGTTCTTCATAGAGAAGATCTAACCTGAGTTAATTCTTTTATTTTAAGTATGAGTGAGATAGAAAACACAAATGTGATGATTACAGATAAGTTGACAATATCATTTATCATAGAGACCAGGACACTTTTAAAAAATAAAAAAGGGTCTGTTAATAATTACATGGTTACAGAAGATATGTGCCGGAACTGTTGCAGGAAAATTGGGACAGTCACCCAACAGAGGAAAACATTATAAAAAGGAGAGTGTAGCCAATGTGCTTCCATACAGGCCATCTAAGTATCCCTTTTATTCAACTTTAATCTAGTTATCTAACAATCACACCTGCTTTTCCTTTTTTTTTTCTCCAATCAGTCATCAGGTGGACATATGTTTTTCTGTTCTTCTATGTGTGAGGTCTTATGTAATATTCCATTCTGAAGGGCACACACAGTTTAAGAGAAAGTACGTTATTTTATGAGATATACTCATGGGAATGGATAAAAAGGGAAATTATGAATGGGAAAGATTTTGTCATGGACAGATTGGCACGATTTGATGACCAAACAGATTGACAAGTGTTTTGTTGTTTTGTGTTGTCTTTTGTGTTGCCAGGCTTTGAGCAAGAGCCCCTCTCAGGACAAGAAGTTGCCTACATACCTGAAGGACCTTTCTGTCAGCACAGACAAGGTGGCACATGAAGTCAGTTCATTTCCGGGGAACCTGGGAGCCATCGTTAACATCCTTGATTTGCTTTCAACAGTTCCAATCCAAGTGGATTCAGAAATGATGATGGTGAGTTTGTTTAAGTCTTGCAGGAGTTTGGGGGTCTTGTCTTTTCACCCCTCAGGACTTGTGGTCAAGAAAGATAACACCTCCCCATGATAGATTCTTCTCTGACATTTCCAGAGCAGTGTCCTAGTTATGAGAGTCACATAACATACACTGCTACCTATGGCTTTTAGGATAGCAGGGGGTATTTCCTATATTCATTTTGGTACATTAGGAAGATTTCTTTAGTGAATCTCTGCTTTAATATCTTCATTAAAATAGAATGAATTGTTATTTTCTTTCTAGGAAAAGTGGGGATTAAAGGCTTTCAGCATAGGATGCTCAAAGGTCTAGCACTAAACTTTGAAGCAGTCAGGGTTCTAGAAGGAAAGAGAATTCACCTGCAAGAATGCTGATGAAGAGACTTGAATGAAAGGCCGTTTCAAGACATAAAGCCAGGATTTAAAAAAAAGGGGAGGGGGGGTTGTTTGAGATATTCAGGGACCAGCAACATTTAGGAGCCTTTACTACCCCTGGGACTAGAGGAGAAAGAGGAAACAGTGTACCCACAGCTGAGTGAGAGCTGAATCCCTGGAGGAGGGCTCACTCAGCAAAAACTATAGTCTTGGAGGGACATAGCTATTGCCAAAGATGTGTTTAGATGGTGTGGATGGGTGAGTGGGGTACGGTGGGTAGTAGAAAAGTCTATTTCAACTTTTTCCTTCTCCCACCATCCCGTCCCCTGCCAGTGCTTCCCACTGGCCAAACCCAACCGGGGACCAACTGGCAAGCAGTTTGAGTAATAAGAGTTTAAGGAGATTATATAGATTTCCTATGGCTGCTATTCCAAATTGCCACAAACTGGGTGGCTTGCAATGACAGAAATTTTTTTCTTGCAGGGTTTTTAAGGGTAGAAGTCCAAACTCAAGGTGTTGGCAGGGCCGTGTTCCCTCCAAAGGCTCTAAGGGAAGAGAGAGAGTCTTTCCTTGTCTCTTCCAGATTTTGTAGCACTAGGCTATCTTTGGCTTGTGGCTGCCTTCTCCTACACTCTGACACGCTCTTCACAAAACCTTCTCTGCTCCATTTATCTTCTCCTTTTCTATCTCTTATATGGATAATTGTCATTGGATTCAGGGCTCACCTAGGTAATCCAGGATGATTTCCTACCAAGATCCTTATCTGAATTATATCTATGAAGACCCTTTCTCTAACTAAGGTCACATTCTATACACAGCGTCTGTGTATAGAACATGTCATTTTTGGGGCCACTAGCCAACTAACTATGGGGCTCATAGTTTCAGAGAACAAAAGGCAGAAAATTGTAGAGAAATTATATTCAGAGAAGGCACACCTGGAAAAATGACAAGCCCAAGTTTATGAGAAAATCAAAATGTTTAGCAAAAACAGAAAGATGCTTTTGACAACAGCATTGGTCATTTGATGCTTAGCATTTGAGAGGGTCTTTTGTGACTACATTGTGGGTGAAATACCAGCCACCAAAAAGCCTTTACACTCTTGGGGTAAAGATAAAATAAAATAATTAATGAAGATCTCTGCTAGCCTACTAAATTGGCCTTAGTGGGCGGTTGAGGGTGGTTCTCACTTTCACTATTGCTGAATGCTTACGTCTCAGTCTTAGAGACCAACCCATCCTCTGCTCTCTGCCATAGGAAGGTGGGTCCCAGGTCCCCACAGCTTCTGATGCCTCCCTTCCCTCTTCTTGTTTCCTCTCACCTATACCCACTCCATCAGTTTCCAAAGAGATGTTTTTTCCTCTTGCATAATTGAAATAATTTGTTTGATTTGATCCAATGTCTTGTCAATTACAGGACGTTCTCTCTACGCTCAATGTCATCCTTGACAAGCCCATCCTGAGTACATGGAAGGTGTTACAACAGCAACAGACCAATCACAGCTCACAGCTACTAGATTCTGTGGAAAGATTTTCCCGAGCATTACGGTCAAAGGGTAGCACCGTTTTGTCCATCTCCCACACTAACGTGCAGATGAGGGGCATGGTAATAAAACCTGGCTCTTCAAAACCCTACGAACAGAAGTTTGTTTTCTCAGACTCCAACCTCTGGGGCAATGTGGCTATTAACGAGCGCCATGTGGAGAATTTGCAGCCAGACACCTCTATTGTCACCGTGGCTTTCCCAACTCTCAAAACCATCCTCGCCCAGGATACTCAGGGCAAGAATTTTGCAAACAGCTTAGTGATGACAACCACTGTCAGCCACAAAATAACCGCTCCATTCAAGATTTCAATGACTTTTAAGAACAACAACTTCTTAGGTGGGAAACCACAATGTGTCTTCTGGAACTTCAGCCTCGCCAACTATACAGGAGGGTGGGATAGCAGTGGGTGCTATATGGAAGTCGATGAGGACAGTGTCAACTGCAGCTGTGACCACCTAACGTCATTCTCCATCCTCATGTCCCCTGACTCCCCAGACCCTGATTCTCTCCTGAAAGTACTGCTGGATATCATTTCCTACATAGGGTTGTGCTTTTCCATCCTGAGCTTAGCAGCCTGTCTAGTTGTGGAAGCTGTGGTGTGGAAGTCCGTGACCAAGAATCGGACTTCCTATATGCGTCACATCTGCATAGTGAACATTGCAGCCTCCCTTCTGGTTGCCGACATCTGGTTCATTGTGGCCTCCACCATCCGGGACCATCACTACGTACTCAATGAGACAGCCTGTGTGGCTGCCACCTTCTTCATCCACTTGTTCTACCTCAGTGTCTTTTTCTGGATGCTGACTCTTGGCCTCATGCTCTTCTACCGCCTGGTTTTCATCCTGCATGACTCAAGCAAATCCATTCAGAAGACTATTGCATTTTCTCTCGGCTATGGATGCCCTCTTATCATCTCAGTCATCACAGTGGGTGCCACTCAGCCTAGGGAAGTCTACACGAGGAAGAATGCCTGTTGGCTCAACTGGGAGGACACCAAGGCTCTGCTGGCCTTTGTCATCCCAGCCCTGATCATCGTGGTGGTGAACATGACCATCACCGTTGTGGTCATCACCAAGATCCTGAGACCTTCCATTGGAGACAAGCCCAACAAGCAGGAGAAGAACAGCCTGTTCCAGATCACCAAGAGCATTGGAGTCCTCACACCACTCTTGGGGCTCACCTGGGGTTTTGGCCTCGCCACTGTGTTCGAGGGAAGCAATGCTGTGTTCCATATTGTGTTTACCCTCCTCAATGCCTTCCAGGTAAGTTCTGAAGTGCCAGCCTCGCAGGAAGTATCTAGGCAGGTGGGACAAGTTAATGACAGAAACACAAACAGGAGTGGAAATGGGGAAGGATTTTAGTTCAGAGGAGATCCTAGCCCTAAAGAGCAGTAATCACAAGAACTCAATAAGGTAGAAAGGACACATTCCTCTGTTCCCTTGGAACCTCATACCTCTTATCACCTGAGTTATAATTGAGTTACACATGTGACTCTCTTTTAAATGCCCTGGTAGTACAAGTAGGAGGAGAGTCCCTTCCCTACACTGGATTTTGCTATTTACCCAACATTATCTTGATGCTATCTATTATCTTCTTAAAGAAAAAAATCCTCGATTAAACCAAATAATCACTGCAGTTAATTACCATAAGCATTAAATGAGATCGCTCTTTGAGAGGTCAGGGACAGCATCTGTCTTATCTATCATTATATCCCTGGTGCTTAAAAATGACCTTGGCCCAAAGTATGGGCTCAAATTAACCAGTTGACAAATGAAATGAACACTATGTACCACATAGAATGTTCTCTGGAAGCACTTGCTGAAGAACGAAAGAATGAATGTCCTATGTAAGGTGGACATTCTATTCTATTGTACTAAAATGGAAAAAGATGCCCTCTCTGCTCTCCTGCAGTGCATAACTCAGTATAACACAAGCCGATGGGTTAGAAAAGCTTCAGCCAAGGTACAGAGAACAAGCCTTTGAAGGACAAGGAAGAGAATGCTTAATTCTGATCTCACAAGTGGGTGGGTAGGAAACACAGGCCCCCCCCATGAGCTGGTGAGGAGGTAGAAGGTCTGGAGGGGAAGTTGAGGCAACACCCCGGATGCTTATACCAAGACTATGCAAATTCTAATTTCTGCTACTGGGCCCAAGACTCCAAATTATAGAGTTCATGTCTGATGACATATATAATATGCCTTGACTAGAAGGAACTGATTATTTCACTCCATGGCCCAGGCCCTCATCGTAACTATGTGAGGGCTACTGTAGGCATAAGTGTAACCAGCAGGACCTCCACTTCACAATTTAGGGGAAGTAAGGAAATAGAAAATACCCTCATAGCCGAAACCGGTTTGGCTCAGTGGTAGAGCGTCGGTCTGTGGACTGAAAGGTCCCAGGTTTGATTGCGGTCAAGGGCATGTACATTGGTTGCGGGCACATCCCCAGTAGGGGGTGTGCAAGAGGCAGCTGGTCTATGTTTTTCTCTCATCGATGTTTCTAGCTCTCTATCACTCTTCCTCCCTCTCTGTAATATACCATTAAATATATTTTTTTAAAAAGAAAATACCCTGTTAACATAAAAGCATTTAAAGTCCCTGGTTGTGGACCTACTGCATCTCTTTTAACGTCATCTACTGGGCTCACTCCATAAACACAGGTGTGGGAAGAGGTAGTACAAATTCAATTCCAGGTTAGCAATACTTTCTATTTTGCATAACAATAGAATATAATTTAAATGCACTCCTTCCCAATTCTTTTTTTTCCCCACAGGGATTATTCATTCTGCTCTTTGGGTGCCTCTGGGACCAGAAGGTAAGAACATGACAATTTCATGCTCTTGGAAAAGTCCGAGGTGCTTGTGGCAAGTAGAATTGATGATGGCTTTTTGTTGTTGTTATTGTGAAACAATGCAGGTACAGGAAGCTTTGCTGAAAAAGTTTTCTCTGTCAAGATGGTCTTCACAGCACTCAAAGGTAACTCTTCCCTTTGTAGAGACTTTTGAAACACCCTCTCCACAACTAGTTTTAGCATAGATGATTCCAATGTTTTTTGCTTCTCTCCTGATTCAACCTATTATACACACTATGGAACCATCATTAAGATGCTGTCCTCACATCTTTAAACAGGGAACAAATAGCACATATAATGTCAACTGGAAGTTAAAATCAAATTTTTATTTCAATGAGAAATAAACAGGGAGTATCTTATGAGACTCAGGGCAGTAGAAAATACAATTTGAGAAATAATAATAGAATTTTCTGTAATTCATTTTGGAAAATAACAATAGCACTTAAATATATTTCCATGTTTACATCTGTCAGAAGATACTAAACTCTATAACAATAAAAAAATTGAAAGTTATTTTCCTAATACCGGTGATGACATTCCAGTGTCTCATGGTACTCCTGCTTGACTGGTTTTAAGGAGAAATGCATGCTTATCTGCTCTCACCTTGAAGTGGGATGAGAGATATTCAGACAGTGACCACTAGAGGGCAGCAAGTGAATCCTACTAGAAATAAAGGAGGGCCTTGGCTTAACACATTTGCACGTAATTGTCTCTTTTTTTTTTCTCGTTTCTAGTCAACATCCCTAGGTTCATCGACACCTGTATTTTCTATGAGTTCTCCAATATCAAGAAGATTTAACAATTTGTTTGGCAAAACAGGTATGTAATGACCCCTAGATGCTCCCTGGGTTGATCCAAACAAATTGCCCTGATGGGGAGACTCAAACCCCTACTTTCCCAGTCCCCACCTCATGACATTTACTGTACAATGGCCTCATTGTGGGCAGAGGTTAAATACAGGAACTTGCTTAGATTTTCCCAAACCACCAGGAGGCTGGTACAGAGGGTAACTTCCTTCAGTGGAACAACTAATAACTTATGAGGAATAAGATTTGGAGAATCTAGAAAAGTCTGCAGACAGCTGTCTGTCAAAAGGGTATCAACCCAGTCCCCAATGGGGACTCTAAACTGCCCGCCTTGTCAAGCACAGACCACTCTTCTATTCATGTGAAATGCGACGATATGGGTCATATTTCTGGGCTGTGGTGCAGCAGAGAATATGTTCAGAAAAGCATATTAAAGAAGCCCATGCTCCAGGTTCCTTTTCCCTTTTCCTTTTTTTTTTGGAAAGTGCATGTTTTATACATTGACATTTATGAAAGTACGCATACATATAAGAGGGATCCTCAAGTCAGCTATGCTGTCAGAAACATGCACAGGTAAGTGTCCACCTTGGAGGCTCACAATAAATACTATTCACGGCTTTGGGCAATGAGTCTCAGCTGTTTGGCAAGTTGAAACTCTGTGTCATGCCTCTACGGTCTCCATGAAAATAAGCAGCACATTTCCTTCCAGCTTCTTGAAACCAACCAGGTCTCATAAATGTGGTGTTGCAGGTTTCAGTTTGAGGCGTTACACGAAACGGGAGGGCATTCGCTTTTGGTTTTGAAGGTCACGAACTGGACCTGCTGAGAAGAGATGAGACCCTCAGGGGGTGTTAGGACTGTTGCACTTGACCATCACTGTCGCCGGAACGTGTTTGCCCTTTGCTTTAAAGTGAAAGTAGGGAAAAGTCTATGAAATGATTCCACGTAACATGGAAGGCCAAGAAAAGCTGTCCATTGTTTCTGAATCACACAGACCAAAGCTGGACTTGAAGCTGTTGGCGAGGTCCCGGGGCCGGGATTCCCCGTCATTGCCACTTGGTAGCCTCTCGGGACAGAATTGCAGCTCCCGATGACCTCGTTGAGGGGTCCATAATCACTGTGACTTTGGTTTATGTTGCCAGCAGCCCCACAGGGGCCCCCAAGCAGTGATGGAAACCTTGTTAGCAGTGGCAGTTCACCAAACTGATGGTAGGGTGGCCACTGTGTCCCTTCCCTGTGCTCGACACTTGTCCCCTTCTCTCCCCGTGCTTAGTCCCGGCTTCCTGCTGACACAGCCTGTGTGGTGGCTCCCGGTGCCCTCCCTGCTGCACTCGCTCTCAGCACTTCTGGTAGCATCCCCTGACTTCTCCTCTTTCCTGGTCTTGCTTCTTCTTCCCCTGCAGTTTTCTCTTTTCTTTCCATCTCTCCCTTTCCCCCATCCCCTTCAACTCAGCTTCCAGACCCCTCCCAAGAGCTTTCCCAAGTCACCCCAATCCAAGGGGCCCGGGAGGTTCCCTACTATGGATGCCCCATGCATGTGGTGGCATGTAGAGGGCTGCCCCTGCGGAGGCGGTTCTGTCCTTTGTAGAAATCTGGCTGCTGGTGTGACGGGAAGTAGTTAGTGCTTGTCTTGTCGGCTGCCACGCACGCTTGAGAATGACAGTTTTGTCTGTTCTCGGGCACCTGAGGAGGGCGGCATGAGTTTGATTCTGGCACGGCGAGCTTACCTGGCTCTTGGACTAGAGCTCCCCCTCCGGCCTTTAGAAAAGGCCCTCCTCTCCCGCCACGTGACCCCCCCAGCCTGGTCTTTTGGGCTAAGCTGCTGTTCTGTGTTTCAGGAACCTACAATGTTTCCACCCCGGAAACAACCAGCTCATCCTTGGAAAACACGTCCAGTGCTTATTCGTTGCTCAACTAAGAACAGGAGAATCCGACCCATGTGACTCTCGGGGAACAGTGGCCGCACTCAGAAAAGGAGAGCCTTTCCAAGCCCTGGGTAACACATCCCTCCGCAGGCTTCTGGGAGCTGATGCGGAAGAGACTTTTCCAGTAGGGAAGAGCCTTTCTTGTGTAAAGACGGACGAAAAGTAATTGTTCCATTTATTTTGCTGCCCCACCCCGACCTTTGGGTGATACCGAATGTGTATAGTATTTAAGTGAAACTCAACTTTCCCAAAGCCCAGCTATCTGTCTATATTGTAAAATAGAATTTCAAAGAGACATTCTCACTTTTCACATGTTGGCCACAAAGATTAGCTTTCATTAAAATAATAAGTAAAAATGCTAGTACCTAGGAAATACTTCAGTGAATTCAAGGAAGGAAGAAAAAAAGGAAGGAAGGAAGGAAGGAAGAAAGGAAGGAAGGAAGGAAGGAAGGAAGGAAGGAAGAAAAGAAGGAAGGAAGGAAGGAAGGAAGGAAGGAAGGAAGGAAGGAAGGATAAAAACAACATTAAGAACCACATTTTAATATTTCTATGTTCATGATCTAAAACAATTACTAGACAATACAACATTGAGAATTAAAAAGTGGCTCAAAAATGCAAACTGAAAGAAAGCCATTGGGAAATTTTAATACCTTCCTGGTATTTTCTTAGCAAAGAGAGGGGGAAAGAAGTGGGGGCAAAAAATAGAGAGAGAATTACATCATCAGGATGCTTTCAAGTGGATATTAATATTGACCAGAAATTGCATGGAAGGAGACATGATCCTACACATCTATTTTTTTTTTTGCATGTAAGGTTTGAGCTAAGTGGAATGACTATGCAAAGAAAGTGTAATAATCATCCTTTATCTGATCCAAGCAAGTCCAACTGCTGATTACATTTTTATAGTTTATAGTTTTTTTAATAGCTTATCAGAAAAGCCTTATGTTTTGGTTTGTTCCACATTTTGAAAGCAAAAATAAAAAAGCGTATTTTTTTATCCATTAATTGCCAAATGTGATATATTGCACTGAAAACAGATCCCAACTGTCATATATTATATGTAACAGCTTCCAGGTACTTCTCTGTGCATTATAGACTAGATTTTAATAATCTACAGCACTGTTTATTACTGTTATTGTTACTGTGGGTCTGTTGGGCTTTGGTGTATTGTGCAGCTCTCTGTGTATTAACGCTCTCAGTCTTTAAGTCTTCAGACCAATATACGTGTAGAGTTTTGTACAGTGTAACTTGTGTTCATTCCAACCACTTGGAAATCTTCCGGAAAGTTCTATAACTGGCTAGTCCAAGCTCTCACTGACACTTCCCCTTGATGAACAGATGGTGGAGGTTTTCCGAAGAATTTGATTATTTGTGACTTGTGTGTGCACGTGCCTTTCTTACAAATACAAATATTTATTAAATTTGCACCCACATTAAAGTCAACCATGTGCTGCAGCTATAGCAACCATGTATTCCAACCAAAGTCATAACGAGACAATAAAACGTGGGGCTCCCTGGGAAATGGGGCCCAGGGGCTCCTCATTGGGACCAAGGACCTGCCCACCAGGAAGAGAGGACAAAAGGGGCTGAGATACAACAACCATTAGTTTATCAAGGTTCGAAAGAGTTTCCTTTTAATATTTTAACTCATTAAAATATCTTCCTTTTAATTCTAAAGTCTACCCTGGCTTTTTTTTTTTCCTTCATGAGGAGTGAGGGGCAGGTGGAACAGATAGAAATATTAACAATGTTTAAAGTAAATGAACTCTTTATTTCTACATATTCACAAATGGCCTAGACATCAGCCCCACGTTTGCTGAATGTTGTCACTTCATTATTGCAACGGAATAGTTCATTATTTGAAGCCCCTAAGGGAAATGACCATCAGGATACAATGCTACACCATTCTCCAGGGCACAATCAACTGTGGGCAGGGCTCAGCACTGACAAGTTGGAGGACCCGCTGAAGTAGAATGAGACATTAGGGAAAGACTGGCTTTGGCTGACTGGGTACCTGGGGTTTTATCAGGGAGAACAGAGGCAGGGGTGCACACTGTGTTAGCAAGGCCATCTTGACACAACCAGCCAAGCAAAGCAGAGAGCTGGGGAGGAGGCTGTGGTTCTCATGTTCAAAAACACAATGGGACCAGAAACACTGAGTTCCAGCCACTTCGGCAGGGCTCCTTTGGGAATCATTGAATGCGATGTTGTGAAAGGAACCTCTGTAATGGCAGGAGCCTTTGGCAGCGTTCCACAGAATGTGCATCTGGCCATCTGCCCACATTCGTTAACTGAGGCACGTCCCCTTACCACACACACACACACACACACACACACACACACGCACACGCACACGCACACGCACACGCACTCCCGAGCCATGCATGTTCCTCCTACCTCATGAGCCACAGCACTGGATGCAAATTCCAGAAAAGCCATGTAAACAAAAAGTTGGAGAAACAAATTTTGGTTTCCTCTCCCACCTGCAAGATACATAGTTCAAACCCTGCTCTTGGCCAAGAGTAACCTAAGCTGAGCAGTAGAATTCGAAGCTGTAAAAGAGCGCACCCATGAATCTGTAGCTGTATGAAAGTGAGCAATTAATATAAACTACAGAAATATTCTCTGGGAAGACTGTAAGTCCAATTCGACACATTGTATCTCTTTTTATATTTTCAATTAAATGTATTGGGGTGACACTGGTTAACAAAATTATGCAGGTTTCAGGTGCACAATTCACAACACATCACCTGTATTTATTGTGTGTTCACCACCCCAAGTCAAGTCTCCATCCACCACTATGTATCTTCCCATACCCTCCTTCACCTCCCCCCATCCCCATCACGTCACCTCTTGAATGAGTCACATGTCCACCATCCTTTTCCCAGTTTCTTATTGTTTGTGTGGACAAAGAAAGGAATGAACCATTCATGGATTGTTCAGGAGTTGGTTGCTTGGGCCAGAAATGAAGTAACCCAGTGGGAAATCACAACCTTTGTGGTTTGTGTAAAGAACTTCAGAGGGGCTTGTGTTGGTTAAAGAAAAAGCTGTAGAGAGAAGAGAAAGATTATAGCAACCAGTGCGTGCAGATGCAGGGGCGGAGTTACTCTGAGGGGAGTAGAACGGGAAGTCACAACTATTTGAGAAGGGGAAATCGGGGTGGTCGTGGAAATGCCATGTGGGTGGAATGCTTTTCATGTGTGGCATGTGATGGTAATGTCACACGGCATCAGCATCCCGAAGGGACAGACAATGACTCAGGCCAACAGGAACCGGATTCCCCGAATGTGCAAAATAGAACAGGAGCTCAGAGTGGATATTTCTCTCTTATGTATTTCATTTTCAGACAATGAAACTATTGTCTCATCATTTCAAAGATGTTAGCTTTGAAATGAGGTGGTATAGGTTTCTGAAATTAGAATTTAGGATTTAAAATCATGTCTTTGTATGCCAGCACATAGTTCTATTTTCCTTTCATGCTTATAACAATAAAATATTTTACAAGAGCTGGTAAAATACATAAGTTGTCTGCTCTTTTGCAATCTGTTGCTGTTGCTGTTTCAGGCGTCGTCCCCCATGTCCACCACAATTTACCTCCATTATCCGCACAGTGAATGATCCCTTCCATTTCCCAGGCAGGGGAGGAAGAGGAGGACGTGGTGCCCGAAGCTCAACCACTGAGCTCAGCTGGTGGACAGCGCTGATGTTTTTCCTCGCACCATCCACACCTCCTCTCAGCATGTGGAGCCCAGAAGCTTACAGAGGGTTTAAACAGGGGTCCTTGAAGTAAAGCTTTTTTAAGACCTCACTTTGTGGGAAACAAACAAACAAATGTTTGTGGTAACTTGTGTGTGTGGTCTGGCTGGAACCCTCAGGGGCAGCTGAAACAGAACCCTGGGAGTTGCTGGCCATAGATATTTCCCCGTATCTCCCGTATTCGTTTTCTATTGCTGTGTAGCATATTACCACAAACTTACAGGCTTACAACAACACTCATTTGTCATTGCACAGTGTCTGTGGGTCAGAAGCCTGGGCCTGGCTTAACTGGGTCTTCCGCTCAAGGTCTTACCTGGGGGTCCTCCTCCAAGCTCATTGCTTTGGGGCAGAATTTCATTCCTTGTGGTTGTAGGACTGAGGCCCTCAGCACGCCCTCAGCTCCTACAGGTGTCCTGCTGTCTCCTGCCAGGGGCCCCCTCTCCACAGTAAGACAATTTGCTTCTTTAAAGCCAGTAGGAGAGTTTCTGATTTAACTCTCTCTCCCATCTCTAGATTCTTCTTTAAAGGGGCCACCTGATTAGGTCAGGATCATCCAGAATAACCTCCCTTGTGATTAATTCTAGTCAGGTGATTAGAGACCTTTTAATTACCATCTGCAAAATCCCTTCATCTTTGCCACGTAATATAATTTACCCCGGGGAGTGGTATCATATACACAGGTCCTGCCACAGTCAAGGGGAGAAGGTTATGCAGGACATTTCATCAGATTGTTTGAACAAACCAACGAAGCGAAGGATCCACGCTGCTCTGCAGAATCTGTGAGGGGCGTTGGCTGTGACCTGTGAATATTTATTTTTCTGTGAAGGTCATCACACCCACAAGGGTCTCTCCCGCAGCATCAGTAAGGAAGCTCTCATGCTGCAAACATTCTGTCTGCTGAATATGCAAATGTGAAGAATGTCACCTTTCCCAAAGAGGTGGCTTGGAAAGGCTCGATTTAACCAGATGAGAAGAGGCACACCCACACAGGCGCTGGCAGCCTTCCTCAGCAGGCTGTGTGTCTGGTGGGCCAGGTAGAGCGAGCCCAGGAGCTAATGTGCCCTTGACAGTGAGGCCATCGGGTCAGAGACTGACCTACACAGGTGCCAGCCGGGCTCTGAGCTTTTATACACCTGACCTCCCGGTCCTAAGAAATGAAGTCAAAATGCCCCTCTCCCACTGGGCACTTCTCACCCTTCAGACCTCCCCAGGGATTGCTGCCACCTGCAGCCTGCATGCACCTCTCATGGGGTTCAACCTTGGCCATCATATATTTGCATGGGTCAGGGCACCTCGTCTGGAGTTCCCTGCTCATTTGAACAGATTTTTTTTTCTTTGTAAGATAACGTTACATCATTTCCAAGGGAGATGTACATTTTTGTATTTGGAAGACTTCCCTGCCCTAGCTTTATGACTTTACTAATATAGATAGGGAGAGAGGCATGCTTCCTATAAGCACTTTATAGGAGAGTGAATGCAGCTTGCTTTGAACTATTCGGGAAGGCCTTGAGAGCTGCACTGTCAAGTGGGATTAGAATGTGAGTCACGTGCATTTTCATTTTCAGTAGCCACATTTTAAAAACTAGATTAAATCAATTTCAATAATACATTTTATTTAACCCACTATATCCAAATCATTATTCCAAGATGTAATTAATATACTGATTCATGAGAGAATTTACTTTTCTTTTGGCACTAAATCCAGAGTGTGCTTTACACTACGGCACACCTCAGCCTTGTTTCCACACGATCCAGATGCCGCTGCACGGGACAACCAGCTTCAGAGTACACACTAGGAACAAAGGCTTTCTGCTACTCACAGCCACTGCCTGCCGCACACCACCAGCAGGGTGGGGAAATACAGTGAGAACAGGCCTGCACCATATCACCGGGGCTGGGCGATGCGCATAGAACCCTGGCCCCTCTGAGCCTGCCTGAGAGTCACACTGACAGAAATGCCCCTTGGGGATTGCTGACATGCACAGGGCCTTGGCTCCAGAAAAATCACAGTTTCACATCTTTTCCAGGAAGGAGGAACTGCCTGGGGATCCCCAAAGACCTTCTGTCCTGGAGGATAAGCTGGCTGTGTCATTCGCGTGTCAAGGCACAAAGAGCAGGGCTCCTGCACCAGGCAGATGGCTTTACTCGCTCCTGGGACCCTTCCCTGAACTCCCGTGGCCCTTGGTTTGCTCATCTGAAAAATAAGGAGCATGCTCATCACCCCTCAAGGCCATTGTCAGGCTCAAAAAGCAGAGTTTGTACAAAGATGTTTTGTAAACGATCAAGTGTTGTGCAAATAACAGATTATTTCCACATCTCTGTGAAAGCAGACGGAGGCTGACCCCAGGGGAGCCATGGGCAGGGACAGTAAGCCCCCTTGTCCGTAATGAGATTCCAGGGCAGTTTAAGGCCAGTGCCTCGGGGTCTTCAGAAGGGCACTGGATCCAAAGGGCACTGGATCTGGCACTCAGGAGGAAGTGAGGGGGTGCTGGAGAAATTGCTGACCTTGAAGATTTCCTTCAAGCTAATTCTGTATGTGATGAGCTGACTTTTCTTACAAGGCCCCAGAGCACATATGTAAATAGACAGAGTTTTAACAATGTTCCCCAAAGACTTGCCTTCACACTGACCTTTTCTGCTTCCCTCTTCCTTGCTTCAGAATGCTGAGTCACGGGTCATGACTCAGCTTCTAGCTACCCCACCCAGAGGGCACATATCAGATTCCTGTTGCCCAACTGTATAGTCTGAGGCCCAGGCCTGTCCCCACCCCAGGTGCCTTCCGCACCCCTCGGATAGTTGGCCTGTAACTACATCAGTGCCCTTCAAACTCAGGCCTGGAGACCAGATGGCCCCAGAGGATGAAAGTGTGGGGAAGCAGGAAAGCCTCACAGTTGTGATTAGTGAGTTCCCAGGGGATGTCTGCTCTGAGTATTGCCTCTCCAGCACCAACTGGGTCCACATGCAGACTTCCAGGTGCCCCTTTCTTTCAGTGGTACCAGCAGCAGCATCATTCAAATCCCACTCTGCCCTCAGAGACGCTGATCAAATTACCCCTCATCCCTGCAGATGCCAGGAGACTGGAATTGGCCCCCTGGACCGGGCTAGTGATCTCGTCACCCTCTCTCTGCTCCCATTGGTGGTACTGAAGGTGTGGTACAGCCTGCAGCACCCAAGATTTCCTATCCCCCAATCTCAGAGGCTAGGGTTCCCCCCAACCCAATCTTTCCTCTTCCATGCATGGGCAGCTATCCAAGTGTATCCTCAAGCACATTCTAGAGAGGAAACAATTCCCATAAGCCTCCTACTCTTAGTGAATATGGTGCAGACAGAGAAAGAAGGAAAGATGGGCTCCATGCCGGAGCCCACCCTATGCCAGAGCCCTGGTATTTATCTCCAAATACCCCTTTCGTGTGTGGGCTGGACATGACTTCCTAGAATAAAGATATAGTCCTCGTGGGTACTTTAAAACTGACTTTTCTAGATTCTTTCATGTCCCTTTTACCCATAAACTTTGAGATGAAGAGTTCAAAGGTCACGAGTATTCCCACTGCAAAAATGGCCGAGGGTAGGGGATACGTGAGCCCTTTCGCACCCCAGCCTTCTTATTCTTTCATACAGAGCCAAGTCCCAAACGAAGTATGCTGGTGACTATTCAAATCTAAACAGACAAACCCAGGAGTCCAGGAAAAAAAGGCTTTTTCTCAGCATGAAAAGCAACAGGAACTGATTGGGGAGGTCATGGGAAGACTGCAATTGCAGCCCATGTCCTACGGTCAACAACACAATCCCAGAATGACTTGGGGCCTTTTTTTGTAACCAGTGTTGATTGGTACCATCCTCTGTCCTCCACCCTGCCAAACAGTCCCCACTCCCGGTAGTGCTGGAAAGATGTGTTTGGTTTTGATTAACCGAGGAAAATTGTACATTTAACTGCTCTTCTGGAACTGGGAGCGTTTCCCACGCCCAGAGGAGCTCTCTCACAGCTGTCCTTGTCAGAGCGGCCCTAACCAGCTGGGCTAATGAGTGACAGCTGGCCCCCAGCCCTGATTCTCAACATCCACAGGCTTTTCCTGAGGCTTGATCGCCACCTGCTGGTCATTAGGACAGGCACCTCCTCTGGGTCCTGGGTAGAACCTCAAAGGCATACATACAACTTCAGGCCTGTGGGCAGCAAGCCCATTGGGAAACGTGCACTGGTTACAAACACTGGTTACAAAAAAATTTTGGGCCTGTGAACAGAATGAAGGTGGCATCAAGGCCTGTGAGGTGACGAAAACAAGGAATGGAAGAATCTCTTTTGCTCCCGACCTCTTATCCCTTTTACATTATGGTCCTTGCAGGAGAAAAGGAAGTCAGGAAAGGGAGGCTAGAGGTATGGGGTGGGCAAGCATGCCAGTCACACAGGTTCGGTGAACAAGATGGCTCTCCAGCCACATGTTCATTTCTGAAACATACCAGCCAGGACACTTCCCTCCTTCTATCTCTTTCCTCCCTCCCTGACTGAGTCTTTTTTTTATGGAACCAAAGGCACAGCTTAAAACAGCTGCAGAAATCACCTGATACCCTTCTACGTGGTCTGAGGGAGCAGAATGGGTGCCTTCCATGTTTCATGGGACTTCTACTCTTTTTCCATCAGCGCAACTTCAAAAGGCGGAAGTAGGATGGTCTGGTTCCTTTTCTAATTCACCCATAGAAAACTGCGGCTGGGCTGGGGTTTCTTTTGCAATCCATGTTGAATTTGCAGCTGTCCCGGGGCTATCTGACACACCAGCCCCCAGCTGAGGCCAGCTGGTAAGTCTGGCCTTGGGACACGCATGCCTGCCAAAGTGTGATCCAAGAAGCCCAGGAGAAGCAAACAGTACCGACTGCTGAGAAGGCCGCCCTTGGGGCAGAGGGACAAGCTGACCTGATCTGGGGTAACGAGACAGGCAACTTCTGACTGGGAGAATATCATGTGCCTCTGGGTATTTGTTCCTAAACCTCTCAAAATCTCTCTCACGCCATTTCCCTTGTTGGAGATTCTTCTATCAGAGGACAAAAATCTCAAGTTGAAATGGGGCTAAACTTCTGGGAGAGGTACATGGCTAATGGAATGTAATTTATCTGCCGATGATACCTATTTAACTATGTTCACTACCATTTATAGTGTTCTTACCATGTGTTTGATGCTGCTCTCAGCCCTTCATGCATATAATCTCATTTAAGCCTTACAGCAACCCTGCGTTGAGTAAATTTGCTTTTTCTCTTTATTTAAAGGTGAATAAATTAAGCACAGAGAGATGAATAACTTGCTAAGGTCACCCAGCGTAAGAATGTTAGAGCCACATGTTGAATGCAGGGTGTCTGACCTGGAATGTGCACGTCACCACCACACTCTACTGCTTCTCTATGCAACCTGGTGCACGTAGAGCCCAGAGTGGGGAGGGTTCCGAAGACACAAAATCACCAAGGGAGAACAATGGTGATGGGAAGGGTGGAGAAATTATGGCATCTCCAACCTTCATTTCTCATTATAATTTCTTCTAGGGGGCAGCCCCGAACATGACAACCAGTGTTCTGGGTACACTGTGACATCAACTCACTTCCTCTTGTCATCTCTGATGGAGCATGAAAGGACTCCTGCTGTGTTGCCTTATTGAAAGCAGATCTCACATCAGCCACTTAGTTCAGTCCCCAAATGGAGCAGCTTGACATTAGTGCCATTTTCATCTTCAGTCTTCATCCAAATGAGCTTCCATGAGGCCCCAGTGGCTGGTGATGTTATGTTTGTTCTTGCCAGAGATCTACCGAGCAGTCTCAGACTGGTGGATGTCATTTAGCCACCAAGGAAGAAAATATGATTTCCCAGAAAGGCGGTGTTTTAAAGGCTGTGTTTAAACACAAGTGGGGAATTGAGACATTTGTCCCAATAAACTTGGCTGCGTCGTGATTTTCCTTATAATGTTGACTGAAGCAGTAGCTGATTGGCTACTTGAATTGTCTGGAGTTCCTGCTTCACCTTGTGGGCACATGGGCCTGTCTTTAGTACTGATTGACAGCCAGTTAGTGAGTATACTGTACAGATCATGGGATCTGGAGCCAACACCTTGTGCTTTCCAATTGTCACTCACCACTTCTTGTTTTGTGACCTTGGAGGAAGTAACTCTCTTGTGACTCAATTTCCATAATGTAAAAGGGGATGAAAATGAGTTGTCTTTATAAAAGGCCCCAGCAATTATTGAATGAAGTTATCCTTTCTTATGTTCTATCACAGATCCCAGGTTTAAACACAGTCACTACTGCCTTCACCAGTTTGGCTCAGTGGATAGAGTGTTGGCCTGCGGACTCATGGGTCCAAGGTTCGATTTTGGTCAAGGGCATGTACCTTGGTTGAGGACACATCCCCAATAGAGAGTGTGCAGGAGGCAGCTGATTGATGTTTCTTTCTCATCAATGTGTCTAACTCTCTCTCCCTCTCCCTTCCTCTCTGCAAAAAAAAAATCAATAAAATATATTTAAAAAATAAACACAGTCACTATTCAGAATCACAATACATACACCCTACACATTCTTGCATTTAATTCATGGTTAGGTGTCTTTGAAAGGAACCCTGAAGATACATGACATCCTAAATCATCATTTTACTAAGGCTTGAGTTGAACTCTGCCCATTATGAAGCCAGAAGTCATTTAACAAATGAGTGAACCTGGGTAACTTCGGTGTTTGCATCTCAATTTGGCTTTGGTAATTCAATAGAACACAAATATTTCTTAAAGGCATCTCATTATTTCCCTTGTCAATGAGCCAACTAGCTGCTACAGCAGTAAAGTCGGCTGCTATGGGAACAGAACTACAGATCAAACTAGTTTAAGCAAGGCTGCACATTTATTAGCTTATGTACCTAGAAAAGATACTAGATTGGTACACCTTTGGGTAGAGCTGGATGCTGGAGTTCATTGTTCTCCAGTTCTCCCTCTCCCTTTTGAGGCTCTGCCTCCCTCTCTGAGTTTATTTCATTCCATGACAGATCTTTGAGGCCTTTTAGATTAAGTTCTAAAAGGAAGAACAGCTGCATTCTTCCCCATCTGCCTGTGTACCATGGCAGAGCAAGGCATCGTGACTGATTGAGTCTGAGTCGAGTGCTGACCCTGTGGAAACCATCATATCAGTAAAGAGTATGTTTTCTGTGAGCTACAAAGATGCAAAATAACAGAGGCTTAAACTGCAAGTTCATTACTTTAGCACATAAGCAGTCCAAGACTGGTATGGAAGACTTGGCTCCATAGAGTTCTCAGGGACCCAGTTATTTATTTTTGTTCTGCTTTTCCCAGGGTCACCTCTCAGCCTCACAAGGCAGTTCTCACTCTGAACATCCTGTCCCCTTATCAGCCATTAGAACAGAAGAAAGAACCAAAGGTGTACGCACCAAGGCTTCTTAAAGAAAGCTTTCAGAAGCTGTCATTCAACATTTTTGCTCCCATTCTATTGGCCAGAACTTGGTCACACAGCCCCACCTACCTGCCAGGGAAGGGGAGAGTGTAAACCATATTCTGGGTGACCATGACCTGCTGGAATTTGGAGATTCTATTGTGAAGAGTGGATAGAGAATGGATATTGGTGACCATTTTTGCCTGGGGATGATAATTTGAATGTTTTACCTGCTTCTCATTCTCTCCTATCTTCCTCATAATCCCACCTTCCTAATCTCTTTTAGTCTCTTGACCAGATAGAAATCTTTAAATGTTACTAATGATTTCCACTAAGCTGTTGAGTCACACATGAATCAAAGTCTAGGCCCTGAGGGAAGCTGTGACCCACATGAGGCCATGTCCAATCTATTTCTGGATTCCAAGACCAGAGTTTGGCAAATGTGAAAGATGAGAGAGATGAGTGTTGATTCACTATCTTGACCCATCTCACCTTTAATCTCATCTCTTACACGTTCACTGGTACACACACACACACACACACACACACACACACACACACTTGTTGGGCTCCCCAACTCATGTTAAATCTTCCCATTATTTTTTTCCATTTCACTGGTACACACACACACACACACACACACACACACACACACACACACTTGTTGGGCTCCCCAACTCATGTTAAATCTTCCCATCATTTTTTCCCATGTCAGTACTCATTAGGGGGGACCACCATTCCACTCTACTATTTCCCATCCCCCATTTACTAAGGTTTGGGATAGTTTGCTAAAAAGTACTCATAACTATATATATAAACACCAAGTGACCTCACCTATCTGGGAACTTTCTAGACTATTATCTCCTTAGTAACCATGGAAAGAAAGTATTCAAAAAAGACTTCTTTAAAATTTTTTTCTTCTTGATACTTTCACTTTGTTAATTTAATAATCTTATGCATGAATAGCATATAAAATATACTTTAAAATTTAAAAAGGATCTGAGAAAGGGTTTGGGATCAACTCTCCCCCATCCAGTCCACACACAAACACACAATGCTGAACACAGAGAAGGAACTGACCAAATATTTATTGAATTTGTTAAAACCTGTTCTTAGATTCAGAGGAGGAAAGCAAGTGCACTGGGGCCCTGATGCTGGGAGGACTCTTAATTTGAAATCCTTTAGCACAGGAGGCCTTGAAAGAGTAATAATGCTGTTGTGTCCAGTGAAAAGTATGTCTTTGAGCATTTGATTCTGATGCAAACGAAGTATGAATTTTATTGTAGATATTTTATCTACAGGAGAAATGAGAGTCCATATATCTTAGTTATTCATTCAATTACTGATTCATTGACCCACTTTCACTGAAGGCCCTCAATGGCACTGGCATGATGTGAGGGTCTGCCTGCATGGAGCTTACATTCTGTGGGAAAGACAATCAACGAAACAAGTGATTTACAAAAAAAGTGTAGTGAATGCTGTCACAGACACAGTAGATACATTCAGAGCACATAGCAGGGTAACAGAATCATGTGAGGGTTGGCGACAGAAAAACCGTATCAGTCACACAGAGGACTGGAGACCTTGGTTCTCAGAGGCCTGTTCAAAACAAGGCTGACAAAACCCACCCCAAACTGTGCTCAGCACATGAGCAGAGGTGTGAGTAGAGGAGGAGCTTCTTCGGTCTGGCTGATGTCAGCAGGGGGGTCACTGCCTCGACTTTTTGGGAAACATGAAGGTGATGGTGAAGGTCAAGAAGATCATACCGGCGGTGCCTCCGATGATCAGGCCCAGGATGCTGCCGTGCACTTGCATGGCCTGACAGCGCTCTCCCGTGTAGAAGAAGGCGTGATCAGAGACACACCTGGGAATAGGACACAGGGGTTCATGTGGGAGCCACCGGAGCCCCCGCACCTCCCAGCGACAAGCGCTGACACATCAGAAATGGCAGTGAGTGCTTACTGAGCGGTTCCACGGGCCTGGCCCCATTCGAAGGGCTTTGTGTGCACCAGTGCACTGAATCCTGTAACAGTCCTTGGTTATAATCAGGCCAACCTCACCAACCTCATTTACAGAAAGGTTCAATAACTTGCTCAAGGTCATGAGGTCAGTGTTTCATACACGAAGTCTCATCCCAGAGGTCTGTCTCCAGACTCGGGACTCCGCCTGCACGTGCAAAGTTCAGGAGGAAGGTTTGGGGTGCTTAAAGAATATGTTGCCTGACTCTGGCTCAGACTATAAGCTACAGGGTGGATTCTCCAGATAAGGTCTCAGTGCATTAATGTTGGACCCTGTAAACTTCTAGAAAATATCCGTCAAAGTGTTACTGTAAGGTGAGGTGTCTGGCACATAGTAGGCACCTAATGGCTACGCCATCCTTGGTGTTCTTTTTTAAAAAAAAATGTTTTTTTGTTATAAAGACCAACTAATCTCAGAACCACAGTGTTAAGGGCAGTGTTTCATCTCTTCCATGAAAACAATCCCAGCGTTTGTGTCAAACAACATTCCTATCCCAAAGTCTCTGCCCAGAGCAGAGAGGCAGGATAGAAGTTAAGGCCTCCTTTATTCATCCTGGAATTGGCCTCTTAAAAATCAGTGAAAAACAGCAAGTTTTCTCTGGCCCATTTTCCTCCAAATATAGCTCATGACCTTAGAGGAGCTTACTCCACAAAAACTCCAAGCTGCAGTTGGAGCTTTTTCAAGCTAATAGTTCAAACTATTCCTTGAGGGAGAGGAATAATTTGGCTGAGAAGACAAGTGGAAACCCTTGACTTTCTAACGCTGAGAAGCATGAAGCCCACCGGGCACATATTGAAATCTGGTATCCAAGGACCTATCAGCAAAGTGGTGCCATGCCACCTCAAGAAACAAGGTGGGCATTCTCCAATGAAACCCCAGCACTTTGGAAAAGTGACTGACTCCAGAGCTGGGACAGGGCAAGTAAAAGATGAGCCTGGGACTTCCTGTGATGCCAGAAAGTAACATCAAGTTCCTGAAAGAATGAGCTTGTGTGAAGACGGCATAGGAGCCATTCTGGAAGAGCTCCCCAAGGCCAAAGCTGGAACAATGTGAGCAACAAGACAAGTGCTGGCACATGGAAATGCAGCTCAGAGAATAAAATTCATATTTTTGAATCCTTAGGGATATAAGTAAATAATTGTAGAAATAAATGAGTGAGGAGGAGGATGGAGTTATTCTTTATAGAAGAATTTCACTTCATTAACGCAGAGAGAAAATAGAAAATCATCATTAAAATATGAGAATGGCGATTCTTCCAGCGGGATCCACCAATAAATGCTGAAATTAGTGGGTGAGAATTTGAGGATAAGCAGGATGTCAGTATGGTCTCAGAGTGTCCTCTCCCAAGGCATCCGTCCACTACAGGGTGAGGAATGCTAAGAAGCCTGGTGGACATCCTTTTGGCCAGGTGAGCAAGGTTAGCATCATCAGTAGCCACACATATTAATACCAGGAACCCCTCACATGACACACCAAGAAGAGTGTATCTCATTTTTGCTCTTCTTGCCCCAAAAGTACAATCTCAATATAATCATGAGAAAGAATCAGATAAACCCAAATTGAGGAACAGTGCAAAATAACTGGGCCCTACTCCTCAAAAGTATCAAGATAATGAAAAGCAAAGAAAGACTCAGGACTTGTGCCAGATTAAAGGAGGCAAAGGAGGCATGAAAGCCACATGTAATATGGGATCCTGAATTGGATCCTGAAAGAGAAAGAGTACATTGGTGGGAAAACTGGAAAATCGGAGTAAGACCTTTAGTTTAGTTAATCCTATTGGTCATAGTATGTAGTTTTATTCTTTTACATTTATTTCCTGGCTATGCTCATTGTTCCATGGTCATATAAGATAAGATGTTAACATTAAGGTATAGGGGACTATGGAGTATTTTTGCGATGTATTTGTAAGTCTAAAATTATTTCAAAATAAAAGCAAAAAATAGAAGAAGCAATTGGCAGTCAAAAAGAACTAAGAAGAAATGTAAATATTTTGAGCCAAGCAGAAGAGTTCCTATATCTGCTACTAGTCTGTCAAATGAAACTGATATTTCTGGCATCAATAAATCCTTTCATTAAATAATTTAACGCAAATAACAAGCATTACAAAAAGAACTATAAAATAGAGCAAACCGTGCCAACAGACAGACCTGGAGGCAAGTCCAGCCGCAGTGTTTACCGTCTGGGTATTTGAGACAAATCACTTAATCTCTCTAAGCTTTAACTTTGCTATGCACTACCAGGAGAGGACAGCGCCGGTGTGTCGCAGGCTGACTTTAGATGATGCATGTATACGGCTCAGGAGAGCATATGACACATAACAAGCAGTCCATCAATGTCAGGTACCCTTACTACTATTAGTAAAAAACTATAATAATAGTACAGCAGAACTCATAGACGATAGAAATAATAATGAGAATTAATCACGAATAAGAACACTGGTGGTCAGGGGAGTTGGGAGCTTGGTCCTGAGTCCCACTGTGGCAGCGCCCACAGATTCGGGCACAGCACCAAGTCAAGGACAGTTACGTTATGCCCACTTGACCACCTGATGGAGTCCTTGCCCTAACCCACGAACAGTGCCTTTTACCAGGTGAAGAACATGGCTCCCCTCTGCGGACCCACCACCCGGCCTCACCAGCCACAAAGCCTACCTGCAGCTCGCCATGCCCTTCACGTTCACACAGATGCCCTCATTTTGGCAAGGGTTCGGGTCACATGGGTCTCTGAAGTACGGTGGCCAGTTGTGGTCCTCCAAGGGGCCCGTGCTCTCCGCTGACCGCTTCTGCCGCCTGGGCTGCCCGTAGCCCTGGCTGCCGGGGAAGGTCTTCTCTAAGGAGGCCTGCGCTGAGTCTTCTTTTGAGGCCTGCAGCTCCTGGCCTTGGAGAACGAGGCCTTGGGGGGTCAGCCTTGTGTTTCTAGTGGGGACTTCAGTCCGGTTGAGGTAGGTGATGTCTGAGGAGGGAGAAGGATGGCTAATATCTGACCACACTCGTCATCACTCCTGGACAAAGTTCCCTGGATGGCCTCTATCCCTTGTGGATATCATATTTAGTGACATGAAACGTGGCTTTGAACCCAGCTGACTCTCCTAATGCTACTTATTTTTATTTTCAAAGTAGTCCAATCACAGTTTTATTGAACTTGAAGAAGAAACATAAAGTTAGCCTGGATAGGCTGACTTAAACTAAACTGAAGTCAGTGAGAACTGATAAATTCTCACAAAAGATGAACACTAAAATTCTAGTTTCTCCCAAGGACAGGTAAACTGCTTCTCTGCCCTTTCCCCCCTTCCAATTCCGAGTTTTGCAATAGAGTAACATGTGGTTCTCTCAAAACATATCTCTTGCATTTTTACCTAGTCTTAAAAAAGAAAAATCCCACCCTCTATGAGATGCTTAACAATCAATTAACAACCAGAGGATAGGGTCATTCATCCAGGAAGATCAGCACAAGTACCTTCAAAATCCACAAACATGATAAGGTCGTCATTTTTAAGGTAGCTCCTCCTCTTCAGCATGCGGTGGGAGATGAGAGCCCCCCAACCCCAGTCAATGCTTCTGTAACAATTACATTTGTCATCATAAGTTCCCACGGTGGTTGGTCTGTCCCAGATGACTGAGCCGTTTATTGCTGCAAAGTTATAGGTAACACAAAATCAAAATCACATTGAGATGGCTAACCCCCCATTTTGTAAAACTAATGTTTGGAATTCTCTGCTATTTTTTTTAGACGGCCTCTTATTCTAAAAATAATAATAATAATAACTTTACTTTCTATTCTGCTTGAATAATGAGGAAGATAAACTTAGCTATCTAACCTTGTAGGCCAGAGACTAGATACGCCCATACTCTCATGCCATGCCAGGTGCATTTTTTTTAATTGGATAGAACTGTGTTGTTTTCAAGGCCATCAGCGAGATAACCACTAAGCGCACATAGGGCTGCCTCTTTAATAAAAAAGGAAGTTCTGCTTGTAGCTTTGCTTAGAATTTGAATTCATTTTCTCTAAGCCCACCAGTGAATAAAGTGTGATTCCAAACTCTCCGAGCATTGCTTGATTTATTCTGGTTCTCTGTAACAACATGACCTCTTTATACTTCACTTTCCAAAATGTCTTTAATGAGTCATGTGGAGCTTTGCTAATCAGAAAAAAATTCATCGAAGCAAATCAGTGTATTTACTCTTTCAAGGAGAATTAAAATTCAGAATTGGAAGGGGGGAAGGGCAGAAAGCACAGCTCTGAACGGCCAATTGTCCACTATTGAGTGGCTTCCTCAATGAATTGGGAGGAGCAGCTATAACCTCTTCCTCTTAAGGCTTAACACTCTTCATTTGAAAAAACACACAAACAGCTTGCTTATTTATATATTGGTGCAACTTTGTTTCATGAGTATACTGATGATCAGTGCATTGGTTCTGAGCATCTGATAAATGATTACTAGTATCTGTCTTCTCATTTAGACTGAGCTCCACAGAGCAGGAACTGGCTGATTTGCTTCTTATTTCTAGGACTTAGCCTAGAGTTTGGCACATTGCAAGCCCTTACTTGATGGGTGAATTCAGGAAAGAGGAAGACAAAATGACTTTGACAATTTTAACTTAATACTCCAACATGACTATGTTATTGATATGCCCCAAAAGGAAATGTGAGGGGAATGTTAATCTCTGATATACAGATGAGAATCACATCTGTTGTCTCTTCAGGTTGAGGGGCAGCTCCTAGAACCACTTACCTGAAGATGTATGGGACTTAGAGGTCGTGAACACCATGCTTGAGGACATTCTATTCCTGGCATCGGGATCCTGGTCCAGTATTGTCATGATCACCTGTCTGTTTTCCACCGGCCACTCCAGGATAGCGTCATTCTCCCCGCTGCACAGGTGGAAAGTAAGTCCTAAGTAGTCAGAGCTCATGGAGTTTATTCTACCATGAGGGTATAAGGTCAACCCAAAACCATATCCCTCTGAATTATAGAATCGAGGGCTCTGGATCTTGTTCCCTTTAACCGTGTTCTGAAGGACTTGGGAGAAGTTATGCACTGTCCAAACTCCTGTGGGGCACGGAGTTTCTGTTAGGGTGATGTCATCCAGGTAAATTCCCCCATTCGAGTTCTGGGGGTCACCTTTTATGCCCTGGAAAAGGTAGCGAAATTTCTTCTCCTCTCTGAGTGTCACATGGGCTATTTTCCAAGTTTGGTTACCTGAAGACAGAGAATAAGATTGGTGACAACTGTGGCCAGCACTTGTTGAGCACCAATTATGACCCTGGTACTATGCCAATTACTTTATATTAATTATCTTATTGAAACCTCACAACAACCCTATGAGATAGATACTGTTATAAACTGGTTAAAGATATTTTCCAAAATTACATTTCTGGTAAGGGAAAGTAGCTATACAAAAACACACTATGCTCTGTTTAAAAATTCATATTCAAATCTTAATCACAGAATTATTTTCCATTACCATTCAATTTCACAAGTTCTGAGTCCCCCCCCCTGGGTTTGATGGTATAAACACACCCCCACCTCCTAATATTAGCACTGAATACTCAAGTATTAGGCTGAGCCTTATATAAGAGTCATTTTGTAATCCAAAATTCTCACAATGAAAATTTCATATGGTCTCACCTGTGACTTGTAAGCCAGGGAGATTTATGGAAGGCTCTAGAATAGATGATAACTTACAGGGTTACCTAGAGCTCCCCTATGCAAACTGACTCACTCCTTAATACCCAGTTTCTTCCCTCTTTCTCATAGTACGTGAAATTCCACCAAATTAGGGAAGCTATCCTCTTTTTTAAAAACAAAAAATCCAAAAAGAATTACCACTATCCAGATACCCACATTCTAATGAAAATGGGGCATACTTCTTTTTTTCTGAGCTTGAACTTGAAGTGGTAACTTTGAATAAAGAGCTAAGATAAGAAGTGAGAAGGCTGTTCTAGAAAATGGGGTCCTGGACCATAAGCATAAGAATCCAGAAAAAGAGTTTGAAGGTCTAAGGAGAGGAAACTGTCAGTCTGGAGCAATTTGAAACTTACCAAAGATCTGTACCTGCTTTGATATTGGGCCTAGGGTGTACCCTATCATTGGGATTAAAGGAGTCAAATGCTACCTTACAAGTGGGAGTCAGGTTGCTAAAATGAATTCATACAGGTGAGTGCTACAGAAGTTTAACCTGAAGGACAATTGGTCAGAGGGCTTTGGGTGTCTTTTCCCCTTTCTGTGTGTTGTAACCAGGAACCTTCTTATAGAGTCTACTTTCTCCTAAATTCAGAACTCTTTTATCAACCTTTGTTTTCACTCATTCTTGCTAAGAACATTGCTAAGAACAACTTCAAGGGACAGGTCTAACCACGTTCTGTTTTCTGGAGCGGAGCTGGTTATATAACCCACTAGGGACCCTATGCATGACATTTGTGCACTGGGGGTGGGTTCCTCAGCCCCAGCCTGCCCTCTCTCACAGACTGGGAGCCCTTGGTGGATGCTCTACTGATGGCTTAGGCCCATTCCCCCTGAGGAGCAGGCCTAAGCCATAGTCTGGCCTCCCTCTGTGGGAGGCAACCGGGATGATCAGGGGAAGGTGCCAGCCCCATCACCCTGGTGCTGCAGCCACTGCCAGCCACCACCAGCCACCGCAGCCACCAAGGTGTTTTCATCAACACAGACTCCAGTCCCTTCACACCATGAAAAAATGACAACTTTCTTTATGCATTTTCAAGATGTGTCTTTCATAGGATATGACATTTTTTTTCTTTCTTCTTCTTCTTTTTTTACCCTCATCTGAGGATATGTTTCCATTGATTTTTAGAGTGTGAAAGAGAGAGGGAGAGACAGAAAGAAACATCAGTGGGAGAGGGTCACTGATTGGTTGCCTCCTGCATGATCCCTGACCTGGGCCCCAGCCAGTGAGGAGCCTGTAACTAGATACATGCCCTTGATCAGAATCGAACCTGGACCCTGTGGTAGGCAGGCTGAGGCTCTATCCACTGAGCCAACAAGGCTAGGGCAGGATATGACATTTCTTAACTCCTCAGGCAGCGACCTTCTTTTTTTTTTTTTTTCTCCAGGAGTGAAGTGGAAAAACTCTAGATCACTTTCTTGGATTCTTATTACCCAAGTTACCAAGAAAACTGCAAGTGGAGGCATACAGACAGCTTAGCCAATGAGTGCTCAGAAGAGGTGTTTACACTGGAACTGATTTGGCTTAGTGGATAGAGTGTCAGCCTGCAGACTGAAGGGTCCCAGATTTGATTCCTGTTGAGGGCATGTACCTTGGTTGGGGGAACATCCCCAGGAGGCAGCTGATCAATGTTTCTCTCTCATTGATGTTTCTGACAAACTATCCCTCTCCCTTCTTCTCTGTAAAAAATCAAAATATTTTTTTAAAAGAAAAGAAAAGGTGCTTCCTCTGCAGCCCATGTGCAGAGGATCCCCTGTGTTGTGTCCACTGGGCTAGGGGTGTGTCCTGGCAGCTGGAGGCACACCCCCAAGCTCGGCAGCCCCACTTTCGCTATGTCTGCAGGTTGGGGGGTGTGAACCTGGTGGACAAAGCACGTGGTGGCCACCAGGGGCACACCCTCAAGCCTGGTGGTCACATGTTTGCTGTGTCCACTGGGCTGGGGGGGTCTGGGCCCAGGCCACTTGGCACAGGCGCCTGTACAAACATCCACTTGTTCCGGAATCCAACCTGCTTGGTTCCTCCAGCCCCCCAGGACCCAGACCACTTGGTGCCCCCAGCTGCTCATCCTGGGACTGGGCCACTTGGCACCAATACCCCTAGGCCACTCCTGGTCAGGGACATTCTGGGATCCCGGCCATTCAGGGCCTATGTGTGGGCCTACAGGCTTGGAGCAGCTTGGGTTCCAAGGATGTTCCCAGGACCCAGGCCACTCAGCGCCCACATATACAAATTAACCCACCATCTTTGTTGGGTTAATTTGCATGCAACTCCTGATTGGCTGGTGGGTGTCATGGTGGTGTGGTCAATTTGCATCTTTCTCTTTTATTAGTATAGATGTGGCTGGGTTATCTGTATACATAGGAGAGAGTGGGAGAAGGCACGCATCCACACCTGTAACTTACAAACTAATGTGACTGACATCTCCTAGGGGCAGGACTGTGGTCAAGTGGAGTACATATGGCTATGAAATGTAATGGGCACCAGGAAGTCTGGAATAGGAGCAGAGACAGAGATTGGAACTATCTATACAGGAGGATTGGATCATGGGAGTTCTAAAAAGAAAAGAAAAAAAGAATAATGATCCCTTTCTTGCTAATGACTGCCTTTTTATTGTTTTCATAGAGGTTGTTGCCATGAGATTGAAATGTAGGAAGTGGTACCAGGAGGCAGTCCTGAGGGGACATCAACAAATGGGTAGTGGCTTATCTATGAAATCTTTAGGAATGTTTCACTGCGACATTTCCATAGAGCTGCCGTGAATCAAGAAAATACAGTTTTAAGTTTGTTTGAAGCAGACAATGTTAGCCTTGTTAGCTCAGAATTGTCATCTATAAGGGGATGTTGACCCTAATGAAAACATGAGTATTTTGAATGTAAGTTTGCATAAAATATTACATATATTCAGAAAGAGAGATAGAGAGAGAGAGAGAGAGAGAGAGAGAGAGAGAGAGAGAGAGAGAGAGAGAAGCAGACACACATATTTTGTATGTAAGCATTTTGGTTTAAAAATACATTTTGCACAAGTTAAAAACTATTCAAAAACAGTTGTAACTACCTTAAGCTGTATACTATGTAGACACTAAATGATATTCAACCAACCGTTTAGAAAAGTTTTATTGATAAAATAGTATCAGAGTGGATTGTTTTAAAAGTCCATTCAGGGAACTTAGACACACTTGGGATTTAGTAGAATTAAATGCATAGCAGCATAAGGAACTAAATTAAATGTGGAAAGGCTGCTTGGTTGATTTCATGATAACAAGGATAGCACTGTCAGCTTCCTATGGAAGTGAGGAATAATAGATCCCACCAATGTTAATGAGACTCTAATTCAGTTTTTCATTAAATATTTACAATCCTTGGTAACATAGAGAATTCTCAACTGTTAACAGGCACCTCGCTGTCATCCCTCCATTTGATGAAGATGCTCTGTAGATTTCAGATAGAAGAGTGAACCCCTTAAAAGTGTTATCTGTAGAATTCCCAGGTTCCAGAATGGTTATTTGGGCACCTGTTCTTATGAGTGGCCCCTAAGGAAGCTCCCACCTTTAAAAGCAGCAGATTCCTCTAGAAATAGTCAAATAATTCTCCCTTTATTTGGGCTCACTCTACTTGAGAAATTCTTTGCTGAATTGAAAAAATAGGAAAGCAAATCTCTCTTTCCCTGTTATGAATGAATCACCACCACAATACAATTATGTAAATACTTAGCTTTCTCCAATGTTCTAGTGAAAATTGGATTTATATACTCTGATTGGCCTCTTACAAAGTATATTTAAGTTTCACCTAACCCCTCGCTGCTGCTTATAATTTATGAGTGGATAAAACATGTATTGTGTGGTGCAAATATGCCAGACACTGTACTAAACATTTGGGGTGGTGGGTGGTATGGAGGAAAAGTGAAGAAGAAGAGAAGGAGGAAGAAAAGAAGGAGAAGAAGAAATGAAGAGAGGGGAGTGAGGATGAAAACGGAGGGTGGAGGGAAAGGGGAAAGGAAAGGAAAAAAGAATTAGGATCCCATATTGTAAGCCAAATCACTCCTTGCATGAATGCTTCCAGGTACCTTGAAAGGTTTCCATCTTGACCAGCTTTCGAACGTTGCCTGTGCCATCATCTCTCCTGACCCAGATGGTGAGTCTGTCTGAAGGGCTTCCGGTCATCTTATAGAAAAATTGCAGGCACTGCTGCTTCCTCTTTGGGTAAAGAATCCGAGACTCCAGCAAGGCTGCCTCTTCTGCCAACCCTGAGCTGGTGTTGAAGAACATGAAGTAGCCGGCACCTGTGGAGAGAGCACCCAACATCTCATCTCTGGCTGCCCATACCTCAGGGAGCCCTGGACCCCACCAAGTGAAATAGTGAGCAACAGCCAACACAAGCTAGAACTCTGCTGCAGAAAATAAAAAGAAGGTTGTTTGTCAGTATATATTCTATTTGTCTCCATGAACAGACTCACAGGCTAAACCACAGCTCTGCACTGCTTCTTTTGATTGACTTTGTTCCCAAGTTGGTGAAACATAGACTTCTGACTTAAGAAAATATGGGCTTTAAGCAAGGTTTGATAGAATTTAATGTCTGTGAGGGGAATTCTATTTCCCACACAAATAGGAGGCAAAGAGCTAGCCTCCTAATTATATAAGAAACGGTGGAATTTAAAAGGTATAGCGGTTGGAATATTCATATTGTTAAGGGTTCAATTTCACCTGTGTCTAGCCCAATGACTGGGTGTGTTTGCTGTGGTAAAGAATCATCCTTACTGTGTCATAAAAGGAGCATTCAAAGCATGGTATGAACTATTAAGGATGTCTCCTATATATAAAAAACCTTTGAAAGAACACTGAGAAAGACGGGAAAGAGTGTCTATATTTGTGCCAAAACTGAGGTTGGCCCAAGTAAGAAATCCCAAAATTCTCTACACTAAAATAAGCAGGCTGTCAAGAGAACAAATTACTTTAAAAACTAGCACACTTTTCAAAGTAAGGCTCAATGAACAATTCTTGCATATAAAGAAGTCATTTAAACTGTACTCCCGAATTCAACCTCTTACTGAATGCTCCACTCAACACATCCCACAAAGTGCAAATGAAGAGAGCATCTAGGACAGGTCTTGGAGCTGTGGTAGTAGGGTTCCCTGCTTTATCCTGCCTCCTACATGGGGCGGGTGCATGGATGTTTAAATAAGATTTCCACCTGGCTTAAAATTTTCATGATGGCTTTAATATTATACCAAGAAAAAAATATGTTTTCTTGTGTATTCTCGATACTTGAACTTAACCTGAGGCCTCTAAATTATGTATGAATTACTGAAGGTTCCTTGCTTAGGAATTCTGCCCAGGTGTATAGAAGTGTGAGGTGAAAGTCCAATAACTGGGAGTCAGGAGGCCTGCATTCTTTCCCTGGCTCTGCCACTAATTCACATGTCTGGGTTTTAAATGGGATATGGCTTCTATCCTTCAAGTTATTTGAGTTTATGCATCTACCTGAACAATGCCAGTGCTCACTGGCAGAGGAAACATGGTCCCATGAGGTGCTTCCTGTGGAAGAAGCAGAATAGCTGGTCAAGTTAACCTGATAAAGTTTTTCTATATACTTCTTCTAGGGTGTGATCCTTTCCTTTCCTATTAAGACACTAGAACATTCTCTCAGCAGGTTCTTCTCACAGGAAGATCACCTTTTTGTTTATCTGGAAATTGTATATTAGCCCAGCAGGTGGCCCACAGAAGAGATTGGATTAGAATCCATGAAGGAAATTTAATTAGAATTTTAGGCTTCAATAACCCTTTGGATTCTTGAGATTATATGTTTAATAATCTGATATGGGCAGAGACTTTCGCCCTTTGCCGAGGCCAGAGGAAACGTAGCTTACAACTTTCTGACTTTCTCCCTAGTGGCTTGGAATCTGGATGACAACCTGGGTTCCTTTTGTGAAGAAAATCTAACCAACTTAGACACAGGCATGGACTAAGGGACTTTATAATAGTCCAGTTTTTTTAAAGTGATTATGACCTATAACCCCACCTGCTTCCAAACAGGGTTGAGATTATTTCAATGACTAGCATTTAATAAAAGTATGCTAGAATAGGAAAATACATATATATAGAAACATTGGAGAGAAAGAAAATGTGGGGAAAAACGGGAGGGGAAGCTGCTGGTCTGCAGCTGGGGGTTCTGTATGCATAATCTTCTTCCATCCTCACTGTGAAGTATCAACATGTTGATGGTCCAGAGGGCTCACAAAAATAAAGACTTTAAAAACGAGTCGTCCCTGAGGTCACAATTAACAAATAATAGAGCCAGATTTCACACCAAGGTCTGTCTGACATGATGGATTTTTCACACCCAAATCATATATAGAAACTACCTGAAGCTGTGCTATCCAATATGGCAGCTACCAAATCTATGTGGCTATTTAGCACTTGAGCTGAGGCCACTCCAAACTGAGATAAGGGTAAGGGTGAAATACACACAGATTTCAAATATTGAGTATAAAAAAGTGTGAGGTTTATCAGCAATCATTTTTATATTGAATCCACGTGGAAATGTTAACATTTTAGACATTAAGTAAAATGTATTATTAAAGAGACTTTCCCTTTTTTCTTTTTTATGTGACTATGAGAATTTTTTATATTATATATGTAGCTCATATTACAGTCCTGTTGGTGGGCACTGCTGTAGGGACATTGCCCTTATGTACAAAGTCATGTCTTATCAACCACATCAGTTTTGTCATCACTTAAGTGCATCTTCCTTTTGCACGCCCAGAACCTCGGTGCTTTTTATTAAGTTAATAATAAAGAGAAGTGTTCTTTTTCCACTTTTAGAATTCCAGGTTTGATAACTAACATTCCAACTGAGGCAAAACTTGCTGGCTGCCACAACCAATTGAACCTGATGAACCACCCCAGGTGGTCCCTTTCTGCCTTCACCCACCTGTGCATTGTCCTCCCAAGGTGTGATCCACTTGTCCAGGCCTAGTGCTGTCCTCATGGTCCCAGTCGGCATCATCTCTGGTACCCTGAATCATCCCGCAGATGTTTGCTTTTTCAAAAGCACAGTGGTCCAAAAGGGTGTGAGTTGTGGCTGCAAATGATATTTTTGTCACCTGGTTAAAAATTAAAGGCACCTCATTCCAAACACCTAATGTCTTAGGTTACTAAGACTTCGTTGGTCAGATATAGAAGGATCATGAGCCTTGCATTTTCTTGACTTTTCTCAGATGTAAATCCTACTGTCCCTCATCAGAACTTAGAACTTGCCAATATACATGCAATTCTACCCACAACCCAGAATCATAGAGTTAAATAATAAAAAAGGCCTCTCATTGTGCAAAAATCAAACCTGACTCCTTGAAATCAAGATGGAGGTACCTGCAATACTGGATTTTGTACTTGGTATATCCTCTCTATATATGTGTAGAAGAGAATGAAAGCATGTGTCTCCAAAGACAAGTGTAGTCATTTAAGAAAATATCCCAAATCCAAGTATTGGATTACTCTAGGAGCAACTACCCTAGGAAAATAGTTTTACAGGATACAAAATACTTTCAGGGATACAAAATACTTTCAATACTGCCTTGAGCATAACATAATGATGCACCCTTCAGAAAGAAGCTAAAGAAGTTGGACAATCACAGCTTCTTAAATTGCCCCAATGCTTTCATTTTATAAAACACAACCACATAATTGATCTTCACAACCATCTTGTGATATAGGTGTTACAATTTTCCCACTCTAGAGATGGGAGAAATGTAGTTTGTCCATTTTATCCTATACAATAAAAGCCGAATATGCAAATCGACCAAATATTGGAATGATCAGCCAAATGACCGGTCACTATGATGTGCACTGACCACCAGGGGGCAGATGCTCAATGCAAGTACTGCCCCCAGCCCACAGGCTCCAAATTATCCAAGGCTGGCACCAGTGGGGGCCTCCCAATTGCCCTGCCAACCACCCCACAGATCAGCCCTGATTGCCAGCCAGGCCTAGGGACCCTACCCATGCACGAATTTCATGCACAGGGCCTCTAGTTTAGCTAGATCATGAAAGAAGACTAGAGAAAAATATATAGGAAACCTGCCGGGTGGGGAATCTCTGTTGGGGGTCATTGACCTCAGCCCCAAAGGTACTCACTGCAATTGTACATTCGGTTGAGCCTCTCCAAATCGATGGCACTGAAATCCAGGCGCTGCCCAATGATGGAGTTAAACTCAGGGATCTTGGCTGTGATGGTAGGGACATTTTCATTCTTGTTAAATGAGAAAGGTGCATAGTGCATCAGAGATTCATAATCATAGGGTGTGTTGAGGTCTGTGATGAAGCTGTCATTATAGGTGTTAAAGTTGTGCTTGTAATCTGTCAGTGAGAGAATCCACAGGTTTTATTTGGTCATATCATTTTCCCATCCTACCCACTTTGACTAGATACTCAGCCAAAGACAAAGAAAGAAAAGGGAAATAGTGTGTGTGTGTGTGTGTGTGTGTGTGTGTGTGTGTGTATAAAATATTTACTATTAATTATCATTAGCTGATAACCATATCCTATATAATAAAAGCATAATATGCTAAGTGTCCGACTCACCAGCCAACCACTCGACTAGTTGCTATTATGCACATTGACCACCTGGGGCAGATGCTCCAACCAGTAGGTTAGCTTGCTGCTGGGGTTTGGCCCATCAGGACTGGGCAAGACACCCCAATGACCCCAATCACCAGCCAGGCTGAAGGACCCCACCCATGCACAAATTCGTGTACTAGACCTCAAGTATTATATAATAATATGTAAAATTATATTAATGACTATTAAATACATAATTAAAATCCACACATGATTATACATTATTAAATATATGTATTTAAATCAAAGGTTCTTTTTATAAATGAATATGTATTTATATGCCTAAGGTTTAAGTAAGAGAAGATAAGTTCTGGCCAGTGTTTCCCAGTGGTTAGAGAGTCGGACCTCATATGGAAGGGTCACAGGTTCGATTCCTGGTCAATGGCACATACCTGGGCTGTAGGTTCAATCCCAGCTCAATCAAAAAGTGAACAGAGAACCTGAAAATATACCTCTCTCAAGAAGACATATGAATAGTCAATAGATACATGTAAAGATGTTCAGCCTAACTGGCAATTATGGAAATGCAAATCAAAACTACAATCATATGCCACCTTATGTCTGTTAGAGTGGCCATTATCAACAAAGCAATAACAAGTGTTGGAGAGGTTATGGGAAAAAGGGAGCCCCCATTCACTGCTGGTGGGAATGTAGACTGGTACAACCACTATGGTAAGCAGTCTGGCGATTCCTCAAAAAATTAATGATTGAGCTACCATACAACCCAGCAAACCCTCTCCTGGCTATAGAGCCAAAAAACTCTAAATCATGTATTTGCAAAGATATATTCACCCCTATGTTCATTTCAGCATTATTCATGTTGGTCAAGACATGGAAACAACCAAACAATACTGGAGAAGGGGAGAGAGCGATAGAAGACTGGATAAAGAAGATGTGGTACATAACCACAATAGAATACTTAGCCATAGAAATAATGAAATAGCCAAAACCGGTTTGGCTCAGTGGATAGAGAGTCAGCCTGCGGACTGAAAGGTCCCGGATTCGATTCTGGTCAAGGGCATGTACCTTGGTTGCAGGCACATCCCCAGCAGGAGGCAGCTGATCAATGTTTCTCTCTCATCAATGTTTCTGGCTCTCTATCCCTCTCCCTATTCTCTGTAAAAAAATTAATAAAATATATATTTTTATTTAAAAAAAAAGAATGAAATAGCATCATTTGCAACAACGTGGATAGACCTTGAGAACAATATGCTAACTAAAATAAGTCAGAAAAAGTTAACAACTATGTGATTTCACTCATTTGTGGGATATAAAACTGAAACTCATAAATGCAAATAGCAGTGTAGTGATTGCCAGAGGGAAGGGTATAAGAAGGAAAGGAGTTCCCATATAAAGTGACAGGAGAAGATTTGATTTTGGGTGATGGGCACATGATGCAATATACAGATCTTGTAACATAGAAACCTGTATATTCATGCTGACCAATGTCACCCCAATCAATTTAATAAATATTTTTAAAAGTCATTTCCAATACATTAAAGTTTCATTAATCTATTATTTCCAAAAATAATGCTTTCCCACTCCCTGAACTAATTCCTAATTTAAAAATTGGTGGTTTCAGAAACATAGTATTGACTTTTTCCCAAGCACATTGGGATGGTATTTGATAAATTGTGGTTTAATAAACTCAAAACCACTCTACTCAGTTTTCTGAAACAATTAAGAAAGGTAGTGTCCAAGGAAGTCTAACAAAATTAAAGAACATTGAAACTGTTAGAATAGCATGGCTGTGTGATAATATTGAAGTAAAACAGTGTTGTCCTGGGTATAGATAGTATGGGCTAGGGGCAAAGGCAAAGAAGAGTGATTCTTATAAAGGAAAAGGAAAAGACCAGTAAATTTTGATTAACCAGAACTCAGACTACTTGCCAGAACTAATGGGATTGGAGGTGCAATTTCAAAAAAAAAGGGGGGGGTATTCATTTTTGTTGTTTTGCATTATTTTTAGGCACATATTATTGATTTGTAAAGCAGCAAAAATAAAAAATAAAAAATTATTGAGTATGTCTTAGGGTCATCATGTTCAACTAAATCTTATGGAGGCTCCTAGAACTATATGAGATTTCCTATCCAGAAAAATAACCCGGATATCCTCAAAGACCAAATTTACTTTACTCACTAACACAGGAAAATAGGACTTTATTTAGATTTTTCAACTGAAACTAAGCAAAGGCTTCTGATTAAGTTTCAATTAGCCCCTGCTTTAAGTTATTCAATATACACCATTCCCTTGTGTAGAACAATTTATGATTAGATCAGCACAGTCCATAGGATAGGTCAACACATCATGCCTGTTTTTTAGAAAGGAAAGGAGAGGGAGAGAGAAATGGAAACATCAATGATGAGAGATAATTATTGATTGCCTCTTGCACACCATCCACTGGGGACAGAGCCCACAACCCAGGCATGTGCTTTGACCAGGAATTTAACCTTGACCTTCTGGTTCATAGGTTGAAGTTCAACCACTGAGCCATGCCAAGTGTTCATGCCCTCTTCTTCTTCTTCTTCTTCTTCTTCTTCTTCTTCTTCTTCTTCTTTTTTTAAGATTTTTAAATTGATTTTTAGAGAGAAAGAGAGAAAAACATTGATACCAGAGCTGAACATTGATCGGCTGCCTCCTGCTGATCCTATCAGGGATCAAGCCAGCAACCCCAACATGTGACTTGACTAGGAATCCAATAGGCAACCTTTCAGTGCATGGGACAATGCCCAACCAACTGAGCTACACTGGCCAGGAAGTGCCCTCTTTATATTTTGTGTTCCCACTGCAGAATCTGAAGCACCTGCCCCACAAATTTGGCCTGGGTTTCCCGGGATTGCTTTCAGCAAGTGTTAAAGATAATAATAGCACATCCCACCCATCCACCTTGGGTTCATACACACCTGGAATAATTTCATCCCACCAGATTTTCACATAATCATCCCGGTCAGTCCTTGACTGCTCATGGTAAAATCCCAAAGCATGGAGGATCTCATGTTGGATAATGGCCTTATAGTCACACCCCGATCCAATGGAAAGGTTCTGTCCTACATGTTGGTTACCAACCTCAGACCAGCACCTTTAAAGAAAAGATAAGAATTTTCTCCTAGATAATGCTTAAATGGCTACAGTTCATAGGATTTCAGAACACAGATTAGAAAGAAATTAGGTTTGATTTTTAAAAGAAATTATCAATAGTGTTCTCATACTGTTGGTGAAAACAATGTTAAGAGATGTTGATGGTTCAATGATAAGAGACTGGTTAAATAAGAAACATTTCCTGGAGGGATGTTATGCAGGCTTTAAAAACAATGGTCCAATTAATCTTAACAATGCATCAGGCAGAAAGAAGTAAAAATGGCATTCTTCCTCACCTCCACAACCCTGTAAGGTATTCCAAAGAATAATATTATAGCTTTCATACCAAAATATTGTCTCTGAGTGGTGGCTGTGGTTGACTTTAATTTTCTCCTTTATCCTATATAATAAAAAGCTAATATGCAAACCGACCTAACGACAGACTAATCGGTCGCTATGATGCACACTGACCACAAGGGGGCAGAGGCTCAATGCAGGAGCTGTCCCTTCGTGGTTGGTGAGCTCCCACAGAGGGAGCATCCCTCAGCCAGAAGCTGGGCTCACAACTGGCGACTGCAGCAATGGTGGCAGGAGCCTCTCCCGCCTCTGTGGCAGCACTAAGGAGCAGGGAGCCGAGCAGTAAAGAGCAGTGAGCAGGGGGTGATAAGGAGAGAGGGGTCCCAGACTGAGAGAATGCTCTAGTCGGGCTGAGGGACCCGCCCCTGTTGCATAATTTTTGTGCACCAGGACTCTAGTATTCTAATGAATTTCCAAATTTCCTATAATGAGCAGGAATTTATGATCACAAAAGAGAGCCTCATTACTGACAACATAACTAGGCTTTGGTATTATCCTGAAGCTCCAAAGTTGCCAAGAGACAAGATGAAGATGTCAAAAGCAGAGAACTTCTAGATCTGTGCTCTTGGCAAGGTCTGATGTACACTTTAAATCTTTTCCCTTCACACAGAAAGAAACTATCCAGGTAAGTATTCTTATTTCTATTTCTATGACCCACAACGCCTCAAACAATAAACTCCATGTCCAGAAACAAATTTGCTCTCCTATCCCTTCTGCAGTTCTATTGTCCATGCCCCCAATCTCAGTGAATCAGGTTACCACCCACCAGTCATCCAAGTCAAAAATCTTGATCATCCTTGATTCTTCTCTCTTCACATCAGCTAATCACTAGGCTCTGATAAGGGCACCTCTTTACCTATTTCTGAAATCCATTCTCTCTTCTTTATTTCAAGCTGCCCCCTTTTAGTGTAGGTCCCTTTCATTTCTTCCCTGGAAGATTGGGGCATCCTTGAATTGATGTCCTGCCACCAGTCTTGCTCCGCTTCAATTTTTTACCCACTGTTGCTGGAATAATCTTTTTTAAGTGGAAAATTGAACACATAATATGACCAGGCACCTGCTTATGTTTCTGGCTCATCATTGGTCATTTGGCCCTTTACAGGCACAGCTTCAGACATTCTGAACTTACTGAGTTCTCCAGGTAAGCTAGATTTCTGGTCATGCTTGCTTTCTCTCTACCCTTGCTTTTCCTTCTTCTTCTCTCCCTTTTCTCTCACTCTTACTCTCTTCCCACACCCTATTTGTCCTCCCCTCTCCTCTGCCTCTATGCCCTTCCTTCTTCGTCTCTCTAACACTCAGCCTAGCTCTCCCTGAGGTGTTATCTTTCACTGTATTAGAAGTTCTGCTTAAGTGCCCCTATAGCCCACAGCATTCGCCACAGCATATTAGAACCATTTACCTGTTGTGACTCCACCACCCCCACCTGCAACTGCAAACTTTGTGAAGTCTGAGACTGTCTCATACTTCTTTGTACCTTCAGACTAGCATACTTCCTGGTACATAATAAGGGCTCATATCTATTTTGTAAAGTAAAAGCATGAGCTAAGAAAACAACTACTCAAGTAAATACGTTACTTAACTTGTATCTAAGTAGTCATCAGAATTTTACTTTTTTTAACTGCTGATTTTGCAGACTTTTTTTTCTTAAGACGCAAAATCATGTGCTAATTTCCTTCTTCATCTCTGTTATCCACCCATGATTATTAACAGAACCCCACCATCAGAATAAGACAACCAAATCCAGGCGGCACCTAAAGGCAATGATGGGAACTGTAGCATGTGCTAGTACCACCTCCTTGCTGGGCTTGAAGACACAGAGTCACAGCACGTGGCAGCTTTGCTTCCCAGGTTGGTTGACATAAACCCTCCTGAAGGAAATGCTCTTTTTTTTTCAATATACCATTTATTTCTTCTTATAAAGATATAAGAAGAGCAAATTTATATGTAGAATTTTTCAAAGAGATTTAGCCAACAGAGCGCCATAATTTAAAATAGTACTATAACAAGGGTATAATTTATACTTCAATAAACTTGACTTCAAAAAAAGTAATGTCATTTAGAACATGACCTAAGATAATAATTAAGATACATCTCCCTCAGGCCCAGAGGTACTCAAACAGCTCATTTTCTACATGACATGTTAAAAATGCTGTTTAATTTAAAAATTCCCAGGTTTTAAAGATTTGAATCTGCTTCAGTTTCTTATCAATTTCTCCTTTTCACCTTTGAGAGAGAGATGTCAGTTTTATAAACCAGAAGATGCATGATTTTCACACTCTGTAAAAAATTCATACTAACCCATCAAACTTCTGAAAGATGATATAAGAGCTCTCCCCTTCATAGGGCTTGAAGTCCACGCAGGACCTGAGGCGGAACATTTCAAAGGCATAGAGAATGGCTCCTTTAGCATTCAGCTCTGCAGAAATCGGTAAAAAGATCAGAAAGCATTACTGAGATTTTAGATGATGTACACAACAGAGTTTTAGACAGAATCATGCCACCACATGAAATCCACAGAGGTCCATCATAGATTGTTGGGGTGGTAAATAGATGCCTTGAAAACTAAAACTGATAAATCAGTTAGGGACATAAATATCAAGCACATACTTTAAACACATAATAATGCAAATATAACTGCAAAATAAGAATACACATATGCGTGTGTATGTGGAAAAACCAAATAACTTCCCCACTTTCCTTTCCCCATTCCAGCAGAGATTCTGGGTTTATTGCCTCAGGAGAGTTCCATGGCAGAGCAGAAAACAGAAGCGACTGGAAGCCATGTGTGTCTTCTGTCTGGATGAATCAAGTTCCTTGCAAAGAAACAAAGAATGGTGTTCCTTACCCCAATCTAAAAAAAATCCCTCTCGCTGGAGGAAGAAAGCAGAGTGTGGAGAAGTTTGTGGGTTCAGAAAACATGAGTACATATTGTACTTCCCCGCTTCCCTGCAAAACCCCTGAGGAAATGGCAAATTGAGACAGGCAGCCCTGCAGGCAGCCTTAGAAACGATTGCTGTGACCCAGGTTTGGAACCAAAGCAGCAGAAGTCTACTAAACCTGGCCAGGCAAGAACAACAGATGCCTGCCAGTAACGTGTGTGGATCAATGGCCAAAGATCAAATGTCTTTCCTTTTACCTAACATGCTCACAGCTGGCATTGCATAGACAAGGATCAGGAGGGGAAAACAGAAGCTCCAGTATAATGGAGACTGCTTTGTGTGTGTGGTTTTTCTCTCCCGTCGACTCATTGAAGGTAGTCTCTAAGTTAAAAATAAAGCTAAGTTATATACACTTAAATTCTATGTCTTGCATATTTGGCTTTGTGCATCCTCTCAGAAAAGCATATCATTCTTGCTAGTTTACTAAGTACTTTTATTATCTTATCCCAGCTCTTATTTCATTTAATAAGGTAACAAGTTGGAGATGTCATAGGACCATATTAAGGTCAGTAAGGAAATAGTCATTGAAATAACCAGTAAATTAATTGTGGAAAGAACACAGATAACAACAAGAGCATGCATTAAACTTACTGGATCATTTTCATGTATTTTACAGATTCTTCCTTAGTGACCTCTATAATATGAAGAGATGTACCCAATGAAATGTGGCATTCACTAAAGTCACGCTTTCTCTAGGTTATGTTGCTCTTGTTATCCCCAAGCCACGGAGTGGGAGTGCTGAAAGTGGCTCATTTCAAAGACACATCACTTTTGACCTCCCACACATGAACAAATTGTAAAAAGGGAATTAAGCAAGTCTATAGTGATTTTGTGAAAACCATCCCAACATCATTCAAAAGAAAGAAAGTGCAGTTGAAGGCCACGGGAAGCTGCCTTCTTCACCGTGAAGCCAGCTCTGAGTTGCCTCCTCTGAAAGCCACACGTGGTGGTTGGTGTGTTGTCTTTATGCAGGTGGTCTGCCCACGTAGGGCACTGTTAGCCCCTGAGAGGAAGGAGCTCATCTTTTGCCTCAGTGATTTCCTAGGTGTCAGTTCTGCACTTTGCCACACATAGTAAGCTTTGCATAGTTCTGACTTGAGTAACCATGTTAATTATAAAAACGACTAGTCCTCCTTCACCCTGTATCAAATAACAGGAGAAGAGTTAACTTCAGACACTGATGATTCCACATATTAGAGGATAGCTTGGCCAGGCTAACTATTTTTAGTTTAAGAATCCTTAGAGAGAGTTTTTGACCTGGTAATGGTGAAAGAGCTTGAATCTTACAGATAACAATGAAAAAACTTTCGGAAATTTTAAAGAAAATAAACTCTTTTAAAGCACCAGAAAATGACTAAAACAGGTAGAGACAGTAGGAGAGTTTATTTTTGTGAGGTGGAAATATCAGTAGTTAAGATTCAATTTATATAATGTGTGTGGTATTTTTTGTTGTTGTTTGTTTTTTGTGGTTCTTGTTTTTTGGGGGTTTTTCTGTTTGTTTGTTTTTCATGATGGCACACTGCAAATTCTTTCAATGCAAGAAAGAGAGAACTCAAGCATACATTTGAAGTTGTGTCTTCCTGATGTGTCTATCACAGAGAAGGGTTCAGGATTGCCTGAGTGGCTGAAAATCAAGAGAGGAAAATCAAGGGGGAAAAGAGTTATAATTGATTGGAAGAAAAGGGGGCTGATGGTTCCAAAATCTGTCCATAAATGAACTTTACATGAATTAGAGGAGTCTCCAAGGAGCTCAGTGAAAAGTAGCAGATAGAAAGCTGATTAGACAGGCATCTCAGTTGCCTCCCAGCATAGTGGAGAATTTGAAGTTGGAATCATGCCCATTAGAGGGGCTGGGGAAAGTCCTGGACATTCCATTGAAGCTCCAGAGAGGCCACAGTGTCTCCAGAGTAAAGACAAAGGGATTTGTCCTGAACTAAGGACAAAATAAAAAACAAAACCTCCACAAGTCCAAGATGATCAGTCAGCAATTTAACTGCTCTAACAAAAATTAACACTACCCAGAGGCCAATAACAGAACACAGATCTCTGAAATGTAGTATTTACAATATCTAATATATAATTAGCACCAACAATCACGTCAATGAAAAATATTAAGGACACCAATGTTAGTGAGAATGTGGAACAAATGGGGGCACTTATACATTGTTAGTGACAATGAAAAATGGCATTTTTGTATAAACCTAAACATACATTTATCATATGGTCAAACAACTCTATTCCTAGACATTTACCCGAGGTAAATTACAACATAAACTTGTATAAGAATGATCACAGGAACTTTCTTCACAATAGCCCAAACTTGAAAAAATAATGTCTATACTCAGAAAAATGGATAAATAGTTGCAATATATTCATACAAAGAAATATTACTGAATAATAAAAAAGAATTAACTGCTGATCTACATTAATATAGAAAAACTTTTAAAACATGCTAAACAAAAAAAGTAAATACAATAGATGACCAACTATGTTATTCCATTTGTCTTCAGTCTTGCTCTCCACTAAACTGTCACCTACCTTGCAGCTAAAGAGTCCTTGCTACTCAAGGTGTGGCCAACAGACCAAGAGCATCAGCTCACCAGCAGAGTGTTAGACATGCAGAATCCTGGCCCCCAGCTGTCCCTGCTCTACATTTTTTTTTTTTTTTTTTTTTTTTTTTTTTTTTTTTTAATTGATTTTTATTAATTATGGTATCACATAATTGTCCTTATCCCCCCATTCCCAACCCAAACCCATCCCTACATATTCCCCTACCCCCTTATTGTCCATAGTGCATGCACACAAGTCCTTTGGTTGATCTCTTCCCTTTACCCCCACCCTCCCCTACTTTCCCTCTGAGGTTTGAGAGTCTGATCGCTGCTTCTCTTTTTCTGGGTCTATCTTTGTTCACCAGTCTATGTTGTTCATTATTTCGTCTAGATGTGTGAGGTCATGTGATCCAAGAAATACCCTTATAAAAACCTAAACTGCGATAAGCCTTAATGGTTATCCTGAGAGGCAAATGAATCAGTCTGTAGTGAGTTCCGTTCTGGGCCAGCAGTTCTTTTGAGTCCCAGTTTCAATGTCAAATAGTTCCTTGTGTGTACATGTCAGCCATGATATTTCAGATCTGGTTGGTGGACAAATGGTGGTAATGCAGGTCCGACCATCTCTTGTTTGATCGTGGGTATCCTTCAGCAATAGGCAGCCGCTGTCTGTTGGTATGGTGAGGCGTCCTCAGCATCTTCCATCTCTGAATTGTCTCTTCTGTCTTCATGGCTGGAGCACTTCTGTCTATTCCTCTCTGTTACTGGATTCCAGGTGGTCTCAGAGTTGTTTTCTGAAACTATACAAACATATTCTCGACCAAAAGTTAATACAGAGATATTCTCTTTAAATTTGACTTGGGATTCTTTTTCATCCCCACCCCACTCCCCCAAATAATTTTCCTCTTGCTTATTTTGACTCCATGTGTGTATTTTTATGGATATCTTGCTGTTAGCGTTTCAAATAAAGGTTAATTTTCTTAAGTACAAAAAAAGTTTTTAGATGTAAATTATTCTCAGTATATTTTTCCTTACATGATATTCTTCCACTGTCACCCCCTTTTTTACTTTAGATAATTGGAGACTTCTGGGGATTTTATTGTTAGTCTTGATATCTTTTACATTTTAATTATTTGCGCTACACTATGACTGCATTAGGTTCATAACATGTTGTGCAATTTTACCATGAGGCGCTCTGCCAATAAGAATTTTTGTTAATACTATAGGAACAGCATTTTGTACAGTACACTCAGTTTTTCTAGAATATTAATTTACTTCTATTAGCCACATTGATTTTCTCTGAGAAATTGGGTACTATTCATATGTCAGACTCAACACTCTAGCAACTATCTTATTTACCATGTGTGTATTAGTGGAATTGATTGTTTGGCTTCTTGAGAAGGGCCTGAGCATTCTAGCTATTAGGCTGGACTTGGAAATTAGAAACCCACTTGCCCCCACCATGGATACAAGGCCTCTCAAACAAGTCTTGTTGCAGTGAAATGGCAGCTGCTGTCAGCCACGTCTCTGTTACATGGGTCCCAAATTGAGCTGTGCATGGGTAGTGAAGCAGCCATGGGGGAAGGAGACCTCCCTCAGAATGGGAGAATGTTCAGGCGCCTGCCAGGTTGCAGGAGGGGTGGTAAGGGTCTGTGCCCCACCTCCGTTGCTCCCCAAGTTCTCTCCTGATGGCCCCTCTGTGACTGTGCCTGTCTTAGGTTGTTCCTTCCATGAGGAATCTTACCCGTCTCTGGCTAACCAGCCATCCTCCGGGGCCAAGCAGGGTGATGTGAGGTTTAGTTCTGTCTCCTTGGTGACCTATGCCCCATGGGCTCCACACCCAGCACCTGCCTCGGGAACCCCTCACCTGCTGGCAAGGTCCGGGCGTTGAGCTCATATTTTTGGGACTCCATGTTTCTTCTCCAGAGAGGGCCTAGCTCCCCCCACTGGGCGGGTGGGACATCCGTGGTGCCAGCCACGTTGGTGCTTCAGCCTTGGCATGAACTAAAAGGTCAGGTAACAGTTGTGGGCATCTGGACCATGAGAAAAGGTTCATTTTTGGCCACAAGGGCAAGACAGGCCAATATAGAATGCTCAGGTGCCTTCTCAGGAGGCCCTCTGCCTAGTGGAAGGGATGAGGTCCTTTCATATAGTTTTTAAATTGCTGTCAGACATTCAAAGGATTGGTTTGTATGTTTTTTGGGGATAATTGTATAATATGCTGTTGTAATTCTAAAATATCTATAGTTGTGTTGCTTTTGTCTCCAACCGCCAACAAAGTGTGTGTGTGTGTGTGTGTATTAATAAAATAAATCATTCTTTATTGATAGTCCTTGATGGGAGATACTATTATAGGTAATGGGGATAACCCAAATCTGGGAACAATTGTAATGACCTTGTAGAATAATATCATGTAAGGATATTCTTTGCTCTAGGTCATGGAAATTCCATTTTAAACTGGTTGTCAATTTCTTTTTGCTTAGGCAAGGTTTTTGTTTCATTTTCTACACCTTTCCCAGGAGGAAGTAGTGATGGTCCCTTCCTTTGGTGTCCTCACAAGCCAGAATCTTCTATTTAATTTTACACACAAAGGAGCAGTAGCTTAATTTTGTGTCCTACAAAAGGGGAGCTGGGTGGTGCGCTCTATGTAGTTATACTTCCTTGTCCCACCAGTAGTCCTCCTGGATGACTAAGGTGTTTGGTATCATCAGTGACTACTTTGGGCAGGAGGATCAACCCAGGTAAGGGCTCCCACCCATGCAGGATTAGGAACATAGGTCCAGAAATACTTACCCAATAGCCCCAGGTTATATTACCGTACAGCTGATTCCTGCTAGCCTGGCGGTAAAGGCGTTCTCAGGTGTTCTTGGGGTTCTGGTTACCTCACACTTTCTTCTCTCTCTCTCTCTCTCTCTCTCTCTCTCTCTCTCTCTCTCTCTCCTCTTTCTCTCTTATAATAATATTATTATTATTGTTTTACATATGTGTTCTTATCCCTCCCTTATCCCCCACCCTCCACCTATACTCCACCCCCATTTATCTGTGGCCATTAATGAGGCTCATGAGTATGCCCACAAGTCTCTCGGTTGATTTCTCCCCCTTTCTCCCAGCGATCCCCTCCTTCTCTGGTGTTTGGGGTTCTGATCAATATTACTCAGTCTCTGGGTCTGTTATTATTCATCAGTCTATGCCATTCACTATATTCCATAAATGAGTGATATCATGTGATGGTTATCTTTCTCTGCCTGGCTTATTTCACTTAGCATAATGGACTCCATCTCCCTCCAAGTTGCTGCAAATGGTAGGAAGTCTTTCTTTTTTAACGCAGCATAGTATTCCATTGAATAGATGTACCACAGTTTTTTAATCCATTCATCTGCTGATGGGCATTTCGGCTGTTTCCAAATCTTAGCTATGGTGAATTGTGCTGCTATAAACATAGGGGTGCATATATCCTTTCTGATCCGTGTTTCCATTTTCTTGGGATATATTCCTAGGAGTGGAATCAATGGGTCAAATGGGAGTTCCATTTTTAGTTTTTTGAGGAAACGCCATACTGTTCTCCACAGTGGCTGCACCAGTCTGCATTCCCACCAGCAGTGTAAAAGAGTTCCTTTTCCTCCGCATCCTCGCCAACACTTGTCGTTTGCTGTTTTGTTGATGATAGCCATTCTGACTGGTGTAAGATGGTACCGCATTGTTGTTTTGATTTGCATCTCTCTGATGATTAATGACTTTGAGCATGTTTTCATATGTCTCTTGGCCTTCCTTCTGTCTTCTTTAGAAAAGTGTCTATTTAGTTCAGTTGCCCATTTTTTAATTGGGTTGTTTATATTCTTTTTGTTAAGTTGTATGAGTTCTCTGTAAATTTTGGAGATTAAACCCTTATCAGTGATATCGTTGGCAAATATGTTCTCCCATGCAGTGGGGTTTCTTGTTGTTTTACTGATGGTTTCCTTTGCTGTGAAAAAGCTTTTTATTTTGATGTAGTCCCATTTGTTTATTTTATTTTTAGCTTCCATTGCCTTAGGAGCAGTATCAGTGAAGAAGTTCTTTCGGCATATGTCTGAGATTTTCCTGCCTGTGGATTCCTCTAATATTTTTATGGTTTCCTGTCTTATGTTTAAGTCCTGTGTCCACTTTGAGTTTATTTTTGTGTATGGTGTAAGTTGGAGGTCTAGTTTCATTCTTTTGCATGTATCTGTCCAATTTTCCCAGCACCATTTGTTGAAGAGACTGTCTTGTCTCCATTGTATATTCATGCCTCCTTTGTCGAATATTAATTGAGCGTAGTGCCTTGGGTCAATATCTTGATTCTCTATTCTATTCCATTGGTCTATATGTCTGTTCTTGTGCCAGTACCAGGCTGTTTTGAGAACAGTGGCTTTGTAATACAGCTTGAAGTCTGGTACAGAGATCCCTCCTACTTGATTCTTCTTTCTCAGGATTGCTGTGGCTATTCGGGGTCTTTTTTTATTCCAGATAAATTTTTGGAGACTTCTTTCTAGGTCTGTGAAATATGCTGTTGATATTTTAATGGGGAGTGCATTAAATCTATAGATTGCTTTGGGTAGTATGGACATTTTGATGATGTTGATTCTACCAATCCATGAACATGGTATGTTCTTCCATCTGTTTACATCTTCCTCTATCTCTTTTTTCAGTGTTGTGTAGTTTTCTGCGTATAAGTCTTTTACCTCCTTAGTTAAGTTTATTCCTAGGTATCTTAATTTTTTTGGTGCGATGGTAAATGGGATTGCTTTCTTTGTCTCTCTTTCTGTAAGTTCATTATTGGTGTATAGAAATGCCATAGATTTCTTGGCGTTGATTTTGTATCCTGCTACCTTGCCGAATTCATTTATTAAGTCTAATAATTTTTTTATGGACTCTTTAGGGTTTTCTATGTATAGTATCATGTCATCTGCGAATAAGGACAGTTTTACTTCTTCTTTTCCAATTTGGATGCCTTTTATTTCTTCTTCTTGTCTGATCGCTATAGCTAGTACTTCCAGCACTATGTTGAACAGGAGTGGTGAGAGTGGGCATCCCTGTCTTGTTCCTGTTCTTAGAGGGAATGGTTTTAGTTTTTGCCCATTGAGTATGATGTTGGCTGTGGGTTTGTCATAAATGGCTTTTATTATGTTGAGATATGAACCTTCTATCCCTACCTTACTGAGAGTTTTTATCAAGAAAGGGTGTTGGATTTTGTCAAATGCTTTTTCTGCATCAATGGATATAACTATGTGATTTTTATCTCTCAATTTGTTTATGTGATGTATCACATTTATTGATTTGCGGATATTGTACCATCCTTGCATCCCTGGTATAAATCCTACTTGATCATGGTGTATGATCTTTCTGATGTACTGCTGGATCCGATTTGCTAGAATTTTGTTGAGGATTTTGGCATCTATGTTCATGAGGGATATTGGCCTGTAATTCTCTTTCATTGTGTTGTCTTTATCTGGTTTTGGTATTAGGGTGATGCTGGCTTCATAGAAGGAGCTTGGAAGTGTTCCTTCTTCTTGAATTTTCTGGAGTAGTCTGAGGAGGATAGGTTTTAGTTCTTCCTTGAATGTTCGGTAAAACTCTCCTGTGAAGCCATCTGGCCCCGGGCTTTTGTTTGCTGGAAGCTTTTTGATGATTGCTTCAATTTCATCCATAGTTATCTGCCTATTGAGATTTTTAGTATCTTCTTGATTAAGTTTTGGAATGTTGTATTTTTCTAGGAATGTGTCCATTTCCTCCAAGTTGTTCAGTTTATTAGAATAGAGTTGCTCATAGTATTTTGTAACAATCCTTTGTATTTCATCTGGGTCTGTTGTTATTTCACCTCTTTCATTTCTGATTTTGTTTATTTGGGTCCCCTCTCTTTGCTTTTTGGTGAGCCTGGCTAGTGGTTCATCAATCTTGTTTATCCTTTCAAAGAACCAGCTCTTGGTTTTATTGATTTTTTGTATTGTTTCTTTGGTCTCTATGTCATTCATTTCTGCTCTGATCTTTATTATTTCCTTCCTTCTGTTCACTGTGGGTTTTTCTTGTTGCTGTCTTTCTAACTCTTTGAGTTGTTGAGTTAGATTATTTATTAACACTTTTTGTTGTTTTTTGAGGTATGCCTGTATAGCTATAAATTTTCCTCTCAGTACTGCTTTCATTGTATCCCATAGTATTGATATTGTTGTGTTTTTATTGTCATTAGTCTCCAGGAATTTTTTAATTTCTTCTTTGATCTCATTGTTTACCCAATCATTGTTTAATAGCATGTTATTCAATCTCCAAGTGTTTAAATTTTGGGGGGTGTTTTTCTTATAGTTTATTTCTAATATTATGCCATTGTGGTCTGAGAAAATGCTTGGAATGATTTCAATCTTTTTGAATTTAGGGAGACTTTGTTTGTGACCCAAAATGTGGTCTATTTTTGAAAATGTCCCATGTGCACTTGAGAAGAATGTATATTCTGTGGCTTTGGGGTGAAATGTTCTGAAGATATCAATTAAGTCCATCTGATCTAGTGAGTCATTCAGAATTGCTGTTTCTTTGCTGATTTTTTGTTTAGTTGATTTATCCATTGATGTCAGTGGCGTATTAAAGTCTCCTACTATGATTGTGTTGTTGTCAATTTCTCCCTTGATATCTTCCAGGAGATTTTTTATGTATTTGGGTGCTCCTACATTGGGTGCATATATGTTTATTAGGGTTATATCTTCTTGTTGTATCGATCCCTTTATTATTATGAAGTGGCCTTCTTTATCTTTTGTTATGGCCTTTACTTTGAGGTCTATTTTGTCAGAAATAAGTACTGCTACCCCAGCTTTTTTTTCATTTCCATTTGCCTGAAATATGTTTTTCCATCCCTTCACTCTCAATCTATATGAGTCATTTTTTCTGAGGTGGGTCTCTTGTAGACAGCATATATATGGGTCATGTTTTTTTATCCATTCAGCCACTCGATGTCTTTTGAGTGGAGCATTTAGTCCGTTTACATTTAAGGTTATTATTGAAATGAAATTGTTTGTAGCCATTTTTATTTTTTTGAGACTATTCCTTCTTAACATTTTGTTTTACACCAGCCCTTTTAGCATTTCTTGCATTGCTGGCTTGGTCGTGATAAACTCCCTTAGCATTTTTTTGTCTGTGACGCTCCTTATTTGCCCTTCAATTTTGAATGATAACCTTGCTGGATAGAGTATTCTTGGATTTAATCCCTTGGTTTGCATCACTTTGTAGATTTCTTTCCATTCTTTTCTGGCCTGATGTGTTTCTGTTGAGAAATCATTTGATAATCTAATGGGGGTTCCCTTGTATGTAACTTTCTGTCTCTCTCTTGAAGCCTTTAAGATTCTCTCTTTGTCCTGAATATTTGCCATAGTAATTATGATGTGTCTTGGTGTGGGTCTATTCGGGTTCATTCTGTTTGGGACTCTCTGGGCTTGTATGACTTTTTTCTTTGCTACCTCAGGGAAATTTTCTGACATTATTTCTTCAAATATTTCTTCTAAACCTTGTTCTTCCTTTTGTTCTGGCACCCCTATTATTCTTATGTTGCTTCGTTTCATGTTGTCCCATAGCTCCCTTAGGCTTTCCTCCTGTCTTTTAAGTTTTTTCTCCAATTGCAATTCAACTTGGCTGTGTTTTGCTTCCCTGTCTTCTAATTCACTAATTCGGTCCTCTGCTTCTCCTAGTCTACTGTTGAAGCTTCCCATGGCGTTTTTTATTGCATCTATATCATTCTTCATTTCTTCTTGATTTTTCCATAAGTTGTTGATTTTTTCATCCATTTCTTCTTGTTTCTTGCATATGGTGTTAATTTTTCCTTCCAACCGATTTAAGACCTCCATGATCCTTATTCTGAATTCTTTTTCTGGCAAATTGCAGGCTTCTGTGTCACTTAGCTGTCTTTCTGGTGTTTCCTCATTTTCCTTCCTTTGGTGAGATCTTTGCTTACCCATTTTTGGTCTTACTGACTGATCTAGATGTTGAGCTTTGCAGGGGCTACTCCTTGGGTGTCAATAGCTTCTCTATCTGCCGTTTCTCTATGGCAGTAGCTACGGTTAGCTGCAGTTCCTCTGGTGGGTGCTGTTCGCAGCAATGGTGCCTCCTCTGGTTTGTGGGGGAAGTTGCTCGTATAGCTTCTGTTCCTTGGGCGGTGTTGGGTTGATTATGAGGTTGCTATGGATCTGGATGCTCCCTCAGCTGCTGCTCCCTGGGCCAACAAGACTCAACACCGAGGGAACTAAACACAGATGTACTCACGACACCTAAAACCCCAGTATAAGTGACCCCCTGAGAAAATAGATATTGGACAGCGAAAAGAGAGCACAAATGCTATAGAGGAGAGAGGAAGATATATGGAATAAAAGACAGAAGAATAAGAGGATTGAAGCAGAATTTGTAGAGGCTAAACTTATATAGTGAAAATAAGATTGAGAATTGGATGACTATGGGGAAGGCCTCAATTTAGTATTAAGGAAGTAGAAAGGGAATAATTGGATGAAAGGAAAGAGAATTTAAAAAATGGTAAATTTACATAAAGAAATTAACTTCAAAAATGGTATAAAAAATTAAAAATAGCAAATAAAAAATACTGATGAGAAATAAGGTGGACAGATATAAAAGAAAAGTATCAGACCCGAACCAGAAAACAAAGAAGAAAAGAAGAAAAAAATGCAGAAAGGGAGAAAGAAAGAAAGAAAGAGGAAAAAAGAAAGAAAAATAGAAAAAAAGGAAGGAAGGAAGGAAGAAAAAAGGAAAGGAGAAAAAAGGAAAAATAAAAATAAAAGTGGGGGTAAAAAAGTAGAGTGTCTTCTTTTGGCTGGGTTATGATTCCGTTTGTATTGTTCTATCAGTTTCCTGGTTGCTATATCCTCAGGGATTATTCAGATTCCTTGTTTTACTCAATGGGTGATCGGGGTGTGGCTACGTTGGTTGCCTGGAGACTGGAGGGCGGGGCTGTCTCTCGGGAGAAAATGGCGACTGTGCTTACGGAGATGACTCAGCACCAGGTCTGTGACCACCTCCCCCAGATCACCCACTCTTCCCCAATTCCACAAGCCCACACCCTCTCCCGCACCTCAGCCACGGGTAAGTGTATCTCAAAGGTCCTGCGAACCAGGTTTAGTGGGAGGAGGCACAGGCACCAGCGCGAGGAGGGATTGCGTTTCTAAGAGCTTCTCTCTTGTCGGCACTGTGAGATCCAGTTTACCCTTCAGAGTTTGCTCAAATCTAAATCCAGACCCTTAGGATCAGAATCCCCGACCTCCCTAAGTCCCTTGGTCCCCCTCCCTTTTATTTTCTCACAGAAATGCTTAGCCTGTCCTCAGGGACGCGGCCCAGCACCCTGTGGATTCCCCCCTGCCTCTGGTCGCTGAGGCTCCGCAGATTCTCCCGCTTTGATCTTTGATTTTACCTTACTTCCGGAACTTCTGCCCTTCCTGGGTGTAAACTAGCTCACCAGCTGTGTCTCCTCACCAAATTTGGGCTGAATTCCACTCGTTTCAGCTGCTCCCTCCACCTGCTCTGGGACTAGGCTCTGGACGCGTCCTTCCACTACGCCGCCATCTTCCGAGTCTGCAGGCCCTGGAAGCAAGCAGTGAGGCTTCTGGGAGAGAGAGAGCGCGAGAGCGCAGAGAGCGCGAGAGCGCAGAGAGCGCGAGAGCGCAGAGAGCGCGAGAGCGCAGAGAGCGCGAGAGCGCAGAGAGCGCGAGAGCGCAGAGAGCGCGAGAGCGCAGAGAGCGCGAGAGCGCAGAGAGCGCGAGAGCGCAGAGAGCGCGAGAGCGCAGAGAGCGCGAGAGCGCAGAGAGCGCGAGAGCGCAGAGAGCGCGAGAGCGCAGAGAGCGCGAGAGCGCAGAGAGCGCGAGAGCGCAGAGAGCGCGAGAGCGCAGAGAGCGCGAGAGCGCAGAGAGCGCGAGAGCGCAGAGAGCGCGAGAGCGCAGAGAGCGCGAGAGCGCAGAGAGCGCGAGAGCGCAGAGAGCGCGAGAGCGCAGAGAGCGCGAGAGCGCAGAGAGCGCGAGAGCGCAGAGAGCGCGAGAGCGCAGAGAGCGCGAGAGCGCAGAGAGCGCGAGAGCGCAGAGAGCGCGAGAGCGCAGAGAGCGCGAGAGCGCAGAGAGCGCGAGAGCGCAGAGAGCGCGAGAGCGCAGAGAGCGCGAGAGCGCAGAGAGCGCGAGAGCGCAGAGAGCGCGAGAGCGCAGAGAGCGCGAGAGCGCAGAGAGCCCCTGCTCTACATTTTAACCAGCTCCTCAGGAAACCCTGACTCTGAAGTCTGAGAAACACTAACACCTCAGAGGCATCCTGAAGGGCAAATATCAGGTGAAGGCAGCAAGCAGTGCCTGGCACATAACTGAGATTCAATATTCAGTAAGTAGGTCTATGTTTTGATGGGAGGAGGGTAGCTCAGGTGTGATAAGAAAATTGTCATGGGAGGAAAAAACCTTTAAAGTTGCAGTTTCTTTCTTTTCCTTCCTTCCTTCCTTCCTTCCTTCCTTCCTTCCTTCCTCCCTCTTTCCCTCCCTTCTTCTTTCTTTCTTTCTAAAGTTGTTGTTTCTTTTAAATCACGTTCCAATAAATACAAATGCTCCATGAATTTGCAAGTGTGCTGGCAAATCCGGGGGAAAAACAGCTCAGCTCACTTTTCCATAAAATAACCGAGAACAACAGTCTGTTTATATCTAACTCTTCTCCAGGAAAGTGGTGGAGGCAGCCCTGGTGATAGTGGTGGAAAACTCAGAATCATAGTAACATCTCCTGAGAGTGGAGGCGGCCTGGCAGCCCATTAGGGCTGAGCAAGCTTGTCCTGGCTTCCCCTCTCTCTGACCTCCCTCCATCTACCCCGTGGGCCTCAGGGCATTGCATCACCTCGGTGCTCAGATATCAGTCAGCTGCCTGAGGTCAGCCAGTGTCCACATGTGGCTTCTATTACTTGCTTATTTCCATCAAGTATTATTTTCAACAATGAATAAAATATAACTTAGTCCTTTATGTTAAGAGAAAAAAAAAGAATACCATGTACTAATACTGAGGAATAGGGACTTCAGTTGTGGAATACAGACTTTTCTGCTCCAAAAATGTGGCATGTTTATCTTTCAATAAAAAGGGGCAATCAATATGCTGAAAATAGTTTTCTCATTTCATGTTTAGATTCATCTGAGCAAACTATTATTTTTTTTAAATTTCTTTATTGATTAAGGTGTCACATATTTGTCCTCAACCCCCCATTCCAACCCCCCACCTCTCCCCACTCATGCCCCCACCCCCTTACTGTCCTTGACCACTGGTTAAGCTCATACGTATGCACACAAGTCCTTTGGTTGATCTCTCCCTTTTATCCCCACCCTCCCTCTGAGGTCCAACAGTCTGTTATTTAAAGTGCAAGTTTTTATTGCCATGATGGCAAATTGTATTTCATTGTGTTGTCTTTCCTGATGGTGCTTCTGGTATTACTAACATGTTAATGTTTCCTGCCTTTTAAAAATCATTTGGATGCTCTGCATCTTGGTCTCACATTACATCGATGCATTATCATGCCTCTCATCCCAGGAGATAAGAATTGGCAGGGCTTAGAAAGCCTCTTACACAGGGCTGGTTTCCCCCGATCTGATGTGGATGAACAGGAGGAGGGGGCGGGGAGAAGAGGCAAGCCCAAAGCTCCTAATAAAGAACAGTTAGTATTACCCAGATTGTCCGCCAGAATGTAAGGAATGGGGAACTTCCACCTGGTGTTGGGGTTTCTCAGACCATTTCTGGAGTTCTGTGAAAAAACAAGGTACAGGTCACTGGGAAGTCTCACCCCCTGGTCCCCTCTTCCACCAAACCCTCACACCGCAAATCATCTGTCACGCAAATCAACAATTTAGTAGCATTTGTCGTCTGATTATAAACATGATAGTTCATTACAGACAATTTGGAAAAGTCAGAGAAATTATTAATAACAAAATAAAGGTTCTCCCCAAACTGAAATAGATGCTTTAAACATATTGGTGTATGTTCTTCTCTCTCATTCCTCACTTACTAGGATAATTGATTGGCTAAAGCAAGTTCAATAATTACAGACTCTTTGGTGATATTTGCTATTTTTTAAAATCTGCTTTTGTCACCGCTGACCACAGTGTAACTCCTTGTGGATATTAATTACAGATTAGATTCTTTCATGTCCCCCTCAGTGCCCATCCTAGGGCTCACAGAGCAGAGGTGGCACACATCACAGCCAGTCCCGGGGGGCATTGTTGTGTCATGGGCAGGTACTCACCTTAAGGAGGATGTCCCCTTGAAAGAGGTTCAACCCTGCAGCTAGAGGTGAATTGAGAAAAAAAAAAAGAAATAAATATTTGAATGAGCTTTACTAAAAGCCATCTCTCATCATAAAATCCATCTTTTCCATTGTAAATCTGTAATTATTCACCTTTATGTGGTGAAAGTCTTTCTGAAACAATACAAAAATTCCCTCTAATGGAGCAGATGTATATAGCCAATGGGTATCATATATTCTCAATCCTCTGTTTTCATTTTTGAGACAAGAAAGTTTGTCCAAGAATTTTAAAATAACAGATGAGTTGGAAGAGATCTTTTTGATGATTGACTCCACACCTCTCACACTTCTGTGGATGAAATGGATTCCTGACAGGAAGGGATGTGCTAGGTGTTCAGCACTGACTGAGCTTTAACACTCCTGACTTTCCACCCAGGGCCCCTTCCCTTAGTATACCATCCTTCTTCCGACCCTCGGTAAGTGGGTTGATTTTGTTCTTTCCCATGAAAAGACAATGGTACCCTCCAACACCAAGCAACTTTTCTCATTTCCCTACACTTTTTAAACCTCCATAACCTAACCTATGAAATATGATAGCAGCTAACAACAGGTAGCATTGACACCATTGCCCCACCAGCAGTAGAACCCACATTTTCAATTGGGTGGTTGGTCAGCATAGATGGGTTGAGGAGGGTGAAAGAGTGCGGCAAGAGGAACACTTTGCAAAGAAGTACATATCCATTGAGAGCCAGCCTCCATCAATTCAGTAGCCAATTTGTTCATCGTAGCACATACTTAGGACATACCTAATATATCCCAAGCATTGTTCTCTGCTATGGGTATAGCAGAGAAGAAAGCAAAATCCTCTGGGAGATGGCATTATTGTTTGGGGATAGAGGGAGACAACAAAAATGTAGCGTATGTCAGATGGTAAAAAGGGAAATAGCAAAAACATAAGAAAGAGTAAAAGGAGAAAAAGTGCCGAAGTAGGGGAGTTGATATTTTATAAAGAGTGTTGGAAGGCCTCCCTGAGGAGGTGGCATTTAAGCAGAAATCTGATGGAGTGGGGAGTGAAGGAAGAGTATTGAAGGCAAAGGTAGAAAAGCCTTGATGTCTTAGAGCAGTGCTTCCCAAATGCTAGGGTGGCTGACTCCCACCCCTAGGGTTGCTGATCAATAAGTCTGGGGTAAGGCCTGAGAATTTCATTTCTAACAAGTTCCCTGTGATGCTGCTGCTACTGGTTGGCAGACCACACACTGAGAACCACTCTTGTAGAGAAATAGATATAAGGTCAGGAAGATTGGAGAGCTCAAGTAAGTAAGGCAGCTAAGGAGGGAGGTATAGTAAGTAATGGGTGAGAAAGCTGGCCAGAGTTAGGTCATCTCACGCTTTACTCTGCCTAGGGATCATCTGGGACTGCCAAAATGGAGATGCTTATTCTATAGGTCTGGGGTAGAGCCCAAGATGCATCATTTCTAAGAAAGCTCTTATGTGGTACAGATAGTATTGGCCTGTGAATCACACTTTGAACATCAAGACTCCAGAATTTTTATTTTGTGTTGGATGGGATGTTGCCAACTACTCAGTGCTGGAAGATTGAAAGATTGAAATATTGTGATTAGAAGACTGGAAGGGAGAAGCTGCATGGTCTGGTTGGCACTGAGAGCTCTGTCACCTGGTGGAGAACAGCCTGGATGGGAGGAGGCACAAAGGGAAAAGCAGTGAGGAGGCCACGGCAAGGGCCAGGCCAGAGATGAGATGGCTTAGACCAGGATGGGAAAAGAGAAAAGTGCTGAACAGTCACAATTTGTGACATGATTTGATGATAGATCTAACGGCCTTTGCTGACAGGTGGTGTGTAAGGTGTGAGAGAAAGACAAGAGTTAGGGAAACTCTGAGATCAGAGCCTGAACATCTAGAAGGAGGAAAATGCATTAAGTGGTCATGGACAACAGGAGGGTGGGGGCATACGTGGGGCGGGGATTGGGGGGAAATGGGGGATGAGGATAATTATATGATAAAATAATCAATAAAGAAATTTTAAAAAGAAAATTCATTAAGTGAAATGAAAAAAGACTGAGAGGAGAAGATCTTGGGGTAAAAAAAAAGATATCAGCATCATGGGGCATGGAGAGAAGATTGTAAAAAGGTGACAATTTTCTTTATGTGATTTTTCCCAACTTTTGTGATTTCTGGCTATGTGGCACACTCAATCAATCTTGACAGCTCATTTGGAATGACTTTAAAAAAGGACACAAGTGGGAAAATTTATTCTTGGGACCATAGTTCAGAGGTGGTTGTGGAGATGAAGAGTAAGAAGTGGCTCTAAGTAAAACAAGTATTTTTTACTAGATAAAGAAGGATGAGATTAGAAAACTCTAATTTTAAGTTCAGCCTGTTTTAAAGTAGAGCAGATCCTCTCAATCACTTCACCTTGACTACCTGACCTAAGGAGAGATCATTTGTTGCCTGACTCAAGTCTGAGGACCCACTCACTAAACTATTTCTACCCCCCACACACACCTGTTATCATTCTCAAGCTTTTCCAATTAAATATCAACTAGCCTTCCTTTTTTGTAAATGGGACAATGTCAGAGCAATTTAACTACCAGGTATTTTAGTTTTGTGGTTTTGAGATAGCACTGAGCTATGAGTCAGAAGACCTGCAAGTGATCCACATCACTTGCATCTCTGACCTTGGACAAGTCACCCCAACCCCAAGAAGCTGCTGTCCCTTCCTGCAAAATGAAAACAGCACTTTATTCCACTACAGGATCTGACAAGTAAATGTGCAATTAGATACAAAAGTTTCTGTAAACTATAGCTGTCTATGACCATGATACATCTATTTCCCACCAATCCTAAACAAAAAACATCCAGAATGTAGAAGCTTCTCCTTAATTTTAGAAGCAGGACAGAAAAAGAAAAAAGAGATTATAACTCAGCTTCTCTCTCTCCTCTTAGTAACCAATGAGACATAAATTTCTTCAAGAAATATGTTTGTAGACAAGATGTTGAAATAGAAACACCTTTGTACTTTTCTCAAAGTCCTAAGTAAACAGTTGTTAGTGAATATGATGGCCCATGAAGGGCTGGGTTTTTCTTCCTGCTACATATAACCATGTGTATACTCCTTATATTTTTCTTTAGCAAGCAGTATAATCATCCATTTTTCTTTCCTGTTTTTCAAAATGGAAATCGGCAAAGGGAGATATTTATAAACAACAATCTTGTTACATATTTGTAGATTTACTAAACACATACTGTCTCCTAGAAAATTTGATCTAACCATCATTCTCTTTCCATATTTCCATTTTACAGAAACTCTGCAAATTCTAATGATGCACCAATAATTCTCCCCCCAAATTACCCAATAATGTATTATGAAAGTAACAGCTTTTCAGTAATTCTACTACAGGACTTGAAATTATTTCAAGGCATTAATAATATGGAAATTGAACCCACCTAAGTTGATATCTGAAATATCCTTCTGTTCACCAAACTCTGCATCATGTACTGTTAAAAAAGTGGGAGAAAAATTGTTACTAGTCTTGCTGAACAAAAGAGAGAAAGTCCAGAAACACTCTCTATGCATTTCAATTGGGCCTTACCATTTCTTTTAGAATGATGCTTAATCTGAAAGAAAATATACAGAAAGTGGGTGACAAATACTAGAGTTGGTATCTCTAAATATCCATAAGAGCAGAATTTGACTTACCGATACAGCTTCTATGTGAACAAAAAACAAGAGGAAAGAGAGAATGCAAGTGGCCCTAGTCCACACCATTTTTGCAAGTGAACAAACGTTAGCAAGAACACCTTGTGATAAATGCCTCTTGAACCTTGCTCTGGCTGTCATATTGGAAACTTTGACCCTTTCATATGCACTACAGGTCTAAAAAATATAGTCAATGAAAATGTCATTGACCCTTTGGAGGGCAGATACTAAGTTTAACATAAAGGCTCAAGCTTCAGAGACCAGGGAAAAGTTTGAAAAAATTAATAGTGGAATGAACATATAAACACCAATAACATCCCTATTATGCCAGCAATAACTGATCATAAAATATAACAGGTAAAAGATCAATTTCATGATAGAAATAAAAACAATCTATAAAATAATTTTAAAGTATATAAATATAATAAAAATGAGTTGGATTTTTATGAAAATGTTATATAGCAATTATCAAAGGACATAAAAAAAGAATTATCCATCTATTCATATGCAACAGATACATGTATATTTACCCATATAAACGTTCATAGATCAGAAGACTCAGAATAATAAAGATGGTCATTTTGATAATAGTCTATAAATTCAATGTGATTCCAATAAAAATCTTAACAGAGTCTTGACAAACTGACCAACTTTCTGAAGTTCACGTGAAAGAGTGAACCTCCAAGTACAGGTAGGAAAACACTGAAAAGACAGAATGAAAAAGGAACTGCTCAAGAATTTTTATAAAGTTATGTCAGAGAGTGTGATGTTGTCAAAAAGAACAATGGATCCACAGAATGGAATAGAGTATCAAAACATAAGCAAGCACATATGGAGATTTCATATATGAGAGAAACAAAAAAAATCAATACTAAAATTTGTGTGTGTGTGTGTGTGTGTTTTTAATAATGACTTTGGGACAATAGCACTTTTCTATGAAAAATAAAATAAATTCTGAATGTGTGTGATTACACAGTGCTCCATGTAATCACACACACACTCCTGCTCTTGCATGAATGAGGCATAAAAATCTTTCTGTCGGAGCAATCCTCAAGGTCTAGAACCTGCACATTTCCACCTCAGACTTATTACGGGGTCAGGTGGGCCCCTTGTCAAAAGAGCACTTTCTGTCAGAAAAGCATTTGTGGAGGTAGAGTGTAGCTTCCTGAGTAACACAGGAGGCCTGACGGCGGGGGCCCAGCTTCCGATGGGCAGAGGAGGGCTATGACTGATTCTACTTTATCACAGCTCTTGTTCCTGAGGCTATGGAAGAGGGTGCAGAGAGTCATGTCCCAGCTTCTCTAACCACTGGAAGCCAAGAGTGTTTTCCAAATCTGAAGTTGCTCGACAGTTAAAATGGCTTAGGTTTCAGTGAGCAAATACAATCTTTATGATCTGAAAAAAAAATGTTAGGGAGATACTTGAGAAACATAATTTTTTAAAAATATATTTTATTGATTTTTTTTTTTAGAGAGAGGAAGAGAGAGGGATAGAGGGATAGAGAGTTAGAAACATTGATCAGCTGCCTCCTGCACACACCCCACCAGGGTACATGCCCCTGACCGGAATCGAACCTGGAACCCTTCAGTCTGCAGGCCGATGCTCTATCCACTGAGCCAAACCAGTTTTGGGGGGAAACATAAATTTTAATGAAATAATTTAAAAACACAGAAAAACACAGAAGAGTTTTATTTCTTGAATGCATTATTTACTTTCTTCCCCAAATTCTGAAATAATTTACTTCCCCCCCAAATTCTGAAATAATCCTGACTGACATGAATATCTGTTAACTCTGGAGACCAGGAAGTAGGGTTTAAGACTCAGTTATGTTGTTTTCTAAAGAAAAAGGCAATATTCTTGTGTGGAAGTTCAAAGGAGACCTCTCCAAAATGTACTGCTTTGCCAGGTGAATTATATTGAGCTGAAGGCAATTGAGACCCTGCAAGCTCATGAGAAACATTTACCTCTCCCTTAAAGAATGTGAATTGGGGGACTTGCCCATTTAAGAGATGATCATGTTGTATCATAAGTCAGAGAACTAGATATAAGATGCCTGAACAAACCAATTAATCAGGAATCTTAATTATGCATGGGCTCATAGCAGAATATCTCTGTCAAATTCTGAGCAAAGGAAGAAGCATTCTCTTTTTATATCTTTTCAGGTCTTTGTGTATGTTACTTTTGCAGATAACTTGTAACCTTGAGTACATATCATATCTAATAAACACCTGGCATGAGAATATTATCAGTATCAGCTCTTTTCATTAGATGGCTAGCTTGCAAGGTCAGATAGTTAAATTTATCTTTTCTATTAACGTATGTAAGCTAAAAAACAAAGTTATTTCACTGAATAAGAGACTGTCTAAAAATGACAAGAGTTTACAATGACAGAGTTTCTAGAACAAGGGACTACCTAACCATAGCAGAGAATTTCAAACAGCAAGGGTTTTTTTGTTTGTTTGTTCTTTTGTTTTGTTTTTAAATATATTTTATTGATTTTTAACAGAGAGAAAGGGAGAAAGATAGAGAGCCAGAAACATCGATGAGAGAGAAACATTGATCAGCTGCCTCCTGCACACTCCCCATTGGGGTTGTGCCTGCAACCAAGGTACATGCCCTTGACCAGAATTGAACCTGGGACCCCTCAGTCCACAGGCCAATGCTCTATCCACTGAGCCAAACCGGTCCCGGCTCAAACAGCAGTTTTTATACAAGATGGAGGTTACTATGCTTCAATCAGAGGTACCTTTTTTGACCTATCTATATGGCAGGGAATTCAGCTAATTACTGAATGTTAGGTCCAGGCAGGGGGGAAGGAGGGAAGGAGGTAGCCCAGAGGAGATGCAAGTATCTGCAGGATGGATGGTGACAAAGATAACTGGCTAGCAGGCACCTTCCTAGGGCCTTCCTAGACCCCTGGCCCGAGGCAAGAATTCCACACCTCTCATGCCCTCTGCCCTCCCCTCCCTAAACAGCTGTATAAAAGAAGTACCTATGTACCTATGCTGCTTTTAGTCACGAACTTCCCTGGCCCACTGTTGGACCAGAGAGCTTCGCCAGGGAGTGCAGATTAAAACCCCCTTCTTAATCACCTGGATTCCGTGTCTTGCTTCTGCGTCGCCTACCTCTCAGCTGGGATCTTACAAACCTCTCCGTCGGGACCTTACAACCTTTCACTGAACATCTGTGCCCTTAGCTCAGGATGTATGTAGACCTCACTTCCCTTTCTGTCTTAACACCTCTCTTGTCTGTGGGTCTTTGACTTGCTCATGTGTGCAGGGTTCCCATGCGTACATATGTAATTAAATTTCACTCTCCTGTTAATCTGTCTCCTGTCGATTTAATTATTGGACCAGCTGAAAGAACCCAGGAGAGTAGAGTAACACTTCCTCCACCCCCACACTTGCTCTCTACTCCATCTCAGGTGTCAGAATCTCAAACAGGCAGTAGTGGGGCTGTTTCATCCTCTCCACTCTCCCTCCCTCCAGATCTGCTTTTATATCTTTCCCTTCTAAAGCAGATCGGAACAATACACTGTAAGGATGGCTTTGCAGTCAGATGTCAGGAACTGAAATTCCACCTCTACCATTGGCTAGCTGTGGCATTTTGAACATTTGCTTTCCAGATATAAGATGGATAGTGGTGCTTACATCATGGGGCTAAAGTAAGGATTCACAGAAGTAACCTACGTGCAGCACAGGACCCAGAAACAAAGGAAGTGCTCAGGAAATGTAGCTTTTTGTTATCCACACCTACTGCCTCCTGGCAAAGGACAGGCAACAAGCACAAGGAGCTCCACCCACACACCACTGCTCAGCCAACCTGTGAACCTCTGCTTCTGGGAGCATAGGTCTTCAACAAATACAACTTGCCCCTGGTGATTTTCTTTTGTGATCTTGATTGTTAATTAGTTACCAGTTATTTGCAATCTTAAGCACTTCCTGTCCCCGGACATCAAGCATCAAATGAGACCTGAGCCTTAAATCCTAGGATTGAAGGGTTTATGGCTTTGCAGATAAAAGGCAGATTATGCATTCGGCAGGGCAAGGTACACATTTATTTTGTTTTTGTATCTGTCCCAGTGTGGCCATCTTTCATGGTGTGGGGAAGAATCAAGCAAGAGTCTTCATGTGTTGTTTTGTTTGTTTGTTTGTTTGGTTTTTGGTGGTTTTTTGTTTGTTTGTTGTTGTTGTTTTGTGTGTGTGTGTGTGTGTGTGTGTGTGTGTGTGTGTGAGTGTGAGTGTTTGTTTTTGTGCCAATCCTCTTTCTACTTATTGAACCCTTCTAGAGCAGTGGTTGGCAAACTGCGGCTCTGTTGACTAATGAGTTTGCCGACCACTGTCCTAGAGCACTTGAAATGGAAGCTGACTCAATTTCAATCTGAGAGCTGCAAGATCACCCTCTGATTTCAGGAAAAGTCTCTAACCTCTGCTAATTACAGGGTCAATGCCCAAGATGCCAAGTTGGATCAGAGCATCTAGAGGAAAGACTAAACATATAGGGATTGGTGAGTGAAGGGATGGAATTTTCTCCCAAGAGAAATGTGATTCTGAAGAGGAAGAGGTCTTCATTATCAAATGGCAAAACTAACACAGTCGAGTAATGAGAGGAAACAATCCACGGACTGGGGGAGTGAAGAACTCTGTCCAAGGGGTGTGGATGAGTTTTATAGAGCATTAGAAGCAGCAACATAGCACAGGACATGATTAGCTGGGGTTGCAGATTTAGTCTTATTTAGAGAGATAAAGGAACAAGGAAATAAGTACAGTATAAATCCCTAAGTTGTCTTGGCATTTGCAAATTGGCTGACTGGGTGTGCTTCCTTTCTGATCAAGTTGAGCATTTACAGGATCATAAAACCTCGTTTGCTGATGTGGCACCTTGAGCAGGAGTAGCTCCATCTTGGGCCTAGAAATGTATCTCAACACTACTGTAATATCCTGAAGTAAGGGTATGAAGAAAACGGCTTAAATTGCAAAAGGGACGCTTAGTTGTTAGATATAAAGACCTTCTTGGTCATCTAAGGATTTTTGGATCCTAAAAGTGTTTTAAGGAGGGAGACGGTGTTAGTCATAGAGAATAATGCCAAAGCTACAGTTGGGGTTGATGGTGAGGCAAACATGGACAGATGAAATTCTTCAGAAAGAAGTGGTGCTGGAGAAAGAACGAGTGTTGTTTGTTTTGGGGATTTTTCTTTGTCCTAGGAGAAGTTTTGAGGTCATTTAATGGAAGCAAGATGATAGTAAGTCACACATGTAACTTGATCCAAAGTAATAGAAGCTCAATCCTCATAGGAAACAAAAGAGAATTGTGATCTATTTCCCTTTGAAAACTACAGAATTGTTTTTGCTACAGCTGATTCTTTTATGCAAGTGGCCAGCTGCATTGTCTGACACTTTGACAGTACTGTGAGTTAGCATAAGGACAGAGCAATAGGACAGCTAGTGTGGGGTCACTATTGGGAATTCTAGGGGTAATTGGTAAAAGTAAATAGACTAGCTAAGACTTTCTGAATTAGTAACAGGTCTGTTTACAGTCATTCACATGATGAGTCAGATTTTTAAACATAAATTCTTCTTCCAATACCAATGGTGAGAGTGGGTAGGCAACCATGGCAGCCACTTCCCAAAACAATGCCACATATCACACAGAAATGAGGACAGCTTGGCAGGAACATGCAAGCAAGAATGTCAGTCACTGAGGACCTGTTCTATGTATCCATGTCTCTGCTTCTATTTTGTTCCTCAGTTTTTTGGTTCACCAGATTCCACATATAAGTGAGATCATGTGGTATTTGTCTTTCTCTGACTGGCTTATTTCACTTAGCATAATTATCTCCAGGTCTATCTATGCTATCACAAAGGTTAAGAGCTCCATATTTTTTATAGCCGCATAATATTCCATTGTGTAAATGTGCCACAGCTTTTTTATCCATTCATCTACTGATGGGCTTTGAGGCTGTTTCCAATGAATCCTGCTCTTGACACACATTGATTCCTTCCATTTTTATTTATATATGCATATTTATCTTAATGTAAAATTTTATCCACTGAAATTTTGACTTCTAGAGCTTTTATGGAGCCACTGAGATGAAATGTTATTTATTTTTTCCTACATTATTCATCTTGAGAATGCTCATCAGTTCTTACCCATTGCCAATGCACAACCCCAACAAAGAAACTATGGGTCTTTGGAAGCCTCATCTTTTAAAAAAATGTTCATTAAATTTTCTATATTCACAATTAATCATTCAATTAAAATAAAAGGAAAAAAGAAAGGAAGCATTGGAGAAAACAGCAGGAAAATGCTAACTTTAATCCTACTACCCAAAATAACCACTGCTAACAAATTTGGCATATGTCCTAGATTTTTTCCATGTCTATTTTTCTTCATAAAAATGTTGGTTACATTTGGTTTATAGTCTCACTTGCAAATGTTTCTCCATGTTGATAGATATTCATCAACAACATGCTTATCAGTGATGACATATAATTTCATTCAATGGTATACTGGGTTTAACTAACCAAGCTTGTGTTGTGGATGTAGAGTTGATTTTGGTTGGCTTTGCTTAGCACAGGCAATGGTACAGAAAACATATTGCATTTGCAGTTATATGCATCTCAGGTTATTGCATTAGAACAAATTCCAATCAGAAGAATTGCTGAGTCAAAATGTATTGAGTTGGCCTGGCCAGTGTGGTTCAGTGATTGAGTACTGACCAATGAGGTCAGGGTTCCATTTCCAGTCAGGGCACATGCCTAGATTGTGGGCTCAACCCCCAGTAGGGGGCATGCAGAAGATAGCTGATCAATGTTCTTTCATTGATGTTTTTTTGTCCCTCTATCCTTCTCCCTTCCTGTCTCTCTAAAAAAGCAATAAAAACATAGTTTTTTAAAATGTACTGAGTTGTTTTGCTATTTTTTAAAGAAATACAATTACAAAAAATCTTCAGTCTCCTCCCCACTATCTGAAAGCATGTCTCAGAAACATAAAGGCAGTTTGAACCCCTTTAGCCAAGGACAGTAATAATGCAGGAGTTAATTCTTTAAGAAGGAAACAAAATACTATAGTTTTGGTGGTTCACAAAAGGCAAAACAACACCTAGGAGAGGAATATTTGGACTAATCACATGGACAAAGCAATGTCCATTCTTTCATCTTTTATTAGATGCTGTGACACAAATAATAATATATTTAGCAAGAGTGGCAAATATAAGTTTCCTATAGTGGACTGTAAGGTCCCAAGACCCCTGGTGAGTCCAACGGAGTGGGCGACGACCCCAAGTCAAAGGCCGAGACCGAAACTTGATGCAAAAAGCATGAGGATTTATTACAAGCGCAGCACAGGGTCTCTCAGGCAGACAGCAACCCGAGGGAAGTGCTGGCTGACTGGAGCACTGAGCAACTGCAGAACATGAGTTTATAAAGGCAAAAACCACACGCAGGTGGGGTTACACATGGAGGGGGAGGAAGGGAACAAAGAAATTCCAAGAAGGGGAGCTGGGCTCGTTAATTACCGTATTTGCCGACGTATAAGACGATTTTTTGGCCCTGAAAAACACGTATTTGCTGGCGTATAAGACGACTGGGCATATAAGATGACCCCCTAACATTTCCATTAAAAATACAGAGTTTGTTATATACTCGCCGTATAAGACTACCCCCCACTTGGAGGCATATTTTTCAGGGCCAAAAAATCATTTTATACGCCGGCAAATACGGTACATGTTTTATGACAGGGTCTATGCTTAGTCAACAGTCCCATCTGGTAATCTTGCAAGCCCCTTTGCCTCCCCCCCCTCCCCATTCCTCTGGGTAAGTCCTCAGGGTAGGGAGTTTCTGGGGACTGATTTCATTCTTGCCTAATCTTCAACCGTAAAGAACTGACTTCATTCCTGTCTAATCTTTAACCGTAAAGGTCACATCCTGGAACAGGCAGTGGGGAAGGTCAATTCCTCAATCTTGGGGCCCTTACAGGACCTTTCAAATGGAATAATGCTTATGAACACAGTAGACATGACAGGTCTTTTAAGGGACAAAGGAAGTCCACTTTTGCTACAACCAGACAGAGCCTGTTTGTAGCATCGTTATGTTGCTTCATCTTTACTAAAGCCTTCATTGTATGTTATGAATTGAATGTGTTGTCCCCCACCACCCCCACTGCTGCCACCACAACCACCACCAAACTTCGTATGTTGAAGCCCTAATCACTAGACTGGCTCCATTTGAGGACTGGGCCTCTAAATAAATAATTAGGATTAAATGAAATCATAAGGATGGGGCCTTTGATCCTTAGGAGGAGAGACACTGAAGAATTCACTCCCTCTCTCTCCACATGCACCTGTCCGGGAAAAGCCATATGAGGCAGTAGCAAGGGGCAGCCCTCTACCAGCCAGAAATTTGCCAACATCTTGTTCTGAGACTTCCCAGGCTCCAGAACTGTGAGAAAATAAATGCCTGTTATTTTGCCATCCAGTCTGTGGTATTTTGTTATAGTAGCTCAATCAGGCTAATACTACATGGGTAACATCAACATCATCTATGCTATAGATGAGGAAACTGTGATGGTTAATAATTTGTACAAGTGGTAATTAACGTGTAAATTGATCTGTCTTCTGACGCAGCCTATTTTAAATCAATCCTATTGATTCCACAGGAGGGGAAACTGGTGGCTGTCTTTCAAGTGTGACTTGAGATGCTTTTTTCAGCCCTTCTAGGCCCTAAGGCATGTCCTTGATCATTTGTTTCAGTTCCTGAAAACCCAGCATCAAAGAATATTTGACTAATGTTCTAAAGTTTTCTCTCTTTGTTGGAATCCCCTAGGAAGAATGATATTTTAAGCTAAGGAATTTGGCATCGAGCCCCCTTCCCAAAGGGATAGCCCACTGGAAATTTTCAGAACATGAATCTAATTACCTAGATTATGAATAAAGAGACCAACCAGGCCTCATCAGTTGTTCACCAATGCAATTATGTTACAAACAAGGAACCAGTAAGTGATCATAATTAAACTAAATGCACTTATTATATAATATAGAGCTACTTAATTATCTTGTAATTATGTCTTAGCACTGGGACATTATAAACGTTTGTTGGCAAAAATAAGACAGAGAAGAAAAAGTTCCATTATGCCTTTGAATTTATCATTTTTAAATCTCACCAGCATTTATGAGTCAGGCATGGACTCTCTCTAATCCCCTTGCTATCAAATAAATACCTATGTGGAGAGAAAGATGAGAGAGAGAGAGAGAGAGAGAGAGAGAGAGAGAGAGAGAGAGAGAGAAGAAGAAGAAGAAGAAGAAGAAGAAGAAGAAGAGGAGGAGGAGGAGGAGGAGGAGGAGGAGGAGGAGGAGGAGGAGGAGGAGGAGGAGGAGAGAGGAGAGAGAAGAAAAAGAAAAATCACAGGAGTTCAACTATGTGTCCCGATGCTAAAAAACACCAACAACACATTAAACAGCCCAGCTATGAATTTTTTTAGCCATCATTTTTTCCTTCAAGCTTGCTCTTCACTCATATCCCCTGTCCCAAACCAGATAATTGGGAACCATTTTTGCTTCTTCCCTCTCATCACAATCAATCTCAGTAAGTTGTTGGGTTCACTCTCATAAACAACACTCAGAAATCCTTCACTTCCCAATAGCCCCCATCTCATCCCAGATCAGTATCACCATTCCCTTCTGGGACTGCACCAGCCTCCTGACTAACCTCTCCACCAATAATTCTAGGGTGAGAAACTTCAAGATTGTTTAAGAAATGCACAACAGTAAGGGGTTACTAGACATTTTAAAAATATTTTATTGATATTTTACATAGAGAAAGGAAGAGGGATAGTTAGAAACATCGATGAGAGAGATACATCGATCAGCTGCCTCCTGCACACCCCCTACATGGGATGTGCCTGCAACTAAGGTACATGTCCTTGACTGGAATCGAACCCCAGATCCCTTCAGTCCACAGACTGAGTCTCTATCCACTGAGCCAAACCTGTCATGGCTAGACATTTTTATATTTGCCATACTGCATGTATGTATTTCTCTTGAAATGTATCTCTATGTGATCTTTTATAGACAATCAGCATGTTAATGCTGTTTTTATAAAAGATCTTAAATTTGTAGGCAGATCTCAGCTTTGTGATGTTTGATGATTTGAGGACAACTGACTTCTTTGAGCTTTGGTTCCTTAGCTGTAAAATGATGTCACACCTTGTCGATGTAACATCTCAAATTCTAAAGTTCACTGGTGTCTTAAATAAACTTACCATCCACTTTTAAGATTTCATTTGCTTTCATAATTCAAAGCTAGGGATTCCATGTACATATTGGTGTTACCCTTTCCCAGTTGAAATCTATCTTTGGTATTATATGGTCCACAAGAGGGCGCCACTTTCTAGCGAATTGAACACCAGAGCCTTGGTGCCCTAGAAATGGTTCTCATAAATCTTCGGGAAATTCCAGCCAGCACAGATTTTAAGTGATTTAAAATGTACCTGTAACTTATTTAGATGTTTCAAACGACAATTGTTAGTACAAATTTATTTCTATTTTTAAAGAAGAAGTATCTCCACAAAGAGTTAATTAGGATTTTACCCATGATATTGGAGTGATGGAATATATGAAATTTGAATGGAGCTACACTTGAGATTCTATTCACTACTATAGAAAATCCTTCATTACTTAACTTACCAAATTCCTCTTTTATCCCTTGTACAATTACTTCTGCTGCAATTGTTTTACCTTGTGGGCTTCATGGAAATAAAAGTATATTAAAGTGATCTGAAACACTATCTAAATGCAATCTATTGTTATTAAACAAAAGTTTCTTGCTGAAAAATCAGGAGTCATTATGTGTATTAATTATAATTAGATATTTTAAAGAGAAATGGGTAAAAGAAATCATAAAAGATACTCCTTTCTCTTCTAAATGTATTTGTTTGCAATTTCCATCAAGTAGAAGAAATATACCCGTATAAATAGTCTCACTCAACTGCCTTATTCCTTTTAGGCTACATGGTGACTTAATCAAAATAAAACCACTGAATCAAATATTTTCATTATAAAAATTATTCTGGGTACAATTCTGTACAAAAAAACAAGTACTTTGGAGAGCAAAAAAGTACTGAGAGAAGATTCTTCTAAATACTGACTGAGAGAAATTGATCCATGGATGTCCCTTTATGGACTTTGGGTAAACTATAATGGGGCTTTGTGATTGAGATGGTAGAGTCAAAGGGGGTGGGACAAGTTTAATAGAGATATGGGAAAGGTATAAAAGGAATTGGAAGAGTTAATGGAGGTCACGGGGAAGAAAAAACAAATTGATAGTCAAAGGGACCCTGTAGGCAGGCAGGCATTAGGCCAGCATTGCAGACACCAGAGAGCATCTGCTGAGCAAAGTGGACTCCAGGAGGACTCAGAAAGTCTCATGAAGGGCAAAGCAGCCATGCGGAGGTTGGTCAGGGCACCAGGAGAAGATGTGAGAGACGATGTTCATGAGAAGGACTTCCTATATGAAGTTGTTGGATTCGTAGAAGGAGCACATGGGCCTTTTCAATATGGGCGTGAATGACCTTGAGAACTTTAATTAACTTCTCTGAGTCTCAGTTTCTTCTACTGCAAAATGAGGAAAATACTACCTACCTCTGTGCACTGTATAAGGGTTTAATAAATCAACACACGTAAAGCTGCCATGGTAAGTACTACAAAAACATAACCATCATCATGATCCCCCTGTCCTGCTCCTTTCGTCCTCTTTATCTTCATCATTATCACCAAATGTTGTTTTCCTTCTACGGTCCAATGATGAAAGTCTTTAAGTGGACCCACCTAGCTAAAGGTTTTTGCATGAAAACTAACTTGAAAACAAAACTCTGGTAAAGTGTAACATAGACCTACCTTGTAACTAAGCAATTCCACTCCTAACTATTCACCAAAGAGAAATCAAAATATGTGTAAAGACAAAGTCATGTACTCAATGTTCATTGCAGGTTTTTATTGTAATAATAAAATTTAACATTAGAACTACAATTTTAACAAAATACAGTATTGTAAACTATAGTTGTGATATACTACAGATCTCTCAAATTTATTCATTTTGCCTAAATGAAACTTTACTCCCAGTGAATAGCAACTTCCCATTTTCCCCTCTCCCCATCCACTGACAACCTCCATTCCATTTTTGTTCCTATGAGTCTGGATCTCTTAAATATCCCATATAAGAATAGGCTAATATGCAAATCAATGGCAGAACAACTGGTTGCTATGATGTTCACTGACCACCAGAGGGAAGATGCTCAACATAGGAGCTGCTCCCTGGTGGTCAGTGCACCCCCACAGGGGAAACAGTGCAGCAGTGGTGGCGGGAGCATCTCTCACCTCCACAGCAGCACTAAGGATGGCTTAGGCCTGCTCTAGGTGGGAAGCAGGCCTAAGCCATCAGTCAGACATTCCCCAAGGGCTCTCGGACTGCAAGAGAGCTCAGGCTGGGCTGAGTAATCCTCCACACCCGAGTGCATGAATTTTGTGCACCATGTCTTTAGTCTCATATCACTGGAAATTCTGCTGTACTTGTCTTCCTGTTACTGGCTTATTTCCCTTAACATAATATCCTCCATGTTCATCCATGTTGTTGGATATGGCAGGTTTTCCTTCCTTTTTAAGACTGAATACTATTCCATTGTATGTATATATACCATGTTTCATGTATCCATTCATCGTTTGATGGACATTTAGTATGTTTACACATCTTGGATATTGTAAATAGTGCTTTGTTGCAGTTTTAATCATAATGGCCTCAAACTGGAAGCAACCCAAATGTCCATTAAGTGGTGAATTAATGAACAAATTATCCTGTATTCATCCAGAGAACAAACTACTGACACAGTCTCAAACATATGTTGAATAAAACAGACCAGAAACTTAGGAATGCACAGTAATAATTTCCTTACAAGAAGTTTAAGAAGAGGCCAAACTAAATCATGGTGACAGAAATGAAAACAGAGGTTGGGTGGGACAGGGATGGGAGAGATTGACTGGAGAGAGGCCTGGGAAACTTTCATGAATTATGGGTATAGATTTCACAGGTATACAAATGGAACTTTTCTCTTAAGTTTTGTGCATTTGACTTATGTAAATTATGCCCCCAATAACATTTTAGTTCTTAAAAATATAAGACAAAACAAAAAAAATACATGTATGACTTTAACTAGCCAAAAAGAGCTCCCAAAGCAAAGCAGAGCTACCAAAATATGAGAAAGGCAGTGTATACAGAGACAGCTTCCCCGGCAATCAGACAGATGCATATAGTGATGCACAAAGCAAGAGCAATGTTCCAGAGTGTAGACACATCCATAACCATTCAGAAAGCAGTCAGCTGACAGAGGCCACCCAGCAGAAGGTTTCCTTCTGTGAAAGCTGAATTGTCATAAAATATAACCAAGGTCTGAGTGAAGGGATGATGGGGCACATCCAGAACATTTGTCTGTTTTCTACTAATGTACCTATCAATCTGTCCATTCGTCCTACAACCAGGTCTTCCACTTTCTCCAAAGTATGTCCATAAGCAGCCACTTCCAAACTCTTTCATGGCAGCCACCACAGCCCAAGCCAGCATCATCTCTAGCCTGGTCATAGCAATAAGCTCAGTCACGGGTGTCCCCGCACACACCCTCTCCCCAATTCAGCCTATCTACAGCACAGTAGCCAGAGATGTGGTAAAAACTCCAGTCATTTTATTTATATTTTATAGCATATAAATTGTACTTCAATGAATTGATTTATAAAAGAAGAATCCATCTGATATCTGCTGGCTACTTGCCATCCAGTCTCAGAGGGTTCTCTGATGGTAGAAAAACATCTCAAAATCTACATAGTCGCTTAATATTTTTATAAAAGCAGTAATATCTGGACTCCCAAGGCCACTCCCTGTATAGAAAAGGCTTTAGACTTCTCCCCAACATTGTATTTAGGAAACTTCTAAACATAAAGAAAAATTGAAAGAATTTTACAGTGAACAATTTTATACCTAGTCTCCTGCATCTTACTGCTTGCTTTGTCACATAGTGTGTCAGCTGGCCATGTCTCTATTACTCCATCAACCCGCCTTATTTTATTTTGCAGAATCACGTGGTTTTAATTAATCTTGAGAAAGCTTTCTCCCATCAAGACTTCTCAATCCTTCCTCATGGCCACATGTCGTTTAATCATCTCATGCACCAAGGCAGTACGTGGGATCCTCCCGTATGGATGAAGAAATAGGGTCACAAAGGCTAGCAGCTGGCTTAGTGTCACTTAGCTGAGAAGCATGTCTCTCTCAGGCTAAAGCTTAGAATCTTATCCCTGTGCCTGCATGCCCTCTGACCTGGCACTTTTTCAAAGCATAGCCATCATGGCTTCACTTTGCCCAGTCTTCCTCCTCCTCTTCTTCCTCCTCCTTTGCCTCCTATTCCTTTTTAAAAAAGGAGAGGGAGAGTAAGCATCGATGAGAGAGAAACATCGATCAGTTGCCTGCTGCAGGCCCCCTACCAGGAATCCAACCTGCAACCCAGGCGCATACCTAGACCAGAAGTCCTTGATTTCTGATAGCATTTTTACATATTTATAACCAAATGAAACAAAACAAAAACAGCTCAGGGCTTATCACTCTGCTATGACTAGAATGTCAAATACATTATCTTAAAAAGCGAAATTCATTGAATTCCTGGTATTTCCAAAAAATTTCTCCAAGAATTTCTGGTATATAGTCCCTTTTTCACCCTTAACTCTCATGAACCTGACATTCTAAAAGGCTGTGTCAGTATATGGTTTAATTATTTTCTTCCTCTTACAAAAAGTACTTACGGTATAATTTACATGTAATAAAACTTACAGTATTTAGTGTATCATATAGTCATGCAACCACCATAACTATCAAGATATAGCCCAGTTACATCACTCTAAAGCATTAAGTGTGCCTCTTTGTAGACAACTCTTCCCTGTCTCCTCCATAGCGAAACCCTTCTGATTTCTGTCTTAGCTGCATCTTGTCCAGATTGTCATATAAATGGTTCATACAGTATATAGCTTTTGAATCTAGCCTTCTTACACTTAACGTTATATGTTTGAGATTCATGCATATTACTGTGTGTATCAGTAGTCCATTCCTGTTATTTCTAAGTAATATTTATTTCATGGTATTGATGCATTATGTTTGTTTATCCATTCACCAGTTGAGGACATTTGGAATGTTTTCATAATTTTTAGCAATTATAAATAAAACTGCTATAAATATTCACATACAGGGTTTTTTGAATGAAAGATTCATTTCATCTAGGAGTGGAGTTTCTGGGTCAGATAGTAAGTGTATATTTAACTATATAGGAAACTGTCAAATGGATTTCCAAAGTTGGGTATACTATTTTGCATTCCCATGAGTAATAAATGAGAGCTCCAGTTGCTCTATATTTTTTGTCACTTGGTATTATCAGTTTCAATTTTTTTCCTCCCTTTCTAATAGTTGTGTAATGTATCTGATTGTGGTTTTAATTTCCATTTCTCTTATGGCCAATAATAAAGTCAAGCATCTTTCCATCAGAGTATTTTCTTTGGTGAATTAGCTATTCAATTCTTTTGCCCATTTTGTAATTTGGTTTGCTTTTATATTATTGAATTTGGGTTTTTAAAAATATATATTTTACAAGGACTTTCTCAAAGTCTGAATAACTTAGTATTTTTTGAATAACAAATGTTCTTATCTACTATTTTTTTATTATAAATCATACTTTCAGTGTCAAATATAAGGCATATTTGCTTCACCAAAAACTACATTCCTTTTTGTGTAGAAATACCAAAGTTTAGTGTTTTATTTTCAAATTCGTGATGTATTTTGTACAAATTTTTGCATTTGGTTCATTATAAATTGAGGTTAATTTTTTTCTTGCATATGGATATACAATTGTTCCTCTATTATTTGTTGAAAAGACTTCACTGAATTCCCTTATCAAACATTTATTCACTGTATTTCTGTGGCTCAATTTCTTCACTTTCTATTTTGTTCTATTAATCTGTATGCTTGTATTTTTGCCAGCATCATACTGTCTTGGTTACTATTAACCCTGAAATCAGGTAATACTAGTCCTTTTTCCTCCCAAATATTTGGACTACTGTTTATATGATTCCTTCATATTTCCTTATAAATTTTAGAATCAGCTTGTCAATTCTATGTAAGAAGTCCTGATGGGATTTTTTTCCTTCAATTGCACTAAATTTATAGAACAGTTTGGGAAGAATTGGCATCTTAACAATATTAAATCTTCCAATCAATGGGCATTAAGATTTCTCAATTTGTTTAGATCTTCTTTGATTTGGTTCATCAGTTTAATAGTTTTCAGCACACAAATACTGCTTATGTTTTGTTATTTATTTCATATGGTTTTAGGGCTATTAAAAATGGCACTGTTTATATTTTTAATTGCCAGTTATTATTGTAAGTATATAGAAATAGAACTAATTTTTTAAATTGACTTTGGATACTTTAATTTTTTTCTAAATTTACTAGCCCTTGTAACTTTCTTTGCAGATGATATAGAATTTTATAGACATATTCTGAATAGAGATATTTTTATCTTTTCCTTTCCAATCTGTATTTTTTTCCCCTTGTCTTATTTCATATGTCAGGACCTCCAGTATAATGTGGAATATGACATCCTTGTTTTGTTCCCAATCCAAGAAAGAAAACATTCAGATTTTACCATTAATTATTATGTTAATATAGTTCTTTTTGATAGGCGGCAATCATCAAGTAGTTTTTCCTTATTTTCAAGTGTTTTTATTTTGTTTTATTGAATTTGTCAAGTGGTTTTTTTCCTTTCATCTATTGAGATAATCTATTCATATGTTTTCTCTTCTTTAATTTGTTGCTAATGGTGAATTACTTTATATGATTTTTTTAAATGTTAAAACAGCCTGAAATTCTTGGATGGGGGGCTATTTAATCATGATGCATTATCTTTATATATTTTTATATATTGCTGGATTAAATTTTCTATAGTTTCTAAGGAATTTCTATAATTTCATAAGGAATTCCTTATGAGGAATATTGTTCTGTAGTCTTCTTTAAATGTATTTTGTCTGGTTCTATTATTAAGGTAATGTTGGTTTCATAAGATAGTGAGAAATGTTCCTTCATCTTTGATTTTTTGGGAGAGTTTGTGTAGAATTGGTATTATTTCTATTTTACATAGAACTTGTCAAACACCATCTAGGCCTGAAATTTAATTTTCATAGATCAACTTAACTACACATTTAATTAGAAAAATATATAGAACTATTTATTTATTTATTTTTGAGTGAGCTTTGACAAATTGTGTCTTTGAAGGATTTGTCTCATTTCCTATATGTTGTCAAATTATTGGCATAGAGTTGTTCATAGTATTCCCTTGTTGACCTCTTAATTTCTGTAGTTTATCCCATTTTATTAATTAAAAACTATCAAATTTTCAGATACATTAATAATCAGTCTAGCATTAAGGAACTAGGGTTATCTCACTGAACTGACATAATTCCAAACCAAAGCAAAATTTGATGATTGAACTCCTTAGGTCTTACTTATAAGAACAATTGATTTCTATTAGCTGTTTTGGAAAAATTACTGTTTTAATATCCTCATTGCATGTTTGTAATCCGTTGACCTAATCACCTCTATAGCTTTTGTCCAGATTCTTTGAGATTTCCTAAATAAACAGTCATGTCAACTATGAATGCCATCTTTATAAAAGAGAAAACTGAGATCAGAAATATTAAGTACTTTGTCAAGCAACAGTTTGGTTGAAGGCTAAAAACCAAGAACTTAGCTAAATCCAAATAAATGACAGCTGGGAGAACTAGAAAAGAATGGGCACCAGATTCAAGTGCAACAGATAACAGTTCACAACTCTACATCAGTAACTTATTGATGGTTTGATTTAGACAAATAGCTTTCCTAAATGTTCATTTCTTTATCACTAACAATACTTAACTTCGTGAGTCAGTGTGATGTTATGAAGAACAAAACACCTGGCATATGGCCCCTGCCCACAAAATAGAAGCTTCTATTCTTCTATTATTTGCCAGGGCAACCAGCTCAGTAATGTGGATTAAAATTAAATTTGGGCCAGTTTCTAAACATTAGGCTTAGAAGATATAAATGGCAAGTTCCTCTAAGTTATAAAGAAAACCCATCCTTAATTTCTTACCTAGTCCAGCAAAGGTCCTTTGATGTTATTTTTGGTGTTTGTGAGGGAAATTCTTTTTCATCCTGATCTAGAACATGCTAGTGACTCCAATTTAGTCAAGAAATGTGTATTGAGCCTTACATGTGTTTTAACTAGCATTGTGTTTAGGCCTAATAAGTATATGCAGAGCCCTTGCTTTTTAGAGTTTAAAATAGAAACGCTTAAAGTAAAAGAGAGTGGTATCCATGAACCAATTAAGACAAAAATAAAACTATATTGTTAAAAATTCAATTGAAACTCAAAGCAAGATGGTGTGGCCCTTGTAATCTGAGAAGGTTTTCTGGTGGAGATGGACATTGAAGGAAGAATAAAATTTGGAGAGTCAGGAGGGAAAATGGAGGGTCTCCAGCAGAGACCACAGGAAGCAGGGCCCCCTGCAGAGAGGCAGGATACACAGTAAGTAAGAGACCAGGCTGTAAGTTACATGGCATAAGTCCCTGACTCCTGCTAGCTGTGTGGCCGGGACATGTTACCTAACCTCTCTCAAACTCTATGCCCTCACTTAGAATAGCATCTCCTTCAAAGAATTATTGAGTGTACATAGAAACATGCCTGGGCCATGGCTTAGTGCATAGAGTCGATACCAGGCAGCAAGTAGCCCAGCTGGGCAGGCCAGGAGGGTACAAGTGTAATCAGACAACCAAGGGGGTCTGGCTGCCTGTCACTGCTCGAGCCAGTGAAGCAGAGACCGGGTGGAATCATAGATGAGCGTTCACTCCAATACTGCCAGCAGTGTGGGAGAGCAGCAGGCCACCCACAAAGGTCTGCTCTGACCCCCCCTTGCCAGTTGGCTGGTTATACACACACAAGGGAGAAGATAGCTGCGTGCAGCTGCGAGCCACACATCTCACATGGACAGGGGAGGGGAGGGTCTGCAGTCCAGCCTTCAGGAGCTCAAGGTCTGATAACAAGGGGGCTAATCTCTGATTTTACAAACAGCCCGTTCCTGGGACACGAGAGTGTTCAGTGTTCCGGAGGAAAACTCCCAGAAGGGGTCAGGGTCAGGGTCAGGGTCAGGGTCAAGGTCAGGGTTCGGGTGCAGCAACCAAATGAAAACGTGTCATGCTTCTGTATTCTCAAAATATTTTTATTTTATTTGAATAATGGGCCCTTCTAGGCCCTGAAGTGTCTGGTCTTTTACAGGCCTGTTTTATCCTCCAGTTTCCGGGGTCTGTAAGAAAACTTCTCGCCTATTATTAGTAAAGTGAATAATCTTTAGACAACTGTAGCTCTATTCTTATTACATGTCCTTTCCCCCTTAACCCAAGGAGGATTCAGAAGTGAGATTAGAGTTGGGACTTGGATTCAGGTAATTAACATTCTATTATTTTTCATAATTTTTATTTCTGTATTAATGGCATCTAAAAAACATTTTCTCTCAAAATTGTAGTTTCATGTAAATATTATTATTCTTGATCAAAGTGGCTTTAAGAGTCTCCTTCCTAAGAGGTTTTTAATTCACATTTTAGTCACTTTTCCTCCCAAATTTGCTATCTCTTCACTAAATTAAAATCATGTGAGGAGGGGAATTTAGGAGTCAAGATATTACTGTATCCCAAGCCATATTAAAAAGGATGAACTTAATAATCATTTTATTATTATAGGACTAGAGGCATGGTGCAAGAAATTTGTGCATGGAAGTGGGTCCCCTCAGTCCAGCCTGCCCCCTTTCCAAACTGGGACTCCTCAGAGATTGGGTCTAAACCATCAGTTGGACATCCCTCTCACAATCCGGGACTGTTGGCTCCTAACTGCTCACCTACCTACCAACCTAATCACCCCTAACTGCCCACCCCTGACAACCTGGTCACCCCCAAATGCTCCCTCCCTGCTGGCCTTGTTGACCCTTACTGCCCTCCCTTCCTGGCTTGGTTGTTCCCAACTGCCTCCCTCTGCTGACCTGGTCATCCTAATTGCCCCCCCCATGCCAGCCTGGTCACTCCCAACGGTCCCCCCACTGGTCTGGTTGCCTCCAACTGACCCCACTCACCAACCTGGTCATCCCTTACTGCCCCCCTGCCAGCCTGGTTGCCCTACATTGCCTCCCCTGCTAGCCTGGTCACCTCCAACTGCTTCCCTGCCAGCCTGGTTGCCTCACGCAGCTTGCTGTTTGGTCATTACTGTGACTGCATCCCTGATAATTTGCATATTCCTCTATATTTAGTATAGATAAGTCAGTGTGAAATATGGAACCTAATTAACTCATTTTTTTTGTTAGTTTTCTTCTTCTTCACCTATAAAGTTTCTCTTCCCAGAGCTTTTAAGGTGACATTGCCCACCAATGAAATATGCAGGACAAAAACAAAATAGTGTCAAGGATGAAAGTTGAAATGTGAATATAACAAAGAAAAATGCTGAGTACCTCTGACTCTACTGGTAGGCTTGAGTTTTACAAAAATAGCCCCTCCCATTTCCCCTTCTCTTAACATAAAAGAAGCCTGAACTCTGCACTTTGTTAAGATGGATTTAAGGAAATACTAAGTCTCCCATCTTGTTCATTAGCACCTTCTTAACCAATAAACCTTCCCATACTCTGACATTTTGAGTTTTGGTCTTTGGAAGCCTTGGGCCCACAAACTTTGGATGAATAACAGGAACATTTTAAATTAAACACACACACACACATAAACACACACACACACACACACACACACACACACACACACACACACACACTTTAACAATGTTTTTGGCAGAAACCAAGTTATTTGGGAGTCTCAAGCAATGCCAGATAATATATGCTGTTAAATAATAAATCCCACCAACTTCTTTGCTATCATAAATACCAAACAATAAGATTCTTTATTGCATTATCTAATTAGTTGGTTTTATCTCATGCAGATACACTCTGAATGCTCTTTTCTGTGGTGCAGCTTTTAGAATCTATTCACTAAAATATAGATTTAAAAAAAATAAGATATAAAAATTTTCCATAGCCAGAGGAGATTTCCGTGTACTTCAAATAGTCATTGGCTAAAATAAAAACCTAACAGCCATGCTGAAAGGCAGTGAAATATACAATGTTACTTATCCTTTTGATGTATTGGAAAGATCTCTGAACTAGGAGTAAAAACCTCTGCGTCATAATATTGATTCTACCCTTCAAAATGCACTGTTTAGTAGTGCCATTGAAGAAACACTTGTTAAGTCCTTCTGATATGCTAATAACTATGTTCAGATACATGGCAATGAATAATCAGAGAATGTCCCCATTCTGTGATCAATACTATAGGGTTCTCCAGAGAAACAGAATCATATACATGTATATGAAGATTTATTATGAGATTTATTATAAAGAATTGGCTTGTGTGATTACAGAGGAGGATACTATCTGCCTTCAGCCAACTGAAGACCCAGGAAAGCAGCAGGTGGTCTATTTCTAGCCCAAGTCCAAAGGCCTGAGAACCAGGGGCATGGAGAGGGAAATACCATCCCAAGGGCAGGAGAAACTGATGCCTCAGTATTTATGGTGGCCAGAATGGTACCAGGTGTAAGACTAGTGGGGTCAGACTAGACCTGGGTTCAGCAATGTCAGGATTGGACTTCTGGCTAGGAAAGAATTCAGAGCCAAGACTCAAACCACAGAGCACGTTCATTTAGAAAATCATGGAGATAGGAGAAGTAATTGGTAGGAGGAATGGGCTGAGGAAATGAGTTCTAGGGCTAAGGAAGAGCCCTTGAATCTTATAAGTGAGGAACATAAAGGGAGATGGGGAGGGGACATGGGAAGGAAAGGAAAAGGTGCAGACGTACTTCCAAAAGAGGGCAGGATTGATACTCTGTCTTAAGGGTTTTAAGGGTGGAGATTTTAGAAGTCCCAGCGAAAGGTCTCAATAGAATATCAGCAACTTCTCAGGTGTGTCCTTGCAGGATGGTGATTTCCATTAGTTGATTGGTTGGCACCAGGGCAGGGGGTCATTTGCCAAAAGCCAGTTCTAGCATTCATAATTGCAAGAGTTTCATCAAAAGGTTGATGGGATGTGGGAACTCAACAAGGGTGGAGTCACATATGTTATTATCTATTGAATGGCTAAAGGTATTTCCACAAACCTAAAAAGGATGCATTAAATTGATTATTTGCTGCCAGACAACTCAGGGCATCTTAATCTACATGTTATTGCCCCCTATTGGTGAAACACCTGAACAGCTATAAGCTATTCCCCAATCTGACAATGGACTCTGTAGACTAACCCTGGCCTTTGAAGTGTATATCTCCACCTTGCCTTAGGACAAATTGTTTAATAAAAAGCAAGGGGTCCTGAGACAAGGAGAACTTGGTTTCTTCAGCCAGGCTTCTCTGACCCCCAATGCCTTTCAAAATTATCTTTCATCTCTAGACTCTTACTTCAGTTACATACAGCCTCCAGATTGCTGAACCCTTCTTAATGCTGGAACAAGAATCCTGGCAGTCATTATTCAATGCAGTTGGTCCTGAGGTCAGCCATGGTGTAGCTTGTCTGGTTTTCCTGCTTTTCTGGGCCTGGACCTGAAATATTCCTGAGGCCTAGATGTTATCTCTAAGGAGGAAAGGTCAGGGGGTCTAAACAGAATAGCCAGAGATATGAAAGGCCAGGGGGTCTAAAAAGCATGACAGTTGATATTCTAAGGGAGGAAAGGTCCCCCTGGGGATGAGACCCACCCTATAATTGTCCTTTGCTAGGCACCCAAGGCTTTCTACCCTTGTGACCTTCTGTACCTGGCCCATCATCCTTGTTCTACTCATGTCTGTCTGTCTACCACATCAGCTCAAGCAAGCAGTCAGGAAGACAACAGGGTGACTTCCTCCTTCCTCAACCTGATGTTTGATTCAGGCCCTCAGTGAATTGGTTGATGCCTGCTCACCTTGGGGAGGGCAGCATGCTTTCCTGAGTCCACTGATTCAGATGCCAATCTCACTCAAAAGTACACTCCAGACGCACCCAGAAATAATGAATAGCCAGATATCTGTGCATTCCTTAATTCAGTCAAGTTGACACACAGAATTAACTATCACAAATGCTGTCATTTAAAAAGACTTCTGTATTAGTTTGCAGAGCTTGCAGGAGCTTCCATAACAAAATACCAGAAACTGGAGAGCTTTAGCAAAAGAAATGTATTGTTTCACAGTTCTGGAGGGTTGAAGTCTGAAATCCAGGTGTCAGCAGAGTTGATGCCTTCTGAGGGCTGTAAAATGCTAAAGAGGAAACCACAGGCCTAAAATTTGCATCACATGTGCTAAATCCCACAATACTAAATCTAGATTTAATACCTGGCCTACTTGCTGTTTCAACCTTTCCCAGAAATATAATCTTAAGCAATCAGTCTGGGATTTTCTGGTCAATAGCAATGAATTAATTTGTCACACGGGCCTTTCCCATCCCCCTAATTCATCATTTGATTCTCAAAACCAAGCATAATGCTAGGCCCAAAATAGAGGGTCTAAAAATATTTGAAAAATGGCAAAAAGAAAGAAAGGAAAAAGGGAGAGACGGAGGGAGGAATGACTGTGCTTGCTTTAGATCTTCTCTGGAGACAAAAAACACAAAGGTCATTGCTTGCCATTTCCTTAGTTCAAAGCTTTGTATAAGTCCAAAACCACTGATTCTAAAAAATGTGGAAATCTTAATTTAAATATCTAGATCTAATGTCTGGTGTAAATTCATCAGGTTGTGGACCAAAAAAGAGCCATATATTAAGTCTGAAACCTCAAGGAGGCCTACATTATGGCCTTACAAATTCAGAAAGTGAAATAACTACATACTATAGTCTAAACATAAAAAATTCCTAACTAAAAGCAGGTCATGGAGGGTAGTTATGTCCTAAGCCTGTGGCTTCCTTGGCAAGAGTCAATCCTTAAGTGAGACTATCAGTTGTCTTTTTGCATCTAAGATAACATGCCTTTGAAATATCAGAGTAACCTCCTTTTTACTGACCCCTCCCGGGCACAGCCAAGGGCATCAGAGCAGGAGCCCACAGAATGCTTCATTGTTACCTTTTAAAAAAGTTTTATTTTATTTTTCAAGTACAATTTACATTCAGTATTATTTTGTATTAGAAGTGTACAGCATAGTGATTAGATAATCATATACTTTACAAAATGGTCCCTGATATTTCAAGGACATCCTGTGAGGGCTCCCAGACCGTGAGGGGGGCAGGCTGGGCTGAGGGACCCCCCCACCTTCCATCGTGCTTGATTTTTTGTGCACTGGGCCCTAGTCATGATTTAAAGAAGACAATGGAAGAGCAGAGAAGCCATCTAGGCCTGGATTATCAGGGAACTGGCTATGTGACTGTGAGCAGTGCTTTTGGGACAGGGTCCCTTACCTGTAAAATGTCAGCGTAGAACTAGATCTCCAAGATCACATTTAATGCATGTAAATGAAAGGTCCACAGGGCTCTTCTGAGCAATTAAACCAAGTTTTATTCTGATATAATTTGTAAATGAAGGAATGTGGCCTTCAGCATTAACTGAAAATGCTCTTTGAGGTGAGGCAAGGATTTAAAAAGCAAAAGTCAAAGGGATGGTTTGCTAGACAACAAGAACATGAACTTACATCATTCATTTTCTGATGGTGGTGTTCAGTCCCCTCACTTCTCAGTTGTACAGCCACCTCGCATTCCAAGCGGGGCTGTTTTCAAGTGACTAAAGCACTGGGAATCCATAGCTCCCGGCCTCTCTCTTCCTGGTTTCCTCCTTAGATCAGTTGCAAAGTTCACCATGACACAGAAGCAGCTCTGTGCTGGGGTGGGAGGCCGGGCAGGGGAGAGTTGCATGCAGGCAGTGCCACGTACCAGGTCAGGGACACAGGCAGACAGTGTCATGTCTCTGGCCAGGGATGCAGGCAGGCAGCTTCACCTCAGCTGGGCAGACCTGGGCATGCCTCTGCTGGGAGCAGAAGTCCCCACCCCCAGCTCCTATGAGTGTGCAACCCATTGACTGTTCGTGACTTGGACACTGTAATAAAAAATTAGCATATTATCTCTTTATTATATAGGATGCTGTCTCTGCAACTCACGCAATAAGGGTGGGAGAGAGCAGATGAATACCCCCAATACCAGACCCTGTCAATGTTGCAAATCCTCATACAGGCCTCATTAAAATGGGATGAGGATGGGAAGTGAAGCCCGTGGTCATTGTGAAGTAATCTCAGCTAGGAGGCTACTTGGTTGAGATCTTAGCCTCATGGGATAAAAAACAGGCGGGTATCTTCATTCATGGCTTGGATATGCTTAGAGAGAATACTTTACCCAAATTACCCCTCTGGGTTGATGCTAATGCTTGCCAGCAAGTCCTTCTTCTTCTTTTAAATATATATATATATAATTGATTTCAGAGAGGAAGGAAAAGAGAGTGATAGTGATAGAAACATAATGATGAGAGAGAATCATTAATTGGCTGTCCCCTCCCCTCCCCCTGCACATCCCACACTGAGGATCAAGCCTGCAACCCAGGCACGTGCCCTGACTGGGAATCCAACCGTGACCTACTGGTTCATAGGTCTACAATCAATCACTGAGCCATGCCACTGGGCAAACCATTCTGCTTTGTTACCTATCTAAGACAATGAAGGCTGTGACAACAATGACCATCCGAACAATTGACATGTAGAAGGTATTGTACTAAATGCTTGACATGCATTTTCTCATTTGGTTCTCATCACAGCATCACCACAACGTCACTGGTATTCTCCCCAACTTACAGATGGGAAAACTAGAGAAATTAAGCACCTCCCCCCATCCAAGGTTCCACAGCCAAAAGAACTAGAGCTCCATCCAATCCAGTCTGGTTTTAAGGACTGTACAAGCATCTGCCAGGAGGCCTGACACCACTCAGAACTTCAGTTTGTGATATTAACTGGGGATAATCACACCTGCCTTGTGGGTGTATCATTCAGATTAGATATAATACATGTAAAGTGCTTAGTACAGACTCTCCACTGCAACAAATTCTTCATACAATAAAACAATTTTAGTGTCCTCTTCCTGTTGTTCTTATTTATTATACAAAAACTCATAGGACAAAGAAAATATTTCTTCTTTTAATGCTTCAATGGGAATAGAATGAAAGGAGGACTCAGTGAGGACACAGGAGAGCCATGGGTTATGAACACAGTAGAGAACCCTCTTAATACTTATCACAGTTTAGTCTGAGTCTGATGGTCAATGCAAACAGGCCATTATCCATATCATAAAACTAGGCAGGGGATACTTGTGGACTGACCAATGGAGAGCCTCATTTAGTTAGTAAAAGGAATTATTTCTGGACCCCTTTGGGACTCCTATGGGGCAAGTAAGCTCATTTATAGAATGATATAATAGGTATTACATAGGCCTGTTCTTGAGTGCCAATGCCAGCATTTTACACATATCCTCCCAACTTATCCTCACAGCAACCCCAGGTGGTAAATATTATTTTGCCTATTTTATAGAAGAGGGTACAAACCTAAGTCATTTTGGCTCATAAGCCCCATGATCTTAAAACTGTACTTATTAGAAAAGACTGGTTGTGGGGGAAGGGGTGTGTGTGTGTGTGTGTGTGTGTGTGTGTGTGTGTGTGTAGTGTTAAAAGAGGAAATAATAATATGAAAGTTGTATTTCACAGACTTCTGGAGTAAGGAATCAAAACTGAAACTAGAAAGTTGGTCTCTCTAGCTCTCTATCTCTATCTTCATCTTTGCCTTCAGTCTTCTCTATCTTTTTGCAGAACAGGGATCCACTTCCTCAGTCCTATTGTAGACTGAGGTTATATGCTCAGTCTTCCATTGATCCATCTTCTTATGAAGACCCTTTTCAAGTTTCCAGGAGAGTAATATTGGTCCAGGTGACTCATGTTGAGTCAGGTGTCTTCTGATGTTCACACTGGTTGGGGACCAGAATAAACATGGCAAGTAGGAACGACCCCTGATAGCTACAGGGCATAGAGGAATGGGATGGATGCTCGGGGTGGATGAACACTAGAAAGGTATTCTCCTAGCTAGACTACATTCCTATAAGATGTTCAAGCATTTATTCATTTCAGAAATTTAAAATATTCAAATTTAACATGACATGCATTATCATAAGCTTTAATTGAGAAATGTGTAATAAAGATGTTAGGTGCCCAAAAACAATTGCTTTAGGCAGAGAAATTAGTAAACCTAGCATGTGGGGTAGCCAATTAAAGTGCACCAGGCCAGTTGCCTGATTTAAATATTTTTTTAATCTCTATGGCAGTGTTGACTCTTGTGGAGAGAACAGGGGGGCGGAAGCGATTCATCTACATAATTTTAAGCTTTTTTTAAGTGAAAGGAAAAAAGTAAATTCATGTTAATAGTATCTTTTATTTAACGCAGTATCCAAAATATTATTTCAGCATGTCATCAACATTAAATAGTATTAATGAGGTATTTTTTTATTTTTGTACTATGTCTTCAAAAATTTGATATGTATTTCACATTTATAGCCCATCTCACTTTGGATACAATATTTTCATTGAAAATACCTGATTTGTATCAGACGTCCTAAAATATATAATTAAATAGATAGAGCTGTAAGCACACATTATATTATTTTATACTCTCTCTCATTGATTACATAGAGTTTCCAGTCAGGTCCCATTGAGCTGGTCTCTTGCCCAGACTGCTCCTCCTGGGTAGAGGTGATCATGAGTAAGATGGCCATGAGGACATGGCGGTCCTCTACCCCACAACCGCAACAAAAATGGATGGAAACTGGGACATACATTCGTTTATCTCTTTGCTTAACCTCTATGACAACAAATAATGTTTTCATAGATTGACTAAACAGTATTTCGGTGATTATTATTATTATTATTATTATTGCATTTAAACAATCTAGTTTCCTTAGGAGACACTCTTTTGAAATTCTATAATTGCACGTGGAGGTCAGGAGAAGCTGATGAGTCCAAATCACTGGTAATGCAAGCAGCTGACACTTGTCTCTGCTGGTAATTCTGTGGACAGCAGGTATTAGTGAGGAGACAATAGCAAGGACAGCCTCAGGGCAAGACTTCCGGGTTGAATAACAGGTCTGGAGCTACCAGTAGAAGCCATTTGGATAATGACCTATGAGTAAAATCAGGTAAAGTCAGCACACGCCTGACAAGCTCTACTCTGATACTAGGGAAAGCCTCCCCCCAGAAAACATAGGTCCCAGCATCTTGGGCCCTGCCCTCTCACACTTTCCTCTCCTTGGTATTGCTGAGCTTGGTGGGGCCTCGACTTTTCTTATGCTTTTTCTTTTTAGTGTTTTGATTCAGGGAAGGAAGAGATAGCTCCATCTCCCTTTTCTTGGCATCCCAGTCTGGGTCCCGCTGATCCAGCAGCAGCCCCTTCTGCCCGGCTGCGAGGCGGTGGTCCCGGCACTCAGGCTCGGCCCTAGGAGGTGGGAAGACAGTGGTTCTCAGAGAGAGCAGGTGAGTCTGGCCCAGCTTTGAAAGGCCTCTGCACACACCCAGGGCACCTCAGGGGGCCATCCCAAAGGACAGAGGGCACATTCAAGCATTTCCAAGTGTACACTTAGGGAGGACTCAGAAGCTAAAAAAAACTACGTGGAGGTGGAGAAAACTGGTGCACCAGGAGTAAGGTGTTGACAGAATCAGTTAGCACTTAGCTTGAAGAAGGCCCTACTAATTTTTAAAGTATACACTGTTTACACAGTATCAGCGTCTTATTATGAGGCTGGGTTTTTTTTTTTCCTAATTATGAAAGCCATGTCTATTCACTGTAAAAAGTTTAAAAGTACAAAAGCATATGAGGACGAAAATAAAAATTACTCATAATTGCATATGTACTGTATGTGTAGATGGATTCATGTGAAGAACTAGTTATAGATGATAGATAGGGTGGTAGATAGATAAGTAGATAGGTGGATACATGCCACGCACACAAAGAAAATGGAAAGTGTCCATATTATGTATCATTATGTAAATGAGGCCAAAGGTGAGTGTGTGACTTGCTTAAGGAAATTGATAAAAACCACTTCACAGAGATAAAACTTGAGCCAATATGAAGATCAATAGAATTTGAGGGGAAAGATGATGGTTACAGGCAGGACAAACAGTATTTTAAGTGCAAAACATCATACAAAGCACAGCTTATTCAGAGGATAGCAAGTCTGCTTGCCCTTCATCCCCCATTCTCCTAACAAGCTGGGAGTGATCTCCCAATAATTAGACCACATTCATTGTGCCCCTCTCAACCTTCACTGAACCTCCTCTGCCCTGCTCTTAGGATACCAGTCTTGTTAATTATGCAATTAAGTTATCTCCTCTCACAGACAGGGAAATACTTGATGTCCCAGTGCCTTACCGGATTTATCTTTCTATCCTTCTTAGTATCTAGTTCAATTCCATGCACATACTAGGTCTCCAAAGTATTTGTTGAATGAGAGATGTACTGCTTAGCCAAGCTGGATCAAAAAGTTGAATTATTCTGCTAGGGTCCTGAGGATGTTCAGAAAATGGTCAACTATTGTCTAGGCTTCTTTAAAAAACTCTCTTATATCCTTTCTCTTCATCATCCTTGCCCAAGAGCTCACCTACTTACAAGATGAATTTTTTAAAATATATTTTTATTGATTTCAGAGGAAAGGAGATGGAGAGATAGATAGAAACATCAACGATGAGAGAAAATCATTGATTGGCTGCCTCTTGCACATCCCCTACTGGGGATCAAGCCAGCAACGTGGACACGTGCCGTATACTGGAATCAAACCCTAGACCATTCAGTCTGCAAGCCAACGTAGTATCCACTGAGCCAAACCATCTAGGGTGAATGATATTTTTAAGGAATTTCTTAAAAATACAACATGAATTTTTAAGAAATTCCTTAAGTGATCTCCTTGCCTGGAATCTAAGTGCCTCCAGTCCTATCTGCACAATATCACTGCCTCTTCCACTACAGGAGTGGTTCTGCTGATGATCCCCTAATGAGCTCACACTCATATGCTTTCCCCTCTCACTGAGGTCACCCACACATCCATCCAACCTTGTTTTACACTTCTCTATAGAGGTGTGATGCTCTATTAGCCAGGCCCCTCATTTCTCCTCTACCTTTTCACATGGACACACAATCTATGAACACTTCCACCTTGGTCTTCCTTCCCAATCAAAAATCTTTCTCCCTCCTTCATTAGCTAGCTCTTAGCTATCTTTTAAGGTCCAGATTAATTGCCTCTTAACCAGGATTCCTTCTCTCTAAACCCCGTGACTGTCAGAGGGAAGTTCCCTGGGGGAGAGGATGACAAGTAGAGATGACTTACACATGATGCATTTTTCTGTCTGTTCAGCACTGTTTGACCAGCTTTCCTGGTAATGGCACTGCTGACTATTTGGAGGAACCACTCCTCCCCCACTCAGTTATTCTGGGGTGTCTTTTATGCCCCCTCGTCCACTGGTAACTCAGAGAAAGTCAGTGAGGAGAGCCAAGGACAGGATCTAAGGAATTTCTGCATCTAAAAAGCATGCAGAAATAAGAGCTTAGACAAAATTATGAGAAGAAATAGTTAGATAGGTAGAAAGAGAATTAGAAGAGATTAGCATCAGATAAAACAGGAGAGAAGAGTTTGAAAAATATCAGAAACCAAATTAAGTGGAAGTAAGTTGTGAATTGAGAAGAGGCCATTGATAGAGCAACAAGACTCCCTGGCAACTTGGATAAGAGCCAATTCAGCACAATGATAAATATTATACCATGTCCCATTTTCAAACCTGGTGTCCCACCTCTCTTATCTGATATCATTTTCGCATAATCTACAACAATAATTATTATAATTATATCTTACTAGAGGCCCAATGCTTGAAATTTGTGCAGGGGAAGAGGGTGTTCCTCAGTTCAATTTGCACCCTCTCCAATCTGGGACCCTTTGGAAGGTGTCCTAGGATTGGGCCTAAACAGGCAGTGGGACATCCCTCTCATAATCCAGGACTGCTGGCTCCTAACCACTCACCTGCTTGCCTGCCTGTCTGCCTGATTGCCCTAACCACTCTGCCTGCTAGTCTGATAGCCCCCTAACTGTTCCCCTGCCAGCCTGATTGATGCCTAACTGCTCCCCTGCTGGCCTAAATGCCTCCAACTGTCCTCCCCTGTGGGGCTGAAGGGACTGGGGGACTCCAGCTGGATGAAGCGGGGTTGAGGGGACTGGGGGAATGAGGCTAGATGAGGCAGGGCTGAAGGGACTGGGGGACTCCAGCTGGATGAAGCGGGGCTGAGGGGACTGGGGGACTGAGGCTGGATGAGGCAAGGCTGAGGGGACTGGGTGCCACCATCTTGTGGCTGTGGGCACAGCCTTCTTGTGAGGGTATGGCAGTTAATTAACATATTCCCTCTTTATTAGATAGGATGGTATTAAAATTATAATAATGTATAATCATAAAATTATAATTTTGTATAATTTAAAGAGAATTGATTTTAAATAATATAGAACATTTCAGTTTCCATGCCAAATCAGTCACTTCAGTGAAAAATTAATAAAAAATAACTCAAATATGCCCTGGCCAGTTTGGCTCAGTGGATAGAGTGTCAACCTATGGACTGAAGGGTCCCAGGTTTGATTCCAGCCAAGGTAACATGCCTGGGTTGCAGGCTCAATCCCCAATATGGGTCATGCAGGAGGCATCCCATCATGATTCTCTCTCATCATTGATGTTTCTCTCTCTTTCTCCCTTCCTTCTTCTCTGAAATCAATAAAATATATAATTTAAAAACCTCAAACAACAGTTGCTTGGATTTCCTCATTTTATTCTCATCGACCTGAGATCACTGAGTCAACAAAGACTTAATCACAGGCTCCTGTTTCTCTGCCCTTCCTAGAGTTGGAAAGAAATGGAACTTACTTCTCCAGGAATGCGACACAGGCTTTCTGCCCGTAGATCTGTGCGATCCTCTTCGGCGTGTCTCCAAAGAAGTCGGAGGCATCGATGGCGGCGTGCAATGCATGGAGCATTTTGAGCACATTCAGATGGCCTGACTCAGCTGCAAAATGAGCTGGGGTCCAGCCCACATCAGTTACCAGGCAGGGTCTGGCTCCATACTGTATGAGGAGCTTCATCACCTCCATGTGCCCTTAGATGCACCGAGAAGAAATAGAAGGTTAAGATGAGAATGTCTCTGCTGGCCCGAGGCCAGGGTTAGTCTAGAGAGCACAAAAGAGGGGAAGACATTGGCTTTGAGGCCCCTCCAGCTGCCTAGTTTCATTCTCTCCTCCTCTTTTCCCCTCAGTACCCCACCCTTACCCCCAGGAACCAAGCTAGCACCCAGGGGCTGAGGCCCTCTAAGCATTCCCTCTACTCCCTCCCAGCCTGCCTAGAAAACTTGCTTTCTCTCCCAAGTCACTCCACCCCTGCCTATGTTGGCACTGACAAGTTCCCTGCTTTTGGCAGTCTCCAGGCTGATTTCAAAAATAAACATTTTGCTACAGCACGGATGGACCTTGAGGGCATTATGCTAACCCAGATAGAGAAAGACATGTCAGACAGAGAGAAACAGATACCATATGATCTCATTTATATGTGGAATCTAAGTAAAAAAAAGTAAAAAAATCCAAGTTCATAGGTACAGAGAACAGTTTATATTGATGGGTTCTAGTGGTGGGGGATGAGTAAAATGGGTTAAGGTAGTCAAAAGGTACAAGCTTTCAGTTATAAAACACAAGGTCATGGGGATGTAATGTACAGCATGGTAACTGTAGTTAATAGTTCTGTGCTGCTTACTTGAAAGTTGCTAAGATAGTAGATCTTCAAATTTATAACAAGAAAAAAATCATTTATAACCAAGCATGGTGATGGATGTTAATTAGACTTTTTGTGGTGATCATTTCACAATATATATAAAAATCAAATTATTATGTTGCACACCTGAAACTGATATAATGTTTAAGTCAATTATACCTCAATTAAAAATTTTTGAAGTTTCACTTACAATATAGCTAGCAAAGATTAATTGCACAGGCTTTCTAGCCAGATAGATGGGGGTTCATATCTGACGATAAACACCACTTACTAACTATGGCACCCTGAACAAGCAACAGATGTCTAAGGCTCAGTTTTCTCATTTGTAAATTAAGGACATTACTACTTACCTCACTGAGTTCTAGTGAAGTACAAATGAAATCATACATCTGAAGTACGTAGCATAGTACCCAGCCTATGGCTAATGTTTATTAAAAGGTTCCCTGGTATAGCTACTGTGACATTGTACTTAAATTTCTACAAAATCCTCCCACCTGATTTCTCTGCAGCCAGTCTTGCTTCCTGCCAATCCATTCTGCATTTAGGAACAAACATATTTTTAGAAAGCAAAGTGGACTATAACACTTTCTTACTTAACACTCTTCAATAGTATTCTATTGCCAAAGGCCTGGACAAGTCCATTAGTTGAATTGTTGCCATTTTCCTTCTCCAATTCTATAACTAAGCCATTGTTAGGCCCGGGGGATACAGCAATGAACAGACAAAGTTCATTCCTTGTCCTACTACAGGAATAATGCTCCCGTCCTGTTAGAGGTCAAGAGGGCAAAGAATTAATATTAGTTGAGAATAAACTATGTGCTGGACACTGTACATGCATTATTTCACTGAATCCTCACTACAAGACTCCAAGGTAGCATTATTGTTCCCATTATGTAGATGAATAACTAGGCCTAGACACTGAATAATTTGTCAAGGTGCTACAACTAGTAAGTGGTGGTGCTGGGATTGAAATGTTCTATCGGACATTTTTTTTCTCTCTAAAACTCAATCAATAAAACAAATAAAAAATGATATTCTTGACTGAGAATGAAAAGAAAAAGAAATGTATATTCTTCCTGCTGCCCCACACAGATGCTGATTGGTACCTTCACCAACAATAGACTGCAGGGGATGGACTCTGCCTGCATTGCCACTCACCTTTGATTGCAGCCCAGTGAAGTGGGGTTCGGTCATTCCAGTCCACATCCTTGTAGTTTGGGTCACAGAGACCTTTCTTCAAAATCTTTTTCACCAGAGTGTAGTCCCCTGCAGCCACAGCTTGATGGAGCTTTGTCATGTCTGACATTCTCCTCAATTCCATGACAAGAAACTGTGGAGAAAGCATGCCATTTAGGAAATTATCCACAACCCTTTATTCCTAGTGAGGATTCTTTATCCTAAATTTGCATCCAGGGTTGCTTCATGGGTGTGTGCTCTGCTGAGTGTACACTTAGAACTCAGCTACTGTGGCTAGTGTATGCCAGTCACCTGCCCAAACTATCAGTGGCTGTCCTCTGCCTACAGAACTCCAGGCTAAAGTCATGGGCTGGAATTTATTCTTTGGTCTCAAAACACCTTCCAGGGCTAGTAGTGTGACTCCGATCTGATTGTGTATTCTGTGCCTTGAGTTCCTCATCTGCAGAATGGGTATAATTTCCCAGGGTTGCTGTGAGGATACAGTGACAATCCATGAAAAAAAGCTTATTCTGGACACAGAACATATACTCTGTGGAAATGAAATACTATTACTCCATCAATTCAGGAGGTAGACAAAATATAAACACACAAATAAAATAAACAAAATGGCTAAATTATTTATAGCATTAAGACATAAACCAACCGTTCTCCAACTATAGCCTATACTAGTAGATACTTAGGAATCCCTGAGGGTTTTTTAGGAAGTCCATAAGGTCAAAACTACTTTCATTTTAATATTAAAATGTCATTGGCCTTGTACACTGTACGGAAAATTGCCCTGATGTTCACCAGCCAAGGCATGAAAACTGCAGGTGCCTTAGCATGAAGAGCAGCAGCAGTGGGCAGTGACCTAGACTGGACTAGCGTCATGGTATCCTTAACCACCACACACACACACACACACACACACACGCAGTTTAAAGAATTAAAAAGCTAGTTTCAGTGAAGAAACTAAAGCAGTAAGAATTATTCCTTTTTATCAAAGTTTTACTCTTGATTACAAGATTTAGTAAAAGTGATTAAAAATAATGAAATGTATCAACGTTTGGAATGTCTGTAGAACTCCATTAACCAATATTTCCTGTAGGACAAGTGTATGATGTTAGGGTAAAGGGATCCATTCAAAACAGGCCAATGGATTTCAGTGTAATGAATTTTAATTTAGAGCATGGAAAATACACAGACCATTTCAGATTTCAACTAACATTTAAAGCACTACCACTTGACCAGTTTGGTGTAGTATCAAAGAAAAATATTCACAGTATTTGAAAAGGGTATAAAATACTCCTCCCTTTTTCAACTTCAGAAACATGTAAAACCATATTTTCTTTATGTATTTCAACCAGAACAACAAGCTAAATGCAGAATTAGTTAGAATACATGTGTCTTCTATTAAACCAACTATTAAAGAGATTTGACCATAAAAAGTAAAACAATGCCATTCTTCTCACACTGTTTGTTTTAGAAAAAGTTATTTTTCATAAAAAGTACAATATTTTATTATCTGGTAGGCTTAAGATTTTTGCAAATGAATTAATATGCATTTTTCAATATTCTCAGTTTTAATTTCTAATACAGTAATTATTGATAGCTATAATCCACATTTAAAAACTCCCTGTCTGGGCCTTGGACAGTGTGGCTCAGTTGATCATCATCCCATGCACTGAAAGTGTTAGAGAGTGGGAATTTTTGAGCATGCTTCTAGAGAGGCCGTAGACTATGCCCCAGATAGAGCTGTCAGTGCTGACACCAGGCCAGGCCTTGAGATAGGGTCTTATGACCCCTTCCCAGCATGTAGGCCTTCTTTCATAGAACACTGTCAGCTTTCTGAAGAACAGGATGACCCTGTGAATAACATGGTAGTCAATGTAATAATCCTACGTAGTTTAGGAAAAACTGTTTTGTCTTGGGTTGCTTGCTCTGCAAGAACGGGATGTGATTAATGTGCTTAAAAGTAGTCAGATATAAAGGATCGCTCTCTGGTCTCCCTGTGTGGAGAATGGCAGAGCAAGTTGCCTAGCTAGTCACCTGGCCATCCAGCTAATGAAATCTCCCTAAATTTTAATTTGGTCTGGGCTCCAGTGGTCATTTACTAGCCTTCACTCCACAACAAGAGATCACTGGTTCAATTCCCAGTCAGGGCACATGCCCAGGTTTCTGGCTCAATCCTCAGTAGCTGGTGTGTAGGGGGCAGTCGACTGTTGTTTCTTTCTCTCCCTCCTTCTTTCTTCTTCTCTCTTTCTGTCTAAAATCAATAAAAAAACATTTTTTTTAAAAAAACCTTCCCTTTGGGATTCTCAGTAATTTTTAAGGGTGTAAGAGAGTCCTGAGATGCAAAAGTATGATAATTACTGACATAACAAAAACAAGGGCTGAGACAAAAGGAAAAGGAAGAGAAGAGAATCCCTAGAGAAGGGGCTGTTAGCAGTGTCTCTTCCATCTCAACATTGCAGTGAGACCTTGAGAAGCTAGAGTCAACCGCACAAATGGTGGTCCAGCAGCAGCACCCAGGGCCTTCTAGAAATTCAAATGATTGGGCCCCAAATCAGACTTAGTGGGTCAGAAACTGGGGTGGGAGGAGCAATCAGTGTCTTAGTGGGTCCTCAGGTGAATCTCAACGTGCATGGACGTATGAGGGCCGTTCCAGAGTGGGAGAGAAGAGAAGGAAGTACCATAATCCATAAGCAAGCCCAAAGTGTTAGGATGGCAGTGACTTTCTGGGGACAGAGGAAAGGATCTTCCACTAACACTCAGACGTAAAAGGCACTTCTCTCTGAAAACAACCTAAGCCAGGTCCCTGAATGATGCATAAGAGTCATTTTTGGCACTGGCAGTGGTGGAGGGTCCTAGTTCAGGCACATCCACCTATAAAGCATAGACCACAAACTTCTCTTGAAAAAGGTGGGATAGGACATTTTATAGGTTCTGTAGACCACCAAGCAAAATCAAGATGGTTAGGTAACAAGAAAAACTCCTTCTCTGTGTATGGGGGAGGACCTTCATGGGGATAGAAGGGTTGGTGCTGGTGAGTAAGCATGCTTAGTGACCACCAGCCCACAGCCTGAGACATTCTCAGAGCAACCTGCCAGGTCACTCACTGTGCCAGGGTGATGCCCAGATGCCAGCATGCTCTCTCTCCTCTCCAGGAATCTGTCACTAGTTGACAGCTAGCAAGAGGCAAGGCAACTCAACTGGATTATGATTCCACTCAGTGCCCTGTAGTTGCCAATAGCAGAGTCCCCTAAGTGTAGATGGTGACCAGCGGGACCCTGGGCAGTGGCTAGCACAGCAGTGCGCTCAGGAGGCAAGTGCCTGGAATAGAGGGAGTATGGGGGGGCCCAGAGAGTGACCTCAGCTGGCTCTCCGAGGCTCCCAGTGCTTGCACAGTGAGCCCACCCCCATAGGTGGTGACCATGTGCCTACAGAAACAGGGAGGGAGCCAGATTTGTCCAGTAAATTACAGTTACCGACCTCTGGCGCATGTAAAGCATCTGGGATCTTGTTAAAATGCAGATCCTGACTCAGCTAGACCAGGATGGGCTTGAGATCCTGCTTTTGTAACAAGTTCCCAGAGTATCTAATAGTTCACAGGCCACATTTGAGTAGCAATGTCTCTGCATCAACGAGGCATTGGCCAAACCTACAGTAAGGCAGAGGCAGTCGGGCTGGATCACTGGTGGGTGTGAACAACAGATGGCTGGGCCTCAGTCCAAAGTGGTTCAGCCTTTTTGCATGAAGTGGGGGCTGAGTATGTATGTTAGGCAACAGAAGATGACACAGAATTTTATCTTCTTGGCTTATTTGTCTTAGTAGAAAACCCTTATACAGGAGCATTAGATCAATGATAAGATAACGTGGTGAACAGAGGTACTACACAGTTTCTACCCTGCAGGTGTTACAGAAAGCCAAACCATTTTTAGAATCAGTGTGTGGGAGAATCTTTCTTTGCCTGCTATTCACACAAACCTGTCAGCACGTTTACACTTAAATTAGCCCCATTTGTTCCACATTTGAGTTCACACCAAGGAAATTCCACAACTTCCCATGGTTAAATTATAATTTAAGTAGATGTTCTCAATGAGTAGGTAGCTAAATTTATTTGCAGAGAAATTAACAAACTGATCCTAAAAGCTCAAATGCAAGGGACTCAGAATGGCCAAAGCAATCTTGAAAAGAAAAAAAAAGAACAAAGTAGGATTCACACTTCCTGATTTCTAAACTTACTACAAAGATACAATAATCATGACAGTGTGGTACTAAGTATGCTGTGTGGCAAAAAGATAGACATATAGTGCAGTGGAATAGAACTGAGAGTCCAGAAATAAACCTTTATGTTTATGGTCAATTAATTGATTTTTAACAAAAGTGCCAGGAAAATTCAGTGAGGAATAGTCTCTAAAATCTAAATGGTACTAACACAATTGGATATCCAAAAGAATGAAGTCTACCTCTTGCCATATACAAAACTTAACTTAAAATATACCACAGACCTAAATACATATCCTAAAACTAAAACTGTTAGGAGAAAACATGGTGGTAACTCTTTATCACATTGGGTTAAGCCAAGAGTGGGGAACCTTTTTTTTGCCAAGGGCCATTTGGATATGTATCGCATAATTCCCTGGCCATACAAAATTATCAAGTTAAAAATTAGTCTGCTAGATTGGGTCAAACATTTAATTAACTCACCTCTAATGTCATGGCAGGGCCAAACCAAATGATTATGCGGGCCTTATACAGCCCATGGGCTGCATGTTCCCCACCCCTGGGTTAGGCAATGGTCCATAGATAGGACAATAAAAGCACAAGCAACAAAAGAAAAAAATTAAATCAATTGTATGCCACTAAAATTAAAAACTTTTGTTCTGCAAATGATACCTTTGAGAAAGTATAAGCAACCACCAAATGGGAGAAAATCTTTTCAAATCATGTATGTGATAAGAAATTTGCATCCAAAATATATAAAGGGCCATTAGAACTTAATAAAAAAAATAAGTCAATTAAAAATGGTCAAAGAATATAAACAGAAGTTTCTCCAAAACAAATATGCACATAGCCTATAAGCATATGAAAAGGTGCTCAACCCCATTAGTCATTAGGGAAATGCAAATCAAACCACAATGAGACACCACTCCACACCCACTACAACTCTAGTAAAAAAGGCAAGTAGTAACAAGTGTTGGTAAGAATGTAGAGCAATTGGGACCCTCATTATTGTGGTGGGAATATGAAATGGGGAAGCCACTTTGGAAAACAATTTGGTAATTCTTTAAAAGGTAAACATAGAGCAATTATATATGACCAGTAACTCCAATCCTAGGTATCTATCTAAAAGAAATGAAAGCATATGTCCACATAAAAGCTTGTACATAAATGTTCACAGTAGCATTATTAATAATAGCCCTATAGTGCAAATAATCCAAATGTCCATGAATGGATAAATGCATAAATAAAATGTGGTATATTCATACAAGGAATATTAATTGACAATAAAAAGAATGAGATGCTGATACATGCAACAACAAGGATGACGCTTGAAAAGAGGCTAAGTGAAGAAGCCAGTCACAAAAACTAGCATGTTTATGTGATCCATTTATGAGTCTAGAATAGGCATTTCAATACTGAATGTTGATTATTAGTTGTGACTGGGAAGGAGTACAAGATTTTTCTTTGTGGTGATGAAATGTTCTAAAATTAAATAGTGGAGGGTGATACTTTTATAACTTTGAATACATTAAAAATCACTGAATTGTGTGCTTTAAAAAGGTGAATCTTATGGTACGTAAACTATAACTCAACAAAACTGTTTGAAAAAAGAAAGAATACTAACCCTAACTGGTTTGGCTCAGTGGATAGAGCATCGGCCTGAGGACTGAAGGGTCCCAGGTTCAATTCTGGTCAAGGGGATATACCTTGGTTGTGGGCACATCCCCAATAGGGAGATAGGGAATGTGCAGGAAGCAACTGATCCATTTTTCTAACTCTCTATCCCTCTCCCTTCCTCTCTGTAAAAATCAATATATATATATATATATATATATATATATATATATATATATATATATATACAGGATACTATAAATTAAATGCTTTATTTTAAAAAACACCTAAGTTTATTTGTATGAAACATACAATTCACTAGCCTACCACCGACTACTAAACTTTAGCAAAATTTCCTTCACATGAATCCCGATATATTTAAGTGCACTTGAATTTCTATCTTCCTAGTTCAGGTATCTCAATGTAAAAAAGTAGCCAGTAATTATAAGCTCTAATAAATACAAATGATCTATAGTAACTGCAGTAAACAACTGAAGACAAGGGTAATATACAAATACTTACTGTCTTGTTTGAAACTGAGGTGTTCAGGGCTGGCAGGGAGCCTTGGCTGCCAAAGTCTTGTTGTTTCACTCCATGGAAACTGACCCCTCCTTCCTCATTAAAGTCTGTCAATCAACCTCAGCTTCACTCGTCGGTGACTGTCCAGTGGATGGGGGCTGCCCCTCTGCTGTGCACTGAAACTGGTCAGCAATTCCAGTCTGCTTCTGTAGTCCAAGGGTGGTTCATCACAGGTTCGTTTCAAATAGCATTTAATAAAGAAATATGAAAGTTAAAGATATGATTGTCAGTCCACACGACACTGTGGAGTAGTGGGGACAAGGTGGCCTCCTCACATTCAGAACCGGCTGGGAGATCTTGGGCAAAACTCTTAATTTTGCTGAGCCTCTTTTTTCTCACCAATAAGATGAAGTGTTTACACATTTCCCTGGGGCTGTGAAAGAAGAGTAGCTGAAATAATTTATGACCCACCTGGCATAAGAGAAGGCAAAGAGAGAGGAAGGGAGGAAAGGAGGAAAGGAAGAAAACTTTGGATACTTTCTCCTTGCCTCCTCTTTCTGCTCTATTTACTCTAAGCATCTATCTTTATGATGATGCTGGTCTAAAAGACCTCTTCCTCCCTCTTCTCTTCTCTCCTCTCTCTTTCTCTTTCATCCATCTATCCCATTCTTTTCCCCCCCTACCTTCTCCTCCTCTTTCTCTTCCTCCCCCTCCTCTTTCTTCTCTCTCTCTTTTTCTTTCCCCTTCATTCTTACATGTATTTCTGTATTTATTTTCTTTCTACTTTTCTCCCCACGTGTATTTATTGAATGCCAGACACCTTACTGAGCTGCATGGAGAACAAGGTACTACTCATCGTTCCTCCCTTCTTTGAGCTTAGAGTCCAGTGAAAAGGGCAGGTAATAAGAAAATGAATAAATGTATACCTGTAAAATTACGAAGTCTACTAGTGTCATGAACAAACTACAGTCAATGTTGGAGAATAATGGGAAAGGAGGGTGATCCTGGATGTCCTGAAGTGCTGACAGTTGAGCTGAGACCTGGCATGAGAAGATCCAGGCATCTGAGGAGTTAGGGAAGGTGTTCCAGGCAGAGGGAGGGAAACAGCTTTGCTTTAGTGAGAAATAAAGAGGAGGAGGATGTGGGTAGTCTGTGTGGTGTGGGGCAAGTGGACGAAGAAGATCAAAGGAACAAGATGGTGCAATTTATATATATATATATATATATATATATATATATATATATATATATATATTTAAGGTGACTTTGGCTTGTACATGGAGTAGAGACTAAAGAGAAACAAGATGAAAAGCAGGATGATCACTGCAAGACTATTGCTGAAGTCCAGACAGGAAAGAGCAGTGGTTTGTTGTATTTGGCAATGATGTGTACAGAAATGATTGAAATTAAGACCTATTTAAGGCCCTGTCTAGGTAGCTCAGTTGGTTAGAGCTTTGTCCTGATATACCAAGGTTGTGGGTTCAATCTCCAGTCAGATCACATACTAGTACAAGAATCAACCAATGAATGCATAAATAAGTAAACAATGTTTCTCTCTCTCTCTCTTTCAAATCAATCAATAAAAATGTATTTAAAAAATAATTATTTAGGAGGAACTATTAACAGGACCTGTCAATGGGTTCTATATGAGTGGCCAGGGAAATGGAGGGATCAAGGATGATTATTGGGCTTCTGGTTTGACCACTTTGGTGAGAAGGTGGTGACATTTGATGGCATAGAGATGACTTGAGGGGGGCCAAGTTTGGGTAGCAGAAGACTAGTTTAAATTAAATGTTCTGTTTTAAATGTGTTAAATTTTGAGGTTCCAAGGCATCCAAATTATCAAATAGGACACCAAAATTCTGTGGCTTTTGAGCTAACGATACACATTTGGAGTTGTCAGCATAGGTAAAGGAGGCATTTAAAGGCAGCAGGTACAGAGAACAGGGAAACCCAAGCCCTGGGGCTTACCATCATTCAGAGATCCAATAGGAAAGGACAAATTATCAAAGAAGATTCAGAAGCACTGGCAAGGAGATAGGAGGGAAACCAGGAGAATAAAGCCCCACAGAAACTAAAGGTTAAGAAGAGTTATGGTCAACCATGACAAAGCGGGTTGGGTTTAATGAATGCCTACGACAGGCAGGAAAAGATTCACATGAGACTCCATGCCCAACCCCAAGAGGCTTGGTATCTTATAAGCTTTCTAACTACCAGAACAGTTCCAATTCAGCTTGATTTTAATCAACAAATACATATTTTATAAGCAGCTAGTAAGTGTGGAATGAGGCAAGGATCCAAGGACAGAGCCTTCCCCTCAAGGAACCTGCAGTCTAATAAGGATCCCCTGTTAAAAAGTGGAGCTGTTGTCTGTCATTCACAAATTACATGCATCTGAGGCCACGCCCCCTAAATGGTTCCTTTCCTAATACACCTGTCCCCCACTTTGCAAAAGTTAGCATGATGTTGCCAATACTGGTTTGAATAGAGTGTCAGCCTGCAGACTTGAAAGGTCCCAAGTTCGACTCCAGTCAAGGACATGTACCTTGGTTGTGGGCACATCCCCAGTAGGGGGTGTGCAGGAGGCAGCTGATCGATGTCTCTCTCTCATTGATGTTTCTAATTCTCTATCCCTCTCTCTTCCTCTCTGTAAAAAATCAATTAAAAATATATTTTTTAAAAATTAGCATGATGTCACTTTGCTCTTATGAAAGACCTATATCAGTACCTATTTTTGCTACTTGAAAGAAATCCAAAGAGGATTTTTGCTTTTGCAAAAATAGTTCATTGTTTGTTCTCGCAGCAGTTGTTAATAGAAGCAGCAGGCACCCCAAGTTAATAGAAGCAACAGGCACCCATAGGAGCCCCACCAAGCTCCTTCCCGGGAACCACACTCAGCATCTAACCACCAGTGGTTTGAGCTGCATCTGTGAACATCTGTGTTTTATCTTGTGCTTCCTTAGCAAGATGAGTTGTAAGGTATCAGAGAAGCCTAAGTAAGCTTATTGTAAAACCAGATGTAATTAAGCATACTTGGCATAATTTGGTAGGTTCCTTTGGGGTCTGAGAACACTCAAAATGCTTCCATATAAATTAATGATAATCACATCTTTGCTTTATGCCATTTCAGCTTACTAAAACTTTCATAGGCACCTCTAGTTTTGGATAGTGGGGGAAACCTATAGTGGGTTTCTAAGCCCCAATTTTTTTTATAAGCCCTGAACTGACTCCAAGATTTCTCATAAGTCAAGAGTAAGGTGATGAAGAAATGACTTAAAAAGGGTATGCTTTGATCTTAAAAAAAAAAAAAAATTGGCACAAAGCACACACGGTCATATAAAAATGAGATGAAAACAAATCCTGATCTTATAAAAATATTACTATTTTTTTTGTGTAATACAAGTAGTGAATCTACTAATGGGAAACTGAATTTGTGTGGTAAATGCTTTTCAGTGTCAACAGTGTGACCTGATGAATAACTTTATCTGTGGTTAAGGTAAAAAAATCTACCCTCAAGGGTCTCTCACCCATGCCATGGTAGCCCCTGAGATCACCAAGTAATATCTGTGGGCCAGCCATCAACCTGTGGTCACAATAACTCAAGCACAGGGACTAAAATTTCTAAAATATGTCTATGATGTCTTTTCCCCCATTGAATCAATGCCATTTTTAAATCAGGAAAGGATTCTAAAAATCATGAATGAAAAATTCACTTTATAGATGAATATATTGAGACCTACTGACATGAACTTATTTTATAAGTCACACTGCTACTAGGTCTTAATTCATCTCTTACAACCTTCCCCACCCTAGTTAAGCTCAGCATGCAGAGTTGATGTACAGTGACCACAAGTTCAAGTCTGGGCTGAGCAGCTTTGCCACTCCTTTGCATATTTACTGCTTACTATTGATCCCTGCTCAGGGCACTGTGAATTGATTCTCTTCTACCTCCCTCCAAATGCTAAAGAAGATGCTAATAAGAAGGCCATATAGGTTTGTCCTCAGTTCTCTAACACATATTAATAAGTTTATTCATGTGGGACAGGTACAAGTATTATCCCTACTTTACAGAAGAGTGAACTAAGACACATAGGAATCAAGTAAGGCCTAAGGTGACAAAGCTAGTCATCGGACAACCCAAGTAGTTTGGTTACAGTAACTATGGTCTTATCTACTCTGCTGCCTTGTCTCCGGAGATGGCAAGTCAAAATCACATGCAAGAGTGCTGCATTTTCCATTTCAAACCAATCCTGAAAGAGGCAATACAGTGAGGTGGACAGAATGCTGACATGGCAACTGGGAGTGGCAAGAAGGAAATGAAAGATTTGTGGAATGCCTTTGTGCATCAGGTATTGTTCTAGATGTTTTATGGGCATTATCTCATCAGTCTTAACTAAGTCGGAGATACAGATAGTTCACAAGCCAGGAAATGGAGGCTCAGAGGGCTTAAACATGCCCAGACCAGGGCTGCCTACTTCTTGTGGAGAGTGGGCGAGCTAATCAAACCCAGTCTCTGCCTCTAGGCCTGGGAAGGTGAGAGTTGTTTCCATTTGTAGTTTTCAAATCTTTTGTTCCCTTCTGCTTATATGCATATTGTAGAAGCTTTCACGGAGCTTCCTGGTCAGGAAGGAGGATTTAGGTTGACATCTTGAACTGTCCCTGGGATTAGACTAGACTAGAGAAGGGGGGTGTGCTGGGTCTGGGATTCCAGTATCGCTGCAGATCAGCACAAACTGGAGATGTATGCCAAGCCAGCATGAGGCTTATGGAGCCTTGCTCTGGGGAGTTAGGATTTCCAGCTTGGCCATATTCACGAAGGTGTTACTTTATCATCTTGTATCCTTCAGAGACATAGCTTGGTTCTCCTCTTAGCCTCACTGGGTGCTGCACAACCCAATTGTGGGTCTATGTAGCTCCCTCACATGCTGACTTTGTACCTAGTACCCTTTCCATGAAGCAGCCCTTTTCCAGTCAATTCATCTTTTCTACTATCTCCTATGGACTTGTTGCTTCTGTCTCAACTGTCTTGAGGAAGTCCCTTTGAAGGGAGAAAATTAACAACAAATTTTCCCTGAGTTTCTGATCACACATGCAAAAAAGTCATATCTCTCTTTAAAGAGTTATGGATCTGATTGAGGAGGTAAGATCTTGCACAAATATAATTGAGGCTGTATTAAATGCCCAAGAGAAGCATTAAAACACGTGAAGATGTTACATGTAGGAATCTTTTAAGGATGCTGGAAATCTTCCATTTGTCCCATCAGAGTCATTTTACACTATTCATTATAGCTCACTATTAGGTACAGTATTCATGGGCTCCAGTGCTCTCTGGCTTGGGCCTGGCTGATTTCCAGCAGGAGATTTGAGGGTAGATAGAAAGTATGGCTGGAATATTTAGTTCTTTGACTTCCTGCCTAGTTGTCAGGGCGTTGCTGCAGATATCAGGTGGCCCTCTCCATGGAGTTATCCTCAGCAGGTCCCACTCATTGCTTTCTCTTTCCTTTTGCTCCTTCAGGCCACTGGGTGATAAGGGCTCAATGGTGCCATTTGACCAGAGGACTGCACTACACCTTGTGCATTCCATAAATTCTACTCTCACCTTGCTAAATAGTTATCAAAGAACAAGAGCTCATTAAATAATCCAGTTTGAGGATACCACATGCCTCCTGCCAGGATCTGACCCAGTGAAGTAGGAATTCTACTGGCAAAGGGGATAATACCCCAACATGGAGTCCAGAATGGATGAGTGTAAAGTAAGATGAACAGGGAAACCTAAATGAAAGGAAGGTTGAGGCCAAATCCTGGAAGGCCACAAATGCCATGGCAAGATATCTGGACTTTATTGATCCCTGTGTACAATGGAAATAGTGACAATTTCTAAATAGGGAAGTAAAATGATTGCAAGTCCATCATTTTTAGAGAAGTAATTTTGCCACAAGAAAGGAAAATGTATTCTGTGGTGAGGGAGACCCATGGAGGAGGGAAAAAGAGTAAGAAGGAAATAAAAATGCATATACTTGGACTCAGAAAATTTATCTCCAGAGATTTATCACAAATAAATAATTTAAAACATGCACAAAAATTTAACTGTAATGATAGTCACTGAAGTGCTATTTCAAAAACTAAAAATTGTAAACAACCAAATTTATAATGAATAACCCCAATTTTTTCTACAAAGGGGATATACAGAGCCATTTGAAATGATACTGCACTTAAATACTTATTTGTTTGGTAAAATCTTAGTATTATATTGCTAAATTAAAGTAGAAAACTTGTAAAACTGACCAAAAAAATCATATTTATAAATTACTTGTTTATGTGGAGAAAAGTTTAAAAGAATGCACATTTAAAAAGTAAAAAATGAAAGGATGCACATTGAATTTGTATGAGCTAAATAGCATGTTTCCTACAATGAGCATAACTTGTCTAACAAAGGAAACATGTAATTGTTAAGGATAGAGCTTTTGCAGACCTTGATTAGCATGGTAACAGTAGGAGTGGGAAGGAGAGGATTGATGACATTATGCATTTGGAATCAAATAACTTGGTGCTTAGATAAGGGAGCCAGGTGCCTGTGAATCATAGTGCCCCTGGGAAACACTGGGAGTCTTGGACGTAGCACAAAACCACCTTCATCTTGATTAAGGTTAGTAGAGATGTTATCAATGACTTGAGCAAGAAAAAAAACATTCTGAAGACAGGTTTGACAGGACAGAACTTAGAGCCCAGTTACCGATTGCATATAAACACGTCGGTTTGACATTCATAGTTCCAGAGTCTCCAGGAAAACCAAGTCTAAAAAGGGCATTAAGATGCTGCCACAGAGGAATGAAGACTAAACCTGGCAGTGAATAACACATTTTGGAACGGGCTAAAATATTGAATAGAGAATTATTTGTTTTCTCTCCACTTTAGAAACTTAGAGGCATGACCATCTGGGGCTCGCTGTCTTCTGGAAGAGCTTCACCCCTGAAGTCTTGAACTTCAAATTCCACTCTCTGACCATGACATTCCACCCTCCCACTTTGTCACTCTGCCTAGAGTAGGTTCTTCCAACCCACTCAAATTACCAATATTTTTACAGCGCTTCCTGGTTATTGATGTTATGTATGTATGTGTGTATTCCTATATATATGAATTCTCTTTCTATATAAGTGTGTGTATGTGTATCTCAAGTGTTCACTCTGCTTACCAACTATTGTTCTAAGCAATTAGCATGCAAGATCCTTTCAAGCCTCACTGCATCCCTGTGATATAGATGCTATTATTATTATTTCTATTTTACAAATTAGGAAACTGAGGGATTGAAAGGCTGTGTGACTTGTCCAAGGCCTTAGAACTAGTACTGGACACAAACCCAGGTCTGTATGACTCACCCCTTTTAATTAGTATTAAACTTCAGCCTGCAGAAGTATCTAGAAGATATGTATCACATTGTTCAGTAAGCACCAAATGAAGTTGTAGTTATGGAGACACCCCCAGTTTCTGTCTTTTGTTGATGTTGTTTTGTTCAGATTTCTAACAATACAGATATATGACATTTTAACTAGAAAAAAAAATATATCTTTTCAAATTACCATCAATTTCGATGGCCAATCTACTCTCCAAATTTCCAAGCCCAGGCACACCACCAGACAGATTGAATCCATGACTAATGAGTAATTCCAGCCACCTGGGCTCAGAGGCTTCAGTCTTCCTCAGGCCAATCTCACAACTATCACCCAGATTTTCACTCTTCCTCCTGCTTTTCCTCACTCAAGCTACAGCCATGTCCCTTTCCTTTTCTTCTCCATAAAATGCCTTCAAAGTAATCTCCCCTTTGTATCCTCATCTCTATTCCTGATAGCCTCCCTGCCTTTATCCTTCAATTATACTAAAATTGGTTTTAGGGGTTAAAATTAAAATTGGTGTCTGCCCTCCTAATTGCTAATCCCACAGCCTTTTCTTTGATCTTCACCCATACTATTTAATCAACAGTGTTGATCATACCTACCTTTGAAAACCTCTTTCTCTCTTGACTTCTGTAGAGCTTCCATCTCCTCCATCATCACTTGGATCAACTTTTCACAGTTTCATTCAATGGCTCCTTTTCCTCCTACTTTCCCTGAAAGTGTTCCTTAGAATTCTATCTTCTACTCCTGCTCTTTCTAAAAGCTCTCAATGGCCAATCTCATGCAGTCTGGGCATTTTCACTTCCAAATAACTCCTGCTCAGGTTTCTATACTGAGCTTCATACTTTCATAACTAACTACCCTTGAGATGGTTCACCCAGAGGTGTCCTAGCTCACCACAGAGGGGGAAAAAAGGTCCATTTTTCTAGTGTTTTCTGGTTTCAGTGGCATGAACTCCCCAACTCTGATTTCTAGCTATCAATGTAAGGTTACTGAATAGAGCCAGAAAGAAGTTTATAGAGTTGACTCTCTCTCAAGCAGGTATAAGGCGACTCCACACACCACTTATTCCACTTTGTATTCAAGGGCAGAGAATCTCAAACATTCCTTTTGACATATGTTGGAAGACACAATTTATACCAGTTACATACATACTTATATACATGCAAATGAAAGTTCCGTGGGACAATACGTAACCTTACTGCATATGATACACTTTAAAATCTATCAGTGTTGTATTTCATTAAAAACTACTTGTCAAGGCTCACCAAGTAAATTTCATAAGTCATTAATAATTTCAGACTCACCATTTTTAAAGCATCATCCTCAAATTTTTCAAACCAAATACACACAAAATTGCATTTAGTAACTCAGTTCTCCAACCTGTTCCCTTTTCCCATTTTTCTTTCTCAATTAATGAGCCAGCATCTCCTTGCTTTCCCCAGCTAGAAATCTCAGGGCCATTTTAGACTCATTCCCCTTTTTCTGTCCTCCCACCCATTTCTGCCTTGCTAATATTTCTCAAGTAAGTCTTCCAATCTCAATTCCCACCATCACTCTCCTGTTTCATATCACCCCCTTTCTCCTAATAGCCTTCTATTCCATCCCCTGCTTTTGGCTTCCCCAATCTTAGTTCATCTTTTTCCGGTACAAAATTATCTTCCAAAAATAAGAAATGCAACTGCTGTGCTTAAAAACGTTTGTGGTTCCTCATTGCCCCCAAGGTATTTTTCATTCATTCAGAAAACATTTATTGGGCAACTACTGAGTTCCAAGCTCCTTATTGGATCCAGGTCAATAAGCATAACGTAGTTCCTGTTCTCAAGAAGCTCACAGTGCAAACTCTATTGCTTTACTTACTCACAAGACTGTTATTGTGGTCCCAACTCATCTTCACACCCTTACCTTCTGCTCCATCCTACCTATGTACCCAATGCTCTTGCCACATGGAGAACTGGACATTCCCAAAGTATATTGTTCACTGTAGGCCCTTGTCTGTCCCTTTGCTCAGGCAGCTCCACATTCTGTCAAGTTTCCTTCCTCTCTTCCTTCCAGATGAACTCTAACTCATTCTTGAACACCATTGTCTTGGTGAAGGCTTTCTCTTCACAAATATTTAATCATGCACTTACTCCAAATAGTTAAATAGTACTGAAGTGCCAAGAGAGTAAAGCCAGAGTCTCTCACCTGAGCCCACCCCAATTTCAGTACAATTTCCCAAAGAGGGTCACTCTAATGGTTTCTGTTTTTAGATATCTAGTGGTAATCTCAATGTTTCCAAACTGTTACTGTATTATTATTTCTTGGTGTATCATCTTAGAACTATCTCATTCCTAGCTCATGTATTCACTGGTCCTATCTTTTCTCTTCCCTGATCATCTTAATAGAGTGACATCTCTACACTCAGGCCCTGCACAGTTCTCTCTTCTACAAACGTATTATGTATCCAGATCTTTATTAACTGTTTTATCAATTACAGACAGTATATATTGATTCTCTACTTTCTTAAGTAGAGACCCTTAGTAACCTAAATTATATTCTGCTCCTACTGCAGATCCTTTTAGCATTTAAAAATTAATCATATTCACATTTTATTGTATAGTGATAATCAATTCTTCTTTGGCTTGTTTACAAGATAATTCTAAAAATTGAAAATCAATGAGCAATATTTCCATTATTAGAGTATGAATCTTCTTTACAGTCTAGTGGAGCTTTCTGATCATACTTTCTTCTCTGGGCCATTTGAAGAAGTATATATTCTTGGATTTCATGTTCAAATGTAGTCTGAATTTCTAGATGCCACCCAGTAAGTAACTGAAAAATCAATCCAGGGAGATCCTAGGTGGCACTAGAGTAGATGGAAACTGTACTAACCTCTTCCCAGACCAAACTGTAATTACAATAAATTATAGAACAATTATCCTGAATAACCAACTGAAGACTAGTTTAAGAGAAGTCTTAAAACCAAGGATTTGCAGAAGAAACTACATTGAGACTGGAAGGGCAGAAATGCAAAAAGGGCTGAAGTTTCAGAGTGATGTGTCAGCTGCAGGGAGTGCCCCCTGAGAAACATGAGGCCTAAGCCAGGCTCCCCAGCCCAGGACACCAGAGCCATGGAGAGATGCCACATAACATCTGGCTGTGAAAACCAATGGGGTTTCTGTTCACCATGGAGAGATGGATGTTGAGAAATGAACATGAGTAAATAAACACTGGAGTCCAGACCAAATTAAAATTTAGGAAGCCTTTTAATAACCGGCCAGCCGACTACTCTCTCTCCTTGCAGCCCCGAGAGAAGCCCAACCCTTTGTGTCTGATCATATTTATACCCATTCACTACCTCTTGTTTTTGCAGAACAAACAATTTAAACAAAGTAGTTTTTCTTAGGTAAAGTCAACATGTCATTTATAGGGTCCAGGCACCTGGTGGAATAAGTAACTGCATCCCATTATCAGGAAAGTTGACAGTGATCTATCATGTAAGGATATTTTGTTAGTTGTAGCTGGGATTTATGGCCAAGTTGACTAGGAGAAAACATGCTCAAAAATTGCCACTCTCTAACAATGGAGTTCGCTAGAGATACAGGCACCGTCTTAAAGGGCCAACACTCAAAATTTCATTTGCAGCCACTCACCCTGGACTCCTGTTGAAGGAAGTGGACAAACTGAAGTCACGTGAGGGAGGGACTGGGGTTTGAGCTCTGAGCAGAGAGCTAAATGGAGCAGGACCCTGTGCTGAGTCATTCTCCCATGCTGGGGATGCCATCTTTTTTGGGTGGGGCACTCTCCTTCCATAGCATCAGCCCTGGGAGAAGCAATAACCCCACCCTCTGATCTCCCTCTTGTGTTGCCCCACCTTGTGGTGCTGACACCTTGCTGAGAAGTATAGCCAGAGGCTTTTCAGTAACTGAGCCTAACAGGTAGCCTGCAGGTGGAGGCAGGTAGAGTCAGATCTTGGGGTGCCTTAGGACATCTATTGACCTGCCCTTGGGCTCTGTGCTGGTAAAAGCCAGCCTTGGGGTGCAGCTTGATCCTATATGTGCACACCAAGGCCCAGCAGAAGGAGCCATAAGCTGGGGATCCTTGTAGCTCCAAGAAGTTTGCCAAGGACCAGTCATAGGTTAATCTTCTATTGGTCTGTACCAGAGACCCTCTTAAGAGGCCCAGAACCAAAACACCTAGTGGCCAGTTTCAAACAACAACTGAACAGGATCCAACACAGAGCATTGTCTTCTTTCCTAAGCAATTTGGCCTTACAATCATTGTTGATGATGGACCTGGATCAACCCATACTTTTGTGCATTTGGGATTCTCGAAATAAATCCACTTTGCATCACCAGTCACAATTCCATGCAAAAAATACTTTCTTTTGTGCCATTGAAGCAATATTTTACTGATGACTTTTCGGTTTTTCATTTGTCTTTTGTTTAGTTCATGTGGCACCCATTTTCCTTCCTTTAGAATCTTTCCCATTGCTTGTAAATGATCAGAAATTGTTTGCTGAGCAACATTTAAACTTTCTGCAAGTTGTTTTTGAGTTTGACAGGCATCTTTATCCTAATAATGCTTGTAATTGTTGGTCTTCAAACTTTTTTGGTTGACCTGGGGGAGAAAAAGGAGAAACAATTGTAATAATCTGAGCAATAAAGATTTATTTTTTAAAAAGCTGTGGTACATTTATACAGTGGAATACTATTCAACTGTAAAAAAGAAAGAAATCTAATGTTTGCAACAGCATGCATAGACCTGGAGAGCATTATGCTAAGCGAAATAAGCCAGTCAGAGAAAGACAAATGCCATATGATTTCACTCAAATATGAAATCTAATGAATAATCAAAACAGAAACAGACTCATAGATAGAGATCAGGCTGACAGTTGGTGGTAGGGTGTAGTGATGGCTATGGAGGATTTGAACACACACAAAAAACAAAACAAAACAAAAAAAAAACAAGAGAAAGAACTCAAGGACATGGACAACAATGTGGTGATTGCTGGGGATGGGGGATGTGGAGGAAGGTATAGGGGGATAAATGGTGATGGGAAGAGATGATTTCAGTTGGTGAACACATAATACCATGTACAGATGGTGTGCTGTACAATTCTGTACCTGAAATCTGTATAATTTTGTTAACTAGTGTCACCTTAATATTTTTAATTAAAAAAAATAAACATTTAAAAGAATCTATTTTAGGTTTCATTACACTTGTCTTTCCCACAACATTTCCCCCCTTGCAGTTTCTAGTTTTAACTTAATTTTTAAATTTTTTAAATTAGGTTGTAAGGTCCCAAGACCCCCGGTGAGTCCGACGGAGGGGGCGACGACCCCATGTCAAACGCCGAGACCGAAACTTGATGCAAAAAGCATGAGGTTTTATTAGTACAAGCGCAGCGCAGGGGCTTCTCAAGCAGCCAGCATCAGCGCTGGCTGGCTGAGAGCGCCGAGTAATTGCAGGGCATGAGTTTAAATAGGCTAAAACCACACGCAGGTGGTCTGTAAATCAGGGAACTATGTTAACAGATAATATTTGGCTCATAATAGTTGACAGTTGACTCATTTCCCGAGGAGGCCGGATGGTCTGTTTTTGCAGGCCGATTCCAGAAACAGATAAAGTACCTATAGCCCTGCGGTTAAGGAGGCTGGATGGTCTCTCCCTGACAGGTGCATTCCGAGGTGGTCAGCTCAGTTCCCAGGGGGAGAATTCCATAGCGGTCAACAGGATGAAACCTTCCTAGCCCTGCTTTTATTGTTTTGTCATAAAATATTACATTCTGGCTTTTTGCATTTCAGGGTAGGGAGTTTCTGGGGACTGGCTTCATTCTTGCCTAATCTTCAACCTTAAAGAACTGACTTCATTCCTATCTAATCTTTAACCTTAAAGGTCACATCCTGGAACAGGCAGTGGGGGAGGCCAATTCCTCAATCTTGGGGTCCTTACAAGGTAATTTAAACTTGTATTTTATTTATTTGTTTGTTTGTTTGCTAGAGGCCAGGTGCACAAAATTTGTGCATGGGGTGGGGAGGGTGTCCCTCATCTCAGCCAATCTAGGAGTTTCGCAGGCCGGAGACCCAAGCAGAAGCCCTGGTATCTGGGATTTATTTACCTTCTACAATTGAAACTTTGTAGCCTGTAGCAGAGCCAAGCCTTCTGCTCACTCCAATTCAGCCATCATTTCTGTTGGGATTTATTTATCTTCTATAATTGAAACTTTGTAGCCTTAAGCAGAGGGCTGGGCTGGCCAGGGTGTGCAGAAAGCTTGGCTTCCTCCATCTCTGAGGAAACCCAAACCTCCCTCCTGCTCTTTCTGTGGCCATAGCCATCTTGGTTGGAGTTCATTTGTATACCCACTTTGATTGGCTGGTGGGCATGGCTTGTTGGTGTAGTGGAGTGATAGTTAATTTGCATATTACTCTTTTATTAGATAGGATTGTTGTATTCTGTCACTTTTAATAGTCTCTAGGTTCCCAATTTTACTTACAGATTTATCAAAACCCATTTTCCCTTCCAGTTTAACCACTCCAATCAGGATGGGTTCGTCTCCAGGCCTAGGCACAGCTGTCATTCTGGAACTTGCCTTCTTTGCTCGCTCATCTGGATTGGAGCCATTTGATCTTGCGCAGCAAGGGTAAGGGCAGTTCTGACTCCAACCGCTTATAAGGACAATCAGTAACTCCCTCTCTGAACTCCCACAGTTATCTGCATTTACTTAGATGGAGGAGCACTCTGTATCCTTCAGGGCACAGGCTGTGTCTTATTCATCCTTGAAATGGCACCTGACATTCAGTTGGCCTTTAATAAAACTATTTGGAAACCCTATTGAGCGCATGATTTAGTCCAATATCTTGATTGAAGGGGTGAGCCATCATTTTTGCTCTTGTTAAAGGGTAAGTAAGCCCTGCTCAGTTGGTAGGAAATGGGAGTGAGAACTAAAAGACAAGAAATAGCTCAACAAAGAATCAACTTATAAACGCAAGTACATTATTTCTTTTCTTCACTGAACAGCACTGAAACAAAACCCACATCAGACCTACCTTATAATCAGTAGGTCTGTCTCAACTTGTCTTCCTTTTGGATGTGGGGCCCACTCTTTATTCATTGCATCGGATCAGCACAGCCAAATAAAATACAGAATGCCTAACTAAACTTGAATTTCAGATAAACAACAAGTAATTTTTAGTACAAGAATGTTCCAGATATTGCATGAAACATACTTATACTACAACCTTTTTGTTGTTTATCTAAAATTCAAATTTAACCGGCTGCCCTGCCATTTTATTTGCTCAGTCTGGCAACCCTACACTGGGTTTTTTCTCCAGGCAGTAACTTGCTGAATGCCAACCACTCTGACAGCCTCAGGGAATATGATCTGATGATGATAGAAGAGGCTAGAGCTGGCATTGAGAGAGGTAAATAAAATACTTCATAGTTGCTTTCAAGGCCTGCTTTCAAATCCCACCATCTTTTTGAGTGTGATGCAGTCTCATGCTGCATCTCAACCTAAGGCCAAAGGGAGGAGGGTCTTAGAGATCACGTGGGTAGCCTTTTAGATGATAAAAACCCTTTCAGGTTAACATTCTGGGGACAGATGGTTACACAAGAGGCTCTCTCAGGCTGTACAGGAAAATGACATTAGGCTAATGTAGTTTTATTTAATTTTTCATGCATTAGGTTCCTATGTCGCAGATTCTTTATACGTATTACTATTAGATAAGTGTTGAATGTTGCCCATGAGCCACGATCACCCTAAGTATTTCACCTGCATTTGTGTTTTATTCCCACAAGGTGACTCTGTCTGATGGACTTTGATTATCGCCCTGATAGTGAGGAAGAAACTGAGAAGCAGAAACGATGAAGTATTTGCCCAAGGTCAAAGCACTCATAGGTGGGAGTGAACGGAGCTATACTCCATGTGTCCGCAGAATAAAAAGTAAAATAAATTTCATTTACAGTTCCGCCACCCACCCAAAAAATCACTCTTCAAGAAATGCAAACTTTGGTAACACCAGACATCAATTTCTAACTATGTTCCCCGAGTCTCCAACGGAAACTTTTAATAAATATGCTTTTTATTAGAAAGTGGATTGAGGAGAAAGCATTGGGAAACGTTTGGGGAGGGAAATTTCAGTTTAAACTACAAACAACTGGGATCAACAGAGCTATGAGATGGCCCCTCTTACACCATTTCCCCCCGAAGCCACAAGCGCTCTTTCTGATCGCCTGGCACTGTACTCCCCCGAGAAATGAAACCACCCCCGCGGCAGGCTTTTCAATCCGCCGCATGCTCTACCCAGCTTCTGATTTGGTGTCCACCCTGCAATGTACCGGAATGCGGAATGCTCTGGGCATACCAGATTACAGATGCGAGCGGAGGGAATCTAGCGAGACTAGCAAGATTGGATGGATGTGGGGCGAACCAAACAGGGAACCGATCCGATCTGAATCAGAATGAAGTCTGAGAACAGAAGCTGTGTGTGTATGTGGGGGGGAGGGGGAGCAGGGGAGACAGCCACCCGTCCCAGGCGCTGCCTGGGTCCACCCCCGGGCGCCTTACATTAATCCGCGGGTCCAGGTCGCGGGGCCCCCGGGGCCCTGGGAAGGGTGTTGGGTGCTCCTGAACACCCTCGCATCCCAAACCGCCTCTGCTCCTGGGAGGCTGGGTGGCCACACGCTCCTCCCCGGCCCCTCCTCCTGCAGCTGGGGGAGGAGAAGTTGGGGCGATAAAACAGCGCGGGACGGACCCGGGGCCAAAAGCCCGTGGGCTGCCCCCTCGCCCGCCGCACGCCCCTCCGCGCGCCCGGAGCTGCCTGGCCGCCCGCAGCCGCGGTGACCGCTGCCGGCAGAGGCCCGCGGTGCTGGCAGCCGCCGCCGCCGCCGCCGCCAAAGACGCGCTCGGGTCGCCTCTGAGCGCCGTGGGACGCGCCCAGGGTCCCGGGTTCGTGGGAGCAACTCGCCACCGCGTCGGGTAAAGCGCGATCCCCGGGGAGAGCCGGAGCCGGGGGAGAGGTGCGGGGCCCGCGGGGGCTCGGGCGGGACGGGCCCGCGCGGGAGGCGGGGAACCGGGAGCGTCGCGGAGCCTCGGGGCGGGGGAGGGGGTGGTCGGCCGGCTTGGAGCCCGCCTCCCGGCGGCGCTGGGCTCGCCGTCCCGCCGCCCTGGCCCTCGGGGACCGCGCCGGGATGTTTGCGGCGGGGGGTTGGGGGTGGGGGTGGGGGTAAGAGATGAACTCTGTCTCCCTCACCTTTTCCCCGAGGATGAAACCCAAAGAATCCGGGGGCGATAGGGAGAATCAGGCCCAGGGAACCGGTAGCCTGATGATCCCTAGGTCTCTGACCCCGGGACAAAACAAGCAAAACAAGCAAAACAAAGCCCTCCCTTTGGGAGTATCGCCTCCGCTCCAGCCCAGTTCTGAGGAGCGGTCTGGGACCAGAATTTACAAAAGCAAAGCCAAGCCGCCCCAGCCGGGCTCCTTCGCTCCTCACGCCCCAGAGCGCCTCCCTGCGGGCGCCGGGAGGTCAGGGATGCTCTGCTCTACCCTGGGCCGGAGGGGATTCATTTTTAAAAGTCAAGCAAAACCTGGAAGCAGGGAATATGCCCTTCCCCATCATTCCCTGGAGCTTCTACTAGGAGATTCTTTCTCCAGAAACGAAAAGATCGGGCTTTCCGTCAGACCTGTGGTTCTTGGGGTTGCTGCAGAGGTGATTCGGCGGGGGGAGGAGGAGGGAGAGGTGTGGGAGCTCAGGAGGGGAGCTTGCCACCTTTGAAGGACACGCAGATTCAGGTTTAGGAGGGACTTGTGATGAGAGCCACAAATCAGTCTTGCACAAATTGCCTTTGACCCAAATGAGACTGCTGAGCTGGGACACTGGTATGTGAATAAGAGCAGGAAAATGTGTCTAAAGTTTTTGACAATCTCAGAAGACTCAGTCAGTTCCAAATCTCAGGCTAACACGGAGCTCGGGGATCAGGGCGTTAAGTATTGGCTTGACCCCTAAGAAGGAGATGGCCTTCCGGTGAGCTGCCAGGACACGGACAGATGTCCTCACAGAGGGAGTCCTGGCGGCCCTGGTGAGAGAGCCCACCCACAAGGCGTTTTCCAGCCCTTGGACTTCCACTCACTGCCCCTGGGCGCGGAGGGTTCTCTCCCCCAGACAGTTGTGCAGGAGTGGCTGCTGGGGACAGCATGATGACGCTCTTCATTGAAATGGGCCTTCCTCCTTAGGCTGACAGCAGTCTGTCACCACAGACAATCTCCACAGACCAGCACCAGGGCTGCCAGTGTCTGTGAGGGAGGAGCAGATCAGGGAGGGATGTGAATCTGGCTCAGCCATTCAATTGACTGTTGAGAAATCCCTTCTGAGGTATGAAAGGGCTTGCCTAGCACCCCAACTGTCCTCCCTCCCCCCCAAAAAAAGCAGAAGCCTGGGCAGCTCCTTCCTCATTTCCTCTCCACTTTATGTCTATGCCCTCACAGGGTTAGATGGGGAGACGATACAATTTTCCATCCTCTTTGAGGCTCTCATCACAAGAGCATTGAGGGAAGTGCTGATTAGGTATCTGAGCAACTGGAGTGGGACCCCCTGAAAGTCAGCTGGAGTTTAGGTATCTTATATTCCTTTTCCTGACACCCCAGAAAATGGTTATTTCCTGGAAAGGAAGCTGATCATTAGATTTTTTATACCTTGGATCATCTTAAGCCTGATTTAAAAAAAAAAGATTCTTCATTGATTTTTAGAAAGAGAGAAAAACATTGATGTGAGAGGGTAAAATTAATGGGGCTGCCTCCCACATGCCCTCCCCACCTGCCACTCTGGGGATCAAACCAGAAACCTTGGCATGTGCCCTGACCTGGAATGGAACTTACAACCCTTCAGTATGGATGACGCCCAAACAACTGAGCCACGCTGGCCAGGGCAAGCCTGATTTTTTTTTTCTTCTTTAACACCCATGATAATTGTCACACTGACCTCTTGAGGCTCTGAGAAAATCCCATAAAAGTGAAGCACTGAAGAGAAAGTATTGAGTGACGGGACGTCTAAGGGGAAACATTGAGCTCAGAAGTCATATTGTTCTGGAATTCCTTAGAAGCTTTGTGTTTTCAAGAGAAGGATAGGAGATTCTGACTGCCTTTCTCTGTGAAGCCAGCACCTGTCATGTACCATCACTGTCACTTGGACCATTTTACAGATATAGCACACTAATAGAAACACACAGGCACGCGCACACACACACACACACACACACACACACACACAAGTGTGTGTGTATGCTTATAGTTTCTCTTTAAAAATTAACAGTGGGGGAGAAAGAAAAGTGTACTTACTAGTATAAGAATAGATGCTGATTGGATTAAGTGGGCTAGTTGAGTCCTAGTGAAAGCTTTGTTCATTCCCTCATTGACTTCAAGAAATATTTATTGAGCACCATGTGCCAGGCACTGACTATAGAGCAGTGGGACCGAGGCAGGTAGGGCTCTGTTCTCATGGAGCGCACATTCTAGAATCGAGGGATGAGCAGGTAAAGTCTGATAGCACTGTAAGCTTTGAAGAAAAAGAAATAGTGCTGTGGTAGATACTGTGTGTGTGTGTGTGTGTGTGTGTGTGTGTGTGTGTGTGAGAGAGAGAGAGAGAGAGAGAGAGAGAGAGAGAGAGAGAGAGCCAACTTTCTTGGATTGGGCTTTGAGGACAGGCTTTTCTGAGAGATGGCCTTTGATGAGTCCCCAGAAGACGGGCAGACAGTTTCTGTGGATGGAACCATAAGTGCACAGTCCTGGGAACAAGTATGGTGTGTTCCAGGCACAGTGGGAAGGAAGGCAGTGTGGCTAGAGTGAGGAGGGAGAAGGAGAACCAGAACGAAGGAGTGAGGGTGAGAGGCCGGGCCAGGTCCTGCCGAGCCTCCTAGGCTGGGGGAACCCCTCTGGGCCTTACAAACTGTAAGAAGCCTGAAACAGAGGTGTTATAAGGTAGGTAATTCTGGGTGCTATGTGAAGAATGGTTAATAGGGAGAAAGGAGACCAGCTCTGGGTTTTTATTTGTAGCAATCTAGTGGAGGGTGGAAGCAGTAGGTGGGAAGAAGCTATTTTTAGAGGTAGAGCGGGAAGTTAATGTTTCTCAAATTTCCCATCTACACAATGGGGGTGACATTGCTATATTTTGTAAAAACAAATACACTAGTGAGTATGCTCTTAAGGGTAATGTCAATGTTTATTACTATCATTATTTGTTAATATTGTGTTACTTTGAATTCCCTGTACATAATTTTCAAAATTTTTATAATAAATTTGCTTTTTAAATTTCTTACTCTTTCCAAATAAAGTAACTTATCTCACACACACACACACACACACACACACACACACACACACACCTCTGTTCCAAATGTTGGGAACGCTCACCTAAGAGTTACCTACAACACACACCATCATAGCCCTGGCTTGTGTGACTCAGAAGGTTGGGCATGGACCTGTGTACCAAAGGGTTGACCTTTGGATACTGAAGTTGAGGGCTCGATCCCCAGGTGGGGTCGTGCAGGAGGCAACCGATGGATATTATGCTCTCAACATTGATATTTCTCTCTTCTCCCTTCCTCTCTCTCTAAAAATCAATAGAAAAACAACAACAACAACACCATCATAGAATGCTGTAATATTAATGTTAAACTGATAGCCAGCCCACTTTTGGAAGTTGAAAATGATTGGGTAAAATTCAAAATAGAGCATTTGAAGCAGGGGGAAAAATACAGAAAAAAAAAGTTAGCAGCTTTGCCTTTGTCCTGAATACTGCAGTGCACAGATATCTGTTGGGCAAAAGTCTTTCGATAATTGAAAATCTGCAAGTGCCAGCGGGATTCTGGAGAGGGCTGTGAACCAGACTTGAATAGGATTGTTTTCCTTAGTGAGGCATTCTCTCTGAAAGGAAGCTTGAACGTTCCCTAGTTGATCACTGACTAAGAGGGCCAGAGACGAGTTTCAGTGTTGTTTACCAGCTAGGGTAGGAGTGACCTCAGCCAAGGACACCTACTGCCACAGTGAGGCAACCCTGTTTCTCTTTCCTGCCTAATTTTGACATGTAATTCTCTAAAATGAGATGCTTCTGTTTACAAGAAAATGGAAGCCCTTCCTCAACTGCGTGGTGTGCAGGGGAAGATTTGGCTTTTAGGGACTTGATTGTCTCCCATTATCTTCACACGCCAGGACCCATTCATTATTTATTGGTCAGTGGTTCTGAATTTCAGTTCTAAGTGGCCAGTCTGGTGATTCAAATTGCAGACAAAAACGTGACAGCAATTCTGGGATCTGTAAGAGTTCTTCCTGTGGTAATTACAACCCCAATCTCTTAGGGGTGAGGGTGGTTGGGGCATTTTTAAGGAAGCGGTTCGTGTTCTACTTGGAGGTCACTCATCTGTTCTGTTTGAGTTATGTGTTTTAAAATGATGTGCTGAAGTAGCTGCTATCCTTTATAAATCTGTAGATTGCACGTATGGATATAGTCTTTCAGCTTTTCCTGAAAAATAAACTTGGAGACCTGGTGACATGGGGCTCTCATTCCTACTGAAGAGTGATTGGTGTGACTCCCTTTTCAATGGTCCCATTTGCCACAGTCCCCACCACTGATTTTTCTGTTACACCACTGATTTTCCTGTTTAACTCATCTACGTTGTCTGCCTGGTCCTCATAGTCTTCTGATCTCAACCCTCAGTTTCATGATTCTCTAGTCTATCAGTTCCACTTTCACCTTCATTCAATGCAGGATCCGCTTCTCAGGATCTTTGCTGGTAGTCCCCAGACTGTGCTTAAGCTGCTCCTCTAATAAAGAGAACGCGGTAATTGTTGCAAAGGCTCCTTCTGACCAAGTTCTACAATCTGAATCCCAGTAGAACAAGTCCTTGTCTATAAGTGTGCAGCCGTCATGTAATCTCTGGGTTTCCCCGGAGTAAACATCCCTGGTTTCTTCAACATCTCATGTGACTTGCAGCCTTGTGCCCTCAACAGTCTAGTTATTGTTGGGTTATTGTTCCCTTGACTCATTTTTTTTATTTTTTTTATTTTTATTATTAAAGTCCCTAAAGCCCTAACACTTTCATAAGAAATACTTTACCTGGTGTGGGATGTCCCAGTAGGCTGCTCAGCGATCTTAGAAAACACTTATCCTCTGCGGCTTTTAAGCTGGATTGGGCACCAGACATCTGGACATTTGCAAACTGGATGCAGATGAGTCCCCATTTTAAAAATGTAAGTAGGATCAATCCATTTTATTTGAGTTGCAGCGTGAGGTACTTGTACTTATAAACGGCCGTTTTATTACCACAATGGGGAACTGCTCATTTTGCTTTCTTGACCTTTATGGTGTTTCATAGGTTGTGAAATGATTTCACAAGAGTTGTGTCACTTCCCAAGATAAGCGGCATTAGATCTTTTGCAGAAGGCAGTTAGATGTTCTACATCTGAGATAATGTCCAGATTAAGTTTTATTCCATAGCTCATATGGTAGAGAAAGATAATACTAAGAGTAAGTTTTTTCTCTTTCCTACTTTCAATATGAGCAAGTATGGAATAAAGGAGTTTTTGGCAATGCTTTCAAAAGGAATCACATTTCTTAGAAAGAGTTGGAACCTCAGAGTCCAGCCACACCCATGCACCCATCACTTTTTCAGCACCTGGCAGGGGACCAGTTAGCAGTGTTTGAATTCTTCTCTTGACAGAGAACTCTCTGCGTGGTGAGGTATACAAGGCAAATGGCCTGATTAATTGAAAGTTCTTCATTGTATTTATTGATCAGGCATCTGCCTCCCTATAGCCTGTTTCAGAATGAAATAAATATTTTTGCTTCATTGGCATCCCTTAGACCAGGGTTTCTCAGTCTCAACATTATTGACACTTACCGTGGGGGCTGTCCTATGCATTGTAGGATGGTTATCAATATCTCTGGCCAGTCCCCATCAGATGCCAGTAGCGCCCACTCCCAGTTGTGACAATCAAAAATGTCTCCAACCTTTGCCAACTATCTTTGGAAAGCAAAAAGTGCACCAGTTGAACATCACTGCTATAGGATTATGTTCTAGCTGCCTTGGGCCTGTTTCAGAGTGAAATATTGTTTCCTTATCAAGCAAGAGTATAAGTTGCTTTAAAAATATTGTTAATGGGTTTAGTTCAGTGGATAGAGCATTGGCCTGTGGACTGAAAGGTCCCAGGTTCAATTCCGGTGAAGGGGATGTACTTTGGTTGCGGGCACATCCCCAGTGGGAGATGTGTAGGAGGCAGCTGATCAATGTTTCTCTCTCATCTATGTTTCTAACTCTCTATTCCTCTCCCTTCCTATCTGTAGAAAATCAATAAAATATATAAAAATATTGTTATGGATAAATGTATGAGGTCCTTTACATCTCATTAGGAGCAGGAGTTTCCATAATCCAAAACTTCATCTGAATGGGTGTAAAGTTACAGAAATTAGGACTTTCAGAGTTACACTTTTATGTAATTTTTTTAAATCTGTAAACAACAAGCATGTAATGTGACACGTTAAATAACAACAAAAGATACTACGATAGAAAAGTAGTAATAAAGTGCTTAGAGATCAGGGCTGCAAGATTGACAGTCGCCTGCCTTCATCCTATTGTGAAACATCCAAAGCAGAAGATTTTATCTTCTTAATCATTCAGTTTGGTAAGAGCTCAATTGTGAGATTTAAGAAATCCCTTTCATTGGCTTTAGCCGGAAGTAAATTGGTCTGTTATTGGCTCTCTGATCTCATTCTGTAACTTTCTATGCTCTGTATTTGTTTTCTATTGTGACATAACAATTGATCACAAATTTATTGACTTAAGGCAAAACAAATTTATCTTACAGTTCTGTTAGTCAGAAGTATAAAATGGCCTCGGTGGGCTAACATTTAGGTGTTTCTGGCAGCTGCATTCCTTTCCGGAGACTCTAGAGGAGAAGCTGACTGGTTCTCACCTTCTCCAGAAAGGCCACTCCTATGCTTTGGCTTAGGGCCCCTCTCTTCCATCCTCAAAGCCACCAATAGTGGGTTGAGTTTCCTCTCATCTGATCCCTCTGACTTCCTCTTCTGCCTCTCTCTTCCACGTTTAAGGGCCTTTGTGTCTTCCATTGTTAAGGGCCTTTGTGATTATATTGGGCCCACCTGGATATTCATGATAATTTCTCTAAACTCAACTAATTTAGCAACCCTAATTCCATCTGCGACTTAATTTCCCTTTGCCATGTAACATAACATATTCACAGGTACTGGAGTGTAGGGTGTGGACTCTTTTTTTGGAGGGGGAGAGGGAGAGTAGTCTCAGTAGTCTGCCTGTCATATCCTCCCATTCCAAAAGTTAATCAGAAAGAATTTGACAAAGAATCACTGATACTTGTGAAAGAACATTTTCTTTCTCTTCACCAGTAACAGAAGACTAAAGGCCCATACCCTAATCTGTTGCCAGAAGTGGATTTTGCATGGACTTATTCATTAGCTCTTGACAGACATTCTGGTCTTGAGAATGGACATTTTACGTACTGTTTTGGTTTATCTTTTATTTCAAAAGGGGCATGATGCCTGATGAGAATTGAACAGTGACAGACAAATGGGGGAAAACGGGATTTGCAGAGATCATGGTAGTACACATGGAGATCTCAGCTGAGAATTGAAGAGCACATAGGAAACCGTGGTTTCAGTGGTAGATACAAAGTCCACAGACGAAAGGCAAAAAGAGATCTACTTCTAAATTGGTTGAAATAGGACATGTTCTCTGACCTCTCATTTAAAAGTCTTCTTGATCTTCCAGGATGGTATTTTATCTAGTGATCTAGGAGCCAAAATTAAAGACAATTATTTTCCACATTTAGTATTTAAATCATTATTGATTTTTAAAAAATAGATATTCTCATTGATTTTATATTGTGGAAAAGAGAAAAGTAGAGGGGAGGATAAAAAAATACCTTTAATTTTTAACTATACAAAACTCTCTAAAGAAGATAAACTTTGTAAATATTAGTTATTTATTTGTTTTGTTTCTTCTTATTCTTTTTGTCTCCCTTCTTCACTTTTCTTTTATGTATCTGGGATCACGGATAATTCTCTTAAATCTTTACACAGTATTTTACTAATTATTAAACATAAACACTTTTCATGATTATACAAACCTTCCTTAAATATCCTCTTAAAATGATTTATTATTAGTAAAGCAATACATTATACTGTAAAATATACAAAGCATCATGGAAAACACCCATAATCCCATCACTCTTATTATATTAATAGTCTTTTAGTGTGAATTTTTGCATGGCAGTTTTGTATCTTTTTCCAAATAAAATTGCATTGTAAACTGTTTCCTAAGTCATAAATAATTATTTTGTAATTATCACATTAGTATCAACAAAATCTTATTGATGATATTCTCTTATTGTTTAACATCTGAACAGTTTCCACGTGTGTATGTGTGTGTGTTGGCTCTTATAAATAGAGTTGGGATAAACGCCATAGTGCATTACATTTAAAGGGTTTCACTCCCATGTGTATAAGATGTTTTTGTGTGCTGATCTCAGAAACATTATGTAAAGGTTAAAGGAAGCCAAATTGCCTTCCAAAAAATCAGTGAATCCATTTATACTTCCACTAGAATTGCTGAATTTGCTTTGGTAAACTTTGCATTGGTAAAAACAAACAAACAAACAAACAAACAAAACAATAGGTTAGCCACTTTGTGAAGTATATGACTAACCACTATCTGTACATCTGAAACTAATACAAAATATCAAATGTGAACTCTCATTGAAAAAATCTAAATATAATGGGTAAATTCTGTGTTCTGGATTTGGGGTTACCAGTTATTGCTCTGTGTGACCATTAGAAAATTTTGTATTGGCCAGTGGTGGGGATAATGGGTTTTCAAAGGTTATGATAATGAACTGTGTATTAAGAGTTTTAGTATTGTCACTTTGGAATCATCAGTTCTAAATGCCCAAAATAAATATTGGACTTTGCCGAAACCGGTTTGGCTCAGTGGATAGAGCATCAGCCTGTGGACTGAAAGGTCCCAGGTTGGTTCGATTCCGGTCAAGGGCATGTACCTTGGTTTCAGGCACATCCCCAATAAGGGGTGTGCAGGAGGCAGCTGATCGATGTTTCTCTCTCATCGATGTTTATAGCTCTCTATCCCTCTCTCTTCCTCTCTGTAAAAAAATCAATTATATATATATTACTTTTCAGGGTCCTGGTTCTCAAATATGAATGCATTTTTAGCTAGCTCATTTTCTGTGGAAAGATTGCTTTGAGAGTTAAGACTTTTTATGAATTATTCCTCTGAGTTCAGAGTTAGAATCCCTTGTGGTCATTCTCTCAGATCTCAATGACCATCTGAAGATGAAAGACTCCAGTGTCCAGGAAGGATGGGGACTTGTGGCCATACATAGTAGTTCTTTGTTCATAGGAGCAATAAGCACTGTTTTCATTTTAGTAACAGGGGGAATGCTTTTGCTCATGTTCCCCCAAAAGTGTTACTTATAATAAAATCACACAAAAGAAGAAAACAGCATATATAAGAAATAAATCTAGAGAAGTGCTGCGACTATTACAGTATACCCTTCCTCTAGATGTAATTCAAGATAAAGACAACACTAGGCCAACATAAAATTCATGCATATATTGATTAGACTAATTCATTTGTAGATTTTATGATCGAAACCAGAGGAATGTATTATTAAGGGCCTCCTAGGCACATCATAGAACTGTGAGAAATCTAAAAAGATGGAAGATATTGGACATTTCTCAGGAGCAGTTTCAATCTATTTGGGGAAAGAAAATACTTTAAATGTTTAAAAGTGCCATGTTTATTTGTCAAAACTGAGAGGGTGTGCTGCTACTGGCATCTGAGGGGAGAGGCCAGGGCTGCTGTTAAACATTCTTACTGAACCAAACAGCTCCCGCAATAAAGTGTTACCTGGTCCTAATGTCGTTGGTGCAGAGGGAGAGCAACCTGATGGAGCCCAGCCTGGAGCTCACTGGGCTTTTTCCTCTCAGAATGTAGTCTCTGGAGCTGAGTATATTTTGTTCCCAATGGCTAAGCTTGCTCCTGATGAAGCAGGAAAAGGGACATTCATTGAGAGTTGGTGTGTCTGGCTCCATGCTGGCGTTTTCCCCGCACTTTGTCAGCCCTGTGGGAGAGGGATTGCTCATCCCCTTTCACTCATTGGGAGAGTCAGGTCTCCCATGTGCAGTGACGGGGCCAGAGTTAAGCCTCCTGATTGCAAACCCAAGCCCTGCCCATTGCCCTTGGCAGCTTCCATATTCATTGTCCAGATCTCCACAAAAGAGCCCAGGTGCACCCCAGTAAAGGGTAGGACTCACTGCTGTTGCAGACCTGATGACTGGTAACCAGGGAACAAGCTGCTTTGATTCCAGCTCGGCCACTACCTTGTTGTGTGGTTTCAGGCACATAGCTTCCCCTCTCTGGGCCTCAGTTTCCTTGTATGTAAAATGAGGGGATTAAATGAATGTCTCATGGTTTAACCAGAAGTAGAATAGGTTATGTCCATTTTCATCTGAACCACAAAACCAGGCACTTTTAAAAAATATATATTTTTATTGATATTTTACAGAGAGGAAGGGAGAGAGATAGAGAGCTAGAAACGTCGATGAGAGAGAAACATCGACCAGCTGCCTCTTGCACACCCCCCACCGGGGATGTGCCCACAGCTAAGGTACATGCCCTTGAGCGGAATTGAACCTGTCCGCAGACCGACGCTCTACCACTGAGCCAAACCGGTTTCGGCAAAACCAGGCACTTTTTTGATGTGTGTTATTTCTATTTTATTTGTCATCCTACACCTTCTCTTGCCCCTCTTCCACCCTCCCCCCCTGCCCCCCCTGCCCCCGAATATACACACCTATACAAACCACACCACACACACTGGGACTCCTTAAAAGCTAAGCACAATGCCTAGCTCATGAGTACTAATTTGAAATCATAATAACTACAAACCAGTATTTTTTAAATATATTTTATTGATATTTTACCGAGAGGAATGAAGAGAGATAGAGAACTAGAAACGTCGATGAGAGAGAAACATCGACCAGCCGCCTCTTGCACACCCCCTACCGTGGATGTGCCTGCAACCAATGTACATGCCCTTGACGGGAATCAACCCGGGACCTTTCAGTCCGCAGACCAATGCTCTACCACTGAGCCAAACCGGTTTCAGCCAAACCAGTATTTTTTTAAAAAATGGAAAATACCTACCGCAAACTTTCAAAGTGAAACTAAGCACACCTGTCTCCTAAAATTATTGCTCCAAAGCAAAGCCCCAAATCCAATATTGTCTCTGAATTGGACCTAAAATTTCTGAAGGTCTGACTTGTTTCTGAAAGGAAGCCATTTGTTTGAGTTTAATTGTCCAAGGAGTAAGCTAGGGTTTTGTTTCTTTGCCTTTTTACCCACTCAAGTAATTCATGTGCATTGCTGAAAATTTTTAAAGTACATGTTAAAAAATAAAATAAAATAAAATAAAATCACCTCTAATTCCACCGCTCAAATAATAATCACTGAGAACATTCTGGCTTAACATCCATCTAGATTTCCTTCCTATTTGTGTATAAATGTATATATTTAAATAAAAATGAGAGCATGCTAACTGATAGTCTTTTCTCATTGACCTCGGAGGGCTGGGTTTGTGGATCAAGCATCTGAATCCTGTCAGTCACAGGAGTCAGCCAAGTTCTCAAAGCCTCAGTGTTTTTAACTGTAAAATAAAGGTAATACTTTATTTTATACTACCTGCCCAACTCTATCCCTTGTTGGGAGGTCCAGAGATTACATCAAATACCTAGCCAGACAGTACTGGAACATAGTAAGTGCTCAATAAAAAAGTAATCTATGTCTCATATCACCTGTTATTTTTTTAGTGACTGGTTATTTTATTTTTATTTTTCATCTACAGTTGACATACAATAGTATATTAGTTTCAGGTGTGTGCAATATTTGCATAACTTACTTACATTTATATAACTTACAAAGTGATCACCCCGAAGTTTAGTACCCACCCGACATCCTCATATCACTTTTTAATATTTCTGATAGTTTGCAACCTCAGGAGTTTCTGAGGTGGAATATGAGGCCCCATACATACAGAGGCCAGGGAGAGACCGCAGAGAGACGCAGAGCACTCTAGGTGGATAAGTGGCAGCTTAATAAAAAAGCAAGGGAGCTTACCTATGCAGCTTTCCTTCAGCAGCCACGAGTTGAGTAGGTTTCAGCACCCGCCCACAGGAATCTTAAAGTTTCTTGCAATCCTAATAACCACAAACCACTAATTGGAGGCCTTATCTGGGTTTAGGCACGTGTACTGTCCAGATGGTTTCAACAACACATCACTATCTCAAGGCTGTTCCTTGGGCAGCTTCTAACATGAGGAAGGCAAGCAGAAGGCACGTTCCCAGGAGAGGGGAGGTAGAGAGGAGCCCGGGTCGAGCCTGAGGAAGGAGGCCCTGTCCTCTCCATGATCTTCTCCAACAGCTTACCTAAACAGTCATCAAATTTGTATTCAGAAAGTCTAAGTTACAGTCAAAATATTTCTTTGCTTATCTTTAAAAGTTTCTGCTAATACTGAAGCACAACTCGAGCAAGATCACCTGGGAAACCGGTCCCTGGGTCTCCTCTCAGATGCCCGTGATTTGTCAACCAGGAGCATTTGCTAGTTTTGGAACCTGAAAGGTCAAGTTCCTGCTGCCTGTCACTGCCAGAACCAATGAGTAGAGATGAGGAGGATTCTTTATGGACGCTTTATTCAGATGGCTGGTGTATAAGACTCTTTCACGGCCCGCGTAGAAAGAGTTCCAATTCAGGGTTCAGGTTCTGGAGAAGGGCCGCACACAAATGAAGAGACTTGAAGAAATTCAATTTGGCGATATGGGGGGCCAGGCGATAGTCCAACTCTAGTGGGAGAACTACTACTGCTCTGGCCCTGCCTTCCCCTTTTATTGAGGCTTTGGGGAAAACATCTTAGGCAGCATGAACAGAAATTTACAGGCAGGAAAATAACAGAAACTTACAAGGGACAAAATAAGGTGGAGGCTGCTTCAGCTTAACAATGTCCCAACTAAAGGTTAGAGAGATTAAGGTTGTTGACCAGCCTTCCTGGCTTCCTGTCAACATCTCTTTTTTAGTGAAACTGATTTGTTTTCCAGCAGGCTGGCGACCACAGGTTATTTACCCTAAAAGACCATGGTTATGTACCCTCTTCCATCTCATCTCCAGTCGACCTTTTTTATAAGGACAAGAAAAGTGGAGGGAAAGGGCATTTGGGATTCAGGAGAAACTAGGTAAGGGGTTTGTAATTCAGGGAAAAGGTTCATCAGATAAAAGCTGCAGTCCAGCCATTTGACTTCCCTTCATCTGCCGCCTGGTGATCCTTTATCTGTGTCCTGGGTGGAATGACGTTCTCTCTCTGGAGCTCTAGCTCAGATAGCGTCTTGATCACCTGGGGCGCAAAGGTCGAATTGCTTGTGGGTGTCCTGGAGTCAGGGTAGGTCCAGTCATACATTTCTGTTCCTGGAACAACAGCCTTCTACCTGCATTAATCACCAAGCCTATTCACTGTAGAACGAAAGCTAAACATTTTTAACCTCTTGAGTTGCCCATCATTTCTTCCAGAAGCATGCTACATCAAGTCCTCTTCCTGGTCCCAGGAGTTCTCTCTCAGGATTTTAGAAAGCGTAAAACTGATTGAGAAAATGCTCAAAATATACTCAAAAGACTGATATCAAAATCCTCTTATGTCTCCTTCAGCCTTTTGCCATCGCATCAGTAATTTAGTTTCAAAAAGACTTCTTGTCTAGAACTGCCCCTTTCACTCAAATCTCCTGAGAGAAGACTGGCTTCTGGTTCCCCAGAGTTAAAGAAAACTTTTTCAGGAAGGAATAATTGTCCCATTTTTGCTTGCCGTCATGCGCACAGGTGGCATTCCAGAACAAAACTATTTGCTCTGAGCTTCCCCCCTTCCATCTCCACCCACCTTAAGTATTGTCTATTACCTATCTCCTCCCTCAAACCAGAAGTGACCTCACAAACCATACTCCCATTCATTCAAGCTTTTCATTTAGGACAGAGCACAACCTCACTTGCCCTTGCTGGAGCTTGGCAGCCACACGGTGCTGGGCACCCGAGTGGATTCTGCTCCTGGGATCTGATCTGAGGGACATGAAAAGTCCTCTTTTCTTCAAAATATTTCTCTCCACCAGCATGCGATTTGTGTCTTTAGAGTAAATTTCCTGAGCTTTGATGCCTCCAGGAGACCTCGGTTAAAAGAAAGGACGGATATTTGGAATTTATTGAGGAAAGGCTCCTGAGTGTACCTCTTGGCAGCCAAGTGTAAGGAGCTGGCAATGGGGAATGATTGGTAAGTTTTGGTGAGGCAGGCCATGGTGATAAACCAGAAGGGGTGACCAGGGCACCAACAGCCTGAAGAGAGGAAGGGCAGTGAACACAAAGTTCCTAGGGAATGTAGGGGAAATGCTAATTATAGTGCTGATACCGTGCGTAGGGAAGGTATAGCCTCAGTGAAACCCATAAGATCTTTTCAACAGAACCACCTAAGGACAAAGTATTTGATGACCAACAAGTGACTTCAGTCAGCAATGACTAAGTCTTTCTGTTCCTACCTCAATGTCTTGTCTTTCATTTGTTAACCTTTACTGAGCAACAACCTACCTAGAGGCGATGGGCATGGGCATGCTAGGAATACAAAATGCGTGTGCTAATGTTTACATGTAGCTACCTGCAAAAACCCTGTGTTACATCTATTTATCATTTAACTCTGGGTAAATGTTACCATCATCCTCAGCCCCACTTTGCAGGTCAGGGAATAAGGCACAGAAGGTTTCCATGGTTACAGGAGGTCACCCTGGTGGCAAGGCTGGGGTGCAGACCCAAGTAGTTGGGCTCTAAAGCCCAAGCCCTTGGCCACGCCCCACTTCAGCGGCATACTGAGAAGTTACCACCTGGTGTGAAATCATCTGGAAACTTTCTGGACTATCTGATGGCCCATGTCAGAAAGAAGACAGGATCTGTCATTCTCATTCAAGAAGCATTTCCTACTGCTAATTATACACTGAGGCCTCTGCTAAGTAATAATAAAAAAAAGGCAAATGAGACCAATCCCTGCCCTGGAGGAGCTCCCAGTGCAGCCATACTGTGGACAGAGCATTGCAGTAGAGGTAAAAAGTGTCTGCCTGGAGGTGTGCACAGGAAGCTGCCCGAGCAAAGGGGAGGCAACCTTCTGTGCTGCTCGAGGCCCCGTGGACTGACAACCGAGATAGGATGCACCTCCGCGCGGTGACATGGGAAGTGCCTTCTCCTTTGGGGCTCTTGAGGAGTCAGGCCCAGCATGGACCTCCATTCCTGACTTCAGGGAAGCTTTGGTAATGGTTGTCTATTGCTTTGGGCACAGCTGTCTTGCGATCAGCTGGAGACAGCCCTGGCCTTTCTTTCCATCCCACAAAGCACACCAGAGGCGGTGGGAGAAAGCATCTTTGTGGCGCTGGAAAGGTAGAAGGAGGAGAGGGTTCCCCTTTGGGTCCTTCTACCTCTCGGTACCCTGGGGTGGAAGGAGGAAGACCTGCCACAGACCTGCCCACGCCAGAGGCTCACTGTGGGCCTCAGGCAGGTTGCATAGTCTTTCTGTGTCATTGATCTCCATCTCCCAAACTGGAAAACGGAGGTGCTAACATTTGCTTCTGTTCTTTTATGCCCACTAGACCTTTATTTCCACCAAATCTTGTAAATTGTCTGTTTAGCATTCATTGTGATTTTTTGAAAGTCTCTTTTCCTGAAGGATTTTGAAGTAAGAAAATATCACACCTACGTTGAATAAGTAGGACAGGAAGAGCCAGATACCATGCTATTTCATATATATGTGGAATCCAATAAACAAAATAAATGAACAAAAACAAACTAATAGATAAAGAAAACAGATGATCGCCTGATGGGAAGAGGGAGGAAAGGATGGGTGAAAAGGTGAAGGGATTAAGTACACATTGACAGCTATGAAATAATCATGGGAATGTAAAGTATACCATTGGGAATGTAGTCAATAATATTGTAAGAACTATGTATGGTGTCAGGGTGATACTAGACTTATTGGGGTGATCACTTCATAAGTTACATAAACATCTCACCACTATGTTGTACACCTGAAACTAATATAATGCTGCGTGTCAAATGTAATTAAAAAATAAAAAGTTTTAAAATATAATGAAATAGTCTAAGCATGCAAAAAAAACCCTCATTTTTATCCCAAACATAGTGACTGACACACTCTTAAAATTGAATAAATGAAATGAATGAATGAATGACTCAGCTAATCATTAGATTATTCAGAGGATGAGATCAGATAGCACATGTGACAGGGTAATGAAAATCTCCCAGCAATTAATACTGTCATTCCATTGCAGCAGTTTCTAAACACTCCTATCTTAGGACTAGCTGTGCATTTCTAGAGAACTAAAATGCAGATGGCTGGGCCTGCCTTCTGAAGGTTCTAAGTCAGTAGCTGGGCTTCGGCTCAGGAATCAATACGTCCAAAGTTCCCCCAAGAGCATTTGTAGCGTGGGTGAGGTCAGATTAGGAACTCTAATGTGTTCTTTCACCTGGCCTTAAGTGTCCCCTGCTGCACTCTGTGGACCAAAGGTGATGGCGCTGGTCTGGGAGCAAGCTGGTCTGGGAAGAAGGTAACTGAGCACCCCAGTCCTGCTTGGAGGATTTTGGGGAACCCTGCCAGCAACTGGCTGTCCCTACTTCTTCCTGAGGTTATTGACAGGGAAGATGTGATGAATACTAAGTCTCTGTGGGTAAGCTAAACTTTGGGTCATGAGATGTTCATAAAAATTGCTGCTGATCTCCTTACATACTTACTTTGTCTTCCTTTTTTCTTGTTTTCATCTTGGGTGATTTTCCAAATGGGATGAAGGACACTCCCCTTATTCAGTTATAGGCTGTAAGCAGGGACGGAATTTTCTAAAGTCCTCTGCTCATGACCCTGTAAATAATTTCTGTGGATGATGTTATCTGGTGGAAAATCAAGTTGTGACAGTATACAGAGGGTGGTGGTGGGAGCTGGCCAGCAGACAGCCTGACTTTAGTTCAATGTCTCTTTGTTAGAGAGTGGGAATTTTTGAGCACGCCAGAGAGGCCGTGGACTCTGCCCCACATAGAGTTGTCTGTGCTGACACCAGGCCAGGCCTTGAGATAGGGTCTCATGGCCCCTTTCCAGCACGTAAGCCTTCTTTCATAGAACACTGTCAGCTTTCTGAAGAACAGGATGACCCTGTGAATAACATGGTCATCCATGGCATGACTCTGACATTGCTTGGGAAAAACTGTTTTATGTTGGGTTGCTTGTTCTGCAAAAACAGGAGGTGGAAAATGGGTTTAAAAGGGGTCCTGCACAAAGGGTCAGGGCTGCTCTCTGGACTCCCTGAATGGAGAATGGCAGAGCAGTCACCCCTCCGGCTGGCTGGCCGGGCAATAAAGGCTCCCTAAATTTTAATTTGGTCTGGACTCCAGTGGTCTTTACTCAGGTTCACTCCACAATACTCTTGTTTACTTGGGAAACTCAGTAGCTGTTTTCCTGGGTTCAGACATAGTACTTTACAGCTTTTTAACATGTTGCTCTAATATGTATCAGGCTAAAAACAATGAGACAGAGTCTCATCTCTCGGGAATAATTTCTAACTCTTTGTTAAGTCATATTCTCAGTCCAACGAGTTCCTGAAAACCTTAGCATCATAAAATGAATTGTATTTATTACCTTAGAATATTGTAGTTTTCGACTGAGCAGGAATTGAGGCTACACAGAGTTGGTCTGCTGTGGTTAAAGCGAGGACTGAGGCATTCTGGGTTCAAGCCCCACTGGTTGATTAGGACAAAGTAATTCAACTCTCCTTGTCTCAATGTCCTCATCAGTAAACCTCCCCCACAGACTGTTTTGGTCATGACTGAATAAGATAACATGCCGGAAACTGTGCAGAACACTTGGGATGTAAGAAGCCTTCAAATGTCAATAGCATTATTATTCAGTTAGTGAAAAGATTTTACAGGAAGAACAACTGAGTGCCATCTATATATACATAAAATAACCAAAATTCCATACACTCACAGCACTGACTTTCTAGTACAGAAAGAGAAATAATTAACAAAAATGTCTAGAGCATGCATATTAGTTGGTGATAAATATTATGGAAAAAAATAAAGCTCAGGAGCAGGGTTGGACATGTATTAGTGCGGAGAGAGGGGTGGGTTGTAATTTTAAACTGATCAGGGAAAGCCTCACTGAGAAGGTAACAGGGGAGCAGAAACTAGGGGTGAGGGAGCCAGGCATTTAGATATCAGGCCAAAGAGCCTTCCTGGAGAAAGGGACACATGTGAAGATCCCACAGCCGAGCAGGGAGTGCCCGATATACTTGTTGAGTGGCAAGGAAGCCAGTGTGGTTGCAGTGAGCATTCGAGAGGGGCTGGGGTAGGATTGGGCCTCAAAATAGTACAGATTGTGTAGAACCTTCTAGGTAACTAGGTCTGTGGGTTTTGTTCTGTATGATATAAAGCCATTTGGGGGTTTTGATCAGAGGAGTGGCATGATCAATCTAGCTGCATGAGGACAAGGGTAAAGTCAGGGAGACAAGTTAGAGGTTATTGCTGAAGTTCAAGTGAGAAATGGTGATGGCTTGGACCATTTCCAGCACCTCAGAAAAGTGAGGGGAGAAGTTTTAAAAGAGGAAAGGTGATGCTCAAATATGCGATAGTATTTGCTAATAAGATCTTAACATGAACTCAGTAGTAATATCATTTACCGTTACTGTGAGTCTGATATTCTAGTCACTGGAACATTTAATCAACACCAGTGGCACTGGGCCTGCTATTAGGAACTAGGGACAGGAAGGAGACCTGACCTCGGCCTCTGGGAGGCCTTCAGTGTAGCAGGATTATAGAGATGACAAAAAAGGATGATGTCAACACCAAACACAACCACAGCTGTAGCAATATAATCATTCTATAATTATGATGGGATTATTAGTCTGCACTTATTGCATATTTACTGTGTGATAGACAGGTCTAGGGATATTATTATGATGAAATATATTATAATCATTATATGTGGGTGTTCTTCCTTGTAGTCAAACTAGACTTCTACAGAGTTAGAGAACTAGTGGCTACAAACCTAATTTAACAGCCTGAAGGCATTGTTTTTGTGCTCTATAAACAGATTGTCAAGGATTTTGCCTCCCTGGTACCTAGCAAAAGTCCATTCCAGAAAATGCATGTGCCGATTTTTTCCAAGTGTCTTCTTTGCTTATAATCTATAAAATCATATTGCCAGTATCTAATAACAATGATTTGCCAGCCTATTTAAATTCTCTTTATTGCATGTTTTGTTTTGTTTTTCTTTTAATAATCTGCCTTGAAGAAGGTTAAGCTGAAACCGCTGCTCAGCTCCCAAGATGCTGCCACCCAAATTGCATGCGCTCTTCTGCCTCTGCAGCTGCCTCACCCTGGTTCATCCTTTTGACGGGAAAGATGTAAATCCTGTTGCCCCTGCTAAACCAGAAGGTAAGAGGTACATTTATCAAGACTTATGCCACTGACCTGTTGCCAGACTCACAGTGGCCTCAGAGAAGTTGGCCTGTGAGCAAGCTTGAGTAGGAAGATGCTCATGGAGGCCATCTGTTCTCCTGGGGTGTGGGACAGGGCCTCCCTGTCTCTTCATCCCAAGCACCTGTCTTCAAAAATGTCTGCAGGACAGAACCAGACAAACTGGAAGCTCAGCTTGCAGTCCCCATGGAGAACTGCCTCACTGCCCTGACCCACTCCCACTCCAACATAGCAACCAGATCCCCTGGAGCTCCCTCAGGAGCAACCTCAAAACCTGCCTCTACACAAAGGAGAAAAGTCAGGCGTCACAGTCAACAGCTATAGTCCTGGTAGTGGTGGTGTGAGAAGTGCCAATTTAGGGAGTAGGGATGCAGAGGGAAACAACCTTTTCTACCTAAGGACAGGGAGATGTAGAAAGAGACATCACTTGCTCTTTCTTACATTGTGGTGGGAGGGAAGGAGAGGCAAGGAAGGAACAGACAAGCCGAGGAAGTGAGGCCAGAGTGGGACAGCCATCTCTAGACAGATACATCTCCCATCACCAAGAAGGAACTTTATTTCAAAGAGATTGCCTCAGGAGCTTTGCGCTTTCCTGCTAACCCCAGAGGTTTGTGATGCATGAACTCCTTTATCCAGCCTCCTCAGGTGAGCAGTGTGGGTGGCTTCTGAATGGTGTCCTAATACCTGTACCCACAGACCTGTGTACCTGGATAGATGTGGTTCCTCTGTATTGAGATATTCAGGCTAGGTGGTGACTCATTGCTGTAGCATTTACAGAAGGCTTTTAATAACCCAGTACCTTATAGATAAATTTCACCCTACGTCAAAGTTGGGGCAATGAATGCATCAGTAGGAGAGGGACTTCACCTTATATCTACATTTGCATAGGAAATGGCACAATATCTCACAGGTCCATTTATTCAACAACACCTACCAGGAAGCTGAAGCATCAGCAATACATTGGTGACTATGCCAATGAGTTTGTAGTCAAGTTTGAAGAGCCTACAGCCTAATTAAATTAATTTTCCCATTACCACTCGTGTTTGAAAATGATTGGAGAGCTATTATTGGGCTGGCAGAAGATGGAGACACTGCCTTGTTCATCTCTGTAGTCCTAGCATTTAGCCCAATTCCCCATTCACTTTAAATGCTCGAAAATGAATGCACAAACATTTTTTTTAATTATTAGAAATAGCTTATTAAGTAAAAGATTAAGAGATGATTATATTCTTCTTACTAAACAAATGCATAGGAAATACAGTTATGCAGGTAAAAAGCTTTAAGTTTAGACTAAAGATAGTTTGTTTGCTAATAGAGGACATAAAGCCATATAAGAGAATGCAAAGTCCCTAGCATGTATACAGCCCATCTCTAAACCCAGGAATGAACACCAGGAGCACTTAAAAATGAATCCCACCAGAAATGTGTGATCGGATTAATAACACAGCAAGCTTTCTGATGCTTTTAGGAAAATAAAGTTAAAGAGAAATAGGAAGTGACATAAATCTGAACCACAGAATTATGTCATCTGGAGAGTGGCCATCAACCTGAAATCGTCTTCCCCGCCTCTTTCTTCATGGCGAGTCCTGATTGGTGGGTAGAGAAAAGGAAATCCAAGACCATGACTAGGTTATCAGCAGGCTGGTTTTAGAAAACCAGAGCATTCCTGGACGATTGAAACAGGTTCCCAAGGCACAGGTGGAATTGAGATCTCCCAGGGAGAACCTTGTGCATCTGGAACCCTATAACAACTCTAAAACTGAACTCCTAAATCAAAAGATAATGCCTCCAAGGCAGCTGTGGGTTCATCACCAAACTCTGTGAGCCAGAGTCTTTCCCCTCTGTGTAGTCACACCACGGCTACCTGTGGGCGGGGCATAGCAGGCACTGGGCAGCTGTGGCCTACCCCACCATTCTCTGGACCTGACATCTCCCTATTACACCACAGAGCATGGCTCAGTAGATAGTCTTAATTAGGAACATGCCTTTTTGTAATTCTAAATCGACCCTAACATTTTAGTTTACAGGTATGTGTGTTTTTTAAAAATCTCTTAGGAAATGCCTTGGATTCTGAATCTGCCTCAGATAGGTATAGTATGGTTTAGCTTAGGGCAGTTAAAACTCCTCTAAAGATTGAATTTGGGTAGCCAGAGTTAACTAAGTCTAGGTAAGGGACAGATGATACTGGTTTTCTACCCATTATGTTAGGTACTTGACTTACTAGTATGTATCACAGCATCCTTACAACTGTAAGTTTGTCAAGTACTTTATTCCCATTTTACAGGAAAGAAAGGGGTAAATGGCCTACTCCAGAGCATCAGAGTTTACAAGAGTAAATTCCCCAGTTGGAATTCAAAGTAGGATCACCTGACTCCAAGACCCGGGGTCCATCTCACCCCCTGCCTTCCTTGAAACTATCTGCTACTATTTGACTATGAATTGGTGACTGAAGGTGGTCTGGTACCTTAGGCCAGTGCTTCTTCAACTTTAATAGGCACACCTTTTCTGGTTCAGTGGAATTGGGATGAGGCCTGAGATCCCGTGTTTCTAAGATCCCAGGTGATGCCAATGATGCATCTTTGAATGGCAAGGCCTTATCAAAAGACTCATTTCCAGCATGTGCTTCACAATTACTCAACAAAGTGGAGGATATACATGGCACTTCTAATTACATCTCAAAATCTTTCTGGGTGATTCCCTAAGATATCAGTGCAGGTACCATTTCTCACATAGTTGAAGGTGTCTTAGTGGCAGAGGGAGAATATGATGGAAAGCATGAAGGTGTCTCTCTAGCAGAGGAATCCACTCACAGTCCAACAGAGGGAAAGGAGTGGGCAAGCTGAATCTAGAAAAGTATGTCTGAATATACTGATGTTTGGACTCGGATTCTTGAAATTAAATATTGATTGGGGTTTATAAAGGAGAACAGATGAAATGAAACTGCAGGTGTGTTGAAGGGTTTTGACACCAGAGAGAAAGTTTCAAGAGTGGGCAGGTAAGAGAATGAATACCATAAAGCCTTTGACAGAAACGACAGACAAGTGGCAGTGAAAAGCTTACTTCTGCTCATTTTCACAAATATTTATTGAGCACAGACCATGTAGATCTGAGGATACAAAAACATGGATACAGCTCTTAAGGAATAGCCCACTATGGGAGACTGAGTGTGCAAACACATAATGTATATAATGTATATAATGTATATAATCTATATAATGAAAGTCTAAGCGACCCTTACGGCGGAACAACCAGAATGACCAGTCACTATGATGTGCACTGACCACCCGGGGACAGAGGCTCAACATAGGAGCTGCCCTCTGGTGGTCAGTGCACTCCCACAGTGGGAGCACTGATCAGCCAGAAACCAATATCACAGCTGGCTAGTGCAGTGGCGGTGGTGGGAGCCTCTCCCGCCTACATGGCAGCACTAAGGAGCAGCAAGCAGGCAGGTGGTAAGGAGTGAGGGCTCCTGGACTGCGAGAGGGAGGTCTGCCAGAGGGTCCTGGACTGAAAGAGGGCATAGGCTGGGCTGAAGGATCCTTCCTCAGTGCATGAATTTCATGCACTGAGTCTCCAGTTTTAATATAATATGATATGAAGAATGCTAAAAACACATATAGGGAATTGATTTAATACTAAGGATAAAATGATTATTTCTTGGGGATCAGAAAGGGGTTCAGAGAAGACCTGAAAACTAATCCAGATGTTAAAAGTTGAATATGATTTTGCTACAGTGATTTCAAACACAGGGATTAACATTTACCAAGGTGCAGAGGTGTCAGACAGCCCAGCACATGGAAGGGAGATACAGGGAAAAAAAGCAGAAGAGTATGAGGTAGTGGAATTCTAGATCATGGAGGGTCTTTCTTACAGTGCCCAGGAATTGGGGGGTTTGACTTGTGTGCCTATGAACATGTTTTAACCCCAGAACATGGGGAGAAAAGGCCATGTCTCAAGTAGCAATAGAAGTAGCTTAGGAATGTATGTGTAGATTTAAATCACTTACAAACTGCCTTCCAAAAATATTCCAGTACATTCCCTCTTCAAGAAAAACCGTGTAGTGGTAGGAAGCCATTGAAGGATTTTGCAAAGAATTTCTTGGTGAGCTTTGTGTTTTAAAGCAGGATCTGGGTGAACTTTGCATTTGAAAAGGTCAAGTTCCAAGGTTAACAGAACAGTTAGAAGAGATGGAAACTATCTGGTCAAGAGACAGGGAAGGTATGTATGAGACAGTTGTGCCAGAGGGTCAGGAGTATATTGGAAAGAGAACCCTAAGCTAAAAACAAATGTTAGAAATTGAGACTTGGTTGGATGTAGGGGGTTTCTGAGAAAGAGGTAGGAAAGAGAGATGACCCCAGGTTTGTGGTTGGAGGATGAGGTGGGGAAGTTGGGAGGATGTCATTTAGTTTTACTTTGGGCCATTGGCTTTCATGCTCCTATGGAAGGATATCGGGTGGGGATATGAAATGGGGAATTGTAAGTACAAATCAGAAATAGGAGATAAGGTTCATGTTTAGGGGAAACAGATTTGGGAAGCGGTCTTTAATATGGTCTGTATTGGAGCAGAAGGTAAGGGCAAGGCTGTAAGTATTAGAAGGTGATAGTGCTAAGTATCGTGTGAGAAGGCCTGTGTCTGCCTCCATCTTTTCCCTCACGTAGTACTTTGCATACAGCAGGATCCCAATAATAACTTGTATATTTTTTTAGCTAGTAAATAAATAAAGGAGACCAGACATTATGGGCAGGAACTTGATTCCCTTGGAATTTCTTTGCATAATAAAATCTGGGTTGCAATGAATGACAAGTGAGATAACATGCATCTGTTTTTCAGCACGGATCAATAAATTACAAGCTATGATGTCTATGATCAGAGGCCAGACTAAAATCCCCAAAGGAAGTGGACCTTATCCAGTCGGTTGTACAGACTTGATGACTGAATATACTAAACAGGTGATGCTTTAAAACCACTTAACCCTTGTATTGGAATATTGACTTGCTATGACTCCCTAGAGATTTTGAAAGTTGACCTTGTCCTCATCTGAGAATGACTCAGTTTGCGTTTTGTATTGCTTTGTAGGAATTTTTTTTTTTAGTTAAATCATTCTCCAATTCATTGGCTGTCATCTGATTAACTTAACTATAAACTCTATTTTTCCCCTTCCTTAATGGCTGAAACCAGGCTCACTTTCTTTTCACCACAAAAGCTTGTTGTTGTTCTATTTATCATATTTTTTTACTGTATTCAATTATGACAGCAGCTTAAAAAGTTCTCTGGACTTCTTTTGTGAGCCAATGAGGTATTTGGGTCCCCACTAAAATAGCTGTTGGAATCTGAGAAGCGACTTGACTAAAAGTGCATTAATTTCTTTCCTCTCCAGGGCACCTTCCTGCGTCTGTATTATCCATCCCAAGATAATGGTCACCCTGACACCGTGTGGATCCCAAACAAGGAATATTTTTATGGTCTTAGTAAATTTCTTGGAACACACTGGCTTATGGGCAACGTTTTGAACTTCTTATTTGGTAAGATTTCTGCTGATCCTGCTTTATACACTCCAGAATATAAGACAGTCTTGGGAACAGTGACAGTTTCAGGCAGTTAAGGACCAAAGTAGAGTTTCATCAGTCTAAACTAAGATGACAAAGAAAGTACATATTTCTTGAAAGGTCAAAGGCCAGATAACTATCAATGAATCAAAGGTTCTCATTTTGTCCATTCTGAATATGATGGGATGGGTGGAGGGAATAAAAGTATCAGACTTTCAGATTGGCTCTAACATCTCTCAATGGCAGGTCTTTCATTTTCTTCTTACATATTGCAGGGGAGCAATAATGTGGCAAAAGCAGGAGCTGGGCCAATGCAACTACTATGCCTTATGCTCTGTGCTAAAGTGCTTTCTACAGGCCAGCAACAAGAGGAAAAAAAATAGAAGCCACCATCCATAATTTCCAAATCTCAAACTAAGGAGCAAAAGCTAATTTTCTACTGAACATAAATGAGGAGATTCTATTCTCATTCCCATCCCTCACACCCAAGGGACCAGCCTCTCTCCCAAAGACAATCTGATACACATTCATCATTTAATTTGTCTATGCTCATGAGTAGACTTTCCTTCATTATCTATCTGTTTGACCAGGCACTACTGTTGGGCTGGTGTTACTATATCTTCAGATTTTCCCCTAAAAACTACCTACAGCTTTTGGCATTTATTTTAAACATCTTTTTGGAGTTTTCTTAAGAATTACATATCTTTGTGGTGCTTGAATAACTTAAATATCACTTCTGTAGCAGTGGTCACATTTTGTCTTCATGACCACATCTCCATGTTCTACATGAGAAAGGAAACACAAATAGTCTATGAAAATAATGACAATTGAGAAGTGAAAGAAGGGAAGACAATATCTTCCATTTTTGTGGCCCTTACTATTGACTGCATAGGTGCTTTACATGTGTTACCTACTTAAATATAATTGTCTCAAGAAACCCCATGAGATAGATGATCATTTCCTTCCTTTTATAAAAAAACAAAACAAAAACTAATCACTAGGTGCACAAAATTCATGCATGGCAGGGGGTGGGTGGGTGGGTGTTCCTCAGCACGGCCTTCACCCTCTCCAACCTAGGACCCCTGGAAGGATGTCCTACTGCTGGTTTACAGGGATCGGGCCTAAACCAGCAGTCAGAGATCCCTCTCACAATTCAGTACTGCTGGCTCCAGCCGCTCATCTGCCTGCCTGCCTGCCTGATTGCCCCTAACCACTTTGCCTGCCAGCCTGCTTGCCCCCAACTGCCCCCCCCCCCCCGGCCACCAGCCTGATCACCCCCAACTGCTGCTGGCCTACTTGCCCCTACTTTGCCTCCCCACTGGCCTCCTGCTGACCTGTTCACTCAAAACTGCCCCCTCCACTGTCCTGATCACCTCCAACTGAACCCCCGGTTGGTCTACTTATTCTCAACAGCTCCTGCCGTCCTATCCTGACCTGATCACCCGCTGGCGACCCAAGGTCCCGGCCCCTCATTTTTTTCTTTTTTCCTTTTTTTTTCAGTGCCTCCTTGAGCGGAGGCCAGAGCCAGCTGGAAGCAAGTATCTAGGATAAGGTGACCAGATCGTCCCGCTTTTGGCAGGACAGTCAGGATTTTCAACAATTTTTCCCGTGTCTCATGGCATTTTAAAAAAGTCCCGATTCTTTCCAAAAACTGGGGCTTTTTAAAAATGCCGTGGGAGGCGGGAAAAATTGTTGAAAATCAAGACTGTCCCACCAAAAGCGGGACGATCTGGTCACCTTAATCTAGGATTATTTATCTTCTATAATTGAAACTTTGTAGCCTTGAGTTGAGGCCAGGGCTGGCCAGGGTGGGTGGGAAGCTTGGCTTCCTCCATAGGGCACCCAAAGCCTTCTGCTTGCTACAGCTCTGTGGCCGGCTACCATCTTGGTTGGGTTGATTTGCATACTTGCTCCTGATTGGCTGGTGGGCATGGTTTGAGGACATCATGGAATGATTATTAATTTGCATATTTCTCTTTTATTAGTGTAGATGAATCTTATGCTTAGACAATTCTCTTACCTTGCCTATGGTGAATAGCTAGTGAGTGGTAGTAAGGAACATCCTTCTTAAATATGCCTATAAGTAGAAAAATGTCTCACCTTAAGCTCAGAACTGGCAAGGAGAACTTATCATTAATGATCCTGTGGTCTTAGGTAAAAACTTAAGGTTCAGATACCTTGGTGGGTAACTAGTAGGATAATTTTTAATGAATGCATAAAAATATAAATTCCATGGGTCAGGATTTTATACTAAGGAGATATAAGTTAAATTAACCAGCAACATTCAAGGAAAAACCCCTATTTATAATCTTTCATTGCTGTCTAGGTTCAAAAACCACACCTGCAAGCTGGAATGCTCCAGTGAAGACTGGTGAAAAATACCCACTGATTGTTTTATCTCATGGTCTTGGAGCATTGAGGTAAAGCTTGAGAGACTGAAAATTTCAGCCATGAGGAATCAATGTATTCCCCCAGTCCCAAAAAGGAGTAGCAGATTTTGGAGTGTCATACAGGCCCCTAACCTGGAGGAGTTGGGGTTCCTCAAGAATTGGTTATGATCTATTATTGATCAGTTCTAGCCCTGTCATTTCCACCTACCAGCTCCTGGAGCCTAGCCTCACAACAGAGGAGAGAGGATGTTGAATTTTTGGCTGTTGTCCTTCTGTATTATATGTATGCTCTCAAAATCATCCATTGTGTTAGTTCAGGGTCCCTGAGAAATAGACACCCAGATTGGATTTGCTGTGAAAGGCGGCTATTGAGAGAAAAGCCTATGAAGGAAAGAGGGGAAGGATCAGGAAAGGATAGGGAAAGCCTTCGGGTTATGATGCAGGGTGGACGTTTGGGAAGGAGATGAGAAACATGGGTTTATAGTTGCTACTGTAGAACACAGGTATGTTACCTGGTATGTAGTGGGGCTTTAACTTTCCTAAAGGCTGATAGTGTATGAAGAGTCTCAGACTGTAGCACAGTTCTAAGAGGCCAATGGAAGGAGTGTTTGACCCAAAGTTGTTCATCAAAGGATCCAGAGGGGTTGGAGCTGGGTGGGGACTTTACACAACTCTAGTTTCAGTAGCACGATATCTGAGTGGCTTATTTTCATGATCACTTCACCCTTTCCACTTTCTTCTTACATCTTCTCTTCTGCCTCCCCTTCTTCCACCTCGGGGGATAATACAACTTTCAGAAAAATAAAAGGTGGCTTTCAGCTAGAAAAAAGTTGGGTAGCATCTGTAATAAATGATGTTTAGTTCTTTAACTGTGGTCTAGCTATTTATTTTAGTTCTTTAATTGTGGTCTAGCTATTTATTAGAATTCTGCGGCCAAATCCAGCCTGCTACCTGCTTCTGTAAAGTTATATTAGAACACGGTTATTTTACACATTGTCTGTGGCTACTTCTGTGTGATGACAGCAGAGTTGAGTAGTTGCAACCATAATGTATGGTGCACAGGGCTGGACAGATATACTGTCTGACATTTTACAGAAAAGTTTTTCTGATCCCTGTGCCAAATTATTGTCCCTATAGTTCCTGGATCTTCAGGGGTAGAAAACATAGTTCCTCCCTACCTCCTTTTTATTCTTTTTGGACATACTGAATGCATGATATTAGAAGACTATGCAGAATGAAGATGTGGAAGTGGGTTACAAATGCAGTGGCTTTGCACATGCCTGTTAAACACCTCACCCTGCCCAGTCATTTAAACAACAGCTGACATGCTCAGTAATGACTGTTTTAGACATTATTTTAAGCACTGAAAATGTACTAATTTACTCAGTCCTCAGAATAATCCCACCAGATGCCATACTGTTATAGCATCACCCTTCTACAGATAAAAGAAAACCAAGGCATAGGTAAGATAGGTGACTTATCCAAGGTCATAGCTAATAAATAGTGAAACCAGAATTCAAACACAGTGGCATGATTGTAGATCCCATTCTCTTATACATCACACAGTTCTGCTTTCCTATACACATTATCTTTTTAAAACCTTACAGCAAAGCCTTTATTAGCCCCACTTGACAGGTGAGGACAAAAAAGTCAGAAATGCAATTACCCAAAGCCATGTGTCTGGTAAATGGCAGAGCCACAATTAATACTCAGAACTCTCGAAGGCAGTATTGATAATCATTGCACCAGGGTTTCTCAGCCTTAGTACTGTTGATGTTTTGGGCTGGATAATTTCTTGTGGAGAGTAGGTGGTTCTCTGTATTGTAGGATGTTTAGCAGAGTCCCTACCCACCAGATGGCAGTAGCACTCTCTCCCAACTCGCGATAATGAAAATAACAATAGATGTTGTCAAATAGCATGAGAGACAAAATCGCCTCCCTCTGAGAACCACAGCTCTCTGCTCTACTCCAGGGCACTCCTACAGGGTGTAAAAGCCCAGGTTTACTAGCAAATGCCACCTTGTAATCATGACTGGCAGTTGAATGCTCCCCTCTTTTTGTTTTGAAGGACAATTTATTCTGCAATTGGCAATGACCTGGCATCTCATGGGTTTATAGTTGCTACAGTAGAACACAGGTATGTCACCTGGTATGTAGCTGGGCTCTAACTTTCCTAAAGGTTGACAGAAAATGTTGAATGGTCAGCTATGACTATATATAAAAAAGGGAGGCTGAGCTAGCTCTTCAAGAATTACAAAAGCAGCTAACATTTCTAGAGGGTTTATTTTGTGCTGTTTTTTTGCACACCGTCATTTAATCCTCATAGCCACCCTATGAGATGGCTACCATAATCACTGTTCTAAGGAGGAGGAAAGGAAGTCACTTACAGCTAGTAAGTGACATTGCTGGATTTGATTCCGGGAGGGAGATTTCAACGTGGCCCCCGGAAATTGTGAAGATAGAATGGGTTGAGTTTACTCACAATGATGTCTTTTTTTATTTTTTATTTTTATTTTTTAAGAGAGGAAGGGAGAGAAATAGAAACATCAATGCTGAGAGAAAATCATTGATGGGCTGCCTCCTGTGTCCCCCCCCCCCCCCCCCCAGCCACACACACACACAGGATCAAACCCACAACCTGAGCATGTGCCCTGACCGGAATCAAACATGACCTCCTGGTTCATAGGTCTATGCTCAACCCTGAGCCACACCGTCTGGGCATGATTTTTTTTTTAATATAGTATAAAGGAAGAAAGGGACGTCAGGAAGGTCAGAGTGACATTGAGTCAAGGTGGGAAAGCGGAATTTGGGTGCAATGGGAAAGTGTAAGTAATTGATTCTGTTTGTGTTGAAGAGATGGATCCGCCTCTGCAACGTACTATTTCAATGACCAGTCTGATGCAGAAATAGGGAACAAGTCGTGGCTCTATCTCAGAACCCCAGAGCAAGGGGAGAATGAGATGCTTCTACGAAATTCGCAGGTACACTGTGGTCAGGGCAGGTGGTGGCATTGGGACTATACCACACAGGCATCAGGATGACATTTGTTAATTTAGATTTATACTCGGCAAGCTGTGCTCCTTGCTCTCATACTTCCCATTGCCCAAAGAATCATCAGCAGATTCTCTCAGTAATACAACCCCTTTAGTGAAATGTGTGGGTCATCGTGAAATCAAAGACAAGCAAAATTCTGGGAGATGACGGTGATTATACAGAATTCTTTTGCATTACAACTTCTCATTTTAAAACCTCAAGGCCAATTCATAGTCCCATCAAAAAGACTACTTTTCATTGAGGGAACATAGCATAGTAGTAAGAGTCTAGGCTTTAGGATCCTACTTTCTACATTTGAATCCTAGAGCCGTCACTTTTCAGAGGCATCATCTTGGACAAGTTAATTTACTCTCCCTGTTTTCTCTGTTACAAAATAATGAGTACTAGTGTCTTTCCCACAGGGCTGTTGGGAAGATTAAATGAAATTGAGCTCACTGGCTCCCGCCCTGTGATGGCTTCCCATTGGGTGCTTTACATATGTTATTGCATTGAATCCCACCCAAATTTCACTGAAGTAGGTAGCATTAGACAGGAAAAGGAAGCTCAGAGAGATTAAGTCACCTGCGGTCACACTGTGGCTAAGCAACCGAGCTGGGATGTGGACCCCACAAGGCTGGTGGCAGCGTCATGATGCTGGGCTGTTTTCTAACCACTCACTGCCCAGACAGTTTATAAGCAGCTGACCATTGTTCCCACATGCAAGCTCTACACAAGCATTAAAATAAGTTGTAAAGTATTATAACCTTTACTTTGTCATTTCCTTCTTCTAATAATCATTTTAGGTGCAACAAAGAGCAAAGGAGTGTTCCCAGGCTCTCGATGTGATGCTTTCTGGAATGCCGGCGAAGAATGTATTAAACTTAGATTTCGATATGCAACAGCTGCGGGTGAGCTACGAAAGCCCTATTCCCTGTCCTGTAGTTCTTAGCTCTTTATTCTCTATTGTTTGCTTTTCTGCTGTAATACAGGGTACAACATGATAAAGGGCTGCAAAAAAAATTTTTTTTTTTTTAAAAAGGTGAAGTGTTAGGGCAAAGAGGAATGCATTAGGTTGAACTATATATAAAGTTGCCAATAGTCAGTGTATAAAAATGGCAGTTCCATGTGATTCAACCTAATACCTCTGGTAGAAGTACTGTAACTTCTTGGATGGCTTCTGCATGTTTTGAGCTTGATCCTGGAAATCTAGTCCACAAGTTTTAGATACAGTGTTGGGAGGGAAAGAATTTGGGACCAAGTGAAGAGCATAAACAAAGACTCAACAGTGGGTGGGTGTGGAGGGTGGAGTACAGGGAGTAGAGGCAACTACAAGTACTTCAGTTTAAGCATAAGATGATGGTCGCCACTCTCTCTTCTGTCTCCATGCCTTTGTATGTTGTCCCCTTGGCATTATGACTCATCCCACCATCCCAACTAAGTGCTGCTTAATTTTCAACTCAGGTCAGGCAGCAACTCATCCAAGAGAAGCTTTCTTGGACTCACTGCCCAGCCCTGGCCTGGATTAGCTATCTATCACAGCTACTCCTTGCTACCATTCCATTGTATTTGCATCATGCATCTGTATCTCTTGCCTTCTCACTAGAAATGAGCTACAATGCCTGGTACAAAACAGGCACTCAATAAATCCTCATGGAAGGAACAAAGTGATAAATATGAACTGGAGAGAGGGAGAAGTCAGAATTGATGATGTTTTAAGTGTGGGTGACTAGGATGACCACTAAGTTCACTTCTGAACTTTTACAAATGCTTACCATATATATGTGCAGATATATTTGAATGTACATAAATGTTTATGTGTGTGTACTATATGTGTATATTTTTATATGTGTTAATCTTACCTAATAAAAGAGTAATATGCAAATTGACCATACCTCCACTATACCTGCAAGCCATGCCCACCAGCCAATCAGGAGCAAGCTTGCAAATTAACCCAACCAAGATGGCTGTGGCCATGGAGAGAACAGGAGGCTTGGGTTGCCCCTGGCAATGGAGAAAGCCAAGGTTTCTGCCTGTCCTGGCTGGCCCAGGCCTCCGCTCAAGGCTACAAAGTTTCAATTATAGAAGATAAATAAATCCCAGATACCAGAGCCTCCATTTTGGTTGTTGGGGGTGTGGCCAGCTTGTAAACCACCACAGGCCCCTGACCCAGGCCACCCCACATCCCAAGAGAACCCCCACCCTGATTCGGACACCATTCAGGGAAAACCAGCTGGCCTCCACCCATGCACCAGGCCTCCATTCTATCTATTCCTATCTACTAAAAGGACAATATGAAAATTGAACATCACTCCAACACACATGTGGTCAAAGATGACTGCCCCCATGTGGACACAAGATGGCCACCACAAGATAGCCAGCAAGGAAGAACAGTTGGGAGGGACCAGGCCTGCAAGGGAGGGCAGTTGGGGGTGATCAAGCCTTCAGGGGAGGGCAGTTAGGGGTGACCAGGTCTGCAGAGAAGGGAAGTTGAGGGCAACTGGGCCTGCAGGGGAGAGCAGCTACGGAGGGGACTAAGCCTGCAGGGGAGGGCAGTTAGGAGTGACCAGGCTTGCAGGGGAGGGCAGTTAGGCACAAACAGGCTGGCAGGGGAGTGGTTATGGGGTGATCAGGCTGGCAGGCAGAAGTGGTTAGGGGCAACCAGGTAGGCAGGCAGGTGAGCAGTTGGGAGCCAGCAGTTCTGGTTTATGAGAGGTATGTCCAACTGACTGTTTAGGCCCAATCCTACCTGGATGGGGCCTAAAACGGCAGTTAGACATCCCTTGAGGGGTTCCAGATTGGAGAGAGTGCAGGCTGGGCTGAAACACACACACACACCCCAATGCACGAATTTCCTGCACTGGGCCTCTAGTTTCTTTTATAAGAAATCAAGGTTTATAAACATGCCCATGAATTGAATACTAATTGTCTGATTAACAAAATGATTTACTCTATTTTTCTAACAACCTGTGAGATAGTTATGAATTCATGTCATGCTTTTTCACATAGGACTCCATCGATAGAGATAAAATAGCAATAATGGGACATTCTTTTGGTGGATCCACAGTTATTCAGGCTCTTCATGATGACAAGAGATTCAGGTAAGAGAATGAGGTAACGGGACAGAACAATAATTTATTGGAAGCGGTAGAGTGATAACCCACATGAAATACAATTTGATCAAATTCTTAGTAAGGAAGGTATCCTTTGAGACTTACAAGTCTATTCTTGTGCCTCTATTAAATACTCTCGGTGAACTTTCCTAAGCAGAAAACATCTGATTTCACTGCTATTAAAAACTTTTCTCTCCTCTATATATTTTCCCTTATTCATCTGTTTAAGGGCTTAACATTTTCACTTGGAAATGTACCTTTATATACACATTTTATCAGCCACTTAAGATTATGATAATAATGTGGCCATCTTATACTCTCTAGTAGGCCAGGTATTTTTAATTATTTTTTTCATCTTTAATTTGGAGTGAGGTCTGAAATACTCCAGTGTTCTAACATGAGGAAATGTTTTCTGTCTTGAACTACTTCATCCCAGACTGATGAGCTCACATGGAGCTCACCGTGCAGAAAGGAAGGATCACTTGTGAAACTTCTCGCATTTCTTAAAATCTGTTTCAGTAGAAGGAGTTTCTCTTCCTCAGTCAGTTTAGCACATACAACAGTGTCCAAAAAGTCATGAAATATAGGATAAACTGACTTGTAAAAAGAAAGTTAGTGACTGGGAGCATTTGTATACTATAAACAATAAAATAAAAAATAAAGAAGTAAAATAAGAAAGTTAGTAATATTTTCAAGCGATATCCCATATGTTTTTCTTCAATGGCCAGACAATTTTCCAGGTACAGCACCTCTAAATATAAACCAATGGGTCTAATTGTTACTCTAAGAAAAGATATAAGAAGCAGACTATGGAGTATCCAGGAAGTTTGGAAACATAGGAGCAATAATGCATGCATTGAATTTTTTCAAACACCCACAAGTTTGAAGAAATTACTTTTCAAAAAAATTTTTTGAAAATAATATTAAAATGAATGAAAAATTTAAAGATTATATATGGTTCTAAAGGTCCCAATTCCTCTGAGTACAAATTTTCTAGATGTAATTTACTCACAGGATATTTTTCCTTACTGGATATTTTCCCACTAGCATCCCCTTTTTTAATTTAAATATTAGGAGGCTTTTGGAAATTTTATAATGTAGTCTTGATAGCTTTTGCATTTTAATTATTTTCTCTAAAATATGACTGCTTTAGGTTCATTACATGTTGTGAAATTTTACCATGAGATGACATATAAGCCTAACCAGAGGTCATGGACACGAGGGGGTAGGCATACATGGGGAGGGGTTTGGGATGGGAATGGGGGGATAAGGACAATTATGTGACACCATAATCAATAAAAAAATAATAAATAAGTAAATAAAAAATAAAGGTCCCAATTCCTAAACACCTCTTAAAGAAAAATGATTAGATATTTCCCACATCTGTGACCTTATAAAGCTAATCAGATCTCGTTCTCACATGAAGTATAATACCAGTGAGATAACCATCATGGAATAGTGTGGTGTGTGTCCATTACTCCTGGCTTTATTAGAAAGCCCTGTATGTTTTCCAGTGTGTAACCAGCCTTCTGTTATCGTCTCAACAAACACCTGCAGGTGCGGTATTGCCCTGGATGCATGGATGATGCCCCTGAATGATGAAATATATTCCAAGTTTTCTCAGCCTCTCTTTTTTATCAACTCTGAAGTGTTCCAAACTCCTGATAGTATCTTAAAAATGAAAAAATGCTATGCACCGGGCAAAGAAAGAAAAATGATCACAATCAGGTAATAGCAACTGACTTCATTATCTGAAATAGAAACTTGAAACTTGGAGAAGCCACAACAGATATCAGTCATTAAAGGACTATTAAATTTGTTGTGTAGACTTTCGATAAGGGATATTAGAAAAATCTCAGGTTCTAAGTGCATTTAGATTTAATCTTTTTAAAATGCAAATGTTCAATGGTGTTACTATATGTAGCTCATCTACACTAATAAAAGAGATGCAAATTGACCTTACCTTCATGACACCAGTCAGCCAATCAGGAGTGAATATGCAAATTAACCCAACAAAGATGTTGAGTTAATTTGCATACACAGGTGCTGAGTGGCCAGGGGTGGGGTGGGACACTTGCATCATCTCCATGGTGACAATGCAGGCATTTCCCACCATCCCAGCCACTCCGGGCCTCTGGGCAGCATGGGAAGGCAGAAAGGCAGCTCTGGACCCAAAAGGCACCTCCTACCAGAGCAAAGGTGGTACCAGCAGCCAGGGGAAGGAAAGCCATTCTTGCATAGTCAGAAAAGGCTGCTTGGAAGAGATGGGAGTAGAATTGGGCTTTGAAGGATCAAGAGTTTAGTCAGATTGCAAGAAAGGGGCCAGATAAGGCAAAGACTTCCATGTAGCATATTTCCATGTGCAAGTTTAATTTTAAAGGAGAAATAGTATGGAACGCCTAACTTGTCTTTCACCCCACTTCCTTACTAGGCACTTAACTTTCCTTCCCTTTTCTGCTAGAAACCTTGAAATAATAGCTTATATGTAATAGTGCATGTGCTTACTTGCATTTACTCTTGACTCCTGTGGTCTAGCTTCTCAAACGTGCGCGCACCTCTCCCCCCATCCCCCACACTGAAGCTGGCTCTGCTGAGGCTTTAAAACCCCAGCAGTTTATGCCTTTCTCTCCATATCAACTCGATATTGTTGAGGACCCCTATTTCTCCTCCCCAGGCTACCCAGTCCTACTCTTCCCCTGCCATTTAGCATCTAAATTTTAGATGACTCCTCCTTTTCCCCCACCCTCTCCTTCTCCTTGGCCATCCTCTACTATGGGTAGCATCCAGGCTTCTGCTTTTCCCTGGCCCTGTATCTACCTTCCTTAGGAGTCCCATGCTCAAGATTTGATTGGAAAGCAGGGAAGAATGAGCAGATGCCAAGTAATATGGTTCTGTTTTGAGTAGTGATAGCTAAGAGGGTTCACAGCAGCAAAGTGGGGGAGGGGGGGATTACACCACGTGGGGTCTGAAAAAATGTATTTTAATCTTGGTATTTCTCAGCTCGAGTTTGGGAAATATGGGCAGACCTGTCTGGCCACAAATCGGAAATGCATAGACTTTGTATGTTATAGATGAAACCTTTGGTGTGTATGAGACCACAAAGTGAGAAGAGAAATCGTCTGAGAATAGAATCTTGAGAAATGGCTACATTTTAGCTGAAAAGCCAGGAAAGAACAGAGTACAAGGAAAGGGGCAGGTGCAATGTCAAGGAAACAAAGAGGGGGAAAATGCAATAAAATCAAGTGTCAAATGCCCCAGAAGTAATAGAAAATGAGCAATAAAAAAAGGCCATTCTATTTGATGGTAGGCCATTGATGAATTTAATATGCAGCTTAGTGGTATTTGGAAGCTGCTTACATTTTAAATAATACAAGAAAGCATGTTTTTCTAATCTACTTAATTCAAGGCTTAAATACAAAGTGTCTTGATTGGCATCAAATAGATATCAAGTTAAGTGGTTGTAGTAAGGGAGCAGGCTTCTGGCTTTGAGGTCAACATATAACACATTCCATCTACTGAAAATTGGAAGTACTCTAGTCCCTTAAAAAGCTGGAATCATTTATTTTAAAGACAAGATGCCAAGCAAAATCGGAATCACTGCATTGTTTATCTAGAAGGTAAGACAAATACATACTCTAGGATCCCTAAATGAATAGTCTGTAACCCTCAAAATGTATGTATGGAGATCAAATTGATAAATCTTGTTTCCTTGGTCTTCTGTAAAAACCGGTTTGGCTCAGTGGATAGAGCATCAGCCTGCGGACTGAAAGGTCCTGGGTTTGATTCCGGTCAAGGGCATGTACCTTGGTTGCAGGCACATCCCCAGTAAGGGGTGTGCAAGAGGCAGCTGATCGATGATGCTCTCTCATCGATGTTTCTAACTCTCTATTCCCCTCTCTTCCTGCCTATAAAAAATCAATAAAAATACATTTAAAAAAATAAATAAATAAGTCAGCTGGGCCCTGGCTAATGTGGCTCAGCTGGTTGGGTGTTGCCCTGGGCACTGAAAGGTCACCCGTTTGATTCCCTGCCAAGGCACATGCCCAGGTTGCAGGCTCGATCCTATATAAGGGCATCCTGAAGGCAGCCGATGAATGTCTTGCTCTCACATTGATGTTTCTCTCTCTCCCTAACCCTTCCTCTCACTTTAAAGATCAATTAACAATAAACAAACAAACAAATAAATAAGTCAACCCTGCCCATTTCTTTCCTCCACTCTAACTGCAAACAATGTGATTTATAAATGTCTCATTTATCTTGCAGGGGTTCAGTCCATCAGAATTTTGCTGACTTCACTTTTGCAACAGGCAACGTATTTGGATACTTATTCACACTAAAAGGAAAAATAGATTCAAATATAGCTATTGATCTTTCCAACAAAGCTTCATTAGCATTCTTACAAAAGCATTTAGGTAAGAAACAAATATCCTTTCATTCCACAGGCCGGATGAGTCGCAGAACAAAACTGTCTTTTGTTATAGCGTTAGCTTCATGTTAACTGTTTTCAGTGGTTTATAATTTAACATAGCAGTGAGATCGGTTTGAAAACTTGAGAAATTTAATTTTGCAGCATTGCATACTATATATCAGACAGTGAGTCTACCTGTTAGAGCCAACAGTCTTCCTGGTAAGTAAGACTGGTGTGGACTTCCATCTTGAGGATACTGTGCATGTTGCATCCATCCCATCTCATTCAGATGCAGCAGCTGGGCACAGGTACCTTGTCTCCTTGATCAGGACACAGATTATGTAATTTGTGATGCTATGATGCCACCTAGTGGCACTCAACTGTTCAACACTCGAAAATTTAATGTTTATTAACATTTATATTTTCCAGGACTTCAGAAAGATTTTGACAAATGGGATTATTTGGTTGAAGGAAAAGATGATCACCTTATTCCAGGGACCAATGTTCACACAACCAACCACCATGGCACTCTACAGAACTCTTCAAGTGCAGAGGAATAGAATTTAGATTAAAAGTGCTTTTTAAAAAGTCTTATTTTTAAAACTGTTCGAAATGTGTGTGTGTATCGCTATACCATAATAGTGACTGAAATTTGGATTAAATTTTTTTTCCTTTAAATATAACGGGAGACTACATTATGTAAAAATCATATCAGCCTAAATTTTACTCTTTACTAAGTGATCCTTTTTTTAGTATCAAGTTAATAACTGTTTTTACATTAATAAACAAGGATATTAAAACAAGCACAATGCCAATAAAATAAATGTTGCAAGGACATAACAGTCCCTAAAAAATATTTTTTCTTATCTTTTTTATTATTATGAGCAGTAGAATTATGTTTCAGCAACATGGTAATCTGGGTAGAATTTTGCAGCACTTCCCTGTGCTTCTGGTCATTTTAAGAAAACTCAGATCAAGCAGGTCATAAAGCCACTGTTTTACCACAGGGATACTATACGATTTTATACTATACAATTGAACATCGTGACTAAGTGGGGCATGGGTAAGGGTAAGATTATTGGAGATAGGCAAGGGCAACAAATTAAAGCAGATTAAAGGAAGTGGGCAATTTGTTTGTATTTGTTCTAATGGTTTATTCCTAGCAGATCCTACTTACAAAAGAAAGATGCATAGGACAGAGCAGAAATACCAGCTACATACCACATTCAGTTATTATTCACCAAAGGCAGGGTTAACAAAGAAAACATTCAGAGTCACTTTTAACTGCTTTATTTTCCAATTATTTTTATGTTTTATTATTACTTTATTAAATATGTTTTTTTTTGTTACTAATTTTGAGAGAGAGAGAGAGAGAGAGAGAGAGAGAGAGAGAGAGAGAGAGAGATGGATGAAAGAGAAGCATTGATCAGCTGCTTCCTGCATGTCCCTACTAGGGATTGAGCCAAAAACCTGGGCATGGGCCCTGACCTGGAATTGAACCAGTGACCTCTTGGTACATAGGACAATGCTCAATCAACTAGGTCACATCGGCTGGTCTTCAATTATTTTTATTTAATAAGTCTTTGTAATTATATAGGTAGAACTGGAAATAGAATATCACAATAAATGGAGGGAAAAGAATGCCTTAGACATTATGTACTTACCAGAGGCCTGTGCATGAAATTGATGCATGGGGAGGAGGAGATCCTCTTAGCCCAGCCTGCACCCTCTCCAATCCAGGACCCCTCAGGGGAAGTCTGCCAGCCTGGTTGCCCCTCACTGCCCCCCTCTGCCAGCCTGGTTGCCCCCAACTGCCCCCCTTGCTGGACTGGTCACCCCCAACAGCCCCCCCCCCCCGCACTGGTCTGGTCGCCCCAACTGCCCCCCTGCCAGCCTGATTGCCTGGTCACCCCACACTGCCCCCACCCATGCTGACTTGGTGGCCCACGCAGCCTGCTGTTTGGTTATTGTGAGGACATCCTGGCCATTTGCATATTACCCTTTTATTACTATAGATATGTGCAGGAATCAAGGGAAACACTTTTTTTCGTTTCCCAAAGGTGTATAAAAACTTACACCACTGAGTAGCTAAATATATTTTGGTCTAAGTATAACCTTGTTCCTCTGATTTTTTTTTTACTTTGTTATTACTTTATTGATTAAGGTATCACATATTTGTCCTCATCCCCCCATTCCCATCCCAATCCCCTCCCCATGTATGCCCCCACCCCCCTGTTGTCTGTGACCACTGGTTAGGCTCATATGCGTGCACACAAGTCCTTTGGTTGATCTCTTTCCCTTATCCCCACCCTCCCCTACCTTCCCTCTGAGGTCTGACAGTCTGATCAATGTTTCCCTGTCTTTGGGTCTGTTCTTGTTCATCAGTTTATGTTGTTCATAATTTCCCCTAAGATGAGTGAGCTCAGGTGATACTAGAAATACACTTATAAGAACCAAAAATGAGACAAGCAATAATGGCTATGCTGAGAGGCAAATGAATCAGTCTGTTGTGAGTTTCTTTCTGAGCCAACACTTCTTTTGAGTCCCAATTTCTATGTCAAACAGTTCCTTATGTGTACACGTCCTCTGATTTCTTTATAGTTAATTAAGCCTGTGTGAACAGGGATAATCAGTACTTGATAAGAAGCTTGGTTCACTGACTATTCCATCTCCACCCCTTCTGCCCAGTTACTAAGTAATTGTGTTCTGAAATGGCACTTCGGGCCCGTCTTAATGTGTTAAGGTGCACCAAGACCCATTCTGAGAAATTTGGTTTCTCCTCTCCTATACAGCCATTCAGATTTAAAATGTTTCAACTCCTCAGCATGAAACTGCAGGCTTCCTGTAATCTGGCCCTGAAATGCCTTCTCTGACATTTCTCTCAGTAATTCACAGCCATGTATCCTACACGTTGAGCCAAACTTGTCTGTTCATTATCTCAGTAACCACCACATATTTATCCAACTCCATTCAGTTAAATGCAAAACCATCTCTTTTTTGCCTTTTGAAATTACACCCAGATTTCAACCTTCTCCATTCTCACTATTCCCTTCGAGCTTCAAGGTCTGATAAAGTTTCCTACGCAAACATCTTCTCTCCACTCTCATGCCGCAAACCTCATTTTAGAAATGGGTAACCATTCCAATTGTATGGCTGTCCCACTCAATAGCACCTCTTTAAAATCCTTTGTTGGCCGCGTGTGCTGCTGCGGAATAAAGAAAATATCTGCTGCAAGGATCCAATGAGGTAAGGGTAAAAAAAAAACAAAACAAAAAACAAAAAAAAAACCAACAACCCTAGTATAGTGCATACTGAATATCTTTCAGGGAAAAGAAGAAAATACCTATTTAATACCTACTCCTTTTTTAGGTACTTTAAATAAATTATTTATAATCTTAAAAATATTTCAAGAAAGGTTTTATTATCCCCATTTCACAGATGAGGAAGATCAAGGCTCAATGATATTATAGTCTGCCTAGATCACATATACAGTAAGCAGTATATAAATAGGGTCTATTTCCTGATGCTAGGATCTGGACCTTGCATACTACCACTTACAGCCATGTTTCTAAGAGCATGGACTTTGATGTTAGATGGGTCCAGTTTGATCAAGCTTCTAGCTCTTTGACAAAACAACTCTGGTGACTGGTACATTGTTCAAGGGCTGATTTTCAAACACATTATCCATGGTTGAGCCACAGAAGGTTTATTAAAGTCTTCATGAAATCATTTAGCTTTTGTAAAAAGTTTCCATTTTCTCACCTATAAAATATGAACAATATTAATATGCACCTAGAGTTGAGGAGTAAATAAGAAAATGCATTTAAAATACCAGCCAAGTGACTAAAGCCAGAGCTAGCATTTAATGTTGCTCTCCTTCCCCAACTGTAGAATTGTGGTTCCTTTACTATGGATATTCCAAAATTCTATTTCCTATTTAATGAAAAGAGACCACTACACTTTTAAGGAAAAACTTTATTCAAATATTGTGTCATATTAGAATACTTCCAAATTCAAACAGGTAATTAGTCAAATATTTAGACAGAGAAGACAAAGCTTCTGAAACAAAAACAAAAATCCTAAAGGAGTTACAAAACCATCCTCCTAAGTAGCATCATATACTTGTCATAAACTTATACTTGTTTAAACACTATATTTTAAATAATTTTTTTTTAAATAAGACCAAATGTGTGAGTAAATTGGTTAGCAAAATAAAGACCCCTCCAACCCATATACATTCAGCAATATGACTATAAATACACTGCACAGTCAACCTGAGGTCTATTTGGTTTTCACATATCAAAGTTTCCAAAGAATGACAATTTCTTGTAATTCAGGCTCTCAATTTGCTCACTCTCTTGGATGCCACACCTCTTGCTTAAGAGCAGCTCTGACTGGATCCACAGCTAATCTATGTTACCTCCAGGCCCCTTTTCTGAGGTTGAGAAAGGAACAGAAAAATAAGAAAATTACTTACATGGGAGTGACCACTACAAATATAATGTCCTCTAAAAATGGGGAGAGAGGATGAGTGAGTATTCTAATTACTGCAGAGAATTATCCCTATAAAATTGTTTTCTTTTTAGTGTTTTGGTTCTCACACATTAACTATTATCAAATAAAGTTTTTCTAATATTATGAAATGGGCATATTTTCTTATTTTGCTAGAATGATGTTATCAAGGCTGGTAGCCAGTTAGTCCGTTGTTCTCCTTGACTAGTGTGTATTTTTCACATAAAGCCACCAAGAGCTGATTTCATTCATAATCTGATCAATTTTAAGAACAAGTGTGCTACTTATGAACATGACCATGCAATTACCAGGAACTCCCCCAAAATGAACTGTACTGTACACATAAAACTAAAAATCCTGAAAGAAATTCCAAGATACCATTTAACATACATAGATGATTTGAACACATAAGCTAATTAACACTTGGGGGGGGGGGAACTTTAAACTATGAATTTATCAGATTCACAATGTAACTTTCAAGGTTAATTCAATCAACAAGCATTTCCTATTTCAAAAATTCCTCTTCTTGGCTATTTATCCTCCTAAGCACATTTAACATTTTAGCTAAAGAGTTGTTTTTTGTTGTTTTTGTTTTGTTTTGTTTTGTTTTTTCTTATTAGTGCTAGACAAGGAAATTAATTGATAAACCATTTCTGTTTGAGGGCTCAGGGTAATGGTATCTTTAAGATTTGACAATCTGTTTTTATAAACAGAAAAATGGTAAAGAACAAAAAATAATCCTTTAAAAAGGATCTGATTTTATAGTGAAGAATCACCACAAGTACGTCTTCTGTCCTTCAGCTACTCATTTATCTCCATGGGAGCATTCGACACAGGGAATGAAGTGCCCTCTTCCAAAGGTTAGCTCCCAAACTCCCACAACTCTGGTGTCTGGTACATTGTTCAAGGGCTGCTTTTCTAACACATTATCCCCGGTGAGCCACAGAAGGTTTAATAAAGACTTCACGAAGAGGAATAGTTCTCCCGGATGCTTTCAACTCCTAATAGCATCATGTATATGATGTCTGTACAGAAATGAATTCATGAGACCTATTCTTATGGTAAAAGAAAATAGCTCAGATTTTTTTTTAAATGTAATGTAATCAAATAAAATACCAAACCATGGTGACTTAATGTATCACTAAAAAGTAGTCCTTTCTAAGTTAATTCTTCATGAGATTTAAATTTATCCAAACAGGATAAATTCAAATGCCCAGACATATCATAATAGCAACAGAAATCGCCCACCTTATAATCTTGAATGAAGAACAAAATATAAAACTCTATGTAGAATAAAATAAACTATGTTCAAAATATATAGATGCTATGTTTATATTCCATATAATCAGAAAAACTATAAAGTGAAACTACATTGACCAACGTGTTTATCTTTGGATGAATATATTACAGGTGATCGATACTCTCTTCTTTTTAACTTTGCCATTGTCCTAGATCTTCTGCATCAAACATATTTTATAAAGGTCATGGACGCCAAACAATTTCAATTTTTTAAGTCCCAAAATGAAAATCAAAGAATAAAACATTAATAACTAGGTTGTCCAAAATATATGAGGCATAAAGCCCAGAAACATTGATTCTGTTATTGCTGTTTTTCATTGTCATTACAATAAAGACCCCATTATTCCTAAACACAAGGTCTTTGGCAATAGTTATAACCTTTCAAAATGAAGGACGGTGTTTTTGTTAATTACTATTTCTATAATTCCATACCTCACATGGACTATTATCCAATTTGGGTATGCCATTCCAGACATTCTCAGGGTTCACTATCTCCTCCATACCATTTGAAAGGTTCAAAACCTACCATAGAAAAAAAATGTAATAAATATTGGTAATTCCAAAAACTGTAACTGATTCTTATACCACAACAATCCTTTAAAAATAAAATACCTTAAAAGGCAAAAAATAATTGTATTACATTTTAGTCTTATGTTTCAACTCAATGTTACTTTAATTCAAAAATTGTATATTGAACATGCCTAGAGACCAAAGATGGATAAAATTTAGATCTCAAGAGGTTTAAAATTTAGTGATTTAGTGGAGAAACAGATCTCTAAACAGTAAATTGATAATAGACTTCTGCAGCAGGAGATACAGAAATAGAGAAGACATAAAGCTCTTTGAAGGAAGGGAAAGGGGAGAGATAGAGAAATTTAGAAAATAAAGCAAGTGAACGCGTTCTGGAAGAAGCAATGGTTAAAGATAAGTGGAGATTGACCAGTTTAGCAGGGAACAGCATACAGGCAAATAAAACTAACTACATTATTACATACATCAATCAAAGAAGCCAAGCAGAATCATACATATATGAGAAACCAAGAAGTCTGATGTTCATCTGATGTAAAATACAAAACATAAAGGAGCAAGACATTGGAGAAGATACATTGACATTATGTCATGTTGATGAGCTTGACTTTCCTATTCTCTGGGTCAGTGTTTCCCAAAGTGTGGTATGCATACCCCCAGGGGTACGGGAAGAGTTTGGTCGGGGTACTCGTTGCACCAGAGTTTGGTGGGGATATGCACTGCACCGTGCTTAGCTGCGCCTAATTCTACATTCTCATGAGTCAAGTCAAGACAGTCTTGTGAGGCGTGAGATGGTCCGGTGTACAAATAAATGTTATTTTTAATATAACTTTTATTTATATTTGATTATGAATAATTTTATTTTTCATTTATTATTATTTTGTGTACGTACCAAAAAAAGAAAAAATAAATGTATTTTGATTGTTATTAAAATACATCCATTTTTTTTTTACGAAAATTATGGAAGGGGTACACATATGTCAAAAGTTTGGGAAACACTGCTCTAGATGAGCAACTCTCAAATTTTAATGGCATAAGAATACATAGTCCTGGTCCTTCTCCCAGAAGTTCTGAGTCAGCCAGGCAGGCACAGCCTAGAAATCAACAGTTTAAGTAAACACACCAGGTGATTCTGATACAAATGGTTTTCAGGTCACAGGAGAGACACGTTCAAGTGCAAGTCCCCAAGAACTTTGACACACAGGAATGATGCACTCAGGTTGGCATTAGACAAACTGCACACCGGCCATGTGGAGATCAACACCGGCCATGTGGAGATCAACGGAAGGAAGGCCAGAAGTGAACCAAATAGAAGGTTATTAGAATAATCCGGTTGTGAAATGAGGAACTCGACAAAGACAGTGGCAAGAGAGCTAAAACATTTTGACAGTTTGGAAGTGGAAAGTGTGGAACCTGGTGATTGATAGAATTTTAGGGGTAAAGAGGAAAGTCTAGCACAATTTCTTGCTAGGATGCTCATCTATGAACTTTTTAAAGTGATATTTTGCACTGCATCAAAATATGAGGAGGAATGAATAGTAGAACATCTGTTTAACTGCATTTTCTCAGCTTATAAAATTTCCTTAACAATCTTCAGGTACATTTTGAGATAAAGTACTTCAACTGTACTCACCTTTGTGCCTTCTTCAGCTATTTCCAAAATCTCACATTTAGACCATGTGTGTCTTGACCACACAACACATTTGGATCCCACAGTAAATCCTTTCAGAGTGTACGTGTTCTCCGGTTCAGCTGCCAGATTGAACAGAGTAAGACCCAATGCATACCTCTTCATTCCTTAATATTAGATGCATGAGAAAAGCATTTTCCTAATCTGCCATTGCTATTCCTATATAATCAGTATCATGTACAATACAACATGTTCTAAGTCTGTCATCTTTCTTTGGTTTTGTTTAAATTCTATCAGGGTCCCTCCCCATGTAATTCCTTATAATTTTCCTCAAAAACAAACAAACAAAAACCATCACCATGTGTTGTGTTTTTTATTTTTATTTTATTTTTTTTAAATATATTTTATTGATATTTTACAGAGAGGAAGGGAGAGAATAGAGAGCTAGAAACGTCGATGAGAGAGAAACATCGACCAGCTGCCTCCTGCACACCCCCCACCGGGGATGTGCCTGCAACCAATGCATATGCCCTTGACCGGAATCGAACCTGGGACCTTTCAGTCCGCAGACCGACGCTCTACCACTGAGCCAAACCGTTTCGGCTGTGTGTTGTGTTTTTTAAAGGTATGTGTCTGGTTCTAATATTAAAAACTACTACAAAAAGCAGGCTATTCTTGCCAGAGGTGGTGTGGTCTATGGTTACAACAACAATTTCTATAGCAAAGCAGCACATTGCAAATGAACAGACAATCTTATCACAAAGCTATTACTTACTATTCTGAAATGTAACAACGAAGACTAAAAATCTAGTATAATATTTAAATAAGTCATCCACATATATTTAAATAATATATCCACATGATGACATACTATGGAATTATTTTGAAGGCATATTTAAGAGATGAACACTGTAGGATAGCATGATCTCTATTTAGTTTTTTAAACTTTCCATAAATAAACACACACATAAGCAGAAAGACAACAGAAAGGAAGCACACCATGGTGTTAACTGTGGTCATTTCTTGGTGATGCAGTTATGGTGATTTTCATTCTCCTGAGAGTCTATCGTTTTCTCTAGTTTGTACAATAACTCAAGTTGAATAATATAACAATTATTAAAAAGTTACATTGATTAAAAAAAAAACACCTAAAAGTTAGCCATTTCATCTAACTTCGTATCTTAGGAAGCATCCAAGAAAATAGCAGTAATAGTAATTTATAGAAAAGTTAATGACATTAAATGTCCTCCAATATTTACTCCTGGCTGTTAACTTTTTTGGTTTATATAGGCTTCATAATCTAGTTTTTGTTTAAGGGATTCTACATGAATGGCAAAGTACCCACATGAAACAAAACAGTTAAATTTGAAAACTGCTGAAATGATCCTTATCATAAATTCATGCCTATAGTATTGTTTTGAAAACACACACACACACACACACACACACACACACACACACACACAAACCCCAAACCCACCCGTATTTTAAAAAACAACAAAAAAAAAATAACCTCTTTATTTTAAAGGTGTTGTTTTTTTGTTTTGTTTTACATTTTAATGTGATTACTTTTTGAAAATACACTTTAAGCATTTGATTTTTAAACACAAAATAAATCAGTATTTTACCCAGCATATAAAGTATTATTTTACACAAATTCTACAATTTAATTTCCCTATGTTAAAAATACCCTCCAACCAAATCTGGTTTGGCTCAGTGGGTAGAGCTTTGGCTGGTGGACTGCAAGGTTCCAGGTTTGATTCCGGCCAAGGGCATGTACCTTGGTTGCAGGCAGATCCCCAGTAGGGGGTGTGCAGGAAGCAGCTGATCAATGTTTCTCTCTCATCGATGTTTTTAACTCTTTATCCTTCTCCCTTCCTCTCTGTGAAAAATCAGATTCTCTTTTCAGGTTTTAATCTGTTCCCCAAAAAAGTTAATCTAAAAATTCAGATAATAATTATTTTTTTTTTCCTTTAAGACAAATGAGTAAACAAATAAGAAAGACACCAGGTTAAACCTAAATGAAAGTGAGATTAAAAAAAAAAAACACTCACATACCTGGGAGCCCTGGTAAAGCACCCTGTTTCTGCTCATCTCTGGGTTCTTCCTCGGAAAACAGAGACGTAACTGAGGAAATGGCATCTCTGTTTTTATATTCTGTAAATTCTTCTTTATATGTAGTCATTTCTATCTGTGTCTTGGGATCACAGTCCTTTCCTTGATGCGATGGCAACCCAGCTTGGTCATCAAACCACTCCACACAGCTTGGCTCTCTGGTGTCCTCAGCACACAGGGATTCTAGGCACAGCTGGGCTGTAGGTAAGTCCAGCTCTGGCTGCTTCTCGGCTTCACAGGTGAGGGGCAGCTGCACCCTGAAGGGCTCCAGGGTGGCTTCTGGGGCACAGACCAGGGGGAGTGGCTCGACGGGAGGCACCAGGCCTGGCTCTTCTTTTTCTTCATCCCCGACGAGGGAATGCTGTAACTCGCTGGATTCCAGGTCCACGAATTCTTTGGATTCATCATCAGGAGAAAGCCGCACCTCAAGTGAATTCAGTTCTAGTATCTCCTCTGTTTCATCGGCACGTGGAAATAACACACTCAATTCTGTCATTTGCTCGTCGTCAAACTTTGCTTTGTCGACCGAATGGCACTCTACTTTACCTTCCAGGACCTCAGTGCCAGTCTCATCTTTGCATGGGTTTTCAAAAGCTTCAAAAATGGTATCAGTTTGGGGGTCATGGAATGTATTTGGTTTGATTTCAATCATGTTTAAGTCTTTCTCAATTCTTGCAGAGAGCTCACCTGCCTGTGGTTCCACATATAATGTTTTCTCTTGTCCGGCCTTACTACATGGTTTCTTAAGTCTGACATCAGAGCCGGGGGATCTAAGAGCTCCCTTGATCCCTGTGCCATTTTTTTCATAGGGCAGATCACTGTTTCGAATACCAACCTGAGAATACCTTTTCATTCTCTCATTAATGCTTTCGCCTTTGCTTTTCAAGTCAACAACTGCTAAAGGGATATCACAAATATCCTTTTTTATTTCTAAGATGGTTATCTCCAACACATCTTCTGTTACTATTTCATAAAAAACGTCATTTCCCTCTTGAGGGCACGTGCCCTCTGAAACCTGAAATCCCAAGAGACAACAGGGAAAGGCTTGCATGGGGATCACCATAAGTTCAGAAGGAATGGTCAAGAGGGATTTGGGGTCCACGCAGTCTTCAATGTTCCCAAAGTCCACCAGCCTGACAGACACAAGAGAATCTTTGCAAATATTGGTGATAAGTGCCCTATACAAGTGCCCATCTTCTCTGTATCTCACTATGCAAGGATCTCCAATGCGAGGACACGAGATACAACTTCTCCAATCTGTTGTCCGTTCTCCAGCGGTTTGTAGTCTTCCTTCTAAATACTGAAGTTTCTCGGTATCAGCAAACTGACACCAAAAATATTCAGGTCCATCTACCACGGTGGCATAAGCTCTTATCTCCTTCATGTTGGGATCATACCAGTTAAGAAATACTGACATGTCACTGTCTGTTTTGTTGGCCGACTTGGAAAAGGCGCCATTCATGATTTGGAGGGAAAATCCTATTTCAGATTTTTCACTGAAAGTATATCTGCTAATTATATCTTCTGCTATGATCCCATGTTCATCAGCAAGAATAACTTCCCATCTGTCTTGGAATTTAACAAATTCACATTTCATTGGAACCTCGTCTGTCCTTTGAGAGAAGTAACGCATCATTTCTTCACAATTTAGAATCTCAGGAATCCAAAGCCCCTGCAAGGAGCAGTGAATGCACAACCTTGGTAACAGGGCATTAATGAGGTCAAGTTTACCTATCTTGTTAGTAGGAACCATGGATACGTTGCCATAATCTATAAATTGTACAGAGAGAAGGTCACTGGGTTGTTTCTCCTTGACCACAGCACGGTACCATAAGTTGTCGTCTGGGAAAGTGGCACATATTATATCTCCTCTTTGCAAAGGTGGACCTGCATAACGGTCAGGTCTCCTCCTAATATCATTTAATCTCTCTGAAAGACGACTGAGTTTAGCTTCATCTTCTGTTAGTTGCACATAAAAGTCTGAAAGGTCATTTATATGAGAAACATACACAGTGGTTTTAAAGCCAGGCTTTACAGTCTTTTGTGGGAACTCAGAGAATTTTGGAGGCAAATCTTTGTTACAGGAACCTCCTCTTTTTCTCTCTAAAGGAGTGACTTCCAGTTCCACGACTTTCCTTGCTTCCTTCTTTTCTATTAATGAAGACACTTCACTCTTTTCATTCCCCTCAGAGTTGCAATGTTGAGGGGCTACGTTTGTCTTTGTTGAACTCGGTGAAAGTGTGAGTTCCTTACCTGCTGAGCTATCCTTAAGTTTGTATGATTCTGCCAGGATCTCCATATTGTGTATCTTGTTCTCTGCTGGTTTGCTTAAATATTCCATAGGTGACAACTTCATATTTTTCTTTTTCACATCAAGAGTTTCTGTTGCAGAGAGTACTTCACCTTCTTCTTTTTTTGGTTCCGTACCTTTATAACCAAGTAATGCTAACTTCTCACTAATATTAGCATTAATTTGAATACTGTCATCATATAGTTCTATCATCAGTCTTCCATCTGGATCTTTGGCTATGACCACAGCCTTCAATAACTTGCCTAAAATAGTCTCCTGAAACCATGTTGTAATTTCTTCTGGCATATGGTCAGGAATATTAGACAAGGAGCATCTAATGCCCTGCATGGGCAAAAATAAGACATCATATGCATCACTAGGTATTGAAAACAGATCATCATTTGCTACCACACGAATGTTACCAAAATCAACAAAAAATACTTTGCTTGGGTCTTTTTCTATCATTATCCCCCTACTCCAATTTCTGTCAGTGTACTTAGCAAGGCACAAGTCTCCAGGGACCAAGGATGTTTTTTTTACGTTCAGCAAAGTTTTATTTAATTGTATAATAGAACATGACAACTCTTCTAAAATATGGGCATTTCTCCCCAACTGGCAATAAAATGTCCAAGGGTCATCAACATGTGTTATGAGCACTGATTCCTCACTTCCAATTTTCATATCATGTGTTGAATAGTAGTAAGAACATAGCTGAAGGGGGAACCCCAGTGGCTTCGGAAGTTTGATTGGTCTTGCGAATCCCTTTTCTACCAAAATATGGCTCACACTCTGAAAGGGTGTTAGCAAATCCACGATATAAAATAGCTCCTTGTCACCTGTGGATGCGGTAGCAAATATTGTGCATTTTAGTTCTAGATTGTCTTTCCATGCGTTGACTACAAATTCACGGAAAAATTTTATTGCCTTTTCACCCCAAGCAAAAGGATTCTGACTAGTTGGTTCAATTAAGTTATAAAGGCTGCACCTAAAAGCCTGAGCCTTCATTTTGAGAAATTCTTCATTAATTGAACACATATTCTCCACAGACACTGTATCTTTGTTTCCATAATCTACAAATACTACTTTGACACTCTCTGAAGATTGGGTCCTCCTGATCAGAGCTCTGGACCATTTTCCATTCACTGTTCGCTTTGCCAAACAAGCAGGCGTGGTTCCCTGGTAAGGAGTGGGGGTATTCTTGCAATAGTCCTGAATATCACACATTAAAGCTTTAAATCCTTGCATGTTCCTCGTCAGTTGGCACCAGAAATAGCCTGGGTTTTTAGCATAAGACACTTTGACTTCCACTGTGCTTCCAACTCTTATCTCTCCTTTACAAGAAGAGCCTGGTTTAATTCCCAAGAAATTCTGTATCAGAGGAGCATAAACAGACATTCTTTTCTCTTTTTCCTCCACAGCTAGTCCCATTGAACCATGGGTACCAACTATGGTGTCCGCCAAAGCGTCTGAAACACATGCCGCTTTATTATCTCCCTTGGCAGAAGATACTTTGTTCTTCTCGGCACTGAAATGGTTTGAAACATGCTCTGGGAAGTGGGTACATCCAGGGATATTTTCCTGCGTTTCAAATTCCTGATACTTGGCATATCCAGCTTGAGCAATTAGCTTACCGATGTTTTCTTCCCCTGTTCTTGATTCGTCCAGAATCTCCACCACATACTGCTTCTCCTGCTTGTCAAGGACGTGGATGACTAGTTCTTTGTGGAGCACGGTCTTTTTAAAAAAGGAAATTGCCTCCTGGCTCCAGGTTCCCGCCACAGGCCAAATGTCAGCCAGACTGCACCTCAGAGCCAACCCCGGCAGCCGTCGGAACTGAGGCAGCAGCATCCTCACGTCACACCAGTCCACCGTCTCCGAATTGCCTCGATCGACTAAGAACACGTCCACGTTCTTGTCGTCCAGTCTGGTGACCACGGCCCGATAGTAACCGTTCTCGGTCCATTTCACGCAGCAGAGGTCATCAGATTTCGGCTTCAAAACTACCCCGTCCAGCTTCCTGGCCGAGGAGTAGAAACTGCACATTCTCTTCATCAGCTTGCTGAAGTTGCCCCTGTGCTTCCTCAGCCCGATCCAGAACTCAGAAGGATCTTTAACAAACTCCACCTGGGCATCGTAGAAGGTATTGACCTTTAAATGGACAGACCTCAGGGCTGGGAGTGAAGTCTCTTCCTCCATTTCTTCAGCAAGAGACTGGCAGTAAAGGGCTGCTTCGGCCTCCTCGTCTTCCTCCTCGTCCTCCTCCTCCTCTTCCTCTTGCTCCTCCTCCCCTTCCTCCTCCTCCTCCTCCTCTTCCTCCTCCTCCTCTGTTCCCGGGCTCTGGAGGAATCTGTCAATCAGGCAACAGGACTGCACCCCAAAGGCACAGTTAAGATTCACCCCATCTTCTCCATACAGAGTGACGTAATACACGTGCTCAAAGGAACAGTAAAACTCAATCTTCGCATTCACGGCCTGGCCCAGTATCAGTGCCTTCAGGCCACCCACCTGGGACCGAGACCAGCCCCGGCCGCCGTCCCAGAGGCCGTACAAGGCGCAGGGGTAGGTCACCACGGGCATTCGGAAATACTCGGGCAGCAAGTAGCGCAGGCTGCTGCAGCTCACCAGCTCCTTCCTGCCGAAGTCTATGTGGAGCACCTGGGCACAGCGCTGGGGCCGGAAGGTCTCCAGCAAGAGCGCCCTGTACCAGTGTCCGTCCAGCCCGCAGGAGGCACACGGGGAGCCCGACTTGTCTGGGCTCTCCTCCTCCCCGTCCCAGGGGGCGCTGGTGCGGTTCTCATCCCCGGCCCCCACGGAACCCCGGTAGATGTGGGCCATGCTCTCCGAGAGGCGACGGATCTCCTGGGAGAAGCTCCGCAGCTGGCAGTGGATGCGGTGGGGGTGGCACACCTGCGTCACCACCATGGGCTCCGTCACGCCCAGCTGCAGCTGCGGGTAGAAGTAATCCAGGCTGGGCTTCTCCTGCTTGGGCGGGACTCGCTGCAAGACGGGGGTCCCCGAGCCCAGGCCCGCCGAGGCGGCCGCGGCCGGCAGGTAGCGTTTGAGCAGCGAGCGGAAGAGGCTGTGCGGCACCTGCCTGGCCAGGCCCAGCTCCTGCATCTGCTGGAACAGCGCGGGCACCTCCAGAAAGACCAGGCGGTGCGGGAGGAGCACGTCCAGGACCTGCCCGCGCAGCTCCTTGCCCTGCAGGTTGCCCAGGAAGTCCAGGGCGCCGGGCTGCCAGTGCTGGGGCCTGCCGCCGCCGCCCCCCGCGGGCACCAGGCCGGCCAGCACGCAGCCCAGCACCTCCGAGGGCAGGTGGAAGAACTCGCTGCGCCCGGGCACCAGCGAGCCCGCGCCCGCCGTGATGGTGCGGCCCTCGTCCAGCAGGAAGACGCGGCTGTCCTGGCCCTGCCGGCTGACCACCCGGCCGCGGTACCAGCGGAGCCCCACCTGCACCAGGCACAGCTCGCCGGGCAGAGCCGAGGCGCCGCCCAGCGCCCACGGGCCTCGCGTGGCCGCCGCCTCCTGGATCTCCTGGCTCAGCCGCAGGTACTCTTCCCGCCGCTCGCCCACCAGCCCCCACAGCTGCACCGGGATCACCTCAGAATGCACGGCCACGAAGGACACCCTCAGGGCCAGCGAGGCCCCCGGCGGGGGCAGCCCGGGCGTGGAGCACATCTCGGCGGCGCGGCGTGGCTGCCGCCCCCGGAGCGGGCAGGGCGGGTCAGGCCCGCGAACCCCCTGCGCCTCGGGAAGGAGCACAACCCAGGCTCTGGACCGACCGAAGCACTGGGAAGACCCCCCTCTCCCCCGAGGTCACCGGAGGCGACGCGCCAATCGCCCAGCCTCCCAGCCTCGCACCGGCTGGTAAGACCCCGCGGCGTGTCCAACCGTCCACGGTTGAGCCCACGGTTGCACGTTGCACGGTTGCGCGGCCGCGCAGGCATTTGTGCGCGCGGCGCCCTGGCTTCCGGCCGCGGGCCTGGAGGGAAGCGGTGGGAGCCCAGGGAGGGGGTGTCAGGAGGGCAGAAGAGATTTGCAGGGCTGTCCCGGAGGCCAGGACAGAGGCAGGATCTGCCTCTCCTGAGAACGCCTTCCACTCTGAGAGCTGCAGTGTGAAGGGCTGGCCACGGGCTGTGTGCGGGGAGGCCCAGGCCAGAGAGTTGCTTCCTCTTGGGCTGTCCAGCGAGTGTGAGCCAGGCGCAGGCTCGCCAGGGGGGGAAGGCAGAAGTGACAGCACATTCCTGGGCACTAGGGCCCCAACGCTCACAGGACCCCAGGCGCTCCTGGGCTGAGGGTGCCTATGATATGCGCTGTGTCCTACATGGGACAGGGTTTGCTGTGACCTGGAGCAGGTTGCTGATCCTCTTCTGTAAACCCCTTTGATCACCCGAATTGTTACAAGGATTAAAATAAAGTGTGAGCCCTAACCCGTTTGGCTCAGTGGATAGAGTTGCAGCCCAAGAACTGAATGGTCACAGATGAGATTCTGTTCAAGGGCATGTAGCTTGGTTGCAGGCTCAACCGATGGACACATAGATGTTTCTCTGGCCCACTGTGAGCATCTCCAGAGAAATCAGTGAACAATGCACGTAAAAGGAGGCAGAGTGCAGGTATGCAGGGGAATGCAAAGGTTACAAAAATGAAGTCAGATGGAGAGGATCTTGCATACGGTACTGAGATTTTTAATTTTTATTGTGTGTAGAAAGGACCAATTGAAGAGAAGAAAATGGGCTGACATGCCCAGAGTTGTCTGAAGATGACTGCTACTTTGTGGATTTCTCAGTGAGACAGGCCAGCCATATAAAATGCATTATACTTTTCAATCTTTTTTTTTCAAGCTTGTGTTATACTTTAATGCCTGAATAAACCTTTACCAATCTTGAAATATGGCAAATCAATTAAGTCCAAGAAAAAAACAAATCCCAATGAATACTTTTAAAATATTTTTTTAAATATTTTTTATTGATATTTTACAGAGAGGGAGGGAGAGCTAGAAACGTTGATGAGAGAGAAACATCGACCAGCTGCCTCTTGCACACCCCCTTCGGGGATGTGCCCACAGCCAAGGTACATGCCCTTGACCGGAATCAAACCTGGGACCTTTCAGTCCGCAGACCAACGCTCTACCACTGAGCCAAACAGGTTTCGGCCCAATGAATATTTTTAATCTTATCTTTTTCACATGGGATAAATATAATGGCCCCTTTCAAATATATACAATTTAATTAGACTTTGTCAGAGTAGAATCCCAAATCTGATCAAGGTCTTTAGAACCCACACTGTCCTACTTCCACATAATCTGGCATTTAATTATAAAATATACTTGTTCGGTAATCATTTTTAAGAGTCAAGGTTTAACTGGGAAGAAGAGAATTAAATAGTCCTCCTCCCCCCACAATTTGTTTTTTTTAACCACAGGTCCTGAGGGAATCTATTTTCCTTAAAGAAAAAAATACATAACTATTTAAATTATTAATAAATGGTTGTGCTTAAATCTTTGAAAATAAAAGAACAGCATTTTTTTTTTACATTTCTGAATGTTTACTTTTTCTTGGCAAAGTGAAATTTCAGACTAGTTTTATGATAGTCAGATTGTTAAAATAATGAAGAAAAATTAATTGATTCATGCTGCATGTAACTGTAATCAACATTTTTTGAGTACCTAATATCAAAGGAATGATACTAATGAGTAGGGATATATATAAAACAAGACATGAAGACATAGTCCTACACTAGTCACAATAAAATACACATTTGGAGAAGTTGATAAAGACACATGGTTCCTTACTAAAAGCAAATTTAGGAACTGTTAACTCTTTATTTGAATATATATGCTAAGTTATTTATAAAGAATAACTAACTACATATCTAAAAGTAAAATAAATAAAGAGAGAGAGAGAGAGAGAGAGAGAGAGAGAGAGAGAGAGAGAGAGAGAGAGAAAATTATTTGGGAAGAGAAAAAATGTGGTTAAGCAAAAGAAATGTAGATGTTAAGTGTTATCAGTTCTGAACTGAAGATAAAACCACATATTGAAGTAATATAAGAATGTGAGATTAAAATGGTTAAGTCTTTTAGTATAGACACAAAATTACTGAACTTTTTATTTCTTTTTATTTATTTTATAGAGAAGCAAGATGATTTCAAGTTGGTAAAAGTAAAGCAAAGTTACAAAATACATGAATGAGTATGATTTCACTGGAAAAGTGTGAGTGTGATGGGCTATTATGTGTTGGATATACAGGATTTGATCAGCATATGAGGGTCTTAATATTCAAACTAAGGCATGGTAACTCCATTCTAAAATTTACACTATAGGCAACAGAAGTTAACATGAATAAGACAAAAAATGACAAGAAGAAAAATCTGTATAATAGCTGTTAGTTGGATTTAGATTTGTGTTTTTATCCTGGCTCTGCTACTAACTTACAAGCATGAACAACTCTAAGTTTCTGGGTCTTAGTTTCTTAACACCTAAAATGATAGGGTTAAACCAGATGGTCCCAGGGAGTCATTTCAGGTTAAAAAATTCCAGTCACTCATGTTGACTCCAGGTACTAAAGAAGAATCTTGGTACTTAAGCAGTGTTTTCACTTGTAGTCCCTCAAGAATAAAACTAAATAAATATTTTTATGGTACAGTTGTATATACTTCTTTTGACCCAGTATAATAAGAAATTAAGTCTTTACTTAATTTTAATTATTATAAAACATGAAATAACCAAAGTTCCCCAGATGGTTCTAATGCATAATACTTGGGAATGTAATTATGTAATATTATTTTAAATGTATTTAACAACTCGATTCATCCATATTGACAAATGCAGTGGGAAACTACACGACCTAAAGATTTCATGCAGACTGTACAGAAAAATCAGCAAATTAGTACATCACACGAAAATATAGAGTACATTTCCCCTCTTAAATGGCAGTGATTGTGCATTAGTGCAACCACAGAGCGCTTGTAAACCTTTTCAACAGCATCCAGGTCTATGACAACTGTTTGGTTAACTTCAAGGTCAGGACTTTCTGAGTTTTCCTATTTTGACAGTTATGACATTTACCCATAACTGTAGCCATCCATCCAGACATGCCCACTGTCTGGTGTTGGGGGAGCAGGTGGATATGGGTGAATCTGAAGAACTCTCTCATCTTTCTAAAGTTAGAAAATGGATGTGATTCAAGGGATTGGAGGGAGATATAACTATATCATTGGCAGTTTATCACTTTTTGGCAGGAAGCTCTGTCACACTGAGTAAGATTCAGGCTAGAGACAGCCTCAGTGTGATTTCTGAGTTCTGGCTCTTTCTTTCTAGAGTCCCCAGTGTTAGGGAAGGGGAAACAAGAGAGGATGCATGTCAGAGCTGGCTGACTTCTCAGCCTTGCTTTTAAATTGCCACTAAAGGGCTTATGATAACAAGATGCTTTATATAAAAAGACCTATCCACCTGCACTTTAATCAAGTGAGTTGAATTTTTTTTTAATATATTTTTATTGATATTTTACAGAGAGGAAGGGAGAGAGATAGAGAGCCAGAAACGTCGATGAGAGAGAAACATCGGCCAGCTGCCTCTTGCACACCCACTACCGGGGATGTGCCTGCAACCAATGTACATGCCCTTGGCCGGAATCGAACCCGGGACCCTTCAGTCCGCAGACCGATGCTCTACCACTGAGCCAAACCGACCTCGGCATCAAGTGAGTTGAATTTTTAATACATGGAAGTTTCTTGAGAGTTAGCAACAAATCCAAGTTGTAAGAGGACGTGGGACAAAGTAAATACTGTTTTCATCAAGCTTCAGTCTCTGGCTATCAGAAGTCCCCAGCAGGTGCGTGGAGTGCGGACCAGTTAACACATGTCTAACTAACAACGGGGCGCTGACAAAAAGCAGCTTCTTTCCTTCAAATCCAAACATCCTACCACCTTGAATTTTTCATTTTCCTGGCAAGAAAAGGTACATTAATGTCCTTCAACACTAGGTAAATTCAAAGTATTTATTCATGAATTTTAATTCACTTCTATTTAGCGTACAGTATGTGCACTTTAACAACAACAGAAATGTGAATTATCAAGTTTCACTTGAAAATACTGATATAACAGGTTAAATACATTTCTTCATCACTTATGTATGTGTGTATTCTTCCCATTCCTATTGTCCACTCCAGATCTGAGCTGCTGTCTCCCTCTGGCACTTCTCCTGTTATTCTCTTCAGCACAGAATAACGTCTCAAAGGTCAGATCTCCCAATGGAAGTGGTCAGGCTTGCATTCTACTTTAGAAAGTGCTCTGCTGGGCCCACTGGGTGGACTGTGTTACCCACGCAGATTGCTTCTGAACAAAGAGGAGTCAAAGAGAACTCGGGCTTCCAGAGAAAAACAAAGTGCTGTCCCCTATAAATCACAGTCTCTGCAGCGGAAGGTGTCTTCCTAACGAGGTAGAAATAATAGGGGGGGTGTTGCAGATGCCCATATTTCACTGATACCGAACACTGTCTCTTTAAGGGCTTAAAATGGTCTGACTCCACTCATCTCTCGGATTTTTTCATAAGTAAGCCAGAACACCAGTGACCAAGGGGTCTGCAAGATTAACCAAAGAAGTTAGTGCAAATTTCAAAGCAATTCTGAATATTCTACATATATGGACAACATCTTTAAATGACAAAGTCATTTTGAATCTACCTAGGCTAAAAACAAATATTTTTATTTTTCCCTTGCAAAACACCTTATAATGCACACAATATTTTCATGTACCATTATTTCTCACCGAACATTTTCATGTCATATATTTTTAGTTGATATCTCTGCTTTACAAATGAGGACACTGAGGCTCAGCAATCAAATGCCTAATAACATGTTGTGGGTCTAGACTACAGGCTTCTGGCCTCCATGCCATAGTTCTTTTTTACCGCATGTAGCTGCCTAAAGGCTTGGGCTGAGCATGTATGAATTCCAGGCTGGCTCCTCTACATTTGGTGTATAGGGAGCATGACCAGGAGGCACTTAAAGACTTGGAAGTGAAGAAAGAAAAAAATATTCTGAGGGGTGACAAAACCAACACGTAGGATATCACGGGTGTAAAATTCATGTTAAATAGAGAAGAGCTTCCAGCTCAGAAAGACTAACTTGAATGAAGTTATAACTGTGCCAAAAGAATTTACACTTAAGGGAATGAGGATTATTCAACAATAGTTATAAAATGCTAAACGACACAGGGAAATCACAGAGTAAACATTGGGAGTAACCATTAGAGAAAGGGTGCCTTAGATTCCATTCCTGTATGGTTTGGTTCATAGGTGATGGGTAATGTTGATTAGAGAAAAACAATATCAAACTAGATATATAAACTTAAGCAATTAGACTATAGAATGTATTTCGTTAGATAGTTTGTAAAGCAATATATATGTCAGTGTGTTTGGAAATATTAATGTATCTTCATAGACTGAGAATTTACTATAGAGTAGATTTAGGAGACCACATCTGGGTCGGTTAAATGTCTGAAGACATACGTAAAATAATGTGAAGCTGTGATGATATCATATTCTTGTGACAATAACAACGAAGTGAACCAAGAACATAACTTTAAATGGAGCTAAGAATGGACTCTGCATTTATTTCTAATTGCTCTGGTCATTAGACTTCTCCCTCAAGTTAGTGACATAGCAACCAAACTATATGCAAAGGAGATGTATATTAATCAGGGATTGAGCAAAGTGAGCTCATATTGCCTCTACCTGGTGGAAGCTATTGGGACTGAGTTCAGCTGGGTTTTGATATATATCAATTTAATATGTATGCTATTTTGTTGTATTAACAGCAAACTTCAAAACTTCCTATGTCAAATTTCCTGAAGGTGTTAATATCACAGATATTTTTATGCTTAAAAATGTTGAATTTCGTGCCAAAAAAGAGCATTTTTGTAAAGTTTTAATTCATTACTTTATTTTGAAGGAAAGTGCTGCTGGAAGTTATCATATACTTTGGGAAGCTTTTGGTGAACATGCTCCATCCCAAGATACTTGTGAACACTAGTTTAAACGCTTTAAAAGTGATGATTTCAAATGTGAAAGACAAAGAATGTCCAGGTCAACCGAAAAAATTTGAAGACCAACAATTACAAGCATTACTGGATGAAAATTCATGTCAAACTCAAAAACAACTTGCAGAAAGATTAAATGTTGCTCAGCAAACCATTTCTGATCATTTACAAGCAATGGGAAAGATTTTAAAGGAAGGAAAATGGGTGCCACATTAACTGAACAAAGACAAATGGAGAACTGAAAAGTCGTCAGTAAAATGTTGCTTTATTGGCACAAAAGAAAAGTCTTTTTTTGCATCAAATTGTGACTGGCAATGGAAAGTGGATTTATTCTGAGAATCCCAAATGCACAAAATCATGGGTTGATCCAGGTCAACCATCAACATTGACTACAAGGCCAAATCGCTTTGGAAAGAAGACAATGCTCTGTGTTCAGTGCTTCTCAAACCAGGTGAAACCATTGATACTGATTGCTACCAACAACAAATAATCAATTTGAATCACACTTTGTTCGTGAAACGACCAGAATGTGCCAGAAGACAAGGCAGTGTAATTTTGCTTCATGATAACACACCACCACACACTTCAAACCCAGTTAAAGGCATGTTAGAAGATCTTGCCTGGGAAGTATTAACCTACCCGCTATATTCACCAGACCTTGCTCCTACAGATTACCACTTGTTCTGATTGATGACACACACACTTTCTGAGCAGCACTTCAAAACATACGAAGAAGTGGAAAATTGGGTCTCTGAATGGTTTGCCTCAAATCAAGAAAAGTTCTATTGGGACAGTATCCATAAATTACCTGAATGATGGTGGAAATGTATAGCTAGCAATGGACATTACTTTGAATAAAGCACTTTGGATGTTTCTCTCGAAATTATCATGTTTTCTATGATTATAAAATCTGCCATTATTAACCTGTACACCTAGTAAACTACAGAACTTGGCCAACAAGGTCCTTCTCAGCAGAGTCCCTAAGTACTTCTCTAGAAGTCTCTCCTACCACTGCCCTGTTTGGCCTGCTCTCCAACCACAATGAATTTTCTGCAGTTCTCTGAACACCAGGCCCACGTGTGACTTGATGCCCATGCCCATGTTATCTTTCTTTGATGCCCATACACACGTTACTCTTGATAAATGCCTACTAATCTTTCAAAGCTTAGATCAGATATCACTTCTGTGAAGGCTTTTATGGTGTCCTAAATGGTTAAAGGTATTTTTACTTCACTATACATGTTCCCACAGTGTTGTGGTCATACCACTGGCAAAGCACTAATATAACCTCCTTAATAAGACTATGTCCTCTGGAGTAAGGCTGACTAGCTTTGATGCCCGACTGCACTGGTTAACCACCTGAGCTGTCCAAGGTATCCAAACTCTGTTTTTGTTTCTTCCTCTATAAAAGAGAGATTATAGTAACCTGCTAAATAGATGGTTGAGAGAATTTCGTGAGTTATTGAGTAGCACAGTACTGACTGTATACCAAGTGATTTTGGTAATACTAGCTTTATTTCTGCATTTTTAAATACATATCAATGGGTAATGCAACATGTGCCATCAAACTAACAGATTCTGTTTGAAACATTAGCATTTCCATAGGAATGATCTCTAGTATTAAATCAGTACATCTGTCCAAAACAACAGGATTTTGACTAAATAGACTACTAAAGGCTTCACAATGTACAAGAATCTATCCACTGGCTTTATAACAACAGAGTACCAACCTGTTAATTCCTGGATGTAACTGAATTATTTTACTTTAATCTACCAAAGAAGGTAATAGAACTCTGATGAGAAGTCAAAGAAAACAAAAAGAAAGAACTGTGGTTTGGGGGCAAGGCCATTCCAGAAAAGAAAATAGAAAATACTTATAGATTAAAAGTAATGTAAGTACAAAGAAAACAAAAACAATAGAAGGAAAGACCAAACTTTACCATTCGCAGCCACGATGGTACAAAGCCTTTATACAGACTCATAAACCCTTCTCCTTGGACAGCCTGAACCAAGCAGTCAGTGGACGACTTATACAAAAGTCCCCTGAAAAGGAAATAAGACAATTCTGTTAAAGTCCTTGTGTGTAAATAAATAAATATAAACTAAAAATAGACTAAGGAAACTTGCTATAAGTTAAATATTTCCTGCTTAGTTTACAACAAATACTATTTGTGGTTCTGTATACAGTAAGTCCTCACTTAATGTTGATAGGTTCTGCGATTTCAAGCAAAATGGTGTATTCACAAAACCAATTCACCACAAGCTAATTAATAGAAACAAGTTAAATTCCTACGGCACTCATCAACATTATAAGGAAACACCATTGAATGAAATGACATTATTTGAAGACCTGCTGTATATAGATCACCTTTTTGAGTTTAAAGCTATTTTTAAGGTTGACTCTTCTGATTCATCCCACCCTTGGTTTTATACTTAGAATTCACTCTACCTGGTCTCTTCCAGAGAGAAAATACTGTTTTATGTCAGATCAAATTCTCCATGTTACCTGTAAGTCATAAGCTTCTGAAGAAAGTACTCTGTAAATTCTCAGCAGAGTATGTTTTCAAAACCTCCTTGAAAACAATAAAGTCACAATAAATATCTTTTGTCTAAATATGATTGTTAAATTAGCTCATTTCCCCAAAGGCACAGTACTTTTTCATCAAAGAGCAAGTAATTGCATAAAAACAACTTCCTGGTTGAACACACAAACACACAAATACATTGCTATAAAGAATAAACAGGAAAACATCTTTAAAGGTCAATGTTATTAGAGACATTCAGACATGGACACTGAAGACTTTCTACCTACCTTCCTTGCTTATCTCTTGGTTGATTCATTATTCGGCTTTTGATGACATCAGCTGGTGTTCCCAGAATAGAAGCTACCAGTCCAGAACAGAAACTATAAATACAAATAAATGAAATTGCATGATAATATGTATCAGTTTATAAATTTTAATAAAAGGGAATTTAACATTTAGAAAGAATAGAATACTAAATAAATTACTATAATATCTTTCATAATAATGCTCTTTTAGCTTAAAATAAATGCTAAATTCACTTAAGGGTTAGGAAAAAGGAAAAACAAAATAATGTTTTGGACAGCCTGAATCAAGCAGTCAGTAGATGACTTATACAAAAGTCCACTAAAAAGGAAAACAAGACAATTATACATTGAAAACCTACTGGGGATAGGCAGAACAAGAAGATGCAATCCTGCCCTTGAGGCACTTACACTCCACAGGAAAAATGAGTAATATCAGGTGCTGACAAGTACTGTGGAAAAATAAAACGGGGTAGTGTGATAGGGAATCACAGCAGAGAAGAAAGTGTCTATGGGAAGACTGGAGGAAGAGCACTGCAAGCAGCAGAAAGGGCACAGTAAAAGCCTGAGTCAGGAATACTCTTGGTGTGTCAGAGGCGGAAAGAACCACACGGCTTCAGCATCCTGAAGAAGGTCCATCCAGATGAAAGACTAAAGAAGCAGACAGAGCGCAGCCCATGAGGCCATTGAAGGAGTTTGGTTTTACTCCCGGTACACACACACACACACACACAAACACACACACACACACACACACACACTCTCTCTCTCTCTCTCTCTCTCTCTCTCTCTCCCCCCGCATTATGTTCTAAAGCTATAATTAAGTGTAGTTCTCTGTACTTACCACACTATCCAATACCTCCATGCCTTTAATTCTTTCATTTCGAATGCCCTGCTACCCACATAATTGGAAAATTCCCAGTTTTTTCTTCAATCTATGCTCAGGCATAAGGTCTGAGGAGTTTCTGCTTATCCCTCTCTCTATCCAACAAGGCTAATCACTCCTTTTTGATAAAGGTTTCTTGTCAATTGCTCAAAAGAGACAAAATGGATGCCAACTGCATAGTAAAGCAAGATTATGTAAATGTGTGACTGGAAAGTTAAGAAACCACTATAAGTATATGATGTGTACAGACATGAGAGAGATAATACAGGAACATAATCACAATTTCATAAACAGACAACTCATTAGCTACTTAAAAGTTTTCCAAGAGAAAGGCACCTGATGAGAAGAGGGGTGGCCAACCTGATCACAGAAAACAGAGGCCCACGACTCAGAAGTTGGCAGCTGAGTCCACGGTCTGGGATCGTGGAAGCCTAGAAAGTAGCTTGTTTGGCTAATGGAAAGCTAGAAAGGAACATGGTGTAAAATATTAAACAGAGACTGAAGGATGCAACTGCTGATGGCCTCATCCTCTTATCAAATTGTTTTGATGCCATAGTATGATCTGGATAGACATCTTTAAAAATAAATATTAAAAGAGGGCAAGTAATATATTAAAAAGGCCTCAAGTATGGTGATACCTAGAGTCAAAGTAAGGAGATAAGGCAATAACAGGAGATTTATTTCATCAAGTTACTCATAATGGACATGGATACTTTGCTATTGACCTTTATCACTCCTTGCTAGTACTAGCCCAAAATGCAGCCCAGGACACAGTGAAAGTGAAAACAGGTGACGGGGCAAGTCTTCTGTTTTCTCTAGAAGACCAATGGTTTTCTACAAAACTAGTTTAAAATATCCCATCAGAACTGTGTCAGAATCAGCGACACTATATCCTGGCCACAGGCTCTACTGCTCCTGCCCTACTTCAGGACTTCATTTTACTTACACCATTAAAAAAAAAAAAAAAACTGTGCTAAAATACACATAATACACAATTTGCTATTTTCACCATGTTTAAGTGTGTAGTTCAGAGTTTACGTGATTTTTATTGTTTTTCATATAGAACTCCTTTTCCCCAGATGTTGGTGGCTTGGATAAAGCTCTCTGATTATAGAGCTGCAGTCCCCTTCACACCTCCATGAGCATTCATGTTAACTTTCAGATCACACAGCACTATTTACCTCCTTAGATTTGCTTTCACAGTAAGCAACTTTGAGCTGCTCACATACCATACATACTCATGCAATGTACTTAAAAACCTGATCCATTGGGTAAAGTTCAAAAATGAGCCAAATACCAATCATCCCATTTTCTCAAAACCTTAATTAGAGAAGAATAAAGCTAAGTTATTTCAGATTAGGGCTGGAATATATACACCTGGAAATTTCAAGTCTTTCCAAAAAAGATATACCTGGGAGATGGAGTAGTATACATTAAATAGATTTACTCCTGCTGGGAAATTCATGAATCTTAGGTGAGAAGTGTGGGATTTCAGACTATTTGGTTAGAAAAATAAGGTAAAAGAAACAGAGATGATATCACTGTAGGACTTTTGGAAAGACCTAACTTATCTGCTCCCAGCATACACTGGTCCAGACTAGCATCTGGAAGGTAATTCTCACGATGACTCGACTAGGTAGAAACTGGTGAAGAAGGTCTCACAGGCAGAAGGGACAGTATGCACAAAGACAGTGGAGTAAAGAAAAGTACGGGTGACTACAGATACAACACATACGTTTATGGGGATGAAGGTAAAAGTGGAAGGAACCCTAAAATCCTCAGTGCTCTGTGAAGAGGTCAGAGAATGTATGGTGTAGATTGTGAACACACCTGGGTAAGAGTTTGGAATAGGAAGGAAGAGTGAGCAAAGACATATAAAAAGATTTCCCTAGCAACACTAAAGACAACACAGATTTTAAAAGGAAGAATGAAGAATAAACCATAGGAATATTTAGTTAAGGTGAACCTGAATTAGGAATCATTTGTATCTGTACCTATATATCTCCAAATATCATTGGTTTGGCACTATTAATATACTACTTTTGGGGTTGTCCAAATACCAGAAAGGATGCTAGAATTTGGAAACAAGATCGGGAGCTAAATAAAATCACTATAATGTTAAGGATTTTGACATCTACAAAATAACTCATTCTAATGGATATTTGAAATTGTTGCAAAGAGATTAAGGTACATATTACTCCTTCCTGGAATGCTCTTCTTCCTGTCTCAGCCCTTCAAGACACATATCTAATTCTATCCCTTCTAAGTGGTTATTCTCCCTCCTCCGAACTGTACAGTAACTAGTCATTTACTGTACAACGTTTGTACGCTTGTCTTGTTTTCTGTCTTGGTAAACGTCCTGGGAAGGAGTTGGGTTTATGTTCTGTCCTCACAGGCCTTTAACATAGAAACTGCTCAAAATATCTGCTCAACGAGCTGGAGAGCTGATCATTAGGATCTGACCCTGGCAGGGACCCAGCAAGGTGCAAATATTTGGGGGAAGTCTAATCTACAACATTCTTAACTTCGTCTCTGTCTTCTCCATTTTAACTACAACAAACTTTAAGAAAATTGCTTTTTATAAATATACTATCACCTTTCTCTAAGTGTGATATCCCTAGATTCCCAATCAAAAGAGACAAAAAAAGTATATGTCAAATATGGAAGAAAAGGTGATCTGGAGAAAAAAATAAAGTCTAAAACTAAAACAACCACTTACCTAGATAAACTGTGAGTCATGATATTGTCCTCAAGTGTTGTATTTAATACCAAGTAGTGTTTCACTGTATCATATGTGGTTAAATCTGGCAATAGAAAGAAAAAGAAGACAGCTTACTTATTCAACAAAGGAGACCCTAGAAATAATTTGGCCTTTTATCTTTACTAGAGGCCTGATGCACAAAATTCATGCAAGAGTAGGCCTTCCTTTCCCCGCTGCCGGCACCCAGGACCCAGGCTTCCCTTTGGCACCTGAGATTCCCTCACAGCCCCAGTTTCATCAGGAAGATTTTCTGGAAGGACATCTGGTCTAATTAGCACATTATGCTTTTATTATTATAGACTAGAGGCTGGGTGCATGAAAATTCATGCATTTGGGGGGAGAGGTCTCCCATCCCAGCTTGCACACACTCACAATCCGGGACCCCTCGGGTAGGGTACAGCCCCATCTCACAGCACGGCTCTGGTTCCCCAGAGCCTGCGGGCCGGGGGAGGGACCCAGAACCAATCCAATGGCAGCATGGCTCCATTCCCATAGCTCCCTCCCACACACTGGCCAGGACCCCTAGCCTGGTGTTTGGTCATCCATCAGGAAGTTTCAGTCATGACAGACCCTGGCTCTTTAAATGTTAGGACTGTCACAATCTGCTTATTTTTGGAAATCCTTTTCACATGCCATACCTAAAAGTGAAAATGCTCTAGGGAAAATTCTCAATTACGGTGCAACATAAAAGAAGACTATTGCCAATATATGTTATTAAAAAATAATAACATTTTTTTCCTGAGGTGAGTTCTAATAATTATTAAGGCTGTTACACTTCTCAGAATTCAATGAAATTTCCATTACCTCCCATATTCACCAGAGCTGCTCTTTGTACATTGGGTACCCAGCCTGCCCAAAGCCCACGTATTCCTCCTTCAGCTAAGATTTTTGCAAATGCATGATGCACACCACGAAATCTAAGGGAAAATAATAATGAAATATAAAAGCTTCATGCATTCCTTTGTATGGAATGTAACTGGATAAGCTTGCCTATATAGCTATTATGATTTGGAGTAAAATAACATCTTAATCACTCAGAATTGTTAAAAATTAAAGCAATCCACATAAATCTAATTTCCAGATAAACTTAAAAATCCTTTAGAAAAAAAGGCCAACATTTAATTAAACATTTTTAATGGAAATCTTTATAAACTGTGCCAACCTCTTCTCTGATTTTTAACACATTAAAATTATTTTCTTGATATTTTATATAATTGGTGCACATATTAATTATAGGAGGGAACAGTAGTTATCATATATCTGGCTTCATTTTACCACTTTATGGGAGACCTACAAATTTTCTAATTTTGCCAAATAACATTGATCCTCACATAATCTTTTAAAGAATTATTTTTAGGCCAAAAATAAGGACAACCTTATCAAATGAGGTTTAAAATAGAATACTTTGGCTTTATCAAATTTTACTATTCTTATTTTGTTTGTTTTTCTATATACAGGTAAAAGAAATGGTACTGAACCGTGAACCAAATCTGGAAACCTCTGGTATAAAATAAAGATCTGGATTTGATATAGTTAGAAATACCTGGAGTCAAATGCTACCTTTCCCACTTACTAGCTGTGTTGTGTGGCTTTTGCTCAGGACTTACACTTTCTGAGTCGCACTGAAAAGTAAATATGATATTTATTAGGCATGCATAATTACTATGATGCTACATGGGAGGTATGGTCATAAATGGCTAACATAGCTAAAATTTATTGTTCACTTGTTAAACACCAGAGTTTTTTATACACGTATGGTTCATTTCATTTTTGAAAGAGTTTTCAAAAATGTGTATTATTAACTCCAATTTACATCTGAGGAAACTGAAGCTTAGAAGGGTTGGGAAATTGACTAAGGTTACAGAGTTAAAACGTGGCAAAGGTTGGATTTGAATCCCAGGTTATCTGATCCCAACATTCATCTTCTTTACAACAATATTCAATGTTTTTTATTACTACAGCAAACCAAAAAGTTCTGACATTAAAGATGAGAGAGGGGAAAAACTGAGGCAATCAATTCAGATTATTTCTGGATCCCAATAGTTAGTTCTCTCCCTATATCCAACCAAGGTCACATCACTTCTCCCTGCCACTGAGTTGTTAGACCTTGTTACCAGGTGACAAATGGTCCCTGAGGTTCCGGGAACTACTTGGTTAAATCAGAGGGGTTTCCCTTTCTTCTCTGTGGTGCAGGCTCTTTCCCAGCCCAAGCCTGTTTTCCACTGAGTCAGCTCAGGGAGCAGCAGAGCAGAGATCTGTGGTTAGAAGTGAACTCCCAAAGGAGGCTCCAAACCTCCTTCACCTCTGGCTCAGCCACAGACCCCCATGCACTCAGGCAAGCTTCAGTAATACAGTGTAATGCAATAGAAGGTTTTCATATCACGAAGGTGTGGTTTCCACACTTCCTTAAAAGAGGAGGAGCAGATTGGAAGGGAAGCAGGAGCCACTTGCAAAGTCAACTTTGCTACTTCCCTTCTTTCAAGGATAAAGAGAAGGAAGATATGCTTTTGGCACCTATGAGCCAGGCAGTCTCACTGTCAGGCAGACCTGAGATGGCCCCTTGTAAAGACAGAGAAGCAGAGACTAGAAATGTTAATTGACTTCAACAACACCAGGCCATGATGGCTAAATCAGGATTCACAGCAGGACAAATGTTAATGATCAAACTCCTTCCCAGCCCAGGCAGCACACACAGAATGTATCCGGTAGAGAAAATGTGCACCTTTATGAACCTTTATCATGGAAAGAAAAGATCCACCTTAGTTCTCCTCCTTATGGATACAATTTCCAAATTAAAAGAGTCAAAACAAATGTCTTTACTGAAGGCTGAATTACAAACATGCGTGTGTCCACTAAGGTAAATGTTCAAAATATAATATAGGCAAAGGGGAAAGGAAGGTGTGAATTAATTAGGGAACTTACCGCAGTGGTTTTCCTTCAAGTTTCCTTTTTCCTTCCATTTGCATCTGAACCTTCACTAGGTCTGTTGGGTTGGCCAAAAACTGGCCAACCACACCAGCCAACATCCCTCCAATCACTGATTTCCTGATTGTACAAGGAGATAGATTTTTATTTTATTATTTTTAAATATATTTTATTGATATTTTTTTACAGAGAGGAAGAGAGAGATAGAGAGCTAGAAACATCAATGAGAGAGAAACATCGGCCAGCTGCCTCTTGCACACCCCCTACTGGAGATATGCCCGCAACCAGTGTACATGCCCTTGACCGGAATCGAACCCGGGACCTTTCAGTCTGCAGACCGACGCTCTACCACTGAGCCAAACCGGTTTCGGCAGGAGATAGATTTTTAAAGGTGACCATTAATTTCACAAGTTTTGGAGTAAACAGTACCATGCTGGTACTGCCCTTGCATATGACATGTAAGACAAAGTGAGGAACAGACCCAAACAAAGCAAAGGAAAGTGGATGATTTGTTTGCTTACAGAGGCCAAGGTTAAAGGACCACAGAAAGTTGAAATTCAAATATTTTGCCCAGGTTACACGCTGGCAGAGGAGGAATTTGGACCCATCTCTGTCTTATTCTAAAGCCCAGGAATTTTCAGTAGAAAAAGGAATACAGAATGTGCTCTAAAACAATTTTTAATATTAAAATATTAAATATATATATATAATTTTATGTACATATATACATGTGTATACAAAGTGCAGTAAATGATCAATTATTTGGATTTATATTGTTAATATTTATTATTTTAAACCTGTAACTTGAGGTGATTTCAGTAGAATGCATAATTTTATATAAATCTAATGGATAATATTAAAACCTTAGGGGAAATAGGATCCTATTTTCAAAACAAAACTTACCAAAGGGGATAATGCTTATCTTCATTTTTGCGAAACACAACTTCACGGAGATGTTCATATGTGACCATTCGACCGCCAGAGTACACTGTGTAAGAGAGAGCATGAAAGAAGTGCATTCAGCTATATGTTTAATAAAATATGAGGACATCTGACCCGGCCTGGTTGACCTCCCCAGCTGGCTCTTTTCCTCGTGGAGCCTCTGCCTCTGAGGACAGATGCAGGACTTGCTGATGCCACAGGTGGCCTGCCTCTGTCAGCCTCAGGCCTTCTCACAGGCCGGCTGATACTTCTGGCATGGATTCTCCCTTCTCTGCTTTGCTAACTCCTCCTATCTTCAAAACTCAACTCAGAGAACTACTTTTCCAGAAACATTCTCTGACCTTTGCTCCTGTATTCTAGGCTGTCATGGCACCTGCTGCTTCCCCCGTGTCCACACAGAACCACACAGGCACACATCTAAGTCAGCATCTATCATACTGATTAGAGATGGACTTGCTTTTCTTGCTCACCTTTTCATCAGACCGTGAGGTTCTCAAGGCAGGTTTTCATTACCTTACATGCCCTAGTACAGAGCTGGGTAAACAGCGGGCATTTTCATTCAATAAACATGTACACCTTTATTAGATAATTTATTATAGTACAGTCATTTTTCAGTGGTGTCAAATATGTGAAATTAAGCTTAATTGTAAAACCATAGATGGTGGTCAACAAATACACATGAAAAGACGTGAAATTCAAAACAACAATGGGAAGCAAAGGAGAAAATATTTTTTTAAAGGATGAAAAATAAAAATCATTAAAATCAGTACATGATACTCATATAGAGAATTTTTCTTGGTGTTTCTGGAAGTTTGATGAACTATTTCAAGATATTAAAAATACATATACAAAGTACCAAAACACATTTGCACATTTCTGGATAGTTCTCGATGAATACACTCTAACATACTCATCTGAAAAACTGAAACTTTTAAAATAGTAAGATGGAAGTCACTGCTTCCATGATGGTAGTTCTCTGACCAAGGGTCCCTTCGATAGTTGAGGAAACATAATGAATGTAGAGGAGTAAAATGCCACACCTGTCCTACCACCTTTTCTTTTTTCAATTCTCAATTGATGATATTTTTTCCATTGACTTTTTTTATTTATAGAGAGAGTAAAAGGGAAGGGGTGGAGAGGAGAGAGAGAGAGAGAGAAAGAGAGAGAGAGAGAGAGAGAAACACATCCATGTGCTCTCAAATTGACTGACTGCCTCCCACATGTGCCCCAACCAGGGCCAGGGATCGAACCTACAACTGGGGTACATGCCCTTGGCCAGGGGGACCCTTCAGTACTCGGGCTGATGCTTCAAACCACTGCTCAGGACTGCCCTACTACCATTTGAAGCCATGTTTATGTTCCCCTGTCCACAAACTGAAAACTCAACACCTCCTGTCTTTGTGAGTGCCACTCATAAAGCAGAGCAGAAAAGTGCTCTCATTGGCTACAGTGTACTTAATGGAAATTTTCCTTTAAGAGTGACCAAAGGCCCACATAGCTAGCTAATTAGGTAGTCTGGGAAACTGAGGCAACCAAAAGCACCTTTTTAACATGTACTCTATTGCCAGAGTTGCACAGTCATTCTTGCTTGCTGTCTTTTCAGAGTAGCTTGGTTTCTAATGTATTGGTGAAATGTGGAATTGTGGTCAAATATATTGAATTTTTAAGAACATAAACATTTTTAATTTTGTGTTTAATGTTTCTAAAATAGACAAATACATAAATTATGCTTTTTTTCTTAAACTTGAAAAGAATTTTATCAGAAAAATTTTGAAACATACAGAGGAGTAGAGAAAATTATATATAACTCCCTCAGTAATTATAATTCAGATTTACAAAGTGCTAACATTTTTGCCTTATTTGCTTCATGTTGTGTTTTTTCTTAATTAATTTAAAGTATATTACCTTTATTATGACAGCTCATCCCTAAATAATTCTATATGTATTTCTAAAAATTTAGTGCAATAATTCCTTAATAACAATTGGTAGTTAATTTCCTTCTTCTTAAGAGACTATATATTCATTTATCACATTAGTGGAAAAAACCTAACTGGTTTTTGGATAGAGCCAAACAGAAAAGCAGAGGAGACAAACACAGAAATCAAAACAAACTTACCAGCCAGAATCAAGATAAATACCTACGTGTCTGTAAATGGCAGGTGTCACTCCTTGCCAAAGCTTTAGAAAGCCTTCTTCCTGGACGATCCCGAGGGCTGTGCGCACCATGCCCCGATAAGGGGTAGGTTCTCTAGGGTTGTCTCCCAGCCGAGCAAGGGCAGCTTCTCCTTGCATTTGGAGCCGAGTTTTTGTGAGATCGAGGGGAAAGGTTGCTAATACAAATAAAACAAAATGAGGGGAAACCCACAATAATCAGAGAAACAAACAACAACTCTAAAATCACAGGACTAATACTTTTGTCACACAATCAGTGATTCTCATATTTTATAGAACGTCAGAATCAGCTATGGGAATCTGTTGATTCATATGCACTCCCAAATTTACAAACCACTATTCCAGAGCACGTTCCCAGTCACCAGGAGGAAAAGTGACAAGCCTTGGGTTCTTTTTGTTCAGAAATTTCAATCTAAAATCTATTTTTTTTATTCAGAAGTTTTGCTTGCCGATGGTTATAATTTCAGGTAACCATAGTCTGTAATTTCAGGTCTCTTGACTGTAATTGTGATTAAGATCTAATGTGACTACTTTTAGAATACTTTACTACTTATCCTAGCTTCTGAATGCCAGATGGAGCTGAATTCTATAATCGCATAGATGATGTTCACAGGCAGATGAATCACTAACTTGTTTGAGACACAGAAGATGCAATGAGGAGCTTATAATATCATCTTTTATATCCAAGGATGGCATACTCATTGGCCTTGTATTAAAGCACATTTGGTTTTTCCAGCACTGACAATTTTTATGCATGGCCTCCTTACAAGTACCAACTGCCCTTGAAAATTATTTTTCTAATAATTACATTTTGAATTAGAGATAGTCCTTTTACCTTGAAACAGAGTGGCACTAACTAGCCCAGAGTAGGAATATCAAGCTAATAATTTTATATACACAATGTCTCAAATAACTGAGATGACAGGTTCAGTTAAGTTCATGAACATTGCTAACATTACATAAGTGTTTCAATGACTCCCACTTGATACAAAAACATAGCTATGTCTTTCCAAAAGAAAACAGAGTGGAAGAGGATATTAAATCTTACCACTGGTCTTTGGAAAAATTTATATCTTGCCAATAGTTTCCCTAAAACAGACATAATTAACATATAGAGGATTCAATCAATACTTTATTGAAATATCAAAAGTCTTAAGACCTAGGAGCCTCTATATGAGCATAGATTATGAATCTCAAAACAAATTTGTTTTTCTTGCTAGTTACTTAAATCATGCTCCAGGTTGTGATCCTAAATAGTTTTGCACTCAAAACCATCTCATGTTTTGATTCTCCCTGCCTCCCATCCCAGCCTCCTCACAACTCCCCATGAATTTTTAACAGAGGAAATAAAAGCCTTTGATCGGAAGGGAAACATCAGTTTAAACAAATTTCAAAACAACAACAAAACAAACAAAAGGAAAAACAAAATAAAAAAACCCCACCTGGAAATATATCTAATCATTCAGCAACCTGCTTTTAAATTAAAAAGAAAAAGTTGATCAATTATATTTCAGTAAAAACAATGAATGAAGGTAATTCTCCATGAGTTTGGGGTGGACAGAGGAAAAGGGAGAAGGTTCAAAGGGCAAGAGTGGAGGAGCACAAAGGGCGAAACAACACATAACCTGGGCTGGAAATGATTACATTTTGAATGAGAGATAGACCTTTTACCTTGAAACAGAGTAGCACTAACTAGCCCAGAGTAGGGCTAGTTAACAAAATAAACTCACTTTAGAACAAGACAAATGTTTACAAGTGATAACACATCAGGACGGCTACTTTATGTTTGTTTTACATGGGCAACAAAATGAAAGGGTAATCTTAAAATTCACAGGGAACGGTAGGCACTACTCACGAAAACCCTTGGAACAAACACCACCCGCTCACGTGAGGGCATCCTCAGTCTGTTCCAGGTGGCCTTCCATTTTCCCTGACTTGCTTACAGAGAGGTACCTGCTTATCTCTATGCTCTTCTGATAGGTAACAATACCTTCATTATAATAATGCAGGTCTCCCCACCAGCCTGTAAGGTCAGAATTGGGCCTTTTAAACTATATCTCCACAGTCTCTAGCATTGCAGTAATTGTAATAATAACCCGATTATTGGGGGTCCTGCCTTGGATTTAGTATTTATATATTTTTGACCTCTCAGAATCCTGCAAGGTAAACACAGTATAGAGGAGTTAAGCTCCAAGTGGCCAACTGGCAGGTGCTGAGTACATGCTCAATTAAGTGTGACTGGTTAATAGCTTAAGTCCCACAAGTTGGTTCCACAATTTGGACCAAAAAGACAATGATGGAGTGAGGCTGTGTAAGAATATAAATCAGAGGGACATATGTATAATTGCAACAGTAAAGGTAAGTTTTTAAACAAACAAACAAAAAAATGAATAGACATCAAAGACATGATTTCAATAAGGATGAAAAGTGGATTTTGTTTTTCAAAAGGTCACCCTCACTAAAGGGAAAATGACTCCTTAAGAGGAATGACAACCCGTGAAGCTCCTAAAAGTACACGTTTGGGTGCAATTGCACGCCTCTGAGGGAGACGAAATTAGGAAAGCAAAGACCTCAGCGACCCCCACTCCCTCCTCCACACAAAGATGGCCTTGCCCGCACCCTGCCACCACTGCTGGACACGTGGGGAAGGACAGGGCGCACCCTCGCGGACTGCACACCCCCGGGAACGAAGCCACCTATCTGCTGGCCCGGCCGGTCCAGCCTCCCCTCCCCCGCCCCCCCGCTGCCACCCCCCCTTTCCAGGGTGGCGCCACAACGACCGGCGGGAGAGGCCCAGGAGCGGGCGTCCGGGTACCTAGCTCGGCCACGGTGGCCGCGCAGCCGGACAGTACGAAGTTGCTGGCTCGGGGCCATCTCTGGACGAGCGGCAAAAGCCTCTCCTCATCCTCTGGGGCCGACATTCAGCAGCAGGACAGGACGACAATGCACCCCCCTCTGGCCGGCGCGGGTGCCACCTTGCCGGGGCGGCCTCTCCTCAACCGACGAAGGGCGTGGCGGCGTCCACAACCCTCTCCCGGCTGCGCCCGGCGAACCCGCAACCTTCCCAACAGCCCAGGACGGAGTGGTCCAGGGGACACAGAACAGATAAACAACGCGGGGCCGCAGAGGCTTCTGGGAAATGTAGTCCTCCGCACTCGGCGCCTCTCGGGCCGCAGTCTCTGATTGGCCGCATTCTCTCGCTCGCAGAGCCGCCGCCGGTATCCATGGCGACAACGGGTGTTTTTTTTTTTTTTCCCCTCCACTCTCTGCCACTCGGAACCCGCCCTCCGACCTCTGTCCAGCCTCAGCACCACGAAACCGGTTGGCCAAGACCTGAAAGAGAAGTGGGAGGAAACGATGATGCAAAAGTCATCTAAAACCTGGGGCGGGGAAAGGCGACTACACTTGGAAAAGCGAATAAAGGTGCCAAAGTTGCAGCAGGAAACATTGCGAGGTCCAGTCTGGCGGATGCTCCCGATCCCCAGGGGGACGGAACTAGCGCCAAGGAAGCAGGACTTTTCCTTCTCTGCTTCTGGAAGGTGCCAGACAAAAACATGGAACTAATTTTTTTCCCGTCAATAATTATAATCCTAGGTTGCGTTGCTCTTCTGTTATTCCTTCAGTGGAAGAACTTGAGTGGACCCCCGTGCATCCGGGGCTGGATTCCTTGGTTTGGAGCTGCCTTTGAGTTTGGGAAAGCCCCTCTAGAATTTATAGAGAAAGCAAGAGTCAAGGTAAGAGGCCTTAGCAGGTGGGGTTACGGGGGAAGGTAATGCTTACTTTTTTATTTTATTTTTTATTTCATTGGATCTCAAATTCAATATTAGAACTCGGGGAACATACGTGTTGCCCTCAATTAAGCAATCTAGTCATTTATGAATTCCTCAAGGAACAGCTATGTCTTATGCATAATTTTAAAAAAACTAAATGGATTTTTATCAGTTATGAAGTACAATGCAGCTTGCAACTGACTGCCTTTTGGGAAGCAGACATTATGAGTGCTAATAACTTCATCATAAAAAAATCCTTTGTATACACATTAAGTAAATGCTGCAGTAATCGGGGAAGACAAGTATAATTTCAATTTATGAAAACGCATAGTAAATTAGTATCCAAATAGGAGTCAACACCAGTTTGTTGTAAAAAAACAAAAATGCTTACAAACTTGGTCTTTACAAATTTTGCTGGCCCTGTATTTTCCACTGGTCTTATTACTTAATGATGATGAAATCCATTTTCACTGGGCATTAAGAAAATTAGTAATAGTTGTTGTCCTAGATGTTTTTGTACTTTTTAAAATATAGTATATCTTGCAAAAAGAATATTGCCAACTTTTTTTATTTCAACCAGTGCTTCACTGAATATTCTGAGATATATTATATATAATATATTATATATATATTATATAATATATATATTATATAATATATATTATATAATAATATATATATATTAGAGGCCCAGTGCAAGAAATTCAGGAGGGTGGGGTGTCGCTCAGCTCAGCCTGCACCCTCTCTAATCTTGTCCCATTTAGGGCAGTGGGACATCCCTTTCACATTCCAGGACTGTTGGCTCCCAACTGCTTGTCTGCCTGCCTTCCTGATTGCCCCTAACCACTTCTGCCAGCCAGCCTGATCATCCCCTAAACACTGCCCTGCCAGCCTGATTGATGTCTAACTGCCCCTCTGCCAGCCTGTTTGCCCCAACTTCCCTCCTCTGCCAGCCTGGTCACCCCTAACTGCCCTCCCCTGCTGGCCATCTTGTGGTGGCTATCTTGTGTCCACATGGGGGCAGGATCTTTGACCACATGGGGGCAGCTATCTTGATCTTATGTGTTGGAGTGAAGGTCAATCTGCATATTACTCTTTCATTTGATAGGATAGAGGCCTGGTGCATGGGTGGGGGCCAGCTAGTTTGCCCTGAAGGATGTCCCAGATCAGGGTGGGGGCTCCCTTGAGGCATCGGGCAGCCTGGGCCAGGGACCTATGGTGTTTGCAGGTTGGCCATGCCCTCCCAGCAACCCAAGCAGAGGCCCTGGTATCCGGAATATATTTATCTTCTACAATTGAAACTTTGTAGCCTGTAGTGAAGCCAAGCCTTCTGCTTGCTCCATGGGGGCAGCTATTTCTGTTGGGGTTTATTCACCTTCTATAATTGAAACTTTGTAGCCTTGAGTGGAGGCCTGGCTGGCCAGGGTGTGTGGAAAGCTTGGCTTCCTCCATTGCCAGGGAAACCCAAGCCTCCCTCCTGCTCTATGTGGTGGCAGCCATCATGTTGGGGTTAATTTTGCATAGTCTGGCTGGTGGGTGTGGCTTGTGGGTGTAGTGGAGTGATGGTTAATTTGCATATCACTTTTTTATTAGGTAGGATATATATATATATAGTGTATGTGTTGCTTTTTGCACTTAGCTGAATGTTTCCTTAGAATAAATTCCTAAAAATGGAAGTGCCCAAAGAACATAACATTTACATTACTTATGTTACTGTTTTACCCTTGCAAAAGGACTTAACAGTATGCACATTTTTTTTTCTTTTGAGTGTAGGTAGGGGATTGCCTAGCTCCTCATATCCTGGCCCACACAAGGAACCATAATTCTTGCTAGTCTAATAGAAGCAAAACAATATATTTTTAAAAATATATCCTTTATTGATTTTTTTACAGAGAGGAAGGGAGCGGGATAGCGAATTAGAAATATTGATGAGAGATAAACATAGATCAGCTGCCTCCTGCACGCCCCCCACTGGGGATGTGCCCACAACCAAGGTACATGCCCTTGACTGGAATCAAACCAAGGACCCTTCAGTCCGCAAGCCGATGCTCTATCCACTGAGCCAAACTGGTTAGAACCAAAACAGTATCTTTAAAAGAAATTTTCCTTTATCTCCTACTAGAGTCCCAGTGCATGAAGTTTGTGCACAGATAGGGTCCCTAGGCCTTGCTGGTGATCAGGGTCGATTGCCAGTCAGGGCAGGGCCTCTCTCCCTTCATTCTCCACCACCCCCTGGAGGTCAGTGCATATCATAGTGAGAGATCGAACTTTGAGTCTTCCAGTCGAACTGCCCTGGGGACATTCTACATATTAGCCTTTTATATATTTACTAGAGGCCTGGTGCACAAAATTCGTGCATGGGGGCGGGTGCGTGTCCCTTAGCCCAGCCTGCACTATCTCCAATCTGGGACCCCTCAAGGGATGTCCAACTGACCTCTCACAATCCAAGACTGCTGGCTCCCAACTGCTCACCTGCCTGCCTTCCTGATTGCCCCTAACCACGTCTGCCTGCCAGCATGATCACCTCCTAACCACTCCCATGCCAGCCTGATTGATGTCTAACTGCTCCCCTGCCAGCCTGTTTGCTCCAACTTCCCTCCTCTGCCAGCCTGGTCACCCCTAAATGCCTTCCCCTAAAGTTTGATCACCCCCAACTGCCCTCCCTTGCAGGCCTGGTGCCTCCCAACTGCCCTCTACTGCTGGCCATCTTGTGGTGGCCATCTTGTGTTCACATAGGGGCAGGATCTTTGACCACATGGGGGCAGCCATATTGTATGTTGGAGTGATGGTCAATCTGCATATTACTCTTTTATTAGGATAGAGGCCTGGTGCACGAGTGGGGGCCAGCTGATTTGCCATGAAGGGTGTCCCGGATCAAGGTGGGGTTTCCATGGGGTAGCCTGGTGAAGGGTCCTATGGTGGTTTTCAGGCCAGCCATGCCCCCTGGTGACTCAAGCAGAGGCCCTGTTATCTGGAATTTATTTACCTTCTACAATAGAAACTTTGTAGCCTGGAGCATAGCCAAGCCTCCTGCTCCCTCCTTGGCCGGCAGCCATTTCTATTGGGACTTATGTGCCTTCTATAATTGAAACTTTGTAGCCTTAAGCAGAGGCCTGTGCCAGCCAGGATGGGCAGAAAGCTTTGCTTCCTCCACTGCCGGGGGCAACTCTAGCCTGCTTTCTCCAGCTCCGTGGCTGCCGCCATTTCTGTTTGGATTTGTTTACCTTCTATAATTGAAACTTTGTAGCTTTGAGTGAAGGCCTAAGCTGGCAAGAGGGCTTGCCTGTGATTGTTAATTATTTTCTTGTGAATTTTATATTTTTGAGGCTAATCTATATAATAAAAGCCTAATATGCTAATTGTCTAGTTGACTAATAAGCCATTCAACTAATCAAAGCATAATATGCTAATGATATGCTAAGGCCACTCAACCACTCCCTATGATGTGCATTGACCACTAGGGATCAGAACAGTCAATCAGTCGACCAGTTCCTATGTCATGTACTGACCACCAGGGGGAAGACACTTGGACCAATAGTTTGGACCCATAGTTTAGCTTGCTGCTGAGGTCTGGCCTATTGGGACTGAGCATGCAGGGTTGGACATGCCCTGGAGCAATCCTGCAGCCCTTCCCCAGCTGGCCAACTTCCCACATCCCTTCCTGGCCCTGATGGTGCAACAGTAGGGTCACTGGGTCTGGCCTGTGCCTATTTGCAATCTGGGACATCTTGGGGGATAACAGAGAGCTGGTTTTGGCCTGTCCTGCAGGCCAGGCTGAGAGGCCCCACTGGTGTATGAATTCGTGCTCTGGGCCTCTAGTATAGATAAAATTGTTTCCACTTTTTTGCTTTCTAATTGTATCCTGCTAGCACATTAAAAAAATGCACGGTTTGGGTTTTTTTTTTAAATCTTTTGTTTGTTTGTTTGTTTTTGTATATTAACTTTGTACCCTTGACCTTGCTAAATTCACTTATTAGTTCCAGTAGGTTTTTTTGTAAAATTCTTAGGAGGTTTTATACATAAACAATATGTCCTGCAAAGAGATACATTTATTTTCTCCCCCTGCCATGATGTTCATGTCTTTATTTCTTTTTCTTGCATTATTACAATCAGTAGGGTGCTCTAATATATTGTGGAATAAAAGTGATGAGAGTAGACAAGCTTGTCTTTTCCCTAATTTTAGGTTAAATGTTCAACAATTTACCACTAAATATAATGTTAACTATCAATTTTCCCAAGGTGCCTATTTCATTTCAGTTCTGACCATCAGCCCATACCCAGAATTCACTAAGGAAATAAATAGTGAACTATTGTTTTTTCACTTCTGTACAATTCTCTCCTCTGGGAAGTTTTAGCCCATTTAGTTTTTATTGTATCCCCAGTTCTCTGATGCTTTTAAAAATATGATCTTTGGAATTTATTCTTTTTTAAATTAGCAGTAAAAACCTTGGCTCACCTGGTTTTACCACATCCTACACAGAAATAAAACCTGCAAAGTATTCCCTGAAACATAGTTCACTTAAGCAGTCACTGAATGATGGACATGTTTCCCCCCCCCCTCTTATTTTGCTATTATAAAAAATGTAGCAATAAATGGCATTTCTGTGTGTACGGCATATCTATAAATTGTCAGATTGAAAGTGTAAATATAGAGTGAAGGAGGAAAACTTTTGAGTGTTTTGAACAGAGGAGTAATATGATCTGATTTAAATTTTAAAGGGTCACTTTGGCAGCTCTGTTAAAAACAGGCACCTAAGGATAAAAGAAGGAAAACAATTTGAAGGTTATTACAGTAACTTAAGCTTAAGGTCATGGTGGTTTTGGCCATGGGTATAACAGTAGCAGTTTCAGAAACAGCTGGGATTAAATTTGTTTTTATTATAAAATTTAATTTCAGGCATATGTATGAAGCTCTCATAATATGGGACCTCTTGAAAAGACCAAAGCAGGCGGCTTTTATATTTTCTAGAAAAAGAAACCAAAAATTTGTGAGGAAATGACATGAAAAAGAAATGAATTAATTAGTAAGGAATCTAATTAGGAAAGAATCTTAAGAAAGAATCTAAGCAGTTTGTTTACATAGCCCTCACAGTCCTGAATTCCATATTTCCTGAGATAAAGATATTTATCTCTCTACCTCTTGGTGCAGGAAAGGCACTTTTCCCATGAAGTATTTATTTTCTGCTTTTAGAGACAAAAAGAAAGGTCATAGTGTCCCTTTGTGCATGTGCTATTTCTTAAGTAACTTTAATTAAAAATAACCAATATGCAAAAGGTGCATATTTTGGGGTAGCCTGCATTGAGCCCCATCACCTTGTACTGACATCATTTCATATACATACAAATATAACTGAAGGATAAATTGGAAAATTATTGCTAAGTCAAAGGTATATATTTTTAAAATAATTTTTATAGATTCTGTCAAATTGCCTTCTACACAGATTTTTCTAATTTATACTCCCATCATGAAATTATCTAAGGGGCTTTTTTTTCTGCACATCTATATCAAGAAAGTGAATTATAAACTGTGAGTTTATACCATTCCGATAGTTTTTTAAAAATCTTTAATTTTTCTTATTCTACTGAATGAGGTAATCACCTATCATTTCTTTAAAAGCCATCTATATTTTTAGCTTTGAACTATCCATTCATGACCATTGCCAATTTTCTATTTATTACCTTTATTAATTTCTAAAATTTCCTTGTATATTAAAGAGATTTTCCCTTAAAAAAAAAAGAAAAAGAGAAACAGCTGGGTACATTTTGAAGGTGGAAGCAACAAGACTTACTGGTTATTGAGTGTGGTATGTAAGAGAATGAAAAGGGCAAAGGTGACCCCAAGGAGTTTACCTTGAGAAATTATATAGTAGATTACCATCAAATGAAATGGACAAGATTGCAAGAACTCATTGGAAGGAAAGTTCAGCTTTTGATCCGTAGAAGTTTGGGATTTTGACATCCAAGTGGAGATGTTGAGATAAGCAGTTGGATAAATGAATTTGGAGTTCGGGAAAGAGGTCCAATGATGCATATAGGTTTAATCTCCTCGGCCTGCCGCCTATGGCTGTCATTCCTTTGCAATTGTTTTCACCTTTATTTCTATTTTCCATTTTGCATTTATCACATTTCTATACTTTCTTTTCCTTAGGCCTTTTTTTGTGTGGGGTGTATAGCCTCACTTGTACTCAATGTAATTGTTTTCTTTTATTCAGAAATGTCTTTATTGTGTCTTTCTTTCCTGACTTCCTTTATTTCCTAACTTTTCTCTTTTGTCTGGCTATTTTTTCCCCATGGCTTCTTATATTTCTGCTTCATTTTCTTTGCAACTGCAATTATTATGTTGATTTTTACAAATCACAACAATACATTTGTATTTCAATTCTCATGTACTCGTTAGCAAAATACGTTAGTGGGTTTCTTTATCAGATTATTCTTTCTTAGAGTGCTAAATTTTTCCCTTTTGTTTAACTATATTTTAAAGAGTTGAGTTGTCTTTGACTAGCTGTCAACAAGAGGTTTTGGTTAGAAGTAGTTGCTTTCCAAGTTTCCCAGCTTAAGTTTTCTATCCTCTTGCTACAGTGAAAACACAGTGCCTCCTTGCAAGCATAACCTATGGCTCCTGCCTTTCAGGACCTGCCCTTCCACACTTGTCACTTCCTTCCTCTGTTGCTACTAAGGCCTCTTCACGTTTAGAAGTCGCTGCTTCTGGAACCCTCTGAATAGCTTGTGTGTGATCATTTGCTAGTTCCCTCAGTATCCATGGCCTGCTTATTGTAGCCCATCGCAGAGTGGTTCCAGCTCTGAGTTTTGCCTTCTCCTATTCCTGAGTGTTTATTTCTGAGCTTTTCAGTATTGAACTCTGAAGTATCGGACACTCCTCATTTCTCCCTCCTATACTGTTAGAGCTTCCACTGCCCATTCTGCTGGTTTTGGGTGTGGTGGCTTTTGTAGCTTATATATTTTCTTTCTTTTTTTATAACATATTTTATTGATTTTTCACAGAGAGGAAGAGAGAGGGAGAGAGAGTTAGAAACATCTATGAGAGAGAACCATAGATCAGCTGCCTCTTGCACACCCCCTACTGGGGATGTGCCCGCAACCAAGACACATGCCCTTGACTGGAATCGAACCTGGGACCTTCGAGTCCGCAGGCTCTATCCACTGAGCCAAACCGGTCTAGGCTATAGGTTTTCTTCTTATCATTTAGCTGAGTCTGTTGCTTGTGCATATGTTTGTTTCATTCTCTTTTGTGCTTTGTGTAGTTTCCAGGAAAGATGTGGAAAAATTCAGAAAGAAGTTGCCACAATGTTGGTATCAAAATTAGAAGTCCATCTTCTTCTTTTAAATACAGTGGTGTTTTGTTTTGTTTTGTCTTCAGTATAGATTTATATTATAAAGGCATAAAAATGTCTAGTTTCATAACCCCACGAATAGCTTTGGCACCACTATTTTCTTTATATTACTGTTTATGCTCCTTCCACAATACATACTCCTGGTTGGGTTGAGGTAGTGAGAGTGTATTTTTTTTAACCCATTATGCTTTTCTATTCTCCTTTAGTCCTGTTTTATTTTCTTCAAAGTAACTTTTTCAAAAAATAATTTTTAATTTCGTATTTCATCCTCCTATTATGTCTAGGTTACATTTTACATAGGTGAATTAAAAATAATTTTAGATGCCCTGGAGCATTCATCTTCTCTGTGGCAGGGGAATGCATGAGAGGAAATGGGAAGCTAGCTCAAAAGTAAATATTAACATATTTGTTAATGTTAACATATTTGTTAAAGAGAAATATTTAGCATGAAAGTCCACAGTTAAGAGGATGAAAATCAATCGATAGGCAGAAAGAAAATATTTGCAAGCCACATATCTAACAAAGAATTAGTTATATATATAAAGAACCCTCAACATCCCAGATTAAAGAAAAAAACACAACCATCTAATTTAAAAATGGGCAAATGTCAAGAACAGGCAATTTACTGAAGAGGACGACATACAGATGGCAAATGAGCACATAGAAAAATATTCAACATCATTAGCAATTAGGGATGTGTAAATTAAAACCACAATGGAATATCACAAGACACCTATCAGAATGGCTAAATGAAAAATAAGGACAGCATCCAAATGCTAATGAGGATACAGAAAAGCTGGGTCATTCATACATTGCTGGTAGAAATACAAAATGTAAGATGGTAAAATTGCTGATGGAAATGCTGGTTCATATTCTGGGAACTTATCCTAGAGAAATGAAAACTTGTATTCACACAAAACCTGTACGTGAATGTTCATAGCTACTTTGTTTGTAATGGTCTGAAAATGAAAAGAACACAAACACCCTTCAACAATGTTTAAACTGTGGTACATTCATATCATGGAATTCTACTCAAAATATAGAGGAATGAACTATTGATACACCAATGTGGATGGATCTCAATTGAATTATGCCATGTGGGGGGAAAAAGCCAATTCCAAAGTTCCCTATACTATATGATTCTATTTCTATAATATTGCTAAAATTCATTACTCTATGAGAGCAGATTAGTAGCTACCAAGGGCTAATGAGGAATCGGGGATGGGAGGGAAGTAGGTGTGACTATAAAAGGGACATATTTTCTTGATTTTATCAATGTCAGTAGCTTGGTTATGATACTGTACTATCACTTTGAGAGGTGTTAACACTAGGAGAAGCAGAGTGATGGGTACATGGGATCTCTGTTATTTCTCACACCTGCATGTTAGTCTACATTATCTCAAACTAAAAAGTTTAATAAAAAAATACAAGCATCACATCTACACACACTGCATGCGGTTGCCCTTACTTTGTAATACTCAGAGTGTTGACATTGCACAAAAACGAGAATGGAAGGAAGGCAAATAAGATAGAAAAATCTCATTGTCAACAGAATTTATAATATTTAACATGACCATTTGCACTGTGCAGTCATTTTGCAATAAGTTACTGTAAATATTACTTGTCAGCAGTTATCTCAGCTATTCGGTGTGTTTGAATTTGGCTGTTCTAGCCTGTGGCCTGGTGCCAATAGATGTTACAAAAGGACACATTTCTAATGGAAATGTAAGGATTCTCTTTTGGACAAAACTTAACAAACAATGAAAATTACTCATCTTCTAAGTATTGACTAGCAAACAATTGTAGAGAGGGAATTTTGGAAAGGAGTGTAGATGCCAGTGTTGTAGGCAGTTAGACAGCCATGAGCAGAGCAAGGAGGGTGGGCCAGGTTATAGGTCAACAGGGTGCTTAGCAATAGGCAAACCTGAGAAAACAGGACCTTGCCCCCAGCGTAACCTTTCCTCCCCAGCTTATTACTGGTCATGTGGTAAGACCCCTCTGACTTTTCATATCTCTGGTCATGTGGTTGGGGCCCTCCTCTGATCTTTCCCGCCCTAGCATGTTGCTAAGTCATGTGAGTCAGACCCTTTAGAGGGGGAATAGCCCTTTACGCATTGAGGACAATGAGGTTCTGACCCAAATCAGTTACATCTAGGCTTCAGTTGTGTTTTAGCTCTGGGCCCAGAAAAGCCCCCAAGCAGGACAAGGGACCCTAAGGCTGACCTCAGGACCAGATGCACTGACTAATTACCCTGCATTGGCACCAGCCAATCTGCAGAAACCACAATTGGACACAATGGTAGAAAGTGGATGATTGTTCTATTGGGATCCTCCCCCTGAGACCTCCAGATAAATACCCTCTAGACCAGGGTCCAATGGGGCTCTCTCTATGGAGCATGCCCATGCCTTTCCCCGCCCCATTCCCTCAGGCACATTTTACTGAACCCAGTTCTTCTATGGCTCACTTCTTCTACCTCTGTGACTTTGTAAATAAACTCTCTTATAGTCTGTCATGGCTCTGAATTCTTTCTTTGTTAGAACTCCAGGTTGCTGAGCCCAAGGTCCAGTCTGACTCCACCAGTCTAACTCCTGTTGCCATTCTCGCTGCTAACATATGGGTCACTAATGAATCTTCAGTGTTTGGTGGCTCCATGATTATTAAGCCCTCAGTTGCCTGATAGTGTTTAACAGTGTATCACATGTCTTTTCATGGCATGTCTAGAAATGACTGTAATATTGAAGTAATAAGGAGCGTAAGTGGTATTCAGAGATAAAAGTAAGGGTGGTTGTGTATGTTGGATGAAGTATGGTAAAGTCACAGGGGAAAGGAAAATAATGATATATTTTCCCCCCTAATAAAGTCATGGATTTTTTGGAATCAAACCTCTCACTAGAGTATGTTTGTGGGCTATTTGGAATGATCTCATAGCAAGGGCAAAACTGATGATGTAGGAGAGAGAAGGAATAAATGTAGGACAAAAAGAAGGTAAGCGAGCCTAGAAGGAGTGTTGGCATTTCACCTTCCACCTGTTCACCAGAGGGAAGTATGGAGGGTGAGGGCAAATGTGTAAACTTTGCAGGATTTGGTGGTAAGAAAAAGAGTGCTCTTACTTGATTGCTTCTGTATTCCCAGTGACATACAAAGCAGGAACACTACCTCACAGTGAAGAAGATTGCTCAAGTTGTACAGGTTAAACAGTCATTTGGAAAGTGAGAAAGTGAACACATTAGAGAACTTTTTAGGACTCTAAGACATTATTGAATGACCATGAATTTATAGTAAAAGAAGTCAACAATTTTGTATATTTTTCTTGAACAAAGTTGAACTACAGGTTACTGAAACTTGAAAACAATGTTCAAATATTACAGTATTTAGTAAAACTTCTAGTAATTACTTCTAATTATTATTTCGCACTCCAAGAAAGGAAGATGCAACTAAGTAATGGTCAGAAGGGAGGCTAAGTATTAGAGTTGGCCAAATCAGCCAAAATTTAAAATTAATTACCATATGTAATGATTATAATTTTTTTCTTGACTATAACTTCAGCATTTGGGTTCTTGAGACAGAGTGTGTCTTAAACCTAACCCATAGCCCAGTAACTATGTTATCAGTAATGCTTATTAATATGATCTGTATTTATGTGTGTTTTTCAGTATGGACCAATATTTACAGTCTTTGCTGTCGGAACTCGAATGACCTTTGTTACTGAAGAAGAGGGCATTGATGTGTTTCTAAAATCCAAAGAAGTAAACTTTGAACTTGCAGTGCAAGATCCTGTCTATCGTACAGGTAAAGAATATTCTGTTCATTTGAAATATAACATTGGAATCCACTAGAGTTTTAGGTAACAGTTACATCCTTACTCCTATATCAAGAATGATGAAGCTCCATTATTTTATTGTTTAGAGTAGGGGTAGAAGGAGAAAAGAGCATATAATGAGTTTGGTCATTGAAAACAAAGTATTGGCAGCCTATATTGAGATCAGTTAGATCTCAATTAGACACATGAAAGAGATGAGGTTATCTCACTGATGTTTTCTTTGGAAAATATTTGGAATCTGTATCCTGTTACAGCTCCCATGATGTGGCTAACTGTTCTGCTACTCTGCATACAGTGTTCTTCAGGCTGTAGCTCTTGGCTTGATCACATCTTACTGCTCTGCTCCCTGAAAGTAGAGTTCCACTGCTTACTAAGCCCTTTGCTAATGGCATTTCCTGACATAATCCATAGGGCTACTAAGGTAAGTGGTGCCCTTTCTCCAAGTCTCTGTCCACAGTGACCTTTGGATTGTACTGGTTACCGTGTTCGCAGGATCACGGTTTCCTCTGTTTCTTCCCAGGTCACACATGTGCATGCTGAACCCATTTGTCCTTCCAGGAATGCAGGCCTGGTTCATTTAGCACCTGATTCATTTTGCACTGTTGTTTTCTGTGGTGGCTTCTACTGAGACAGAGTGTGTCTCTTTTTTCTCTTTGCTGCTTTCTTAGATTCCTTTTCATGTAGCTTCTCATGCATTTTTTTTTTTACTATTAAGACAAAAAAGTTGATTTTAAAAGCTCTCAATGACCAGTAGAATGATTATTTTTTCACCTTGCTTTTATGAAAATTACATGTTGTTTAAATTTTATGAGTATTTAGTATACTTCTTGATATTTTGAGTATAGAATTTAAGATCAAAGAATATAAATATTTTAACATTTCTTGATCTATAAAGCTGCATATCCTTCAGAAATATATACCATCCTACTCACCTATCAGGTACATGAAAGTGATCAAGTTTTTATACCTGTCCCTCCCTTCCTGGTGGCTTTCATTGTATAAGACTCTCTTTCATGGCTCGCGTAGAAAGAGTTCCAATTCAGGGTTCAGGTTCTGGAGAAGGGCCGCACACAAATGAAGAGACTTGAAGAAATGCAACTTGGCGATATGGGGGGCCAGGCGGTAGTCCAACTCTAGTGGGAGAACTACCCCTGCTCTGGCCCTGCCATCCCCTTTTATTGAAGCTTTGGGGAAAACATCTTAGACAACATAAACAGAAATTTACAGGCAGGAAAATAACAGAAACTTACAAGGGACAAAATAAGGTGGAGACTGCTTCAGCTTAACAATATCTCAACTAAAGGTTAGAGCAATTAAGGTTGTTGACCAGCCTTCCTGGCTTCCTGTCAACATCTCTTTTTTAGTGAAACTGATTTGTTTTCCAGCATTTCATGTTTAAATATTTTTATTCAATAGATGAAGTATGTTAATATTTACTTTTGAGCCAGTTTCCAAATTCCTCTAATGTGTTACTCTACCACAGAGAAGAGTGCTTCAAGGTATCTAAAAGTTATTTTTAAATTACCTACATAAAATGTAATCTATACATAATAGAATAATGAAATACAAAACTAAAAGTCATTTTTTGAGAAGTTATTTTGAACAAAATAAGATAGGATTAAAGAAAAATGTAAAGGAATAGTGCATTAAAAACACTAACTATAGCGGAGGACTGAGAAGGTGGGGCAGTTCTGTACCGTGCTGCCTTCCACTGGTTAAGACCTCCAAGAGCAAAGGCCTACCAAGGTGAGGATGCCCCTACTGTCACCTGTAGAGGGGCAGCACTGAGCTGGCCAATATTTGTGGTGGTACTGCTTGTCCTGGCTCAGGGGAAGCGTTCCACTAAGTCTGAAAGACTAAGACATCGCGGGGACTCTCTGCCACCGCCCGTGGCCTGCTCTGCCAGGCCTTCGCACGCGCTGTGCTGGCGCTGCGCCTTCCATTGGCAGACCCAGAGAATCCTCTCTCCGCTGCCACATGGCCAGGCCAAAGCATCAGACACTACCACCATGCGGATTTTAAAACTACAGGGGAAATTGAGCCACAGGAGCTACCATCGCTGCCGCACCCACCGCCGCCCCCAAGAATGGGAATCCACCGAAATCAGAGCTCACTACACACCGGGCTCATAGAGAGTGTGGCTTCAGAAATTAGCCTCTGCATCCACAGAAGCTCCACATCCGCAACAAAGAGGACACCATTGAGGGCGGACTCTTCCCATGCAGCCATCACAGCCCGCCCACAATCTTCCCAGCACACCCACCATGCTGGGAGGGAAATGGAGCGCACTGGTGAGGAAATGGCACGGTGCCTTCCATTACCCACCCAGGCGAGCCCATCCTCCGATGCCACATGGCCAAACCGAAGCTCTCACCACCGCCGCCATGTGAACTTTAAAACTACAGTGGTAATTGAACCACAGGAGCGACCGTCAATATTGCACCTGGCACCGCCACCCGCCACTGCCGTCGAGAATAAAGGAAATCCACCAAGAACAGAGCTCACCACGCCTTGGGCTCAGGGAGTGGGCGACCTCAGAACTTAGCCTCCATGTCTGCAGCTGCTCCGCTCCCACACCGAACGAGACACCTTTGAAGGTGGTCCCCCCGCCTGCAACCATCTCAGCCCAACTGCAGCTGTCCCAGCCTGCCCGCCATGCTAGCAAGGAGCTAGCGCGGCGCCTCCAATATGCGACCCCAATACCCTAGAGGGGCCGTGTGCCCCGGGTGAGCCGAGTGTCCCAGGGGGCCATGTGCCCCGGGTGAGCCATACCCCCCAAAGGGGAAGGGGATCCCGGGTGAGCTGTGTGTCCCAGGGGGCCAAGTGCCCCGGGTGATTCGAGTGTCCCAGGGGGCCGAGTGCCCCGGGTGAGCCGAGTGTCCCAGGGGGCCGAGTGCCCAGGGTGAGCCGAGTGTCCCAGGGGGCCGAGTGCCCAGGGTGAGCCGAGTGTCCCAGGGGGCCGAGTGCCCCGGGTGAGCCGTGTGTCCCAGGGGGCCGAGTGCCCCGGGTGAGCCGAGTGTCCCAGGGGGCCATGTGCCCCGGGCGAGCCGTACCCCCCAAAGGGGAAGGGGATCCCGGGTGAGCCGTGTGTCCCAGGGGGCTGAGTGCCCTGGGTGCGCCGAGTGTCCCAGGGGGCCGAGTGCCCCGGGCGAGCCGTGTGTCCAAGGGGAAGCAGTGGGACCCAGGGGAAGGGGCAGTGAAAACCAGAGGAGGAGCGGACTCTGTTCATGTGGTCCTGAGATAGTCACCATAAAACAAGCAGACTGCCAAATGAGGAGCAGATTTTATTCATGGGGTCCTGAGATGGTCACCATAAAACAAGTAGATTGTCAAATAACAGCGGGGAGGGGAAGGAGACCTGAGGGGAGATAGGAGAACAACCGAGGGACTGGTATGCATGAACATAAGTACAACCAATGAACACGGAACTCTGGGGAGGGAGGGCATAAATGGGAGTTGGGGGTGGGAGGCCAATGGTAAACTATGTACACAGAAAATACCTTAATAAAATAAAATTAAATTAAAAAAAAAAAAAAACCAAACAAAAAAAAAAAACACTAACTATACTCTCACTACCCCAACCACACCAGGAGTGTGTATTGTGGAAGGAGCATGAACTCTAATACAAAGGAAACAGTGGGGCAAAAGCAATTCATGGGGTGAGGAAAGGACTCCTGGCGGAAGTAATATTCAAGAAGATGCTTGGAAGAGGAATAGAAATTAGCAGGAGAAACTTAGGTCTTGTGGGTATGTGTGCATGGTGGTGGAGGGTGAGGATGGTCAAATAGAGAATGTTATGAGTAGATTGAACAGATCATGAAAATGCTGGGCTATAGAAAACTGTGTTTTCAATATACCTGAAATGTATGTTTAGAGGGGAAAATATCACCAGAGATTCCAAAAGTTGGTAGAAAGCCAATGAAAGGTTTAAGCATGAAAATGATATCACTAGAATTGTGTTTCCCAGAGGCCCACTTATAGATTATACCTTCGAGTAAATTACCCTACAGACTTTTACTATCTTACAATATGGGTTGAATCTTTGCCTGGTTTTATTGCCAGGAGGTTATTTTATGTTTTTGGTGAACTTGGGCTATATTCCCTACTGATCAAATAATAGAAGTACTGGTATATAGAAGACTGCTTCAAGGAGTTGTTGCTTCTTTTAAAAATAGTTTTCTTGTTTATAGCATCAATTCCAAAGAATGTCTTTTTAACACTGCATGAAAAACTTTATATCCTGATGAAAGGGAAAATGGGGACTTTCAACCTATGTCATTTCATTGGACAACTAACTGAAGAATTACAGGAGCAACTGGAGAACTTAGGCACTCATGGGACAAGGGACCTGAACATCTTAGTAAGGTAAATAGACGAACTGGTATTAGCTCATTTTGCTTTTTTGGAATAAAACATTTTAAGCCTATACATTGGACTTCAGAAATTATCTGGTGGATCAATAAAGTCTACCTAACTAGGCAATTAAGAGATTATGTTAATATTTTAAATTCTAATTAATGGGCAGGTTTCAGTTGAGTACACCACTTTTATGGTGAGCAAATAAGTCAACACATTTAATACATGTACAGTAATTTCTCCTTAGTCATTCCATACAATTGTATATGCTCTGTATGGATTTACCTCTTACAATTGTCATGCATCCATCAGATTTTTTTAATAAAAAATTCAGTGCAATTTGCGATTATTATAACAAGTAGATGTTGAAAGGACAAGGGAGAGGACAGAATCATCAAATAGAGCAGTGTTTCCCAACGTGGAGGGGGAGGCAATTTGGTTTTTAAGGGGGGCAATTCAATAATGAGTTATTAACAGTGAATTTTTTGCATTTATCATGGTTTTAAGTGCTTCATACAGTTGATAAAAGCGTATTGACATATTTATGCATTTCAGTTCTCTATTATATGTTTTGAAATTTGCTATTTTTTCATATCACTTCATATTATTGTTTTTAAATAATTTCTTAGTGATTTCTTCCTCAGTACTTCAGCTGTCTTTTTGTTCTTTTATTTTTCTCTTTCATGGATGCCATCTTCTTTGGAAGTTTGTTTAGGCCAAGTTAATGGCTTTTAGGCTTTCTCCATGTGAATAGGAGTTCACTTTTTGAATAATAAGGATCATATGTCACGGGGTGCATCAGGATTTTAGAGATGCTTAAGTGGGGCATGGCCAGGAAATGGTTTGGAACCACTGAAGGTAGAGGGTCCAGGAGATGGTGTGAGACGTGAAAAGTTTACTGAGGTAAAGTCAACAGAGGCCTCACCCCAGATGCCTCCTGGAGGGGAGGTGCTGAAAGGTGGATGAGATAGGAAAGCAAGTCAGCCACATTCTGAAGCTTTCTGGCAAATAGAAGTCTGGGCATGGGAACCAGGAGAAAATTTTCCCATGTGCACAGGAGATGTGGGAAATTGAATTAACCTTGGGCATTTTTCCATCTCAGTGGGATACTGGGATGCCAAAGGTGGGATTCAATAGTTCAGACTCAGGAAACAGAACAACAATTAATGTTTTGTTAGTGGTTAGAAAGAGAGGAGAAAAAAAGGAACAAAGACAACCAACCAATCAAACTTTTGGCATGTCCCAAATGTACAACAAAACAGCAAATTTTCAACTATCTTTGAAACTTTGGAGAAAATAAATAAAAATGAAATTAACAGTACTCAGTGTTTCCAATCTAGGGCATATTAGCAATCATTGATATTATTTTACTTAAGCATGGCACAGTAATAATTCTATTCACTTATGGTAAAACTTAATGATACATAATATATTTCAATATAGAATGGGTCACATTTGTAGGATCCTGTAGACATTAGGAAATTTGGTGACTAATATCTCCCTTAATCTTTGATTATTTTTTGCTGTTATCTTAAGGCATGGACTGTATATTAGTTATTATCTGTTAAATAAATGATTTTTAATATTGCATTGAATCAATTTATTTCTGTGCATCTAACATTTGTCAGAATCTAAGAATGCTTGCTTAGAAAGCATTTTAAAATCCTCAGATAAATAAGACTATAATTTTAGTTACTCTTATATTTTTTTTAATGTTTCTGTTGATTTTAGATAGAGGGAGAAGAAAATAGATATAGAAACATCAGTAATGAGAGAGAATCATTGATTAGCTGCCTCCCACACAACCCTTACTGGGGATCGAGCCCCAAGCCCCAGCATGTGCCCTGACTGGGAATTGAGTCTTGACCTCCTAGTTCATGGGTCAATGCTCAACTGCTGAGACACACCAGCTGGACACCCCTGAGTCATCTTGACAACAATATGCAAATATGAGAACCTGTGAAGGGTAGCTTTTCCCCAAAAAATCTATCATGTATTATTTTCTACTCCTTATATATATATCTATTAAATAATACCCTCTTTTGTATCCTGACTTTATATTCTCCTGGTCACTGGGTCTGACTTTTTACATGCTTCTCTTTTCATAGGCATCTCCTTTATCCAGTCAGTGTAAATACGCTCTTTAAAAAAGGTTTGTTTCCCACAAACAAGAAGAAAATCATGGAGTTCTATCAGCAGTTTCAAACCTATGATGAAGGTTTTGAATATGGGTCCCAGATGCCAGAATGTTTTCTAAGGTAGAAGTTGTTTCCTTTAATTAATTCATTGACCAAGCTCCTTCCAGCAATTAATACATCTCTCATTTCCCTGTTCAAAGTAGATATAACGGTTTAATGGAAAAGAGGTAACTGATTTTATGACTGGCTTGTTTTTGAAGGAGGAACAGAAGAGATATGCATGTTTTCTTCTTTAACTTCGAGGAGCAAATCCTTGAAAGGGAAGGAGAGGGAAAGAAGAAGGGAAAGGAAATTAATATGAATGTGAATATTAGAATATAGTGAATTTATTTGAGGCTTATCCCATTTATAGCTTATAATCACACTCATTGCTAGGTTTGGAGCTGTGTTAAACTGTCCAGCGTGTCTAGTCTCAGATTCAGACATGGTCATCCTCATTCTCTCCGAGGCAAAAGTAGGTGTCGTTAAATGCATTTCTCAAAGTGCATAGTGACTCAGATAAATATTTATAAAATGGCTCGAATACAAAGTAGCTCATGATTTTTTTATCTCTTGGCAATTGGTTTATGGTGGTTAATGGTCAGAAAGATTAAAAACACATAGCCAGTTTGCTTTACCTGGTTTAATACAGCAGTGTGTCCCTGTGCTAGCTTTTCATTCTTCTGTAAGTGACAACAGCCAGAGTAAAAGTATTTTACTCTGAGTTTTGTTTTCTTGTTCAGTGCTAATCCCATAGGAATTCAAACATATATCTGTAAAAAACACTAAAGTTGTCCCTTACCATTTTCCTTATGGACTAATAATTCTGAGGGTAGACCTCTCATGAAATTCTAGCTGAAGATGAAAAATTTGGAGAAATAACACTATAGACATCCCTCATTTCATACTGTGACCTATTACTTCTAAAGTGCTTTCAAATTAATTTATACACATTTTTTTTCTCTCACCTAGAAACTGGTCAAAATCCAAACGGTGGTTTCTAGCATTTTTTGAGAAAAACATCCCAGATATAAAAACAAAAAAATCTGAAAAAGATAATTCCATGGTAAGTAGACTTTATCTTTTTTTTTCTTCCCTAAAATACATGAGATGAAAACAGTGAGGCTTTTTAAATCATAACCACTCTAACTTCCTATTTGAATCAAGACAAATTTTGAACTTTGCTGATGCTCATTCATTAAGACTTTGGAACATAATTCATTGTGAACAGTCACAAGCAGTTTAACTTCATCTTTGAATGTACTGCTTCTGTTTCCCTTGAGAAGTTTCCTGTTTTGATACCCACATTTTTTTAAATGTGGGCTAAGAAGAAAATAAAAGATTCTGTTATGTTCTGCATAAGTGGATTTCAATGGCCTACTTAAGCAGAGGACTAAAAGAAGTTTTTTGTTTTTGTTTTTCAAATATTCTACACCCATTTTATTATGTTATAAATATCAAATGTGGTGATTTCATCCATGTGTCTAAATGTATATTAAATGAGTATTTCCACTTACAGAATGGCATATCAAAATAATGAAATACATCTGTAGGATTTTTCATGAGAAATAAACTGTGTATTATAATAGCTTCCATTGTAAGTATGATAGAAACCAGCTTTAAATGAAATTTATACTTAAACTATTTTCAGTTGTGCCAACCCATTGTTACAAAAAACAATAACAATAAGATACTGCTGACGTTTATGGGTTGCATACTCCATGCCAGGCACAGTGTTACACAGATTCATTTCTCATTTATTTTCCACAATTTTCATACCCAGAAAACTGGGGGTTGTTAAAAGCAGAAAGCTGGGGGTTATAGTGGTTAATCACTTTGGAAACATTACATGCCTTAGTAAGTAACTGCAACTCTCTCTCATCATATATTTTCTTTGATAGTGATTTAATAGTTATTTTCTGTATTGTAGGATCTGAATCAAAACTGCTACATATGGTACAAGGCAGTTCTCCAAATCCTAATCCTTGAGAATTATGGGTTGTTCCTCTAAGGGGGCAGTATTATAGCAGCTAAGAGTGTGGGCTCTGAAGCCAGTGCCAAGCTCACAGGATCTGTATCCCAGCCCAACACCTAGAAGATATATGACCCTGGCGAAGTCCCCTAACTTAATCATACTTCAGTTGACTCAAATGTAAAATGGTGAAGATAGTATTTGTGTCTTGGAGTTGGGTGAGGATTGAATGGATAAAATACTTGTAAAGCACCTGAAATGGTATTTGCCTTAGCAAGCAATGACTAGGCAGTAGCTATATTATTTCTATCACCTATGCCTGAATTACTTAAGGCTCAAAGTGCACAAGTAATTTAATAAAAATGCTCTAGTGTCCGAATTCATTCCTCATGATGGGGAATAGCCATAGGCAAACCTGGGGACACCTTTCTATGAGCAAAATACCCTGAGGGTAATTTGTGCCATGACCTGAGAGTAACCATAGTAGGTAACCTTGGGTGAGGCTGTAATCTGACCCAGAACCATTCAGGCAAATGTCAGTTTTTCACAGGGTTTCAGAAAATGACAGTATCTACAGAACACTGGCCCTTCAGTTTTCTCTCTCATGGGGTATAGCCTGAGAATCTGCATGGCGAATGGCAGTAGGGTTTTCTCCTGAATGTTCCAGAGAACTGTGTTTCTTTTGCAGAGTATTGGGAGTGTGTGTGTGTGTGTGTGTGTGTGTGTGTGTGTGTGTGTTTAACATTTCTCAAAATGGCAAGTCATTTAATCCTTACCACAATCCTATGACCATTTTATAGATGAAACTGAGACACAGGAGTTTAACTTCTCTGGGGTTACCCAATTCATAAATAATAGCCAAGTTCTAATTCCTCAAGAAAGAATCTTGGAGATTGTCACTTCATCCTCTCAAGTAAGAACCTGAACAGACTGAAAAATCAACAACTCTTAGGTCCACCAGAGAGGGAGGATACAGGGCAAACCATTGGCCTCCAGAATAGAGAGAACAGTAAGCAAATACCTGATACTTTGTTAAGGATTTTTGCTCTATGTTTAGCTGTGGGAGCACCACTCCTCCCAGTCAGCCGAGTAGTGCTCCACTGTGGGAGTGCACTGACCACCAGGGGGAAGCTCCTGCAATGAGCATCTGCCCCCTGGCAGTCAGTGCATGTCATAGCAATTGGTAGACCAGTCATTCTGGTCATTCCACTGTTTGGTCCCTGGGCTTTTATTAGATAGGATAGGATAGGATAGGATAGGATAGGATAGGATAGGATAGGATAATGTCTTTGGTTTTGGTATTAGCATCATGCTGGCCTTGTAAAATGAATTAGGATGTGCTCCCTCCATTACTATACTCTGAACAAGAATTGGTATAAGATCATCTTAAAATGTTTTTTTAGAAAGCCTGGTGCTTTCTGTTTTTGGAAAGTTAGATTTGGAGATGTAGCAAAAGCAGTGCTTATGGAAGCTTTACTCATAGTTGTCAAAACTTGGAAGGAACCAAGATGCCCTTCAGTGTGTGAATGGATTATAAGGAAAGAGATATGTCATTATAGGTTTCTCCATACCCATAGAGTATACAATACTAAGAGTGAACCCTAAAGTAAACTATGGACTTTAGGTAATTATGATGTGTCAATGCTGGTTCATCCTTGGTGAGAAATGTAATTTACTGCTGAGTATCTTGATAATTAGGAAGGCTGTGCATGTGTGGGATAAGGGTTATAAGGAAATCTCTGTACCTTCCTGTCAATTTTATTGTAAATCTAAAAAACATAAAAATAAAAATTAAAGTCTTAAAAACAAACTAAGGCAGATTTTGAAGCAATAGAGTAAGGGAGCTGAGCTCCAGAGTCCCTACTGGTAATCACTGAACAAGGAATAAGTATGTAAACCCCTTAGCATCCCTAAAAAGCAAGCCTGGGAATGGCAGAAATAATACCTTTTGGATAAAAGAAAAATGTATGGTCTTTTGTTTATCAACATCAGTCTTTATCACATTGCTGTGGTTTGACAATACTTATTTCTTTCAACAGACACTAATGCAGGTGCTGTTGGATACCATAGAGAGGGAAACAAATGAGCGTGGTCCAAACTACGGGCTTCTATTCCTTTGGGCTTCTTTGTCCAATGCCGTCCCTGTAAGTATGTCAGCAAAGTAAGGGCTGCATTTCAGTCTATGCATTTTCAATGTTCCCTTCACTTTCCTTGCTCCCTCCCTCCCTTCCTTTTCTTTTCTTTTTTTTTTTTTTATGGGAAAGAAAAGGGCCGCAGTGGAATTGCAGTCTGAACTGAATATCTAATGAAGTCTGATTAGATAAGACTGAATATCTAATGAAGTCTGATAAGATCACAGGGGAGGCAAGTGGAGATTTATGGGAATTCCGTGTCTGAAGTGCATAGTGTCACAGGCTAAGGAAGAAGCTTGCACCCTGGGTCAGCTGTGACACCTGCTTATGGAGTACTTCTCTGCTGGGCTTTGTGCTTAGCGTTGATGCTGCAGAGATGAAGAAGGCTTGACCCTGAGCTTTCATTGAAGAGTGAGTGGGTCCACAGATAGTTTCAGATAGAATTGCACTTGAATCTAGGTATCCCCAGTCATAGCTATAGAATCTCCCGGAGGTAATTTCAACTCTGAGCTTCCATTTCCTTCTCTGTAAAAGGGATAAGGAAACTGCTGGTGAGTCCTAGGACTTGGGTACTTATTAAGAGTAACTCTCATTTCTCTGCAAGATTGTTGTTGAAGATTCAAGATAAGCCCATCTGGTATCTGATGAGTATGAGTCCTTTGACTTCCCCCTCCCTGTCTTCTTCTGTGCACCTCCTGTTTGCATTACCTGCCATCTTGGTCCTGTAAGCTTCCCTGTAAATGGAGCTGGTGGCACTGGAACACACAATACTTCTTAAGAGAGCAGACACTGTGTAACTAATTTTCTTAAAGCTCTTATGAACTAGATTAAAGCCATGAGCTTTGTCTGCCTCTTCAGGTTCGATACTGGCTGGCTTCCTGTTGTATTGGGAAGATTTCACATTAGCCTAAGCTGAACTTACATTATCTGAGAAATTAAAGGGTGACCTTTTTTATACACTTATTTTTTTCCTTAACAGGAACATTCAGATCATCTATAATGATAAATGTGGTCATTTTTCTTCAAAGAGGAATAAAATATGTTAAGTATTATATCTTCTTCCTCTTATGAAGGTCAAGGCTATTAAAGGCTTTCTAACTTCTGCCATTCTAGTTTCCTTTAACCTGCTTCAAAACTCATTGGGTAAAGAGCAGAAATATACATTTCAGCTTCTCTGCCCAAATGTGTGTCAACCACTAGAATATATAAAATTGTCTAATTAATCCTTTCCCCTTCTTTATGTACAAAGAATATTAATCTTTGATTTTTTCCTTACATAATTTTCTTGGAAGCTGATGAAGCAATAGCAAAATTAAAAAAGGAACATGAAAACAACTCCAAAGCAGCAACAAAACAGCCACTCCTGTCACAGGATTGATTTTCAAGATCCCATTAGAACAGTCCCCTGCAGGACAGGGACACAAAGCCCCATTGATCTGACTCCAGGGGAAGTCAGCACATTGGAATTTGTTCCTGGCAGTGGTCTGAAAGAATTTAAATCCTTAACTTCAGAAAGGAAGTGTCTGATGATTGTTCAAAGTTCCATCTTGCTGGCTGTTGTTGGCACATCCAAGGGGCAGCTGGTGTGTAGGCAGAGACCCTGGAAGGCTTTAGATGAGGTCCAAAGCCAAATCCAAGTGCTGGGTGACAACCGGTACTTTGTTGAACCTCTCTGAGCCTCAGTGTACTCACCTGTAATATAGGTTTAATGACATCTCCCTCATAGGGTCATTGTGCAGATTATATTGGTAATAAATGGAAATAGCTAACTGTCCATGGCACAAGATAGGCACTCAATAAATGTTAGCTTTGATCACTTATAAAAAGTAAAGCCTTGGTTTCAATTAGCCATTATTTTCAATGGTTCATTAGTAACCAACTATCCTGGCTTCCAAAACATGACTGCTCACATGCCCTAGGGCAGACGCGGCCTCTGCTATCTTGCTGTTCTGGTTTCTGTGGTCTTCCGTCACCACCTGAACATCCCTGTCGGAGGTGTAGGTGGTGGTCCTGACATTTCTTGGTTCCCAGATCAGATGTTAGCATTTTTCCTACTCTGTGCTCTGTCTGGAGGCCCGGGCAGCTCAGAGTTCAAGCTTCGAATAGGCTTGGCACAGGATCCTGGGAGGCCCATTGTCACCCAGGTGAACTTTGGTGGACTGGCCCAACTTGTTAGCCACGATTTATGAAATTGTTTCTATGCTAAAGCCATTTCCAAGTTCCAAGAACTTTTCAAGAACATTTTTGCAATTCTAATCTCAAAACTGATATTTTTCCTTTTTTAAAATCTTCCCTGGAGCTCTTTTCTAAACACTTTCAGTAGTGACCTTCACTTTATTGTCTGTGCCACCCATTCCCTCTGTTGTGCCGAGATTCCGTGATCCCCAAAGACCAGCAGGGAGCAAAATCCGATGCAATTAACAAGAGAGCCTCTTCCATGTTAACATGGCGGATGAGAGCTTGAACTCCCACAAGCCCAGGGGTTTTACTCTGGTGGTGATGTCACTGCTTTGACTGACCCTGATTGGTTGGGTGAGGGCTAGGGTCCAGTTACACAAAATGGAGGATAGCTCCGCCCTGCCCTGCCCTCTCACCTCTATATTTAGATTTTTTTTTTTTCCATCTCATATCCCCAACTAGATGTGAACCTTCTTTGGGCAGGAATTATGACTTATGCTAATTTGTTTTTACTGTGATTGGTCAAAGACTACCTAACATGTTATAGAGACTCCATCAGTATTTGTTTAATCATTTTTTGAATGAAGGGATAAATGATGCTCAATGACACAATGAGGCAGAGCTTTCCTCGCTGTCCCTATCACCTTTGTTCTTACCTCTCCAGAGCAGCGGGGAGGCATGGTAGAGGCTGCTTCTGAAGGTCACTGAGCCAGGGCCCTTCCCCTTCTTGCCGAGCCCTCACCATGGGCTTGGCCCCTTTGGCAAGATATTGATTGGTACATTTGGGAGCACTTTTTAACTCCTTTCCCACATGTGGGTGAACAAAGACCTCAAGGCCACTTCTTCTTATTTGTTGATTCAGTAATGTATGTAATTTTTACTCTTTTTTGCATGCTGTTTATTTATTTATTTTTTTAAAGATTTGGTTTTCTAGAGTAGAAAATAAAGAGTTTTAGGAGCAAAATCTGTTAAGAAAAAAAGCAATAAAATTATAACTGCACCATTGTACAGCTATTTATAGTTTAGCTAAATTTCTTGTATTTGTTATAAAAAGATAGGTGAATCTCTGAAAGTCTAATTAAGCACATAGAACTTTAGGCCCTTCTTTTGCGTAACTGAAAATCTATGTTTGATACTAAGCTTTCCCCTAACCCCCAGCATGATCTCTGGCACTTTAAATAAGGTGCATTGAGTATGGAGTCACTATTAATTAAATATAGTAATTCAGCACTTCCATCTATGAAAAATAGTAGAACTGGGCCTGAGTGAGGAGGCAGGAGAAGAGAGCTCTCTGGGAGTCTTACTCCTACTGTAAAACCACCTCTAGGGTCATTCTTTTGTAATCTGGAAAATGCCGCAGAAAGTGCCCCTCCCCCAAACACACACACACTGTAGTGGCCTGGGTTTAACACCGTGATCCCTTCCCTGCAGTTTAATGTCTCAGAGGAGGAACAATAAGCTGCATTGACCTTGTCTTTGTGTGAGTGCTTCTTTGCACATAATTGCTCTTCCTCTTTTGACCACAGAGGGGAGTATTGGAATTATTTAAGATACCCAAAGTTATTTCACAAAAGGGACAGACTTAAGTGACACAAAGTTTTGTCTGGTTTTCCTACATGAGATTTCTGTCACAATACAATGTTTACTGAAGAAAGGAAAAAAAAATAAGAAAGCACAATTCAAGCTTCTTCTAATGATTTTAAGTAGGCTTTCTATGTTATGTAGCCTAAAAATAGAAGTGAAAACATTTACCTGAGTTTAGGAAAAGCTAGTTTTTGAGATGTGTAGCAGTATGATTTTATTTTGCTGCAATGAGGAAAGATCTGAAATACTTCTGTTTGGTCTGGAGAGAGAACTGGCAAGCATACTGCATTCAGTAACAAGCTATGAACTTTTGAGCACTTTACTGTGTTCAATAGGGTGTGAAAGGTCCCCATTTTTTATATGGAGTACTCTCATAATTTAGTTTATGAGAGTTTAGATATAGTATCTGGGGATTACTTAAAATTTCCATGTTTCATTTGCAGAATATATGATTTGACAATTCCTTTGTATTTCAAGGAAATAAAATCTTTAAAAAATATTTCTCTTTTGGACTTGGATTAACATTCTTAAGTGGAATAGTTTTTGTTTCTAAATATTAACTGTATGCCTGCCTTGGCCAGTGAGCCCGGTAGTTAGAGTGTTGGCACTTGCACTGAAGGGTCTCAGGTTCTATTCTTTTTTAAAAATATATATATTTTATTGATTTTTTACAGAGAGGAAGAGAGGGATAGAGAGTTAGAAACATCCATGAGAGAGAAACATTGGTCAGCAGCCTCCTGCACACCCCCTACTGGGGATGTGCCCACAACTAAGATACATGCCCTTGACCAGAATTGAACCTGGGACCCTTCAGTTCGTAGGCCCGTGCTCTATCCACTGAGCCAAACCTGTTTTGGCTTGGGTTTTATTCTTAATCAAGGATACATACCTATTGCAGGCTCGATTCCTGGCCCTGGTTGGGGTGTGTTCAGGAGGCAACCAAATCCATGTGTCTCTCACATCATGATTCTCTCTCTTTCTCTTCCTCTCTCCCTCCTCACCTTTCCTCTCTTCCACTCTCCCTAAAAAAAATCAATGAAAAAACCATCCTAGAGCCCCGGGTGAGCTGTGTGCCCCAGGGAGGGCCGGATGTCCCGGGAGAGCCGTGTGCCCCGGGGGAGACATATGCCCTAGGAGAGCCGTGTGCCCCGAGGAAGTGGTGAGACCAGGGGGGGTGGTGTGAACCAGAGAAGGATCGGATTCTATTCGTGTAGTGCTGAGATAGTCACCATAAAACAAGCAGACTGTCAAATGACAACCGGGAGAGGAAGAAGACCTGGGGGAGATAAGAGATCAACCGAAGGACTGGTATGCATGCATATAAGTACAACCAACGAACACAGAACTCTGGGGAGGAAGGGCATGTATGGGAGGAGGGAGGGAGGGCAATGGTAAGCTATGTACACATATAATACCTTAATAATTTTTTTTAAAAATGGAAAAAAATAAAAATAGTTTTCTTATTAAAAAAAAAAAAAAGAAGCAACAGGGTCTGTTTCCAATACTGCTTATGCCATTGAACGTATTCATGCACTTACCTCATTTGTCAAAATACAATGTAAATCAATAAAAAATCATCCTAGAGTGAGGATTAACAAAACAAACAAGCAAAACAAAAAATATTCACTGTATTGCTATATAATATTTTATATTGTATATTTGTAAAAGAAATCCCACTTTTCACATTTTTTTCCGTGCACATTAATCTATATAAACATAGTGAAACTGTAGTAAGAATAAATTTATAAATTGGACCTCTTAGCGATAAATACCATCTCGTTTGTTCATAAAACTTGTTGTTTTCAAAGATGCTCTTTACTAACTTGCTTTTAAGTTTAATTTAAACAGTCTCCTTCTTTTATTTATTTTTTATTTTTAAAAAATATTATTGAAAGTATTACATATATTTGAGCCTAATACTAAGTCTGTATTTGTTTACTTTCAAAGAAGGTTGTAATTTTTGATGTATGTTTTTCTTTTTAAGATTACATTTTGGACACTTGGATTTATCCTCTCTCAACCCAGTATTCACAAGGCCATTATGGAAGGCATATCATCTGTGTTTGGCGCAGCAGGTACTAAAATGAAATTAAATTACATAAGTGAAGAGACATCAAATATGTGTGCTTATTACATATCATGAGCAAAGTCAACTGCCCATAATTTTATAGAAATTCCATATAGTACAAAATTGAACATAATTTATGTGTTGTAGGACTTACATGGATCAGATAAAATGGTAGAATTTAATTACTATCAAAGATTATAGAGGTCAGCTTGCCTAACTCCCTTATTTTCCAAATGATGACATAAATGCTAGGGAGATTGTGATTTGCCCAACTTCTCTACGTAAACTTAAATATATGTTGTGCAGGGCTTTTTCTCCTGGTATTTTGACCCCTTACTTTAATTGAGCTACAAGTCTAAAGTTTTGGAATTCAGGATTTTCCTTGTTTCATAAAAGTAATATGCATAGTGCATATATTACATAACAGTACTAAAGGGTAGGGAAATCAGATAACATTCTACCACCAAATGAATTCTTTAAAAGTTATAGTTGTTCCCTGACTGGTTTGGCTCAGTGGATAGAGCAACAGCCTGTGGACTGAAGGGTCCCAGGTTCGATTCCTGTCAAGGGCATATACCTTGGTTGCGGGCACATCCCCAATAGGGGAAGTGCAGGAGGAAGCTGACCAATGTTTCTCTCTCACGGATGTTTCTAACTCTCTATCCCTCTCCCTTCCTTTCTGTAAAAAATCAATAAAACATGTTAAAAATAATAATAAATAAAAGTTACAGTTGTTAGAGATTTCGGGGCTAAAACCAGAGATAGGAATTAGTCCCGTTCTTTTTTGGATCAGACTCCATTCTTTTCTTGTCATTTGTTTTAAAAAGCAGAAATAATCTGGAACGGAGAGGGCTAAGCTACTTGTTTATTCCATATAATTTGACTTACTTTGGAGTAGATTTTAAAAAAAAACTTAGTATGTCAAATTATGTATTCTAATATGAAAAGAGTAACAAATGATTTGGTTTGGGGGAAGAAAACAATGTAATAGTAGGACAAAAAAGATCCTGACAATTAACACTTATCCTCTCTCCTTCATAATTGCTGAAAAATTTTATTTGGAACTTTTAACTTAATTTTGACTACTTGCTGAGGCCTGACCAATGTGAGTATCTGAGCCCTAGAGTTCTGAGCCTTGAGTGTGAATCAACAGGCGCTGGATCTCAGCTTAGAAATGGTGAGCATTACCCTCACAGAGGACCAACAGTGTTCAAGGTAGATTTGGCCACATTTTAGAAAATCGAAGAGAAGGCTCCCTTCATGGAGCTTTCATCTACAAAGCTAAAGGAAATGTATGCGCATGCCTGTGTGTCTACAGATGATAAGAGGGAATGTGTCCTTGATTGTCACACATGCTCTGTACCATTTCCTCACTAGAGCTTTGTCTTCATTTAGGACTTTCCAAGTTCTTGGTCTTTAGGAAATAAAAAGGTACAGATGTGAATGGTGGGAATAATGTGGGAAACCTATCTGACCCCAAGCCACAGCAATTAAATATGACATTAATCTAAATGTCTACAGTGCTCGAAGCTTGAATTTTTGAACACAGTGCTAATGGAGAAAGAATAATCTTTTCTTTGTGTTCTGTTTATTTTTAGAGCCTATTATTTTCCTTTGACAGAAAATTGCTCCTTCAAATGTAGTACCAGCTATACTTATGTCAATGCTTGCAGTTTATGAGACTATTGTAGAATTGAAAACAATTTCAATTCTGCATCTCTCTGGACTCAAAACTCATCCCTAGAGCCCATCATAGACATTTTGCCTAACTTTCTTATAAAACTACTTTAAGGGTAAAGGCTACTACTGTTGAATACTTGGTCTTTTGTGTCTGGAGTCTTTCACTTAACATATTGTTTTATATTGTTATGTTTTACTTTAATTGATTTTCAGATGTTGAACCACCCTTGTATTCCTGGGATAAATCCTACTTAATCACGGAGTATAATCCATATAAGACATATAATTTTCATATATTGCTGGATTCAGTTTGTTAATATTTTGTTGAGAAATTTACACTAAGATTAATAAGGGATATTAGTCTATAGTTTTCTTGCAATGTTTTGGGGTGGTTTTGATAGTAGGATACTTCTAGCTTTATAGAAGATCTTCAGAAACGTTCCCTATTCTATTCTATTCTATTTTATTTTTTGGTAGAATTTTTAAAGGATTGATGTTAATTCTTGATTAACCATATGGTAGAATTCACTAATTAAGTAAACTAGTCCAGATATTTTCTTTGTGAGAGGGTTTTAGAGAAATTAACTATCTCCACTTACAAGGATATTCACATTATCCATTTCTTCTTGAATTTAGTTTTGTAACTCCTTAGGAATTTGCCCATTTCATCTAAGTTATTTAACTTGTTGGCATACAGTTATTCATAGTATTCCCCATAATCCTTTTTCTTGGCTAGGTCACAAGGAAAACATCTCTCCTTTTCATTTTGGTAATGTGTTCTTTTTCTTTTTTTCCTCCCTCCCTCTTGGTCAATGTAGCTAAAGAGTTGCCAATATTGTTGACAAAGAACTAACTTTTGGTTTTGTCTATTTTATTTTTTTCTTTTGATATTCTAGTTTATACTTCATTTATTTCTATTCTAATCTTTATTATTTATCATTTCTCTTTATTGATATTCTCTACTTAGTTCTCTGACTTGATTTTTTCCCCATTTTTTTAGGTATATTTAAAACATCTAAAGTCTTTTTTAGTAAGCCCAATATCTGATTTCCTTCAGGGATAGTTTATATTGATTTTTTTTTCTCTGTGTGTGGTCAGTATTTTGTTTGTTTGTTTGTTTGTTTCATGTCTTATTTTATATTTCCTTTTGCATGTCTTATAATTTTTTTCTGAAAACTGGATATTCCTAATAACAATGTGGCAACTCTAGAAATCAGATTTTCTTCTCAGGTTTATTGTTATTGCTGCTTATTGTTCATTTAATGAGTTAGTTTGTATTCCTTATCATATGTGGCACTTATATCTCTGCTTTGTTAGTTTAGTGGTCAACGGATACTTGGGCGAAGTATTTTTTTTAAATATATTTTATTGATTTTTTACAGAGAGGAAGGGAGAGAGATAGCCAGAAACATCGATGAGAGAGACACATCGATGAGAGAGACACATCTATCAATGGCCTCCTGCACACCCCCCACAGGGGATGCGCCTGCAACCAAGGTAGATGCACCCAATCGGAATCAAACCTGGGACCTTTCAGTCCTCAGGCCAGCGCTCTATCCACTGAGCCAAACCAGTTTTGGCTGGGCGAAGTATTTTTATACTAGGAACCAGTAAGTCTCCCATTCTTTGCCAAGGGATTCTGTGCGCATGTTGAGGCCTACTTCAACACATGGCCAAGCAATTGAAAATTCTGCCTTATCTTTTACTTCCTGCTTGCACAGAACCTCAAAGACAGCCCTTGTTGAAACTTTGGGACTTCTCAGGTTTTTCCAGAGCACGAGTAAAGCCCTGGGCATTTGTTCAGTCCTACACAAGAACATGTGGCCTTCGATATTTCCAGGAATGTCCTAGAACTCTTCAAGGCCCATCGGACGTTTCATTTCCTAGCTTTTTATTTGAATATTTTGGGTTTACTTGTTTTTGTCCCAGCTGTTATCTATTGCTTCAGGTAGCTGCCAAGTTAAACAATTATCTTTAAAAGTTTTCAGCCAACATCCCGGAGGAAAAGACTTTTTCCACTGGGGAGCCCCAAGTCAGGTCAGGTCAAGACAGTCTGGCAAGTGGGATTTTTCAGGGGACTGTCACACAGGTCACGTAATGATAATTTTCTAGGAATGAAGCTTCGGAGAAGTTCCAACCCTATTCTCCTCGCTCTGGTGGCCGCAGGGCAACTGATTGCACTATGAATGCAAATATCGATATTCAAAGTTACTGAGGAGCTTGACAGAGGGGGATGACAATAGGGCAAGGTAAAATGTCATTAAGCTTGCTGTTTTTACTAAGATTCAGCCATTTTTTTCTTCCCTGAATTGCTATACGCCTGTGGTTAATTTTAAGAATTCTGAAAAAGTGATCCTGGCTATTTTTACCATATTTCTCATTGGTTCTAAAGAGGAAGTTTTCAAAGTTCTTTTTTAGCTGACATAACCCTGAACCATACATTTTAAGATTTCTTTTAGGAACCTGCCAGGTGGACAAAGCCTTCACTCATCCCTTCATTGACTTGGCACTGTGGGAAATGCCAGAGCGGCAAAGGGGAGTGAGGTGTGGTGCAAGGTGCTCTCAAGGAAGCTCATGAATTGCTTTTCTGTCATGTGAAAGCAGGTTGGGGAGTGCTAGCAGATGATAGCGAGAAAAAGGAATATTTCTATTATTTCTTTGGAGATATGTACCTGCTGGTGAATTCTGCAGGTTTTCTGTGCCTGGAACCTTTCCCTTGTTCTTGCTCATCATTCAGCATAAATGTCATTTCCTCAGACAGGACTTGCAGACTGACCCTATCTGATGGCATGTTCCCTAGCTCTGCCCCAGTGCCTCTCTGGCTCCTCTTACTCCTTATTTCCTTCATATGCATGATTATTTATTTATTTATTTATTTATTTATTTATTTATTTATTTATCTTCCACTGCCTGCACCAGAACATAATCTTTCCAACAGCAACGATGTCTGTTGTAGTATCTCTAACTGCCTAGAACAAAAAAAAAATTACTTAACCAATATTTTCTGAATGAATTTAATGAACAAATATAAGGATATATTTTTAAGAGATGAGTGTCTTGGTCTAGCCTTCATTTGCAGCTCTGTCTCCTATCCCATTAAACAGTTCAGAGGCCCTAACCGGTTTGGCTCAGTGGACAGAGCCTTGTTCTGCGGACTGAAGGGTCCCGGGTTCAATTCCAGTCAGGAGCATGTACCTTGGTTGTGGGCACATCCCAGTAGGGCGTGTGCAGAAGGCAGCTGATTGATGTTTCTCTCTCATAGATGTTTCTAACTCTATCCCTCTCTCTTTCTCTCTGTAAAAAATCAATAAAGTATATTTTAAAAATTGTTTAAAAACAGTTCAGAGGACATAGTGTTTTATATAAAGAAGTTTTTGACAATTTTCTGCATTGAATTTTTGAGTTAGCAGAACCCTAGTCTCAGCCAATATCTAATCAGTAATATGGGACACTGAGTAGTTTCAAATCCAAGAATCCATGTGAGTGGTAATGAACGCTAGCATTTCTTGGAGTTTTAATTCTGAAAAGCATTTTCTTGCCTAACATTTTATTTTATCCTTTGATCTTCAGTGCAACCTACATTATCATGTCATGGGAAAGCTGATAAAGAATATTTTACTTTGATACAGAGTTTTGGGGTATAGTTCCTGGAAATTAGCCATTTAGTTTTAACTTTGTATTTATAAATTACAACATTATTTCAATAGCTTGTCATAACCTCAGAAACACAATGTAAGAACTGAGATCAGATTTCCTGGGTTTAAACTCAGCCTTATTTAAGTTACCAAATTTTTGAAACCTGTTTTCTCTTTGAAATAATGGCAAAATAAGAATGCCCATCTCATGGAATTATTAGGAGACTATTTATATATATAAAACCCTAAAATGCAAATAGACTGAATGGTGAAACAACCTAATAATGGGTCACTATGACATCCACTGACCATCAGGGGTGTGTGCAGATCATGGTAAGCATCAGCTTCTGCCTGCCAGCCTGATGACCCCCTACCCACTCCCCTGCCAGCCTGATCAACTCCTAACTGCTCCCCAGGTGGCCCAATTGTTCCTAACTGCCCTCCCATGCCAGACTGGTCTCCCTTAACTGTCCTCCCCTATTGGCCCGGTTTCCCCCAACTATCCTCCTCTGCCAGCCCAGTAACCCCTAACTGTCCTTCCTGCTGGCCTGATTGACAACAATGTCCCTCCCCTGCAGGCCTGGGTTCCCTGCAACTGTCTTCCACTGCAACCCTGGGTCCCCCCAACTGCCTTCCCCTACAGGCCTGAGTGCCCCCAACTGCCCTCCCTTGCTGGCCTGGTCTCCCCCTATTACCTTCCCCTTCTGGCCTGGTCACCCCTAACTGCCCACAACTGCCCTCCCCTGCAGGCCATCTTGTGGTGGCCATCTTGTGTCCACATGGGGGCAGCCATCTTTCACCACATGGGGGTGGCAATCTTGTGTCTTGGAGTGACAATCAATTTGCATATTACTCTTTTATTAGGTAGGATTACCCTAAGGGGTAGAAATAACAGCAATGAGAATAGCTAATACTCACAGAGCACTTACTAAGTAATAAACTTTTTACTTACTAAGTAAAAAGCACTTAAAAAATAAGTGCTTTTTTTTTTTTTTAACCAACTCAATCCTGGAATTATCCCTTCTAAGTGATTTTATTTACCACCATTTTAAACAGAGGGAAATAAAGTACCAATTAGGTTGTTTACTCAAGACAACACAGCTAGTAAATGGTAGAACCATGATTTAAACCAAAAATTGTCTGGCTATGGAGTTGATGATACAAATGAATAAATCTCCTTGCCAAATGTTACTCAGCATGTCTGAAGTAAGATGCTTAGATCCAATTTCCAACTTAATTCCATTTCAAGTTGGTTCCCAAAGTACAACTGTAGTTATACACTGAGCATCCAGAAAATATTCCTGGAGTAGTGCTCATTTGCCTGCGCCTGATTCATGGCCTTGGTGTATGACCGTTGGTGCAGAATCACAGTCTAACTACTCTTCATTTGCCTACTCTAAAGCACTCTTCATTTTCTTTCTGTTTTGTGTTATATTTATAACACTAAATGTGAGTTAATTTTAATACTTTTATGAGACTTTGCCTGTAAGTAAACTTATAGGTTAGAAAAAACATTTTCTAAAATGTGTAACTCATTTTTGGTTTACAAATATTACCCTGTCTATAACCAAACTGTTTTCCAAAACAATATGTTGTGACTGTCAGGACAATATAATTTATCCAAAAAAAATAATAGCAAGAGCAATGGACATTATAAAAGAGATCTGACTAGTGATTTATGTGTAGAATCATCTTTACTTATTGTATACCCATGTCTTCTTTTGGGCAAGGCCACCTAGACGTGTGGATCCCAACCCCTCCAATCACCTCTGACACTGTGTTCTATTCATCATCAATCCCTTGGTATGTTCAACCTCTCCTCCTCTGCTGGTTCTTTCCCCTTCATCTGTCAGATCTCAGTGCTTAGCAACATCTCTTAGAATAAAAGCAAAAGAAGGTGTTTGTCATCTCCACAGTTTCTGCCATCCTTTTCTTTTTTTGTTTCACCCCAGCCACATTCACTCATTCTTCCAACAAATGTTTGAAGAATAATTGATCCTCTATTATTTGTCAGGGATGGTTTCAGGAGTTTGGTATATACAAAAAAAAAGAAAGAAAGAAAGAAAGAAAGAAAGAAAGAAAGAAAGAAAGAAAGAAAGAAAGAAAAGGCCAAAGATTATTTCACTTTTAGTGCTCACATTCTGGTAGGGGAGACAGACAATGATAAGCATGATACATAAGTGAACTCCAAAAATAGGAAATGATTATGTAAAAAAGGAAAACCAAGTAAGGTAGGGAGGGTCAAGAGTGCCAGGAGTGGGGCAAGTGGTAGCATTAAATCTTCTGATCAGGCCTGATGGGCAGGGATTTCAATATGATTAGGATTTAGACAGCAGATGTCTGGAGGAAGAGCTGGTTCGGGTCTGGTAGGCAGGTGTGCCCTCACTGTGTTTTCACAGAATTCTCTGTTGGAGAATTATTCAGGCATTTGGATAATCTTTTTTCCTCTTTAGAAAAGACTGAGGTAAAGGTCTTTAAGTTGGGTCAACATCTCTTCAGAGAACACAATTCAAATTTAGAATCATCATGCCATTTATAAGGGTATTTCTAGATCAAAATTTATTTTATGTCATTATCTACCCATTGTTATCTTATTTGTCAGTATCTCACTCTTTTATTTATTAGATATTAGACTATGTTCTTAAAAGTGTTACGATATAAACATTCCCATAATAGGGAAGCTGATAACCTGTTTTTAATATATGGGTAGTATTTCTTAAAATAATAGGATTCTCTCCTCCTCCCCCAGGAGGGAATCTTACATGATTGACTTGGTATAGTAGCATTAAACTTTTCTTGAAACGATAGAATAAAATTTGGTATATTTTTATAAGTGCATATATGGATGGAAAAGGGGGAAGGTCAGTATGTCGATTTTTAAAAATATATATTTTATTGATTTTTTACAGAGAGGAAGAGAGAGGGATAGAGAGTTAGAAACATCCATGAGAGAGAAACATTGATCAGCTGCCTCCTGCACACCCCCCACTGGGGATGTGCCCGCAACCAAGGTACATGCCCTTGACCGGAATTGAACCTGGGACCCTCGAGTCCACAGACCAATGCTCTATCCACAGAGCCAAACAGGTTTCAGCAAGTCTGTCAGTTCTTAACTCCTTCCCCTCCTCCCCTTGAGGGACAGATAAAACAGTGGTGTTGGACAAGTAGCTTACACTGCACACACTTTAAGCAGAAATAAAAGAGTGTTCATGGCGCCTAAACAGGGAAAAATGTTCCCACACAAGGGGGTGAGTCCTGCCTGTGGGCTCTTCCTCTCTTGGGAAGGAGTGTCCCAGGCTTAAGGGCCATTCTAACGTGACTGAGTTGGGTTGAAAGACTGCACATGATGGCTTTTCCCAACAGTAGGAACATGTGTTTCTGGTGATAAAGTTTTATGCTAAATCCTTCAGACACCAAAAGCCATATCCACCCTGAACAAGTCAGAAGAACCAGAGTTGAAAGCTCAAAAACAACTGAGGTAGCTGGCAGAAGTGTGTGGTTAGAGGGAAGAATTGAAGGAGATGTGGACTTTCCAGGCTGTAGCTGTGACCCCTAACGCCTCGCCCATATTCAGAGTCTATGGACAGTCTCCAGGTTTATCCTTTATCCACCACGAGTTTCTTAAGCTGCTTTTTAAACCTTCCTTTCCATTTATATCTGTCCTTTCTACTCATGTAACAGGTATTTCTCTTGCATAAAGGAATTGGATGGTGTAAAAGCTATATGGAGGAATTCTAACATTTTATAATATCTTATGTTTTAATTAAACAAACTAGATTAAGAAAAAAGCCTACCAATTTAACTGCCAAACCTTTTAAAATTAACATATATTTAATTAATTATAATGAGAATTCTGGTGTGTGTTTTTGGGGGGGAGGAGGGGTTAACTGAGCAACTTAAATATTATTTGAAGAGGAAATGTGATTAGACATCAGAATTATTAGAAATATAAACTAGTAAGGCCAGACCTGCTCTACCAGGATTAATAATGCTGCTATTAAAAAAGTGGACTCAACTGTTACAAGAAAACCAGTGGATCAGCACAACCCTTATTCATTTGCCATTTGCCAGCAGAAAGCAAATTCAGTCTTTTTTTTCACAGCTAAAAATAATTAAAGGAGAAAAGTAATGTTTACACTCTGTTTAATATTCTTGAGGGAAATTTTTCTAAACTATCAATTGCAGTAAATTCTAAACAATTGCAGTAAATTTATATTTTAAAAAACCTGCGGTCATTGGGGAGACTCAATAAAAAATTCCTAGGGAACTGCGGTGAATGTTGTAGGCTGTCACACACATCTAATCATTCATCTACTCTCATCTTCTCTCTCTTGAATTTGCTATCAATTTAACTTAATATCTTTCTCACCGAATTTGGTCTCAGAACCTTTACAATAATGCACATACACAGTAATGCACATGCACAATAGTGAAATTTTGTAAACAAAAAAAGATATATTTTTCTTTATGAAGAAGTATTTGGAAGCTAACACAGAATACTGTTTTTTAACTTGATGTTTTAGAAAGGTTTCAGCACTGTAAGCTTACCGTTTGCTTGATAAGGTAGTGCAAGGCATGTGTTTCTGAGAAGGGTGGGCGTAGCTTATCTTTTGCATTCGTGTTCTTACCTCTGGAGCTTGCCTGACTGGACCTCTTTCTATCAGCCCTTTCTGACATTCCAGAGGTTTCTTTGAGATATCTGAATGAAACAGCAGGACTTAGCTAACCTCCAGGGATCTGTTCTGCTCTTTTCTTTAATTAATTCATTACCTTTTTCATCTCTCTCTCTCCTCCTCCCTCGTGTGTGTGTGTGTGTGTGTGTGTGTGTGTGTGTGTGTGTGTGTTAAAAAAATTACATATAGTCTCTACTATAGGTACCCAGTAAATTCCCATTCTATGTCTTCAGATGCTATAAATCCAGAATTGCCCTGTACTATGTGCAGAAGGATCAGAATCAGATCAGGACATCTGCTAGAGAGGAGGAAAAGGCAGGGGGGCAGGGAGGAGGAGGAGGGGGAAGAGGAGAAGGAGGAAGAAGAGGAGGAGGAGGAGGAGGAGGAGGAGGAGGAGGAGGAGGACTAGAGGTTGGAAGGACTTCCTTTGTGGTAGGCTGCATTTTTTAAAAGCTCAACTCTCCTATGCAAGTGAAGCCCTGTTCTATTCCCCAGGCCTCATTGCCCAGTGATCTCTCTGTCACTCGCTTCTTAAAACCAAAACAGCATCTTCCTTTTTATTTGATGGCTTATCAGTTTATTATTCCCTTAATTCTTAGGGATGGGAAACATGGCTCAGCTCAAGTTTAAAACAAATTTCTAAACAAGTACATTTTTTAAATTGTATTTTTCAGGCACAGTTTACATACAGTATCCTATTTCTACTATTCTTTGTTTCTCAGTTCTGATCTCTCCCTGTTCTAGTTTCCAGAACACAGCATAGTGGTTAGATAGTTACATACTTTACAATGTGGTTCCCCTGCCACCTCCTTATTTCCAGTATCCACCTGGCATCATCCATATTATTACAATACTATTAACTATACTCCCAATGCTGTGCTTTACATCCCCATGACTGTTTTGTAACTACCAAGTTGTGCTCTCACTCCCTTCACCTTTTTCATCCATCCCCCCTCCCCAACTCCTCTCTGGTAACCATCAGTTTGTTCTTCAAAAAGCCTCTCCCTTTCTTGCCCTAGCAGATTTGGCCCAGGGATAGTGTGCTGGCCCTCATACTGAAGGGTTCCAGGTTCCATTCTGGTCAAGGGCACCTGCCTAAGTTGCAGACTGGATCACCAGTAGGGGGTGTGCAGGAGACAGCCGATCAATGATTCTCGCTCATTACTGATGTTTCTATCTCTCTCCTTCACTCTTCCTCTTTGAAATCAATTTATATATTAAAGCTTCTCCCTTTCTTAATACACTCTTTAGAATCTTTTGTATCTATGTCCTACTCATATCATTGGGGAAGGTCCAGTCACAACACATAATTTGCAACATTATAAAAACCTGGGTCTTATTGTGCAGAATAATAAAGTCCCTCCAATGTGCACCTTGCTCAACCAGCTTAGCTCTGTGACCTTATTTACTCACTAATTCTCTTTCATTTCTCTCTTCCTATTTCTGCTACTCTTTGTTTCTCAATTCTGGTCTGCCCCTGTCCCGGGCATTTCTCTGACTATCTTTTAGTCTGCAGGGATAGAAGGAAATATATATTTGGAGAAGGGAAAGGTCATTGGGGTCTTTACACACAATTTAAAATTGTTTCCCTTTGAATACTGAAACATCAGTTTCACAGTATTTCTTTATCAAATTTAAAAGAATAATTGTAGAAAGGGGTTTATTGCTTTCCCCATTTGGGGAACAAGTCAACAAACAAATTTTCATCTCACTGAACATTTCCAAAAATCTGTAACCAGCATGTTCTACCTATAAATGTTTTAGGGTCTTTTGAGATATAAAGCTTATTATAAGTGATGTTTTCTACTTCAGTACATTTTATTCACTATTATTCTCTCTATTTTCAGTATACTAACCTTTTTTAGTGAACATAGGTTTCTTCTGAAAAAAGAAAAAAAAAGAGCAACTTTGTAAATAAAAGAATACTAGGGCCCAGTGCACAGATTTGTGCACCTTGAAAGGAACTGTGGGCCACAAGGCTGAGGTAGGCACAGGGCCCTGCCTTGGCTCATCCTCTGCACTCACAACTGGCTCCTCCCACCACATCTGTTTCTCTCCCCCTCCCCCCAGTCCCCTATCTCCTGGCAGCCCTGCTCCAGCCACCACTGCTCTCACCTGCTGAGGGCATGGAGTGATTGGAGCCAGCACCAGCAGTGGGTGCTAGTGGGGCTTGTGCCCTCAGCGGGTGTGAGCAGTGGCTGCTGCTCCAATTGCCACTCGAGAACAAGGGGTGGTGGAGAATCCCTCAGGGGTGATCAGGGCCGGCAGCCACCACTCCCACCTACTGATGGTGCTGAGCGATTGGGACCGGCGCCAGCTGCGGGTGCTAGCGTGGCCAATGCTGGCAGCTGGTGCAAGTGCCAGGCGGGACCACTGTGCACGAAAGCAAATAATTTTCAGTAACCACCAAAGGCTCACCCGATGACAGCAACTGGTGCCCCACTCACCTGCTCCACCATCACACTGTGGCTGACACATGCCGTGCTCTACACATGCCTCCTGGTGGTCAGCCCATGTCATAGTGACCAGTTGTTTGGTTGTTCAGTTGTTTCAGTTGTTCTGCCATTCAATCTATTTGCATATTAGCCTTTTATTATATACTATAATCCTGGCATAAAATAGAAGTATATTTTTTTAATTGAACATTACTTAAAATATTGAAGTTTTAAAAATTCCTGAATTAAGGGAAGAATGTAAGATACTAATTTTATTCCCCTATGGATTACTATAAACTATTTACTATTTCTCTTTAGCTTTGTTTCTGTTCTCTAAAAGTGGATTTTTTTCCCCAGAAGTTTTTCTTGAGGTCTATGGTTGAGAAAATATGCCAAGAAACTAGTTTCTTGCCTTTAATTTCCTTCTATAGTTGATGTCATTGCTTCATTATTTTTTAGAAGTCATAGAAATGCTTTCTTTTTCAAAGCGATCACATAATTTCCCTAATATCAGTCTAAAATAAACACTAATTTTTATTATTTGACTTTTTATTTTTAAATAAATTACCATAACATTTTGGATGCAAATTTATTGACCAAATTTTGATATGAATCATTGCTTAAGTTTATTACATGAGTTTCTTTATTTTTCAACCTTTATGTCATACATTTTTATCCCAGGTTCATTCTTCATGTGTACTATGACCTTTTAGCATACACCTTTAAGTGTTTTAAACAAGCTGTTCTATGAATATGAAAAGGCAGCCGCTGCAAAGGAAAGCTTAACTCACATCAGAGAACAACAAACAACTGAGAATCCATGCTTTCAAAAGCAAAGAAAGAGGTGGAGGGGATGTGGAGGGATGCACTGTTTAAATTTCAGTGGAACTTATTATTTGCTTTTCTTCATCTTCTCATGTGTCCCTTGATAGCATCTACATCTGTCTTTCATTTGTGGGAAGCTCAGTATTCAACCCCTCTTTGCAACCTCACCTTCTGATTCAGTGTTTTTAGAATATATCTCAAAAGGTCCGAATGACTCAACAAATATCTATCATTCCTTTTCTTTTATCTGAAAACATGGATTATTTCCCCAAAATTATTAGTTAAATCTTTATGTAATATTACCCCAGGACTATAGGGACAGATTTTCGATATTTTATTGTGTGTGTGTGTGTGTGTGTGTGTGTGTGTGTGTGTGTGTAAGGGGCAAGGGCTTAACTATTAAGGCACCAGAATAGCCATCTGTCACACTTTGGTGATTTACTTGATTTGTGTTTATTTTCTTTAAGTCAAAGAAATTGTATTTTTATGATTAATTTTTGTATGTAAGTGCCTTTTCTTTCTGCCTGGGTGACCTCACTCATCCCTGCAGGCTTACTAGTAGATGAAACTCCAATCCTAGTCAGGAGGCAATGAACACAGCTGACACTTGAATCCTCTCTTGTGAAACTTCTATTATGGTTATTTATATCTAGATATGATGTTGGGTCCTTGTGTCCATGCTCCTTTAAGGCAATGGCTGTATTTTTCTCCTCCCTTTCTCCTCTGAGGGGAAGTGATGGGACACAGTGATCAAGGGCAAAGGTTTTCAATGTAGGTAGACATGGGTTTGCTGCACAGAGGCTTGTCTTCACGCACAATAATCTCTCTGAGGCTTGATAGCTGGCAGATAGTTATAAGAAATAAATGAAGTGGTCCAAAGTATCTGTGACGTTAGGTGTTCAATGAATTAATATTATTATCTTCCTGTCTCTTACGGCATCTGTGCATAGGCTAGCACCTAACAGATATGAAGCAAATTTCTATTGAGTGAATAAATGGGTGAAATAATAGAATTTTAATAGATTATATAACCTTAACAAATATAATTTACAGTTAATGTGTTACTTCTTTTATTTTACTTTAGATATCCAAATATTTAGTTTGACTTTCATTGCATTTATGCCCACGGTTAAACAACAGTCTCTGAATTTTACCCAGAATCACTCCTGATTTCTTCCCTGGATGTCTTCTGCACTGGTCCTGGGTGGCTTTAGGCTCTAGCGCACTTGATGATGAACTTGGCCTGCTTCCAAGTGAAGCCTCCTAATTTTAGAGTCAAAACGCTGGGGGAACAAACCACAGATGTGCATTGAGATATGCACAGTATGAGTACAGAGCCTTTTCTAAGAGTTATAATAAGAAAGGTCTTTAACCTAAAGATGTTGTTTGAAAACTTAGCATATTTCCTTTTTTTTTCTTTGAATAATCCAAGAATACTACCTTGCTTTTCCCACATAACATTGGGTTTTGAGAAACTAAAAATATTTTATCAAAACATTTGTTCTCCAAGATTAGTCTGCAGCTCTCATACTTTTATAGGTCATAATAGATTTTAAATATTATATTCAACTCAAAAGAAGCTTTTCTTCCTATATTACATAACACAAAATATTTTTACACTTTATAATTCAATTACTCTAATAGTAACTTTTATAAAATATCTTTTTTTTCTAAAAGGAGGCCAGAAAAGTAAATAAAAGATGATATAATAATAAAATTAAAGATTAGAATCTTTACTGTTACTGGAGTCCAAACTTTTTCAGGGACTTGCTCTTCATCTTTTGTTTGCCTAGAATATCCACTATTCATCTCTCCATGTGGAAGTTGGGCCAGTTGTGAATTCAATATGTATTTACTGAGATCTACTTATACAAGGAACTAATTATATTTGTAGCTTTAGAGGAAGATACTCATAGAATATTTAGCGCTACCTGTAGTTGAATGTGAGCATCCCTGCCTTTCGCTCTCAGAATATTTTACACCTCACAGAATAGCTTCCTTGCCTATGTGGTGTACCAGTTAACTATGAGCTTGTCTCTTACCTCCTACGAGACTAAATGTGTTGCAAGAAGCCTTCATTATTGTAACCCTGGGCCTAACTCAGCCATGGTCCCTATTTGTGTCAAGAAACTATTGAGTTTAACGGAGTGTGCAGGCACCCCCATGGAGATCAGTAGAACCAGAGTCCAAAAGCCCTGGTTCCCAGACTCTACTAACCGAAGACTTTTGCTTCTAACTCCCCAGGAATTCCACATGTGCTGACAGAGTGTCCCAGGCACCATGAACCCATCTCTCATGCAGAACAGGCTTGCTTTTAGAAAAGCCTCATCTAGAATGTAGGAGAGACAGGCTTGAGGACCCTATATTTCACTCTTACCCCGTCATTCCCAATCATTCCCGGTACAGTTGGGAAGCAGATAGGAAAGTTGACTTAATTTAACTGACAATGTTGTTCACTTTTATTGAGCATATACTGCAAAACCAACTGAAAGCTGAGTTGTTTTAATTTTCAAAATGGAAACATTTTACTTGAAATACCACCATTAGCTAAGTTGTCTAATCTGACTTAAGACCCTGCCCATACTTTGGATGATAAACAGATTGGTCTCCATTCTTTTTCAGTTGCCTTGGGTCTGAATATTAACTAAGCTATGCATGTTACCCTAGGAACATCGGATGCACCTATGTTTAGAGGAATCATCACTCCAGATGAAATGCATGTGTCTCATCACCCCTTTCCTAATATTTTTTGGGGAAACTTCCGAAATGTATGATTAAAAGTAAGCAAAAACTTAAATGAATAAGCAGGGAAGAGATAGAAGAAGTAAGCCAGGTGGCTTCTCAGATCTCTTACTTTGTACTCCAAGCAATTGTTTCTTCAGTTTTTTCTTTTCTTTTTTCTTTTCTTTTTGTTTTATTTAAAGTATTACATATGTCTCCTTTTTCCAACATCCACCTCTCCCCAGCCACTCCCACCCCCCAGGACAAGCCCCCACTGCCCCAGTGTCCATGTCCATTGGTTATGCCAATATGCATGCATACAAGTCTTTGGTTGATCTCTTACATCCCCCTCCTCCCATATCCACACCACCCTCCCCAGTCTTCCCTCGATCTTTCTTTGTCCCTGGATCTATTTTTGTTCATCAGTTTATGTTGTTCATTATATTTCACAAGTAAGTGAGATCATGTGATATTTATCTTTCTCTGATGGACTTATTTCACTTAGAATAATGCTCTCCAGGTCTATCCATACTGTTGCAAATGGTAAAAGTACCTACTTTTTTATATCAGCATAGTATTTCATTATGTAGCTGTACCACAGTTTTTTTTTAATCCACTCATTTGCTGATGGGCTGTTTCCACATCTTAGCTATTGGAAATTTTGCTGCTATGAACGTAGGGGTGCATATGTCCTTTCTAATTGGTGTTTCTGATTTCTGATTTCTGATTTCTGAACATATTCTTTGCACTTTTGATGACAGTCTTATATTATTGCTGTTTCCTTAAGTGAAATGAGAATTTAGACAAGGAAGAATGAAATGGGTGAAAATTGAACACCTTTCTGACAGGGCCTGTCTTAGTCATTTAACAGACATAGGATTGTGAGAACCAAGCTAGCAACATTGACTTAGTTTTTTATGCCATGCATTTTATCTTGGTAAGAAGCAATAAATGTCTAAGGCTGGTATTTAAAGAGTAATAGTAATATTGACACTAGCTGTCAGAGGTAGTATCTAACCTATGTTTATGAGCTTACCTAAAATCATTTCCTGGTCTATTTAAGTCCATTTTCTTTTTAAATTTTTTTTACAGGTAAAGATAAGATTAAAGTGTCTGAGGATGACTTGAAGAAACTCCCTCTAATTAAATGGTGTATTTTGGAAACAATTCGTTTAAGAGCCCCGGGTGCCATTACTAGAAAAGTGCTGAAACCAGTTAAAATTTTGGTAAGCTTTGGTTTGGTTTTAAAATAATCTCTCTAGGGAAAAAAATGTACATATCTTTCCCATATACTATTAGATAATTCCTTAAATTCCAGTAGTACGGAATGACCTAGTAATAGATTACTAACAAGAGTTGTACAGCATCATTTTGTCAATGAAGGTATTTTTCCGTTGGTGAAGATTTTAGCTACAATATAATATTTTAATAATTATTTTGGCTATGTGATGATGTATCAAAATTAGTATAATCCTATTTCAATCAAGCAGGTGATTAGATAATATCTTCATTGCTGAGCAGCCATAGGTTGAGGAATTCATGTGCAGGAGAAGTTCCAACTAGAGACAGTTTCAGACCACAGATCACAGATATGGGCACAGATAATTGATTTTAGCAATCAGCATCCGAGTGAGGGAGAAAGGTCCTTTTTATGGGCAGAGAAGGAGAAAATTCTGAAGTGCACCATGAAAGGTATGTGTACATGGCAGGATTTCAGGTCAATATTTGCTAAGTCAATCAGGCAGAACAAAATATTGTTTCAGAATGATTTGACTTAGATCCTGCAAGATCACATTAAGTCAGACCTCCACTCTTGTTGGCTGTTTTTACACACAGCATGAGAGTGCCTGGATTCAAACCAAGAACATTTTGCAGTGGTGCAACACAAAAAGACAAAAACAAGCACCCAAATTTTATAAAGGTTGCAACTTGCTAAATTCAGAAGAGATGTTGTTTGTTTGGCTGATCTTACATAAATTACAGGATTTAGTTTCAGTGTAATTCTAAACAGTTTTTGCTTTTAAATAATCAAATTCTTAATTACTTTAAGGTATAAAAGAATATACTTTCAGAGGAAATAGTCAAACAACTTGGTGCAATTAAGTAGAACAATGTGTTTATTGGTGTGAATAGTTCTATAATTTTTAAAAATATATATTTTATTGATTTTTTACAGAAAGGAAGGGAGAGGGATAGAGAGTTAGAAACATTGATGAGAGAGAAAAACATCGATCAGCTGCCTCCTGCACGCCCCCGTACTGGGGACATGCCTGCAACCAAGGTACATGCCCTTGACTGGAATCGAACCCGGGACCCTTCAGTCCGCAAGCCGACGCTCTATCCACCGAGCCAAACCAGTTTCGGCTGAATAGTACTATAATTTTATTGCACTTTTATTTACATTATAAGTGTTTATAATATAAATATATAAATATATACATATATTATAAATATTTACATTATACAGTGTGGGGCAAAAGTAGGTTTACAGTTCTATGTATGTGAAACAGTTTATTCTTGTATTATTATATATTAACTGTTATTTTTTAATAAAAATTATAAACCTACTTTTGCACACTCATATTATTTATTTTATAGCCTCATTTATATTCTGGCTAGTAAGTAATTATTTTAATTACACAGTCACTTATCTGCCAGCAGGCATCTTCATTTTTATTGTATTACACAGATTCTATACATGTTTTGTTAGATTTATACCTAAATATTTCAGTTATTTTTAAGATTTTTTATAAATGGTATATTTTCAAGTTTTAAATCTCAATTTTACATTACTTGTTTATAGAAATACAGCTGATTTTTTGTATGTTGACCTTGTACCTGTAACTTTGCTAACCTCACTTATTGGTCCTAGGAGTATTTTTGTAGATGCATTAGGAGCTTCTGTGTAGATAATATTTTAATCTCTGCCTTCCTACCTACATGCCTCTTCCTCCTTCTTCTTGCCTTATTGCATTTGCTCTGTCTTGCAGCACTGTGGGGAATTACAATGGTGACAGCAGATATTCTTGCCTTGTTCCTGATTTTCATGGGAAAACATTTAGTCTTTCCTTGTTAAGTATAATGTTGACTGTAGGTTTTTTTGTAGATACCTAGAATAAACCTCATTTGATCATCATATATATATATATATATATATATATATATATATATATATATATAGTTAGTGTCTTTTGCTAACATTTTGTTGAGGATTTTTGCATCCAGGCTCATGAGAGTTATTGGTCTGTAGTTTCCTTCACTTTTTATTTTGTACTGTTTTGTCTGGTTTCTATACCACAACAGTCTCTTCAAAGCTGTTTTATGCTTATCCTGTACCCTTTTCATAAGCACTCACATTCCTTTCTTTCATTCACTCTTCTTTCTTCTCATTTTTCTCTTCCTTCCTATCACATGTATTTCCTTATGAAAGAAAAAATAAAAAGTCAGCAGTATAGCTCTCTTCTTTTCTTCTTTAATTCCTTTATTTTTCTCTCATTTGCTCTTTCTGGTCTCATTCTTCAGGTTTTTTGAAGAATGTAATTGCTCTTCCTTAAGGTTGCATTTCAGGCTCTGGCCAGGTAGCTCAATTGGTTAGTGTTGTCCCTATATACAAAGGTTGTATGTTCAACCCCTGGTCAGGACACATAAAAGAAATAACCAATGAATGAATAAATAAGAACAACAAAGCCATGTCTCTCTCTCTTTCTCAAATCAATTAAAAAATAAAGTTCCCATTTTATCTGTATGAACCATGCCCATGACCAAACCAAGGAGAAAAAACCCATAAGTATTCTTATATCTAAGTTCTTACAAAATTTTCTTCCTGCTGCTTTTGGATTTCTTCTCTCTCCTGCGAGTTTCAGTGTGGTTTATGTGGTTTCAACGCATTTCATCTTGTGCTTTAACCAGTACCTCTGCCTGCCACATATATGGCAGCTCTGCACCCCTCTTCTCAGACATAACACCTGGCTGTGCTATTTCCTTTGCTAAGTATCTGAGATCATCTCAGGGTGATTGTATAATAAGAAATGTTTAATTTGTTACATAAATAGATTTCCTTCCCAGACACAAACCAAAAACTTTTAGGCACACACTGCTTTCCAACCAATATAATACACTTCCTCTGGGACTGTATTCCTTCTGGCTCCTGCTACCTGCCTTTGGAGATTCGCATGCTGTTCATTTATCTTTATTTGATTAATTGCACTTACACCCCAATGACACTTCCTTCACATATACACTACTTTGTGCTTAGGATTCTGTGCCCATCCTCTTTCTCTTCCTTTAGCTTCTCCTATGCCTCTTCCTGAAGCCTGTCTCCTGGGCCCCTTGTTCGCCTCCAGCAGGAGGCGTTTTCCACCGGGTAGAGGTTAGCTCCTGCTTATTTCATTTTACTTTTCATTTCCTTGAAGATGACTCTTTTCTTGTATTTGATGTCCTCTTTTCTTGTATTTTTATTTTACATAAGTGTGCCAACACAAATGTATTTGTTTTTCAGCATGTAATTTCTTCTCTCTTGACCAGCAACTCACTTGTCTGCTGGTCAAGCTTCAACATTGATACTGATATGGTCCTCTATATTCCACCACCCCTTACACCCCCTGAACCCTTTTTCTGTCTTAAGTGAGTAGCTTTTGGGGGAGCTTTTAACATCATATCCTTGTCAGATTGTTGGGGCTGTTAACATCACATAGTTTTTCAAAATTAATTTCACTTATTTCAACAATGTTACCAAAAGAAACATCCATACTCAAACACATGCCTATACATATACACTCATGCATACACAACTCTACAACCCTATGACTGTACTGTAACAACTATCCAACATTCTCTTTGTATGACATCAGTAAAGAAATCTAGCTCTTGTTATAATGTAAATATGTCATTTAAAAAAAGTTGTTAATATTATTTTTTACTTTTCACGCATCTAGAGAGTTTTCATATTTATTTTCATTGCCACGTAATCATCATGAAGTTAATAGTTAGAATATTTAATTATTTCTTGGCTCTTGAAAATTTAGATTACTTTCCTTTGTAGTTTTTTTTAAATGTGGTAATTACTTGCATCTTTGAGCAGAGTACATTTTCTTTTCTTTCTTTTTTAAAATCCTCATTCAAGGATATATTGATTTGAGAGAGAGAGAAGGGTAAGGATGAGAAGAGAGAGAGAGAGAGAGAGAGAATCACTGTGAGAGAAAAACATCAATTAGTTGCCTCCCATACCTTCTCTGACTGGGGATTGAACCTGCAACCTTGGTATGTACCCTGACCAGGAATCAAACCTTCAACTTTTCAATGCAATGGAGGACACTCCAACCAATGGAGCCACCTGGCCAGAGCCATTTCCTTTTTGTAATGATTATGCTTGAATTTTGTGTTATTAGTGGATTACTGGTCTAATGTTATAAATACACTTAGGATTCATGAAATAAAACCCTCTTATAAAGTCTAACATCTATGGGATTAAATATTTTGAATTAGACATAAATGGATATCTAAAACAAGTCAAGAACTTATTTTTTAAAATATATTTTATTGATTTTTTACAGAGAGGAATAGAGAGTTAGAAACATCGATGATAGAGAAACATTGATCAGCTGCCTCCTGCACACCCTCTACTGGGGATGTGCCTGCAACCAAGGTACATGCCCTTGACCAGAATTGAATTCAGGACCTTTCAGTCCACAGGCCTACACTCTATCCACTGAGCCAAACCGGTTTTGGCAGAACTTATTTTAAATCATTATTAGTCTCACATCTCCATTTCCTAACACTCACACACTCTTCCTAGAGGACATGAGGCTACTTACTATCTGTTCAGTCTCCATCTAGACCCCAGTAGCTGTGATGGTGTCTCGGTGGTGGGGCAGCCCAGAGACCTGTGCTCAGGCTGCATCTTCCCAGAATGTCACCATCCTTCCTTTCATTATTTCCCACAGTATGCTCTTCACAGGTGTAAAAGGTGCAGTGTTTCCTGCACTCACTGTTTCTTTTGTAAGCGTGGCCTTCCCCTTAGGAAGCCCACAAGCACCTGGATTTCTCCCTGGGGAGATGAGACTCTAACTTTTGCACAGTTTTCATTATGTAAGTAATACATGGTAATTAGAAAAAAGCAGGAGACTACAAAAAGAAGATGAAAGAAGAAATGAAAAATTGCTAATAATTTCATGACAAAGATTACCCCTGTGGTATTATAATTACCTTTGGTATTATAATTTCAGATTTTCTTTTCCTGTAGGGTGTGCATTTTTAAAAATTCAATTGGGGAACTACTTTGTTAATTTTTTGTAGCCTGCTTTTATTTTACTTAGTAATAGATCACAAATAATTTTCTATATCAATAAAGGACATCTATACCATTTGAATTGCAGCATAATAATCTAATATACTGTCAGAGTCTAAATTTTTTAATCATTTCCCTATTCTTAATTCTGTGTATGGCTTTCATTTTTTTTCACTATGCCTTTGCTGAATATACTAACACGTACCTAAGAATTTGGATTAAAGAAAACATTTCATAAGGGACTATCTGTATTGAGCAGTGGCAGAGGTTCATTCATATTTTCCTTCCTGTTGGACAGCTGGTCAGGATATCTTGCTATGAATGCTAGAAGTATTCTCCTACTGCTCTTCCCCTGAGTATCAGTGTTCATTTTTGCTTTTGTATTCTTTTCTATTAAAATTAACAACTGTCTGATTTCTTGGATTTACTTTATTTCTTCTTTCTCTTTGTTTTGCCACCTTTTGAAAACTCTTACACTTCTACCTATACTCTCTTTTGGATTTCATATTTTTAGTACAAAGCTAATCTGCAAGAATACCAAGCAAATAATAAACAAAGAAGTATTGGAAAATATGAACAATTAAGGCACATTAATTATCTTTTTGAAGTAGTAAAATGTTATAAAACCATTAAAACATGTTATTAAAACAAATATTAAAACAATTAAATGGCATCATACTGGTGTCAGAACAGATTGTCAGATCAATAGAATAGATTCAATAGATAATAAGAAACAAAACCCTTTATACAAAATAATTTAACATAACAAATAATCATAAGTTCATGAAGAACTTAATATATGGTTTGGGATGACTAGCTAAGGCAGGGAAGGTGCAGAGAGAGGATAAGAGATCAACCAAAGGACTTATATTGCATGCATGTAAACATAACCACTGGACACAGACAATACAGGAGTGAGGGCCTGTGCTGGGTGAGAGGGCAGGCTGGGAGAGGTCAATGGGGGGAAAAGGAGACATATGTAATACTTTCAACAATAAATAATTTTTTAAAAAGTTATAAATTGCCCCTAAACAAATAAATATACAAATGATTTCTGAAAATAAATAATTGAATAAATAAAAGTGGGGACCTTTTTTTTTTTAACATAGTGGTTCTCACACTTTTGGTCTCAGGGTCTCTTTATACTTTTCAAATTTATCGATGGTCCCAAAAAGTTTTTGTCTGTGTGAGTTATATATATTTACTGTATTAGAAACCAAAGCTGAGAAATTGTTAAAGTATATATTTAGTAATTCATTTAAAAAGAAACCCTATTACATGTTAAATTAATAGTCCGGTTTTAAGAAACGTATTTTCCAAAACAAAAAGTGAAGAGTAGCATGATTTTTAAATTTTTGTGTATCTGATGTCTTGCTCATAGAATTCCTATGTTTGTGACCGCAATCAGTCTATTGTGATGTATTGTTTTCATTGATGGAAATGAAGAAAATCCAGCCTCATATTGACATGTAGCAAGAAAAAGAATGTTTTAGTAGCCTTTTCAGATATTTGTGGCTATTCTTTGATACTACAGTAAAACTCAACAGTGGTATTTTCTTATAAATTTGTTGCAATCTGAAAATATATCAGTGAATTTTTGTAGTAAGATATGTTAAAATCCACGGGTGTATCCTGTACTTCGAATGAGTATTTTTACTCAGGAGTGATGTTTGACCTGGCAGACGCTCTGGAAAGGTCTTGGGGACTCCTAGAAATTCCTCTCACCTTTGAAAGTCACTGTTGTAGAGAAAGCCAATATTGTAGCCACTGTTATAAATTTAGGACTAATCAGTGAAATTACAAAGCAGATGAACAGGTTTGAATGTGCCATATTAAGAATTAACATGTCTTATTTTGTAAAGTATAATCCAAATTAAATGTAAACCAAAAATTAAGAATAAATGTCAATATGTTTGTAACACAAAGAGAAGTAACTTTAATATATAAATAACACACAGCTCTGTAAGTAAAGCACTAGGGTTACATAGACTAATGCCCAAAAGTTTATAGAAGAAAACCTGGAAAATGCTCAACAAAGCATTTTATATGGCAATCAAAACTAGCCTATTGAAGATGTCAGACTAGCAGATAAGAGGGTAATGAAATTGACGTGTTCATGTTGTAGTTAGAGATATTTTTTTAATAAAATTTGAGGAACCAGTTAAGCAACAGGTAATAATAATAACCTTAAAAATATTCATGTCCTGTGTCTTCTGAATATCTGTTAAACGATTTTATATGAAAAATGCTTTGAGGAAGAAGGCTCTAGTGATGGCATTTATACTAGGAAAAACATTAGAAAAGGATCAGATTATGATTTAATCTAGCCAATGAAAGATTAAACAGCCATTGGAGAGGGAATTATTCACAATGAATATACAATAGGAAGAAATAAATAGTCTTTAACTTTTAAAGTGCCAAGAGCTAAGCTCCTGGCCAAGAGCTAGGAGGGAAACCATGTGCTCTGGACCTTTTCCTGATGATGCTTTGTCTTTATAGGACTCCTCCCTTCTCTTCCTTATTCTGCATTCCTTGTACCTCCTTTGCTCTCAGAATTCTTCTTGAGGTATAGCAGAGAGCCCTTCCTTCTCCTTTCTCTCCAGACTAGAAGCTCATTTGGCCTCATAGTATCCCTATGTGGTGGGCTGGCCAGGTTCCATTCTGTCTACCTGAGGGATGCCATTATTATCGCACCAAGTTGTGACTTCACTTTGCTAGTGGTCTGTGTTCCAGTCGTTACTGTTTTGTCTCCCTCTTGATCTGTCCCTTCATCCATCCTGTAAATAATGGCAGGGCCCATTTAACTGGGCAGTGTTGATATCTATTCTCTCAGAGGGTTCCTTTGATACAACCAGCTCTCACATCCCTTTTTGCCATTTGTCAGCCTGGCATTTGCTGCTACAAGAGGCATGTCTCTTTGGTCTCCTCCCTGTTGCTAATGTTAATGGTGTTATCCAGGCCCCCTTTGACGTCTTTCTTTATTAGCTGGCTTTGTAGGCCTCAGCAGTCAGCAGCCTCCAAGTCATAATCACAGGTCAACTGCCTCTAGAGAGGACTGCTTGGTGGGAAGGAAAGGGCAGACTGCCTCCAGCCCTGCCCCCAGCTGATTTCAGAACAGGCATGACCTCTCTAGCCTCAGTGCTGGCAGAGGGAACGAACACAAAGGATTGGGATCTCACCTATATCTCTCAACTTAAAAAAAAATGGTGAAGAGGGCACCAGCAAGCCTTGCTCTCCTCCAAAGTTTAGATCTAACTATCTAGCTGTCCTGGCATTGAAATAACAAAACTCAAGCAACATTCAGTTCCCATCAGAGCCAACAGGGGGTTCTCTTGGGCCAAAAAATAATGACCCTTTCCCCATACTGGACCTTCTTCTGCCATAAGGAGACATGTTTTCAATTAAGATGTTAGTTCTAGATGCATGAACTTCGTGTTTTGCAAATATCTTGAGGACACTTGAAAATTATGCAGGGTTAAATAGATGTGGCTTCTGATGTTTGGCGGTGGGAGTTGCTATTACTAGTAAAATGGCCCCTCTCTGTAAAGTTGGTAGCTACCTAGTGATCACACACCATCGGAGAGCTCTTTGCCCTGTGGTTCCTGAGCGTGGTGATGTAAGGGTGATTTTGTGAGTTGGTTTTAGTCCTTGGGATAGCTTATTTAACATGAATGCAGGAGGATTGTGTGGACTCTCCTGTCGAAGGAATCCCACTGCTTAGCCTCACAGTCACCACAGCATCCAACACAAAACCATCCAAATAAACGCACCACACTTGCTTCGTCCTGTGTCTTACTAACCAGTTGCCTTCATATTCCTTCTGCCCTCACAGCTGCTACAAGAATGAGAAAACAAAGAGCCCACTGAGCCTGCCCTGACACTCTCATGAGCGTCCCCAGGGGCAGGACACCGGCTGCCCCTGTCCTCAGTGCCGTGACCAATGTCCTGTCTCAGAGTTAGGTCTTTCTAGAACACTTGCTGAAAACCTCAGCATTGAACATCAGAAACTGCATTAGAAAGGACCTATACTGGTTTCTGAAATTTTCACATTTATCAAATATTTTCCTTATGTAACTAAATATATATATTCAGTAACTGATCATTGGAATTAGAAATCAGTGCCCAAATGGTGTGGCTCAGTGGTTGAGTGTTGACCCATGAACCAAGAGGTAACTGCTTCAATTCCCAGTCAGGGCACATGCCTGGGTTACAGGCTCAATCCCCAGTGGGGACTGTGCAGGAGGCAGAAATGATGTTTCTTTATCATTGATGTTTCTATTCTCTATCCCTCTCCCTTTCTCTCTCTTAAAAAAAAAATCTTTAAGAGTTTTTTAAAAATAAGAATATTTTAAAAATAAGAATTATAAATTAGTCATTGCCCAACTTGGAAAATAGAATTGTCTACCCAGGAAAGAGTTAAAGTTTATTGCCATTAATTATAAAATGCATGTGCCTTCACCACAATGTAGTCGTAGCATTGTTTTTAATGACCCAAACACTTTTTAACAGAATTCAAAAAAAAAAAAATGAATTGGAATCATTTTTTCTATCGTAGAATTTCACTGTTCCTTCTGGTGACCTGTTGATGTTGTCTCCATTTTGGCTACATAGAAATCCAAAGTATTTTCCTGAACCGGAACAGTTCAAACCCGTAAGTTACTTCTTTCAATATACATCGTTCTTTTTATTCTAATTTCTTTTTGTGCCAGGAGTATGTATTCATAAATTTACTAGGACTGTGTCATTAAGCAGCATATTACTCTAGAACAAAGGTGAAAATACAGATTGGATTTGCAATATGGCGTATAACATGCATAACAAATCAGATAGGCAAGTTCCTGGAATAAGCTTCAGCAACTTTACAATAAATTTTTATCTGAAACCAGCAGAGTGTGTTAGAGGGTAAACATGCCTCGTTCTGAGAGAGGACTGAGTTCACGTTCTTCAGACAATTGTTCTCATTATGGGTTTCCAAGGAGCACGGAAAATAAAAATGAAGCAAATTAAAACTGTGTTCTGCTGTTTCTTAGAATTGGGGGAGTGTCTGGGCTGAACAGCATCTTAAGAGGCCATTTGATCTATTTTCTGCCTTCAGGTGAAACTGTCAAAAATGGCATCCAGATGTATCCGTTCTGCATCCAGGCTCCCTCCAACAGGGCTGTCAGCAGCTGTCTGTTACTAAATTTATCACCAAGAGCAGCTCCAGGATGGAGCCTGAGGCCCCTTTGTAAATACTCTTCCCCTCTGCAGCCGGGCCTGTGGTTGATTTACATCGTCATCTACATTTGCCACTTAACAGAATTCTTCTTAAACCCTTTTATTTATTACTTATGTTCCAAAAGCGTAATCGTGGCTGATATTAATAACAGGTCGGAAAAAATGACCAACAAGCCTGCAACTTTATATGCAAGGATTAGCTGTACAAGGTCATTTTTAGCCTAGAGAAATAAAGATAAGCTTATTTATATAAGGCTGATTTGGGAGGAAAAAAAATGTTTTCTTCCCACAGGAACGTTGGAAAGAGGCAAATTTAGAGAAGCATGCTTTCTTGGACGGCTTCGTGGCCTTTGGAAGCGGGAAGTACCAGTGTCCAGGAAGGTCAGTGAGACAGCCGGGCCACGCTCATCCACGGTCTGCGGGGAAATGGGGAGATGCTGGCGCGGAGCGGGGAGCGCTGGCTCAGTCTGTCTTTTCTTCATTATCAAACTGCAGGGCAAGCCAGAGACCGTTTTGTTTGGTTGGCCATCTTGTGGGATGTCTTGGTGAGAATGCCTAAAGTGGCTTCTGATAGGGGAACAAAGTATCCCAGTTCCAGCTGCCAGATGCGCTCAGAGTTTATTTTTCAGATGCTCAGCTCTCATATAAGAATAACTCAAAAGGTGTTTGAGTTTCACTTTTTTAAAAGATAAAGCTAGAGGCATAATATTTCTCTTTTTAAAAAAATATATTTTATTGACTTTTTACAGAGAGGAAGGGAGAGGGATTGAGAGTTAGAAACATCGATGAGAGAGAATCATCGATCAGCTGCCTCTTGCACACCCCCTACTGGGGATGTGCCCGCAACCAAGGTACATGCCCTTGACCGGAATCGAACCTGGGACCTTTCAGTCCGAAGGCCGACGCTCTATCCGTTGAGCCAAACCGTTTTGGCTATTTCTCTCTCTTTTTTAAAAAAAAATATTTTTTATTGATTTCAGAGAGAAAGGGAGAGGGAGAAAGAGGTGGAAATAACAGTGATGAGAAAATCATTGACCAGCTGCCTCCTGCATGCTCCACAATGGGGATTGAGACTGCAACCTGGGCATGTGCCCTGACTGTAATCGAACCATGACCTCCTGGTTCATAGGTTGACCCCCAACCACTCAGCCATGCCTGCTGGGCGGTGTAATATTTCTTTAACAGCAGCCTTATCGGAGACATTTGTTGAGAGTCCAGAATGTCATTAACATGGAGCATAGCAGCAGCTTACTAAATGGCTTTTATTTAGTGGGTTAGTTTGGCTCTGTCAAAATTTTCTTTGACACCTTTGTAGTTAAATTAATCTGGCACCCAGGACTTCTCTGCAGTGTGATGCCCTGTTTTGGGGCAGGTGTTTGTCATTTAATGAAAGATATCTAATATTTATGTGTTTAAGCAGACACTTTTTAACATCTCACCTGCTCCAGGCCCTCTGCTAAGCCTCAGTGACAGAGCGGTGGGGAAGGCAAACATGGTCCCTGACCTCATAAAACTTGCACTCTGCCTTAAACAAGTCCCACTTCTTAATTCTGCTGATTCTGTTAGAGGGGTGTTGGTACCATTCTATTAGAGGATTATTGGCACCTGTTTGGAACAGAATCTCACTCAGTGGATGTACAGAGCGTTTAAAAATTGTATTTCAGAAAAAAAAATGTAGTTTCTTAACTGAAGAAGTCAGTTGTCTTTCTTGTTTGAATAGTAATGTCCATCCATATTTGCAATTATGACTTTCTCCACAGCATCCACTCTACCTCTCCTTTGTTTCATGTTTATCAGTATGCTTTTAGTAATATACACCTCTCCCAAATGGTTTTAGTTAGTCTCAGCCAGCCATGATCATTCTTTCTTCCCTTTTAGAAGTTCTTCTAGGAGCCTAAGGGTAAGCAAATTGTTACATAGTGTTTCCCTGGAGACACTATTTGGTGTGGGCAGTTGACCTGATCTGGCCAATCAGACTGAGAGGAGAGACTTTTCTTCCGTGGTAAGGAGCGAGGCTCACTTTGTCCTTTCCTATCGGATGTGAACAAGAAGCATGCAGCCCAGTTGTTACTAGCAGCAGATTCCAGTGGAACAGCCTCTTGATGGTGTGGAGTCTATGGAGGGCAGGACAGAGATATGGAGAGAAGCTGGTCCACGTGATATCATTGTGTCACTGAACCAGCAGTTTTGAGGAGTTCAACTACTTCCTGTCATGCCAGATAATAAATGTTTTCACTTTTATAAATAACTAGAGGCCTGGCCTGCCCCCCTCTCACAGTCTTGGGAGCCCCCAGGGGCTGGAGGCAATCTGACAATCAGGGGAAGACAACACCCCATCACACCTCTGCTGCTGCCACTGCCAGCAGTGCAAACCTCATCCAGCCCTGGTTACCTGAACCTCGGGTAGCCCTGGGCAGCTGGGCAACCGCCATCTGAGGCTTGCCTGCATCTTGGGCTGGCCCTGGGAGGCTGGGGGGCTGAGGGGACTGGGGGACTCTGGAGGCAGGTGTGTGGAGTGGCTGGGCTCACCTGGGGGCAGGCCCAGCCTTGCCACATGCCTGCTGCTCTGGTGGGACTGAGGGGACTGAGTGCTTCCATCTTGTGTCTGTGGGTAATGCCATCTTTGAGGGTAGGGCAGTCAATTAACATATTCCCTCCTTATTGGCTGTAGGCACCACCATTTTTGCGAAGCATAAGGGTCAGTTAGCATATTCTCTCAATGTTAGATAGGACAATAAAATAATATATTTATTACATATAATAAATGTTTATGATTTTTAAGGCAGTTGAGTTGGAGGTTTTATTGTTTAGAGATGAAAGCATGCTGACATGTTCACCAGAAAACTTCTAAGGTGAACACTGTAATTGAGTATCTGATACTTTAGGGGCAGAGTAGGACAAAGGAAAACAACAGTAATAGCAACACACACACACACACACACACACACACACACCTGCTTCTTATATTATTTTTATTTTAGATAATCAGTTCTTAAGCCAAGAACACATTTATTATTTTTGTTACTATTAAGTAAAATTTTTGTAAGAGTAGATCTTCTAAAAAGAATATTACCTTTTTCATGTTCCTTTAGTATATATCTTCAATTGCAATGAAATAGTTTATTATAACCATCTTTGAAGCTGACCTAGAAATATTTTAAACTAAGGTATGAAATGAGTGGCGATAGAGCATTTAGTATGGGCCAGTGGTCAATCGATGACTATTGTTTGTAAGAGGAGCTGTTAGGACATCACTGTAATATCTATTGAGGCTGATAGATATTTGCTTGGGTTTGAGAGTAATGGATGCCATGCAGAGAATCATGACATTTCAGCTCAATCAGTAGTATGTTATACAGAAACTGTAGAAATTTTGCACTAGACATTATTTAAATATGTTTGTATTGATTTGAGAGAGAGAAAAAAAAACACATCTGTGAGAGAGAAACATCCATCAGTTGCCTCCTTCATGCTCCCCAACCTGGGATTGAACCCACAACCTGGGCATGTGCCCTGACCAGGAATCAAACTAGCAACCTTTTGGTGCATGGGACGACACTTGACCCACTGAGTCATACCATCCAGGTCTGCGATATAAATTTAATCCCATAAACCCTTAGTATAATCCCCAGAAAATCGTGTCCATTGTTAGTTTATGTATCAGGAGCCAATTTACTTTCTCATGTACTAGACATGCAGTGAGTCAGAGAAAGTTGCCTGTCAAGTTTCTGACAATTAAAGTTTATCACGAACAGTCTTGTGGCCTTGCAGCTGTCACCCTTGGGAGCCCAGGCCACTGAGGCAGCAGGAGAACCCCTCACACAAGTGAACACATAATATTTTGCTGAATTTACCAAATAAGTACTCAGTGCTGCCATCAACTGCCGGATAAACATTGGAATGGAGGAACTGTAGTACCTACTCCAAATAGTCAGAGCTCTGAAATGCATTTAAAGGAAAAAAACCTTTGCTAGGCACTTTCCTAAAGCTGGGTACACACAGCAAGGGAATCCTTCCTAGTAATTCTAACACTGGAGAAGAACGTCACTTTGCAGGAAAATAGGAGAAAACAGCATGAACTCCCAGACTTCTTTAGCAATGGTAGCATGCAAAATGAAGAACCTCACAAGAGTGGACATTGTCCTCCTAAACTGTCAATCTAAATGGAGACACGGGACAAGGGAATTTTAGTGTCATTTGGGTGTCTCTGAGAGTAAATGATCTTGGCAGAAAGGGATGTGCTTGCTAGACCCAACCCCTGGAATCTATACCAAGCCTTGATTTTCCTTGGTTCCCATCCATGCATGAGGATGCCTGGGTGGCTGTCTCATTCATTGTGCTAACTGATAGGAGTTAAATTCTAGTATAAAATAGTCACACTAATTGTTGGCATGATTACTCCACTTGCAAAGGCATGGTTGGACAAGAAGACAAGAAGAGGATATGTAAGAGAACAGCTGCAGTACTTGAGAAATGGAAAAGAAGCATGGATTCTTTGGGAACAGACACTGATTTCCACCCTTTTGTGTGTACGTGGCTCTCACCTGTGTTATAGGGCAGTACTGGGCCACAAAGTCATGGATGCGTTTTGAATTACTGATGAAAATCACACAGCTGTTGGAAAATTAATCCAAAAATAGGTCCAGCTGATAGTAGATTGGTAGTAGTATTATTCAACCTAACAAATACCTCTTGAGAACCTGGTTTAGTATGGTTAATATTTCATTCAATAAATATTTATGGAGAATATACTGTATTTCAGGGTAGGGCTTTAGAAGTTATGATGGAAAACAAAATAAGGGATGAAAGTCCCTTCCCTCAAGGAGCTTATAGTCTAATTTAAGTCACTTTAGTAAAAACCAAGAAGAGTCAAAGAAACATAACATTCCTGAATTGCATATCATGTAGTTAGGGAGATGAAACACAGCAACATGGAAAACAAGCCTGATTAGCTGCATCAGATAGCACCTGAGCAATGCCAGGTGAATCATATAATTGCCATAGGGGTTTAGGGCATTTAAAGGGACTTTATGGCCTATTTGGGAATAATCAATAAACGGCATAGAAGAAAGCTCACCTTCCCCACAGGCAATAGTATCAAACTTTCAGGAGAGATGAGAGGAAATAGTCATAGGAATGTAATGGACCTGTATGTTAATGGTTGCAAGTCAATTGTCTATTTGGGGTTTGTGAGGCTCTGAGCACAGATATTTCTATGTTTGTTTTAAAGATGCTGTAATTTTAATAACTGTGCCTTAATGAAATAGCTTTGCACAATCTTGTATTTGAGAAGTACTGTTAGCTGCTCACTTTTGAGGATTGAGCAAACTGAGATCTCTACCGGTTTCTCGACATATTGCAAATTCAGTATATGGGGAGGGCAAAAGTAGGTTTATATCTGTGAATACCCAGAATAGAGTTCATTCTTGTATTATTATTTATTATTGTTTTATTTATTCATATTGTAATTGCAAACCCAATTTTCCTAGCCCACATTTTGAGGAATCTATAATAATATAAGTATAATATGCTAATTAGACCAGACTTCCTTCCAGATGACCTTCCAAAAGATGACCTTCCTGACCAAGCTGGAGATGCAAGGGAAACCCAGGTTCTGGGTGCCTACCGGCATCCAGAGGGAAACCCAGATCCCAGGTGCCAGAGGGAAGCCAGTGCCAGCAGCCAGGGGAAGGAAGGCCTACTCTTGCATGAATTTTGTGCATCGGGCCTCTAGTTTGTTACATAAACTAATGCATCCCCTCAACTCCAGTTGTTAAATAGAATTGCACCTGCTTATACAGTGGTTACCTAACATTTTCACCACAGTGTGAACATGTCCTGGTGGGTATATAAAGTGGTTAGGATGAGGGTAGGCAGGGCAGATCCTGTTAATCCCAGGACGCTGAGCCGGGCTGCCAGAACCCTCTGTGAATTTGGAGCCATGCTTCTCTATTCATTCTGCTTTACTAAGGAGCCGTGACACCACTGGCCGAGTTGCTGTCGTTACTTTCTTAGCCATTTCATTTTGACACTTCATTACAAGCCTAAGGTTTCAGTCTGTGAAGAACAAAAGAAGCCACTCAAGAGTGACTTTTGAGACTCTCAAAGGGCCAAAGTGCTAAAATAAATATGCTCCTTTCTGAGCAGAATTTCAACGATCTCCGGCCCCTCTGTGGTGCAGGATTTCTCTATGGCGAGAAAGGAGACTTCAGACTGGTATCTCCCTCCACCCACCCCACCCCCCTCAGTGACTGCTCTTGAATAGGTGTCTACTGTTCCTAAGAAAGAGGACCGGCATGAAAATTGTACCATATCACAACACAATATGCCTGCAGTGCTGATTCCACCCCTAACTCTGTCCCTGGGGAGTACAATTCCTTAAGCCAATCCTCCCTTCCCATATGGATTGGTTTAGGTGTTTTAAGCAGCACAATGAACTATTGAAGTTTCTGTTGGGACTTCCCGGGTCAAAAATAATCAACCATTCCCTGATGGATGTGAATAAGGAAGGACTTGGTAGCTATTTGAGACTCAGAAGGAGGCATTGTTGGGATGAAGCTGGTACCATAGAACAGAGCAGCAGCTGAAACCGGTTTGGCTCAGTGGATAGAGCATCAGTCTGCAGACTGAAAGGTCCCAGATTCGATTCCGGTCAAGGGCATGTACATTGGTTGTGGGCACATCCCTGGTAGGGGGTGTGCAAGAGGCAGCTGGTCAATGTTTCTCTCTCATCGACGTTTCTAGCTCTCTATCTCTCTCCCTTCCTCTCTGTAAAATATCAATAAAATATATATATTTTTAAAAAAAGAACAGAGCAGCAGTGGCAGCCTGCCTTCCCGGGAACATTGCTGGCTGCTGAGTGCTCTCTGCCCAAGGCCAGCTCCAGGTTTTTCAGATCCATAACGCCATGCATTCCCTTCAGTATAGAAACCAGTCCCACAGAAACCAGTGGTTTTTCTGTCACATGCAACTGAGAGCATCTGAAGTAATATAATTTTCTTTTAAAGAAAAGAAATTAAACATTTATCAAACTCAATGAAATAATAAACATATACTAACCACATCAGTTAATAGTTTTCTAAATACCTTGTGCTTTTGTAAAAGGGCTGAATTTCATTTACTTTGGGTATATCACAAAGCAAAAGTAAATGTCACTTCTTAAATTTTTTCTAGAAGGTCTTAGATTTAACATATATTAAGAGATAATTTCTTTTGATCTTAAGTCAATACTGGTCCTTTGCCGCTGCCTTCTTCCTCTTCTTCCTCCTTCTCCTCTTCCTCCTCCTCCTCCTCCTCTTCTTCTTTTCCTTAAAAAGAAGTATCCATATCTCTATCTCATAGTTCCTACATATGGGAGCTTCACTTCCAGGAGGAGTAGCTATAGCAATACCATTGGAACAATCCCACTGCCACTCTGTAAAATAGTGACCTCAGAGCGTGCCCTCCCACCAGAAGCCCATTCTGATCTTCCCAATGACACAGAAAAATGGAATCTCACATCAAGAACGGCAGAGGTTCCTCAGTCCTTTCCTCTTTGTCTTCTCATCTGCTTTCTCACCTCTGTTTCCCTTTTTTCATTCTCTTCTCTTTTTCATGTGTTTTCTTCTTTTTCCTCTTCCAGCTTACCTTATCCCATTCTTCTCTTCTCGTGTTATTCTGTTGGTTTTCCTCCACCCCTTATTTAATACGGGCATCTACCTGCTCACTCTACCAGACTGTGTCCACACCATCAACCAAAAGCGTGGTACCCCAGCCAGAGGGTTTCAGGTATAGCTGAGAAATTCTTTGTAATTTTAGTTCTGTGGGCTAAAACTAAAAGCTTTGATAAACTATTCTCTTTTGACATTTTTTTTCTCCTTTCCTCTTGTCAAGGTGCTCTAGATGAGTGATGCTTAAAGTCTGACACTCCCCCACAAGTAGTAACATGACCTGTAAACTTATAAAAATGCAAGTTCTCAGGCCTTTCCCCAGACCTACAGAATCAGAAACTTAGGGCGTGGGGCCCAGAACCTGTATTTTAACAGGCCCTCCATGTGATTCTGATACATGCTAAAGTTTCAGAACTTTTTATCTATATTATTTTTCCTCCTGACACCAAATTGATTATATTTTCCTAAAAGGTTTCTTAGGGGGGTGAGGTTGTGGGAAAAGTACTTCCCCTTTAACTTGAGTAGCCGTGCTCAATGACTATGCCTGTGAAAGTATGTCTGCATGCTGCCTTCTCTGCATTCCAGGGCAAGAGCATTCTATTTTCATAAGCCGCAGCTGGTAGCAACTAGGAATATACTGCAGAGCCCTTGTTCCTGGCAACCGTGGCCATTTTCCAGCCCGTGCTGGCATGGCCCGCAGTGACTCCAAGAGAAGGATTCAGTCTTACAACCGAGACACCTAAACCTGAAGTCATCAATCTCCCCTAATCCTCGCATTCCTTCAGTGCTCTGTTACTTTTCAATGGACCACTGTTCTCCTGGACTCCAGGGATTTTAAAGTCACCCTTGAGCCCTCCCCCTTTTTGGCTTTCCATGTCCATTCTCACCTCCTAAATCAGGTCTTGTGCCTTAGCATCAGGTGATATCATATATTTTCTCCCCTTGTTCCGTTGTCTCTTCTTCAGTCCATCTTACTCCATACAGACTACATATTTAATTTTTCCTTAAATTGTCATTCTCTTCAGACTCTGGTCTCCCTAGAATTCTGACACCAGTTGTACCTTCTGAACCTCTGGGAAAGCCCTCCCTAGAGGGTCCACCCTCTGTCTCCTAACGACAACCCATCCCTCCTGGTGCTCATGCTGTCTGCTGGGTCAGGAATGCCCTCACTCAACATGTCTGCTTATTTAAAGCCTGTCCTTCCGTCAAGGTCTAGCTCAAGTTTCACCTCCACATAGAGTCAACATTGATTACTCCAAGTTGGAGCTCTCTCTCTCCAGACTCCAAACAGGCCTTTCGTTTCCACCTTTATCTCCACGTGCTTTACTAACGGTGTGAGGCTAGACTAGAGCCTGTGTTTTGTCAGACGTGGTGTTCTCAGTGCCTGCTAACATTCCTTAAACAGTTATCTACAAGTGGGGAAATAGGCAAGTACTAAGTGTTTAAGGAATTTTCAGCATGTTTATATTTTAATGAGCTCTATTTGTAGATGTGTAATGTTGTTCTTGTAAGTGTAAAAAATAAATCTGTTATAAGTAATAGGCCTCATTATTCTCACTGTTTTGACATTAGAAGTGGTATTAGGAAAGCATTCCTGACATGAAATAGCTCAGCTTGCTTTTGAAGAGCTTCTGTTAAAACATAAATTTATGAACCCATTTTCTTTGGCATAAAAAACTTTTAATGTCACAGATACATATATATGTTAGTCTCATATTGTAGACATTGAACAAAATTCTGTAACGTGGTAAAGGCTTGAAAACACAAGTATTTTTCGCATTGCAAAACTATTAACTTTATTTAGTGGATAATTGAGGTAATTCTACAAGAATTCCCAAATATTTGGATTGTGAGAAAATAAGATTTTTAATGTATATTATTGTGTTATCTGTATGATTAGTTCTCCTTAATTAACAAAATGTTTATAATGTAATATTACTAATTAATACTACTTTCATAATTAATACTAATTTAGTAACTAAACTAACTTAACACTAAAAAGAAAAATATTAAAGCCCCACTAATGAACAATATGAATTCTTCAAGAGCCCAAATTACAGTTTTACCCATGTGTGGGGGCCTGATTTAGCGGGATCTCCCTTTTCCGCGTCCCGCACGGAAAGAGAGATGAATGAATCGGTTCTAAGGGGAGGTGGCCAGGGATTGAAAAATATTAGAAATAAAGAGAGAAGACACAGAGATAGATTTTTGAGCTGGGAGCTGGAAGGGCCTCTGACCTCCTCTGCTGGAGAGGCAGACTGACGACCTCCTGAGCCACGCAGCACATCTATTCATACTCCAATCCACCAAGGGGGTTTCACAGAAAAACAAGGAGCCTGGGAGGGCCCAGGGCCCACCCACTCCTTCCTCCTGGACAAACACAAGCCAGGAGCTAAGAACATCTCTGCACTCTCAGGATGGGAGTGCAACTGACATGATTCTGCCAATATCCCGGGCCCAGTCAGCAACAATCTAAAGAATGTCCAGGTATCTTCCCATTTGGCCCTCTACACCCATGGGTATGCAATTTTCTTTGGTGCATAGGGCGGCACTCTAAACAACTGGGCCACACCAGTCAGGGCTAAAGTGCCTCCTCCACTCTTACAGCTCCACCCAGCCCATTACATCGCTTAGTGTCTTGCTGTCTGGCACTGTCTTTACCCCAGGGGGCTGAGCTCAGGGAAGTGCACGGTCCACAGCAAGTTCATGTTAGAAAAGGCCTAAACGCAGTTATAAGAAAGCAGAATTTGTTTGAATAAAGTGGAACCTATAACACTTTTATAATTTATAAATATACACTTAGCCAACATTTCTCTAGTGCTGCTAGGTAAACATTGAATATTGGGGAATCACTGCTTATCCTACTGAACACAGAAGTTATTGGAAAGAGTGATCTCATCTAATTTACTTCTTGGAAGGAAGCGGTGGGAGCTAGTCATTTTTGTAAGTGAGAACTTGAATGTTGACTTTCACATGTTGGTACTCCTGACCCCTCTCCTCTGATAGGAGGCTCATGCCCTCCATGGGACACTTTCTTCTGGGGCTTTGGAGACATCACTCTCTTGTTACTCTTTCTCTCTGGCTATTTCTTCTCACTCTCCATTGCTCATCTTCTTCGCCTTTCTGACCTCCAAATTTTGAAGTATCTCAGGGCCCTTTCCTCAGATTTTTTAAATGTTTTTCCTTTTTAACTCGCTCCCCTTGTGATAGCATTCTGTCCCGTGGCTGTAAATAATTGTCTGAATAGCAATAACTCTATTTGTAGCTCTTACGTCCTCAGCCCTGACAGAATCCCACCTGACACTAGGCTCATTTACCCAGCTTGCACTCAACATCTGCAGCCGATGTCTTCAGGGCACTGGTCTTAGCAAGCTCTACTTTCCAGGTCCAAACCTGAGCTTTATGTGACAACTCATTACCCCCATTACGGAGGTAAATAGCAGCTGTATCCTTGCATTTCCCCAGTCAAAAACTGGGAGTCATCTTTGACTTTATATCTCCATGTCTGTCACACAAATCCATCCTACAGACTGACCATGGCTCATGACTATTTCTACCATCCTGATCCAAGTCACTGCTTTCTATTGTCTAGTAAATTGTAATGGCTTTCGAATCAGTCTTTAGCTTCCATCTACATAATCTTATATTTTATGCTCAAAGTAGCAGCCAGAAGGCTCCTTTTATAATTTAAGGCAAATTTACTCAGAACTATTCAATGGCTTCTCATCTCCTGGAATAAAATGAAGTCTTTAATGTGCCATAGGCTCTCTATGTGTCTGGGAGATTTCTCTTACATTCCCCCTTTGTTTCTCATCTATAGCAACACTTGCTTTCTTGTTGTTTCTCATTCTCCTTCCTCTGGATTTTTGTTCCTTTTAATTCCTCTGCATAGAATATTATACCCAGATATTCATATGTGGTACTCTCTTACTTGATCCCAGAGTCTGCTAACATGTCACCTCATCAGAGGCTTTCCTTATGTAAAATATGGTAGCCCACACCTCTATCACTCCCTTTCCCTTCACCTTGTCTTATCCTAGCATTTATTCTCTTGCTTGATACATGCATTTCCTGTTTATTTATCCACTGCCTGCTCATTACCTCCCTTCTAGAACTGAATCTTCTTGAGAGCATAAATATTGCTTTTGTTTACCACTATAACTTCAGCACTTGGAAGAATATACATACAGCACATAAAGACACTCAGTAATATACCCTATATAATAAAAGCTTAATATGCAAATTGACCAAACGGTGGAATGAATGGTATCTATGATGCACACTGACCACCAGGGGGCAAATGCTCAACACAGGAGCTGCCCCCCAGCCCACAGGCCCCAGGCCAGCGAAGGTGAGTGCCAGTGGGGCCCTCTCCACCTGCCCCTCCCCTCCAATCGCCCCACAGATTGGCCCTGATCACAGGCCAGGCCTAGGGACCCTACCTGTGAACAAATTTTGTGCACCAGGCCTCTGAATGAATGAATAAGTGAATGGAGAACTTATTTCTTTAAACATATTTTTATTGATTTCAGAGAGGAAGGGAGAGAGAGAAAGAGATAGAAACATCAATAATGAAAAAATATCATTGATTGGCTATCTCCTGCATGCCCCCTACTGGGGATCGAGCCCAAAACCTAGGCATATGCCCTGACCTGGAATTGAACTGTCACCATCTTGTTCATAGGTCCATGCTCAACCACTGAGCCACACAGGCCAGGCAAGAAATTATTTTATTATATTTATATACACAATATTTATTGAATGAATGAAAATCTTACTATCTTGTGTGACCTAAGTGTCATTTCACTGTTCCCATAGATGTTACTCTCTTCTGGGGAAGTAGGGAGGAAAGGCAGGTACCCTGTTTCTTTCATACCAGCTCCAACATGGGTGAAAATGAGGCTCATCACACCTGTCATTTTATCATTTCTTCATTCTATACTGAACTATCATACAATACAGTGTAAGTGCATCAGATTTGACTAAATTTTTAAGGTAACAAAAATCACAGTATAGGCAGGAAAATACTAAACTTATACATTAACTATTTCTTTTCCCAAGTCCAGGAGAGAAGTATTTCATCTGTTCACTTCACAAAAAGTCCCTGTCCCTAAACATTTACTCTTATGTACAGGAATGTGCTTTTCTCTGTTGCAAAATCAGCCCTAGGCAGACACCCTCATGTTAGTCCTGCCCCTCCTTTGAGTTCATTTCACATCTTCCTACCTTCACACATACATTTCTCCATGTCTAAGTAGAGAATAACCTGGGTGCTTTCAGCAGTCCGTGATTGTCCTTGGGACCTGAGCTTTTCAAAACAGCTTGTGGCTGAAACCAGTTTGGCTCAGGGGATAGAGCGTCAGCCTGCATTTGATTCCGGTCAAGGGCATGTACCTTGGTTGCAGGCACATCCCCAGTAAGGGGTGTGCAGGAGGCAGCTGATCAATGTTTCTCCCTCATTGATGTTTCCAGCTCTCTATCCCTCTCCCTTCCTCTCTGTAAAAAAAAATCAATAAAATATATTTAAAAACAAACAAACAAACAAAAAACAGCTTGTGATGGCTCACCATGTCCAGTTCCCTTAGGGTGTGTCCGAAGGTTTATTATTCGTATTGTCGACTGAATGGTTGGCTGTCATTTTAATTCTTTCACTTTCTCTCTTTCACATAGCTCCCCAAACAAATATATATATATACACACACACACACACACACACACACACACACACACACACACATATATATAATTGCTTTTTTTCTTTTAACATTTTAAAGATGTTGTTCCCTTATCTTCTGGCACTCATGGTTTCCGATGAAAAGTCTGTTTTTCTTTATTTATTGAGTCATTTTTCTCTGACCACTTTAAAAAGGTGTGTGTGTGTGTGTGTGTGTGTGTGTGTGTGTGTGTGTTTTAAGCAATACGATTGTGATTTGCCCTGGCAAGGTTTTCTTTATGTTTATTTTGCTTGGGGTTCATTGATTGTCTTGGATCTGTAAATAACAATTTTTACAAATTTGAAAATGTCTCAACTATTACTTATTCAAATATTTTTTTCTGCCCATCTGTCTGCATCTCCAAGTTACATGTATGTTAGAATGCTTGATATTTGTATAGGTCACTGGTACTCTGTTCATTTCTTTTTTTCAGTCTTTTTTTGTTTGTTTGTTTGTTTGTTTGTTTGTTTTTCCATTGATTTCTAGAGAGATTGGAAAGGAGGAAGGAGGGGGAAAGAGGGAGAAACATCAACATGACAGACACATTGATTGGTTGCCTCCCACACACGCCCCCCTGGGCCGGGAACCTGCAACCAAGGTACATACCCTGGACTGGGAATCAAAACCAAAACCCTAACCAGTGAACCAGGCTGGCCCGGGCTCTTTTTTCAGTCTTTTTAATCTAAGTACTTAATTTTTGATATTTTCCATTGTTGTGGTAAGTTCCACAACCTTTTCCCTTGCAGTTTCTTATCTTCTACTAAAGCCATCCAGCATATTTCATTGAAGATATATTTTCCATTGCTAGGAGTTCAATTTAGATGTTTTTTATATTTTCCATTTCTCTCTGCATCCTGCTTCTACCTTTTGAACATGTGAAGTAGATTTCATTGGTTTTTCCAATATCTATCATTTCTTTTGAATGATTTTTCTTTGGCTTATATGTCACATTTTCCTGTTTCTTCCAGGCCTGGTAATTTTTTAATAAGTGCATAACATAAATTTGAAGTGTCATGGATACTAGATTTCATTGTATTCCTTTAGTTTTAGGCTTTATTGTTCTTAGGCTTTAAGGTAAATTCAGAGTGGCATTCAATTTAAAGTAATATAATCCAACTACTAAAGAAATGCTTTTTAAGGACTCTACTCAGTGGTCCACGTGTTATAAGATCTTCCCACTCTAGCTTGTGGGAATGCGCTCTTCTATGTCTTGTGTGACCTCTTATTCAGCTTTTTGCTCTTTGACTTCCTTTTTCATCTTCCTTCTTCAGCCTCAGTAGTATTTTTTCACAGGTTCAGATATCACTTCTTAGCCATATGAGTCCACTGGGCAGCTAGCTCTCTGACACACTCTTGCTCTCACTGTGAAACTTCGTCCTTTCAGATGTTCATTCTTGAAAATTCTAGTTTCTTTCACTTGCCTGAACTTTAATCCTCTTTCTTCTTAATGTAGTGAGACTGCCAGGCCTGTGGGGGGCTTTCTTCTCCTTGCAGTGTGGCCTTGAAACTACCATAGGCAATAAACGGAGTCAGGCATAGGGCTCACCTCATTTCCTTTCTTTTGGAGGAGTTTTCATTTTTCACTGTGAATCTTGCCCAGTTTTTGAGTGTAGGATAACTGATTCCTGTTACTCCATCATAGGCACAGATAGACATCCTAACTGGTAAGAAATTTGACAAAAATTTAGTTGTGAGAAATTCTGAACCTATACACAAATTAGCGAAATTGCTTTTTCTTAGAACTGCTGCAGAATTTTAATTTGAATCAGTAAAGATTGGGTATATTATGTTTCACAGACATTGATACTCTGTTGGAATAAATTACTTTTAGCATTTACAAGTAAGTAGGGTTAAATGTGCATCATAAATATTCATGAAGAATGGATATGGTATCCAAGTGGGTTATAACAACACCCGAGTGATCCAGATTTCACTTGAAATAAAATATGGGCAAGATGTTTCAGGAATACCAATGGGAAACAAATCTAATTGCCTGATAAGAATATCATATCATTCATATTCATTCATTCACTCATTCAATCAACAAACATTGAGGATTCAACAATAAATAAGACATAGTTTCTGCTTTTTTGTGAAGACTGTAGTCTATAAAAGGAAATATATACAAAAGATTAAATGTATTATGGTATAGGATATAGTATGATTGTAGGATAAAGACGTTAGTTGATGGATGTGTCACGTTCCACAGAAACACAGAGAAGATTGAAAAGGGCAAGAAATTGAATCTGCCTTACAAAAAGCATCACCTTCCACCATCTATTCAGTAAACATCATTGGGTACCAGTAGTGTGCTATGTACTGTGTGAAGGCCCAGCAATGCAATTCTTCCTCCAGAGAAATAACTAATAGTTGCAATTTGGTGTCATAGATGCTCTGACTGATATGTGCACAGCTGAGCCACAGAAGTGGAGAGGAAGGGCACCTCAGCCCAAAGGCAAGTGATCAGGGACTGCCTCCCAAGGATATTGAGCCTCAGACGGGGAAAGAGCTTTCAAAAGAGCATCACCATTCAGGGCCCATCACGTATACAGTGTAGCAAGAGTATAGGTTTCAAAGAGAATCTACTGGGGAAACAGCAGACCTTTAAGAACTGGTTGTGTTCTGCTATAGCATTTGGAGGAAAATAGGAAGCATCTCTCTTTCTCTCTCATGGTATGTGTGTGTGTGTGTGTGTGTGTGTGTGTGTGTGTGTGTGTGGTGTAGAATGATAGATTTAAGATTTAGAAAGTTCACTCCAGTGCTACAGTGTAGGGAAGTGAAACTGAAAGCAGAGAGACCAATCTAATAAACTGATTCAGGCCGAAACCGGTTTGGCTCAGTGGTAGAGCATCGGTCTGTGGACTGAAGGGTCCCAGGTTCGATTCCGGTCAAGGGCATGTACCTTGGTTGTGGGCACATCCCCGGTAGGAGGTGTGCAAGAGGCAGCTGGTCGATGTTTCTCTCTCATCGACATTTCTAGCGCTCTATTTCTCTCCCTTCCTCTCTGTAAAATATCAATAAAATATATTTTTAAAAAATAAAATAAACTGATTCAGTAATCCTCTGATCCAGGAAATAAATGAAGTACTACACTGAAGGAGAAGTGGAGGGACTGGAGACAAAGGGAGTGGAGAGGGACTGGGGAATTATTTAGAAGATACAGAAAATGGTCTCAGTGCCTAATTGGATAAGGAGGGTGATGGAGAGGATGGAATCGATGATGACTTCCAGTTTTCCAATCTCTTGAGCTAATTGTATCCATTAAGGGCTATGACCTCTGAAAGGGTTTGAATACCCTGTGGAGAATTCAAGACAACCCACTGGAGTGAAAGAAAAATAAAGCAGAATTCCATTTCCATTTTTCTGCTTGTTTTTTTGTTTCTATTTGTATGTGTCTTTCAAAATAGACAGCAAACTAATACAGTAGTATTTGTACATAATTTTGGGGGAACTTGAGGTGCCTATAGAACATTTAGGCAATAAATTTCAGTGGGTAATAAGGGTCTAGAATGATTGACAAGACTGTCCAATAGAATTTTCTGTGATCACGAAAAGGTTCCCAATGTGTACTGTCCAGCCAAAACCAGTTTGGCTCAGTGGATAGAGTGTCAGCCTGAGGACTGAAAGGTCCTGGGTTCTATTCCGATCAAGGACATGTACCTTGATTTCGAGCATATCCCCAGTGGGGGATGTGCAAGAGGCAGATGATCAATGATTCTCTCTCATCAGTGTTTCTAACTCTCTGTCCCTCTCTCCTTTCTGTAAAAAAATCATTAAAATATTTTTTTAAAATAAATAAATAAAATATGTACTGTCCAGTATAGTAGCCAGTAGCCTCCTATGCCTATTAAACACTTGAAATATGAATAGTGCATTGAGGAACTGAAGTTTTTTGTTTATTTAAATTTAAATAGCCACATGTGGCTAATGGTTATCATATTGGAAAGCACAGATCTAAGCTTAGAAAGAGACCCAGGCTTTCATTTATTAAGAGCTTGTACTGGCTAAGCTTGTTATATACATTTTTAAACAATTTCATCATCCCAACTACCTTACTGAGTAGACAGTTTTATACAGGCATATCTCAGGGATATTGAGAGTTCGGTGCCAGACCTCCCAAATAATGTGAATCATAATCTTTTTTTTTTTTTTTTTTTTTTTTTTTTTTTTTTTTTTTTGCTGGTGGAGATCTTGCCTTCAATTGGTAAAACCACAACATCTGTGAAATGCAATAAAGTGGAGCACAATAAAATGAGGCATCCTGTGAAAGCAAAGATTAAGGTCTTCCTTTATCCTTTTAGTAGTAAAAACTTACATTGCAGAGAAGAGCATATTTGCTCTGAAATATGTGTACTTTCTAGATATTCTAGTTGGTAAAGAATACTTATGCACTTTTCACAGCCAAGTAACAATTTTATATTTTTCTTCCAGATGGTTTGCTATGTTAGAGATTGAAATGTGTATTATTTTATTATTTTATTATTATGACTGCAGTCTTCTGGACCCATTGCCAAAACAGGTGAGTATTTTCAGAATTTTGAATAGTATGACTTTTAAATTTGATATGAACTTACACCCCTGGGTTTAATTTTGTTTCTCTTTTTTTAAAAATTTATTGTTGAAAGTATCACAGATGTCTTCATTTTCCCCCATTGAGCCCTTCTAGTCCATACCCGGGCCTTCACCACACTATCGTCTGTGTCCATGGGTTATGCATATATATGCATACAAATCCTTTCATTAATCTTTTCCTACCCATTTACCACCTTCCCTATGAGATTCATCAGTCTAGTCCATGCTTCTATGTCTCTGGATCTATTTTGTTCATCGATTTATTTTTTCACCCCTTGGTTTTAATTGGTAGAGATGAACTACTCATTCCCTCTCTCAGACTTGATCTTAACAGTGTCAAACATTGAACTAGACCAAGAAGATACTCCCTTCATTCCACATCTAATCTACCTGCTCCATCATAATAAGACCAGGACCCAATAGCAGTATTTCCACCAATTAGTGTTGGGACCTCTTCAGTGAATTTACCAATGTTAACCCCTTTTCCTGGGTTAGATAAACATGGCCTTGATATCGGGCTTGTTTCCCTAGAAAGATAAGGCTGTGGGTCCAAAAGTGAACCATCAGTTTTGGAGGCAGGTTGTAGCCCTTGATCCATTTGAAAAGAATGGCATGGAAGAAAACTAACCCAGGGTAAAACTAGTGGACGAAGTGAAAAGGCCATGACCTTTCCAACCACTGACCATTGAATGTTCCCATCATTTTCTATAGTTCTGTTTCCTAGACCAACAGCTCTCAAACTGGTGGGAGCATCTGAATCACCTGGGGGCTTTGTTAGAACACAACACTGGCCCCACCCCTAGATTTTCTGATCCAGTGTGTCTGGGGAGAAGCCCCCAAAATTGCATTTCTAACAAGTCCTGGTCCTGCTGATGATGCTGGTCTGGATACCAAACTTTGAGGACCACTGTCCAAGGGGAAATACAATTTAATTCCAGATGTTTGGAAGTCATTTTGAAAATTCTGGATAAAAGGTGCTATTTAAACTAAAAGTTAAATTAAAAAACTAAGCATTGCACTCATAGGGCTATTCACATAGCATCTTGTGCTTTGGTTTAAGCTTGATATAATGAGGCTAATCTATGGAAGGATAAATAAAATCCTTGGGTGATATTTCAATAGAAATTATGTAAGTGCATAAGTGACACAGACAATATTGTATTACTCACAAAAGTGTACCTTTCAGCACTTTCCCCTAATTTCTTTTGTGCTTCTATTTTGAGAACAAGTAACTATCAGTTATGAGGAGCTCTTATAATCCTACAATGAAACAGGAGTTAAATACCCTTCACACAAGTTCTCAGCTGAAGGCAGGGTTGTTTGTTTGTTGGTTTGTTTGTTTTTAGCAAATGAAGATTAGGGCCAGGCTTTACAGGCACCAAATCCTGGTCCCTGGCCCCAAAGTTAGATGTCACATTTTTGCCGGGATGTCAACTATTTCCCCACCAGCAAGACACAGAAACTCCTTTTCAGATCAGAAAAATAACCTTTGTCAAAGCCACATCACCCCAGTGATGGAGATCAGTCATTGTGACCAGATCCCCAGCACTTCCTTCCTAGCTAAAAATTGTTTGATGTATTTATTATATTATTTTACATACATCCTAGTTCTGTGTTGATACTACTAAGAACTTTTTTTAAAGACATGCTATCTTGGTTTGTCAAAAGTACAGGGCTAAGTGAATCGTCATGATCTCAAAGGGCATTCTATTTCACAAATTCTTATTCTAGAAGGAGAAAGATCAATGGAAATAGGTAATTATTGGGCCTGTGTTACTAAGTTGTAAAATGAGGTGATCAAAAACTGCAGGAAATGACCTTCAAATGTCCATGTTCTTGTAGGATATGGGAGGGGACAGTTGCCAGGGCATGTTCTGAACATTTTGTCATGTGCGGAGAGACTACTGGACTTGAAAAGGAATATGCTTGCCATAATAGCAAAAAAATCAAATACTAGAATCCCCAATTTAATTTTGAAACAGCCCATTGTTTTATTTTACCTCAGAAGATCTTAAGAAATTCATTGTATTTCCATTCTCTCCCATTAAAAACAAAACAATAAAGAAACACAAAGCTCTCCAGAGTCCATGGTTGAATAGCAAAAGCAAGCACATTTGTACTAACACAGTGGGGTTTTATTTGCTCAGTTGATTTTATTTTCTTATACCTTTCAAGGGAGGGGAGTTCGGTATAAAACCTCTGGATTCCCGTTCTAAAAAAAACACACTCCCCTTCATACACACAGAATTGTGGCTGCAGTTTCACAGGATCCACAGAAACCCTGCACTCATCCTCTCAACTCCCCCGAGAGGCTCCTGGCTAAGGAGCCCATTCCGGGCCATGTTGCACTCACACTTGATGGTAGACTGATGACTTAAATTGGATCCATCTCCTCCTTCCTCACTTCTCATCTCCCCCTCAACCCTCACAGTTGGCAGAATAAGTAGCTTTTCTTTTTCAAGCTCCCAAGCTCAACAACCTCTGTATTATTTGCCATAAACTCTCCACCTCTCATCTCCATACACATTGATTCCTTATTCATAACCAGAGAGAAAGAAATCAGAACATTTGGAACCCACAAAAATCCTTTTGGAAGGTAGGACCTGGATATACTGTAATAGTGATTCATTCATACCACCAACACCTCATTGGCTTTTTATTTTATTTTAAGATTTTATACTAATTTTTAGAGGGAAATGGAAGAAGAAAGAGAGAGAAACATCAATAGGAGAATGAAAGACAGATCCACTGCCTCCTGCACACTCCCTACCTTAATCTGGGCACGTGCCCTGACCTGGAATTAACACAGCAACCTTTAGTTGCACAGAGTGACACCCAACCAAAGAGCCATACCTGCTAGACTTATTAAGCTAAATACTTACTGAGCCATACCTGCTCAGTAGGTTAGGTGTCATCCTTGCTTTTTTAAAAAAATATATTTTATTGATATTTTACAGAGAGGAAGGGAGAGAGATAGAGAGCTAGAAATGTTGATGAGAGAGAAACATCGACCAGCTGCCTCTTGCACACCCCCTATCAGGGATGTGCCTGCAGCCAAGGTACATGCCCTTGACCGGAATCGAACCCGGGAACCTCCAGTCCCCAGACCGACGCTCTACCACTGAGCCAAACTGGTTTCGGCTCATCCTTGCTTTTTAAACTTCTATTACATGGCATAGAGGTCTCACCCAGAGATTGTAAATAAGGTGCCCCAGTTAGGCGCCAGAAATATAGAAAGAGTCTTATTTGTGGTATCCTGTTTAGCCAGACAAGGATGGGTAGCTGATGAGGGTGGCCATTAGAAGAAGGGATTGCCTTCTTTTCTGTCCCTTGTGCGGGAGGCTCAAATTGATAAGACTCATCAAGCAAACACTTTCAATCTTCTAAATGTAAATTCTGTATCTTTTAGGGATAATTATAACTGAATAAACTGTTGGTCTAAAACTGTTGGTTTTGTCTGTCTCTTAATGTCCACATTTCTTCTGCATTTCTGCTCTTAGAGTCCTCTCCATTTGGTGGGTGTCCAGCAGCCAGACGGACAATGCCGAATTGAATATAGACAAAGAAAGTGACATCTTCTGGAGTCACGGAGGAACGGGCCTCCTGGAGGGTGACTGCCCTCACCCACAGGCCTGGCAGCACCGAGACCTGAGCTCGACTAAACATGCTGCTGAGCCTTTGCTTTAATATTTAGTTCAAGAAAATGTCCAAATGGTGCCTGTGTTTTTTTGCAACCTCAGGAGTAGACCAAGAATCTGACATCACTCACTAATATGAAGACCTGAATATGTATTTTACAGAAAATGTTTAAATGATCAAGAAGAAGAGGCATTTCTTAAGAAGTTGGAATTTGGTTTATGTAAAACTATATTAGGACCTTAAATAATAAAAATGCCATTTGAATGAAAATCTGAAAACATTAATTCACCATGAAGGCAATATATTTAAGTTTCTGTTGAGAAAGGCTAGCATCAAAAACATTAAATAATGATTTCTGGGAATATGTATTTTTATTATTTTAATATATTTTTTTATTGATTTTTTTACAGAGAGGAAGAGAGAGGGATAGATATTAGAAACCTCTATGAGAGGAACATCAATCAGCTGCCTCATGCATACCCCCCACTGGGGATGTGCCCGCAACCAAGGTACATGCTCTTGACCAGAATCGAACCTGGGACCCTTTGGTCCACAGGCCGATGCTCTATTCACTGAGCCAAACCGGTTAGGGCTATATTTTCTTAATATGATTCTTAACGAGCAATTGGAATTATCAAGCTCTATCACTATAATTGTTTATTGTGAACATGGCTGATGCTAAAAGTATGAATAGCCCAGCCAGTGTGGCTCAGTTTAGCATCATCCCATGAACCATGAGGGTCACCGGTTCGATTCCCTATTAGGGCACATGCCTGAGTTGCAGGCTTGATCCTTGGTAGGGGTGTATAAGAGGCAACCAATCAATGTTTCTCTCTCATCAATGTTTCTCTCTCTCTCTTTTCTTCTCTCTAAAGTCAATAAAAGCGTATTGTTTAAAAAGTAAAAATAAAATGAAAGCTTTCTAAGACCTGTAAAGATAGGGATCAAGTCTTAATACTCATTTCTACACTCAACTACATCTGGGACAGCACCTTCCCTATGAGACATATTTAATAAATGTATGTAGATTGATATATTCATTTGTATGTATTTCAATTAAGGTGAAAGCACTCTTGACTCAACGTGTCTATAATCACAGTTTAAGATACTATTTTTGCTAATGTATGGAAACATAAATATAATATGTCAAGGCAGATAACAACATTTGGCTCCATTATTGAGACTTATGCCTGAAATGTTCTCTGTGAAATCCAGAAAAGAAATTCTGTCATGTTCAGGAGAAAATATGACAATAATAACAGAGTGGTCAGTGATGTCATGATTTGTCCTTCAGTATTAAATAAAAAGCTGCTTTCCTCCTGTACTTCACAGTAAGTAAGCTTTGTAGTGCACGCTGTCCTCTGGATTACTTGCTCCCTGCGCTAGAATCATCTTGTGGCGTTGATAATGATTGCTTAGTCATCTGTTTCCTACCAACAAGCAGATGACTCCCTAGCAGAAAACTAAGTTCTCAGAGTATATTAACTCTTCCAGACTAAAACAGTGATTTTAAAGCCTAGCTAACAGCTTGTAAATCAGCTTAGCAGGCTCAGGGATCTGGAGGCTGAAGGGACTGAGGAAAGTGTAGAAGTCCCCAGCAGGTCTGAGAGTTGCAGACTAATCTGGCAAATTCCTCTGAAGACGCCAGGTGTGTTCTCAGGGAAGGCTCACAGTGAGACACTGCATTTGCATATGATACACGCTTCAGCTGAATTTGCAACCACTCAGGGCTAGTGTTTTTTTAGTTTATCATTGCTCCATCAGGATGAATGTTAACTGTCAGGTTTATGCAAGTTAAAAAAAGAATGCACCACCATTTAATTCTGCAGTTCTGTTAGTAAACGCATAAACTCTTGTTCCTGCTACCAAATAAAAAGGAAGTTAAAATATGTGTCCATTTCTTTCCTTGGAAAAAGGGAAAGGAGAGTTGGGGTGTGTGTGTATGTGTGTGTGTGTGTGTATGTGTGTGTGTGTGTGTGTGTGTGTGTGTGTGTGTGTGTGTGTAATCACATGTGCCACACTGGCTACCTCCACAGGAATGTTCTGCATCTAGGTGGTCTCACATTGTGTTAAAACATGATCAAAACCACATTCAGAATTGCATTCTCTTCACCTAACCAGCTCTGCAGTCACCCCACACATATCTGCACTAGAACTTGTCATTCCACCCATAACTGTTTGTCCTCTGAGGCTTTAAATCGAGACCACCTATCTCTGGCCAGAGCCTTCTACCCACCTAGTCCTCTCATTTATTCCCACAGCACTTATTTTTCAGCATCACAGGGAGCCTAGTTCCCCAGCTGACTATATTTATCAGCTTTTTCTACCTCCATGTCCTTCTCCACCTGATGTTCCTTAGGTTGCCTTCATCCTCAAGACCTAATTGCCTCCCAAAGGCCCCACCTCTAATGCCATCAACTTTGGGGATTAGTATTTAACATGAATTGGTGGGGTCAGGGACACAGACATTCAGACCATAGCGGGAAGTAAGCCTCCACAGTGGTTTTTCTTTCTAGTAGAGTTCTGGCTATGTATTTAGCTCCAGTGGAGGACGCTGGAGGGCACTCACAAATGAGGTGCAAATGAGCACTGCACGGGGGGACCCCAGACTTGGTGAAGTCAGCCCGGAGCCTGCAGATAGTAGTAGCCCAGGACACCTGGCTTTCCTTAGCACAACATCCTTTGTTTTAAAAATGTTTTTAGAATAAATGTTTCCATCTATCTCCACTAACTTTTGGGCCTGGATAAATTTTTTAAACTTACTAGGGTTTTATTCATTTTACAGTCTTATTTCTTGGTATCTTAATAAATGGCTATGAGTTATTACTGACAGGAGTACAATTTTAAGTGTAAAAGGTTTGTTTTCTTGACAAAATGCCTACCGCTTTTTAGAAACCACCACTATGACCTTTGATCACTCGAGCAATGACTGTGTGCCTGGAACTTGCTAAGCTCATTTCATCCACCCACTTATTTTATTCTAACAACAATACAATACATAGGTCTGTTTCTACTATCATCCCCATTTTATAAATGAGAAACGTGGTGCTCAGAGAGGCTGGGTGACTTACTGGAGGTCGCATAGCTAGTTTGCCTCACAATTTATGCAGACACTCCTTAGATTTTATTGTTATGAAAGAGAAGCATGTTTTGAATTATATAGGTATGTGGAGATAACATCCTGACTTTTGTGTTTAAGAGGCTGAAATACAAGCAGGAGAAATGTCATGTTACGTGCCCTTGAAGGATGTTCAGTGACTAGTGAAACAGCCCTCTTGAGTGTGATGGTGTAACTGAACCGTTCTTTGAAGGCAAGCAATGGAACAAATGAGTAAATCTCTGATTTATATTGGTAACAAAACGTTTCTTTCCACCACATATTCATTTATAGATCCCCCAATAAAAATTCAGATAAAAGATGATAAATTTGACTCAACATTTAGTTGACTGTACATCATTATCCACAGAACTGGTTATACACCTCTGCAGAACCCAGGGGTTAATGAGGCACAATTTGAAAAACACTAGGCTAGACAAGCTCTGTGTCATGGAGACTTTCACTGCCCTGTGAGTGTTAAGTACTTCCCCAAACTTCCCTGTTACTCAGGGTCATGGGACCAGTTTGGCGAATGGGCTGTAGGTAGAAATGATGTATCAATTCCAAACACGGGCATAGGGATATACACTGTATTTCCCTCTTCCCCTGACATTGCGACAGGAGAGCTCTGCAGCCACAAGAAGGCAGAGCCCTCATCAGCCTGAGTCCCTGGGCGTCAGAGAGGAGAAGAGTCCTTTCCCACAGTACATTGCTCATGGCCTGAGCAAGAGACACTGATGTTTGCTGCCACAGCAGAAACAAGGCAACCTGCACAATCTCAGAAATGAAGTCCTCTTCTCTGTTATGCCTTTAGTCCTCTTTTCTCTGATTGGATTTTATTCACAGGAATATCTGCTACTGGGACACTCCATGGCAGCTCAAGAGGGTGACTGGATTCTATTAAAATGACTCTCTGATAACCAATATGCAATAATCTTTTTTAAAAGTCATAACATTGCAGTTAAAGTTCTACTTTTTTGTACTGTTCCGCACCTTGCCCAGCATGGCTGGCAACATCGGATGGAGCCTTGTGCTCCCTTCTGCCTGGATGCCCTTGGTCTCCATCTCCGTCAGACTTAGGTCTCCGAGGCTCAGCCCTCTCATTCTTGGCCAGCCTCACAGGAGCTCTTTCTAGTTATGGAGAACCTTTCTTTGCTCCCCGCTTCTCTAATGCTCACGTGGTGACCCTGAAACTCAGTTCTCCTTGTTCTTTGAGTTGGCCTCGATGTCTCAAAAACACCACAGCCTCGCAAAATTTGAAGGGCAGAAATGGCTTAAACTGAAAATGTTTCCCAGGAAGTGATGAGAAATAGTTGCATTCCATTTTTCTAGAGCAGCAGAGGAAAGAAGCAACAGCTCGGTTAAACTGCACTATGAGAGCATTCTGATGGTTTATACATCTTGATATAGTGATGCTGATAATAATAATAAATGTTGATTGATATTTTTTTGGTATTTGGCATTGTGTAAGCACTCCCCATGCTCACCCATTCTTCTTTTAAGAACAAATAAGAAGCACACTCAATACAGAAATATTGATTTTAGTCCTCAATTCCAAGAAATGTGACAAACTGATTCATACAATAACATTCTGAAGTTGTTTCCAGAACTCTATTGAGCACAATAGCTATGAAACCAGAGGTGCTTGCTTTATAGTTTCCTGCACTGGCAGAAATAGCCAATAGCGTTTTACTTTTCAGTTTATTTCCCTTTCAAAATAAATGGAAGTGCAGTTTTCACTTAAGAAAAAAAAAAAGTTCAAGACCATGGTTTTCTCTGCAACATTCAACAGAGAGCAGCCACTCTGCTGCTGAGAGAGCCCAGGAGAAAGAGGGAGGACTCAGCTTGGAGAAGGAGCTCTAACCGAATCCTGATTGATAGCCCAGGCATTCCTCATAGGTCTTCATTTCTCCTCAAACCCGCGAAGGCTGGCCTAGGCTGGTGTTGCTGTCAGACCCTCTACATGCCTCATGTCCTCTGCTGTACACACATGGTCATGACATAAACACAGAATTTGTGGGGTAAATAAGTCACAGTTATTGGCCTTCCTGCACCTTTTTTTTTTTCATGAAGAGGATGTGAGGAAAGACAGCTTGTAGAAGTGAAAAAAACACTGAATTTAGGCCCAAACCTCTACGTCCTAACTCTGCTTCATGCTTTTACACTTCACCTCTTGCAACCACAGTTTCCTAGTCTATAAAACAAGGATAATTCCAACAACTGCCTCAGCCTAATATTTAGATTGAATCACTGTGAACTCTGTAACTCACATAGAGGCTTACAGTCATGACACAATAATGTGAAAAACCTGTCTAGATCAACTCCCCATACCTGTAAGCCTCCCTGGAAATTGGAGTCAATGATTACTGCAGCCCACAGCGCTGTTAGACCTAGGAAACTTCTAGCTGTCTTTTTTTTTTTTTTCAGAAGCCCCAACGTAGCTGGCCATTCTGCTTTTCCTCTGGTTTCCTCTGGTTTCCTCTCACTGCTTTCCTGACTCTCACTTTCAGTTTTAGACAAACATGCCTCTTTTCTGAGAACTTTGTAACTCTCATTCTCCAAACCAGCTTGCTGTGAACAATTTCAGTTCTTTTCCTAACTTAATTTCTAGAGATCTCTACTCCCTCTTCTTTCTCTTGTGGAAGAGGCCCTAACACATCCTGGAACTGCCTTTTCCATGAAAATACTTTTAGGGGGGAAGATAAAGACCAAAAACCAAACAGAAAAGACAGAAAAGCTTGTTAGCCCCAAGTTGCATTCCCAGAATTCTTTCTCATGCTGTGTTCATTTCTCATCCAGCCCAAAGGAAACATAAGTACAAAATAAAACAAAAATGAGGTATCAGCCCTTATAGGCCAGTGTCTGAAACATAAATGAACTAAACTTCATAAAAATCATTCTCATTGTGTTAGATTTTATACATTGAGACTTTGCTAAGCTTTTTCTATATCATAATATGTCATTCAGATGGCTTCATGGAAAGTCAAAAACTGTTTTTGAGGATATTCACTCATTCACTCATCCATCCATCAACTAAGATAATTCAACAGAGTGCCAGGAACTGGGCAGAGAGAGCACGAACAAGCAAGAGTGAGAGAGCAAGAGAGGGGAGAGGCCCTGCCCTCTAGGGATGGCTCTAGTAGTAAAGGAGTTAAACTGTCTCCTTCTCAAGTGCCCATCTAACGTCAGATGCCTATTTTTTTAAAACATATTTTATTGATATTTTACAGAGAGGAAGGGAGAGAGATAGAGAGCTAGAAACGTCGATGAGAGAGAAACATCGACCAGCTGCCTCTTGCACACCCCCTACCGGGAATGTGCCCGCAACCAATGTACATGCCCTTGACCGGAATCGAACCCGGGACCTTTCAGTCCACAGACCGACGCTCTACCACTGAGCCAAACCGGTTTTGGCCAGATGCCTATTATAACCCCATGACATAGGTATAGCATTATCTCCATTTTTCAGAAGAGGAACCGAGGCTCAGGGGTATTGAGTGGCTTTCCTAAAGGCACATAGGTAGTTGGTGGTGAGCCAGGATTTATTCAGATTCTCAGGCTCCAGGATCTGTGCTGCTAACTCTGTCTTTGCTTCTCCCAGGGGCACTATCAGAGATTTACTCCAAAGGAGTGAGTCATATGATGCTTCAGATACTCCATCGAAGCCTTGCACATTCCCACATCTCAGAACACCAAATAGGCAATCATCTCTTGCAGTAATTTATAAGCTCAAGCATAGCTTAGACTTTTCAAATACCTTAGAGCGGAGCTAACCACAAGAAGGATGATTTAGTGCATTTCCAGCTCTTACTTTTAAAATCTCTAAATATTTTCATACTTTCTATCAATGCCGTCACTTGGAGGAATAACATAATCAGAGGAAGGGGATTTAAATTGTAATAAAAAGTATTCACCTTGTCTAGTGTGTTAACCAGGTTACCAAGATGCTCCAGTGATTTCACTTTGAAAATATGAATTCTATCAACATTCCATTAAGCAACAGTACCAACATCCAAGATTGATGGGTGGTAGATGACAAGAGCAATAGATGCTACAGAATTTCAATACATTTCCAACAAAACAGTCACTAGTAGGCAATAAATAGGCCTGATAGCATGGGGGGGGGGGTAATATCTATTCAATATTCCACAAACTTCCCCAGACAATTAGTGAAATATTGCTCTTAATAATATATTTTTAGCCCACACTCTGATTCCCTTGTCAACAGTTACCCATTCATTACTCCTACAAATAGAGACACAGAGAGAGAGACCACAAGTTCCTGGGACTTTCTGAAAAATGGGATATGCAGCCTTGTCATAGAGTATATGAATAAATTTACATATAGCAAAAGACAGAAAATGGAGCCTAATTAAACCTAGGTATGCTGATAATCTGATATAACTGCTTTATTTAAATCTAAGGGTGGCTGAAGAGTTGAATCACTGCTCAGTGGTGGGCATTATATCCATACCTTCCAGAACCCAGAGGATGTTCTGTCTGTCACCTGAGCTGATGCATGCCCTTAGCTCTTTTTAATGTTGCCATCCACATCTTCTTTCATTCTGGAAAAACAAAGGTAGAAACTGCAGACCCTTTGCATTGTGGCTTTTCTCTTCCATACAGTGCCATTTCCTTCTCTCTCCAGTTTTCCTTTGCTGAGCAAGGAGTCTTTTCCAATCTCTAGAAACGGTTTCGCCAGACTAATTTCCCTTTCCTATTGGAAACAAGGTTGCCTTACATTTCCCAGCCTTCCTTGCAGTTAGGTGTGATCATGAGACTGATTTCTGACCAATGGAATGTGGAGATAAGTGATTGACGTGCACCACTTCCAGGTTTGGCTTATAAAACACCTCCCATACACCACTGTTCTCTGCCTGCATCAGGGTTCCAGTGAATGGCTCTGAGGAAACAGTGGAGCCACAGATGCAAGATGTCTGGGTGGAGAAGGGTCACCTCCTCCCAGTCCAAGCTACAATGACATGTAAAGACAATAAATAATAAACTTTTACCATACTAGGCCACTAAAATTTGGGGGTTGTTAGTTGAAGCAGATACTGTACCCTATATGTTTATGTAAGAGTTTTTATAACATAAATAAATGCTGTGCTGTTCTTTGGATCAGGTTTCAGTAAGTTTAAAATTAATATCACTTCAAAATTATTTGTGACCATACTATGATGAAAACCAAATTGAGCTTTCTTACTTTGGAGTACAAGCACCATAAAATAAAATGAAACAAAATTAATTCAAACCAGATTAAAACTTTATCTGATTTAATTTATTGTAGTTCATCCATCAGTTAATGGAATGTGATGAAATCTCTTTTCATATTTTTCAAATTTTTATGTTCTATTTATATGGCTCTTTTTGAGCTATGCCCTGATGAGCTTGTTTTTGTAATTCTGAGCTACTTCAGAAAGTAGTTTTATATTTAATACACCATGTTTGGCTGTTGCCAAGCATCCATTCAGTACAAATTAATAACACCAGCACCAGCTTCAAAAGCCCCAAACAGGATGGTGTTGGGTGGGGGTGGCACTAAAATCACTTTCCTCTGATTTGGAAAAGCAAGTAGGTTTCACACATAAAACTCCATGACAGTTTTTAAAAATTTATTATTCTGTCCCATCTGGTTTGGCTTAGGGGACAGAGTGTCAGCCTGTGGACTGAGGGGTCCCAGGTTTGATTCTGGTCAGGGGCACATGCTGGCTTGTGGGCTCAGTCCCCAGTAGGGGGCATGCAGGAGGCAGACAATCAATGATTCTCTTTCATCATTGATGTTTCTATCTCTCCCTCTCCCTTCCTTTCTGGAATCAATAAAACATATTTTTTAAAAAAATATTATTCTGTTAATTTCTTTTTTTCTTTACTACAGGTTTCTATTCTAGTAAATTGAGGCATATGAGTGTGGAGTTGTAATGCAGTGCTCAGTGATTGATAACTCCCCTCTAATTCTTACACTAGAAATAAAACAGCTCATCTGCAGAAGGGAAATGCTGACAAGCAAAGGACGATAGACCTCGGACTGGGCCAGCTGCAGGTGTAAAAAGAATGACTTGTGTAGTCATTTTAGGCACTGGAACCTACAAATAAAGACAAGGGTAGCTTACTGCAGGACAGACACACGTAAGTACATGAGCATGAAGACAGCTGCCAAACCAAAGATTGAGCAATGGAGGGATTAAGCTTCCCAGAGATATGTGTGACCTTGATGCCAGTTTAGGGAGGATCTCAGCCTCAGTGAATTTAACCCACCCAAGTCCCAAGCCTGAAGCCTTTCCCTCTTACCATTTAGCGCCACCCTACAGGTCTGATGAACCCCATGGTGTTTTGGAGTGTTGAGAGTGGTGGACATGGGTGTGGTAGAGAAGGGTGGGAGATTATCCACACAGTGCAAGTCAAACTTGGCCAAAGCAAAGACACAGGGCTCAAATGAGGCTCACACCTATTAGTGGAATAAATAGGCATCATGCTGATTACTGCGGGGGGCCTGATGTGGCGGGATCTCCCTTCTCCGTGTCCCGCACGGAAAGAGAGATGAACGAACCGGTTCTAAGGGGAGGCGGCCAGGGATTGAGAAATATTAGAAATAAAGAGAGAAGACACAGAGATAGATTTTAAGCTGGGAGCTGGGAGGGCCACTGACCTCCCCTGCTGGAAGGCAGACTGACGACCTCCTGAGCCACGCAGCACATCTATTTATACTCGGATCCAACAAGGGGGTTTCACAGAAAAACAAGAAGCCTGGGAGGGCCCAGGTCCCACCCACTCCTTCCTGCCTGACAAACACAAGCAGGAACTAAGAACATCTTCGCACTCCCAGGATGGGAGTGCAACTGACATGGTTCTGCTAATATCCCAGGCCCAGTCAGCAACAATCTAAAGAATGCCCAGGTATCTTCCCATTTGGCCCTCTACAGATTACTGCTAAGGAAAGTCTTCATTTTGTCACAGCAGGACAAAAAATTAGGTGGCTTTTGAGTACAAGGAATAGACAGGTCTCATAAGGGTGAAGCCCATGGTTCTCAATTGGCTCCTTGTTGGTCCCTAGCTCTGGCTAATGCAAGGTGTTGGTGAACTAAACGCTGGGCCACCTTCATTCCTTTTAAATCATGTGGCCACCTCTTTCCTCTTTCCCTGTGACTTCTTTTGGCTATTTTCCCTTTATCTTTTCCTTCCTTCTGCCAGAGAATCATTTTTCTGATCTGGGATGAACAGGAAGCTTTATATTTCTTACATTTTCTTTTTCTCCCATTTCATTGGCCAAAGTAATTCACATACCCTAGCCGGATATCAATGTGGGGAGCATTATAGTCTGGCTTTAGGGAAGGGCGGTTGTCCTGCCACCAGCTCCTTTCAACTAGTCTGCTGTAGACAGCATTGTACCCACAGACTAGTCAGAGGCCCAAGCTAGTCCAGATTGGAACATCAAGGAGGCAGAGATAAGGGATTTTGATTCAAAGCTTGAAAGAAATGTTAAGTCAGATAGGAACCCCCAAGAAGACTTTGCCCTTAGTGAGGGAAGTGGGAACTTTGGTAGAATACTAAGGTTAGTAATATTTGCTAAAATTTAGTTAATAAATGAGCTGTGTGTTTGATCAAGTTACCTTAAAAGATAAAAATATTGCTGGCTCTCTTATGCAATAGGAACTTTGAACCTCAATTTTATGGGTTTTGATGGGAATGACAGCAGAATGTAATAATGAAATATTTGGGGGAAATTATATGCAATGAGTACAGGGAGCTCCAAAGTTACACAAAGTTTGGAAGATATTTGAATATCAACTGAAGAGTTTCACTTTATATTATCTGAAAGGAATCTTCTACTTGGTTTTGCTATTTGTTGTTTTTATTGTTGTTCCTGATCCCGATTTTCTTCTTCTCTTTCTCTTCTTCTTCCTCCTCCTTCTCCTTCTTCTTTTGTTTTTATTTCTCTTCCCCTTCTTTTTCCTCTTCCTCTTGTCTCTTCTGTCACATCCCAACTCCACTCATCACCTCCTTTTACTTTGTCTTCCTTAACTTTTTTCTCATTACTATTTACATCACCACTTTTTTCTTTGAGTATTTCAAGTCTCAAGGGTGTACAGCAATTATCTTAATTAGGATTATATTTGGCTACATATAACAGAAAATTCCAAAACAGCAGTAATGGAAACATACAAAGGTTCATGATCTCACATTAAAGATGTTGGGATCAGCAATCTAGGACTGGCTTGACACCCTATAGTGCCATCCACCTAATACATAAAAGGGCAAAGAATCCCAGTAAGGTTATGTCCACACATCAAATTATAGCATAGCAGAACATGAACAGTTGGGGAAAAAAAGCAAATTTTGTAACTTGAACAATGAAACTTCAAATGATTTCTAAATTTAGGTAATTTTGGCCCTAGCTGGTTTGGCTCAGTGGATAGAGGGTCAGCCTGTGAACTGAAGGGTCCCAGGTTCAATTCCAGTCAAGGGCACATGTCCAGGTTGCAGGCTTGATCCTCAGTAGGGGGTTTGCAAGAGGCAACCAATCAATGATTCCCTCTTATCATTGATGTTTCTATCTTTTTCTTCCTCTCCCTTCATCTCTGAAATCAATAAAAATATATTATTTAAAAATGTAGGTCACTTGGAACTTGGGTTTTTTCTATTTTTCTTTGGTTTCCTTCAATTCTTTTATTACTCTTATCTTCCCTTTGCAGCATCCATGTAATGAAATGCACTTCTTGGTCTTATTCATCAAGAAGACAGCAGGTGTCAGAAATATGGAATTCACTACCTCTGAGGTGGTGCAGGCACCTACTCACTGCCCTAACAGGATTATGTACAAAGATGCACTGCCCAGAGCTAGAAAGGGAGCATAAATGCAAAAAAATCAGTTAGAGAGAATTTACATGGTTACTAGTGAGACACGAGAGTCCCACTGACTCATTTTTTTTAGATGCTTCTAACTTTTTCCTCTATTAGTAATTGTTGGATTCTACTAATATCACAGAAAGCAGTGATTGTGGTAGAAAATGGGCTTTGATTACAGATTTTATACTCAGATACTACCTATCTACTAATTAAGTGTCTTGGGCAAACCATTTCCATAATCTCAGTTTCCTCAAGTGTTAAATAGATATAATAGTCTCCCCTTTACAGGGTGGTTGCCGTGATTAAATGAGGTAATATCCATAAATGTTTTGTTCTTTCTCCTTTAAATAAATTACAACAAACTACAATAAAAAGCATCATATGGAAATTCATGTTTATAGAATTAAGTAAATTTGTTATTGATATTTTAAATAATAATTGCAATGTTTTAAAACATTCCATTCTCAAAGGAACTAGCAAGTCTCATTTAATTTTCAAAAAACAAAAACAAAACAAAAAACCAACAACACTAATGTACAGACAATTTTCAAGAAGTGAACTGATGTCTGTTTTCCTTACTGTTGCACCCAGAACCAGAATGGCTTGGGCACAAGGGGAGTATTCAGTAAGTATTTGCCAAATAAATAAATACATGAGTGAATGAAGCAACTTTTGTTATTCTATATATACTTGGCACTGTAGTAGTTGCTGTAAGTATCATAAGACCCAACTTTCATGAATCTCAGATTCTAAGTATGGAAAAACCAACAAGATGATTTCAGACGATGATTAAGTTTTATGAGGAAAATTAAATGGAATCATGTGCTAGAAATTGGCTCAAAAAAAAAATGAAGAAGCCCTAACCGGTTTGGCTCAGTGCATTTCTTCCTACATCTTGCAAAACTTGAAAATTCTGACACTAGAATCTCCAGGGAACTAACTTTTATATATACATACTAGAGGCCTGGTGCATGAAAATTTGTGCAAGAATAAACTTTACTTCCCCCAGCTGCTGGAACCAGTTTTCCTCTGGTACCCAGGGCCTAGGATTCCCTCCTCCAGCTGCCATCAGGCACCCACGACCCAGGCTGGCTTCCCTGGGGCCCTGGCTACGTCAGGAAGGATGTCCAGAATGATGTCTGGAAGATTTCTGGTCTAATTAGCATACTACCTTTTTATTATTATAGACATATATTTCAGAGCACAAGGGGAAGGGAGAAAGATGGAAACATCAGTGATGAGAGAGAATCATTGATCGGCTGCCTCCTGCATACCCCACACTGGGGATTGAACCCACAACCCAGGTATGTTCTCTGACCAGGAATTAAACCATGACCTCCTGGTTCATAGGTCAACATTCAACCACTGAGCCACACCAGCTGGGCCAGGTAACTAATTTTTATATTGTTGTACTGAGTAATGTTTTCTAATGTTCCAGTGGACATAGGATGGCCATAAATAGATGCATCCCTCTAAAAATAAAGTTCCTGTGGTCAAATATGCTTGTGAACAAGTCCATGAATATTGGTATATTAAAGTCCTAGAGAAGTCCAAAAATAGAATAGCATGTATCCTGATATTTTCTCAACTTATTTTTAACATTTTCTTTTAAATTAATTTATCTTTCCTCTGCATACTCATTAACATCAAAATACAGTTTGAGAAATATTGTTACAGGCTTAAAGATGCAACTTTGGCATAAAGGGTAAAGGAAGAAGATAATCCTTTGCCAAAGAGCCTTGGGTTCTAAAATGGGATATTTATAGACTTACCAGAAACTTAAAATAACCTTTAGATAACATATTTACATCCATTACCCAATTCAACCAAACCCATGGAACTAATAAGAGAGTTGTTCATAGTTAATGTTTTGACTACTTGAGGTTTTTGTAGTTTGTTTTTGTTTTGTTTTTGTTCTTATGTGAAAGGGGGATATATTTATTTGGGTCTCCTCTCTTTTTTTTCATGAGAGTCAACAACCAAGCTGGTCTGCCTTCTGTTTGGTTTTGTCTGATTGATATAAGGCAAGCAATAAAATACTGCAGAAACTTCATAAGGTTTTACATGTGAATGTCACACTCACTTCCATCACTCCATCACTCCCTAAAGGTGATTTTAGGCAAATTACTCAAATTCTCAAAATTTCACATTTCTCATCTGAAAATAAGGGTAGTAATCACCATATTCTGCTTCTTGGGAGAAGGAGTAAAGCTGACATAAATGGCCTGGAGGAGAGTGTCATTCCAGCCTTTTCCTGAAGTGTTTGCTTGGGACCGTGTATCCTCCCTCTAAAAGTCTTCTTATTCTCCACTGGAAATTCATTGGGAAAAACAGAATGTTTGCTGTTCGTTCCCACGATGGTGTCTCACAGAGTGCTGATTTATTGACTCCATTAGTGAAGAAGTAAAATGAATGCCCTATTTTCCAAGTGTAAAATGAGCAATTCAGCAAGTACCTAGTATGTATTATGTACCATGTAGAATATACATTCTGAGCCAGGACTTATCAAGGTATTTTGCTATTTCACTAAACTAAGCTAACAAAAGTCCCTGGCTAATGAAATGGTCTCTCCTTAGCACCCTAAAATGTTCTAAAGATGTAGACAATCTCCACAAGTGACGATTGAGTTCATCAGACCAGTTGCATAATATTAACTATGGTCTGTCTCCAATAGTGGTCCTCACCACGGCGTCATGCCTAAACTATTTCCAGTGGACCACACACAACCAACTGCAACAATAATTTAACTTTGATAATGACTGGTTAAGTTAAGAAAACCATTTTATAAGACTGTTTACCAAATCATACTTTTAGGCCTCAGAGGACGTTCATGAAGGACTGGGAGCCCACTTGTACAGAACGCTACCATATCACATAATGTTTTCCGTTCTCAGGAATTGCCTCATGAGTCATTCCTAATATTAACCCCAACTTGAACTAGTGCTATGTTCTTTTGGTTGGATTGTTTAGTTTTAATCTTAGTGTTGATTTCAGAGCTATGGAATATAAAAGTGGAGTCATACGACTGGCATGAAGAAAGAAAAATGGTGTATCATGGGAACTAAGGGCCTAGGAACATTCCATTTCATATCTTTCCTTCTTCTAGGATGCATTGTCTCCTGATAGAAAATGAGCACAATTTTTGAGTGCATCATTTCATCAGATTATTAGGAAAATAGGAAGAAAACAAATCATAATCAGAGTAGGAAGAATCCTGGACTGAAGAGGCCAGAGACTCGGGTTCCAGTATTGGATCTACCTTAGGCAAATTACTCCCTGAGTTTTACTTTGCTCTTCTGTAAAATAAGGATTTTAGAGATTTGTAAGATATCTTCCACGTTTCTTATTCTATCATGGCCTCAAATCCATAAACTTTTTCTCTCTTTTCTAATTTTTCAAGGAATTCAGGTGTTTTATTTTTATGCTACTTCTTTACCAGTTTTTTTTCTGTTAAGTTTTTATAAGGGCACATTGCTCCAATCTTCACTGGGCTCCTATTGGATTGTCAGAAGAGGTCAGGTAGCATTAGTGATAATGGAGACAAAGGCTATTTCCTGAATCACAAAAGTTATGAGGTTGAACTATAATTCTAACTGTTGATATTTTTCTGTACCTGCTGCAGGTACTGTATTATATTCCAGTTCTTGGCAAAAATAAAATGCATCATTAATTGGTGACTCTTTAATCAATCAAAAAGTATCTTCTACCATCTCTGTAACCTAAATGACATGTCAGGAATTACTGGAATTGTAGGACAAGTTAAAGACTTTGTCTCTATTAATGAAGTCTTATATTCCAGCTCAATTGAAATGGCTTGTATAAAGGAATAGACAACAACATAGACAAGATAAGAGCAAAAGTGTTACCCTATGTGGTATTGGAAATAAGTTTACAGAAACTCATATAGGAAGCACTTTTGTGAGCAAAATAACTTTAGTAATAAGTCTTGGGAAGTGGGAAGAGTTAGAACAGAAATAGCAGATATAATAACAAATGAGGAAAGTCAAGGAAAAAAAAAACACATGAAAAGGCAATCCATGAGGCCACTGGTTTCCGATTGTCTTCTTATCTTGTGAACTAAGCCTTGCCAAACTGGCTCGAGGACAAAGACAATGCACTGGTGAACAGCCAAGGAGGAGGAACTTTTCTGAAACAAAAGGGAGATGAATTCACACAAGAATGTACAATGCTGTCTAAAACCAGAAAATCCAGTAATTAACATTTTTCCAGCAATTGCAATAGTTGAGTTGATCCCAGGCCTAACAAACATTCAGGTTATCAGAGATCCTAATGGCTATCCCTGCTTGCTAAGGTTAATTTTCTTAAATAATGATTTGGGGTTATTTTCCTGGGCATGTAGAGGAGGATCAGAACCTTCTATCAGCATTAAGATGAAGAAGTATACTAAGTCCCAAGACTGCCAAAAAAGGTGCCAGTTAGCTATATTGCCAAGCTAGATAGGACACTAAGATTATCCTGCTCTTCATTTTGTATATGGGAGAATAAGACCTAGATGCTTAGGGTGGGTGCCCAAAATTATGGATAGTACTCAACCCTATATACACTATCTCCATTCCTATATGTACGCACCTATGATAGTGTGTAGTTTATAAATTAGGCAATTTCATGAATATAAGATTCATTCTTACAGTTCATCTTATCAACCTCAACATAAGATTTTTTTTCCTCTTTTACCTTCTCACTTACAGAAAACATTTTACATCTGCCCTTTGGCATATCCAAATTGTACTTTGAGGCCGTTATGAAGTAAAATAAGGGTTACTTGAACACAAGCACTGTTATATCTCCACAGGCCATCTGATAACCCAGATGGCTACTCCGTGACTAACCTTTTTATGTAGCATTTAGAGATGACAGAAAACAAAACTGACTTAAATCTGGTATTGCCTCACTCAGGTTTGTCTGTTCTCCCTCCAGTTCTTCATCCAATTTCCTCCCACCCCCACTTTCCCTAATATGATCTAAAAATTGTATTTTACTCTTTCAATGGTATAGTCCTTTTAATTAATATTAAAGCAATATTGCACTTGAAGTATGTTTCTATAACTTTATTCTTGACGCTACATAAAAAAGGAGTGGAGGCACACCTGGTGAATTGCTTAAACCCATTTCAGGAAATGCAGTTCCTCCAAAACTGTGGACCTTGTTTTTTTTTGTTTTTTAAAAAAAATGCATTTGGCTATAGATACACAGAAATGTGAAGTTCTTCCCCTTTTCAAACCTGATGGTATTGTCAACTCCTATTTTAAGTTTATTTATAGAACGAGAATAATACTGACTGTAGATATACATAAAGGTGATTACAGCAGTGTGGGGGGGTGACCTTTGAAAAATCCTTCCCTGTGTAAACAAAGTCTGGGATGTTTTAGAACCTCTAAGCCAGTCGATTTATGGTGTTATTTATCCTAAACCTGAGTCAACATGGAACGTGATCTTATTTAGACTATGAAATGAAAATGGCATGGTTCCCTAACCATGAAGGAGGTGGCCTTGCCTCAAACCCATGTGGCTCTGCTGGAATCACAGGGCCCTGCCAACATGGCCTTGCCCTCCGGCTCTACCTGCCCTCTCTGCATTGGTGGGCCAGCTTGCTTGGTTCTGCTTGGGCATTTCCTCGCTGTCCCTCACCCACCTCCGTACCTGAAGACTGATCAGGATTATCCTGGATATCTTTTCCCTCCTCTTACAGCCCCATCCTTCCTTCCAGGCCCAGCTGTCCACCTTCCTCAGTGAAGTCTTCTTGCATCTCTCACTTTTTGTCTGGAATTGCTGGCTTTAAGAATAAGCCTGGTATGGGACAGCATACGCACCTTTTCTGTCCTTGAATTTGTACCTCCACTAAGCCTCCTGACCCCTTGTTGGCAGAGGCTGCATTTTAGCTTTCACATATGTTGTGCACAATAATGTGTACACATCACATATTAAGCATCAGAAAATGTTAGTTCATTAATAAATGATAGGGGGAGGCAGTAGAATCCTATTTCTTCCTATTTCTTCTTAGTTGTTAGACCTTAGAGAAAAGTTATTTAACCTTTCTGAGCTTCAGTTTTCACTCCTGAGAAGGGACTGAAAACACCAACCTCATAGGTTGTCATAAACATAAAGGGATTCAATGTGAAGAACACGAAGGTACAAATTATCTCAGCAAATAACAGCCTCCATCAGAATAGACTAGTGCTCCCTTGGACTTCATTCACTACAGGCCAACCAAACTGAAATGTGACCCAGACTCTAAAATGAAAATGATTAAAATTCTATCCCTTACAAATCTTTTTTTCTAGCATTCTAATATATATGTATAGAATGCTAGAAAAAAGATTTGTAAGGGATAGAATTTTAATTATATATATAGTAAGGTTCTCCCTCCTCCCAACTGATGGGCAGAGCTAACACATTATTGCCACCAGTCACAAAGACATCTCCAAGACATTGAACCCTCAGTCAGCACGTGCCAAAGTGTCCTGGAGCCCACCCCTTCCTGTTTTGCCCTGGGTCCACCCCCCTTCCGTTCCGACCCTTAAAGGGCCCAGGCAAGCCACACGCTGCTGTTCCTCCATGTCCAGGAGGCAGCAGCCCGGCTGGGTCCCCTGCCCCCTCCCCACTCCTTCAATTCTGATTTCTCTACCTCCGTAATGAGTCCCGCTCATTACTGGGGCATAAACTTTACTTTAAAATTCCTTGGTGGTCAGTTTCCTGCTTTCCTTCAAACCTAACATATATCACTATAGCCTAATCCCAAGACTGGAAACATGTATATTCCTTTCAACATTTTGGATTTTCTTCTAAACTTTACACACGCACACACATGCATATATATGCTCTTATTTTCTAAACAGTTTGAATGAATGGATGCATGTTATAAGTGCTCATGCAGATAAGTGTGTATAATTACACACTACATTATATAGCACATATTTAACTCAGTGAGGACTTTTTGGTTGCCAGTGATATTAATACACTCAGACTAACTTTAAGAGAAAAGAGGAGGGTTTTTTTGTTTGTTTGTTTGTTTTTTCCGGACTGGGTAGATGTCTATGTTAGTTACACTGAGATTTGGCTATATATCATTTTAAATTTTACAAATAATGTCTTAAGTAGGATACAATATACTTGTCTCTCACATAAGAGATGTACAGATATGCAGTCTCAGTGGCTCCATGTGCCAGTGTGAATTCCCCCCCGCCCCCACAGTCTCAGTGGCTCCATGTGCCAGTGTGAATTCCCCCCCCCGCCCCCACCGCCCCAGCTCCAGCATTCCCAGCAAGGGCTACCACTTCATGCTCCCAGGTGGCCGTTTGAGTGTGTTATTGGTGAAAGGAAAGTCAAACAAATCAATGAGAAGCCATACAGAGTCCAAAATAGAATAACATAAGTACAATCAACTGATCTTTGACAAAAAAGAAAGAAAGAAAGAAAGAAAGAAAGAAAGAAAAGAAAAGAAAAGAAAAGAAAAGAAAAGAAAAGAAAAGAAAAGAAAAGAAAAGAAAAGAAAAGAAAAGAAAATGCAAGGGAACAAAGATTATCTTTTCAACTGATGGCACACAGATATTTATAGCAGATTTATTTATAACTGGCAGCACATCTTTAACAATTACAATTTCCAATGAGCAAATAAACAGGTACCCTCATGGCTGGCTGGTGAGTGTCTGACAATAAGCATTTTGAGGGGGCAATTTGGCCACATATATTAAAATCTATCAAAATACACATAAATTTGGTTTAGGAATACCACACTTAGTAATAGTTTTAACAAAAGCATAGATGTGGAAAGAGATTTATTCTCATGATAGTTTATTATAGCTTTGCTTATAATAGCAAAATAAGAAATCGGGAACAACTAAACAGCCAATAGAATGGCGTTGAAAAAAACAAATTAGTTTTAGATGCAAATAATGAAATACCATGATGCTATTAGCATTCCAATAGGTTGTAATAAAAAGCTCTCACCAGTGGCTATCTGTGGATGGTAAGGTTGTGGTGATCTTTATTTTCTTGGGACCTTTCTCCTCCTCTGATTCAAAAAACACTAGCATTTGGAACATGGTGTCTACTGCTCCGTTGTGTTAGTTGTCTTTTGACATCTCAGTGTCCTGCTTCTCGGAGATATTGTAACCCAAGAGATATGAGTGGACTGCTGATCAACATTAGGTCAAGACTGGTTCCAGGTCAAAGTTCTCAGATATAATCACTGTTAATAATATTCTGATTTTTTTTCAATTTGCTTCTTTCTCTTTTTTGATTATTTTCATATATTTCTTAACATTTTTTATTAAGACATGGTATCATACCATAGAGAACTTTATAAACTTGCTTTTAGTATTTACAATACAGTGAACATTTTTAATGTAATAAAATATGTATATGAACATTTTGAGATGTTCTAGTATTAAGTGAAAAACAACGACTAGTAAACCAATAAGGCAGGTTTGACATTTGAAGTAATACATTCTTTCATATGAATCAAAGAGAATGAAACATGAGGAAAATGTAATTTTCTACTCTAAATATTCAAACAGTAAAATTAGAAAATGTCAAGAGATTGTGCAGAGAGCTTTTAAAGGGCTAAAAATAGCATTAAGGACATTTTAAAATCTAGTCATGTTCTCCTTTAAGGAGGAATTTGATTATTTAATTTTATAAAATAAAGTATTAAGTTATTGTCTCTCATTTTTTATTTCATGGGTATTTATAGAAAAAGAAATAGTTGTACTTTATTCCAAGAACAAGGAGATTTTGAGCTCATGCTTTGAAAGCTCTTAGAAATTTAGCCAGGACCTGACAGAGGCAAGTGCGTTCCTCCAGAGATTGGGGAGTCTCATCCCAGTGTAGCTATGTTCCTGCCAGGCAGGAGCAAAGATGGTCATCTACCCACAGAGGAAGTGCTCTGGAATGGTGTTTGCCAGGGAAGGATAACGTAGTGCCCATGGTGTATGGGGGTGGAGAGGAGAAGGTGGCAGTTGGGACACTAGTGTGGATTTGGGTTCCATTCTTGGCTCAGGAGCCAGGTTCCTGGGGGCCAATCCTGCCACTTTCCCAATTCTGTAACCTCAGACAGTCATTAACCATTGGGTGCCTCCATTTCCTCTTGATTGTACCTCCCTCTAGAACCTGAAGTCTAGTGAAGATACATGTAAAGTGCTCAGAAAAGGGTCTGGCATACCAAACTGTGCACTCAGTATGGGTTAGCACTATCATCATCATCCATCCATCCATCCATCTTTCCATTCATTATTAATGTTTTAATGGCCTTCCAAGGCTCAGCTCTCTGTGCTTGTTCTAGAAGTCCCTAGATGAAACAGGCAGTCAGTAGGTAGGGAGGTCCTGGGCTATTGTGTGTGTGTGTGTGTGTGTGTGTGTGTGTGTGTGTGTGTGTGTGTGTCAGGGAGAAGAGCTGAGGAAAGTCATCTTGCATTGGCCCCTTCCATGCCACGGCACTATTGGTGTCCCTCCTTAGGGCACCATAATTGTTGGCATTCTTTTCCCAGCCTTACAAAGGGTTCAGCATTCTGGAGAAAGGGGCTGCACGTAGATGATTAAGAAGGAGTCCAGGGACAAAAGATAGTTTTGAAAGGCATTGGGGATCAGATGAGCTTTAGTTGAAGGAGCTAGAAGACTCTCTTTCATTCAGGACCCTGCTTTTATTAACATGATTTATCCTAAGGCAAGGTGGACATAATACACTTTAAAAGGTAAGGCATAATGGACATTGTCAGTTTGGCGAATAGCCTACAGCTGTTCAGGTGTTTGGCCAATAGGAGACAATAAAATGTCCTGAGCTGTCTGGCAGCAGACTATCATCCTATTCAGGTTTGGGGGAAGTGTCTTTTAGCCATTTCCAACAGGTAAGTTACATATGTGGCTCACCCTTATGGAGACCTCCAAGTCCCATCAACCTTTTAGTGGAACTTTTGTAATTATTACATGCTGGAATTGGTTCTTGGCACCCCACTACCCTATGCCCAAACACTTAAGTGAAATCATACAGGGGGAAAATAAAGATACTCTAAATGGCAAAAGAGCATAAATGTCAGCAATTGTCAGTGCATAGACTTACTGGGGACTGTGGGTTTGAAAGACTTTGTATGAACATGTGAAGGGTTTTGGGTTGACTCTCTAGCTGTGCAGCTGAAGCCCAGGTTTATATTTATACCAATTGCTTGAGCCTCCTCTAACTATTGCCCCTGAGCCATTGCCTAGCAGTGGGAGCCTTGGAAATTTCCTCCCGTTTCTGTACCCTGAGGTCCAGAGGAAGGGAAATTTTTGGCTGAGGTGAGAGGTGGAGTAAGTAAAAGACAAACGATCCAACACTCCAATTTCCAACTTAAAAATATATCTATGTGTGCGGGGGTATATATGAATATATATGCGTGTGTTTTTCAAAATATGATAGAAATGTCAGAAGTTGATAATATCAGTTTACTTAAATTCTGATCCATAAATCAAATTAATGTATATTTTGGTCATGTAAAAACCACATATTTTGTGTAAAGACAACTTCTAGGACATATGAGTCCCCTCTCCCGTCCTTTAATGATACTACTATCTGTGCCCTTGACCTGCAAGGTGGTTTTTCTTTGTCCCCTCTTCTGACCTCTTTGCCTCAGAGATCTGGTTCTCACTCTGGGCTTCCAGATAACCTCTGTCTGTGTGTAACTCCAGAATTAGCTTTGATAACTAGATTCTTTCCTCTGGTCTCAAGTGTCCAGCTGTTGGGGAGCAGACATACCCCTGCCCCCACTTGAAAACATGGATATAAACCAGGTCTTCAACCTTTTAGAAACAGAACCAGCTCTTCAATTTAATTCAAAACAATTTGATTCTAAAAATGGTTTCTGAGGGCAAAAGTCCTGTCTTGCCATTAAAATGATTAATGGACTCATTTGCCTTGGCCTTCCCCACCAGGTAATGAACATAGGACCCATGATTCTTTTTTTACTTTGTACCTCTCGTATCTATCATCATGCTTGGTAGGTAGTGGATAATAAGTAAATGCTTTTGAATGCATGGTTGAGTGAACGAAAGAATAAATAAAGAAAATGATATGAAGATGAAGGCAAGCTGCCCCTGGCTCCCCTGACTCTCCCTGTAAGGGAATCACCTGGGAAGAGAACTAGGAGAGCAGGGGAGAGAATATGTTCAATGAAATGGTCTGGTGACTTGGAAGAGAGACTTAGTCTTTAAAACACTGGTGGGAACTTTCTCCAATTGCCTACAACTGTCAGCCATATCACTGAGATGCTACTACAAAATAACATACTGCCTTAAGAGTCTTAGCTGGACATTCTAAAAATTAAAGTACCTAGGCCCATTCTCCTAACGAGCATGTTAATCTTGCCCACAGCTTCTTGGTCTGGTGATTATAGACTCTCAGACCAGATGGTAATTTACAATTTCAGATCTAGGATTACACAATGAAGCCACCCAGGAGATGACGATTATTCTTTTTCTACCTTTGGAAACTCTAATCCTTGTCTTTCAAATCCAGATTGTTTCCATAGTATTTTTTTTACCCAAAATGTCTGTGCAACAGTTGCTTCTTACAGTAAATAAGTCTCTGTATCTTTGAAATAATGATACTCAACTCTGCTAGGATAGAAGTGAATGTGTATTTTAGTTCTAATCCTCATTGGAAATGTATAAAGAATGTAATTTTCTGTCACTGAGGGCTCTTCATGGCAAATGACGCAAAATACAATTCCACAATTTATTGAACAAAAAGAACTTATTGGCTTAAAAAGTGAAAAGCCCAGTTGTTGGCATTCAGGCATGACTACATCCAGGGGTCCATCAAACTCTTTGGAATCCAGTCTCTCTTCATTTCTCGGTTCTGCTTTATTTGCCGGCTACTCTCAGGCAGGCGTTCTCTACATTTGACCTCCAGCAGTTCCATTCTTACACCGTTACAGTTCCAAGTCTAGGGGGAAAGATCCCCTTTGCTCCATAGACCTAAAATGTAGACAATATCTCATTGGCTCTGATTGGGTCATGCAATCTTCCTGGATCCAATCACTGTTGCCAAGTGGTTGGATGCTGTTATCGACCAAGGTCCTGGATAATCTTCTCAGCCACATGCTCACCGCACTGCAGAGTCTTTCCCCTCGCTTCCCAAATTAAGGTGCTTTTAAAATAAAAGATAGGGCAGAGACCCAGGTGTCATATGATAATACCAGGTTTGCTCTCATTTTCACAAATGGCATATCTAAGAATCAAAATAATTAAGGTCACACAGTCAGGGAGCAACTATATCAGCCAGAGAGCAACTCTAACAGCCAGAATCTGGCAGGAAACAGGATCTACCTCAGGTAGACACCAATGATGAAATTATTTTCAGAGGTGCAGACGCCAGTAAGGGAACCAGCCAGGGCTGTTAAGGAGCTGGGAGTCCAGGCACAGTAGGGCCAATTTGAGTCTGAGGGGCAAGAGCTGGATCCTAAGAGGAGCGAGGCTGGCGTAGTGAGTACTGATGGAGGTACATTGCCACTGCCAAACACGCAGAGTGAGAGGGAGCCCGGAATGGGGCGGGAGCCCTTAATTTATATTTCCCATGTCCTGATCTTCTCCTGGTACCTCCCACTGGGAACCAGGAACCAGACAGCATGGGACGCTGCCAGGCCACAGAGCAGGGCAGAAATGGATGCAGAAGTAAAGAGGCAGCATACGTTAATTTCTGAACCCAGTGCTAACTATTCCAAAATAGTTAATACTTACTCCTCTACCCACCTTTTATATTAAGAGGGGTGTGCGTGGTCAGAGACCTCTGAGTAAGAACCTCTAAAGACGCTGGTCCCCTGCACATTTGATTGACAGCTCTCCCTTAGTCGCTGGCTCCCAGATATCTTGAATCTGCAGCTTCAGGTGTTTGTCCCTGTGGCAAACCCTCCCCATGGTACCACTCCTCTCGTCACCCTGTCACTGACGCCTAGAACATTTCTATTTATTCAGTGCTTCACCAGAAAAATTGCTTAGACTAGGAATGTTAGCAGGGACATCTCAGATATGATCTAGTTTCTTCCATCCGAAGGAGCATAATCCTTCGGGAAAACGTTGAGCTCTGTGCTCACATAAGGACAGACTAGTTGTCTACAGAGACCAGCATCTTAAAAGTATAAGATTCTATGATTATGTTTAAATAAGAGAGCAAGATCAGAATTCTGACCATCGAAGCAAATGCCCACTGCTATCTACACTTGGGACGATTGTTTTCCTGGAAATACTAACACTGTAAACTTGAACTTAACAGCCTGGGAGCTCTCTGAGCCGTTCTGCAATAGGTATTTGAGGACATTTCCATGTTTTGATAGGCATATGGCTAATGTACCTTCTGCTTATTTCAATTGCTGAGAAATACTTTGTTTTTTGCCTCACAAGGGAATATTACTTTAGGGAAATGGAAGCAAATTAGCCGCTATTAGTCCCAAGTCATCTCTTTCTGTTATTAAATCTTCTTGTCATCCGTGGTGGCCTGCACTTGGGTGGTTGTGAACAGTCCTGAACAGAGGAAGAGAGGACCCTCTGACCTGGGGGACACACTGAGGTCACCTGTTCCAAACTTCTACCTAAAATGGGCCTTCAGACCATTTCTGCCTGAAGGTGGAGCTCTCCAATTCACAGGGCAGAGCCATGCTGCATGAATTCATATTTACAAGTCTCTCCCCTCCCAAACTTGAGTCCCTTTCCCATTACTCTTATGGGAGCTTTCCCTGCCTTCTACATCAACACTGGGGAAGGCTGTTTTGACCACATTTCATCTGTCCAAACCCTGGTTTTGTTAAAAAAAAAAAAAAAAAAAGCCAAGCTAAAAATGTCTATTTTCTCCTAACTGCCCCTCACATAACATAACTTGACTTCTAGACTCCTTCCATCTTGGTTTCCCAGCAACAAATTCTTTCTAGGTTATTATTTTCTCCAATAAAATGTGGTTTATGCTCCATGAAGCCTGACCCACGCAGAGTGCCGTGAGGCCATGAATCTCAAGGACCGGCCAGGATTTTGCTATGTCTTGTTTTGTTTTCTAGCTACTGTGTCATGGTCTTGGCTTGCACTGAGCCTGACTTCACTCAGACCCTTGGGTCTTTACACAAGGACTTCTGCCAAGCCACCACACCTCGCTTAATATCTGTGGAATTGGTAGTTATAAAAATAGCATTCACGTTTTCTTTTATTATAAAAGCAACACACAATAATTGGAGGACATTTAGAAAATGCAGTTAGCTAATTTGTTGATTTTTTTTAAATCAGCAATAACTTTACTATCCAAAATTATCTGCCACTTAGATTTTGCTGCTTATTAAAGGCAGGGAAAAATAAAATAAAATGACAATAGGGCCCAGGCAGGTATGTAATGTGAATGCAGTAAGCAGGCTGAGAGTGAAACTGGAGGGTATGGGGGGGTTGGGGTGCTGATGGAAGGCTGGAGGGGGGGGGCCATTTCCAGCTCAGATTACCTGTTACTCTCTGCAAGTGAGAGATCAAAAAACTAGAACCAGAGAGTCTGATTATTCATCAAGAGACGCTGACAAGGCAGAATTTTATGAGGAATCTGCTTAGTAAGTGCTAGCAACTCATTTATGTTGGCCATAGAATTCATGTCTTTGGACACTTGGGTCCCTGAGGCCTGATAACAAGGACACCCTCTCTGGCGTATTCTTCCACCTTGTCCTCTTTCTTCTCTCATCCTCTCTCCATAGCAGCCAACAACAAACGTGGTCAGCTAGGTTCACTGCGGATACCTGCTTTAGCTTGGGGCTCCAGGTGAAGGCCCCTCTCAGTCCTAATTCTCCTCTCAGACTCACTACTTTCCCATCCTCCACCCATCTTTCTTTCTTTTTTTAATATATTTTATTGATTTTTTACAGAGAGGAAGAGAGAGGAGAGAGATAGAGAGCTAGAAACATTGATGAGAAAGAGAGACATCGATCAGCTGCCTCCTGCACACCCCCCACCAGGGATGTGCCCACAACCAATGCGCATGCCTTTGACCAGAATCGAACCTGGGACCCCTCAGTCAGCAGACAGACGCTCTATCCACTGAGCCAAACCGGTTTCAGCCTCCACCCATCTTTCTCATTTCTACCAAAGAGCCTGAGCGGGTTACCTCTATGTCTGAGCACTCCATCCTCAGACCTCTCACTCCAATCCCAGGATTTCAAAGATTTCCTCTCCCCAGTGCCCTCTCCTTGCTATACTCATGCAGAGCACCTCGAGGCCATGCGGGACAAGTGCAGCCTTTGGAGTTTGAATGACTCCCGTCCGAAACCTGATCTAGACTTGACCAGCTGTACGACTCTGGAAAATCGCTGTGACTTCTCTGAAATGTTGTTTCCTCAGCCACAGTTTTGAAAATAATGATGCTAATCCTGAGGGGGGAAAAAGACAGTTTAGAGGATTAATAATAATGTAAATAAAAGAATGAGTAAATAAGATGAAAAGCTATAAGTAGGCTGGAGGATCTAAGTTATTCTTAAACATAGAGATACAAAGACACTCTCCATTCTGAGGAAGGAAAAAAAAGAGCTTACCCTTGGTGACTGGTTTGTCCCTATCTGATCTGGTCTGTTTATGTTCCAAAGGCATGTTGGCGTCAAATCAAGTATCTCGTCAGACTGGTATTAGTTTTAATAATTAATTACTAAACAGCTGGTTTTTCAACTATGTTGGAAACAAAATTCTCAACTCAGACCTCTTGGAAATATTTTATCTTATCAAAGACTTGTCTGTCAGTTCCCTCATGGCACACAGTTTCCTGAACATGTTATGAAGGCCTACGCATACACACACAGCAGAGGCGGCCCCTGCACACGCACTTACCCGCTCTGCCCTTTGGGAGCTCCGCCCAAGTTCTGAAGCCAGAAAATGTCCCGGGTGGAGGAGAGTGTCTTCTAGAACCAATAAATATTTTTTGAATAAATAATGGACCCAGAAAAAGTTCAGTGGAAAGAGATAAAAATCTTGTATTTACTCCCTTTTGACTCTCTGCTCTTTACCGGGTGTGCAACACTGTAGAAAATTACTTTCATCTCTCTGAAACTTCATTTCCCCATCCATAATACTGGGAATGGTGACACTTGCCTCTCGCTCCCGGTGACCTCCAATATTAGTTGAGTTGCTTTTGGCTGCAAGTAAAAGAAAACCTACTAAAAGTGAAACAATCCAGACACTTATCTCACATAACAAGATGTCCAGAGGGACATGGTGCAGCAGCTCACTGATGGCTGGGCTCTGAGGCAGCCTTTCCACAGGTCTCCTGATGGCTGCATCACATCCCCTCTTGACAGTCTTAAACCCAAAAAGGATTCCCTAGATGCTACCGGCATATTCTCCTTTAGTTTCCATTGCCCAGACTTCAACTACATTCTCACACCTAAATGGGCACAGAAGGGATTCTTATGGTAGTTTATATTGATCATTGATCATCCCCTCATGCTGGAGGAAAGAGTCCCCCATTCCCGGAGCACCCTACATCCCATATATGAACAAAAGGGGATGTTGAACATCTAGACAAAAGAGGAAATGGTTATTCAATAATAAAAATAGCGATAGATGTTATTTATTGACTAGAGGCCCAGTGCATAAAATTTGTGCTTGGGGGGGGGGGGCGGGGCAGGCTGTCCCTCAACCCAGCCTGCATCCTCTCCAATCTGGGACCCCTCAGGGGATATCTGACTGCTAGTTTAGGCCCAATCCCACAGGGATCCCTGGCAGTTGGATATCCCTCTCACAATCCCGGACCGCTGGCTCCTAACAGCTCCCCTGCCAGCCTGATTGACACCCAACTGCTGGCCTGATTGACACTCCTGCTGGCCTGATCGCCCCCAACTGCCTTCTCCTGCCAGTGTGATTGCCCACAACTGCCCTCCCCTGCAGTGACCCACCTCCTCTGCCAGGACCCACCTCCTCCATGCAAAGTGGTGGATATACCAATACTGGCCTCTTCTGTGTTGCACAGAGCCGCAGGACCCCCAGGCCTCACCACACGGAGCAGCCACCAAGCCCCACTTCTGCTGTATGCATGGCCATCTTGTGGTGGCCATCTTGTGATGACATCCCATGAGGGATAATGCCACCTAGGCTTTTATTATATAGGATAGCTATGAGCCAAGCAATGTTCTAGAGACTATACCTGTGTGAATTCCTCATAATGTATCTCTATGAGGTAGGTTCTATTGTCACATATTACACGTAGGGAAAGAGAGGCATGAAAGGTTAACTTGATTTCCCAGTGGCACACAGGTAGCAAGCTGGTAAATAGACAGGCCAGGATTTAAGTCCAGGCCATTTGGCTCTAAAGCCTATGCAATTAACCCTTAATCTTTGTCAGCTTTCCCCAGTGGGGTCTGCCACCCTCTCCTTTGGTAAATTAGTCCTAGACCCTCTGAAGAAAGGTCTTAGACAAGTGAAATGAATACTTAACAGTTGAATAAGTACTTGAGTACGATTGCCAGGGCACATGCATAGCAGATAATTTCTAATGATAGCAATAATAATAAAGCTTGCCTACTGTAGACCAGGGGTCCTTATGACATTATCTCGTTTGATCATTTCATTATTATAACAACCAGCAACTTCAATATCCCCCCCCCCATTTTACAGTGGAAAATGAGGTTCCATGAACCTGCCCAAGTTAGTGAGAAACTAGGTTTGATCTCAGTTTTGCTTATGAAGTTCATGCCCTTTTTCCTACACTCCACAACCTATAAAAATTAATAAATTAGCCCTAGCCAGTTCTGTTCAGTGGTTAGCGTGTCAGCCTGAGGACTGAAGGGTCTCAAGTTTGATTCCAGTCAAGGGCTTGGGTCCCAGCCCTGATCAGGAGGCAACCAATCAATATGTCTCTCTCACATTGATGTTTCTCTTTGTCTCTCCCACTCCCTTCCATTCTCTCTCAAAAAAAAAAAGGTTAATGGAAAAATATCCTCAGGTGAGAATTTTTAAAAAATGAATAAATTAATAAAATTTATATTTGCATTCATCAGATATCAGGCAGCACCTCTATCTCAGAGGAATCCCGCCTCTTTAACACCAACCAGGCAGAGTAGCCACTCGAAGAGGCATGAACTGTGAAGCTGTGTCAGTTTACTATCCAACATTTCATCCTGGAGAACAAGGGTCTTTATAAAGTGGGTCCTTAATATCAGGCTAGCGAGAGTTCATTTCCACTTCCGTTAAGACATTTGTTATATTCTGGCCAGTTGATAGCAAGCTCATTGCCATTGTAAGGTCCCAGGACCCCCGGTGAGTCTGACGGAGTGGGCGACGACCCCAAGTCAAACGCCGAGACCGAAACTTGATGCAAAAAGCAGGAGGATTTTACTACAAGCGCAGTGCAGGGGCTCTCAGGCAGCCAGACAGCAACCCGAGGGAAGTGCTGGCTGACTGGAGCGCCGAGTAACTGCAGAACATGAGTTTATAAAGGCAAAAACCACACGCAGGTGGGGTTACACATGGAGGGGGAGGAAGGGAACAAAGAAATTCCAAGGAGGGGAGCTGGGCTCATTAATTGCATGTTTTATGACAAGGTCTATGCTTAATCAACAGTCCCATCTGGTAATCTTGCAAGCCCCTTTGCCTCCCCCCTTCCTATTCCTCTGGATAAGTCCTGGTCTGCTATTGAGGCACCTCCGGGCGTGGTCTTTTCCATAATTACAGGTTAGGCTGGTCTCTTCCTAGCAGGTGCATTCCGAGGTGGTCAGCTCAGTTCCCAGGGGGAGAATTCCACAGCGGTTGACAGGATGAAACCTCCCTCGGGACCTAGTCTTGCTTTAATGTTTGTTATAAAATATTGCATTCTGGCTTTTTGCATTTCACTGTAGGGAGTTTCTGGGGACTGACTTCATTCTTGCCTAATCTTCAACCGTAAAGAACTGACCTCATTCCTGTCTAACCTTTAACCGTAAAGGTCACATCCTGGAACAGGCAGTGGGGGAGGCCAATTCCTCAATCTTAGGGCCCTTACACCATCCTGTTCTCAGAGTGAGACAGTCATATTTTGGAAGGCAGTCATATTTTCCTTATCTCTTGATTTTCCACGGTGCCTAGCACAACTTTGTCATTACTGCATACTCAGCAGCTATGTGTGGCATTTTTTAAAGTGAACTTTTTATTTTGGAATAATTTTAGATCTAATGAAAAATTGCAAAGACAGTACAGAGAGTTCCTGTACAGTCTTCACTCAGTTTTCCTAGGGTCAACATTTTACATAAGCTTTGTACACTGCTCAAAATGAAGACATTCGCTTTGGTACTAAATTAATTAAGCTGCAGACTTTACTCAGATGGCACCAGTTTCTCCACTAACATCCTTTATGGCTCCAGGATCCAATCCAGGATACCACACTGCGCTTAGCATGTATAGCATTTAATTTGAAGATTTTTCCCCCCATTACTTTACGTATCTACTAATAAATGTGGTAGAAAAGGAATACTAAGTGTATATACAGTTTCTGTGGATAGTAAATCTTGAAAATATCCAGCATTTACTAAACTCTTACTATGTTCCAGGCACAACTTTAAGTGGCTTATATGTACTATTTTATTTTTCCCCATTAAAAAACTCTACGAGGCAAGAATTAGTATTCTCTCTATTTGGCAAGGGGCATGCATGTCACTTAGCTACTCAGAGCCATGATTAAAACCTAGACGGTCAAACTCTCAAATGTCATGTATAAATGCAATGTTTGAGAATAAGCTGCAAAGGTGTGAAAGAATTACTAGGTGGCTTGTTTTATCGCCGTGCTGTGGTGACAGGTAAGACTGAAAACATTGCTAGTTCTTCCAAATGTATTGCCCGGGTCTTTGCGTGTTCCACCCACTCCTTATGAATGAAAGAGGGCAGCAGGCAGGGGTCCCATGACTTGCAAAAGCAGAACTGAAGGTCTCGACACCTTCCTGAAGGTCAAACTCCAGCCCTGCCTATATACTAGCGTGCCTTGCCCAAACCGGGGATATAAATGATAAATGAATGTGGTTGGTCATCATTTTCCCCAACAGAGATCTCATGCTGGAAGAGCAGAGGTGTTGAAAGAGAAAATGGAGGTGAACTGGCACGGAACCCTGGAGAGGTTCGGATGGCAAGCTGGCGCCTCCCTGGCGCGGGGCGTTCTAAATGTTCTTAGTTACAGCACCGTGGGCTCCATTTCACTTACAATGGGGAGACTAAGAAAATATCAGCATGAACAGCAACAACAAAAGATCTAAAAATATGCAAAACTTAACTATTCTTTAGATTCACAATTGTTCTCTTTTCTTTTTTATTCAAAAATAAGTCTGTAGAACCAGTTTTCACTTAAAAATTCCCATGGGGAGCATAGAGACTCAGTGTATCGGTGTATACTTTTGCTCAGTAGTTGATAAATTATTACATAATAAATCCCTCATATTAATTTTTCATTAATTATGGCAGTGAGGAGATAAAGGGTGAAGTAGTGTCAGGCCAAGAAAAGAAGCTCCATTTGTTATTCAGCAAAATGCCGAGTCATATGTGTCAGTCTCGGACCATGGATTTTCCACCTGTAACTGGTGGTAGACATGAAACTAAATCATGGATCTAATGTTGTAGTCCCTCTGAAAGAAATGTACACAGTTTTACAAATTGTCAGTTATGACCCAGATAGCATGCTAATACTTGAAATAGAACACAGTAATGTTGGAAAAAATATGATTCCATTGTAAATTAAAGTATTCTTCCATGAAGCTTTCATTTCAGCAATATACAGGGTGTGTGTGTGTGTGTGTGTGTGTGTGCTCACGTCTTTATAAAATATCCTTCCTACCAAAGGAGTTTGAGCAGCGTTGGTTTGAACTTCAATGGCAAAACAAAGGTGGAAGTGATTAATTCCCTCTAGAAACAGGAGTAGGGCAGATAGGAATAGTCTCCATGATGCTTGAGTCTTGAATAATGGTTTTCAGCAGGTAGACAATAACGAGGGACATTCTGAACTAACAAAAGCAAAATGGGAAAATCAGAGAAAGGCCCAGCAGCCTAGTATATTGTGGGCACTGCTGTTAGGCTGTTCTCCTGAAATATGAGGACTAAGAAGCTTCCAGGCATGCATCGTCAAAGGGCCAGGGAGAATTGCCACTCTCTATGTGCCTGACCTGAGAGCAGAGCTTCTCAAATTCAATGCATATACAAATCACCGGGGGGCTTGTTAAAATGGCCAAGCTGATTCTGAAGCTCTGGCTGGGCCTGACCCTCTGCATTTCTAACAAGTTCCCAGATGACACTGATGCTACTGATCCGGGGACTATACTTTGAGAATCAAGGCCTATCCTCAGGGAATAAGAATGAAGTGTTTTTCGTGTCCTGGATTTTTGGTCCTTGGCCTGCATATGATCCTTGAAGTCTGTGCAGATGTAGGCATGCTTCTGGTGTGTGGGAGCATGGGGAGTTGCTGGACCAGGTAAAAGCACTGCCTGGCAGTCATTGAATATTACCGTCTGGCGGGTACTGTTGTAAGTCAGTTATGTGTAGGGTTTCATTGGAAACCTGTCACAAGTCTGAAAGGCAGGTATTATTATCATTCCCACTTCACAGATAAGAAAATGGAGTAACTTCATTGAAGATATAGGTTGTGGTGGAACAAGGATTCTAATCTGAGGCAATTACAGGCACATTGGGCTATTTGCCTGAAATTGGGGGCACATGCAGTCCTGTCTTTTCTGGACCATTTGCCCATCCTCTCCCGATATGTTTTTCTTTTATGAATACAATAGAAGTAGAAACAATGTATACTTTGCTAGTTTGTCTTAAGGGTTGAATTAAAACATGCATATAAAACACTCAGCAGAGTGTCTGCACAGAGCAAGTAGATCAGTAAGACATTATTATTTGTATTAAATAATTGGTTCTCAGACCAATGAAACTCCAGAGGTTCTAGAACTAGACTTTCTTTTTTCTTTTCCCCAAACAATTCCCTAGTATTCTTGTGCAAGCTGGTTAGAAAGATGTTGAGGTATAAGAATTTTTATTGCTTATTATCTAGACAAATTTTTGGTTTTTGTTTGTTTTAATATAGCTTCCCCCCCCCCCCCAAGGGACTGAAAGTAAAAGTTTCTGTTTTTTTATCCAGGTCAGAGAACTGGACACATGGTAGGCAGAGGATGCTAAGTGGGTCTTCTTGAGGTTCCTAATGCCAACTCCAGGCGCATCCCCAGGAGATAGGGACACAGGCCCCTAAATAGCTATTAATGGACTACCTGACTTAATGTCCATCAGGGATTACCAATCCCAAACCATAACTGGTTATTAATAACCACATCTCCTCCCTTTTTCTCTTGATAGCATGACCTTTGGGGCATCTATATATATATTTTGCTCTGTGTTAAATACAAGTCCCTGTTGGTGCATGTTAAGATTATGTTGATTCATTTTAAAGGTTTTTCTCTTAAATAACTTCAAATTACTTTAAATTATTATATTTTTCCTTTGATGTCAAAATTCTAATAATTACCATATCATCATTATCACCATCATCATCATCATTTTGCCACTTTGATCCTTAATTTGCTGAGTGCTGAGCAATGTCTCAATGCCTCCATGAGCACAGGGCTTAAACTCAGTGAGCTAATGCCCAAATAAAGTTTGGCTATGGGTAAGTAAGAATTAAGTTAAATAAATTTAACTGAATGAGACTGAAAAGAAACCATAGCTTGTCATCCTTGGTTCTTCTCCGTGCACCTTTGGGCCTGAGATGAGATGACTTTTCAGTATTTCACTGCCAAGTATGGAAAAGGTGGAACAGCTGGGAGACTGGCAAATCTATTTATAAGGAAGTAGAGGGAACCATTTTTATTGAATTCTAGAATATTAGGTCTATAAAGAACATAGATTTTATAAACCATTCTCCTCCCCCAGCACTTTACAAATGAGGAAACTGAGGCTCAGAGAATCTAACCTGATGTCATACTGCTAATTAATTAATGGCCAAAGAAAATTGTCCCTCCCTGAATGGGGAGCACTGAGGTCCAGGACAGCTCCTGACTACCCAGGTGAAGGGAGGAAAGGTATCATTGAATCCCAAGTATTATTCTTGAGTGATAACTAATCATGTGACTAGTAATCACTAAATTGTGAGGGGGGGCGTTAAGGGAGGGAGGAGAACCAACCTATGATGCTGTCACAAGTCTGTCTTATCCAGAGTCACTGTGTTCCCAGAATCCCCAGTTCCAAGTTGGGTGGGTCCCAGTCACATTTCCCATGGATGTCCCTGTAGTCTATCTGAATTGCTATTTCAGAGACAGAGTGTTCTAAATCAGGTTTTGTGTTTTGGCAGAGGAATGGAACCCTCTTTTCTAATATTACTTCTGTGGGAAAGTGCTTTCTGAGTTCCAAACAACTCAACTTACAAATACATTTTTGGAATATGACCCAGTTATATATATATGCTGAGGACTGCCTGTTCCAGGGGTAAAAATCTTGCTGTCTACAGCTTTGTGGTACCAACTACAAGCATTTCTCATATTGATCTTATTCGAGGAATATCATATAAAGTGCCTCATATAAAGTGCCTACATTTGGAGCATGTTCAGACTCTCTTCCAGGAAGTGTTGGCTATAGGCTTAGCAGCTACCATAGGATAGGAGAGGATAGGATTTAAAGGTCCAAAGAGCCCCCCTTTGTCCACTCATGCTCTCAGCTTGGTCATGTCAAACTGTCTGAAATCATCAGTGCCAATAGACTCAGTCTATTGGGCACAATTGTTTCTGAAACCTGGTCTTATTTTAGGTTTGAATTTTTAAAATACAAAAATACAGACTCACAGGCCTCACTCCTGGGACCCTGTTTGAGTTGGTGAAAGTTAAGATTCTGAAAGCTGATCTTTGTTGTTGTTGTTGTTATTGTTGTTGTCAAAGCTCTCTGGAAAATTCTAGTCAAGTCACTTTTGAGTCAAAGCATGTATTCATTCACACTGATCAATTCATTCAATCATTATCCTTATTAAATTTTTACTTATTATTTTTTAAATCTTTATTGTTGAAAGTACTACATAGGTCCTCCTTTCCATAGCCCCCCATTAACCTCTTCCAGCCCACTGCCATCCCCCCAACCCCAGGCCCTCACCACCCCATTATCTGTGTCCAAGGGTAATGCACATATGCATACAAGTTCATTGGCTGATCTCTTCCCATCCACCCGCCCCTGCCTTCCTTCAGAGGTTCAACAGTCTGCTTGATCTCGGGGGAGGGGGGGGCATGCAGAAGATTACTATTTTTAATATGTTTATATTGAGTTTAGAGGGAGGAAAGGAGAAGGAGAGAGAGATAGAATCATCAATGAGAGAGAAACATAGATTGGCTGCCTTCTGCACACCTCCTATTAGAGACTGAGCCACAACTGGGGCATGTGCCCTGACCAGGAATTGATCTGTGACCTCCTGGTTCATGGGAGGATGCTCAACCAACTGAGCCAGGCTCAATTACCGGTATTATTCTTTCATCCTACACCAAATTTTGCTCACTGCAATATAGGTATTAGTTACTGGGGATAAAATGACAGGAAAATACAAATATCTGAAGAGAAGAAGGTGCTATGGGAGCTATTGTGATATTTGGGAGACAAATCACAAATGGTTTCAGGGAAGCATTGATTTGGAAGGTAACATAGCTGAGGTATGTAACGCACTGAGGTATGTCACATAGCTGAGGTAACACCCATATTCTTGAGCCAGACTGCCTGGATTCAAAGCCCAGCTCTACCATTTACCTCCTTAGCACCTCTATCAAGTTGCTTAAACTTTTTGTGCCTGTTTCCTCATCTGTAAAATGGAGACAACCTTTACCCAATTTAGCATGTTCTTGTAAAAATTAAATGTGCTGGTGCAGCCTGAAAATTTGCATTTTAAACAATCTCCAAGGTGATGCCAGTGCTGCTGGTCCCACACAACTCTTTGAGAATCATTGTCTTGGAATATTTATTATTTTCAGCTCATCTTTGGTGGGTGAATTTGAGACTGTCCCTAAGCCGAGAGAAAACTGCCAGGGGATAGCATGGAAGACAGGGACAAGAAGAAACAGGCTGGCAGAGAACAGCATGACTATGGCCTCCAGACAAAGAAACTGGCTCCATTTCAGTATAGACATTATCTAAAAGCAACCAGAGAATTATCAGCCATTAGCACCTTGGCACAAAGTAATTCATCAGTCTGTCACCTTGTCAACCCCTGGAGGAATCTGAGCCATGCCTGGCAACTTGGATGGCCCTAATAGGCTGGCACTACACCAATGAGTCACAGGCATCCTTGAGGATGCTCTGTTGTCCAGATCCCTATGGGGGCACCTACATCCCCATGGGACTTGTGATCCCACATGGAATTGGCCTGTTGGAACCTACATACTCATTCTCCTGATACCCAACAGCATCTTCCTTTAATTTGTAGACTTAAAAATATATAATAATATTGGAAAGCTTATGATACCCTATCCTATCTAGCTAGCTGTCTACCTATGAATAATTTTCTACACTATGGACTGCAAAAGACTTATTTATATACCCATTTTCTCTACAGACTGTCACAAGAGCATTAAAAACAAAACACAACCCAGCCATCTTTTTGGTTTTGTGGTTATTATTCTACTTTTGAACAAACCAAGTACCGAGAATGGCAGTTTTTCACCTATTTTTATACATTACAATCAAAGGAGGAGATGTAGGTGGATTACATGAAATTCATTGGTAATAGATTAGGGAGGTGGGAGAAAGCAAAGAGGGGATTACCTCTGGGATTGGTTAAAGAGTAAAATGATAAACACATACTTCTTTTACTTAGGTGGGTACAGGATAGTTAATAGTCAACAATTAACATGATAACAATAACAATGAGGGAATTTGTAATATTTGTCCTGGTGCCCAGAGCATTTGGTTGTACCCTGAGAGGTCTGGAAAAAGGGAAGTTACAAGTTACCCTGACATTTTAAGGATATGTTATTGTAGATGCAGAAAGACAATAGACTCAATTAAGGTAAAGATTGACCTTGTCAGGGAAGATACTGGTCTAGGAAGTGACTACCCACCATAACTGCTTTTAGTTAGAATTTTAGTTTCAGACCATCCTTTGTGGTTACTTTAGGTTTTTAAGTTTGTAAGCCTGCCATGCAGGCCTTCCCTGAACTTGTCAGGTTGGCATGTGGCCCCTTTCATCCATACATCCCCCTTTTGGTCATAATTTAATCCAGAGGATGCATTGATGACCAACCTTTTGTTTGAATAATGGAATCCAGAGTCCCATGGTGCTAGGAAAGCTTATTTCTAGGCTGTCTCAGTGTCATCATTTGTCTTGCTGAACAGATGGACCACTGGAAATGGGGCAAGACCATAACCTTAGGTGGCATTCAAAGTCGAATTATTATTCAAGATAAGGCAGGTAAATGGGAGGCAGTCAGGTCCTATACCCTTGTTAAAAAGTATTCTGGATAATTTCTAATTTTTGAGCTACTTTAAGACAATTCACTTCAACTTACCTGCTCAAATTTTTCTTGCTACTTCCTATGTCACCCTGTGCTTGGTTCACAAGGGAGTCTCATATAGCCACAATAACTTGCTTTTTCTTGCCTTAGAGTAGAAGTCAGCAAATATTTTCTGTAAAAAGACAAATAGCACTTTCACCTCTGCAGATCTAAAGGTCTATTGGAACTACCAACTGCTGTTGTAGAAAAAGGAGCCATAGACAATCCATAGATGAATGAGCCGTCTTCCAATCAAACTTTTTTAAGAAAAATATGTGAGAACAGGATTTGGCCTGGAGGCCATAATTTGCTGACCTCTTTCTTAGAACATTCTTCTCTTTTTGATGGTGGATGAAGATGACAGACAGTGGGTCAAATGCTTTCTAAGAATTATGATATTTAATTTTCACAACAACATATGATATGATTACCATGATACTGAATTTACAGATGTTTAAAGGAATAAAGTGATTTACTTATTAGAGGACCTCTAGCTAGCAAATAGAGATATTGAGATTCCAACTTCAAACCTGTGCTGGGCTCCAGTGTTTCTAGTCCTCCACTTCTCAGACCTGGGGCTCTTGACTCTTGCCTGAAATTCAGTCCCATCCTGTCTCTAGAATTGACCCAAACTTTAGATAAAGGGACGGTATAGGGAGCTCCAGCTTCATTGACACAATTTACTATCAGGCTATCCTTAGAGTTTCCTGGGCCTCTTGGTTATCAAGAATTATCCTCACCTCAGGATTCTGGCAATGGGCTCTCAGTCTTGTCTGGATTCTATTTCTCTAAGCTCTTTGTCAAGATAAGGTAGCTTCTCTATATGAGACTTCTTGGTGGTAATAATATACTTAGTTATTTTTGCCTGTTGTATTATTTTGGGACCACAATGGGTTTTTTGGACTGGGTTTGTTCTGGTGTTAGAACTAGTCTTTCTCTTTCTGCCTTATCTATTCTCCCACCTCCATGCTTGGCCAGCCCTAAGGGTGGATCTTATCTCGGCTGTGTCCCTCCTGCTTCCTTGTGTTAGAATGGTAACAGGGCCTAAGCTCATCCTCTTCTGAGTTATTGTGGTTCTCCTCACACAAAAGGCCCATCACCTTCTTAATTTGTTCTCCAAATTCAATTCATTTTGAAGCCGAGCCCAGCTGCCACTCTCTATAACATCTTCTCATTCCACTCCAATACTCACAGAACTTTCTTTTTTTAAATCCTCACCCAAGGATATGTTTTTTATTGATTTGAGAGAGAGAGAGAGATGAAAGGAGAGAAATAGAGAAACATCGGTTGGTTGCACCTGTACGCACCCCAACTAGGGTTTGAACCCACAACCTGGATATGTGCTCTGACAGGGAATCAAACTTGTGACCTTTTGGTGTACTGAACAATGCTCCAACCAACTGCGCCACACTGGCCAGGGTCTGTCTTTTCTTCCAGTGCCCACCACAAGGCCCCATCTTTCATTTTTCTCTAGTTGTCTTGGGAGATTTACATCTACTCCTTTTTCTTTTAAAAGCCCTTTTAAAGTATTCATATTACTTTTCCTTATTTTCTCTTTATGGCAAAGGTGATAGACATTATTAGGTACCAGGTATTGCTGATTACTAGGAACTGTTGATAGGCTGATTACTATGTGAGTTTTCCAAGGTAAGGGAGGTCTTATCTATCACAGGGACAAACAGCATCTTAATAGTGAGAAAGAGAAAAGTGCCCCTCACAGCTATGATCTGCCACGATGGGCATGATCCTCTTGGCATTGGTGTTATCCTATTATTGAATATAAACTGTTTCACAAAACATCCTAGGACCATGACAAATCAAGACAAAAGCAAGATCTGCTATCAAACAGAGGCAAAAATGTGAACATGTCCAACCTACAAGAATGATCAAACATTTCCCTGTCCTGATGAAACCGGTTTTGCTCAGTGGATAGAGCATCGGCCTTCGGACTGAAGGGTCCCAGATTCGATTCCAGTCAAGGGCATGTACCTTGGTTTCAGGCACATCCCTGGTGGGGGGTGTGCAAGAGGCAGCTGATCGATAATTCTCTCTCATCGATGTTTCTAACTCTCTATCCCTCTCTCTTCCTCTCTGTAAAAATTCAATAAAATATATATGTATTTTTAAATTCCCCTGTCCTGGTTAACAGGAATGACTGCTGCTTCTTTCCCAGTTATAGCTGTAGCCTTGCTTTATTCCTCCTACCTTACATATATGATTATTAATATGTCGAAGTGAAGAATTACACCCACTTTCTAACAGCATCCAATCTGGAGCAAAGCACTGCTTCCTTGAACCTTCCCCCAAATCACTTAAGACAAGTCCAAACCCTGTGATGGGTTCTTTCTAATATCCTCTTACTGTCATGCACATCTCCCTGGGCTTCTAGTATAGAATAAAAGTCTAGATGATTTGGGGTATCATAAAGTTTTTTCAGATAAGACACCAATGGCACAACCAAGGAAATAAAGCATCAATAAGCTGGGCTTTTTATGAAAGTAAAATCTTCTACTTTGTGAAAGACACTGTTAAGAGAATGAGAAGTCAAGCCACAAGTTGGAGGAATTATTTGCAAAGTATATATTTTATAAAGAACTGTTATTTGAAATATCAATGAACTCTTAAAACAACAATAAGCACAAAAAGAAAACAACCAATTAGGAAAGGGAAAATATCAAAACAGCCACCTGACCAAAGATGATATATAGATGGTAAATAAGCAAAGGGAAAAAATGTTCAACATCATCATGTGTGATTATGGAAATGTAAATTAAAACAACAATGAGATTCTACTAGATACCTATTAGAAAAACGAAATTCCAAAATATTAACAACACCAAATACTGGTGAGTATGTGTAGCAATAGGAACTCTCATTCATTGCTGATGGGATACAAACTGGTATAGCCACTTTGGAAGACATTTTGGTGGTTTCTTAAAACATTATTTTTTTTCTTTTTCTTTTAAAGGATTTGATTTTTTAGCTGGTGTGGCTTAGTGGTTGAGTGTCGACTTATGAACATAGATGTCATAGTTCAATTCCTGGTGAGGACACATGCTCAGATTGCAGGAATCAATGGGGGACATGCAGGAGGCAACTGATCAATGATTCTCTCTCATCATTGATGTTTCTATTTCTCCTTCCTTCTCCATTCCTCTCTGAAATCAATAAAATAAAAATTGGTTTTAGAGAAAGGGGAAGAAAGAAGGAGAGAGAGAGAGAAAGAGAGAGAGAGAGAGAGAGAGAGAGAGAGAGAGAGATCAATATGAGAAAGAAACATTGATTTGTTTTACTCCTGTACATGCCTCAGAGATCAAACCCCCATATGTACCCTGACTGGGAATTGAACCCAAGATATTTTGGTGTACCATTCAAGGCACAGAACACATTCTTACAATACAAACCAGCAATCATGCTCTTTAATATTTACCCAAAAGAATTAAAAATATGCCCACAAAAAAAAGCCTCCACAAAAGTGTTTATAGTAGCTTTATATATAACTAGAGGCCTGATGCACAAAATTTGTGCAAGAGTAGGACTTCCTTTCCCCCACTCCCCACCCAGCTGCCCGTACCAGTTTCCCCTCTGGCATCCGGGACACAGGCTTCCCTCGCAGCCCTGGCTTCATCCAGAAATCATCTGGAAGGACATTGGTCTAATTAGCATATTATGCTTTTATTATTATAGATTGCCCAAACTTGAAAGCAACCAAGATGCCCTTCAGTAGATGAATAGGTAAGTAAATTATGATACATCCAGACTATGCTATATTATTCAGTACTAAAAACAAATGAACCATCAAACCATAAAAACACATGAAACTTAAATGCGTATTTCTAAGAGAAAGAAGCCAATCTGAAAAGGTTACATAATGTGTGATTCCTACTATATGACATTCTAGAAAAGGCAAACTATGGAGACAATGAAAACATCAGTGGTTGCCCAGGGGGTAGTAGGGAGGCAAGTATGAATAGCAGCACAGAGGATTTTAAGGGCAGTGAAACTATCCTCTATGAGACTGTAATGGTGGATATGTCAGTATGATTTGCCAAGAATGTAAACACTTAAAGTGAATCCTAATGTAGAAAATGGGGTTTGGTTGAAAATGCAACAATGTGAGCTATTGTAACATAGGTGCCACTCTGGTGCAGAGTGTTGACAATGGGGTAGGTTATGCATGTATGGGAGCAGGGGAGATCTCTGTAACTTTTATTCAGTTTTGTAGGTAACTTTAAACTCTAAAAAGTAATGTCTATTAAAAATAAAAGAGTACTTGTTGAGGCATGATCATGTTAATTTTTTGTAACAGCCACAGTGTTGTTGTGGGCCAGGCATTGTGCTAAGTGCTTTACACATATTACTTGAGGCCTGGTGCACAAAATTCATGCATGAGGAGGGGGGGGGGGTCCTCTCAGCCCAGCCAGTACCCTCTCCAAGGGATGTCTGACTGCCCTCTCACAATCTGGGACTGCTGGCTCCTAACTGCTCACCTGCCTGATTGCTCCTAACTGCACCTCCCCTCCCCCTGCCAGCCTGATCACCCATAACTGCCTCTGCCTGCTGGCCTGATCGCCCCTAATTGCTGCCCCTCCATGCTGGCCTGGTCAGCCCAAACTGCCCCCTCTGCCAGTCTAGTTGCCCCTCACTGCCCCCTGCTGGCCTTGTTGCCCCATGCAACATGCTGTTCAGTCCTTACTGTGAGGGTGTCCTGACCAATTTGCATATTACCCTTCTATTAGTATAATAACCAGAAAATTTTATTTGTAAACATATATTTACCAAGTGGATCCTATTAAAAGAAAAAGCCTTAAAGTTGGTGAAGATTCTATGAACTACTAAGAGTGAGATTTTGTTTAAAGAATGGAGGATGTTTTGCTCAGAGAGAGGGGTTTGGAGTGAGTGAGACATGATGGCCATCTTCACATATTTAAAAGACAGTCAATTGGAAAAGAAATTGGACTCTGTCTCCACGGCATCAGAAATTAAACTAGATCAATGATTGGAAATCCTAAGAAGGCAGGTTTGAGCTCAATATAAGGATGCCCTTCCAAATAATTGTATATATTTTTTAAAATACCATAGTCCCTCATTATCTGCAGGGATATGTTCCAAGATCCCCCAGGGAATGCTCTAAACCAGGGGTGGGGAACCTTTTTTTGTCAAGGGCCATTTGGATATTTATTGCATCATTCATGGGCCATATAATATTATCATCTTAAAAATTAGCCTACTATATTCAGTCAAACATGTAATTAACTCATCCCTAATGCCTTGGCAGAGCCAGGCCAAATGATTTTGAGGGCCTTATATGGTCCTTGGGCCGGACATTCCCCACCCATGCTCTAAACCATCCGTGGGCAAACTATGGCCCACGGGCTGGATCCGGCCCGTTCAGCTATTCTATCAGGCCCACGGAGCCGAAAGAGCTGAGGGTTCTCTTGCTCTCCCCTCTGCTCCTTCACCAGCAGCCCAAGATGAGAGTGCCAGCATGGTCAGGTTGCTTTTGTTACGGCCCTCCGGTCCAGTTGAAGAACCCATTGTGGCCTTCGAGTCAAAAAGTTTGCCCACCCCTGCTCTAAACCATAGATAGTACTGAACCCTATATACACTATACTGAACCGTATATACCGGTAAACTATCTTTTTTCCCTCCATACATACATACACACCTATGGTAGAGTTTAATTTACAAAGTAGGCAATTTCATGGATAGATTTGTTCTTACAGTTGATCTTCTGGACCTCAGTGTTAAGATTTTTTTTTTCTTTCCTTCCACTTTCTCACTTACAGAAAGGGCTTTACCTCTCTTTGGCATATCTGAATTGCCAGCATCTCTATTTTGTACTTTGTGGTCATTGTTAAGTAGAGTAAAGGTTACTTGAACACAAACACTGTGGCACCTTGACAGTGGATCTGATAACCACGCTGGCTACTTACTATAAGACTAACCTTGGGTAGGGCATACAGCTGGGATACACTGGACAAAAGGATCATTTACATCCTTGGGCAGCACAGAGCCCACTAGCAGATTTCATCAAGCTACTCAGAATGGCAGGCACTTTAAAACTTGTGAATTGTGTTGCTTTTTTCTGGACCTTCCCACTTAATATTTTGGAATGTGGCTGACCATAAGTAACTGAAATGGTGGAAAGCAAGATGGTGGATTAGTGTAATTCATCTAAATCAGCAGCTATTTCTGTATTTGTGCATTCAGAAGAAGTTTGGGAGAGGAGTCAAGGTTCACTTTCAACTCTGAAATTCTGTCTTTATTTATGTTAATGAAGATTAATTAGAGAGAAGAGCTAAGGTCTACCTTTTATGTGTCTGTTTTTTGTTTTTTTAAAGGATGCTTTTCTCTGTGAACCTTGGGGGGAAAACAATGTGTTGTCTGAGAGAGCGAAGAATAATTGTTAAGTTTATACATTGCTTCAATCCAATATTAATATTGTTTTTGGAAACAGAAAGGCATGAAAAAAGAAAGGAAAGAAGGCCTTGTTTATGCAGCAATTAGAAAGATCACAGAAAGCAAAACTGACTTAAATCTGTTCTTCATTTCCTCACTCAGGTTTGTCTGCACCCCCACCTTCTTTCTTCAATTTCCCCCACTTTCTCTATTAAGATCTTGGACATTTTCCTGCCAGCAGACCCAGCCCTGCCCATATGGTGGCCCCCATGAGCCCCAAGCTTCCTCCTGGGTCTGAACGGCTATTATTTTGTAAAGCAGAGACTTCTGCTGGGGTTATGTATGTGGAGCAACAGATTTACCCTGGATTCTGTTTCACATGCCACCGTTTACAGTATGACACCAGCTTCCCATTCCTCGGATCACGGGCTCTCCACACAAGGGGAGTCCTTGAAGCCCTTCTGTCCCAGGTCTGGTGGCTGCGACTCCTGGCAGCGCTCTGAAGCCCGCGCCGGGCACCTTCAGCCACGCGGGCGGGGCGGGCGCAGGGCTCCAGCCAGCGGACACCAGCGCCCACCAGTCACGAACCCCAGGACCTTACAGGGGTTTCCGGACATTTCCTCAGTTAAGGGGAGGGGGTGGCTCAGTCCTCTGGTAAGAATCTTTGGCCAGGACGCCCTAAGCACAGTTAGCTCCTCGGCCAGTTTCTTCTGCCCAATCACCCTGCGCCTCGGAATCAGCCCCCTCCCCAGTCCCAGTCCCACCCCCCCAACCCCCCTTCACTTCCTCTCCCAGGCTGGGACCCTGGGAAGAAGCCCCTCCTAGCCCAGGCCGGGACTTTGTGCACAGGCTCCTGCGCTGGATCCCCAGAGGGTCTTCACCCCCGCAGCTCCCCGCCCCCGGCCTGCCCGCGGAAAGGAGAAGGTAAGGGGCTGAGCGGGCGCCCCGGAGGTGGCGGGTGGGGGGCCGGGCAGGGCTCCGGCTGGCTCCGGGTGGGAAGAGATGCGCAGAGGCCAGAAGGGGGCTTTCGGTTTCCTGGGGTCTGATTGGAGGTTGGCCCGATGAGTCGGAGCTGGGGGCGCGCCCATCCCCGCTGGCTCCGGCGAGAGCCACCGCTCGGCCCCTCCCCGGAGCCGCTTTGTCCCGGTGCCGGCGGCGGCGGAGGCTGTGGGAGAGGAGCGGGCAGGAGGCAGAGACCCCGGGCGGACGGACGGACGGACGGACCGGACGCGGGGAGGCAGGCGGGGCGCGCGGCGCACGGCCCCGCACTCAGGCCCGCGGGCACCGCGCCCGCCCCGCGCGCTCGCACCGGCCGCAGGTGAGCAGGCGGCGCCGCGCCCCGCAGCCGCCGGCCCCCCGCCGACCGCCGAGCCTCCGTCTGTCTCCGTCTCCGCCGGCGCGGCGCGGACGCCCATCAGGTCGGTTATGTAACGGCGCCGGCCCGCTCGCCCCTGCACCCGGTCCCGCCTGGGCAGCGTGGGGCGCCCCGGCGGGGCCCGGGACCGCGGCGGGGGGCGGGCGAGGGCGCGGGTGAGCGGGGTGGCGGGGGTACCGGGGTTTCCGGATCCCGCTGTGGGGCCCCCAAGGCGGGGGCGGGGGCCGAGGTCTCCCTGGACCCCTTGCTGGAGGGCGCGGGTCCCGGAGAGCCTCCTCCCCATTGCTAGCGGCCCCAGGGTTTGCCTTCTCCGGAGCAGCAGCAGGTGCGCGAGCGGCGGATAGAGACAGGCGCCCGCGGTCCCCGGGACTGAGGCGCGGAGAGGAGGTGAGAGGAGGGGGGCCGGACTCAGGGAGCCAAGGACGAGCCCGGGAGGCTCCTCTCGCGGCGCTTAGCGGAGAGCTCCGGGCCGGACGGAGGTGCTTGGAGGCGCAGCGGGAATTGTCCTCCCTGGGATTAGCTGGCTCGGGTCATCTAAAAATAACTCCAAGTTGGAAAAGTGAAATAGAAGGGAGCACGGCGTGCCGAGTTCGCCCTGCCTGTGGGATGCTTCGCTCTCTGGAAGTCACCCACCCACCGGAGGGAGCAGGCAAATCTCAGCCACCTGATCCCTCGGCCGCCTCCGGGTCTCGCTGGTTTCCAAGGTGTCTCGGTTTGACTTTTAGTTAATGATTGATTCTCCAAGGCGCTGCAGTCTTGCTCTGGTCCCAAAATAAACGACGGAGCAGAGTGCATGCTTTCAATCTCTTCGGTGTCCTACAGGCGCGTGCAATGGATACTTCAAAAGCCAAAGCTTTTTTTTTTTTTTAAGTATTGTGTTCATAAAACAAAACAAAACAAAACAAAACAAAACAAAACAAAAAGTTTCTGGGCTCGCTTTAACATCCAGCCCCGCACCTGGAGAGGAAAGGATGCCAGAACGTTCCAGCCCGCCCTTCTCCCTCCCTTCAGCCAGAACCCCACTTAACCTGTCACACGGAGGGCAACTTTGGGGGAAAGCAGGACATTTAAAATAATGTAACTCAACCTTCACACATTTTACATCAGCTTCAAAACACGGGACAAACGCATCCCAGGCACAGGGCAACAACCCTTGCTAACTGGCCCCCGCCATTCTGGGGACACAAGGGAGATGGAACAACCTGGGAGCTGGAAAGGATCAGGAAGCAGGTCAGCGCTGGCGGTGGAACCAGCCAGGGGAGTGGACATTTGGCTGCTTTTCAGTCCACGCATAGATTTTCTTTAGCCTCGTAGCTATTAAGTACGATCCGTCATTGAGCTGAATGACTTTGCTTTCAGATCCACTGCAAATCAGATCTGCATTAACTGGCCACCTAGTGCCCGAGGCCACCTCATTGAATTTTGTGAGGGGGAAAGAGTGTTCTCAAGAAAAGCTACAGAATCCCAAGAGCTTTCAAAATGCCTGTGTGCACTGAGCCTGCAGAACCCAACCGAATCTTGGGAGGGCGTGGCTGTCTCCAGGGCGGAACGTTGCTTAGGCCTAAGTGGAAACCTGAGAGCTTTGTCGTTAGCAGGTGGATATCTCACACTTTTAAAAACCACTGGAATAATCATTTGCAGCTGGTCATATATGCATTGCCGCAACGAGGTTTGCTGAGACCAACTTTGAGAGCCGCTGTGGTCTCGTTTCCCACACTGCCTGTCCCCATCCACTCAGCTAATCAACAGCTGTTTGTCAAACATCCACTGGGTGCCAGTAGGCCCTGCGCCAGCCACTGAATGAAGGAGGCCCATGCCTTTCAGAAATCAGTCTCACAAGAAAGGATAAGAAAGTGAGTGATAATGATCAGCATGGTGAGTGTCATATGGAAACAGGAACAGGTTCAGTGGGCGCCCAGGGGAAGAAGGCTGCAGAGAATCCGGAAGAGCCTTCAGAGTTCTCATGTGGACTGGATCCCAGCAGGCACTAGGAGTTCTCAACAAAAGGGAGTTGGCAATCCACGTGGAGGGGAAGGTCATGTTCAAAAAAACATGTAGGTGTTCTGAAATGCGGAGGTGGTAAGGGAGTTTGGCAGGGGAGGAGGGATTTCAGTTCACTTGGGTTGTGAATATAGCCTATCCAGGAGAAGCCACACGCTTTTGTGGGGAGAGATGATTTGATCTAATTTGTGTCTTGCAAAAGAAACTTTGGAGGTGGTGAGTAGGTGGGATTGCAGAGAGAAATAAGCTCAGATTTCAGGCGACTAGGGGAAATGAATTGTGCCTGAACCAGTGAGAACAGGGAAAAAGAAGAGAGACCTACAGAGAGCCATTTTACAGGGACACTCAATGGCACTAGGTCATCAAGTGGAGGGTGGTGTGGAAGGATAAGATGCCTCGATACCGTCAGGCTTTTAAGTGGGTTAGAAATAAATAGAACAAGTAGGTTTGAGAAAAATAAGGAATTTCAACTGAAAGCTTTTTCTCTAAGATCAGGAGCAAGACAATTATAGCCACTCTTACTACTTTATGCAACATAGTACTGGAAATACTGGTTAGAACATTTAGGCAAGAAAAAAAAATATGTAAAGGCATCCAAGTCAGAAAGGAAGAAGTAAAACTGACTCTATTTGCAGGTAACACAATGTTATAAATGTTAACTATAGAAAACCCTAAAGACCACACACACACACAAACACGCAGAATTCAGTCAAGTTGCAGGATACAAACCAATATACAAAACTCAGTTGCATTTTTATACACTAATAATGAGCTATCAGAAAGCAGAATTAAGAAAACAATCTCATTTACAATTGCATCAAAAATAATAAAATACCTAGGAATAAATTTAACCAAGAAGTTTCAGTACACTGAAAACTGTAAGACTTTGATAAAAGAAATTGAAGAATCCATAAATAAATAGAATATTCCATGCTAATGGTTTGGAAGAATTAATATTGTTAAAATGTTCATACTACCCAAAGCAATCTACAGATTCAGTGCAATTCCTATTAAAATTCCAGTGGCATTTTTCACAGAAATAGAACAAACAATTCTAAACTCTGTATGGAATCCCAAAAGACCTTAAATAGCAAAAACAATCTTGAGAAGGAACAACAAAGCTGGAAGCATTATACTTCCTAATTTCAAACTACATTATGAAGCTATAGTAATCAAAACAACATGGTATTGCCATAAAAACAGATACATAGATTGATGTGACAGAAGAGAGAGCCCAGAAATAAACCCATGCATCTATGGTCAATTGATTTATGACACAGAAACAAAGAAGATAGAATGAGGAAAGGCTGTTTCCTTCAATAAATGATGCTAGGAAAACTGGACAGCCATATGTGGGGCGAGGAGGGTGGGGGAGAGAGGGAAGCTGAGCCACTATTTTACAACAAACACAGAAATCAACCCAAAGTGGAGTGAAGGCTTAAACATAAGACCTGAAATTATAAAACTGCTAAAAGAAAATATAGGAGGTAAGTTCTTTGGCAATTGGTTTTGACAGTGATTTTTTTTTATCAGCAAAGCAAAGGCAAAAAAAAAAAAAAAAAAAAAACCCACACAAAATAAACAAGTAGGATGACACATAAAATTAAAAAGCTTTTGCACAGCAAAGGGAACCATCAATCAAACAAAAAGGCAACCCAGGGGGTGAGAGAAAATGTATGCAAATCATATATTTGATAAAGTGTTAATATCCCAAATATGTAAAGAATTCATACAACTCAATAGCAAAAAACAAACAATGCAGTTTTTAAAATGGGCAGAGGAATTGAATAGATATTTTTCTAAAGAAGATATAGAGATGGCCAACAGATACATGAAAGGTACTCAACATTACTAAGCATCAAGTCAATGACAGTAAAAACCATAATGAGGTAGCAATTCACACCTGTTAGAATGGCTATTATCAAAACAAAAGAAAACTAAACAAAAATAAGATTACATTTTAGGGAGGTTGTGGAGAAACAGGAATCCTGTGCACTGTTGATGGGAATGTAGCCACTAAGGAAAATAGTATGGAGATCTCTCAACAATTTAAAATGTAGAACTGCCATATGATCCTGCAACCCACATCTGGGCATTTATCTGAAGGAAAGAAAATCACTATATATATTTGATTTTCCACAGAGAGGGAGAGGGACAGATAGTTAGAAACATCAATGAGAGAGAAACAGATCAGCAGCCTCCTGCACACTCCCCACTGGGTATGTGCCTGCAACCAAGGCACGTGCCCCAACCAGAATCGAACCCGGGACTCCTGAGTCTGAGGGCCAGTGCTCTATCCACTGAGCCAAACTGGTCAGGGCCATTGCAGCATTTTTTTTTTACAATAGCCAAGATACAGAAACAACCTGAATGGCCATCCATGGATGAATGGATAATGAAGATGTGTAAGGAAATCCTGCCATTTGTGATGGGTCCTGGATTATGAGAGGGCACAGGCCCGGGCCTTTAGAATACTTGATAAGAAACACAAGGGAAATCAAAAGTACCATATCTAGGCTGCACAATTAGGAAGAGGTGCACCGGGGTTCAAGCTCAGGCAGTCTGACCTGCACTCTGGATCACCAGTCAGAATTAACAACACCAAAATAATTCCTGTTTATCCTGGAATTTTATTTATTTTTTATTTTATTTTTTTACCCTATGTTTGAATATTTGTGGCTGATGCGGTAAAAGAGAACAGACTGAGTCAGGAGTCCTGGCTCTCATCCGGGCTCACACCTGATTTGTTGTGTGACCTCTGCAAAGTCACAGCCCCTCGCAGGCTTTCCTTATTTTAAATCTGTATGTTACTTGGAAAAGAGGTTGACCAGGTGATTTCTTACTGTCCCTATTCTTAAGTTCTCGCATCCTATCGTGAATTTTACCATTGATTTGGGTTCAGATCACGCTTGCCCGGTCCATTTTAGAATAGGAACACGTCCAAGAGGATTGACTCAGATGGTGGCCTGTCCTTAGCAGCTGATGTCCACTAGTCCCTGGTGCATGTGCCCCTGAGGGTGTCGATGTTGGGGAGCCTGCAGCTCGGAGAGTGGAAACCAGGATGGGCACTAACATGTGGGAATCGGTTTCTTCGTTTTAAACATGTCACTTGAATTCTATGAGACTTTGTTTTCTCATCTCTGGATAATTGGAGTGATAAATACATGTATGTGTTGTAAGATTGTAAGGAGTGAAACAGATAACATAAAACAGGCACAGCACATGTCTGCCTCTCGAAGGTGCCTAGTAAATGGGGTCTTCGCTCTTCACCCTTAGGGAAACAGACACGCCAAAAATAGCTCAAACCTACATTTCAGAATGCCCACAGAAAATACAGGGTGGAAAGGGATTTATTTTCTTAATCTGATTTCCCCACTCTCGACTCACTTTAAAACAGGGATGAGACTCAAGAGTTCCTAAGCTTTGGAATGTATGCAGAAGAAAGCATTGTAATGGTGGCTGTTGGACAAAAGAATTGTGTCATTTGAGAGCTATATCCTAGTTTTTATTACCGTGGTTTTAGTTCTTCCTGGGAATACAGCCTTATTGTTTCAAGTGATTGAGACATGCCTACTACAAAGTATGCTATGTTCTTTGAAGGCAAGAGCTGTGCCTTAATACTGCTCTTACAAGGTTGGGAATAAAGTATAAAAAGCGTGGACTTGGCATGGAAAGGCCTGGATTCCCTTCCTGGCATGTCACTTCCCAGCTATGTAACCTTGAGCTTCCCAGTGATGTGACAGCCACAGGAGCTGGCATTTGTCGAATGCTGCCCCTGTTGAAGACGCTGTGCTCAGCACACTGTATACGTTATCTCATTTAATCCCGACAACATGGGGGTATTATTGTCACTATTCACAGATGAGCATGCCCTGAGGATCAGGTCTCTGCGTCGAAAATATCTTATCTGTACAATTAGGAGAAGAATACTTGACCTCTCCACCTTACAGAGTCACGGGGCTGAAATGTTAGAGACTGCAAGTGTGCACTTACATCCACAAAATGGAATGCTCTGCACAGATGTGAAGGATGATTGTCACCGTAGGGACCTCCCAAGGGGTCAGTTACAGTTGGGCCTGGTATAGCACCAGGTCTGCGAGGGGAAGGAGGTCCACTGTATTTAAAAGACGTTTGTGGAATTCATGAACAAACTGTATTTCCTTGCCCTGTTCTTTGGTAGTTTGTCTTATGATACCTGTTGATTTCAAGGGTAACTTGAAATCAGTACCAGGACTCCACTAGGCGGGGCCAGGAGGAGACTGACCAGGAACTGGACCTGGGTCTTGCTGGTGAACAGCATGGTTCACAGGAAAGAGGTAGCGGCCAGAGAGGTTACTTCAGTATAAACAGAGGAGGCTGAAAGTCAAAGCCAAGGTCGAGGAAGGCATAGGCATGATGTAGAATGCAAGAAGTCATCCCTAGGATGTACATCAAGTGTGAGCAACATGTAGGGTGTGGGGTCTGCAGGAAAATGAGCAAGCCTCTGCCCTGATTTTTTGATTGGCTTCTTGGATGTATGTGCTTTCTATAAAATATTTGGAAAACACAGACTAGTATAAAAAGAGAAAGTTAAAATAACATATTAATATGAGCAAATGATAATTACTATTAATATTTTGTATTTCCTTTCAGTCTTTTTTATATGCATATTTTTGTAGAAGTGGGATCATCCTATGTTTAGAATTTCACCAAACATTTTAAATAACTTCCATGTATGTAAACAATCTTTGTGAATATTGTTTTCAGTAGCTGCCTGCATGGCATTTCCTTGGGGGATTTTACCAAATTGATTTATCTCCTCCCCTATTGTTAGACATCTAGATGGTTCCCAAATCTCCAAAATACCATAAAATAATACTTTTATGAACATCTTTGATGATAATTTTTTTCTGTATTATAGGCTGTTTTCCTAGAATAGATTGCTAGAAGTTGAATTATTGGCTCAAACAGATGATGGACCTTTTTAAGGCTTTCTACATATTTTTAATTGTCTTTCCAGGAGATTGCAGTTAACATTAACAGTCTCGATAGCAATTGCATGAGAATATGGGTCTTGCCTCCACCTTGCTAGTAAGCGCTCTTTTTGGTGAAGATAAGGGGTGGCTGGTGCTAGTGCTTTCCAGAAATGACCTCCCTGTGGAAATGTTCCTGCTTTCCTGTTGTTTCAAGGCGGCTGAGCTTTCACTGTGGGAGTTGAAGATGGGTGAGGTAGCTGTAACATGTGTGAATGAGTGTTTGTAGGAGAGTTGTCTTCAATGGATTAGCTTTTCTTCTAGTAGTTCTGTTATCAGAGGTCTGGTATATGGATGCCACGGGCTGTGTGGGGTGACAGCTGTCATTGCAGCCTGTTGAACTACTAAAACTGACTTAAATGAGGCACAATAAAGCAGCCTCTGCTTACATGAGAACTGGTTCACTTTGCCTTTCAAATCTTGAAAAATAATAACAACAAATATGTGTGCTTATTTGTATTAGTTCTGTTGCTGCTTTTATTTGGTTTTGACTGGTTCCTGTTCCACTGATGGCAGGGCCTCTTTGGCAAGAGTTAGATATCTCATTATGTCCTTTTCACCTTCCACAAAGTGAGATACAATGCAGAGGAAACCATTTTGAATAAATAACTAACATAATCAATTGGAATCTCTTTAAAAATCACTTGAATGGTCATTATTCTAGAATTTTAATTTGATGACTAATCAAATTAGTCTTTCCAAAAGAGTCTATGCATTCATTATTAGGCTACTTTCAACTGAGTTGATTACATTGACTGACTTATTGAGGTAAACAAACAGCCAATTTGAATTATTTCCCCCCACAAAATTATCTGAAAGACAGGCTAAATTAATATAATTTGTTTTTTCTTTTAATTTTTACTTCCGTAGCTGTTAAAGATAAAAGCCTACTAATGGAGTCTGGCCAGCTTAGATCAGTCTATCTGATCTTATACTTCTATCTTATACTTCTCTCTTGAGGCTTAATAATTAGTCCAGAAAAAAATATTTATTTGATCATCACGACAGGTATCATCATGACTTTCTATATAGAGTGTATTAAGCTCAGATCAACTAATGGTAGTTCAAACAAAATTATATTTGCTCAAGAGCAAAGTCCCAACCTTGACAAGTGAAAGCAAAGTACTAATTCATGAATATGTTACCTTTTTTCCTGCTATGGTCATTAATGGTATGCCTTTGATCTTTTATGACGTACAAGCAACCTTTTATAAAAAGGTTAAGTTTTGGTCAGGGAACATATTCAGCAACTGGCTTCATAAATGTGTTTATTTGGCATCCTTAATTTTCTTCGTGTTCTGTCTCTTGGTGATTTCTGTTCCACACACAGCTGTTGTTTGCATTAAACTTCAAATTTGACAAGGTGACATTTAGGTGAAAGCTCTGATTTGAAATATAAGCATAGTAAATTTCCAAAGCGTAGTTTCTAACCGTGGGTCTAAGGACCCCAGCTCATGGCTACTCCATGGGGATTCTTGGCTCACACCTGGACCTTAGTTTGGTTTTGGCCTCCAGAGATATCACGGATGGGGAGAGGGAATCTCCTTCCTCATTCTGGTTTGCAGCCACACTGGGAGGTGTGGTGTCATTCTGGAAGGTCGAGAAGGTTTTCACAGCCCCCACACCTGTGCAGATCTATTTGGAAAGGTACTCTCCAGGGAGAAGTGAGATAAATGGAAACCTGAACTTCTCCCCTTGGCTCCCCAAAATCCAAATTAATTTTGTATTCAAATATGCAGCCACTTCCTTGAGGCTGCGTGAAAACCTGGAAACTGAAACATTGTGAAATTTGGGATGGCTTTAGATATGCTTAGTTGTGTGCTAGAGAAATCATTAATGGGACATAGGACAGGTCACAGTGGCCTTGTGAGAAGACCCAGATGAACAGGTGGCACTCTGCTCCTTCATACCTCTTTTTATTCACCTACACAGTTCCTGGAGGCCACAGAGCAAGTGCTGTAGAGAATGACATTGGATTGATAAATTGGCCTTCAGGGTCTCCAACTATGGAAATCTCCAAAGATAATACCTCTTCATGTGGCTTCTAGTTTTATTCTTTAAAATGTCACATTCAAATACACACACACACACACACACACACACACACACACACACACACAAAGGCTTTTTGTCTTGGGTGAGAAAGATCAAATTTAATATCATGCTTTCAATCTTCTCACCTTTAATTGAACCTCTTCCTCTTTTTTCTTTATAAAAATCATATTTTTATTGAAAGAGAGAGAGAAACATCAATGATGAGAGAGAATCATTGAACTGCTGCCTCCTGCATGCCCTACACTAGGGATTGAGCCAGAAACCAAGGCATGTGCCCCGACCAGGAATCGAATGGTTCATAGGTCAACGCTAAACCACTGAACCAAGCAGGCCAAACTGAACCTCTTCCTCTTAGCTCAGCGATTTCCATGTCTTCATAACTGTACCTGGCTATTGTCTTACAATTCAAGCCACCATGTGATACTATGAGAAGGTCATTTTATATGAACAAAATTAGAAGTACCGTAATGGATATGAGTGAAAACTAATCCTATGTACTTTGATGACAGTATAAATTTCATGAGTATCTTATAGGAAAGAAAATTCAGAGACTAATGAAGGTCAGAGACCTTTACATGACTGGTATTTGTGTCTGTTTCTAGTATAGCTGGCAGTTGGTTTTGGTAGATTTCCCAACTGATTACCACAGCTCCCTTTCTGCTCCCCCACCCCTCTACCATGAGCTCTCTTTGAATTATTTTGTGTAATTCCAGATTTTGGCATAAGCCTCTTAGTGTGAATGGAGACTTTCTTTTTAGAATCTGTTCCTATTCATCTTCTCAGACACCCTCATCTCAGTGATCATAAGGCTTTGAAAAGCTGAAGTAATACTTCTCCCTTCCAAAAGAAAGGAAAAGAAGGAAAAATATCAATACTTTTTCTACAACAAAAAAAGGAGTGATTTTCAGGTGGTAGAATATAAACACCAATCTGAAAGATATTTTTAAAAATTTTAAAAATATTATTTAAAAATATTTTGAAATTACTATTAAGATCATTTAGATTTAAAAACATCTAGTAGAGATGATTATCTAGTTTGTGAAAGATCATCAGTGAGATAGTAGTTTTCTTTTTATTCAGGTATAATCATTTCTCTCTCTCTCTCTCTCTCTCTCTCTCTCTCTCTCTCTCTCTCTCTTTGATCAGGCCAGTTCTTTTAATGATTTTCCAAGTATTTTCTTGTTTTGGAGTTTCTGTGATAGAGATATTTGTATGCATCCTTTATAGTATCCTAATCGTTACTTACTATAAACAAACCATTCCTATACCTCTTTTATCATCCTAGGATTGCTAACTGTTTATTTTTAAGACCATATGCTAATGTCATGATGAGGTCATTCTTCTTACACTGTCAGTGATGTCTGTTGTTGATCATGTCAGTGTAAATGCTGCCAAATATACACCTTTCTTTCCCTAATTGCAAATTAACTTTTTTATGGTTACTTTTTAGAGAACCCCAGGAGAGCAATAGAAATAATTGGAACGTGGCTATGAGAGACCAGATATTATTTCTTCAGCTTCCTATTCTAATAAATAATTAACCACCGAGTTGCTTATAAATAAATCAAAAGCTTTATAATAAACAACAAACTAAGAAACATTTGCCTACAATTTACAGATATAGAATGTTATAGAAATGCTATACATAATAATAATCAGGATGAAAAATGTTTTTTAATGATAACTAATTTAAAGCACGTTGCAATTGTGTAAAATCATACTTGGACTTCCTCCTATCTCTGCTTCTTGAAATTGTAGTCTTCCTTTAGGTTCTATCTTTTCAGGATTTCCTCAATCCTTGAACCCTCAAAAGAGCCATTGGTCTTTTTTTCAACCTATATGTATGGCACATACATAGTCTAACCTTTATATCTCATTCACTAATATATTCATTCATTCATTCATTCATTTGTTCATTAATTCATCCCTACCATGAACCAGGTGTTCTGCTAGCCACTGGGCTATAAATAAACCCAGACAAACAGAGTCCCTGTCTTTAGTGGAACTGGAATCCAATAGACTTCAGCTTCCTGTTTAACTACACCTGTTCTGCGTGATAATTGCGCTGAGGGTGAAGACCACTCATTCATTCTGTGACCCCCTGCTACACATTACAATGGCTCGCAGGTGGTGTGCACTCTGTCGATGGTCAAATGAACTGATTATTATATTCATGCTAAATAATTGATAAGCACAAGGTTGAAGATTTCAACACTTTCAAATGTCTTTAAAGTTCTCACACAGTTGCTAACTAGAATGATAATTCCACAAGATAAGTTTGTCTAGTTTTATTTATATGTTCAAAGTCCTCTCAGAATATGATGTAATGCCACATCTCTATTTTATATTCCAGGGCACAAATATGATAGGTAAGGTAACAGTGTCTGAACTTCCCTCAAGAAGGTGTATTAAAGGCTTCTGCCTCAAACTCAAATTATTTTGAAACTAGTGGCCCAGTGCACACATTTGTGCACTTGAAATTATAGAAGAAATATTTTAATATTGCTATTTTCACTTTCTCTATAATAGAAGTGTCAACCAAATTCACAATCAACAATGACAAATCAAAACACATGCATGAGAACTTTATATGTAGCATGCATGCATGAGTCAACTTAGCCTCTTATAGATATAGAATAAATTTGCTTAATTAGGCCTGCTTTCTGATTTAGCTGAACTTTTTCCAGCCCAGTGAAGCGCCCCAATTTCTCTTTCATGTAATTGTCAGCAACACAGCAGTAAATATCAACACAGAGTAGATTATTATTGTAGGTCATGAAGTGAGAAAAAAAGGTAAAATATTTAACTGCAGCAGTGTTTGACTATATTCTGTGCAGTGAGAAAACCTGAACTCATTTTCAAGTTTCACAATTTCTTACTTCTTTTTAGTCGGATCAAGTTTATAAGCTTTCTAAATCTCCATTTCCTCACTAATGAAAGAAAATAGGATTCTACTGAGTCTCCTATCTACCTACTCCAGGACTTCTGTGAGAATCAAATGAGATAAGGCACAGGAAAACCCTTCACAGACATTTGATTAAAGTGTAAAATATTTTCACCTTGCTATAAAGCAAGTCATGCTCCCGGGCTGAAGAAACTCCACGGATGCTAGTCACTAGGGAGAGGAAGCCAGGTATTGCTACTTGACGTCATTACCTGGACAGACACTTAACATATTAGCCTTTTATGTATATAGATGCTTCTGTTTGGTAAGCAAGTGCATTCTTCCCTCTTTTGGGGAGCTTGGATGTAAAGCAACTGGTCCAGAATAATAGTGGCTGTTTCTTTTGCACCAATTAAATATCAGGCTTTGGGCTAAGAACTTTCCACACTATCACACATAGTCCTCTCAACAATTCTGTGAGGTAGGTTCTATTTTTATCCCTATTTTATTTAGATGAGGAGATAGAGGCTCAGGGGAGTTGAGTAACTTGTTTAGGGTCTTGCAGGTAATAATTGTTGGGACCAGGACTTAGTAATGGTCTCTTTGCCTCCATAGCCCACCACTCCTTGTCTCAATGGGATCTGCGGAGGCATTCATGGGGAGGGGCATGGGCCTTCTATGTGATAATGCTTAAGTCTTGTGGGGTTTCTATTTCAGTGATAATCTAAATAATGTTAGTATATTCTGGATCATTCAGATGACCACCTTATAATGAATAATACTGCCACATAATTTTAGTGCCTGAATTTGTGTTTTTTACTGACAGTCAAGTTGGTGCAGTGTAACTTTAGTTGCTGTGTACTTGTGGGAATTAACTGGTGGACTTAATGATGTACTTAGCCTTAAGGGAAGGTCACACAATGGTGTGGAGCACTGGTCCAAGTGATGTTTAACTGCTGTGAATGCAGAAATGTGGGAGGAGGGTCCTAGTACAAGGTGAATGGCAGGAACATTCTGAAGTCCAGAACACCTGCATTGCCGTTTTCTTTTTCTTTTCTTTTTTAAAAAAATATATTTTATTGATTTTCCAGAGAGGAAGGAAGAGGGATAGAGAGCTAGAAACGTTGATGAGAGAGAAACATTGATCAGCTGCCTCCTGCACACCCCCTGCCGGAGATGTGCCCACAACCAAGGTACATGCCCTTGACCGGTATCAGAACCTGGGACCTTTCAGTCCGCAGACCAACACTCTATCCACTGAGCCAAACCGGTTTCGGCTGCATTGCCATTTTCAGCATGATAGTCACCATGAGACTCAGGGCTACTTTTCATAAAACATCATCGCCTGAATATTAAGTCAATTTGAATTGAATTGACTTTTAAATTTCATTTAGTTAGGACTTGATGTGGAAACTATAAGAACTTGGTTTTATGTTTGTATATATTTAGGTATTACAATAAAAAAATTAAGTCAAAATTGGGAGTGAGGCAGTATTTATTTTCTTTTAAAAAGTGGTCTGTTCCAAACATTAAATAGATCATCACTAACAAAAACAACAACAACAACAAAAAGTCTGTGCCTTTTTCAAATTTGAACACACCATATTCCTCTGCACTACTTAGTGAAAACTTGCCTCTCAAAAAACGCTCCTCCATGACCAGCTGACCTGGCTCAGTGGTTGAGTGTCAGCCTTTGAATCAGGAGGTCATAGTTCGATTCCCTGTCAGGGCACATGCAGGCTTAATCCCCCAGTGGGACATGCAGGAGGCAGCTGATCTCTCTCATCATTGATATTTCTCTCTCCCCCCCTCTCTGTCTCCCTCTCCTTTTCTCTTTGACATCAATAAAAATATATTTTTTAAAATGCTCCTCCACCCACCAGGCATCTGGTCTGTCCAAGTCTCCCTCAGGATAAGGCACTGACATTTCCTTTCAACCTGCAAATGATATCTGGGGAGGGTAAGGTCTGACCTTGGGTGAAACTCTCCCTGGCTGTGGTTCTCCTGTGATGGGTTTGTCAATCAAGGTGCCTCTGGATTCTCTGTCACTCTGGCCTAATTCTGATAGCTGACAGTTGTGTGTGTGTGTATCACCCTGGTTCATCTTCATTTTCTCATCACCTCCCTAAAGGTTTGTCAGTGTGGGCTAGGACGTGGCACCAGCCCCATCTAAGCAGAGAAGATAATGACAATGTATTGGGATTCAAAAGGCTTCTGGTTTGAAAGGTCTCCGAGTCTGTCCAAAATGAGTGCATCCTTCTTGGGTAAGGGAAAGGAAATCCTTAGGCTCCGACAATCAGAGGAGCTGCTATACGGCAGGGTGTTTATCCTTAGCTCTTTAGTATTGCTTCTGACGAATTCCTAGGAAGATTGTGGAGCACTGGAACAGGACTGGACAGGAGGAGATAACTTTATATCATGTGGGCACAAATACAATGGATAGCAGTGTCTAAACTTCCCTCAGGCAGGTGTGTTAAAGGCTTCTGTCTCAAACACACATTATTTTGAAATGGTTCTGTTTGGTAAGAAAGTGCATTCTTCCCTCTTTTGGGGAGTTTGGATGTAACACAACTGATCTGGAATAATAGTGGCTGTTTCTTTAGACTTCTGTAGAAGCAGCCGTGACAGGGCTTCTCCCCTCCATAACTAACAGTCAGAGAGTCCTGAGAAAGAATTATCAATTATGTGCGTAATGAATTCACGTCCAACCTGACTTTCAGGTGACCAGGTACTAACAGGTGGTTGTCGACCTCCCTTTAAGATGTGTGCCAGGTGCTAGAGATGAAATGTGAGCCCAAACTGTGTTGACTCCATCGATGGTCAAGTGGGGCCTCTCTCTGTTGGAACCTGGGCTGAAGCAGAGGGAGAAGAAATCGCTAGATATAAACAGCTTGGGAGGGAATGATGCCAAGGGCAGGGGAAATGCTTAAGTCAAGAGCAGCCATGGATTCTCAGGCAGGTTTTGTGGTTATTCAATTCTGAACCATACACGTGCTTGTCAGGGCTTTCTGAGGATTTTCTGAAAATTGCTTTAACATCAGCCTCTGTGAAATAAAGGGTTTTCAGATATTACCTGGGCCAAGAGGAAACATTTCCAAAGCGCCTGGGAGAGTCTTATGTAAAAAAACAAGAAAGTCATTTTCATCTGGTATTTGTCAGAAATTGAATAATATCACCCGAATAAAACAAATTCCCGGTAATCCCCAACAGTGTCTAAAATAACTCTCTGCTTTACAAAAAAGAAAAAAAAGGTATTAAAGCAGTAAGGCAGATAGGTTGAACTAGAGAAAAATAAGCATTGGCTTCCCCTGAGGATGTTGTGTGTGTGTGTGTGTGTGTGTGTGTGTGTGTGTGTATGTGTGTATTTGGGGGGAGGGGTGAACATATCACTTCTTGAAAGGAATTCCACACTCCCAGCTGCCTTTGTCCTTTCCCTGCCACTCCCCCCTTTATCCTGTGCCACTTTTTGTCCGTTCCTCCTTTCTGTAGCTTTTCTTTTGCAGGTCATGGAAGCACAGTGATTCCATAGTCTTCAGCTTCCCGACCTTTCACACCATGTGGATACCTTTGACCATCTCACTTTCCTGAAACCCACTCTTGCTGCTTCTGTGAGGATTCTCCTTATCCTTTCTCCCCCTTCTCAATTTTTTAAGCCTACCATATCTCTTCACTGTTTCAGGCAGCTGGGGCTGCCATAACAGAGGGCCATAGACTGGGTGGCTTAAACAACATAAAAAACAGAACTGTATGGAGGCAGAGAGGTGCTTTCTCTGTGCCCTTGCATGACCTCTTTGTGCCTGTGGAGGGAGAGGGAAGAAGAAAAGGAGAGAGATTTCTTCCTCTTATAAAGTCACCAGTCCTATCGGATCAAGGCCTTTCCCTTATGACCTCCCTTAACCATAATTTCCTCCTAAAGGGCCCATCTACAAATGCAGTCACAATAGGGGTTAGGGTTCATTATAGGGAGCACAATTTGTTCCATAGCATTCTGCCTCTGTTCCACAACATTCATGTCCTCATATGCAAAATACATTCTTTCCATCCCAATAGCCCCCAGAGTCTTAATTTATTCCAGTATCAACTCTAAAGTCTCAAGTTCAAGTTTTTATATCATCTAGGTCAGATCCGGGTGAGGCGTGATGTCAAATCACTCTGAGGCAAAATTCTCCCGCTGTGAACCTATAAAAGTAGACAAGTTATGTGCTTTCAAAATAAAGCTTTGGGGCATGTATAGGATAGACATTCCCTTCCCAAAAGGGAGAAATTGAAAGGAAGAAAGGGATGATGTTTCTCAAGCAAGTTTGACACCTAGGAAGGCAAAGTCCATGAGATCTTAAGGCTCAAGAATAACTATCTTTGGCCTAATGTTGGGCCCACTGGGGGGTGGGTTTGGTCATCCCCCATGGCTCTGTGGGTGGCCCTGTCCCTTTGGCTCCATGGGGTGCAACCCTCTTAGCTCTCTAGGAAGGCTTCCCCCATATGGCTCTGCCAGGACCCAGCCCTCCAAAACCAAGGAGCAAGTAGCCTTCCCCTTGAGCCAATGTGAGGGTGGCAACACTACTGATTTCTAAATCACCTTCAGGGTGATTCTTGTCTTTGCTGAAGGATAAAGCATGATTATTTAATAGTATCTAAGAAGATGGAAACTTTCTTTCTAGCTCTCCTTTTTTCTTTCTGAGCTCTCACCAGAATCACCTTTAGAATCCATATTTGTACCAACAGCCTTTGCACAGCAATCTCAGGTTTTTCTAGCATGCATCTCCAGACCCTTCTAGCCTTGACTCATTACCCAGTTCCAAAGCCACTTTCATTTTAATGTATTTGTTACAGCCGCTCCCTACTTCTTGAAACAGAATTTGTACATGTCTTCTTGGGCTGCCATACCAAATACCATCATCTGTGTGGCTTAAGTGTCTCATAGTTCTGGCCACTGAGAAGTCCAAGATCAAGGTGCCAGACAGTTTGGTCCCTGGTGAGGGTTCTCTTGCTGGCTTGCAGACAGCTTCTTGCTGTGTCCTCACAAGACCTCTTCTTTGTGCATGGGGAGGTGAGGGTGAGGAGGGAGGGAAGGAGGGATTTCTCTTCCTCTTCTCAAGAGGCTTCTGAAAATTGCTTTAACATCAGCCTCTGTGAAATAAAGGGTTTTCAGATATTACCTGGGCCAAGAGGAAACATTCCCAAAGCGCCTGGGAGAGTCTTGTGAGGGAAAATAAGAAAGTCATTTTCATCTGGTATTTGTCAGAAATTGAATAATATCATTTGAACAAAACAAATTCCTGGTAATCCCCAACAGTGTCTAAAAAACTCCCTGCTTTACAAAAAAGAAAAAAAAAGGTATTAAAGCAGTAAGGCAGATAGGTTTAACTAGAGAAAAATAAGCCTTGGCTTCCCCTGAGGATGTGGGGGGTGTGAGCACATCACTTCTTGAAAGGAATTCCACACTCCCCGCTGCCTGTGTTCTTTCCCCGGCTACTCCCCCTTTCATCCTGTGCCATTTTCCTTCAGCTCCTCCTTTCTGTAGCTTTTCTTTTGCAGGTCATGGAACACCCGCCTGGGAGGCACAGTGATTTCATAGTCTTCAGCTTCCCCACCTTTCACACAGTGTGGATGCCTTAAGCCCACTCCTGCTGCTTTTGTGAGGAGTCTTCTTATCCATCCTCACCCCTTCTCACTTTTCAAACCATCTCTCAGCCGCCGCTGCCATAACCAAGTGCCATAGACAGAGAGCCTTCATTCAGCCTAATTGCCTTCTAAAGGCCCCATCTCCAAGTATAGTCAAAGGGGGGCATAGAGCTTCAATGTCTGAATTTGGGGGGAACACAGGTCAGTCCACAGCTCTTCTTGCAGAACCCTCTTGATAGCTGCTCAGGTGGCCTTCCCACCCTATCACCCTCTCACTCTTAGCCGAGCTGCTTGAGAATTTCATGAAAATGAATTTCTGATGATAGCACATTGCTACCTCAAGAGCACTCCTTACCCGTGGCTTGGGCCAATCAGCTTGAAGCAGATTTTATGTCTGTGAAAGGTACGTGGCAATATGGCCTCACCCTACCTCTCTCCTAGGTGTCAGTCTGAACTACTGTAGTTTTCTACCCTGTTTCCCCCAAAATAAGACAGTGTCTTATATTAATCTTTGCTCCCAAGATGCGCTAGGTCTTATTTTCAGGGGATGTCTTATTTTTCCATGAAGAAAAATACGGTACACATTTATTGTGAAATGAAAATAAAGGAAATCTTTTACCTGTATACGGTACGGTAGTACGGTAGTTGTCAACACAAACCAGACAAACTGTGAATCCTACAGTATCAAGAATTTACTCATTTATTCAATGACAATCATGTCATCATCTTCTGGAACATCATCATAACAATCCAATTCCTGAATTTCCTGGTGAATTTCTTGTGACTCCATTTCTTTCAGAATCAGTGGACCAAATCTCTCATGTTTAGCAATAGCACTTCTTGTCAAAGTAGCCTGCTCGCAGTGCATTTGCAATGCAACTGTCAGTGATTTTCTCCCATGAATTCTTCACCCAAGTCACAACTTCTTGCAGTTTAGGTTTCACAAAGTTTCCACGCTGATTTCTCTCCATTCACACAGCAGTGACATCAGGACTCTGCATAACGTCACTGGTTGCTAGACTCCAGTCGGGGCGGCCCTAGCGACCAGTTTACGGTAAATTAATTTTCATTCTGAGACAGAGCCTGGGGCCTTATTTTCCGGGGGATGCCATATATTTCATTCAGAAGGAAACCTGTAAGTAGGTCTTATTTTGGGGGAAACACGGTAAGTGTTCTCCCCCCACCCCACCCCCGCCCCGCTCTTCCTCATTCACACCCTCCTGGCACTTTCTCTAAATGTCCTCAGTCTCCTTACCTTCTGTTCTCTACTACTGCCTGCTCGAGTGATTTTTTGATGCCACGCCCTGGAGGTGTGGCCCAGGGCGATCACATTGTCATTTAAGCTATGATCTTCTGGAAAACTGGAGAATGGAAGCTTAAGCTTGGCCCTCTTAGGCAGTCCTGAGGTTAGTCTTATGAAGACTTTTCTTCTCTCTGGGCTTCCAGAGGCCACATTAAGAGCTCTGCTCTGGGTGCAAATCCCCATATCTCATTATATTGAAGTGGCCCAATGTTCCTATAGCCTTGTTATCGGGTTGACTGGCTTCACTCATTTGGAAGAACCCCCTAGATTTTTTTCCCAGGAGACTTATGAGTTTGGAGTGGGCTAGGACCAAGGTTGAGTTTTGAGTTCCCCATTCATTCAAGAAATTCTAGTGATTCTCTACTAAGTGCCAGATCCCAGATACTATGCTGAGTCCTGGAAATGCATTGTGAAGAAATTAGACACACCCCAGCATTTGCATAGTTCATTGGGAAGAGGCAATTAAATAATTATAATACAGCAAGATAAAGGCTATGCTGGGGAAGTAGAGCATGATGAGAAGTTTATTTTGGAATTAACATTTTTCAGTGATCTATTTGCTGCCTGGCTGAGCACTGGGGAATGAAGTGTGGAGGGTCACAGACAAGTATGTCAAAGTAAACTAAGACAGGCACTACAAAAGAACTATCAATGGACTTTGTTAGTCATAGTTGAGGATCTAAAATATAGCTTATATGTTACAGAAAGTTACTATTTAAAAAAAAAATATATATATATATATTTATTGATTTCAAAGAGGAAGGGAGAGGGAGAGAGATAGAAACATCAGTGATAAGAGAGAATCATTGATCCGCTGCCTCCTGCATGCCCCCTACTTGGAATCGAGCCTGCAAATTGAACCTGGGACCCTTCAGGCTGATATTGTATCCACTGAGCCAAACTATCTAGGGCCAGAAAGTTACTATTAAAAGGAAGTCCTTATGCATCCATCCTTAGAATTTATATATGTGTGATCTTATATAAGGAAGCAACCTATTTCCTCTTACATGTAAATTTCTATTGAAGTGTTTGCAATTTGGACTGTATTTTCTCAGAGAAACATCATAAATTATGACCAGGTCCTCAGGCTAGGCCAAAAGGCTATTCTATGCATGATGCATCTGAGATAAAGTTCTGGATTTATGGAGTGAGATATTTATAAACTGTTTATATGGCTATGGGAAAATGCTCAGAATTCCAGGTTGGAATACAAGCCAGCACACTTTTCCCTTTGGTCTTCACAAGATTTCCTTTTTTCCCCCAGTTCCCCTTACTGAGCACTCTGAAAACTTCCACCAGGTGCAGGTCCCGGGGACCTGGGATGGGCTGTGGTAGAGATAGGGGCTAGCATGTGATAAGAGGTGTGTGTGTGTGTGTGTGTGTGTGTGTGTGTGTGTGTGGTCATTGATTGTGGAAGAAGACTTCAGTATTGTTTTAAGTGTGGATTATCTCATTGACTCCTTACAACACACCCTGGGGATGCTACCATTGTTATTCCTGTAAAACGCTGGTGTGTTCCCAGGCTCCTACTTAGGCCCTCTTCTCTTCCTCAGCTTCCTCACCCAGTCCCATGGCCTTAAGTGTCATTTATGGCACCCCCTCTCCCCTGAACTTCAGGCTTGGAGCACCAACTGCTCATCACCTAGGTGAATCATAGGAATCTTCAATGTATCCTAAAATGAACTTCTGATTTCATTCCTCCAAACCTGCCCATCTTGGTAAATGGCAGTTTTGTGCTTCTAGGTACTCAGCCCAAACCTTGCCATTATCCTTGGTCATTCTACACTCCATATCCAATTCATCCACAAATGCTGCTAGTACATTAAATATATCCAGAATCTTATTATTTCAACTGCTACCTCTCTGGTCTCTTGTCACCATCACCTCCTGCCTGATTACTATCAATAGTTTCCTAATTGGTCCTCCCCTTCCAATCTTGCTGTCTTGGTCTATTTTCCAAATAGCCACCAGGGAAATTATTTTAAAGCATAAATTAATTGGTCAAATTCCTTTATTCAAAAGAATGGCTTCTCATCCCAGAGCAAATAGCAAAGTCCTCTCCAAAGCCCATTAGGAGCTACATGTCTCAGTCCTGTTTTCCCCTGAATGCATTTCTCACTACCCTTCCTTCCCCACCACCTGCCAAGCCCCTCTTCCTGTACAGCCTTTTTTTCTGTCAGCTTCTTTACCTGGCAAGCCTTTTCCCAGATATCTACATGGCTCACCCTTTCTCAGACACACAGTCCTGATGTCCCTATGTTAAACATATGAAATAAATAACAGATGCCAATGCTATAGTCACACTACAGGAGTTTCAATAGACCGGTAGAATATCCAGAAGGATAACTGTGCGTAAAGGTGCTGAGGGGTGAGAACACCAGGAGGGAAGGGAACAAAGACTAAGCTGAACATGTTGAGGACAGAGATCACCCTCCCACTTCTAACCAAGGGCAACCCATGTTTACATAGTCAATTAGACTTGCTTTTGTTTCCCCTCATATTAAGCATGTTCCACATCCTTTTTAAAGACCCATACACATATTACATTTCTAATGTTTCATATTTAGTGTTTGAGATAATTGTACATTAAAGTTCCAAATCAAGAAGGGCAATAATAAAACTAATTTTAAGAAATGTAAAAAATGGACAAGATGAGAAAGTAAGGGAACTGGTGGAAAGGGGGAAATATAGAATGATCTAGGTTCATGTTTTTGAGCATCTGCTATGTGACAGACTCTGTCATCCGAAAGGTAGAGCTATTAGGTCACTATAAAAATAGCAGTAGTTTCTCAAAAAGACAAGCTACCCTAAAATAATGTTTCTTATCTTTCACGCTGCCCCATTCCTGGTACTGAATTGGGCTTCAGGACCCAGTGGTTAGCACTCATCTGTCACATCTTTATGATCAAGAAACTTCAAAGGTGTTGCTATTTTTCCAGTTAAACATATGGAATGATGCTAGGACTGATTAGGAGAGCAGGAAGGTGAAGGGCCCTAGTTTTCTCCTCTGGTGTAAAAGGATTACAATGTCATGTGGGGGTGTGGGCAGGCTCCTCATACTGTGCTAGTTGTCCTTGCCAGGAGTCTGCAGATGATAGCTATAGAGCGGCCATCTTGATTATCATGGTGTCAAAGTTTCAAGTGTTTCCATCTGCTCTTTTGGACAAGTAGAAGATAATATTTTCCTACCACTTCTTTTCAAGTGTTATCTTTGGCATATGTCAGTGTAGAGGCCTGACAATGCAGAGAGAAGATTGGCACCATTTCTCAAAGGTACACAAGTGATCCAGCTCACTCAGCTGTTCCAACTTGTTTCCTCCACTGGCTCAGTCTCTCTCCCTACACCCTCTGCAGGTCTTTTACAGAAACTTTACCACCAACATGGGTTCTAGCCTCATGAACTGACCCCTGATTAGTTGATGCTCGAATGAAAGATGAGGGAAATGGCCCCTTAGAATAGATGTTTTATTCCTTTTTTTCCTCTTTCTTTCTTTCTTTCTTTCTTTCTTTCTTTCTTTCTTTCTTTCTTTCTTTCTTTCTTTCTTTCTCTTTTTCTTTTTCTTTTTCTTTTTCTTTTCTTTTCTTTCTTTTTTTTGTTAAGCTAGAATTTTGGTCAGCTCTTTCTTGTAAACAACACATGGTACCAGAAGTGGGGGATGAATTACGAGTCATCCTGAATTGTGACTTTCTAATGATGTGGAGGAAAACTGCGCAGCCTGTGTTGGCTTCTCATTGGGGCTCTTGGTTGAACAGGCTGAAGGCAGCCAACTCCATCTAGAGAGGAGAGGATCTGGTTTGCAATGCAGAAGTCCAACCAGCATTTGCTCCTGTAGGAACCTACCTGATGTTGTGATTGTAAGCTTGAAAGAGGGAGGGAGAGGGAGAGGGTAAAGAAAAGAAAGAGGAAAAGAGGGAAAGAACAGCTTTAACCAAGGAATATAAAAGGAAGTCAGGGATTTTAAAATGACCTAAAGAATTCCAGGCAGCGACTGACTTTCAGGTCAAGAGTGGACTGGTGACATAGAATGTTTCCCTAGCCTGGCTATTGTGATTAGTGATATAATGAACATGGGAGTGCAGATATCGCCTTACGATACTGATTTAATTTCAATCCAATATACACATGTCCATTTACACATGAATCCATAAAGAAGATAAACACACATACACATACACACACATACACACACACAAATGCTATTCAACCACAAGAAGGAAATCCTACATTTGTGACAACGTGGATGGATCCTGAGGGCATTATGCTAAGTGAAATAAGTCAGATGGAGAAAGACAAATACTGGATGGCCTAACTTACATGTGGAATCTAAAACAGCTTAATTCATAGAGTAGAATAATGGTGGCAGGGGCTGGGGAAATGGGAAGGTGCTAGCTAAAAGGTACAAAATCCAGTTAAAAGATGATAAATTCTGGGAATCTAATGTATAGTGTGGTGACTATAGTTAACAATAGTGAATTAAAAACTCAAAAGTAGCTAAGATAGTAGATCTTAAAATATTCTTACTCCAAAAAAGATATGGTAATTATGTGAGGTGGAAGGAGGTGTTAACTAATTCTGTTGTGATCATCATTTTACAATATATAGATGTATCATATTATCACATTGTACACCTTAAACTTATATGATGTTATATGTCAATTATATCTTAATAAAGCCAGAAAAATTATGTAGTTTCTATTTATTCATTTAAAAAACAGTGAATTGGCTAATTACCCTGGCATTGAATGATAAGGAAAGAAGAGTGAGAATGTGCTGCCTTCTAGATTTAACTTAGCAGGAGAAAATGGAAATCTCTGATTCATGAAGTCACGCAGTTGAGAAAGAAATAATTAAAGGTGAGCAAAGTTATGGAGTGTCTATTAGGAGAGAGAGAGAGGCAATAAATGAGAGAATGAGAGAATAGCCATTGCTCTGGGTAGAGGCTGTTGGTGTTATATTCCATTTGTTTTGCCAACACCACAGATCAAGCCATAGCTCTGGGTTGGTGCCAGCCATTACAGGAAGAAGCAAGAATGCTCAACATATGGGAGGAGATTGAAAACGTCAATAAAGGGGGCTCGCTTTGCCAAATGTTGTGAATAACAACACATGTGCAAAGAGGAGAGTAGAAAGAGGCACTGGGCAGGAGGATGCTTGGCTGGTGGTGGTGGGGTGAGAACCTTCCAGCAACATGAAGTACCCTGAGTCTCTGGTTAACCACTGATGACATTTCTATCTAAGGTGGAGAATGGTGCTGAAAGGAAAGAGAATAGCAAGTACAACTTTAAGTCTGAACCAGGAAAAGTACTGGAAAGCTAAGTACATGGACTGAGAAAACACAAAGGAAGTCCTGATATTTAATCTTAAAGTTATGTCAAACCATGGGACTAATGCAAAATATGTTTTTTCTGAAAAGTAAATCATTATCTAAGTACAGATGAGTAGTTAACGTGCAACCGACCATAACATTAACAACGGCAAGCCAGGGGTCAGAGCAGGTGCTAGCGTTCTATGAGTGATCATGGCTGCTGACCTCTGGACTACGTTTTTGACCAGGATGATCCCAGTTGGTCCTCTCAATAGTTCTGATTTAAAGGTCCAGAAACAGAGGCTTAGTGAGCGAAACCAACTTGCCTAAAATTACCAAGTAAAATGGTTGTGTAAGGAGGATTCAGACCTGGGGTCCAGGGCCCAGCTGCCACGACTAGCTGGGGTTTTCCTCGTGGTCAGCCAGCAGTGGATGGGGAGCTGGGTTGCAGTCTGGGTCTGTCTCACTTCAAAGTTCTTGCAGTTCTCACTGTGGGAGCACCACCTCATCTAAAGAGCTGAAAAATAGGGTCCCCAGCAGAAATTGTGGATTTTTTTGACTGGGGGGAGGGAGTGCAACTAATTTAACCCATATGCCAACTCTATGAAATTGGTACCATATGGTTCCCATACTACATGCACTGCCCAGAGATGTGCAGCAACATGTCCGAAGGCACACAACTAGAAAGTGGCAGTGCCAGGATTCAGACTAAATCCCACTTTACTATCCTCTATACTCTATGCCTCTCTACCTGAAAAAGACTGAAGACTCTAGGAATGAGAATAAGAGCTCGTCTGTCATGTGAGCCATAGTTAAGGAGTTGCTCTGTGGAGAGCTAATGAGGTCAATGAATTGTATTAGCTATTAAATCCTCAAAACAGCAGTCTAAGGTATATGCTTTTTTTTATGCCTACCTTATGGGCCAGGAAACCAACCACAGAGAATTTAAGCAACTTGCCCAAGATCAGAGCGCTAGTGTGTTGGGAAGCTGAGAATTAAGTTCAGAACCCCTTGAATTTCATTCCATTCAAGAACTGTCAGAGGCTGCCTTCCATGGATATGAAGGTCCTATTCAGGTGCTACAGGGGTTACCCAGGTGGGGAGGACACAGCTCCTGCTCTCAACATTGAGTGAAAGGTAAGAATAAGAAAAGTACGAGGAGAGGCAAAACAAAGTGTCCTGAGAGAGAGGACAGACATGGGACGATGGGTCCATGAGAGGGGTGACCTCACCTTGTGCAGCTCAAGCTGAGTGGGGTCCAAAGGTAATGGCTCTCAGGATGAGTGGAATGTTGATAGGTGGGGAAGGGGGCTAGCAGGGGAAAAGCGGGGAAGGGAGGAAGGCTTGAGTCCCTTTGGTCCAGGCTACACAGCCATCTGTAAGTTTGATGCAGATAAAGTCCTCAGAACAAAGGACTCAGTAATTGTTTTCTGCTGCTGCTGCTGTTGTTCATCGCTTTTGACAGAGCTGCAACTTGATGCTGGGGTGAGCTTTTTCCTCAGGGCTGATGCAAGAGGAGGCACACGTGGATAGAAATTCTATAATCTTCTTGGGGGGTGTCTTGGTTTTCTTGCTAAAAAACTGTTTTTATTGAACTTGATGGATCTTAGTGAGTTATTGAAGATTTGTAATGTGGAAGTGATATGAACTCATAGCTGCAGTTGAGGGGGAAAGTGGCATATTGTGTGCTGGGCACTGAGATTTCTCTCTCTTCCTCCTTCCATTTTTTTCTCTTGCATTAAAAACCATTACAATGAAGCCAATATTATCTGCTAATTTTATCTGGGGAAGTGAAACCTGCCCCTTGGCCTTCTGATGATTCTGACCATCTATCCACCGCTCCTCTTACCCTCCAAGACAGCCTGCTCGTCTGGCTTTTCTTCTTACTAGAAAGAAATTGAATTTTCTTGGCTGAATTTTCCTCAAAGGTGCAGCATGTCTCACTCCCTGCTCTTTTCCCTTTTCACTCTATTTCTCCAGATGCGCTCTGTGTACCATCTGAAAGCCAAAGGTGAAAGATGACAGGATGAATCTTACTTTGGCTACCATAGCAACCTTCGCCTGCTTTGCTGTTCACTTGTGAAGTGTCATTCTCCTGTGAAAAGTTGTTTTGCATATAATTACTTGTCTCATCCAGAGGCATGGGACTTTCTTTAGGCTTCTCACAGCAACAAATGAAAGGATGATCTTCCACCTCCATATTGGGTTCAAGAATACATGCTCCAAATGGTACAGTATTCAGACCAAAGCCCACTTTACTTTCCTCTATACTCAGGCAGAGGGCACCACACAGAACCTCTCCTTCCCCTTCTACTCTTTTTCTTAAGGAGAAAAAGAAAAAGAAAAAGAAAAACATAGTCAGAAATGGTGAATCTGTGGCCACATTACATAGGCTCTAGTTGAGTGTGAACTTACAGATGGTTTACATTTTAAAATCAAGTTCCATTGAAATTAATATGAAATTTCTAGACTGTTAGCCAGTTAGAAGTGATGTTTCTAGTCGATCCCATCAAAACTCTCTCAGCCTTTTCTGTTCTGTGCTGTGCCCCAGAAGCTGACCCATGGATTCCACATTGCACCTCCCTTGTCCTCTTGTTTAGATGATGGAAGGTGCCAGCAGATTAGAGAGAGAGAAAGCTATTTATTGCTCTGGCATCCTCTTTGTGGTACACTGTGGATTGGCTATATCCCTCAGCCAAAGGTCTGTTAGGGAATCCTCTCGTCAAGCAGTGGGGAGGAAAAGTAATTCTCCTTCTACTCTTCCAAGTTCTTCTGGCGGGTCTGTTAATCAAATGGACATGAGACAGATAAACAGGAAAAAAACCAAATTTATTGCATATGCACACACGGGGATCCATAATAATATGGGACCTTAGAATAAATTTGGTAGTTGGGGCTTACATGACATGGTGACCTAAGAAGTTGTGATTTTGCGCAGCCAGCATGGCTCAGTGGTTGAGCATGAACCTATGAACCAGGAGGTCACAGTTTGATTCCTGCTTAGTGCATATGCCCGGTTGTGGGCTCGATCCCCAGTGTGAGGTGTGCAGGAGGCAACCAATAATATATATATATATATATATATGAAAATAAATAAATAAATATATATATGAAAAAGAGAAATTATGATTTGGACTTCAAAGACAATTCACATGGAGATGGAAAAGCACATGTTGTTAAGCACATGTTGGCTGAGACATCGTTAGCAATGGGACACAAGATTTGGTCCAAGGAGCCTTACTAGGTTCCTCCTTGTCGATTACACACTAGTTCATATAAAACTCCCGTAACCTGTGATGATAGCTCTCTCTCCCTGGGGCAGGTCCTCTATCCAAATTCTTTTAGGCAGTTAGGGAGAAGGTCAAAGGTTTTTCCTGAGTCCTGTTTCTTGAAAATAACCATCTTAAAACAATCATTACCTCCAAAAGGCATAGTTTTGGGCAGCAAACTGCTTCCCTGCTCAATCCTCCATGTCTCCGTGATCTAGAACCCACCTCCCTTTCTCTCACCTCTTTAGGCCTAGGGGTAGGATTTTGCACTTTTTTGTGTGAGTTTCCATAGCCTCAGCATACCTTTGTAAACAGTCTCTTTTTAAGCTCTCTTAAATAGTTGTGTTCCATCTGTTTCCTACTGGACCTTGGCTAATACAGTGAACAAAGCTTTTGCTCATTTCATATAATGAACTTATGTTTCATTGTAAGTTATTCTTTGTAGAAAGATTTTTCTATCTTTAAGAAGAACAACCTCTTCACATTCATATCCTTCATAAAAGACTAGAGGCGCAGTGCATGAAATTTGAGCATGGGTAGGGTCCCTAGGCCTGGCTGGAGATCAGGGCCAGTTGGGGCCTTCTGGCTGCTGGCTGGGGCCTTCCTTTGTTCCACGCCACCTCCTGGTGGCCAACGCATGTCATAGCGAGCAATCAAACTCCAGTTTCTCCATTGAACTCCCAAGGGGACAATTTGCATATTAGGCATATATATATATATATATATATATATATATATATATATATATGATATTTCCTCTTTCTCATTCTTTCTTGTGAAGCAAATGTGATTGAATCACATTTTCTTTTCTTAAAGATGTCAGGTTTGTGGGAATGGAATACAAATGTCCAGCTTGTCTTGCCTGATTCTGGATAAATTTGAGGATCTTCCTTTCCTTTTTATTTTGTCCAGTGCAAGAATATACAGGAGCTATAAATCCTTCTGGGAGAGCATAGGCATTAAACTCCTCAGAAGTAAAGACATTATACCTTGGGCGAATTTGCAGTCCCATCACAGCTGTAGAACCCAGTGTAAAAGAAACAACTTGCTTTTCCTTCCCCCAACTTTATAAAACCTTATAAAAAGCTACTTTCTTGGCGAATTTATTAGCATATTTTCCTTTGTATAAGATGCCCCCCTGCCCACTTTTCAACCAAAAATTAAGAAATCAATATTTTAAACTTGAAACAGAACACATTTTTATTTAGTAATTATTTCAAGTAATGTTTACATACCAGTACTATGATATTATGCAGCATATTACTTTATTTAGCCTCTGTTGCATCAATGCTCTCTTCTTCATCACTATTAGTTCCAGACATAACAATTTCCTCAACTTCTATTGTGTCACTGCTGTCTTCTGAGTCACTGTCTATATATGAGATCAACCTCATAAACTGGTGGCATTTTTCTGAGCTAACTTTGTTCGTCTTCTCGTGGCCAACCCTTCTCTCCTCATGAAACTGAAGCACCATTTTGCCTTTCCTGTAAAATCAACAATGTTCATTTTGCTTGCAAGCATTCTTGCCTGACATTAAATAAGCTTGGTTGACACCCATAAGCCACTCTGGTTTTGCTCCTTAATCCAAGTCTTAAGCCTCTGCTCCAAGTTTGTCCATTTTTTTCTGGTTTTTCTCTTCAGGCCTTCTTTTTTGGCACCTTAATGAGTTGTTCTCCCTGTTTTCTCCACTGTCTGATCATATACTCAGTGGGAGGAGATCCAATTGGACCTGTTTCTTCTCTCTGAAGCTCTATTTTCATGCTCTTTTTTCATAGCTGATTACATTCAGTTTGAATTTTGCAGAGTAAAGTAATCACTTACCAGTATATATCTTTTTATTTTTGACATCTTTATGGACTGAGAATGATCCGGTCTCTGTTACATCTGTGCACTCTCCACCTTCACCTCCAAATATAGCACCAGCTGGTGTCAGTAACAATAAGGCTTGTGATTGGAGGAAACCTGTTTGACAAGGTATGGGCAGCTATACACCCATGTGGCTCCCTCTGGTTCCCTCCTTGGCTGACTTCTGTGCATAGGATACCCCTCGATTTTCAGCTTAAGGATTTTAGAAAAGAATAGTGTCTTATACATGGAAATATACAGTAATTAAAATATTGTCCTGGGGAGCTTAAGGTGGACCTGTGGCTCCAGAGGTGTCCTGAAGGGAGCAGTGGATGAGGAATGTGTATAATTTCCTTTGAAATCCATGAGTTGAAAGCCGCTTGGTCCTCTTTCAAAATTGACCCCATATGGTATCAAGAATAGCATGATGTGAAAATTGTGCAGTTGAATTAAATAGGTTCCATTATATTTCAGCAAGAACTCTAATGGATTTCTATGGAGCACAACCTAAGAATATCATTACTCTTTTTTGTATCTCAGGATGGTTGCGATGGTTTTTGGTTATTATACTTCAATTTCTCTGTAAGCAGGACAAAAGTGAATATAAGGCCTGGCTTACTCCTAATAGGGTCTACATATTAAAATACCAAAAGATGTCAAAAGGATCTCACCCAAAAGCCAAACCAAAAATGAAAGTTGTTGACATGATTTCATGGTAAAGAGTATTGTTATTCATATACAAATTTTCTTCTAATAAGCTCACTTTGTCCCAGGTATCATGAAAGAATCAATTAATTTTAGAAATAAAGAAATTTTAAACACAGCGGAAGTTTAACTTGTTTAAAACTTTCATGATTAATTTAATTTTATATTCAACCTAAAAATAGCTATAGTGATATCTTCTCTACTGCTAATTAATAGAATATTGCATTCTTATTTTTACATTAATATTCAAGCTGACACTGCAGTGTTTCAGTTCCTCCACACTAACTAATCTCTCATAATCCATTTACTTGTTTTCCAATTAAAATTGAACTTAAAGTCAGAATGAATTATTCATTAATCATTTCTATTTATCCTATTTCCTTATTTATCCTCCTGGCTGGCCCTAACATGGATTCAAGGCATATTGTTCCTGTTTTGTTGTTCTTGTTGCAGAAGTTTTAGGTTCCTGTTCTTACTTTTAAAAGCAAATTAATTGAATCTTTAGCATTTTGTCTAAGAAAAAATAAACCCCAAATTAAGTTGCTTTTTGTATGTTTTGCTCATTTTTCTCCCTTTGTGGATCATTATTTCCTATTTTTAAAAATTCTCACTTTCTAGTTTGGACAACCTGGAAGGTGAAAAATATAGACAGGTTTTTTTTATGAGCATCAATTTAAAGGTTTCAACACTGGAGAAAGTTTTTGATAAAAAGTTATAGGTTCCCCTTTCTTGAGGATCTTCAAGCCCAGAAATAAACAGGGGTCTCTATTCTTGTGTATCTTCTTTCAATGCTGGAAAGATAAAAATCTCAAGGTGAAAAGACACCTTAAAAGAAATGCCAACCACCCGTCTCCCTGGTCCTTGGATTCCCTCTGTGACATTCTGTCAGACAAAGTTGTTCCCTACACCATGGAGCGCCTGTGCAAGTTACTCACTTAGACATGAGGCCAGACGTTTCTACTTTACATTACTTTTTAAAAGATCCATTGCTCCTTTTATTAAATTGAATTCTTTTTAAAAAATATATATTTTATTGATTTTTTACAGAGAGGAAGAGAAAGGGATAGAGAGTTAGAAACATTGATGAGAGAGAATCATGGATCAGCTGCTTCTTGCACACACCCTTCTGGGGATATGCCCACAACCAAGGTACATGCCCCTGACCAAAATCGAACCTGGGACCTTTCAGTCCACAGGCCGACGCCCTATCCACTGAGCCAAACCAGTTTTGGCTTAGATTGAATTCTTTCTGTCTGGTTAGACTTCTACTTCCCAAGTGCCATACACAAAAATTTCATTTTCTCCTCCAGAATTTGAAAGCAAGTGTGATTTCGCTCAAGACTTCTTTCCTATACTTCCCTCTGCTGTGTCTTCCCATGCACCTGTTTCTTAGATGGCATGACCCTTGGCCTCTCAGTAAGATTGGATAGTCCCCTTAGAAAGAATGCCAGTTTTCCCTGTCGCGGGATGTACTCAGAATTGGCCTTGGTGTTTTCTACCTTTGAGGATACTCAAGATGAGATTATCACCACCCCACTCCTTCCGATGTGGCAATAGCCTTTTTGATAGGTCACACATCTCACTATTTATGGGACGATTTTACTTGATAGTGAAGCTAGGATGAGCGTCTCTGTGGATGTTTACAATTTCATTTTTCTTGTCATGGCTCTTTTCCATTCTCCTGGGCTTAATTTGCAATCCCCCCTTTTATATTCAGTTGAAGTCTGTATAAACCAGAACTCCTATGAGCCAATGCACAGCTCCCCACTCTCATGAATTCTACCCTATTCCTAGAAAGGTGTAATACTTGAGGGTTCTAAAACTCATGCATATTGTCAACACTGGGACAATATTGATACCCAACAGAATCAGATGTCTCTTTGAGGTCCCTTCTTGGGATTTAATGGTATCATATAAATGATAGGAATGGAAGAAGGGGGTTTTGGAAAGATTAATTCCTTGTGTAGAAACCCAGTAATATCTAGATCATCCAAGTTTATTGAGGGATACAACATTTATTTACTATTTACACAACAACCATTCAGTCACTATTTCTTCGACACGTAACAGGCATTTTTAAGTTTCAGGTGGTTAGTCTTAACAGTAGGAAACATACTGTCTCAATTTTAATGTTTCATTAATAAGTGATTTTAGGTTATCTGAGGATCTTGGATGAAAGAATTTTCACATTATAGAAAAGTAATGAAATAGTTGAAAAGCTTGCCCTGGCCAGGTAGGTCATTGGGTTAGCACATCATCCCAATGTTATGGCTGGCAGGACTCCAGCACAGGGGAGGAATGAGCTCTCAGACCCACAACAAAGAATGTAGCATGATGCGCATTATGTTAGTTATAAAACTGACTCTGTCTGCAATCCCCCAAACCCCGGGTATGTCCTGTTCTAAGTAATCGCAAGGCAGCACAAACAGAAACCGCTTAAACTGAAAATAAGCCCCCGCCCCAGGTTTTGTGCAAACTTTTAATGATGTTACTGTACTAGTGGAATTTTTCATAGCTCATAGTGTGATAGGTTATCATGACCCTAGGACAGACAAAGAGCTCTGCCTAGTCAGCTATACCTCCCCCCCCACCGTTGCAAAACAACTGCCAGCTAGCCTAAGCCAAGGTCTCAAAACAAACTCCGCAAAGGATAAAAGCAGGCTTTCCTGTGTGCTCGGGGCTCTCTTTCTTTTTCTTACTGCTGCGACAGTAGGGGGAGAGCCCGGATTCGAATTCGTTAATAAAGGCATAAATTTTGATCTGGCGTCTTGGTGGTCTTCTCTGGGGGTCTCTCCATAACACCAATATGCCAAGGTTGTGGGTTCTGTCCCTCATCAGGGCACATACAAGAATCAACCAATGAGTGCATCAGTAAGTGGGACAACAAATCTCCTCTCTCTCTCTCTCTCTCTCTCTCTCTCTCTCTCTAAATAAAATTTTTAAAAAAAGAAAAATAATCTTCCTCTCTCCAGGCTTCCTTCTCCATTAAAGTGGGTCAAATTCAGACATTTATATTTTCGATGACACTAACTTTGTAATATTTAAATGAACTCTTCTGTTGGTGGTGTCCTGGGGAGAGCCAGCGTTGTTTGCTTCTTTAATGTTAATTACTTTATTTTTTTCCTTAGGAATATCTTTCCCTTCTAATGGAATCTCCAACTATTCATATAAGATATTCAAGGGGCATCTCTACTCCTTCCTCATTTTAATGACATGGTCCCAACCCTCATGGACATTTGCTGGGAGTTTGAAACCTGGTTACACACTTGCCAGAAGTAGGTGGCAGCCCGTCTGTAGTGTCAGGTCCCTCCACTACCGACTTGCTCTTGACGAGCCTACACAGGGTGATACGTAACTTTCATCCACACATTATCTTGGAGGCCACTTGCTTTATTTCATTCGATGGTCACAGTCGACAAGGCCCCAGTGTTTCTCCATTTTGCTGACAGGAAACCCACAGCCAGGAAGCACCCTTTACACAATGACTAGAACCCAAGTACACCCCCAGGGCTCTCTCCAGTATTTCATAAAGATGTCTCTTCTTGGCATAGAAAGACATTGTGAGGTTTCCCAGGGGAGGCTTTTAAAGGGGCAGTGGTTTTCCTTTTCCTTATGCAGGTGATGATGGAAACGTATACTTTCCAGAAGTCAAACAGAAGAATAGCCACCGGGTTCCTATGTGTGGCTATTAAAATGAATGTTTCAAAGAATATATAATGATAGAGGGAGCTGTTCTTGATTATATCAATGTTTTCTGAAAGAAGCCAAATAATGAAATGGTAAAAATCTAAATTTTATTAAAAAAAAAAAATTATACAGGTGAGAAAGGCACCAAAACAAAATATACCAAAATATTAGCATATTTTTCTCTGTATAGTAGGGTTAGGGTTTAATTTTATTTTCCTTTTGTATACTATTCTTATTTTTTTCAGTTTTTTCTCCTTAGTGAACTAATATAATCGAAAGCTATAAATTTTATTTTAATTATACTGCACAGATTTTTAAAAATTTTAGTTTGAGAAATCATTTGAGTAATTCTTGATATCTTTGATTTATAAAATTTCATAAACCAAACCTTGAATTGAAATGATTGGGTGCTTTTCATTATTCATGTATAAATTTGAAATAAATAGTATGTTATTAGTGTTCATATTTTAAATCAGCCATTATAACTCATTCGCTGGTCTGTTATTTCCTGAAAGTAACTCCTTTTTACATAATTAATTAATTCAGTCAAACATCATTTTGAGGGCTTTCTTTAAGAACCGGGCTGCACATGAAGTATAATGTACATGCTGATGAAGACAGTCCAGTCTCTATTCTAAGTAAATATCCATCAATATCCATCTGGTTTGAGACATAGACCAATAAAACAGTTGTCACAGTGAGGCTGTGCAGGTCACCGAGGGACAAAGCAAGGATGCCACCTTCGTGAGCCGTGGGGGAGGTTGGGAGATTTCCCAGAAGAGTTGCCCCTTGGATAACCACTCTCAGATTTAGAAATAAGGACAACACATGTAGTTCTTGTAATATGAGGCAATCGTTGCCTCAAAAGATATTTCACAATATTTAAGAGTTTTAAAATTAATTTAGAAAGACAAACTAGTGGAGGACTGAGAAGGTGGGGCAGTTCTGTACCGTGCTGCCTTCCACTGATTAAGACCTCCAAGAGCAAAGGCCTACCGAGGTGAGGATGCCCCTACTGTCACCTGTAGAGGGGCAGCACTGAGCTGGCCAATATTTGTGGTGGTGCTGCTTGTCCTGGCTCAGGGGAAGCGTTCCACTAAGTCTGAAAGACTAAGACGTCGCGGGGACTCTCCGCCACCGCCCACGACCGGCTCGGTCCTGCCTTAGCGCGCGCCAGTGGGACTCTCCGCCACCGCCCGCGGCGTGCTCTGCCAGGCCTTCTCGCGCGCGGTGCTGGCACTGCGCCTTCCATTGGCAGACCCGGAGAATCCTCTCTCCGCTGCCACATGGCCAGGCCAAAGCATCAGACACTACCACCATGCGGATTTTAAAACTACAGGGGAAATTGAGCCACAGGAGCTACCATCGCTGCCGCACCCACTGCTGCCCCCAAGAAGGGGAATCCACCGAAATCAGAGCTCACTACGCACCGGGCTCATAGAGAGTGTGGCTTCAGAAATTAGCCTCTGCATCCACAGCAGCTCCACATCCGCAACAAAGAGGACACCATTGAGGGCGGACTCTCCCCATGCAGCCATCACAGCCCGCCCACAATCTTCCCAGCACACCCACCATGCTGGGAGGGAGATGGAGCGCGCTGGTGAGGAAATGGCACGGCACCTTCCATTAGCCGCCCAGGTGAGCCCATCCTCTGATGCCACATGGCCAAGCCGAAGCTCTCGCCACCACCGCCATGTGAATTTTAAAACTACAGTGGTAATTGAACCACAGGAGCGACCGTCAATATTGCACCTGGCACTGCCACCTGCCACTGCCGCCGAGAATAAAGGAAATCCACCAAGAACAGAGCTCACCATGCCTTGGGCTCAGGGAATGGGCGACCTCAGAACTTAGCCCCCATGTCTTCAGCTGCTCCGCTCCCACACAGAACGAGACAGCTTTGAAGGTGGTCCCCACGCCTGCAACCATCTCAGCCCAACTGCAGCTGTCCCAGCCTGCCCACCATGATAGCAAGGAGCTAGCTCAGTGCCTCCAATATGCGACCCCAACACCCTAGAGGGGCCGTGTGCCCCGGGTGAGCCGAGTGTCCCAGGGGACCGAGTGCCCCGGGTGAGCCCAGTGTCCCAGGGGGCCGAGTGCCCCGGGTGAGCCGAGTGTCCCATGGGGCCGAGTGCCCTGGGTGAGCCGAGGGTCCCAGGGGGCCGAGTGCCCCGGGTGAGCCGAGTGTCCCATGGGGCCCAGTGCCCCGGGTGAGCCGAGGGTCCCAGGGGGCCGAGTGCCCCGGGTGAGCCGAGGGTCCCAGGGGACCGAGTGCCCCGGGTGAGCCCAGTGTCCCAGGGGGCCGAGTGCCCCGGGTGAGCCGAGTGTCCCATGGGGCCGAGTGCCCTGGGTGAGCCGAGTGTCCCAGGGGGCCGTGTGCCCCGGGTAAGCCGTACCGCCTAAAGGGGAAGGGTGTCCCGGGTGAGCCGTGTGTCCCAGGGGGCCGAGTGCCCCGGGGGAGCCGAGGGTCCCAGGGGCCCGAGTGTCCTGGGTGAGCCGAGTGTCCCATGGGGCCGAGTGCCCCGGGTGAGCCGAGGGTCCCAGGGGGCCGAGTGCCCCGGGTGAGCCGAGTGTCCCATGGGGCCGAGTGCCCCGGGTGAGCCGAGTGTCCCAGGGGGCCGTGTGCCCCGGGTAAGCCGTACCCCCCCTAAAGGGGAAGGGTGTCCCGGGTGAGCCGAGTGCCCCAGGGGGCTGAGTGCCCCGGGTGAGCCGAGTGTCCCAGGGGGCCGAGTGCCCTGGGTGAGCCGAGTGTCCCAGGGGGCCGAGTGCCCCGGGTGAGCCGAGTGTCCCAAGGTGCAGTGTGCCCCGGGCGAGCCGTGTGTCCCAGGGGAAGCAGTGGGACCCAGGGGAAGGGGCGGACTCTATTCATATGGTCCTGAGATAGTCACCATAAAACAAGCAGACTGCCAAATGAGGAGCAGATTCTATTCATGGGGTCCTAAGATGGTCACCATAAAACAAGCAGATTGTCAAATGACAGCGGGGAGGGGAAGGAGACCTGGGGGGAGATAGGAGAACAACCGAGGGACTGGTATGCATGAACATAAGTACAACCAATGCACACAGAACTCTGGGGAGGGAGGGCATAAATGGGAGGTGGGGGGGAGGGCAATGGTAAACTATGTACACAGATAATACCTTAATAAAATAAAATTAAGAAAAAAAAATAAGGTTCACAGTTGTAAGTTCATTTTGTACTTTTAAAAATATTCTAGAAAATAATTTTATTCTTTTTGGGTGTGGGAGAGAGAAAGAGGCCAGAAGAAAGATAAACATAGATTTTCTGTCTCCTTTTCGCCCCCTACTGGGGATACATAGGGGGATAAGCACTGACCTGGAATCAAACCAGAGACCTTTCTACGAGGACACTGGCTGGACTAGAGTTTGTTCCCATATTATTAATATTAGTATTAGTATTAATTATATTATTTCCCATTCCAACAACTGTAAACCTTCTTTGCCACATCCTGCATTTTCCTACTGCCCTGTTGTAAATTCTCAATCTGTCTTTCTTGGCCCTCCATGCACTCTTGGATTTTTCCTTTTTTTACAATAGAATAGTTCATACTGTTCATAATTGTATAGGCATTATTTGATGTTTATTTTTTAACAAGTGCTGGTTTCCTCCATGCTACAAAGTCATTTTGAGATTCAATACAAATGTTTATGTGAAGAGTGATTATTTTTATTGCTGAGTAGAACTGCATTCTGTGAGTAACCCCCTTATCTGTTGATCTTTGTTGTTTGTAATTTCTAGGTTTTCAGGTATTATAAATATATCTTGTGGGAATAATTTCAAAAAAAAAATAGAAAGACAAACTAGTTTTGGATTGTGGGACCTTTGCCTTTCTTTATTATGGAGTTCTTTTAACTTTCAGAATTTCCCTTTCTTTCTGTATATTTGGCTTTACTAAAAGTTAGTGATCATACCAAAGAATAATAGTCTTGCTCTGAGATTATCATAATGGTGTCTTTTATTGGATTTCAGGTAGCAAATCCTTTTATGTAGTGGTTAATGCTGATTTTGATTACTTCTTTCATTCCTAGTTCACTCCTCCGCTTCTTCCTACTCTGTTTTATAGGAATAAACTGAGTCGTAGAACAATCAGTTGACTTTTCTAATATATGAGGTTAGTCAGTAATGGCGCTGAAAGTTAAAGTTTCTTTGTTCAAAGCTCAGACTTCTCAAATACTTCTCCATAGAAGTGAATAGGTTGTTTGCCAAAATGCATTAACCTTTTAAATCTTTACTGAAAGTAATTAGCTTAAAATAAAGTCTCAGGAAGATAATCTTATTGTTACAATTTAGAACAGAAGTTAAGACCATTTGAGTAGATTAAAATGAGTCCTGAGTGAGGCTTATTATTTGATCTATTTAGTTAATTTGTTCAGCAATAGATTTTAATTGTTTTTGAAAAAGAATAATTGCAACATTCTCAGACCTGTTTAATAACATTTTGGGACCCATTTTGATTAATTTAAAAATTTATAAATAAGAGGAACAGTTTTAAAAGTAAAATCAGAATTGATAATTAATATATATGTTTCATGCCACTAGATGATTATGACATTATCTAGAAATTTTTCTGTAATCCATTTATCAAAAATATTATTTTAATGCTCTTAATTATTTTACTTTTAAAATAATTATACTCTATTAATAAATGATGGCCATTATGCATATTATACTGAAATATCTGAAGGAACAGAATAATTGAATGTGAAGAAAAATAAATACATATAAGTATTTCATTGAAGTTTTTCCTTCTAGTTAAAACTATTCATATATTTTGGATTAACCATAGAACAAAGCTTAAAATGTGTACCATATTTTTACTTAGAATAAATATTTTATTGATTCCCATACACAAAATGTTGCATTATTTGGAGTTTCAAGAACTTTAGGATTTGGGAATGGTTTTTATGTTTTATATAGAATAAGATTTTTATTGACCATAATTAGTGACCTGGTTTTAGAGTTACTACTTCAGATTCTTCCAATTTTTGGCTCTGTCCCACCCCGGCCCAAGATTTTACATATAATGCCTTATTTATACTGTCATCAAATACTGCTTATTAGGGTCCCATTTGGGTTTTGTTTACTAAAACAAAAACAAAAAACATAACCTCATCACCAGAGTTCAAGAGAACTATAAGCAGAAACTTATTTTTGTTTGGGGATCCAGGCTTTAAGTTTAAACGTCACGAGGGCTGAGTGACATCTCAGGTAGCACCTTTCTGTTCTTTTGAGGCTGTGCGAGCTGGGGTTAGGGAAAAGGAGTTTACTGAAGATGATCCCGGAGCCACATCATAACTGCCTGTCAGTCTTATCTGCACACCCATGGGCAAGTTGTATGGCCCTCTGGGCCTCTCAATATTGACGTCTGAACATAATACTATGATAGGCCCCCAAAAAGAAAAGTGGAGGGACTGTCCTTGAAGTGTTTGGGGAGATGGATAAAATGTACTGGATTATATACTAGTATCAAAAAAATGGAAAAAAACTTTCCAGCTGATTGCAGTTGGGTAGAATTTTGAATGTAAGTAAGGAAATAAAATTCTGGAACACAGATGCGATTAATACCAGAAAGCTTCCTGATGGGGGTGATGAGCCAGAATAGAAATTGATTTTTCAAGATCCAAGGTTCACAAATTACTTAATGGTAAGCATCCCATGCAGAAGATGTGTGGGTGAGTCCTCATAGTGGGTAAACTATTTATTATTAGAGTAACCTTAATTAGGATTCAGGTGGAAATGAAGTAGATTTAGCACTGCCTTAAATATAGACATGCTTAGTTTTGATCTGCTTAGTTTCTAAGTTATAAAAAAGCGAGCTCCGGTGCCAAATTCCCTGGGTTTGAATCCAAGTCCTGCCATTGACCTTGTAAACGTTTCTTGCCTTGCTTTGTTCCCAAGTTTTCCCACCTGAAGATAATATTGGAACCCATCTCATAGACTGTTGTGAAGGCTAGATGGGTTCTTTAATGCATGTAAGTCATAGAATAGTTCCGGGAACTCCATAAAGTCTAGGCATTGGTGGTGGTGGTGGTGGTGGTGTATAATTAATTCATCATGTAACAAACGTATCAAAACTCTTTCGCACATGTATTTCTGTTTGAGTCCATTTGACTCTCTTAATGAAGCAGAGGCTCAGATAACCATGTAACTTTCCCAGGTCCCACATCTAGTAAACACTAGCACCTAAGCTAGAGCCCCTGGCTTCCAACTCTTATCCTAGTTGAGTGGATTGTTTTTAGATTTTTTTTTTAATCCCATAGCACTGACTGGTTCTTACCCAGAAGCAAAGCTGTATGGGAAATTGTGACTCAGAGATCAAGGGGATAACATGAACTTCTTGGGTCTTCAAACTTCCAATAGCCCCTGATTCTCCTCCTGTTCATTCTCCCTTGCTCTGCCCCAGACACTCCAATGCCATGACCTGAACAGCAAGCTTTAAGAAATCATCAAATTCTACCCTGACACGTGTTTGGCTTTGCATCCTCAGGTATGAGGGGAGAATCTTACTTCATTGGAATGAGGAACCCGGGGCAGCCAGGACACATCGGGGAAGATGGAGGACTTTTCTTGCTCTGCTGCATAGACAGGGACTGGGCTGTCACTCAGTGCTTCGCGGAGGAAGCCTTCCAAGCCATCACCGATTTCAATGACCTCCCCAACTCGTTGTTTGCATGCAACGTTCACCAGTCAGTGTTTGAAGGAGAAGAGAGCAAGGTAAGACTTCCCTGCTCCTGATACGTGGGCTCTGTGGCATTAGCCCAAAGTATTTCCGTGGCTTCCTTGGATTGACGTTTTGAAGTGGTTGAAACTTGTAGCTAGGTTTATTCTTGGCTCACAGAGCAGAAGGAGAAAAGCCTGCTCTATGACTGGCTAACTTTGGAAGTACTGATGACAAGGCTGTAGATGAGACTGTGTTGAATCAAATCTTGTCCTCTGCGACTCACGGGTCTACCTAATAAAACAAATGGTGTTAGGAACAGTGATTGCAGGCGATATCCCTTGGGTTAGAAAATAGATGTAATAAAAAAAAAGAAATTATCAGATTATCTTTTCCTATTATGCCAACAACATAATTCACCTTTCACAAGCTCTGTTTCATCCCCCTCTCTCCTGAAGTTGGATGAATATTCTAAAAATAGCTTCCATCCAAGTACTGCAGTAGTTACAAGAAAGGCAAGTTGGTGTTGGCCCTCTGGATCTTGTTCATTGATAACACAGAGGATGGAATTGTTATGCGTGTGTTATAAGAATGTGAATGAAAGCGGTTAACACCTTGATTTGAAAGGATTGGGGAATGAGGTTGTCTGTGTACAAGCATTTTCCAGAAAATGAAGTTTCCCACTTGAAGAGACAAACTTGATTTAGTGTACGCATTCTTGGAAATCAGAGTGAAGATTCTGTTTGGAGAGCTTCCATTTCAGAATTTTCTGACCTTTTAAGTGTGTTGTCTAAGTAGGTCAAACAATCAAACCTTCCCTTGTAGACATGGATTTCTAATTGTAAATATCCACTATTATCCTATGTTATAAAACACAGCTGACATTTTTGGGGAGAAAAGCCTTTTTTCTAAAACTGAAGTATGTGGATCTATGTGAGATTAAGGGTAGGATTTATGACTGCTCTTTCAAGAGCAGTTTTTGCCAATTGGTGAAGTCCAAACTCTGTTATCTGAAAATAATTACCTATGGTAATTTTTTTCTGGATTTTATCAGTTTTGTAAGCAATTCTGATAGCCCAGAGAATTGGAATTATTTTAAGCTATTTAAAGATAATTTTTATAATTCTATTATTTTGGAGTAGAACGCTTAAAAAAAAAAGGACTAAAAATAGCTTGAAATCCAAGCACTTAGATGTGATTAGAACCTCTAGGGCTGTCATCACTGGATTATTTGAAGTCAGAAAATAGCACAGAAACTGAGAATTTTACTCTTGGATTATAACCAGGTTATAACACAGGCTGTAATTTACTCAAAGCAAGTAATTTCTCCTGAAATGTACCTGATGTTAACTATGAAATAAGGTTTCATGTTTTCTCATTTTATCAGCTAGTCACTTAAATACCAACAATTAGAAGGCTTTTCCTTAGAGGTTGAATGGGGGTTTTGATTCTTTCCTGATTAAATATTTCCCAGTAGATTAAAACAACGACAACAATAAAAACACCAAGAAAGGGGCGAATCTCATTCCAGAGTCTGCTCAAGAAAGACTGATCAGGGACCAGAACTGGTTATGTGGAAAGCCCAAGGCTTGGGCAGAGTTCATGGCAATGTGCCCAGATCTATTTTGATATTCTAATCTGTCATTGAATCATGGGTTACAAAATATTCTCAATTATTTTGAATATAAAGTTGGTACATTGCATCTTGACAGAGAGTATTTGGTTTTAAAATAACCTTGATTAAATATTGAGGTGAAATCAACCACATGTATATATGTAGTTCAGCGGAATGAATTCAAAGCAGAATGAATTCCAAGCATTATTTGGATCAATCACATTTTAAGCCAAGAAGGTGAATTTTATACTTAGCCAATGTCTACATGATTAAACTTATTAAATTAGACAGGAAATGGAGATTCAATAGGTTCTAGGATATAAAATAATTGGATACAGATTACATTTCGATTTAATTACATATATACAGTTTAAAGGTGACAAAGCAAGATTATCAGATACCAAATGAGTTGGCAATAGCCAGGAGGCATGACCCCTGGAATTCTAGGGGGAAAAGTGTTCCTCATTTTCACTGCAATGTGTTTGTCTTCAAGTTCCATAGCGTCTCCTCTTTACCTCCATTTTTTCACTGCTTGAATGAAGCTCATTGTCTCATACACCACTCTCTCAGGAACCTCTTACGACAACTTTCAAAGTTCATGAATCTGAACCAAGAAGTCTGATGATAGTTATCTTTCCCGAAGGGTGTGCATTTGGGGCTCTGTGCTGTACTGGTGGGGAGATATTTTTAGGCTGAGAGGAAAAAAAGCAAGAAGCCTTTTTAGCACTTGTTTTTGCCTGTGGGCAAGGCTGGCTATGGTGATTGCCTAAAATATTTGGCTTTGAGAAGATGCCTGGGAGTGTATCAGGGAGATAAGGCAGCAGAAATGATGCTTAGTGCTCATTTCAGTGGACCCGGTGGGTAAGCTGTAACATGTGTATCTTGTTTGGCAGAATATTTTTTTCTTGATATTGATGAACTAGATCTAACTTGTTTCTTGCAATTCTGATAAAGCATACCTTTTAACTTCCTTATTAGAATAGGAATGAAAGGTTTTGCTTCTTGTAGTTGTCTTTCCTCTATTTTCCCTCCTGTCTGAGACACTGCTCCTAAGCCCTTTTCCTTTCTGAGATAACTTTCCTTTCTGAGATAACTGGGATAATATCCCAGTACCTGAGATAATCCAGGTACTGGATTGTACTGCTCTTACTACAGGTAAGAGGATATTATCTTCTGATTATGTTTGTTTCTTCTTATCAAAATGACAAAGAGGCTGAGATGCTCATTCCTGCTATGCTATTTAAATTCTAAGTTCTGGCGCCTAAAGAACCCTTTTTAAACAGCCTTGTGAGGGCCATGATGTTCACTCCTTTTCTGTGAGATTGTATTTTGATTTGAGGCGTTTGCTAGGCAGGAACACATACCGACTTCAGTGTGGCTTGTTATGCGCACGATGGTGAGGTTTGTTTATACGACACAAAGGAGAACCGGAGGAAATTGGCATCTGAAACTTATAAATACAGATGGCCGTATGCATGCTGCAGCTTGAAGCATAAATATTTTTGTATGAAACACATTTAGGACTAGGATGTTCACAGCTTGCAGCACCTGAAAGTTGCTCGGGTTCATTTCCCTTTGTCACACTCCTGGGTTTGCTTTTCTGCATCCAGTTGTGCTGCGAGTCATCTCGAGACAGGTGAGCTGGAGGGGCGTCCTGGGGCTGCTCTGCTTGTACTGAAGGTGGGTAAGAGTCTGCTCCATGGGCCTTTGACCCTCACTGATACCCAAAGGAGAAGAGCGGAAAAAAACACCGTTAGGCAAACATTGACGTCATAATGGCTTCCAAAAATATGAATTCAATTACAACAATGGCAGACACTTATATAGCATGTGGCAGGGTGCTGGGTGCTCTTCCAAATGCTTTATCCCACAGCCCTGTAACAGCCATGATAACCCAGGAGGGTTGTATCTTTCGGCCTCTCTACCTCCTGGGAGCATGGCAGGGTTGCGTTCCCTGGACCCCTCTGGCTAGTTCTGCACAATGTGTAAGTAGAAATGACCTATGTCACTTTCAGGCCAAGCATTGCATGACCCGTGTTTGACCCCTGAAGGATGTTCTTTTCATTCCACTAGGGCAACTGGCATTGGGCCAGGTAGTGCCTGCTCTGCCTGCTCCGGCAGCTTGGGTCATGGAGTGAGGAATGGATTACACAGAGTCCTGACCAACCTATGATGAACATGTAATGTGACAAGGACAAGGAAAGCCTTTGTCACTTTAAGCCACTGGGGTGTGGGGGTGTGTTGTTGGAGTATTACTAAGTCCATTTACATGGATATAGTAAGTATCCCATTTTTCAGATGAGGACACTGAGTCACAGAGAGGCTGCCCACGGTCCCACAGCTAGTAGCAGTACAGCTGCCAAGTGACAGAGTCTGTGCTCTTAAGCATCATAACAGTGCCTCTTAATATGTAAATATTTAATGAACCCTGGCATGATACTTAGCTTTGGGGATGCGGTGGTGAACCAGATAGCATAAATTCATTGAGTTTAAAGTCCGCCAAGAGAAAATGATTCAAAATAAGGAAATAAACACAATACATGCTTACAGTGATGCTAAATCCAAAGGGCATTTAACGTATATTTTCAACTATAATCATGGCCTTACACACACACACACACACACACACACACACACACGCACGCACAAGGTTTCATTGTTGTTTTTTGGGGGTAGGTTTTGCTTTGTTTTCTCAATAAGGTTGGTCATTTCTGCCAACCATTAAAGAATATATTCTAATATATTCTACCAGAATGAACATAAGAGATCCAGCTCCATTGGACTCCTGGGCTTTGTGCTTCTCATAAGTGGATCATCCCCATGCATTACGAGTGGCTGGGATGATCCAAATATTCAAAGATGTGACCACTACGTATACCAGTTCCTTCTTCTTGAGCTGAACTGATGAGGCACTGGTCTAGACTCACCCTGGCAGCATTTCCTCCAGGGTTTTCAAAGTTAAATTGAATGAGTTGTGATTTTCACTTTAATCCCCACATAAGATTGGTCTCCACTTTAGTTTGTAGGGAAATGTAAGTGGTGTGTTTTGCACCTCACCACGGCAGGCTCAAACCCTTATCAGCAGCACTGAAAACTGACAGCCTCAGAAAACCGAGCCTTTCTTCATTACCATTTTGAGAAAGAAAAACCTTATTTGACCTAATTCATTCCAACTCTAACCTGTACTGATGGAAAACTCCTTCCCGTGTGACTATTCATCCATCTATCTGCAGAAATATTTCTGTCTTAACTGTGGCGGCTGCCTCAGACCTTACAAGGCATCACCCGATATGAGCATATGTACATTCTCTGTTTCCCAATCCTCAAATTCTGAATCCCTAACATGTCAGGCCTCACAAGTTTTAGACAGCAGGTTGTAGAATATATAAAAATGCACCCACACTCCATGTTCAAAAAGGAGAATGGACGCATCACCACAGTCTAGAATGGCTATGGCGTCAAAGGCAATGAAATGCATTTTCCTGCCGAAACCGTTTTGGCTCAGTGTATAGAGAGCATTGGCCTGCGGACTGAAAGGTACCAGGTTCGATTCCCGTCAAGGGCATGTACCTTGGTTGTGGGCACATCCCCAGTAGGGGGTGTGCAAGAGGCAGCTGATTGATGATTCTCTCTCATTGATGTTTCTAGCTCTCTATCCCTCTCTCTTCCTCTCTGTAAAAAAATTCAATAAAAAGTGCATTTTCCTGTGACAAGAGGCTTGAATATATTGGAAATGAAGGACACGTTGGAGCCAGGCTGAGCACTGTGCGTGGGGCCTGCCTGTGTCGCCTTCCGGAGCCAAACCGACAGTCTCTGTGCTCCTCCTCCAAGTGCCTACAGTTTAAAACCTCTGGCCTTGACCTTTGTCACTGCTCTTGCTGCCCATTCTCTCACCATCTTCCTGACCAATGGTGTGGTGTGAGTCCAGGGGAATCCCTCCTGCAGTCAGGGAGACAGTGACTGCTCCAGGCACAGCTTTCTCTTTACTCTAGACAGTCTCTATTGCAAACTATTTCGCTTCTCTTCATTTGCATGTTTTTCTTTTCTGTCTAGACTTCAATGTCTTAAAGTCATGAAATACAAAATTGTATTCTTCTTCTTTTTTCCTTTTTCTTGTACTTCCAGCACCTTGCACCTGACACACAGTAGGTTCTCGGTCAATATTGAACTGAACCTCCACTAACTAAGACACAAAGGATGAATTTGCCAGGATCGTTGATTAATTAAGTAGAGTGATAACAAGGAGCAGAGGAGGCCTCTTGACTTTTAAGTCAAGTTCATTACCCTTTGTCCCTCACCATCTCTCAGTTCTACCATGGAAAGCAGGGACTGGAAATGAAGTTGCCTATCCATCAGCATGGACTTCCCAGTAGAGGAATGTAAAGCAGACAGAACTCAGGTGACTAAATAGCAAGGCTCATGCTAAATGTAAATACATTGAGTACAAATCACTATTATAGTTAAGATACGATATTCATATGAAGAAATCTGTTTTATATGTCAGATTTTTTTTACATGGTATTTCATTCTTTTAGAGGTGATTGACCTATCGAGTAAACCAAGGGAGTAAAACCAATTGACACCATTGCCATTCCAGTGGCGGAAAGGAAGCACCCTTTTATCCTATAACTACTCTTTAAAAAAAAAGGAAGAAATGAGAAAAGGTAAAAGAGAAGGCAGCAAAGAATGCTGAAATCCAGGGCTTAGGAAAACTGTTAATGGGCATGCTTTAAGCTGGTTGAAAAATTCATGCTAAGGATATGCAGCAAAGGATGAACAGCAGACAATAATTCACTGCAGCTTATGTCGCTGAATACAGGTTAAAAAGACTAAAGTGAGCTATTGTGACTTGAGGGTGGGGACACGGTCATCAAGCATCCATTTTAAATATTAAAGCAGGTAGCAGTTAAATGAGACACCAGAATATTCCAGGAGTTTCACTGTTTCACTAGTGCTTTTCATTTTTTGTAGGTAGAGGTGACATTTACAGCCGGGGTTGGTGTTTTCCAGAACGTTTAAATGATAAAAAGGCTGCATGTCCTGGTGCTCAGTCAGTCGGTCCTGTTTTCCCTTTCCCCGGACCATGACTGTCCATAATTAGTCTCTGCTAATCACTTGCGGACACCTGCCAGACGAGAGGCCCAGCGTGGGGCCCATCTGAGAGCTGCTGGAGGACATTCCCTGGAACCGTAACCTTTCTTGAAGTGACTAAAATATTCCAGAGACATATTTAGTGTCTTTCTTCTCCCCAGCACCGAGTGGCCCCCTGGGGCTCAAGAGCCTGACAAGCCACTCTGAATGCCCCACTTCACGCCCTGGAAATAACTGAGGCCCTGAGAAAGAATGAAGCCCGATGCACAGAGAGCCGAGAGTATTTGGCTTCTGTGCCAAAGAGCGAGCGAGCATATATGCTCGATGGCACCTGGAGGAAAAACGGCTGCTTTGTTTCGGTTTAGTCCGGGGTGATATCAAAGAGGGACTCGGGGCTTTTTGCCCTTCTTGGGAAAATGAAGGGGTGTGGAAGCCACTTCCTATGGTTTCCATCAGAGCTGCTGCTGGCCTCAAGAGTGACTCTGTTAATTGTTAGGGGGTGGCCCTGTGGCAGAAGCTGTCCTAGTATCCTGCCTGCGGCAAGACAGGTGGATCTGAAACACCGTTGCCCTTTCCTCTGGACTGAAGGGGTGATGAAGCCCTGAGCGGTTGTGGCTCGCTTGACAGGCAGGGGGGCGTCTGGATTTCGTCCTCCACTCTCCTCCTGGGCCGGGCGCCCCGGGGAAGTGCACCAACCATTACGGAGGCCTGGCCGTAATCAGATCGTTTTCAATAGCTCAGATGTAAAAGGACATACATTCAAGGGTAACTCTGAGTTCTGTTGCCTAAGGACTCTCCTCTGTCAGAGAGTTTCAGAGAGGGAGCCCAGGGGAAGGATGGAGGAAAATAAGCTTTATTATTATTATTATTATTATTATTATTATTATTAATTATTTGCTCTCCCCAGCTGAAATGGCATGGGTCTCACCCTGCATTACTTGATGTTCTTGATTCTGGTCTCAGTTCAGTCATCCTAAAATGACCGACCAACGAAGGAAGTCAGAAAGTTTGGACATGAACTTTAAAACTCCACCAACATACCCTCTGCAGCAGGCCTGACATGTAGCTCAGTGGAGGGGGTCAGTGTGGTATAGATGAGCTGAGTGCCAATTCCAGGAACATCGTGTGATAGTTACTTTGTGAGAGTGGGGTTATTCATGTGCTGCTTGTATCTCATGGTAATTCACTCATTTATGATATTAAGCAGGCAGTGTTTAACTACACACTTCTTCCTTTTAAGCAGAATGGACGTATAGAAACAAAACACGTGCAGCTTATTGTTCTTTAAGTGTGATCAGTTTCTGGTAATGTTTGGTAATGCTGTGTTTTGCAGGGAATGTTGTCTTATCCTATATAATTAAAGCCTAATATGCTAAGTTTTAGCAACTGGTCATCCAGTTGGCTGTTCAGCCAATCAAAGCTTAATATGCTAATGATATGCTAAGGCCACTCAACCACTTGCTATGACATGCACTGACCACCATGGGGCAGAAACTCTGACAGTAGGTTAGCTTGCTGCTGGGGTTTGGCTAATCAGAACTAAGCGAGATGGGCTGGGAATACTGTGGAGCCCTCCCGAGATCCATCCCTGGCTGCGTCCCTCTCTGGCCCTGATCATGCACCCTCTCACAATCCAGGACCCCTTGGGGAGGTCAGAGAGCCAGTTTTAGTCTGATCCTGCAGGCAAGGCTGAGGGACCCCACTGGTGCACGAATTCATGCACCAGGCCTCTAAAATAGCATAACCATCCTTTTAAAATTATATATATATATATATATATATATATATATATATATATATATATATATATATAATTGATATCAGAGAGAAAGGGAGAAGGAGAAAAAGATAGAAACATCAGTGATGAGAATAGTTGATCGGTTGCCTCCTTCATGCCCCCTACTGGGGATCGAACCTGCAACCCAGGTTTGTGCCATTGACTGGAATCGAACCCGGGACCTTTCAGTCCAAGGCCGATGCTCTATTCACTGATCCAAACCAGCTAGGGCTAATCATCCTTTTAAATATATATACCTGTCTGTGTTTCAAGGGGGAGTTCCATTGATCAGATACATGACATAATTAAGATTTTGCATTTTTCCAAAACCTCTACTTCCTTCCCTCCAAAAGTGTAGCTAGTATTAACTTTAAATTATTCCACTTATTATATTGTAAGTACATAGAGCGCACTGCCAGAGGAAGCTGGACAAAAGGCTTACCTTAGCCAGCTCTTTTGCAGGAACCTAGCGAAGTTGTATTTTTATGTCATAACCTTGGGCTTCAGGAAAGTTTCAGTCTTGGCCACATGAAAACTGTCTCTGCATTTATGGCAGGATACATATTGTTCAATGTCCCCATAGAAGGGTCACGTGATCAGAACATAGTGCCAAAAAAGCTTAGTTTACCTGGAGAACTGGTATTCTCCTCATTAGCAAAATTATGTAACTTACTTGATATCCCTTCTCTCTCTCTCTCTCTCTCTCTCTCTCTCTCTCTCTCTCTCTCTCCTCTAATTCTATCTCTCTCATTTTTAGGCTTCCCAAGAGTTCAAATTAAAAATTAATACTCAGTTATAGCTACTCTATTTGTACTCTATTGGTCTTGATATCCTGTTTCTTCTGTATCAACCTAATTATGTATAGGTGTAATGTAATGTAACAGAAAATTTTCTGAATTATCTGATCAAAGTTTGTTCATATTTTTATGAGGATGTTAACCATGCATCCCAAACATTCCATCATACAAGCAGGCTGGCCAGGGGTCACTAAAAGTATACTTTGTTGATGTTTGAAATTCTGCTACAAGTAGAAAAAAAATCACCGGAATTGGTAGATTATAACATACACCATTCCCCCCAACCACCCCCACTCCCCCGCCACCTATAACTCGCATGGTTTGGAAGAATAGTTTTTAAACATCTTCAAGGAAAAAATGTAACTTGGCCAACACAATTACCAGCAATATCTTCCACAGCATGCGTGGGCTGGGTGTTTCCAGAATAGCACATGGTCACATTGCTAACTACATCGTAAGTGTGTCTCTTAAATCTGATCTTTATTGGAATGTTAATTGGTGAGACATGAACACATACAAATCATTTGAGGATATGTGTGTTGGTTTGTCCTTATAATAAATCTCTCTAATTTTGAACCCTAAAGGCCTAGAGCCAGATTATTTCATGGAAGTTACTGTAGTTTCCATGCCTGGCACTTGAGATTTTGTTCTTTACCCCAAATAGATTCATTTCCTCCTTGGTATTGTGTTCTGTCCAGTTGCAAAACTTGGGCCAGACGTCCACTTAAATTTATCATCGTGTAGATGAAATTCAGGGCTTTGCAAGAGGCATAGATTCGGAAAGGAGTTTAGCTTTTCAAATAGCTTCTTTTGAAAGTTTCAGATAAATGAATCTTTGATGTCAAAAATTTGGCACAGATAACTAGCTTCCATGAAATCTGCTTCCTGCAGATAGTCCTGCTCTAACTGTGGGAGTCAAGAGTAAGGGGACATCATGATTTAGAAAAAGAGAAAGTGCATTCCTTTGGTTCCTGGCCCTGCCTTTGACCTGCTTTCTGTCGACAACTGGGCTCTCCACTCTAGCGAGTTGTCATTCCCCAAAACAAATATGTCTGAGTTCACATTTCTTTGCAAGTAGCATTCCTTTCAAAGAGTCTTCTTCTGGCATCACTGGTAGCACATTCCTTGCATGGTTCTGATCTATGCAAAGTCTTTGTATTTAGGGTGGATTTGACTTTATGGAAACAAGCAAGTCATTCAGTCATGCATACAGCACTTCAGGTGGGTACCCAACCCGAGTAAAATTATTTTTATTCGAAAACAGCATCTACAAACATGCCACAATGAGAAAGAGCTACACAATCATAAGAATGACTTTCCTTTGGGGCTTGAGAATTGACTTTTGGGAATTCTAGAAATACAAGAAGAAGGCATTAGCTGCATTTCCGTTTTAGGAAAAGAGACCCTTGGTTGTAGGTATAAAACCTAGCATATTAAATAAAACACAGGGTGTTTTTTTTTAATGTACCAACTTATAAGGTACCCATCCTTCATCTCAAACCTTCATCTCTGGCTTTGTTCCTTGCTGAACAGAGCAAGCCATAAGAACAAGGAGATTGGCTTTGTGGCATGAGCAACTTCCTGTCCCCAAGTATCTCCTACAGTGGTCCAGCATCTTTTAGAAGTCCAAGGCTGTTTTCTGATCAATAATTCTCTTTTTCATGAATGTACCCTTATGAAATATTATATCCTAAAATATGCTTAAGAAATATTCTAAAAATATCCTAAGATATATGATCTTCATACCCAGGGAAGGGTAGTGACTCAGATATGCTAGCATGGGGAAAGACTACTGCATTAACCAATCAATCAATCCAACCATCAATTATTTAATAATTATTGAAAATCTCCCATGTCCCAAGAATTACCCTTGGAATGAGGAGTACAAAGGTGAGTGAAATGCAAGCTCTCATTGCTTGTTGTTTCCTGGGTCTGATAACTATAGGGCGAGTTAGGTGACTTGAGAGGTTGGGGTGGATGTGGCATATGCCCGGAGCGCATGCATTGGGCACACCTGAGAGGGGTGAGAGGAGGCTCTGGGATATGGCTTTGCTCTTCGTTTTGAGCGGTACCCTCCACCTATACAAGAGTCTCCATGTGGACCCAACCATGCCATGCAAGTGCTGGCTGCGGTAACTTGAGGACAGGAGCTGTCAGGCCTGCCTCTTGTGTAATCAGCATTGTGGTCCTGTCTCACAGGACCTGTTTTGGAAGGACAATGGATGAGCGAGGGTGATACAGGGAGAGAACTGACTTTGACTTTGTCAGTGGCTTCTTCTTTAAACCAAGGCACAGTGACAGGCGATGCATAGATGGGACATTCTATCTGTGACCCACGTGTCCTAATTCTCTCCTGCAGTGTGTGAGATGTTGCTTTCCTCAGAAGGTGAGCTGTGAGCTTGCTTATTTTAAAAACCGCAACCTGTGAGGCGAGAGAGTGTTCTTTGACAACATTACATCATTGGAGCCTCTAGGTGTTGAGTCATCATTATTTTTAGGCAGCTCCATGCTGTTTTTGGTTGTTCTAAGAATAGCCCTTGTGTCTGGACTCTACAGAAAGTCACCTCAATAAGGACTCTGTCACCACTTCACAGTGGGAATGCTTTCTTAATTTCCAGATCCGGGGCACACTTTTTAGAATTTTACCTCTAAGCATTCTGCCTTTTTAGGTTGTGTGTGGACAATAGGATGACTTTGCCAGGAGCGCTCACTCGGATTTGTTCAACCCCGTGTTAAATGCATTCACTGTTGTAAATGCCAACAAGAGCAACAAAGTAAAAAGGCCTCCCTCTTCAAGTGCTTCTGATTGTCTGTACTCGATGCCCATTTGGTTTGTGACTGCCTTAATCAGCGATTTTACCCAATTTTTAAACATTTCAAGGTATAGTTCCATGCCTTGTGTTTTATGAATTAGGTGATTCAAGATCTCTTACATTAGCACAAGGGATAGGTGGTGATACTGTTGGCACCTATGCAGAATGAACTAAAAGCAGCCAAACTAAATGTTGTTATAGCCTGTTAAACTAAATAAACATATAAATTGTAACCTATATTGCAACTCGATGACAGGGCAATAAAAATGACGGAGTAAGCCCAGAAATGGATCTCCATGGGTCAATATTGAGGCTGGTTTTCCCATTGCCTATTCAGAGCATATGCCCAAATATGATCAATTTATTTTATGTGGCACTTATAAGTCCGTAAGTGTCTTAATGGCTCATGAGCACAGCCGAATGCTAGTGTAACTGAAGCATGAAGAGAAGGAGCTGCGTGGAATAAAATGGGGCACTTTCTACGTTGTATTATAGTGCACCTCTTGTATCTGAAGGTGACAGAAAGGCAGTCACGTGACCTGTGACTAAGTGTGGCTGATGATGTGCATGTGATGGGCTTGCTACTGAGTGCATGCTGGGAAGGCTGAGCTTCTTTTTGAGCCATAGGTACTCTGATGGGGTTGGTCCCACTTTTATTACCTCACAACTCAAACCTCCTCCCAACCTGGAACATCCTGTCTCTAATCAGGAAAATGTCTAGCAGAGTGATTAAGAGAAAGGTTTTTGAATGTATAAGTTAAGATCCCAAACCCAATTCCATTGTTTATTACGTCTGTAACCAGGAGTTCATTCAACCTTTTCAAACCCCAGTGTCTTCATCTATAACAGTATTTACCTCATGGTGTTACTGAGAAGATATAAGTGATATAATCCATGATGCTTTAATGGATTGTAAATGCCCGCCAATAATCATAATAATGTCTGCTTATCAGTCGATCATCTGCATTTTGCATCATTTAAAACTCTTTTGCTTTCCTTGCCTGTGATTGTTGCATAACTCATCATAGAGCAGTGTTCATGTCTTCCCCTGTTGTCTATTCTCTCTACCCACAGAAGAACTTCTAAATCCAGATTAGGGATAAACCAGATGATTGCCTTTTGAAATCTGAATAAATACCAGTTTATTCACAAGAATCGACACAGAGGAAAGCCTATTTGTTATCTCCCCGCACAGAGTTTTGAACAGCCACACATTTCTTTTTTATTTTATTTATATTTTTTATTTTTTATTAAGGTATTATATGTGTACATAGCTTACCATTGCCCCCCCCCCCAACCTCCCATTCATTCCCTCCCTCCCCAGAGTTTTGTGTTCCTTGGTTGTACTTATATTCATGCATACCAGCCCTTCCGTTGTTCTCTTATCTCCCCCCAGGTCTCCTTTCCCTCCCCGCTGTCATTTGACAATCTGCTTGTTTTATGGTGACTATCTCAGGACCACTTGAATAGAATCCGCTCCTCTTTTGACAGTCTGCTTGTTTTATGGTGACTATCTCAGGACCACACGAATAGAGTCCGCTCCTCCTCTGGTTCACACCACCCCACCCCCGGGTCCCACTGCTTTCCTGGGGCACACGGCTCTCCCGGGGCACATGTCTCCCCTGGGGCACACAGCTCTCCCAGGACACACGGCCCCCTGGGACACACAGCTCACCCAGGGCACACAGCCCCCTGGGACACATGGCTCACCCGGGGCACATGGCACCCTGGGACACACCAGCCACACATTTCTTGACTGCACCGATAAATTATCAATTCTATATCCTCCTTCCCCTATTACTCTTAGAAAGCTTCATTCTCTTTAATCTTGAATGTAAAGTAAAAGTGACTAGTCAGATATAGTCATTTGGCAATTCCATTTATACACTTCAATGAGAAGCCTAAACTATATTGGATTTTCTGTTACGGTTTGAACAATATCTTTAGACGTTTTCTGAAAAGATAAGTTAGTTTTGCCTTTGTAAATTATGCCAAATGGATTTTTTTTCCCATTTGGTCTATCTTGTTCATTAGTTTCCAGAAAACACTGTATTGGTCAAGTAAGCTTTCTTTGTGAACAATTAAAGTAATTTCAAATTTTAATTTTAGGAAACAAAAGTCTACTAAATACTAGATGTTTTTCTCTGCTGGCATTCCTTCCTCATTTTAAATATTTGTTCATTGTGATTGTTAATATATGGGGCCCAATTACTTTAGAAGGGATTAACATTTACTTAGAAAGAGAAGGTAAATGAGACGAGAGCCATTAAAATCAGAATATGACTTTTTGTAGTCATTAAGTGCTTTAAGTGTTTTGCTAGAAGATTCTTCACTTAATCCAAGCATATTTTTCTAAAGAAAATAATATAGGAAACATCATAACAAAATAGGCCAATGAAAAGTGGAATTTCTTTAGAAGAGAAACATCATTATGAAGAGGATTTGAATTTGTATGGATGGCTTTATTACACTTAAGCAATTTGAAAGAATTATTTTTAAAAAAAAAATATTTTTTATTGATTTCAGAGAGGAAAAGACAGGGAGAGAGAGATAGAAATATCAATCCTGAGAGAGAATCATTGATCAGCTTTCTCCTGTGTGCCCCGAACTGGGGATTGAGCCCAAAACCCGGGCATGTGTCCTTAACTGGAATCGAACATGGGATCCTTCATCCACAAGCCCACACTCCATCCACTGAGCCAAACCAGCTAGGGCAAGAATAATTCTTTTACAGAATCCTATATAATTGGTGTAGACAGAATGATAGCTAATGGCATTTTTGGTAACCTTTTAAAATTGCCTTCGACATAGGTTGTCATTCGTGTAATACTAATTATTGCTGGGCACAAACAAAGTGTGAGGATTTATATTCTGATCTATACAGAAATGTCATCATTAATAAATAATGCTTTGCAACAGAATACTTAATTGTCAGAGATTTTGCTGCCAGGAATAGACATAATATGGGAGGCATAGAAACTTTCAGGCTTGATCTCGTTCAGGTTTTTCCACTTTGGCACTTGACATCGTGGACCAATAATTCTTTGTTGGGGAGCTGCCCTATGCATTGTACGATGTTTAGCAGCATCCTTGGCCTCTTCCCACAAGATGCCAGCAATATCTCCTGCCAGCTGTGACATTGCCAAATGTCCCCCACAGGCTTAACCACCCTGGTGGAAAAGCACCTGGTCTGGTTGATAGTTCCTAGCCATAGATTAGAGGGACTGCCTTGATATTTCTTAATACCAATTTGAGGTCCTCCTCTTTACTGGATAAAAATCTCTTAGTATGGTCTCTGGAAACAACACTTAAAAAGTTATGATCCAATTCTTTACATCCCATTCTGAGTTTTTTTCTTTCCTCCATATCAAATGAGGAGGCTGAAGTTCTTCCTGTCTTCTCTTTATAAGCTTTTTTGGGGCAGTTTCTGGTTTAATGATAGGCTGTTTTGTTTTGTGTGGTTTTTTTTGTTGTTGTTGTTGTTGTTGTTGTTGTTTTGTGTGACTAACACATAACTCTTTTTCATTTTTTTTATTAAGGTATTGATTATGCTTATATGCGTGCATATAAGTCCTTCAGTTGATCTCTTATCTCCCCCACAGTCTATTTGATGCTTTACTGCCTCTGAATCTATTTTTTTGTTCATTGACTTATAATGTTCTTTATTATCCATAAATGAGTGAGATCATGTGGTATTTTTCTTTCATTGACTGGCTTATTTCACTCAGCATGATGTTCTCCAATTCCATCCAGGTTGCTGCAAATGGCAAGAATTCTTTCTTTTTTATAGCAGCATAGTATTCCGTTGTGTAGATGTATCGTAGTTTTCTGATCTAATCATCTGCTGACGGGCACCTAAGCTGTTTCCAAATCTTAGCTATTGTAAATTGTGCTGCTATGAACATAGGGTGCTCATATATCCTTCCTGATTGGTGTTTCTAGTTTCTTAGAATATATTCCTAGGAGTGGGATTACTGGGTCAAATGGGAGTTCCATTTTCAGTTTTTCAGTGTTTTGAGGAAACTCCATACTGTTCTCCACAGTGGCTGCACCAGTCTGCATTTTTAATCAAAGGAAAGGAGCAAAGGAGGAAGCCAGATATTATAGGTATGTCATTTGGGAAGCTTCACCAGGGAGCTACAATTTTACACTCCCAAGGGAACCACTGTCCCTTTCCTTGCAGGTTACTGGGAGGAGGGATTGGACAGAGAGGAGATAAATGTATGTGTAATGAGTCAGGGTGACCTAGGGAAGGTGCTTGTGAATGAAACCTGGAAACAGAAATCATTGGCTAGAAGAGATGGGGCCAATGCAAGTCCGTGAAAATCTGGGAATACATAATCCCGCAGACAGAGGAATTCTTTCTCTCTTGGCTTCCTTGCATTTGACTGTGTTCCCTCAAAGTCATGTGGCCCTGTGGGCCCCCCCATGCAATGGACTGATGGACTGCAGCAGGGAACACAAGCTAAGCTAGTCTGATTCTTCAACATGGAAAGGAATCTCTGGACACTGGCTCTGATTCTAGCTCTCCTGAAGTCACAGCTATATTAATTTCTTGGCAGGACAAGGGGATATGGGACCTTGGAAACTCAGGGTCTGTAAAGTCCCTTATGCCACATAAGGTAGCATATTCACAGGTTTCAGGGATTAGGACATGAACGTCTTCGAGGGTGAGTGACATTATTCTGTCTAACGCAACCTGAAAGTCGCTTACCAGGAGTGTAATTTCACAGAAATAAAGCTTTCTACAATATCTCTTCTTGGGATATTGCAAGAAACCCATTCCCACTAGCAACCAGCTGGGATGAGGACCTCTCCCCACTCATAACATGAGGAGTCCTTTCTCAAAAACTGTTTTGTAAGATCTCCGAAGAATGTTTGTCCTTGGACCAGGGGAGGCCTGACCTTGAGTTGGCTTTAGTGACTCCACCCTTCAACTGTCCCCACATTCAGGATGTCAGAAATTCAGTGGCATTCAGGCCAATGAAGAGTTATGTCTGAGAAAATTTGTTCACTGAATTATCATGGGACCAATTCCCCAGGTGGTTAGGCTCAGCACCTTTACAATTTGGGAACCCAGAAAGAGCCTCTGTCTTTGATAGGTGTGTGCATGAATGGGGCTTGAAGAAGGGCAACACTGGGATTCTGGCTACTCAGCATGTGGGTCAATTGAAGGAAATTGGAAAATACTGAAGATAAATGAATGACCTTAGGAGAATACATGGAAGTCTTGGGTTGGGGTTTTACAGATAGCCTTTGCTGTAGTGCCATTTTTAGTGATAGCTAGTAGTATGTTGAAGTGGGCTCTTATTGGCTGTGAGCAGCATGTAATGACAGGGCTTTAAATTAGTTACAGGAGTATTCACATCATGGAAATGAACAAATTCTATAAATCAGTTCGTTTTGTTTTTTATTTTTTTAAAATATATTTTATTGATATTTTACAGAGAGGAAGAGAGAGGGATAGAAAGCTAGAAACATCGATGAGAGAGAAACATCAACCAGCTGCCTCTTGCACACCCTCCTACTGGGGATGTGCCCGCAACCAAGGTACATGCCCTTGACCGGAATCGAACCCGGGACCTTTCAGTCCGCAGACCAACGCTCTACCACTGAGCCAAACCGGTTTCGGCATCGTTTTGTTTTTTAAAACAAACTATTAGTTTCTGTTGCTGCTGTAACAAAAATTACATCTATCTGTATATCCATCATCCATCCATCCATCCATCCATCCATCCATCCATCCATCCATCCATCTTTTCATCTATCTATCTCCTTTTTCCTCTTTTTCCTTCTGTCCCTCTGCTTCCCTTAAGGACTCTTGTGATGACATTGGGCCCACCTGCATAATTCAGGGTATCTCGTCAGCTTTAGGTCCTTAACTTAATCATATCTGTAAAGTCCCTTTTACTACATAAGGTAACAGGTTTCAGGGGTTAAGCATGAACATCTTTGGAGATGAGTGACATTACCACACCCTGGAAGTCACCTACAGGGAGCTCCTTTGGATTTAGGGGTATCTCTATATTGTGTATTAGAGTTTTTTTGGTTTTGGGAGGAGGGGCCAATATGAGGATTACATATGGACTAACTAACACCTTCACTCTTGCACAGTTTCAGCATTGTTAAAAGGAGCATTAAGATTTATTATTATATCCTGGCTCATTATTATTCTTTACTTATTTTATAAAGACACATAGAGTTAAATAAGTTATATATCCCAAGCCATCTGGAGAATGGTCATACTTTAGGATTTTTAAAAAAATATATTTTATTGATTTTTTACAGAGAGGAAGGGAGAAGGATAGAGAGTTAGAAACATTGATGAGAGAGAAACATCAATCATCTGCTTCCTGCACACCCCATCCTGGGGATGTACCTACATACACTTGACCGGAATCGAACCTTTAGTTGCAGGCCAACACTCTATACTGAGCCAAACTGGCTAGGGCTTTAGGACTTTCTTAATTGGTGAATCAAGGTGGGTTTCCCCTACCCCCCAAAAATAAAATGGGTGTACTTAAAGATTCAGAGGTAATTTTGTTCAAAATGTTACAAAATGCGGAGAGACAACAAGATGGCGGCAGAGGTAAAAGCCTAACTGCAGCCGCACTCAACAATTTCAAAAAATACAACTAAAATATAGAGTGGACACTATCCAGAACTACAGGAAAGTTGACTGACTGGGAATTCTACAACTAGAAGGAAAGAGAAAACCAGAAGGAAAACCAGAGGAGCTGTAAAAGCCTAAGGTACAGAGACGCGGTGCACGCGCGGGGAGAGGACGGAGCCGGAGAGGAGGGGCGGCGGAGTGCCTGGCTGGCGTTCCCTAGCGGGAAGGAGATAAAAGCTCCGGACCGTGTTGAACCCCAACTCCGACTGCACTGAACCCCAGTTCTGGGCGAGACCCTGGGGTCCAGGCTCATAGAGAGGGAAACTGGACTGTAAGGCGGAAGCTCAGCGGAGCTGCGGCGAAAGGCAGAGCCCCGGAGTCGCGCACATTGCGAGCAGAGGAGGGACTGTTCGCTGAGCTGCTGGATTGCCCCAGCGGGAAGGAGACAAAAGCTCAGGACTGTGCTGAGCCCCAGTTCTTACTTCACTGAACCCCAGTCCTGGGCAAAACCCTCGGGCTCCAGCCTCATACAGAGGGAATCTGGGCTGTAAGACAGAAGCTTAGGGGACCGGCGAAAAGCAGAGCCCCTGAGTCGCGCACATTGCGCGCACAGAGGACAGACTGTTGTTTGGGCGGCTAGATTGCCCTAGCGGGAAGGAGACATAAGCTCCGGACTGTTCTTAACCCCACTTCCAACTGCTCTGAACCCAGTTGTGGGCTCGTTGGGGGAGAGACTACACTGTCTGGTAGCGGGCGAAGCTCTAGGTCCCCTTTCTCTCAGAGGTGCTTGCAGCAAGTACCAAAGGACACTGAGGAACACTGAGACTCAGGAACCTCAGAGGGCGGGGCTAACGGGAAGCCAAGGCTGTAGGCTCCACCCTGAAACTCCGCCCATCCAAGCTGAACTCAGAGAGGCTTTTGCAGGTTTCCAAGTCTAGTGGAATAAGGTTGTCTCCTGGCATAGACACAGCTGATCCTCCCAACCTACCAACTCAGGGAAGCAGCGAAAATGCTGAAACGAGGAAACAGATCACAAAGGAAAGAAATGGAGGACAAAAAGCGACTGGATATAGAGTTCAAAGCCACGCTTATAAGGTTGTTCAACAATCTCTTAGAAAAGGCGGATAAAATAAATGAGACCTATGAGGATATGAAAAGGGATCAACTAGAAATAAAGAATACATTCTCTGAAATAAAAAATATTATACAGAGTCCTAAAAACAGATTGGAAGATTGCAAGAATCAAGTCCAATATTTGGAACACAAAGAGCCAGAGGACACTCCTCCGCAGAAGCAAGAAGACAAGAGAATCCAGAAAGTTGAAGATGGTGTGAGAAACCTCTGGGACAACTTCAAGCGAACCAACATCAGAATTATGGGCATCCCAGAAGATGACAGAGAACAAGATACCGAAAACATATTGAAAGAAATAGTGACAGAAAACTTCCCCCACCTGGGGAAAGAAATAGACTTACACGTCCAGGAAGCACACAGAACCCCAAACAAAAGGAATCCAAAGAGGACCACACCAAGACACATCATAATTAAAATTCCAAGAGCTAAAGACAAAGAGAGAATATTAAAAGCAGCAAGACAAAAGCAGGTAGTTACCTATAAAGGGGCACCCATACGACTGTCAGCTGATTTCTCAACAGAAACCATGCAGGCCAGACGGGAATGGCAAGAAATATTCAAGGTGATGAATAACAAGAACCTACAGCCAAAAATACTCTACCCAGCAAAGCTATCACTCAGAATCGAAGGCCAGATAAAGAGCTTCACAAATAAATTTAAGCTAAAGGAATTCATCACTGCCAAGCCAGAATTATATGAATTGCTGAAAGGGGTTCTTTAGGAAGAGGAAGAAAATAAAGATAAAAATATGAACAAACATGTAACTATCAACAAGTGAGTCTAAAAACCAAGGGAAGTAAAAATCATGATGAACAATATTAACTGGTGAATATAATAGAATCAGAGGTATGGAAAGAGAATGGACTGATGATTCTCGGGGAAATTTGGAGTGGGGGGTGTGGGAAGAAACTGAACATAAACTGTGCACCTATGGATGAGGACAATGGGGGATGGGGAAAGGGCAAAGAATTGAATGGAAACTTGGTGTAGGGGAGCAATTGGGGGGCGGGGGGAAATGAGGAACATTTGTAATAATATGAACAATAAAGATTTAGTTTAAAAACAAAACAAAAAAAAAAAAAAAAAAAAAAAAAAAAATGTTACAAAATGCATTCCTGTATTTTCAGTTTAAACTAAATGAACTTTGGCTATGGATAGAGCATAATTACATGTGTATCCCTCTTTCTCATGGTTAAGTAGCAAAATTACAAAATCAGACAAACCCTCAGCTAGTTGTTTAGTGTCACTACTAAAGATTTCTTGTGTTGCTAATATTTTTATTATGTATTAATTGCCTAGTTATGTTGCTAGTTCAGTGAATGAACACATTGGCCAAGTTTGTTGGGAATGGTTTTTTCATGTTTCATGTATAGGACCATTTCTGAGGATATTGATGGCTTTTGAGGAAGCACACAAAATACATAGAATCAGGTGATAAAAAAGAACACACAAATTAGTTATTCTGGTGAGTTAGCTTTCCTTGGCTGATGCAAAATATGGTTCCAATTTGTAAGTACAGCATATAAACTATCTTGAAGAACAGTGTGTAATTCATTAGCTGGAAAGTGGGGTGACAGAGGAATTTACTCTCAGCTTTCTCACTCAGTCTCAACATTTTTGTTTCTGTGTTGGGTCTTCCATATATCTAATTTTGAACAAAATTGCCATGGCTTTGAGGTATAAATGTACAAATATAGTTTATAATACAAAGTCAATAAATGTGAGGGATTCTTCCCCCACCCCATTTTAATTAGAATTTAATAATTTTATTATTCTGATACTGAAAAAGTTGAAATTCCTTCTAATGCTAATCACTCTTTTAATTGTTAGGGTGAACCCTAGAGTATGGTTTTCTTTCCTTTTTGAACTCTAACTTTTGGATAAATGTTGGGATTTTTTTTAAGGCAGTTAATAAATAGTTTGTTGTTTTACTTATGTGAGAACTTTAATTGTGCACCTCTCGTGGATTTAGAGCACAATTTTAATAATGTCACAAAACTCTCTTTGGTCATCCCAGGAACAAATATTTCTGGGTTGTTCTAGTATCTGTGCACTGTGCAGCCATATGACTCGCTGTGGGCATTTGTCTTTGTTCAGTGCAAGGAGTGGCTTTCTTGGATTGTTTTTCTCTGAGTGAATTTATTTAGGACCTGTATGTATTAAATAATAACTTTGGTATAATGTTATTCGTTCTCTAGGGGTTTCATTAGCACTTAAAAAGCAAACAGTGTTTTGTGTGTTGTTGTTTTTTATTTTGTTTTGTTTTAAAATAAGGATCTTCCATGATATCCAAAATTTAACCAGGAGAATAAAAGTGTACACACACACACACACACTCACACACACACACACACACACACACACACACACACACTGCGAGAAGGAAATCATTTAGCAGTTGCTTGAACTTTCCAGCTAACGTCCCTCCGAGAGCCCCTCCCACTTCCATAGTCTGTTTCTGCCTTTATTCATTAATTATTTACACCAGCCCTGTTCTTCTCTGCCTGAGATCATTTTCCTGATTGATGGCATGTGGGGTGCTCTCCACAAAAGTATTTTAAAGGCTGTATCAGGGATGATGATTTCTTTTCTTTTTCCTCCTCCCTCAATTTTTAATAGCCCTTTGGCTCTGCAGCTAATAGCCTCCCTCTGCTGCTTTGTCTGTTGTTTCCTGTTTCTTACTCTTGGTACAGATGTGCAAGGAATCTGCTATTGGCCTTCTCTTTAGAGACAGCAATCTCTTACTTCTCGGTCAGGATAAATAGAGGTGAGACCACACATAATAAGTGAGAGGGGGTCTGCAAATACAGACTGCCCAGGAGAAGGCAAATTTTACACCAAATTAGGGCGTCTGGGAGGCTGTTTCTTCGACTATAATGTGAGTGCATTTTCACTCAGATATTCCTCTCATCTCTCTCTACACTCTTCTTCTAAGCAACTTTACCCAAGTCTTTAATTGCCATCTGTCACCTAATTAATAACTACCGAATTCTATCCTGGTCTAGACCTCTCTGAGCTAGGCATCTGACATCTCCCGACATGGAAACTCCCCATGTGCAACACGCTTCTTCCCGCTCACCACTTTTCCTTCCATTGCTGCCTTCAAGTCAGAAACTCTCCTTTCCCTCCCCCTCAGCGTCATCAATCCCGAGGCTCATGCCTTCTCATTTTCTCTCCTATCCGACCATTTCCCTTTCTCCCCGGTGCTGGTTCCCGGCAGCTCTCATTGGACCACTGCAGTTGCTTCTGTTCAGATCCGACTTGTTCCCTCCTGCTTCTCTTCGATCTAGTTCACTCTGTAGATTGAGTCTTTGGTGGTTTATTTTGCTGTTGTTGTTGGTTGGGTTTAAACCCACCAAAGGTTCCCCGCTCTGAGGATAAAGGAGTTATCCTTTAATTTCTAATATTCTTAGCCTTGGCCCACCAGGCTATCCCCCTTCAAACCTTTCTCTCACATTCTTGCATCCTAGGCTCTCTGCATCCAGCCATGTTAACTTCCTCTCCTTTTTTCAGTTTACAAACATTATTATAATGTCATAGGTTTTAGCCATGACATTGTACCCATGACCCATAAGTTGTACCCAAACATGGTACACACAATCCATGGTTGTACCCCAGGGCCTTTGCGTGTGCTGTTGCTGCCGCCAGCACCTGTTATATATACCCCCAATCCCTATACTCCTATGCCAGCCCCAGAGCACATAGATTCCTCCGTGAGGCACTTTTATAGTGTTGTTTCTTTTCTTCAGAGTGCTTAACTCACCATGAATGATATATCTTTTCATGTGATTCTTAACTATATTCTAGAGATCAGGAGAGTAGGGATATGCCTGCCTTACTTGCTGTTCTCCAGCATTTAGCACAATGCCTGGCATGTGCATTTGTTGAAGAAATGAATGTGTAATGCCTTCTATATTTTCTTTATAAAATGTTACATGTGTATTTACATATCACTACCTCCAGCTACTGCTTGTACCAATAGAGATATTTCACATGAAACTAATCTGTTTCTTTCAGAAGTTAAAAAAGGGCCCAGACAGTGTGGCTCAGTGGTTGTGTGTCTGTCTACCTATGAACTAGGAAGTCACTGGTTCAGTTCCCTGTCAGGGCACATACCTGGGTTGTGGGCTTGATCCCCAGTAGGAGGCATGCGGGAGGCAGCCACTCAATGGTTCTCATTGATGTTTCTATCACTATCTCTCTCCCTTCCTCTCTCTCTCTTTCAAAAAAAAAGCAATAAAAAATATTTTTTTAAAAATGGAATGGGATAGCCATTCCCGGCTTAGTCCTAGCAAGATTCATCCTGCAGCTAAATTGGGTCCTTAGTAAATGGGCTCTTTTGTCCCCACTGAGGAGAACGGAATGGCTTCTGTGTAATCAACTGGCAATGTCTGCCATTCCGAATTTCCCTGAAATTAAATGAATAATGCCTTCTTTAGTCAGTCTTTAAGTAATGTTTAGGCGTTAATCAAGATTTTTATTTTTAGAATTTCTAAATTCAAGTTACTCAAAATAGTTTTGAGTATTGCAGGGGCTAAGGAAGCCATCCTGGTGGTAGTCCCTCTTTCATCGCACTCAGCAAGGTCACTCCATATATTCCTTATGGTCCTGCATGGGAGGGGCTGTTACCTCCCTTCTGTCGGGAGAAGTGAAGTCACTTTCCCAAGGTCACAGAGCTAGTAAGTGAACAAAAGGTCTGCCGATTCACAGCCTACTCTGTGTGAGTTCAGATCTCATATCTAGCACTTACTGTGTGACCTTGAGCAAGTTACCTAATCTTTCTGTGATTCGGTGTCTGCATTGCCAGCTGAATATAAGACTGACTGAGGGTGAGGTCTCAATAAGATAACTTACATAGCCGAAACCGGTTTGGCTCAGTGGTAGAGCGTCGGTCTGTGGACTGAAAGGTCCCAGGTTCGATTCTGGTCAAGGGCATGTACCTTGGTTGCGGTTGATGTTTCTCTCTCATCAACGTTTCTGGCTCTCTATCTCTCTCCCTTCCTCTCTGTAATATATCAATAAAATATTTTTTTTAAAAAGATAACTTACATAAAGTGTATAAAATAAGACCTGTCAGGCAGTAAGTGCTCAGTAAAAAAAATACCTTTTCTGCTACTCACAGATTTCTTTGTTTTTTTCTTTCCCTTTGCATGCTAGATGGGTTTTGCAGTGAGGAGTTTTAGCTTTTCATTCTACTCTTTAGGGCTCAGTCATTTGCCTTACATACTGGCCTAGGCGGCTGCTCCCTTTATTCAAGGCTGTCTACAGGGTATTGAACTGTCAGGTATCTTTTTAAATATATTTTTATTGATTTCAGAGAGGAGGGGAGATGTACAGAGAGATAGAAACACCAATGATGAAAGAGAATCATTAATCAGCTACCTCTTGCATGCCCCCTTCTGGCGATCAAGCTTACAACCCAGGCATGTGCCCTTGGCGGGAATCGAATCTGGGACCCTTCAGTTCGCAGGCCAACACTCTACCCACTGAGCCAAACCAACTGGGGCTGTTTTCCCATATAGATGAATTAAAGTGGTTAGCGCTAGAAGTAGTAAAAAAGGATTACAGCTGCAAAAAGTCCTGTTGACCTTAGAAACAGTGACTTTTTAGAAATATTGAAAATAAAACTCAGTCCTTCCAAAGTTTAGTGAAATGCAATTATGAGACCATTTTAGCCATGTTTAGAAACACTGAAGAATTTTACTCTTTTAAAATAGGAATGAAATAACAAATCTCTTTCAGAAGGAATATGGCACACCTTTAAAGGAAGTAATCAGGTTCTTTCTGAGCCAACCCTAAAGTGGTTGCTAAGTGAACGGCTGAGAAACGTTTAATTTATAATCTTTAGTAGAGAAGTACATTTTATTTCATAAGGCTGTGCTTCTGAAGACCAAGAACTAAAGTATTGACATTTTCGTGTGTGTGTGTGTGTGTGTGTGTGTGTGTGTGTGTGTGTGTGTTTTAAGGTAAGTAGGCACATAAATGAACAACTCAGAGATATTCATACTTTAGGTACTTCAACTTGTAATTTAATATATTCAGCTTCTGATTTTAGGAAAAAAATGAGCAACAAATCAGCAGAGATAGAAAAAGTAAATTAACCTAAAAAAAAGTAAGCTGTGCCAGTCTAAATATATTTTCACGAGAACATCAGCTGTCAAAGTATCGTCTTGGTGGTTGCCAAGGGGGTCTGCATGTGAAAATGTTTTTGCCTTTTTGCTCTCATTCTCTCACGGTGCACATGGCACTTTCCAGAGGCTGCATGGCGAGTGATGGTGTTCTGTGCATTCTTGTGCTTTCAAATGTTCTGTTTTGATTTTTAACATGGAAAATATCCACTGATACACCCATAAAAGCAAAAGCCCTTTGGAATCCTCAATAATTTTTAAGAGCATAATGGGGTTCCTGAGACCAATAGGTTTGAGAACCCTGCTCTAGAGAAAGATAGCTTCCGACAGCTAAGGGAATTACCTTGCAAGTGCTGCTGACGTCCAGCCAGTGGCAGCCTGGGAATCACATCCATGGGCCTGGAGGCTTGATTTTCTTTGTCAATATCATTACGTGACAGGTAGCTTCTCCCCCACAAGAACATAAGCTCCATGAGGACAGGGCTCCGACCGCTTTGCTCACAGCTACATCTCCAGGGCACACGATAGCATCCAGGAAGCCCCCAATCAGTATGATTGAAGGGATGGATTCGAAACCACGACGTTGAAATATCTACAAACTGTTTACTAGGTGCTAACCTTACGATGTGCATTATCTCTAGTATCCCCAGCAGCCCTGTGTAGAGGGTGCTGTTTTTATCTCCTTTCTTTAGAAGTGAAGGTATTCGCCCAAATCACACAGCTGGTCATTAGCAGCAAAAGGACTGACACTCAGGCCTGCTGACCTCATTGCCCGCTCTCCGCATGAACAACTCCGTGTGCGGGCTCCTGGCCGAGGTCGGGCATGGAGAGGTGTTGCAGGTACCTCAGCTCTAAGGAGTGCAGCCCAGACAGGTCAACCCACTCAGGAGAGAACAAGAGTCTAGTGTCAAGAGCAAGGTCAGGTCAGAGAGGGGCTCTGGAGGTGGTCTGATAAACTCGGCCCATGACAACGGCAGGCCACCTCCTCGCTTGTCTCATGGTCTCTGCTTGTGAGGGGAGACATCATTCTGGTTAAGGAGGGAGAACACCACAGTTGGCCCCTCTGGCTTGGTCCCAGTTCTTCCATTTGGTGACGGTGGGACTTGTGGCAAGTTGCTTAAGCTTCCTGTACCTCAGTTTTCTGTGTACAGTGAGTGTGACGACAATATTCCCATTAACTCCATAGGATTGTTATTAAATGAACTAATAAGGTATGAGCCACCTTTCAGGCAGTGCCTTGAATTTATTTTAATACATTTGATATAGGTTCTATGTAAGTGGGCACTTTAAAAAAAAATGTTAATTGTGAGCAAAAGAGATGAATCCAGGTTCCAACAGAATCAGAGGCAGGGCTGTTAGGATGGGGAGCACTCAGGTTCCGGGCTGTTGCTATTTATTGGCTGTAAATCTCAAATGACTTGCTACCTTTTTGTGCCTTAACTTCCTTCTTTGCAAAATAGAGAAGAGTGCTCACCTCAGTGAATTGTGGGAAACAGGGAGTTAATGAATATAAACTGTTGAGAGAAGGGCAGGGGCCATAGTAGGTACTTGGCATAGTTCATTCTGCATCGTCAAATTGTGCCTTCAGTGATCGGGAGACAGAAGTTCAGTCCAATCTCAAAAACCATTCGAGGATGTGGCAAAAATCATAGCTATTTAGAAAAATGGGATTTTTAAATAGGGCCATTCAGTCACAGTAAAAACAATGAAATAATAGGCCTCCCACAGTTTGCACACAGGATTAGGAAATGTTTGAAGAAGGACGAACCTCCTGCACTGATTCCTGAGGAGAAGGGTTGTCTTCCTATTCGCTGTTGGCTCCATGGTACACAAGGAAGACACAGACTGGGCCGGAGCAGTGGCGAGGAAGTCGGTTTGCGTCTCACAGCGTCTCTCTTCCTTTCCTGCTTTTCCGTCCTCCTTCTCCTACTGTACTGAAAACTATAAAACATCAAGACCATAGGACTAGCCATCTGGAGACCTGGGCTCCATTTTTGGTCTTTCATAACCAACAGTGACCCTAAAGAAGCCATTTGACCTCCCAGGACCCAGGTCTCCTCATTTGGAAATAAGAAGGTCAGATTAAATTATTTTTAAAGTCCCTTTCTAAGCTGATTCTGGGAATCCACTTAAACTTTCCAGAAATACTAGGACTTCCTGGAATGCAATTAGGGATCCAGATGGTTTAGCTATAGTGCTTAGATTAGACCCACCCCATAAGCAAGGACAAGGTACCCCAACTCTGACATGTGGAGGTGCGTGGGAAGAGGGTCCTGGCACTCCGGCAGGCAGTCAGGGAGGCAGCCTGAGCTAAGTCTGTTGGGTTCTAAAATGCCAGCAATGCACAATAACAAGATGCGACAAGCCATTGTGCATCCTGACACAGTCATCACTCCTTGTGAAAAATGCCCTTGAGAGCTTCATTGATCCTCTTCATCTCCTCATCAGTTTCTTATCAAAGATACTGCACTAACGTTCCTGTTATTCATCATGTTTTAAAATCACCCTTTTACTGTTTTCAACTTCTTTGCCTGGAGATACGCACCCAGCCTGCAGTGGGCCTTCGTACAGCATATAAATAACAAGAAGACATTGCTGCCATATTCTTGGCTTCTTCACTGAATTAAGTGCATTTACTCGTTGTCTTATTTTTCTTCTTGGTGAAACAAGCCTGAGTTTGCTCCAGTCAATTTGGCTTTGGAATTCAGTGCTTCATTCTTTATCTTCATTCACTGAGATGCCAGGAGCATTTTAGAACTTTGCTGGAGTATATCCTTTGTTGTTAGTGACAGCATCTATTTTCTCTGAGACTTTGGCTCGTATTTTTTCCATTTCTCTTAACTTTTCTTGATTCCCTATACGTGTCCTGTCTTTAGCTCTCACTTTTTTTCTAAATATCCTTCCTCAGAAATTGTATCCATTGGCAACTTGGTCTTCCCTTTAAACAGGTGACTTCTAAATCCTGTATTTTGCTATTAGATAGTTTTTTCATCAGCTTATTCCTTCCAGCATTCACCAGACATTTATTGAGTACCTTGAATGGTGTACAGTGCTGGTGCTCAGGACATAAAGATAAGATGGGTGACTTTTGCTCTGGCTGGGTGGCTCAGTTGGTTGGAGCAACGTCCTGTGCACCTAAAGGTTGCAGGTTTAATTCCTGGTTAGGGCACCTACCTAGATTGCAGGTTCCATCCCCATCCTGGTTAGGGCACCTATGGAAGGCAACTGATGGATGTTTCTCACATCGATGTTTCTCTCCCTCCCTCCCTCCCTCCCTCTAAAATCAATAAACATATCCTTGGGTGAGGATGAGAGAGAGAGAGAGAGAGAGAGAGAGAGAGAGAGAGAGAGAGAGAAGTGGGTGACTTTCTATGTCTTCCACAGATTTGAATGGAGTCTAATTGAGGTGATAAAGCCTGTCTGGTGAAGCCAACCAAAGTGACAAATGCTAAGATAGAGTATGGTTTTTAAAAGCTGCTTTTGGAACATGGAGAAGTGAGTAACTAAACCTCTGATGGCTATCAAAGAAAGGTTTTCCAACACATATAATACCTCAATTTAAAAAAAGAAAAGAAAAGAAAGGTTTTCTAGATGAGGGCACAGGGGAGGTGGGTTGTAAAGGGTGAGTAGGAGTTCGTGAGCTGTGACATCTTCAAACTACCTTCTGTGTATTTGTTCTGATGTTTGCCCTCAAACTCAACATGCGAAAAGTCAGATTCATCTTTCTCCCTAAATGATATTGCCCACTTGACTTCCTATTTTATTATTCCTCCAATCATCCAGGGAATGCAAAATAGGCATTTTTGTCTCTTTTCTCTTTGTTGACTTATTGTCCAACACAACATCACTTGAGTTCTTTGTCATTTTGTTCAGTCATTCCCACTTCCCAGCAGGTCAGACTTACTCTGTCACCTCCTGTCTGGGTTATTGCAGTGGACTCCAAGGTGGTCAGGTTTCCTGGGGTTATGTTCCCCATTTAATCTGTCCTATCAATCTGTTATGAAAACCAGTTTAATTTTTGTCACTCATATTTGTTCCTCCCTTGTGTCTACATCTTTATGTGCCCAATAGAAACTATTTCATCAGAAGGCACTAAAACTGAGTCATAAAAAAGATAGTTTTTTCCATATTTCATTGACGATACTGCACCCATGCACTGCTCAGTAGTCAAAGAATCATCTCTTAATGCTTGGATTGCCACTGTCACTGAACACACTCGTAAGCCTCAACATTCCTAGTGGATTGTAACCAGGACAATGTGCATGCAGAACCACTCCATGTAAATACTTTTTTTCTTTCTCTCAAATAATTTTAGAGGTAGAGGAAAGGATAGGGAAAGAGAAACATCTATGAGAGAGTAAAATATCTGTCTGATGCCTCCTGTATGCCCATCACTGGGGATTGAACCAGCAACCTGGGCATGTGCCCTGACCAGGAATCAAACCTCCTGGCTCTTGGTGCATGGGATGATGTCCAACCAACAGAGCCACACCAGCCATGGCGAAATTTCTTTAATTATGCAACCAAGATCCTATGCACACAGTAATGTGTTTGTATCACACTTGACATCAAACTCAATTTAATTGCCTTGCATGGCTATCGGGGATGCTATATTATATTATAGAGAATCTATTTAAACATTCTGGCCTTTCATGTTTGTTTAAAAATGTGGGGTTTCATTCCCTAAGTGATGTTGCTTGCTTGGTTGAGCATAATTCTGCGCCCTGAAAGGTTGCCAGTTCCATTTGGGGGGGGGCATGCAGGAGGCAGCAGATGAATGTTTCTTTCTCCTTTGCTCTCTCTCTCTATAATTATTAATACAACCATATGTTTTAAAATGTGGAGGTTCACCCAGCTGGTGTTGCTCAGTGGTTGAGCATCGACCCATGAACTGAGAGGTCACCAGATAGATTCTAGGTTTAGGGCACATGCCTGGGTTGTGAGATTGATCCCCAGTAGGGGTGGCAGGAGGCAACCAATCAATGTGTCTCTCTCATAGATGTTTCTATCTTTCTCCCTTCCTCTCTCTCTGAAAATCAATTAAAAAAAAGTAAAAATGTGAGGGTTCTGTGGCTTATAATCAGTAATTCTTTATTTGTATATTGTCTTCTGAGTTTATAAGAAAACTGGTTATGGAAGTAATAACATTAAAAAATCTTTAAGAATATTAATGAAGCCGAAACCGGTTTGGCTCAGTGGTAGAGCGTCGGTCTGCGGACTGAAAGGTCCCAGGTTCGATTCCGGTTAAGGGCATGTACATTGGTTGCGGGCACATCCCCAGGAGGGGGTGTGCAAGAGGCAGCTGGTCGATGTTTCTAGCTCTCTATCTCTCTCCCTTCCTCTCTGTAAAATATCAATAAAATATATTTTTTAAAAAGAATATTAATGAAGTAGTATAGTTTAAATCTGAATCTGTAAGAATTTGACAATTTTAAACCTACATTTTCTGACATGGGCCAATTTGCATAAATGGAGTAAGACAAAGATAAATATCACACGATATCACTCATTTGTGGAATATAATGAACAACATAAACTGATGAACAAAAGCAGATACAGAGAAAATCAATAGGACCGTCAAAACTCAGAGGGAAGGTAGGGGAGGGCGAGGGTAAGGAGGAAAGATCAACCACAGGACTTGTATGCATGCATATACGCCTAACCAATGGACACAGGGCATAAGTGGGGAGGGGGGTGGGAGGGGGATTGATGAGGGGATAAGGATACATATGTAATACCTTAATCAATAAAGAAAATAAAAGAATAAGCCTGTGGGGGGAAATAAAAAATAATAAAATGCACATGATATTATAAACCTTGAAAGAAAGAAAAAAACACCTCTTTTAGTTGTTATTGTTCTTATGAAACCATAGAACATAATCCATAATGTATCCTGCATTTTAAAAGGCAGTTTGCTGACAAGAAGAAAATGATGAACCAGCAAACTATAAACTATTTAGAAATGTGCTTGACTTTGCAATAACAGTTTATGTTCTTTCATAGCTAAATGCTTCGAGTGCATTAAGCTTTGTTTCCAAGAGCCCCTGCTGCCATCTGCTGGTTTGTATTATTCAGCAAACTTCTAAATGGAGAACGGATGACCGGGCTCAATCAGATGCTATTTTCAGGGGAGAAAAGTCATTTTGTAATTTCATTATGTCATCAAAATAAAAGGAAATACTAAAATGAGTTTATTTTGCAAATAAACTTTTATAGAAATGTCTTTTTATAGAATTTTGAACCTACATAAAATAAAACAGGGGTTTAGCCTGAGTCCCAAGGAAGGCTATTACTTTCTTATAAAAAAACCAACTTCCTTTGGGTGAAATCAGGTTGTATGAGGCTGAGGCAGAATGAGAAGGAGGCAAGCTCTACTGTGTGCGTCTGAGGGAGAAATCAGACTGGTTAGTGGTGGGAGGTGGGCACCAGGCGATTGGAGATAGACAGACAAGTTCTAATCGGTGGTTCTCAAACTCCAGCTGATTCAGAATCCCCTGGAAGGCTTTTCCCAATGAAGAGTATTGGGCCTCATCCAGTGACATTCTGGGAAACGTTTGACAACTGCATATTTGGGGAAAAGATGTTGATTTTTAAAAATTGCTGATTGCCGAAGCCGGTTTGGCTCAGTGGTAGAGCATCGGTCTGTGGACTAAAAGGTCCCGGGTTCGATTCCGGTCAAGGGCATGTACATTGGTTGCGGGCACATCCCCGGTGGGGGGTGTGCAGGAGGCAGCTGGTCGATGTTTCTCTCATCGACATTTCTGGCTCTCTATCTTTCTCCCTTTCTCTCTGTAAAATATCAATAAAACATATTTTATAAAAAAAATTGCTGATTTCCATGATATAAATGCTCCTGCCAAGGCCCACGATTTCAAGCAACCGATACGGCACCACTAAACGTGAAGGCAAGAAGAGACCACTGTAGCCGTTCCACCACGCATCTCCACCAGATGCGAATAACCTCAAGAGCGCAGATAAGATGTAGTTATTTTGTTAGAGAGCATGGACATTTGAATAGTTACTACTTCCGTTTTAAATATAATTTTCTTACTTGAATGCTGTATTGAATATGTAGTGATGGTTTTGTTGAACTGTACTCACCCCCAGGGTGGCTAGAGTGGATTTCATGGGTCTGGGTGATGCAGATGCAGCTATTCCATGGCCCATACTGACGACCACTGTGTTGGACGAGAACACTAGAAAGTGGCTGGGTAAGGGAGGCTCGGTGAGAGGTTAGAATGTGAGCCTGAACCTTGAGAAAATCTAGACTTGGAAAAGCTAGATGAAGAGCCCTTGATTGCCGAAACCAGTTTGGCTCAGTGGTAGAGCGTCGGTATGTGGACTGAAGGGTCCCAGGTTCGATTCCGGTCAAGGGCATGTAGTTTGGTTGCGGGCACATCCCCAGTGGGGGGTATGCAGGAGGCAGCTGGTCGATGTTTCTCACTCATCGATGTTTCTGGCTCTCTGTCCCTCTCCCTTTCTCTCTGTAAAAAACAAATAGAATATATATATTTTTTAAAAGAGCACTTGATTCCAGGACTGACTTCGGTAAGAGCAGGGTTAGCTCATCCAGAGTGACAGCTGGGGAGGCCGGTGGGATGCAGATGCGAGGAGTGACAGTAAGGGGAGCCCGCTCCTGTGTGATTGCTGCCACATTCCCCAGGGAGGACGAGGCAGGTTCATCAACCTGGGAGCTGGGGAAGGGTATTGGTTATTTGAGATTTGAACAGTCATTTTGGAGCAGGAGAAAAATGCATCTTCTAAAGAAGCAGATTTACATTGGCTGGGCACTGTGAGGTGGCCATGTGAAAAATTTGATTATGAATGTAAAGTGAGAGCCATCAGCAAGTTTGTCATTTCTCTAGTAACACTGAGCTGCCAGGGTGCTGGTACAGAGATGGCTGCCTGGGAGGCTGAGGCTGGCCAGGCGGGGATGATGGGGAAGGAGAGCCGGGCAGTAATTAAGGGTCTGGTTATATTGGTGGGATATGGGACTCCGGTGATGTAAGGAACTGGGAACAGGGCATGACTTTGAATCTGGGTGGTGGAAAAATGGGAGCCTTAAATATTTTTTTAAATATATATTTTTTTGATTTTTTACAGAGAGGAAGAGAGAGGGATAGAGAGTTAGAAACATCGATGAGAGAGAATCATCGACAGCTGCATTTGCATGCCCCCTACTGGGGATGTGCCCGCAACCAAGGTACATGCCCTTGACCGGAATCGAACCGGGGGCCCTTCAGTCCGCAGGCCGACGCTCTATCCACTGAGCCAAACCGGTTCTGGCGGAGCCTTAAATATTGGAGGGCTGCCTGAAGTGGAAGAACTGTTGGGAAGCCAGAAAGAAGGGTGCTTGAAACGTTTGCTTTAACAACTCAGGTTGTTTTTCTCTGATCTCCTCATAAGTGACTTTGGTCAGCTACAGTATTTAAGGTATTTTGTTGAGAGACTGTTAAATTTGCTCTACTATCATAATTTTACTTTCTTGAAATTCACATAAGGATAATGATAGTACATTGTCTCACAGATTATTAATGTTAAATGACATACAAAACAGCAGTGGTATTTGTGTGAGAGAGCACTGGTGTTAACACCACACTGCCAGAGTGCCATGAGCCTCAGTTTTGTCATCAGTGAAATGGATCTGATAGTTCCCTCTAGGACAGGGGTGGGCAAACTTTTTGACTTGAGGGTCACAATGGATTCTTAAACTGGACCGGAGGGCCGGAACCAAAGCAACCTGACCATGCTGGCACTCTCATCTTGGGCTGCTGGTGAAGGAGCGGAGGGGAGAGCAAGAGAACCCTCTGCTCTTTCAGCTCAGCGGGCCGGATAGAACAGCCGAACGGGCTGGATTAGGCCCGCGAGCCGTAGTTTGCCCATGGCTGCTCTAAGAAGTATTGTAAGAGTTAATCATGTATGTAAATCACCTGGCAGAGTGTCCAGCTCTTAGGAAATGACAACTTTATTCTTATTCTCATACCATTAGACCTTGAATACAAATACATAGGAAAGGGTTTTAGCTTGTTACTCTGAAATACAACACCCCAGGTAAAACTGAACGTGTTGTGTTATGCCCATGAGATGAATATAAGGAATCCAAGAAAATTGGTGCATGAGTATTTTACCCCACCTCCCGATTTCAGAAAATGGCCGGGAGAATTCATGGAGCACTGAATGGGGGAGGGTCTTTCCTGGCAGTGCTCCGCTGTCATAATTGAACAGCTTTCTCTTTGTCTAAATTGATATGTCCCTCCGTTGATTTTATAGAACTAAATTTTCATCTGAGTTCATTTTCATAATCTTTCTTCATCAATTTGTTTCTCTCTATTGCCTTTTTAATCAGGAGTCTCAGAAACAAATCACAGATCTTAAAGGAGAAATCTTATTTGAGAGCTCTTTGAGCTAAATTATGCAAATTAATCCAACAGTGAGATGTCATTTTTTTTTTATCTCTCAAATAGGCAAAGTGAGTGAAAAGAAAATGATAATACTCAGTAGGGAAGAACGTGCAGTGAATCATTGCTGAAGGGTTGCAAATGCGTTCAATCTTTCAGAAAAACCTTTGGATAATTCAGCAAGAGTAATAACAATGCCCATGCTATTTTGACACAGCAATTCCCCATCCAGACATATATTCGAAAGGAATAGTAAAACAGTGTATAACAAAGATTTGAGGGAAAACATTCATTACAATGAAAATAGCAAAATAAACAAAGGAGGGAGATCAACCAAAGTCTAGCAATATCAGAATGGTTTTTATATCCAGAGGATGATAAATGCTATAAGATCGATTTTTTTTAAGAACGCAGTACATAAAACTTTAGGCTTTGCATGATCCCAATTCTATAAATAATAAGCGCCAAAATAAATTACTGAAATAAATAATTCACATTAGCCATTGTTATTTCGTTGTAGTAAAAAATCAGGTGATTTTCATTTTGCCCTTTTGTTAAGCCTCTCTACATTTCCCAAATACTGTACAATAACAATGTGTTATTTTCATGTGAAAAATAAAACATTAAGAGATGTTGAACTTACTGAGAAAAGGGCACCAATTAGACCTTCCCACTTTTCAACCACCTTCTTTGCTTCTGACACCTAGATCCCTCCTACCCCTTCTCCCCTGGCATCGCTCTTAGAGAGGTTATTGTGCCTCTTCTCAGCCCTCAGTTTCCTTACATCATCCCACACCACTGATCACCCCTTATTCCTAAGACCAGCTTTATTTAGGCATAACTCATATACAATAGAACTCATCATTTTAGAATAGATAATCACTCTTTTCTCCTTGGCATACTCTTCTTTTTTATCTCTATGACTGGACACTGCTGAGGTTTATTGATTCATTTTTTTAATAGTCCTTGGGTGTCACCTCTTGCCAGACTTTCTCCTAGCTTGGCCTTGACATCCCTTTTGCGTCTCCTTTGTGGCCCTCTTCCTCTGCCCAGCCCTCGCATGGCAACATCCTTGGAGCTCTCCTCTCTCAGCATTGTCCCGGCTGGCTCATCTGTGGTGCAGATGCTCTCCGTTCACCTTGGCCCAGTGTATCACCCACGTGTGAGGTTAATGCCTGGGAAGTCACGGGTCCACAGGTGAACGTATCTGCCCGTGTCTCTTGCCGTATGTCTTCATTTCTGCTCCCCCTTCTGTCATTCTGATCTGATTCATGGTTTCACGGTCCTGCAAGGCCGGCAGAGTGGAGGTGCTAGAGACACATTCGATTCTATTTTCCTTTACCACCCTGTCACTTTTGAGTATCTTGACTCTGTACCATTCAAGCCATTCCCGTAACCAGTGCCCTGGTTTTGACCTCATTAGCGTGGCACCTCTCATGTGGGCAATGCAGTCACCTTTGGGTGTCCTGTCTCTACCTTGAACACTGCAGCCAGGATCCTCTCTCTAGTGATGGTCCTGCCGGGATGGCTCTTCTGTGCCACAACTGTGCTACAAAATGAAGCCCGAGCTCCTTGTCTCGATAATAAAAGACATCCATGCTCTGGTCCCAAACCGCAGTTCCAAGCTTGCATACCTCTGTAGAGTCCTGCAATCCGGACACATTTGAGAACTGATGCTTCGCTGAGCCATCACGGTGCACTTATTTCCATCACTCACTTTCTCCTCCATCTCCGCTAATTAAACTACGGGCCATTTCTCAAGACGTGTTCAAATGATCCAGCTGCTAGGGAGTCCTATCATTTCTCTCACCCTGAGTCACCTTTCCTCCTTTGCACCCCCACAGACATTTGGAAGCATTGAGCACTTACCACACTCTACAAGGTCTTTGCCATTTTGTCCTTTGCTTATTCCCCACTTATACTAATGGCAACGGAGGGACATACCAATTGTACCTCATTAGTCTTTGTATAATTCATGATACCAGCGTAGGCCGCTGTGCAATTCAGGCACTTAATAAGTGTATCTAGTATTGGAAAGTACTGCAGCATATTGGGATTTTAATCTCTAATTGGGTTTCTCCTATAATACATTCAGGGTCCCCACAGATTGGCAGATTACCCCCACCTCCTTGCTACCTTTTAATATCTCTGAGTGTTTTTAAATCTAAACAAGTATTCAATCCCTCATTCAGAGGACCACGTGGCTGGCCTCGTGGTCTTGGGAGCAGAGCCAAATTGCTGGGAGTTGGGGATGTCTAGGACTGGTCACCACACTTTGTCTCGGTCCCATTCCTGACTCTGGTCCCCCAAGAGGTAGCAGCACTCCCCTCATTCAGGGGGGCCTCACTTTCACTCTGCTGGGGCTCAATCTGCCTGCTTGGGGGACAGTTCAGAACCATGTGCTGTGCTCTGCCCTCATGGAGGGGCCTTCACATCCCAGGACCTTCACCTGTGAGCATCCTCGGCAGGTGGCGAAGAGAAGAGGGATGGCACTCAGGGCTCACCGCTGGAGTCAACTCCCATCTGAAAGACCCCTGGACTCATAGAAAATCTTATATAGCTGATGCCGAAACTGGTTTGGCTCAGTGGTAGAGCGTTTGTCTGCGGACTGAGGGGTCCCGGGTCCGATTCCAGTCAAGGGCATGTACCTTAGTTGTGGGCACGTCCCCAGTAGGGGGTGTGCAAGAGGCAGCTGATCGATGATTCTCCCTCATTGATGTTTCTAACTCTCTATCCCTCTCTCTTCCTTTCTATAAGAAATCAATAAAAAAAATTAAAAGAAAATATCATATAATTTTAAGACCACATGTCCTTAAAGGATTTTTTCAACCTCAAAGTGTAGGGGGAAAACCTCACACATATGAAATGGCACTCACACTGTTCCATCCTAATGACTTTCTTCAGTATTGTTCCAATTAATCCATAAGACATGGGAGTACTCTTAACCACTCCACAGAACTGGAGGGAATCTTCCATCTAAAAATCTTAGCAGTCTATCTTTCAATAGAACTGCCCACATTTCCTAAGTTAATTAGTTTAATTCATGTGTTTAAGTACTAACTAGTTATTATCATGTTTCCCGGATGTAATCTGTTTTTTAAAATACACACACACTTGGGCTCTGATGTTCTTTTCATTCAGTCTCTGAGAACCTTTGATCAAATGCTATCTCTCTCTTCCTGGGGAGATTTTGTTTTTTAATATAGTAAATTTTTGCTTCTTTTGTTCCTACTTATATATTCTACCAGTATCAGTGAAAGTGTTTTTGTTTTAGTACAAGTTAAGACTTTAATACTATGCAGTTTCTTCATTGCATCTTATTAGAGCAATGATTTTGGTGAAAGAGAAAGTATCATTTTTAATAGAAAGAAAAAGGATTAGAAGCGAAAGAACACAAAATTAAGAGATTGCTGTATAATTTATTACTGGCTCATTTGGCTAAGTTAATTAGAAATTTGAAAAGAATTTTGCAAAATTAAATAAAATATGCAAAAATCTACTTCTCTTGATAACTGTGTAGGCTAAATCTAAATCCAGGGAATAAATTGTAATATCATAGGGATAAAGAAGGCTTGGTAATGGACTAGAAGATGATTTTCATTTTGTCCTTTTTAAATCCTCTCTGCATTTCCCAAACACTTCACTGATAATATAGACATGAGAAGGAGCTTATACCTTCAACCTCCCACCATCACGTCTACCCATCCAATCCCACATTAACCCATGTCTTCTGCCTTCCCTCCCTCTGCAAAGGTTGAAGTATCTTCACTCCTAGCAAAGGCCCAACCCCTCCACTGTACTGAGGGTCAACCCTTCTCACCTCCTGGTCTTTTTGTACCTACAGTGAGCCTTCTCTCATGAATGACTGTCTCTCTGCTCGGTCATCTCTATCAGCTTAGAAAGATGTCTCCACCTTTAAAACAAAACAGTGCCATCTCTTCCCTGTGTCTTTTCCCAACTTACTCTCTTGTCCACCGCACAGAATATCTCCTTGAAATAGCTGGTTTTCTAGAGTCACTGACTCCCTGCCTCATATTGATTCCCAGCAACTTGAGGGTCAGCTGAGTGGGTTGGAAAGATGCAGGTACCTGAGCAAAGCTTCTTTCCTACACTGTGCCTCTTTTTTTTTTTTTAAATATATTTTATTGGTATTTTACAGAGAGGAAGGGAGAGAGATAGAGGGCCAGAAACGTCGATGAGAGAGAAACATCGACCAGCTGCCTCTTGCACACCCCCCACCGGGGATGTGCCCGCAACCAATGTACATGCCCTTGGCCGGAATCGAACCCGGGACCTTTCAGTCCGCAGACCGACGCTCTACCACTGAGCCAAACCGACCTCGGCAACACTGTGCCTCTTCAAGGTGTCAAGGAAGATGTCCCATCCTACAGGAAGGACGGGGTTCCCTATGATGGTCTACTGCATCCCGTGCCCTTATTGGTCTTCCTGAGTCAGACCTGCCAGTGCAGTGTTCCTGGGTGATTAAATTATTCACATATTTACCACACACCCCACATGGCCAGGCACTGGGCTTGGCACCAGGACAACTGCTGTGGCTTTTCCTTTCTGTCTGGTTGCTTCATCTCCTTCCAGTCTCCCAACCACGGCATCACATACATGTTCACCATTTTTAAGTGTGCAGCTCAGTGCCTTTCAGATTGTTGTATAACCATCCATCTCCAGAATGTTTCCATCTTCCCAAAGTGAAACTCCATACCCATTGCAATCACCTGCTCATCCTTCCTCCCTTAAGCCCTGGTAACCTCTGTTCTACTTTCGGACTCTGTGAATTTGATGACTCTAGGGGCCTCATAGTAGTGGAATCATACTCTGCTTCTCCTTTTGTGTCTGGCTTACTTCATTCAGCAGAGTGTCCTCAGCTCACCCATGTTGTAGCAAGTGCCAGAATCCCCCTCCTTCTGGAGACTGAATGGTATATACCACATCTGGCTTATCCATTCATCCCTTGATGACATTCGGTGCACTTTTATTTTTATAGATTTTATTCTTGACAGAATTACAGATGTCCCCTGATTCTCCCCCGCCCCGCCCCTGCCTTCACTCCCCTTCTGTGCACTTTAAAGAAGACTATTCTCTGTGATCTTCCTAGGGACCGTTGGCTCCTCCAACTGTTTGATATTTGAAGTGAGTGTTCAAGTGGGTTAGGTATATGTTCAGGGTGTAATGCTAAGAAATGAAGTTACGGTTTAAGGTGACCAGATGTCCTGCTTTTGGCGGGACAGTTCCGATTTTGAACAATTTATCCCGAGTCCCACAGCATTTTTTTTAAAAAGTCCTGATTTTTGGAAAGGGACTGTTTTAAAACGCCACGGGACAAATTGTTAAAAATCGGGACTGTCCCGCCAAAAGCGGGACGTCTGGTCACCTTAGGTTAGACAGCCTTAGCCCTACCGATTCCGAAGCCCATGAGCTCCCTCCTGTCCTCTGCTGCGTGGCCTTCCTACGTGCACACCCCCTTTCTGTTGTTACAAGGATGACCAACACCGTGGATACAAAAGGACTTTGCACACCACAGGTTGACAGAGAGCTTAGGATCGCATCATCCTTGTTAACATCAAAACTCCACTTCCCCAATTAACATTATTAGTGTGCTTTTGTATTGTTCAAAAATATTTTCTAAAAGACAGGATCTTTCACCAAATAAGGGAATCGTATTTCCTACAGCTGTTCTCACGAGGCTGCTTCTCATCTGGAATCTCACCCAAACTAGGCATTCTGGAAATACTTGACTCCTGGAGAACCAGCAGGCAGGAGATTCATCCTTGTAAGAGATGTCCAGTGGAGGGTTTTATCTCGCAGGCATGCTATTTTGCTTTGTGGCCACCAGGTGGAGACATACCATTTCTAATACTTCACTGCTGTCACTGACTCGATTTTTCTTACCTATCCTATCCAGCTTTTGGGCGAGTCCTAATCAACTTTAAATAAAACTGGGTCTATAAGTATATCAACTAATACTTCAAAATCTTGGTAAAAATATTTTATGAGCTTTTATATGGAATAAGTTTTTCAAGATTGTATCAGAGAGACCTGGCTGGTGTGGTTCGGTGGATAGAGCATCGGCCTGCAGACCAAAGGGTCCTGGGTTTGATTCTAGTCAAAGGCATGTATCTTGGTTGCAGGCTCCTCCTTGGCCCGGGCCCTGATCAGGGCATGTGCAGGAGGCAACCAATCAATGTGTCTCTCTCACATCAATGTTTCTCTTTGTCTTTCCCTATTTCTTCCACTCTCTCTAAAAATCAATGGGGAAAAAATATCCTCAAGTGAGGATTAAAGAAGAAGGAGGAGGAAGAGAAGAAGGAGGAGGAGGAGGAGGTATAAGGAAGCCCTAGCTGGTGTGGCTCAGTTGGTTGACTGTCGTCCCATGCACAAAAGGTCGTGGAGTTTGATTCTCAGTCAGGCACATATGATGGGGGGTTACAGGCTCAATCTCCAGTTAAATGTGTGCAGGAGGCAGCCAACCCATGTTTTACTCTCACATTCATGTTTCTCTTTCTCTCTAAAATCAATAAAAATATTTTTTAAAGAATATATAAAAGAGAGTAAAATATTAGCATAGCCTGACACAGGATCCCTCTGTTTACATATAGTGAATAAGTGAATGAATGATGCATTTAAGAGCCTATTATACAAGTGACACTGGAAAAAATGATCTAATACTCCACTGGAGTCTCCTTTTTTGGTCTCTCTCCTCTTGACATTGTGGAATGAACGTGTAGAGTCTAGCTGTATATCTATAGTATGTTTTAGAAGTCAATTGAATATATGAGTTGACCTCCTTCTAAAATTAGCTGGTATTTGAAGCCTATGAGGGAATTAATAAAACTCTGGAAAGTGAATAACGTCAGAACAAACTCAGTGTTATTATATCCCTGATTTAATTATAGAATCCTTCTGTATCTATTGAATGTGGATTTTAGTTTTTGAATTCACATGGGCTTGCAGAAATTATATTAAGAAGAAATGTAATGTGGGGTTGGACGAGAACCATGCAAAATTATTTTAGACTATTGCCTTTCTTTACATAGAACTCCTAATATTTACATACCCTGGACCTAAATACTGCAAGACAAGGTTTTCATGGAAATAAATAAGCGTATAAGGAACCCAGTTTATTAGCATAATTAAACAGACATCTTGTCCAAAACCGGTTTGGCTCAGTGGTTAGAGTGTCAGCCTGAGGATTAGAGGTCCCGGGTTCAATTCTGGTCAGGGGCATGTACCTTGGTTGTGGGCATATTCCCAGTATGGGGGGGGGGTGCTGAAAGCAGCTGATCGATGTTTCTCTCTCATCAATGTTTCTAACTCTCTATGCCTCTCTCTTCCTCTCTGTAAAAAAAAAAAAAAAATCAATAAAATATATTTTTTTAAAGACATCTTGGTTTGGAGTATTGTAGTTTGATATGTCCCTGTGAAATTTAAGGACCCGCCGAAACCGGTTTGGCTCAGTGGTAGGCCGTCGGTCTGCGGACTGAAAGGTCCCGGGTTCTATTCTGGTCAAGGGCATGTACATTGGTTGTGGGCACATCCCCGATAGGGGGTGTGCAAGAGGCAGCTGGTCAACATTTCTAGCTCTCTATTTCTCTCCCTTCCTCTCTGTAAAATATCAATAAAATATATATTTTTTAAAAATTCAAGGACCCAAAACCCAGAACCCAGGACTTTGTGTGATGATTGCTCCTTTTTTAGCTTCTTGACTCCCTGACATAACAGAAGTGTGCAAGAGTAAGCATGGTACCAGGCATCCTTACGAGGACGGCGTTTCTGTTGGCCAAGTGATCTTCTGCTGGGAAAAAACAATCAAACAAAATAGGTAATAATTTTAGCTTTTGGCCAAGCCTCTAACCAACTCTTTTCATATTCTTTATCATCTGGTGGCTCAGTAAGTTGGTTGGGTTGAGCACCCAGGGAGAGGGCTCGAGGAGCCGAGTTCCTTCTCTGTGTTGGCCTCAAGCTGCTCTGCTTTGCCGGCAGGAACCGTGTCCTAACCTTGGTCACTGCCCTGGGCGTCCCACAGGTGGTGATCAGCATCCGTCTGTCCCGTTCCCAGAAATGGGAACAGTGCCAGAAATACTCAAATTATACAGGCTGCCCTCTTGGATGGAGTGTCTGTGCGTGAGGGGAGGCACATCCAGATTCTTCTGCTACAGTAGAGGGAGGTCACGGTGAAATGCTTAGCTCGCTCCATCACCACCTTCCCTGTTGCAGTCTGAGCAGCCGCCAGCTGGCACTACCGCAGCAGGTTGTCACGGAGAGCCCGCCGACACCACAGCTGTTTAGCCCCAGATTGAAAGCTCTAAACATGTAAACAGATACCTGAGCAAATCTATGGAGGGCAGAGCTGTGTGCACTGCCCGCGGGGAAGCCATAGGAACAACATCAAGAAACTTTAGAAAGCTCTCTCTTCACGGATCTGTCAGAGGCTGCCTAGGAATCAAAATATTCGAGATTCCGGGTCTCTGGCCAGAGAATCCTCAGAAGTTATTTGATAAACAGCTTCCCTTCTGAGGGAATAATCATGGATTTCTAAAGTATCATGGGCAAGCTCAGCATACTGATGACTTTGAAAAATCAAAGCTGCTCCTTTCCCGATGGGCAGTTTCAGGATTGACGGCAATGACTCCGTTTTAACCTCAATTTCTTGTCGTGATTACTGTCCATTTGGGACACACCAAGGTTTTAAGTTTTATGTAGTCCCTCATTCAGTCTTCTTCTTTTCTCTCTCTCTCCCTTTAGAAGCATGTTTCTAAAGATCTACCTCACTGTTACTTAGTATTATTATCTATCTGAAATTCTCAGGAATCATCTGAGGAGGCCCCTATGGAGCCCTGGAATCTCTAGGCCAGTGAATTCCTCTCTCCTGGCCACTAGAACACAGATTTCTGGGCCCTCCTCCCTCTGCCCTGCTCTCCCAGGGACTCTGCTTCAGTAGCTCTGCCAAGAAGCCTGAGCATCTGCACGTTCATTGAGTTCCCAGGGGATGCCGATTATGCTGCTGCTGCTGGTGGTCCAGGGCCCACACTCTGAGAACCTCAGCTGTAGGTCATGGTGTGGGTTTCCAAACTTGGTCGAGTAAAAATCACCAAAATAATTTGTGACTACTCAACCTATTTCCTGACCCTGTCACAGGATAGGATATTGACATACATAAGACAAAAATAATGTAAAATTGTCAATCTTGAGGTGGACTCCCTTCCCACAACTCAGAGAGGAAGGAAGAAGGAAAGGAAGAGAAGCATCAATGATGAGAGAGATGCACTGATAAGGGGCCTCCTGCATACCCCCATAGGGGATCGAGCCCACAACCCTTCCACATGTGCCCTTGACCGGAATTAGACCCAAGACCCTTCAATCCACAGACTGATGCTCTATCCACTGAGCAACACCAGCTAGGGCTCTACCCATACTTTTTTTAAATACTCATTCTTCAAGGTCTAGCATTATGTCCATGAAGTAGTTGTCCACAACAAAAGGAGCACTTTCATTCTTCTGATCGATGTATTGTAGTTTTCCTGTTCTTACTATGATTTCAATGCCAAGGTTTTTTTTTTAATATATCTTATTGATTTGTTTTTACAGAGAGAGATAAAGAGTTAGAAACATCGATGAGAGAGAATTATTGATCAGCTGCCTCTTGCACACCCCCTACTGGGGATGTGCCTGCAACCAAGGTACATGCCCTTGACCGGAATCGAACCCGGGACCTTTCAGTCCGCAGGCCTACGCTCTATCCACTTAGCCAAACTGGTTTTGGCTCAATGCCGAGTTTTTTAAAGATGGCAGCTTTGGCTGAGTCTACTTAGAACTCTTAGTGGTATTATAGAAGACAGCTGTTGAAAAAAGCTTAAATCAGCCCCTGGCTGGGTATCTCAGTTGGTTGCTATCCCGAAACACCAAGATTGTGGGTTTGATCCCCAGTCAGGGTGGCACATACAAGAGTCAACCAATGAATGCATCAATAAATGTAACCCCCCCCCAAAATGATGTCTTTCTCTCTCTCTTTCTAAAATCAATCAATAGCCCTAACTGATTTGGCTTAGTTGATAGAGCATCAGCCTGCAGACTAAAGGGTCCCAGGTTCAATTCTGGTCAAGGGCATGTAACTTGGTTGCAGGCACATCCCCAGTAGGATGTGTGCAGGAGGCAGTTGATCGATGTTTATAACTCTCTATCCCTGTCCCTTCCTTTCTGTAAAAAATCAATAAAATATATATTTTTTTAATAAAAGCAATAATTTATTACTTTCCTTCTTTCTCATGAGACATCAAACCACTGAGCCACGCCAACTGGGCTATAGAATAAATTTATAAATAAATGCGCCTAGTAAGGTGCTCTAGTTTTGGCTGGAGGGTAACTGTCAAGAGTAGGTTTTAAGAATAGCTTTAATAAGAAGGTATTCAATAACATGAACAAAAACATCCTAAAGTACCTTACCCACAACAAATTCCTTTTAGATAGCACCTCAGGCATAAATAGTTGGTGGTTATGAAATGATAGAGACTAATATTTCAAGGCAGCTTGGTCTGTGGTCAAAAGAGTAATTATTTCCTTCTTTCAAATCACCTCTTCTAAGCTTACACCACCCTCTCTCCCCATGTCCCCAAAATACAAACAGAAAGTAGCCAGGCCTGGCCTTGGAGGCCAAGAACACCTGCTCTCCATGTATCTGTGCCTCTCTCCTGGGTATTTGGGGTAAAAAAAAAATTTTTTTTTTTCTTTGGTAAAACTTGTATCACCGTTAACACCTCCCTTTATGGAGATGGACTTCAGGCAGTATGGCAGCAGGTCAGGGTGGAAGGGAGAAAAAATGTATTCTGGATTCCATCCTTCGTGGGCACATCCCACTAGCCTGAATATAGCCAGCGGGTCATGGAAAATGCACAACACCCTCCACTCCCCTCCCCTCCACACACACACTTATCCAGACATACAACACACACAGGAGATATTTTTCAGATAGACATGATAAATACTCGGGATCCCTTGCTGAATCTAGTGTTTGCGGGTTTCTATTCCTTGCATTTCAGCTGCTTCAGCTTCTCAGAGGCACATAGTCTTCATACTTAGTGGCAGCATCACCTACTTCCCCAGGTAATAAGTGCCATTAAAAGACAAACAAACAGCCGAAACCGGTTTGGCTCAGTGGATAGAGCATCAGCCTGCGGACTGAGGGTCCCAGGTTCAATTCCGGTCAAGGGCATGTACCTTGGTTGCGGGCACATCCCCAGTAGGGGGTGTGCAAGAGGCAGCTGATCGATGATTCTCTCTCTCATCCATGTTTCTAACTCTCTATCCCTCTCTCTTCCTCTCTGTAAAAAATCAATAAAAATATATTTAAAATAAACAAACACCTCTTATTTATTATTAATTAACTAATTAGTTGTATGTGTGTCTGTCTATCCACATTCTTGATAGACAGACACACATACATATATACATATAAATAAATATCGGGCGTTGGCTTTGCATTGGGCACTGCCACAAGCCTCCTTGCAAGCTATTTAGAGGAGCTTTTGCCAACGTCATGCTCCCGGGCTCAGTGGGCCGGGCACAGGAACACCCGCAAGTCTCCTCGGTATGAAGACATCTTTCGTCCCTGGGGCTCTCCTGGGAATGGAAGGAAGACATTTGCTTTTACTATAAGTATTTTCATTGTTCAAGAAGTAACTATTTTTACCACTTAGAATTAAGGTACATTGTTTACCACCGAAATACAGATGTGCCAACCATTGTGAAGGCTACAGGGAAATGTTAGGATAGGAATTCAATTAACGCCAGTGAATTCCACCTGCCATTTACAAAGCAGACCTGGGCACACTCTCAGGCCAGCTCCATTGCTGTACAAATGGAAGTCAAGCAGGCATGCTTTCTCCTGGGGACGGGGACAGGGCAGCTTGTGCTGTGCCTTCTTTCTCTCTGCGCCCTTCAGTGCCTTTGCAAAGTAGAGCTCTGGCAGGGATGCACTCATTTGCACAAAGACTCCTAGGATATTCTGTGGGGAGAGGCCTCCAAATGTCAACCCTCTTCCTTACACTCAAACTGTAAGGAAACCCTTGGGGATGCTGAGAAAGGCCTCATGGCGAGAAGAGACAACCGATTCTCCAACGTGAAGCAGCCAGAGATGAGACTGTGGGCTGGGCCGTGCCCACGTTGGAAGGACAGAGAGGAAAGGTGATCCAGAGGCCATGTGGTTCTGATCCAAACCCCTGGGTAGTTAGTACACTCGGGCTGCCCGGGAGGGTTTGGGGAGTGAACTGAAGGAGCAGTAATTTCACCAGCATGTTCAGCATCGGGCTCCTTGACGGCGTCTAGTTTAACAGGGCTGTGTGTGCGCCTTGGATTAGGCTGGTGGTCCTCAGGACTTAGTGTGTATGGTAATCACCGGGGAATTTGTTAAACAGCAGAGTCCTTTTCCAGAGGTTCTATGGCAGTGACACAGACTGGGGCTCAGAGATGTGCATGTGTCACAATTTACCAGGTATTGGTCACTCAGGTGACCTGGGGAGGGTGTATTTTAAAAAGTGCCTTCCTAGCCTGCACCCACCCCCCGCCCAATGGGGAAGCAAAGGGGACATCTGTAATACTTTCAAAAATAAAGATTATTTTTTAAAGTGCCTTCCTGTCCTATGGGCATATGAACCAAAGCTGAGAGAAGCCATTCTAACGGCGCTATACAATGTGAAATGCAACGTTGTCCAGCAGCCTGCTGTAATGCGAAGGTTAAACAAGGCAGGCAGGCTGCGGGGAGCTGTTTGCAGACTCTGGCGGATGATACGCGTGTATGGCAGTGTTTATTTTGCAGAGGAACGCCTTTAAAATGCCCTCTTATCACCAGGACACATCGTTCTTCCTGGTGCAGGAACATTTTATATTAAAAGGGCTCCGGTCAACTGATCTGGGAGTCCAACACTGTTTTTAATATAATTTCAGTGATGGAAAAAAAAATGTATTTTGGGTTCCAAATAATCAATTTAGTAACAAACTTTTGGAACCGGATCGTGACATCCTGTTGGGAGTGTCCATGCGCAGGATTCAATAGCATCGCGGTGGAAGGGAGTTTATGTAACTTGGAAAGGGGACACTTTCGGTTCTGGAACAGTGCTTCTCACACTTGACACTTTCTTTTCTTTGCTGAAGTTATTTCTAGGTGTTTTATGATTATCGTTATTATAAGTGGTCTGACTTTTGAAATTGTTTTTTTCATACTTAACACTTTCTAAAGGAAAAAGATTTTTGCAGACTCTAGTCGACTTAATATTAACAATGCGCTGCTTCACTGAGTACAACAAAACACTAAAAAAGGCACCAAGTCCCTATACTTACCGTGCTTACTGAAGATTGAAACAAATGCACAAATTAAATACAATAAGAAGTAAAAGCAAGCACTATGGGGAAAAAAAGTGTGACAAATTATTCTCTGTGCTAAGATGTCAGCACCGGCCACATTGCTGACTGGGTGCTGACTGCTGAGGGCAAGTTCCTTTGAGTTGGGTACCTGGCGTTCTCCAGGGCTTTCTCCACTGGAAATTCTGCAAACCCTAATTTGTGCAGTGCGCTGTGGCCTTTTCAGGCTACAACTACATTGCCTGCTGCATTTGACTTTCTTTTCTCACTGCCTGTAAGAGTTGGGGTAGCCCTGGGCAGGTAGCTCAGTTGGTTAGAGCGTCATCCCAATATACCAAGGTTGCAGGTTCAGGGCACAAACAGGAATAACCAATGAATCTGTAAATAAGTGGAACAATAAATCGAAGTGTCTCTCTCTCTCTCTCTCTCTCTCTCTCTCTCTCTCTCTCTCTCTCTCTTTCTCCCTCCCTCCCTCCCTCCCTCCCTGTTCCCACTTCCTCCTTCTCTCTTTCTAAAACCAATAAATAAAATTACATAAAAAAGAGGGTAGCAGAGCTTGTCAACCTTGCAGACATAAGAATAAATACAATATGGGCAGTGGTCATCCTTGATACATTGCTATCATCCTGATGATCTAGAATATGTGTATATTATGATGCTAAGGTTATCAGCTCAAGGAAAACACCGCATTACAGATGCTCACGCAGCAGCTGTGTGTGCATCACTGAATTTATCCTGGGAGTTTCATCCACTCACCACAGTGTGGAAACACTGGTCTGTGAGGAACCGGGTTTAAGGTATGCATTGCTTTTTTCCATTTTACATTTCTCACAAATGTAATAAATATTCACTGTAGACATTTTAGAAAATTGAGACAGCTCACCATTAACATTGAAATGTCTGTACTTTCCCTCTGCAAATACATATGTACAAATATTGTTGTTGCTCTATTTAAGATTTTTTTTTTTCACTTAGCAAAATTGAGGGCAGCTTTCCAAGTGACTAAGTATTCTTCTACAAGCACATTTTGCTTGTCTTCCATTTGTCAATTCTGAGTATCTGTCAAATGCCCTCACCAAGTCAGCTGTTCTGGATACTTAGTTTCCAATTTTCTGCCATCAGAGTCTATGCTGTGGTGACTGCATATTCCTCCGTTTTGGTGTGCATAGATAGTGGGTATATTTACTCCTGGGATATTTTCCCAGTGTTAGAACTTCTGTATCAAAGAAAATGCAAACTTTAAAATGTGTTGCTCATGTTAATTTTATGAATCAATCGTGTTAAACATGTGGTGGGGATGACTCATAGCTGGAGGAGGATTCAGGGCTTTGGTAATAATTACAAGCAACCCGTTTACTATTGGCTACTTTGGGACAGGGTGAGATGACTTAAAGTGACAGGTTTTAATATGATAGGAAATTAATACATTGATTTGTTTACATGTAAAAGGTCTATTATTTTTAATGAATTAATACATTACTTTTCTTAAAATATTTTGAAATAACTATAGACTCACAAGAAGATGCAGGAATGGTGCAGAGAGGTCCCAGGGACCCTCCTCTCGCTTTCCCCAATGGTAACGTGTTAACTATAGTACATTATCAAGGCTGGGAAATTGACATTGGGGTTATGCTCTTTTTTAAAAATATATTTTATTGATTTTTTTGCAAAGAGGAAGGCAGAGGGATAGAGAGTTAGAAACATCGACCCGCTGCCTCCTGCACACCCCACACCAAGGATGTGCCCACAACCAAGGTACATGCCCCTGACCGGAATCGAACCTGGGACCCTTCAGTTCATAGGCTGATGCTCTATCCACTGAACCAAACCGGTTTCGGCTGGGGTTATACTCTTAACTGGGTTACAGAGTTTACTGAGATTTCACCATTGTTATACACACATGAGTGTGTGTGTGTGTGTGTGTGTGTGTGTGTGTGTGTGTGTGTGTGTTTATGGTTCTCTGACATTGTATCGCATGTGGAGATTTGTGCTCCCACCACAATCCCCAGAGAGGACAATTCCCTCCCTGCAAGGGGACTCCCTTGGATGACCCTGCAGTCTCCCCTCCCCCTGACTGGTGATAACACTGATTAGTTCCCAGCTCTATAATGTTGTCAGTTTTATTATTTATTTATTTATTTATTTATTTATTTATTTATTTATTTATATTTTTAATATATTTTTATTGATATTTTACAGAGAGGAAAGGAGAGAGATAGAGAGCTAGAAACGTTGATGAGAGAGAAACATCAACCAGCTGCCTCTTGCACATCCCCTACTGGGGATGTGCCCGCAACCAATGCACATGCCCTTGACCGGAATCGAACCCGGGACCTTTCAGTCCGCAGACTGACGCTCTACCACTGAGACAAACCGGTTTCGGCAAATATTGTCAGTTTTAGAATCTCACACAAATGGAGTAATATGGGGGCATTTGTTGGTAAAACAGTAACTTCAACAGGCCTAGGAAGTTATCCCAGCTTACTGTTTACTATGTTGCTATCAAGGTTGTTGTCATGGGGATCAGAAGAAAGAGGTGTCTTTGTGAAAACATTAAAGCAAATGAAAGTCCCTGAAGGACAAAAATGTATTCTATGCACTTCAGTATCTCCAGCATCATGGATGCTATTCATTACACAGAACAATCTGTGTGGAACAATGACTGACCAGTCAGACTAGCCACCCTCTCTAAATGGTCAGCATGGAACAGCCATGCTGGTGGACACAGCTGCACCTCAGCTCCGCCTTGCACCTGAGCACAGGGCACGGAAGTTGTAGGTGTATCTTAGCTTGGGCTGCTATAATACACTATAAACAGGGTGGCTTAAACAACAGACACTTATTTCACAGTTCTGAGAGCTAGGAAGTCCAAGATTAAGGCACTGGTGAAAGGGTGAGGCTAGAACCCTGCCTCCTTGTGGGGCAGGGCGGAGCTATCCTCCATTTTGTGGCCGGACCCTAGCCCTCACCCAACCAATCAGGGTCACACACACACACCCCCCCCCCAATATAAAGCCCATTGAGATGTTACATTCGCTCTCTTTTCCGCCATGCTGACAGTGTGAGTGGGACGGAGCCCATGTTAGCATGGAAGAGACTCTCTTGCTAATTGCATCGGATTCAGTTCCCTGGTGATCACAGAATCTCGGCAGATCTGATGGCTAGAGAGGGTCCTCTTCCTGGTTTTGCCCATGGTCGTGTACTTGCTGTGTCCTCTCTTGATGGAGAGAGAAGAAGCAAGCTCTTGTTTCTTTCCTTATAAGGACTCTAATCACATTCATGAGGGCTTCACCCTCATAACCTAATTACCTCCCAAAGACTTCACTCCTAGGCACTAGGATAATACCATCCATTGGGATTTAGGGTTTCAAAACGTGGATTTTGTGAGGACAAACATTGAATTTTTTTCAAGGTGCCAAATGCATGTCTTTTGGATGAATGAGATACATTGACGCTCTTCTGTGGGTCCTCTGGCCCTTACCCTGAGTCTGTAGCTCTTCTGTGTGGTATTCTCACAGGTAAGCAAGTGTAGGCTGTGGCTCCTCAGCAGCTCTGCATACCATCCTAGCAAATCCTGGGGCGGTAGCCCTCACAGTTGGTCATTGTAATAAAGGAATCCAATCTGTGCTGTGCTTGGTCCTACGGCTTCCACAGACCTTAACTTCAGTCTTCTCTTGTCAACAAAAATGATGCCAGCATATGGTCACAAAAAAAAAAAAAAAAGGAATGTGGAGTTCAATTAGAGAACAAAGACATTAGTTGAATCCAATAATCGAGAGATAAATAAATTAACTGCAACTTGGTTAAAGGTACAGAATTTCCTCTGTCTACGTAAATTAGGTGAGAAAACATTGATATAAGCTTCTGATAAAAATTGAATGAAGGTGTCACTTGAATCATATTCCAGGAAGTGTGTGGTGTGCACAGCTGTGAAACTAAGCCCCAGTAGAATAACTGGGCGTAGGGGCCCCTAATGCCATAGCACACAGACCTCAGCCATTAAGAAGCAATCAGCTTGTCCACCTGAAATTGGGGGAGAATCAGCTTTGAAACACGCGGGCCCAGATGCCAGGTTCGGATATTGAGTTTGACAGGTAATTATGTCACAGTCCTGAATCCTTGACCCAAGGAACATGGCGCCCCTGGTGGGATAAATGGTTCCTCCTGAATTGGAATGACTTCCCAGCGCATGGAAGAAGTTAAAGGAAGCAGGGAGATGTCAAAATAAGCCAGCGTCCTTGGTCTTAATGCTTTTGTGCCAAGCTGTAGGGATATATCTTGTCATGATTAATTTTATTTGTGGTTATTTGTTACTAAAGGTTGTGGTGGGGTGCTTCTCCTTTTTCAGCATCCCTTATGGGAAAGGAGAAGAACAGGTTCCTGAATGGAGGAGTTTGGGATTAAGAAATAAAAGAAAGAGGAGGCAGAAATAGATCCAAAAGCTGAGTGCCAGGTGGAGGCTGTCACTCTGATAGAGGGACAGTCAACACCCACTACAGTCAATACCCACCACAGTGCATTTATTGATATCCAGAGGGGGGTTTAAGGTCAAAGAAGTTTTGGGTGTGCCCAGGTCCTATTCATTACCTCATTCCTGGGATTTAGCATATCAAGACCTGAGTAAGTCAAGGTCCTATTCGTTTCTCATTCCAAGCACAAGTGTAAAGATAACAAATCAATACTGATAACTGTGCTGACATTTTGGGAATAACTGTGTCCGACATTTTGGGAGGCTGTTTCGGGGGGATGGCCATGACAGTCGCCTCGGACTCAGCTGACATTAATTTAAAGGTCATCCATGTGCATTCCCAAGGGTGTTTGAAACAGTCTGACATGTTAGAGTTTCTGACAAGTTTGCCTTGAGATTTTTGGTTTAAAATGTGTAATTAATTTTAGACATGCTATTTTATTTTGAAAGGACTAAAAGAATTTTATTTCATTTATAGATTATTCATTGAATATTTGAGGTAGGCCTTTGGAAGCTGGTCATTTTTGCTTGACACATTTTCTTAATTCATCTGGTTCTTTGGACTACCATACTCATGGCTTCTTCTTGCTCCTTTACTGACTCCTCTTCCTTTTCCCAACCTCAAGTACAAGGGCTCTGGCCTCAGGTGTGGTATTTTCCCCTCTGTCCCTGGCCCCATCCCATCCCATGACCAGGACATACTGATGCCTCACAGGTGCATGTGTCTGGCCTGGGTCTCTGCTCTGAACTCCTAACTTGGGTTTTCATCTTCTCCTTGGCATGCCTACTTGATATCAAGGCCTCCAAAACTTTATATATCTGAAGCCAAATTTATGATCTATCCCTCCTCCCCTCCCCCCACCTTGTCACAATCCTGGCAACATATTTCTCCCAGAAAAGAGCAAGTCTGCCTTCTAGTTGGTCAGGCCAAAAGTCTTGAAGACATCCATGACTCTTCTCTTTTTCTTGCAAGGCACATCCAGTCTATCAGTGAGCTCCTTTAGTATTTCTTCTAAATAAATGATTACTGCCATTTTCATCATGTCCACTGAGTCTACTCTGGTCAGACCAAGGCACCACCATCTCTCACCGGGGTTACTGCAATTACCTATTACCAGTAACCAGTCTTCCTTCTCTGCCCTCATCCCCATAGAGCAGTGAGAGAGATCCTGCTCAAAGGTAAGGCAGATCCTGTCTCCCCTTAGCTCTAAACCCTCCAGTGGCTTGCATCTCACTAGGACAGTGGTCAGCGAACTCATTAGTCAACAGAGCCAATTATCAACTGTACAACGATTGAAATTTCTTTTGAGAGCCAAATTTTTAAAATTTAAACTTCTTTTAAATGCCACTTCTTCAAAATAGACTTCTTCAAAATACCAGGCCATGGTATTTTGTGGAAGAGCCGAATGTGGCTCGCGAGCTGCAGTTTGCCAACCACGGCACTAGGATAATAGTGAAAGGCCTTCCAGTAGTCCATAGGCCCCGTGTGGTCTTCTTTTCATATAGAAAATTTAAAGGGAAAAGAAAAAATAGGGGGCACAAATGAAAAGGATAGCAATAGCTCAGTCAGGGAAGAACTTGCACATATTTACTGGTATTAAGATCCTGAAAAACTGCTTAGGCATAATGCATGCCTATAAGAAATCTCTAACATGAGTTTGAATTCCGGGCTTTTGGGCCAGTTTTTTTTATCCATGGGCCTGTGTTCACTAATAATACCACTCCAGACTTTTATTCCTGCAGCATACCCAGCCACATTTTAAACTAATAAGTCATAAACGTGGAGCTGGCATAGGCAGGAACGGAAAGTAGTTCAGGACTTACTCAGCACATTTTAGTTTACGCAAATGCCAAATCATAGGAGCTCCGCTGACGTCTCTCAGTTGAGACCCGGGTCTAAAGATCTTATCTCAGCACCTTTTTGTCTAAATTTACTGCTGCTGAAGAACAGAGTTCTTGAATTCTGTCAAGGACTTAAATCTGATCACTGTTAATACATCACAATATCACTTCCTTACTAACCGAAAGGAGCATTAGCTATTGTTAGAACAATGCGTGCTTTTGAGTCGACACTGCTGGGCATTGCCACAAAGCACGGACCATTGGAGAGCTGACTTACTGCTCAGCTTTCAAACATCAGTCACCTTTCATGTTGCCTGAGTGTTCAGACTTGAAGTCACAGGCCCAAGGACATGAGTTTCCACAGCATTCAGACATGTTCTATTGCCTACTAAAGGAATGGAGCAAGATTGATTGATATTAATGTCGAAGGTTCTGATTTTCTCCGTAAGTGTGCTACCAGTGTTGGTCACAATTGGCAGTGGCAGGCAGGGTCGGCGGGGAGTAAGAGGAAGCAGTACCATGGAGAGACTGACAAGAAAGCAGGCAGGTGGAACAGAAAATAAATGGAAGAGGTTTTAGGGACAAGAGAAGTCATAACTAGTCTGTCATTCTATGGAGAAGCCAGTGAGTGTCAGAGAAGGTGGGCAACAGAAGTCAGGACTAGCAGCCTAGGGAAATGAGTGAGAGAGGAGAAGAGGAAACCATCTTTACAGTAACTACTTGTGATGTGTCATTACCCCCCCCCCCCCGGGAATAGGGGGACAGTGTTCAAGTATGCATGCTGAGTAAGGCAATCTCTTCCTTTGTGGGAAATTAGAGTATTTAGAAAATGGTGTGTGCTGACTCCATTAGCCGTAAGAAATACCCCACACCCCATCATTTCCTTTGGAACAGGAGGTCTGACCAAAAGGGGGAATAGCTATCATTTTTTTTTTTATTGAACACGTGCTATGTGCTGCCAGCTGCACTGGGTGCTTTATTTGCATTATCTCAGTAAATTCTTACCGTAAGATGAGTCAGCATTATTATCCCCTTATCACCGGTGTTCAAACTGAGGTTCAGAGAAATTCAGTAACTTTCCCTTAGCTAGTTTGAGCCTTGGTCTTAAATTCATGAACATCCACTCCAAAACCCCACACATAAACAGTCCACTAAATTTTAATAATGAATAAACATTTTTTTAAAATATTGGGAAGAACTTACAGGTCATCTGGTTCCATTTTCAAATTCTAATCTCTGGACAATTTTAGGCTAATGATGACATTTTTGATGGTCCGTTGCAAAATTCGAAAAGTAAAGCCAATATTGTGCAATTTTCATATAACCCAATTTACTTAACTTACAGGCCTTTTTATTCTGGTATTGTGTCATTCTTTCTTAGGAATGACATTCCTTTAGTGAAAAGATGTTAATAAATAGTTAGTAGGTTTTTCTGTTAATGTACTTAGAAAAATAAAAGCTTAGCAATTCTAAGTGGCCACCTACCATTTTTTCAGTTGTATTGGTCTAAGAAATTCAAACTCTTGGATTGGATCATTGTCTCATTGATCCAGTTTTATCCTCGACTCAGGAATTCCCTACCACAGCCTAAAAGTTGGCTATACGCCTTTGTTCATAGCATTTCCAGTTACAGAGTGTGCCCATCACTTTTTTAAAATATATTTTATTGATTTTTTTACAGAGAGAAAAAGAGAGGGATAGAGAGTTAGAAACATCGATGAGAGAGAATCATTGATCAGCTGCCTCTTGCACACCCCTCACTGGGGATGTGCCCAAAACCAAGGTAGATGCCCTTGACCGGAAACGAACCTGGGACCTTTCAGTCCGCAGGCCATCACTCTATCCACTGAGCCAAATCGGTTTTGGCTCCACCTTGATTTTTGACCTGTCATTTAGCCTATTGCGAGCTTTTGAAATCTTGATTTTTCTTTTTATTTATTCATTCATTCATCCCATCGTTTCTGGGAACCTGCAAAATGTCAGGCCCCATCTTCAAAGACTCCTTCCTTTCACTTCCCCGTTGTGCTGCCAGTGAACACAGTAATTACACTCTCTGTACTGTCCCCTCCCTGACCTGCTACCTTCCTCTGAGTTGGCATCTTCTAAGTATTGATCTAACAATCAATACTCTTGTGATTGCTAATGTAACCAGCTATCAATCCTCCAACTTCCATTGTCACCTAGGCCACTCTGGCGCTTAGGATGGAATTTGACACGCTGTCCCTGATTTTGTTAGCTCTTGCTCCCAAGATTTGAAACGTGGCCCCTGGACCAGAGTAGACGGCCCAAGAAAGAAGGAAACAAATGACAATGTACTCTACTACTTGTGTCAGCCTCATAAGCTAAGATGCCCACCCTATATATGTGCAGCTTTCTGCAGAATTGGGTACCATAGCTCCTCCCCACCACTCTGGGGCAGCGAGTTCCTCCCCTCCCCCTGTACCAACCGCCCCTCCAGCTGGGCAGCTGCAGCTCAGCAGCTGCACTTTTGGAAACCTTGTTATGTGCCAGGCATTTTCCTTGATGATCTCAATCACTCTTCACAACAGCCTCATGAAGTGTAGGTGCTGTGATTATCACCAGTGTGTCTGAAAACTGTCACAGGGGAAGCAATTCAGGGGACTGATCATATTAGCAAAGGAGGAAACTGATGTTCGGGGCACTTGTGTGACCTGCCCAAGCCCGAGCGCTCAGACCGGAGCTGGGCTGGGCGCCAGGCTTCCTGACCCCACAGCACATCCTTAGTCCAGGGCTGTCTTGAAATACTTTCATCCCTCCTGCCATTCGTGTGTGTGCCATGACCTCCAGATACTCCTCTGGGCACTTTCCATCCGTGTTCTCACTCAGCCTCCTACAAGGGAGCTGCTGTTATTATATGCCAGGAAATGGACAAAGGAGCTCTCCCAAGATCAATGTGCTTCCTCAAGTGACTCTTCCTGCTCCAAGTCCCAGTGATACGCTCCTTTAACCTCCCTGCTTCTTCATTCCTTCTGTGAAGTTATCCCCAACACTCTGATTCTGACATTCCTTTGTCCCAGAACTCCTGACAGAAATGAGGTTAGCATGGCTCCGCTGGACTTCTGTGAGGGAGTGAGAGTTCATGGTCACCACTGTTTTTTGTTTGTTTATTTTTAATTAAAACACGTCAGTAACTGAATAAAAATGCATTATGTAAAAAATAAGAGGAAGATGGGAAAGTGTGGTGGACATTTTCTCTGTTTTCTGCGTCCCACAAGGAAAACAACAGGTTCCTGAGGGGAGGAGCCTGGGTATTAAGAAATTAGAGAAAGAAAGAGACAAGAGACAGAAATAGATTCAAGTTGGGCGCTAGATGGGTGCCATCTCTCTGATGGAGAGACAGTCACACTCACCTCAGACAACACAGCATATTTATTGGTTTCCAAAAGGGATTTTATGATCAAAAGGATTTTCGGGTGTGCCAAAAGCCTATTCATCAGGATCTGGGTAAGCTCCTTATTTTTTGGTACAGATTTATCATATCAAGACCTGGGTGGGTCAAGGTCCTTTTTGTTCCTCATTCCAAGCACATGGATAAAGATAAGAAATCAGTACTGATAACAGGATTCTGCCAGTGCCCTCAGGCTCAGGTGGCTGTCTACAGGAAAGTTCCAATGCCACATTCCATGGAGAACCTACCAATAGTTATGTCTTATGCAAAGCAGAGAAAAAGACTTGGTTTTCTATTTGGAGAGGCTCTGCCCTGGGATTTGAATCCACTTGTTAAAAGGGCCACGGGCGCAGTGAGAACATTATCCCCCTGGGGCAGCACACTCGGGCTCCACTTGTCTGTGAACATGTACAGAACAGTAATAGTTTTGTCAGGTAATTTAACAACATCACAGGAGCAGGGCCACAGGTAGGTGTGGCCTTCCCCCAACCCGGACTTCTCTTCCAGATTCTCCCACTTCCGGAAGATGGTTCTCTGGTTTTCCTGAGGTCACATCTTCAACTGCTTTGCCCGCAAGGTCAATCAAACCTTTTACATCTCCATACCTTAACCAGAATGTATTCAGAGACAGCGGCTTGGTCCATTTTCAGTTTTCCAGTCTCAAATAAAGATGCTATTTTTTCCCCCCATTTCTCTTTGATCTTGTCATTTCACAAGGCAAAGGTCCATCATCTGGGAGTGTGTCTGACAAAACTACTTCTTGTTACATGATGGAGGAATATTGCCTGCGTCCCTTTAGCCTACACGCCCTGATCTTCACCTGGTCGTGATCCTGAGAGGGTCTTTAGCATTTTTAATACCCACCGCAAGCATCACTCTGTCAGAACCTGGCAACCTAATTGAAGGCAGGACTCTTGGTCTCAGAGGAGACAATAGGTAGGGGATGCAGATGACTCATGAGCAACCCGAGGAAAGATATAAGGCCACTACAGCTTTATTTTCTTTGTCTTCCCAAGCGCCATAGAACCACCAGCTGGAGAGCAGATATATAATAAATCCTTACTGTGTGCCTGCAGAGAGCAAAGCCCTGGGCTAATCAGAGATAAACAGCACATCATCAGTCCCCCGGGGGAGCCGGGGATGGACCAGTGGGAGACTGGGACCAAAGCAGACACCTTCACCATCATCATGGCTGTGGGGGCGAGCAGGCAGAAGCTCTGGGGGCATTGGAAGGGGCCTGAGGTTGACCAAAGGGTATAATTTTTTTTTCCAATTACAATTTACATTCATTATTATTTAGTATTAGTTTCATGTGTGCAACATAGTGGTTAGAGTGTCATATACTTTACAGTGTTTCCACCAATATCTCCAGTACCCAACTGGCATCATACATAATTATTATAATATTATTGACTATATTCCCTATGCTATCTGTACATTCTGTGACTATTCTGTAACTACCAATTTGTACACACACACACACACACACACACACACACACATTAGTTTTAGAAAGATGAAGGAAAAGGGATAGAGAGATAGAAACATCATTAAGAGAGAAGCATCTGCCAGCTGCCTCCTAGCATGCCCCCTACTGGGCATTGATTCCCTGACCAAGAATTGAACCATGACCTCCTGGTTCATGGGCCTTTGCTCAGCCACTGAGCCACATGGCAGGGCAACTCCCCTTCCCTCCGGCAACCAGCCCTGATCAAGGAGATGGTAATTCCTGAGCTGAGTCTGAAAGAATATATAGGAGAAGGGCATTCCAGTGAGAGGGAGCAGCAACACAAACAAACAAACAAACAAACAAACAAACAACTGTGGAGGCCTGAGGCCGCAGGTCCAGCACAGGCAGCTGCAAAAAATGTTCTAGATCCTAGTGCAAGGAAGGAGCCAGAGAGACCGGGGGAGGCTGCCCCACACTCACTTCACAGAGAGCACTACGCGCCTTCCTCCCGCAGAATCAGTGTCCTGTGATCACAGGGAGCCCTTCAACCTTCTTTATTTTCTTAAATATTTAGGACAGTATTTTCCTGACCTTAGTCTTTTGCCCCCCCCCCCCGACCCCCCCCCTCCAGTTTCCCAAACCCAAACTTGTTCAAAGAATTTTCTGCTTGTAGAATTTCGATTCGTTTGCATGTCTCCCTCCTCATTCCAGGGCTGCTCTGCTCTTCCCGGTCTGCACAGTATTTTCAGCGATAATGCAAAGATGCACCCTAGGGCAGGGCTGAGGCAACTCCGCTGTATGGTGCGGCCGCCGGCCTGCTGCGGATGCTCTGCCCGGCTGCCCGCGCCCCTCCCCGTGCGCCTGCGCCGCCCTCAGTATTTCCCTGGCCCTGGAATGTCCCCCTGGGCTTGGATACACTTAAAACATCTTCTGAAGCAAAGTGGTTGGTGAAAAGGGCTTGAGCCTTGAAGTCAGAGAAACCTCACTGTTCTTTTTGGTGATTAAATGAAAAAGGTTTCATTATGGAAAACATCCAACACCTGCAAAGTAAGTGGAATATGCATGACGAACCCTTTGCAGCCATCGCCCGGCTTCCACAGTGACCAGCATTGGGCCCATCATGCCACCTGCTCCTCATGCTTGACTCTATACATCTTTCAGGGCCTCATATGCCAGTAAACGATATACGTTGTTATGCAAAATCTTAACTGTGTAAGGTTGACAAGTGTATGCATCTGTGGGTCCCACCGCCCCCCTTTCCCAATGGAGGATGCTGTATATCTGTTTCTCCAGAAAGTTCTCCTCATTCACTTCCCAAGCGAGCGGCCCATGCCCCAAAGGCAAGCACTACCTGACTAACTAACTGCAGCTTAGGTATGTCTTTCTTGTTTAAGAAGTTCGTATGGATGGAGCACACAGCACATACTGTTTCTGGGCAGGGCTTCATTTGATCAGCATCAGGCCACAGACTTAGCTTTCAGTTTCTCTTTGTGTCTGTCTCCCCTGGGATAGTTATGAGGCATCTTCCTAACAAAAGTTAAATGGGCTTTAGGAAAATCGGAATGTCCTCTCTAATGCAAACTCATGCTAATTCCGGTGCACGCGGGACGTGGGAATATGAAAACCTCCAAGGCTTACTTCTTGTCTGAAAAGGTGGTCTGTATTTGCTAGTTTTTACCAATAACTGCTTGTCTTCAAATGTGTTTGTTACCTGGATAGGCGCAATGTGTTGGTCAGCAAGCATCCGGTCAGGAAAACATCTCACGCCAGAAAGTTCAGTGGAAAGAATTAGACTGGGAACTCGTTTAAGGTGTTAGGAGGGCTCAGAAGCTAAACAGGCAATAGTGAGGCAAACCGGAGTGTAACACAGTAGGAAGCCATCCCACCCCCACCCCCCAACCCCAGCGCTGAAGGGCCATGCCAGGGGGAAGAGGTGGTTTCCCCGGCTCCCAGCAGTCAAGGCCACCAGTGGGTCCTGGAACTTCATAGGAACCTGCTGGGAATATGGGGGAGATACAGCCACTGCCAGGGATGCCTCCTGAAGCCCCCAGGGGCCGGGTGTGGAGACAAAGCCTCCCGTTTCCCTGCACCCAGTCTCCTGTTGATGCATCGGCATCCCCTGAGCCTGGAAACAGCATCAGGAGTGAGTGGTCCACAACACAGCACAGAGTGGGGAAGGCAAGGATCGACAGGAAAATGATAAGCATGGGCAGAAACATACATGTATTACATACATAACATATGTCCATGTATAATCTAGACAGGTGGTTTAATATTAAAACTATTAAAATTTTAATATTAAAATTTTCAACAGATGATAATAAGTAGCACTTAGGGGGTTTAACAATTTCACTAAACAATTAGCATTTGGCGCCATTCTTACCTCTGAGAGCAGTGCCGTCCAGCAGAGCTTTCTGCATGACGGAAGAACTCCGAGTCTGCACTGTCCGGTCCGATACCCAGGAGCCACGTGTGTCTCCTGAGCACTTGAGACGTGGCTCGTGTAGCTGAGGAGCTGGATCTTTACATTTTCTTTCATTTTAATTAATTTAAATGTACATATATTATCAGTGGCTACTGTATGGCACAGCATAGCTTGTAGAACACCATCCACTCATTAATTTCACATGCATATTAAGTAAGCATTTTTTTAAACACCTGGTGTGACCCAGACACCATGTTAGGAACTAAGAACACCCAGAGGAACTAGAACTCTGCTTCTAGCCTTATTCACTCTTCTTCTCCCATTCCACTCCTCCTTCAAGGCTTACTTCACACGCCTCCTCCGCCACTAAGCCTTCCCTGGCTGCTTTAACTCCTCCTCTCCTTACAGGGACCCACCACCGTCCAGGCTACATGAATCTCTTCCTTCCCTTGAATTTTTCTGGTGTTTTATCTCCACTGTCATCACATTGTGTAACAGCTTTTTACCTAGATTTCTGTCTTTCTTACTAGACTAATTGATCCTTGAGGGGAGGACTTAGGTGGGTTCTGTTCTTTGTCCTACACAGAATTTAGCCCCAAATGTTGTGTAGGATGGCTTCTTTGTGCTATTTGAACCCAAATCCTTCCTCTAGCGGCCACAGGAGGTAACTTGATGCTACACCTCTCAAGGAGAAAGGCTTTTCTCAGGACAGTTTTTCCTAACATGTTACCAGGGAGCAATTGTATTGAAAAAATATGCTTTTCTCTTTAATCTCCACCAATAGACTATTCTAGTCGCCTACAATTAGAATTTATTTTGACATTATGTTCCTAAGTAGTCTCATTTTACTTAAAAAATACAGGAGTCTTACGCTGCTATAAAAAATACAGGAATTCTTACCATTTGCAACAGCATGGATGGAACTGGAGAGCATTATGCTAAGTGAAATAAGCCAGTCAGTGAAAGATAAGTACCACATGGTCTCACTCATTTATGGATAGTAAAGAACATTATAAACTGTAGAACAAAAATAGACAGAGGCAAAAAAGCATAGAACAGACTGTCAAAATACAGTGGGAAGGTAGGGGAGGGTTGCCGGGGTAAGAGATCAACCCAAGGATTTGTATGCATGCATATAAGCACAGCCAATAGAAGCAAGACACTGGGGGAAGGGGGGAGGGCAAGTGCTGGGAGATAGAGAAGGCCAGGGGGAGGTCAATGTGGGAAAAAAAGGAGACATGTACTACTATTTGTAATACCTTAAATAATTTTAAAAAATAGTTTAAAAAGCACTAAAATAAAAATACAGGAGTCTTACACAAACACAAGGTGACCATAGCAGTATTTTTAAATATATATATTTTATTGATATTTCACAGAGAGGAAGGGAGAGAGATAGAGAGCTAGAAACGTCTATGAGAGAGAAACATCGATCAGCTGCCTCTTGCGCACCCCCCACTGGTGATGGGCCCGCAACCAAGGTTCATGCCCTTGACCGGAATCAAACCCGGGACCTTTCAGTCCGCAGACCGATGCTCTACCACTGAGCCAAACCGGTTTCAGCAACTGTAGCAGTATTTAAACCAGATCATGAGTTGGGAACTTTACAGATAGAACCACACTAGATTGGTAATGTGATTTTCTAAACTGGCCTGAGGTCTCTTTGACTGGGTCTGTGCCATTTGTGCACATGCCCATATATTTGCTTGAGTACAGATGGGACTGTTTTCATCTTCTGGGAGTTGTCCTCTGCTTGAGGGGGGTATAGTCTGTCCCACCAGGGCTTCCTGAGGGCTCCAGGGCTTGGCTGAAGGCAGTTTCCATGACTTAGACTGGAGAGTAGCTACGAAGATGGACGGGGAATTTCTATTGGGAGCTCTTGCTATGTGGAAGGTGCTGTTCTAGGTAGTGGTCCAGCTCTTTAACAAAGAATATCCCTTAATACCCCCGGACCTCCTTTGCCCAGTTTAGTGAGGTGTAAATCATAGCATAGAGAAGTTAACCGAATTTGCCAAGATATAAATAAGTATTGGAAGGCAATCTGATACCCCAGTCCTGTCCTTAACCACCTCACCGCCTCCCCCTTGAGCATACGGAACTTGGGAATTGTGTTGGAAGCTTGACAAGGTGTGTCATGCTGCCTTGGGGCCAGTTTTTAATTCCCAGGCAAAACCCTGTGCTCTGGGTGTGATGGTGCTTCTAAGAGTTTTAGATCTATGGCCACACGGGAAGCACAGGCCTGGTGAATATATGCCTGAGCCTCTGGAGTCCGTCTACCTCGGGGGGCAGGTGATTCAGCCAAGAAGCCCTTGAAGACATGGCTTTGCCTGGTAAGACAGAACCTGGGCTCGGATAGGACAGCTGCACGCGGCTGCCTCTGATTGGAGGGGATGGGGACAGGATGCAGCGACCTTGGCTGAGGTTCAATCACTGGACTTCAGCCACAGCAGAGAGGAGAATGCCTGGTGGACTGAGCTTTTCCTTGTGAAACTTTTCACTTAACAGTGTTTCCCAAACTTTTGACATATGTGTACCCCTTCTATAATTTTTGTAACACTGAGTACCCCTCGTCAAAAAAAAAAAAAAAATGGATGTACTTTAAAAACAATCAAAATATATTTATTTTTTATTTTTTTGGTACATCCACAAAATAATAATAAACGAAAAATAAAATTATTCATAATAAAATATAAATAAAAGTTATATTATAAATAACATTTATTTGTACACCAGACCATCTCATAAGACTGCCTTGACTTGACTCATGAGAAGGTAGAATTAGGCGCAGCTAAGCACGGTGCAGTGCATATCCCCACCAAACTCTGGTACAACCAAACTCTTCCAGTACCCCTGGGGGTACTCGTACCACACTTTGGGAAACACTGCCATTACAGGAAATTCAGTGCAAATAAAACGTTGCCTTTAGGGAGAACCAAGACTGAAAAGCCACGACCAGCATGGCTTTCGGGTTCAAAGGCTTGGAGAAAGAGCTGGCGCACAAATGGGTATACAGAAGACAAGATTAATTTTGAAATTATGGGGGGAGGCCAGGGAAAATTCAACTATAGCAGTCAAGTTCCTTCGCTGAGTCTCCTTTCCCAGAGGCCTTTATTTACTAGAATACACAATGGCCTTTTAGGAATGCAAACAGACTTATCAATGGTAATCGTTAGTAAACAGTAAGATTATCAGGTTTGGGGGAGTTTGCTTTAGGCCACTGAGTCAGCAGCAGGTAATAAAATGCAAATATTCACCCTGTGACTATCAAAGGAGTCCAGGTCAGCATTCTGCCTGACTTGTCACATTTATATTCATTACTATTGATCTTGGTTTCCAGGACCTGACAAATGGCGGTATTACTTCCTGAGGTCTCTGTACCCTGAAACCCAGTTTAGCTGGTATTCCTGCTCCCCACCTGGGCTTATAGAAGGCAGCTCATCTCATGTCCGTTCCCACTGAATTCATGTGCTGTTTCCCCCGTTTCTAGAGTCTGACTCCAGGAGCTGGGTCAGTAGCTGAACCAGAGAGCAGTGCTCAGGGCTGGACCCTGGTGCCCAGGGGGTGCCCTGTTCCGTAGGGGCAGAGCTGAGATTCCAGTTCAGGCTTTCCGATTCTTCATCCAAGGACCCTCCCATCACACCAGCTGCTGTATGGATTGTTCTCTATGTGGATCATGGCTCAGAAACCCAAACGCAGAACATGTCATCTTTCAACAGTGTCTTAAATATTTTCTGGAATGACATGGGGAGGGCAACTGAAAATACATTCATTTATTACACTTCATTGACTATTTCAGTCTTTTCAGATACTGTCACGTTTTGTTGTTGCTGTGTTGTTTTTGTTAATCCTCACCCGAGGCTATTTTTCCATCTTTTAGAGAGAGTGGAAGAGACGGGGAAAGACAGACAGAAACATTGATGTGAGAGAAACACGTTGATTGGTTGCCTCCTGCACCAGGACCCCGGCTGGGGAGAAGCCCTGCAACCAAGGTACATGCCCTGGACCAGAATCCAAGCTGGGATTTTTTTGGTCTGCAGGCCAATGCTCTATCCACTGAGCCAACTGGTTAGGGCGATACTGTCACGTTTTAATGTGAGCTGGCTGAGAGCAGCACTCTTGGTCTGCCAGAGACAGGAAGCCTGAGGAAGATAACATCCAGAGTGTGTTTCTCTTATCTCCATCTCATGATCTTATTTTATTCTTATTTAAAATAACTGACCTGCACATAGTACCCTATCATTGATAAAACCTTTTTACGTGACTTTACATCTACATAACGAGCCTGCTTAACCAAAGGGTAAGCAGACTCAATATCCATGTTGCAGATTGAAAGCTAAATGACTACAAGATGAGGTATCACAGCTTAGCGAACCAGGGCTGGTCTCTTCACTTCTAGGCCAGAGGTGATGCTCGAACCCGTGCAGGAAGTGGTCTCACCTGCAGGATTTTGGAATCTTCTGGAGGGCTTGCTGAACACAGAGGGCCGGGCCCCACCTCCCCAGTTCCTGACTCAGGAGGTCTGGGGTGGGCTCTGAGGGTCCACATTTCCGAGCAGCAGCAGGTGGCGCTGCTACCAGGCGGGGGGCCACAGTTTGAGAACCAATGCTCTACCGCTTTGCCTTAGCGTCTTTGAACCCTCGGCAGGGAGCCAGTCCTCACCTGCAAGACTGAAAGCCAGAAAGCTCTGCACAGCCAACACTTTCCTCCTGAAGGTGGGAGCAGCGCCTACCCTGAACCAGCCAAAGCTGTGACTAGTCTTCCTTTCTCCCGTGGTGTGACTGTCCCTCCGGTTTGCACACACGTGCTAATGTGCTAGATGGCAGGCGGTCCCCAGACCTTTCTGGGGAATGTTCCATGACAGGCATACTGCAAATCCTTTTAGAATCAGAAAACTCTGAGATGGAAAACACGTCGAGTGCCAGCATTTTCAGATAAGGGACGGTGCCTTGTGCTAAGCTGACAAAGAGACTGTGAGCTTTGCTTTTGGGGCTGCATAATTTTTTTTAAAAAAATACTTAGATAGCCAACACATTTGAACTCCATGTATACCTCTTGAGACATCTTTTTGGAGTTTTCAAAAGCTTTTGTCCAGCTGCTAAACGCCGCTGCCTGCTGAGCTGCAAGAAAAAGTTGAGCGGCCCTTCCCCGTCACCTGGGCAAGTCCCAGGACACAGTGATCCGTGGTGAATATTTCCTGACGCTTAATGACAATTAATAGGGACTCCATCAGTAACACTTTGGAAAGCGCTTTGACCATGCTTTCCCTAAAACTTTCATTTTCTACTTGAGTGTGGGGCCATTTGGCCACGGGCTGACGTAAGGGGGGTGAAGGAGAGAGCTCCATATTTTTATTTAATAATGAGGAAGGCTTCATGAGACAGCTATTAAAATCCCCCAAACATCATTTAGCTTGAGTGAGAATGCTTCTTAAAGTCATTATAAAGCCATCAAAAGCATTCTCGTCACGTGACACTGACACATACTGTGCCTGGATTACCCGAAATTACCTGAGCGACAGCGCGTGCCCGAGGGGAAGAATGAAGCCCTCACTGTGCTTTTGTCTGGAGCTCGTAGTGTTGTGTTTTGGGCCTAGGGTCCGTGAGGTTGTCTGCCACTGGGCTGCTGTGGCTGTGGTCCTTAGCCAGGCTTTCTAGAACCGCCTCTCCCGGGATGGTGCTTACGACCCAGAAATTTCTCGTCATCTCACAATGGGATCTCCAAAGCAGAGCGTCATGGAGGCAGCTGGCAGCAGCTTTTTGTTTGCTGTGCTTTTGGCCCAGCAGGTTTACCCACATAATCAGCAGTCTGTTTCTCCAGCTTTATAATCCCCACTCACCAGCTTCTATTCTCTAACCCACGCGCACCCCTCAGCCAGGGCCAGAGGCCTTTGATTGGTTAGTCCCATCAGCTTATGAAGCTTGGTGTATCCCTGTTTGGCCCCTGTACTCAGGGAGGCCTATTTTGATGGTCTGATCATGGTTCTGTTCAAACAATTGGACTCAATGTGCACACCAGGTGCAGGACCCTCTAGAGAAGTCCCAAAGTATGATCTATCCAATCTCTCAAAAAGGATAGCTCCATCAAAGCTACAAACAAATGAATTTGCTGAGTATCACCTCCAAATGTATACCCGTTTTGTTCTATTCTGGGGTCAGTGTCTTGGAGGAGGAATGGGAAGGTCGCAGATATAGCGCTGAGCACGGGTTAGCAGGGCTGTTAAGGCATGGATTTGCACAGTCTATAACCCTATGGTCACCCCGGCCCATGTGACTCGTACCCTGAGGCTCGTACAACCTGCACAAGCAAATGCAGCAGCGCTTTTTAGTGTCTCACGCTTCATGAGCAAATATTTTAAGGGAACAGGGCACATGGACCCATCATCAGTTCCATAGATTCCCAAGATACATGGTTATTAATATTCCTATAAAGCCCGCCTCTCTATCGGGTCAGGTTCACTGCAGCAGAAGCCTAGATCTCAGGCTCATGGGGTAGGATGATGATGATGATGATAGCACCTCCCAGTTTGAGCGGCTCAGGCCTTGGGCCAGGCACTCATTCGCTTTGCTGCGCAGCCCCTGGCTGCAGTTGTCGATGCTGAGTAATGCTTGTGAAGTCGCCTTTCATCACCCTCCATTCTCTTTCTCATGTTTACTCACTCCCCGTTTACAAATGACAAGCTTTTACTATTTGTCAACAAATCACGGAAAGCGCTGCATCTGCGAGGCCAGCAGCTTCTCTGAGTTGGCATCGCGATTAGCAACCGATGGCCGTTGGCTTAATTGCAAGAAATTAGCTAATGGATCAGTAAATATTTAGTTCGTGCCTACTGTGTGCAAGCTGCTGTGACAGATTCTGTGGGGCGGGATGCACGTAATTAGAGGAGCAGCTGAGGCTTTCTCAGTGCTCATTGCTGTACACGTGCGGTGGCTATTTTAATCTTAAAGCACGTTTTCCAGTCACTATCAGTATCTCTACTTTTCAGATGAGGAAACTGAGGCACAAAGCAGATAGAGTAAGCCAAGATCATCTCATTAATAAGTGGTCCCATGGGGGGGGGTTGACCCCAGATCTTTATGACTCCAAATTTTGTGCTCCCAAATAGTCTCCCCCCCCCCCCGTTCCTCCCTCCCTAACCTCTCCTTGGCTGGTCAGGATTTATCCCCCTTCTCTATAACTAGCAGGATAATGGACTGATATGACTTTAGATAAAGGGAATGCACATTTTTATTTTTTTAAAAAAAGGCAAGAAGGTCTTTATTAATGCCAACCAAATAGTGTTGAGAGAGTAAATTGGGAGTGACCTCAAGAGGCACTCTGCCCATTAGCTAACTTCTGCCAGAAAAAAAGACAGCTGGGCTCTTGACACTGATGGTCTTTTTCAGTTACTTAATAATAAATAACTCTGTACACCAAGTCCCTTGTTCCTTTAGCCGGGCTACCCTCCACAGCTGACTCACCCTGCCTGTTCCACTGGGGATCTGCTACTCTGTCATGTAAGAAAACATTATGGCAGGTTTCCTCCTGCCGGGATGGGGCGCTGCCCACTCCGAACATTTCCTAAGCTAACCTCATCCCACTGGGCTCTGTGGAGGCCACTTCCGGAGTCTTAATAAGTCCTGCAGCAGAGCCTGAGGAGCACCCGGGCTCCCACTGCAGCACGCCAGCCACTGGGTGGGTAGCTTTCCCTGAGCATCCAGTGGGGGAGGGTGTGTGTCAGCCCCTGGATCTTTCGGGAGAGAATGTCAGTTCTACCTTTTCCTCATTTGCATGCCAGCCCTTGCCAGAGGTATGGTCTGGGACACCCAGCCTATCAGATGTGAGCCTCTGACCTTGAAGAAGAAGCATTAGGGAAAAGGGGCTGGGAGACCTGGCTCCCCACTCCGCCTTGCGTATATCCTGAATTCTGTGGTTGTTTCAAGTCAGAGCACCAGAAAGCAGCATCCTGGATGCTCTTCTCATGGGATGGCCCTTACATTTCCCAAATTGTTCTGGATACAGTCATATCAAAATCACAATCTTTTTTTTTTTTTTTTGGCAGTATTATCAATGTCGGGCGATGCCCAGTCTATTGCCAAGTGACCTACACAAATTTCCACATGAGCAACTGCCTTTAAAACTTATGATAAGCTGAAACCGGTTTGGCTCAGTGGATAGAGCATCAACCTGCAGACTGAAAGGTCCTGGGTTCGATACCGGTCAAGGGCATGTACCTTGGTTTCGGACACATCCCCAGTAGGGGGTGTGCAGGAGGCAGCTGATCAATATTTCTCTCTCATTGATGTTTCTACCCTGTTTTCCCGAAAATAAGACAGTGTCTTATATTAATTTTGCTCCCAAAGATGCACTAGGTCTTATTTTCAGGGGATGTATTATGTTTCCATAAAGTAGGTCTTATTTTTGGAGGATGTCTTATTTTTGGGGAAACACAGTAGCTCTCTATCCCTCTTCCTTCCTCTCTGTAAAAAATCAATAAAATATATTTTTTAAAAACTTATGCTGAGAGGAAAAAGGAAACAAAATTTTGCCTTTGTTGAAGCTGTGCTCTGCTTCCTCTTTTCTGATACGGCCATGTAACTGTTATCTTTGCCCGTGAGCATGAGGCCATGGCTCAGTCTCAGAGATGGCATCAGTCCATAGGACCCACTCACCCCAACTTTTCTGGTCCTCATGCTCTAGTTTGGTTGCATTATCAATACTCTAAGAGGGTTTTGGAAAGAGGCAAGGGAAAGGTTTTTATAATCATAAACATGTCTACTGAGTGTCACCCCTGTGCTAGGTATTGTGTAGGAGAGGGAAGCAAGTATTAAAGTTCATGCAGAGTTGAATTAGGCATAGGATCACAGAGAAACACAATCTAGTGAGCTCACAAAATACCAGCCACAGCCGACTGCATCACATTCCTTGTCGGGGGTCCAACCAAAGGTTCTGGGAGCAGAAAGGAAGAGGCATAGAATCACCTCTGAGAGGAATGATGCTTTCTCGGGGGAGCATGGCATTTTCATTGGAGAATGAAAAGGGATTCGCAGATGAGAACTAAAGAAAGTCTTGGCAGGCAAAACAGGTACAATGTCATAGAACAGAAGTTGGTAAACTGTGAGCCATGAGCCACATCTGGCCACCAAGTGTTTGGAGTTAAAAGTAATTTTTTACATTTTAAATGATTTTAAGAAATCAAAAGAAGTATATTTCAGAACATGTGAAAATTATATGAAATTCACATTTCTGCTTCCATAAATAAAGTTTTATTGGAAGACACCCACACCCCCACACCCTTTTTTTTCAATTCATTGGCTACAGGTACTTTCACAATACAACAGCAGAATCAAGTAGAGGTGACAGAGTCCATATGACCTGCAAAACCTAACATATTTGCTCTCTGTTCTTATAGAAAATGTTTGTCTGACATAAAAGCATCAATGTGGAGTGTTGTTTGCCCAGAATGACAGATTGGCTGATGGAATTGGTGCATGGGGCAGAGAATATGCCAGAAGGGTAAACCAGGGCCACATTTAAGATCCTGGGGCATGACATGATCATATCTGTTTGGGAAGAAACTGTCCAGGCTGAGAAAGGGCAGGGTTGTCAGAGGGAGGCCAAGTGTAACAGGTAAGGGTGGAAGAGTATTCTGAGCCAGTTTAATTTCCAAAGAACCATGTGGTGATTTCCATGGCATCTCATGAATTGAATTTTGGACTGTGAGTACCAGAAGTGGATATTTTTTCCTTTCCAGCAAAAGGTGTTTTCTTTCATCTTTCCGAACTATTTAAAAAATATCTATTGCATTTCTGCGGCTTCCAGATACTTACACATCTGGTTTGATAAGGAAAAGTGCTGGGTTGTGTCAAGCAAACAGAGAGGCTGATGAATTTAAGTTTAAAAGAGGAAAAATGACATTTTCACACTGATTGTATTTATTTCCACTGTTGAAATATAAGCTTTTCTACGGTGTTAGACCTAGGGAATCTAGAAATCACTTTTTAAAAATAAAATTCTAGATTCATAGGGCTAAAAATGGTTGTGGGTGTTACAATCTATTGGCCTCATGTTTTATCTTTTGTACAACAAATACTAAGCATCAGTGTGTGTGTGTGTGTGTGTGTGTGTGTGTGTGTGTGTGTGACTATATACATACATATACAGTATTGGGCTCTGTGAAATAAGCTACTAATTTTTTTAAAAGTTATTTTCTGTTCAATAGCTGGAAGGACACTTATAAAATGTTAAAATAATAGTACAAGGTAGAACATGACCGCGCAGCATAGAAATTCAGAGGAGGGATCAATTGGGGAAGCCTGAAATTGATTCTAGGAAGATGAATTTGTTTAGAAATAAAAGCCAGGAGAGGGTATTTTACTTGCCATACCCTATTGTGGAGGCATGGCAGGTGAAAAAGAAAAGTTATTTTTATGGAATAGAAGGCGGGGAGCCATGGGGGTTTGGGGTTATTCACATAGCCAGTAATTTAGTGTTCTATGTACTAAGCACTATGCTGCACCTCAAGGAAATTAAGAGGAATATGACATGGTCCCTGCCCTCAGGTAGCTTACAGCCTCCTAGTGGGACCAAACAATGATCTAATTACAGCATATATTGAATTCTGTAATCAGGCTGTGTTAACATGTTGAATGTAGAGCTTTAGGGATGTTGCTGGGATAGCATCTGTTGGCTGGAACATCAGGGGATATACTTCACCTGAAGTATCCAAGACAGGTCTGGGGTTGGTTATAGGGGAAGGAAGTGGGGGCCAGTAAGGGTAGGGCTTGGGGGTGGAATCAGGATGGGAAGAGGGGAGACAGAGACAGAGACTGACTCATCTTTGTCTTCTCATACATCAAGAGTCTCAGTCAACAAGTTCTACCTTAAGACTCTGTTATGATTGCTACTCTTCCTAGGTGCCCCTGTCTTCCTTGCTTATGTTTTACAAAATATGTAAAGTACCATATCACTATCTTCTTTGATTAATTATTTAAAGATAAGGAGAAATGTAGGGGCTAATGTAGTCTTACATTTTTCCCTTGCCTAATGACTAATTAATTCTTACTCTGAGGAAAATAAAATAACAACCTAATAAGAGCAGAAAATTCTCAGGTTTTACTAGTATGTTTCTTGACCCTGTAGCTTAACATTAGTTTACCTGTCAACAGACGAACTGCCCATCAAGCAATGAAAATAAATTAACAATAATTTATGAGGATCTCAAAGAAGGCAGTCTTCATGAAATAATACTAATTGTCTGATGACCTCACTGTGCTCACTGCTAGGGTGTGTTTGTGACTGATGACAATGTGCAGAGTGAACACTGGTCCAGCGATAAGAAGTCTGGATCCTGATCCCAGGAAAGTGACCAGGGACCAGAGACTTCATTTCTCTGGGTGTCATTTTCCTTTGACCTCAGGATCTCTAAAGCATCTTCCACACTTGAAATACTATTTTGTTTTTATATTTCTTTAAGTACAGAACATTTATCTGAAAGTATCCTTGGCTCAGAAGTAATTTTCCTTATTTTACAAATGGAACAGCCTGTCCTTCTGATGGTTAAAGGATTCAGTAGGACATTAGTGGAGACAAAAGAAGCTTTTCTTTTGACAGCTCATAGTTGGCATGGCTTTTAAGGAATTGTTTTCTTGAAATAAGAAGAGATCCTGAGGTGGTCTTTATTTATGTCCACAACTCATAGTGTAAGGGCTGCAATGTGACATGCTTGAGTTTACATTTAATCTCGGGCAACTTTGCTTTACCTCCAAGCTTCGATTTTCTGGTCTGTAAATTGATGAGATAATACCTAGATCATAGGATTGTTGCAGTGTTTAAATTAAATAATAAAATGTATTTGAATGTCTAATGAGCTTGGTGCAAACGAAGTACTCAACAAATGGGCCTTGCTGCCCTTATGGTCATGACCACTTTATTCCATTTCATCTGTTTTGTGTCTCCAGTCCCAGTGGACTGGTAGAAAATGTGATTATTATAATCATGTACTAGTATTAGTCTTCAGCATTACCTTTCCCATGGATAATAAGAAACATCCTTGGCATGCTGCCTGGGAGAAAATTCTTCCTTTGGTTATATTCCATAGAGTTCCTGTAAATTAATGTTGAATTAGAGTTGGAAGGGGTCTCTGAGGTTACCAAGTCCAACCCCAGTTCCAGACCATGCATGTGATAGTTCAGTACATTTGGTTTCTATTCAACACATGTTAATTGAACATCTGTGCTCTGTTCCTTGTTTATGAGAATCAACTGATTGAAACTAGATCTCAGTGGTAGGCCAAAATGTTATTTATTCAAGGACAACTTTGAACATGACAACTGTATTGGACTTGGTTTTCCACTATCCACTCTTCTTTTTTTCCAGAGAACTCCTTTTTTTTTGAGATATACCCACTGTTCTCAGTTCGTGTGCTTCAGGGGAAGTTGACCTCATCTTGATCTTTACCATAAGCCTGATTAGTCTAAAAGTAATCCTAGCCTAGTTGGCAGAGATTGGCTCGCTATGGGCAACCAGACTTCAAGCTACATAAACTAAACAATCTACATCTTGTTCAAACCAATTTCAGTTGGATTTTCTATTATTTAAAGTTAAAAATGTTCAGATACACCCACTCAGCATGAATCAGTTCAATTTACAAATGGTACAGAGTATTCAGCTTAGCATTTTACTCCTCTCATAAGTTGCCCTAATATTGGGTGGTGTTATCACCCTCAGAGCCAAAGAGTGAGGAGGACAAATAGCATTACTAGGCCCATGGGAGCTCAAATAGCCTGTCAGGAGGGAGCTGTGTCACCCAAGAACATAAACATGCCCCCAAATCGTTCTTTTCTTTCCCATTGGTCTTCTGCTGGGGCCTCCCATTGGCTGACTTCAACCAGAAGCCAGAAGGTAAGGGAGCTAGGGAGATGCATTTCCCAGGACTGCTTCCGGGGGCCTAGAGCAGAGCAGGGAAGATTGGGGAATGAACATAGAAGGCAAACAGAATAACCAGGATAGAGGATCAGGCAAAACTAAGGAAACAGGCAAGGTTAGGAGTATGAGTGACGCACATGGTGCTGAGGAGGCACTGGCAGGGCCTTGGTCACGGTGTATAGACTAGAAATGTTTGTCGAGGTCAAGCCCAGAAGAAAGCTGATCTGAGTGTGGAATAACAAAGCTCCAAGAGACCTTTAAAAAAATAAAAATAAAAACCTGGCCCACCCCTACTTTAGACTGAAAGATAAACAGCTCTTAAAATACATACCTGGATGCTACATGCAGTTTAGAGCAGAGAATCGTTTGTTGAAGCCAGTGGAATTGAAGATGAACGTGGGAGAATGCAAGACAACACACATTTGTTGTTAATTATCATTTACCTCCTACATGCATTTCGAAATGCTAGAATTAATTGCCAGCTATGTCAACAAAAATTGGAAATTATAACGTACACAGAAAAAAAGAAACACATTCGCCTACATGTAGTTTATTTTTGTGATCTTATAGTCAGAGATTACATGTATTTCAAGAGTAAGAAGAATGAAATCAGCAAGAAACAAAGTCCCCGTACTTAGTTTAAAAGGTGATGTGTAGGGTAGATCATCTGCTGTTGATAAGAGATCCAGCAGTATGAAAAAAAACAAAAAAACAAAAAAACTGAAGGAATAAGTCTCCATCTTGACTGAAAATATTGAGTTAGAATAATGAAGTGATTTAACTTGATCTTGAACTGACATTCCAAATTCATCTTAACGCACCAAGCCTTTGAAGTTCCCACAGTGGCATAATTTTAATACTGGGGCTTTCAGGAGCTTTCTAAATAGGTCAGCATCTCATATAATCTTCAGGCTATCACTAGATTTTTAAGATATTTGTTGCTTAAGAACAGGTGTTCTTTTGAACCTTCTTAAAAAGCACACAATAATCTTACCGGATGGTATGATTTGATAAGCCTAGAATTACCAGTGGCTTGTGTAGAAAAATAGCTAAATAAAATGAATTCCTGATCATATATTTAGTCAAGACTATTCCATTCCTTAAACCATACCATTCATAATTTGTCATGAATAGGTTGACATGATGGCTTCTCTCCAACTGGGAGCCCCCCGTTGGGTTATATGCACAAGTCCCCTCGCATGTCCCATGTAAATTTGCATGTGTTAAAAAATGATCCAAAAGACAACTTGAGTGTTACAAACAAACTTTATTTAACACTTTTGAGAACTGCAAAATGAGGCAGAAGGCAGCAAGCCTATAGTTGCATTGTTTTCCTGAAAATCCAAGTCAAGTTATACACATATATGGGGTAATTATGATATTATATCATCACTCTTCAACCACCATTGTGCAAAGTTAATGACCATTTAAAAACATACATTTTTACCAAATATAAGAGTGAACTTCTCTCCCTATTATCAACAGGTTAGCCACTTTTCTGGGTTTTTCACCACCGTAGCAAAGAGAACATTTATTAGATTGAACCAGTGTAAATTATGACTCATTTGCGTTTTTGGTATCAGATGGTTGGTTGGCCATTTAAAAACACAATGTGACCAGTTGTTCTGTATTCTGTAAGCCCAGCCTCTGCTCCCTTTCATCCTCCATTTCTTGGACTGGCAATGTCTTCTTCAAAACAGTTCTTTGGGAGGTTTTCTCTCTCTCTCTCTCTCTCTCTCTCTCTCTCTCTCTCTCTCTCTCTCACACACACACACACACACACACACACACACACACACACACATAAAGCTCTCTTTAAACTCCCATTTCCTAAGACCTTTATATGAAAAGTGGGGTTCCTGGACCAGCAGCATCTGTAACACCTGGGACCTGGTTTGGAAATGCAGACTCATAGGCCCCACCCTAAAGTGTGCCTTTTCAGCCAGATCCCTGGGGGTTCTTACCACATTAAAGCTTCAGAAGCACTGGACCAGGAAGGCGAGCAGGACCTCTGAGTAGATGGGGTGCGGGGATAGGATATGTTGGCATGAGGGGCGAGAGATATGAAAGACAGTGCCTGGGTTTAGACACACCCACATTCAAATCTTGGCTCTTGTATCTGGAGCTCTGAGGATGCAGACAAATTATTTGTGATCTCTGAACCTTGACTCTAGCATCTGCATGTTATAACTTCTTTTTAAAAAAATATATTTTATTGATATTTTACAGAGAGGAAGGGAGAGAGATCGAGAGCTAGAAACGTCGATGAGAGAGAAACATCGACCAGCCGCCTCTTGCACACCTCGTACTGGGGATGTGCCTGCAACCAATGTACATGCCCCTGACCGGAATCGAACCTGGGACCTTTCAGTCCGCAGACCGACGCTCTACCTCTGAGCTAAACCAGTTTCGGTGCATATTATAACTTCTGTTGTCAAACTAGTTTTTGGTGAGAATTAAACAAGATATATTCTCACCGACAGGACATAGCCAATATTACTCTTTTCACTAATTCCCTCCCATAGGCCTTTTCTCGATTCTTGATCCTTCTGTCATTTGAGCATCCCAAGTCATTCAAAGCAATGCTTATGCACTTTATGTTCAGACATGATTTGGAAAAAAGCTAAATACATGTGACTAGAAAACTAATATCACAAATAACATAATCCATAAAACATGACTAGCTGAAAGACTATTAGCAAATACACTTGAGAGTGTTAACAGAATTGGCATGAAGTTATTGATGAAATCAGAACACGCTCCAACATTTTACCTTCCTGTGATTTGTTTGATGAAGAGTATAAGGCTCGAGGCTACGTTGACAGAGATGATGTGTGTCTTCACTATCTCCTCATGTGTCACCCCATCATCATCTTTCAGTTCCCAGTCAGTATCTCTGTATCACAACTTAACTGCCCAGAAGCTGTCAGTGTTGCAGATCCTGGCAGCTTTGTATAATTACTTTGCTCCCTCGATTATTTTTATCCAACAAAAATACTTGTTCTCTCTGACGTTGAAGTCTGGTGCCCCTTGGGCCTCAGAGCAGTGGTTTCCAAAGTGTGATCTCTGAAACCAGAAGCAGCATCATTTGAGAACTTGTTAGAAATGCAAATTCCTGTGTCCCACCCTAGAACTAATGAATCAGAACCTCGGGGGTTGGGGCCCAGAAGTCTGTGTCTTTACAAGCTGTCAGTGTGATCCTGAGGTGCTCAAGTTTGGGAACTGACTGCATTGAAGGAACTGCCTTCGGAATGTCAGATGTGGAAGGGACGGCAGACCTCTAAACACAGCAGGAATCTTCCCCTGTAAAGATCACCTGGCTGAGTGACTCTCCACCCTGGCAGCTTTCAACAACAATGGCTGTTTGGGTCTCCCCTGAAGGTTCCGATTTAATTGGCCTGGAGTGTAGCCAGGGCATTGGGATTTGTTCCAATCTCCCAAGTGGTTGTCATGTACACCCTGGGCTGGGACCCACTGATGACGATCAGCATGCCAGCGTATTCACGAAACATGGGGCTCCAACAATCCCAGGGGCCTGGGCATCTGTAGGTGGTAGAAGGGCCTCCTCACCGATATACAGGGGAGGCTGAGAGTCACACGTCAAGTTCAGTGACCTGCTTGAAAGGTGAGGAAACAGAGTAAACTTCTTCTCCCAATAGTCATGCTCAGGCATCAGTGTTTGCTAATGTTCCCATTGCATTGGGCACTCAGATTTTAACTGAGGGCATCTCACTTAAGGCTGGAGAAGACCATCTGGGGTAGGAATCCTGGCCCCTTTGGCCATTGGAGATGCCTGGGGACCTGGGGTAACCCACGGGAGAGTAGAGGGACGGTAGTGCTTTTTCCTCCTTTGCCACCATCCCTGCCCAAAACAAATTGCTCCAGAGAAGCCCTTCTGAAGTGAGGGGCGGGAGTCCCCAAACACACAGTAGAATTATTATGGAACTACATATAGTTTTAAAATCCTCACCCAAACATATTTTTCCCATTGATTTTTTAGAGAAAATGGAAGGGAGGGGGAGAGACATAGAGGAAAACATCCATATGAGAGAGACATATTGATTGGTTGTCTTCCAACCAGTCCTGGGAACCAAGCCTGCAACTGAGGTACATGCCCTTGACCTGAATTGAACCTGAGACCCTTTAGTCCACAGGCCGATGTTCTAACCACCGAGAAAGCCGGCTAGGGCTGAACTGTATTTTTAGTGACTTGATAAATTCTGTCTTACCCCACAGGATTTACAAAAGTACGGGCAGGATTTCTGCAGCAGGGCCTGATATGGCTGTCAAATGCCACAGCCATCGGTCCTGCGGTCATAGAGGTGCATCTGCCTAGATAAATGTCATCCCAGACCTGGGGCCTCACCAGGATTATCACATTATTGAATTTTCCATCTGTACCTCTGATTTAAATGCTATAAAAATAAACTAAAGATTTTATACAAAAATTAGTTCTGAAGTGACCGGATAGATTTTTCCAGTTCACATTTTTCCAGCTCTGCGCTCTCTGGTGAGGCAAAGGAAAGATAATATCTTTGGGAGCTGGGAGCTGGGAGAGACTCCAAGAAATCTCCAGTCTTTCTGCCCTGGACAAGGTGAAAATTGAAGAATTTTAAGTACATTTCCTTGTCCTGGCCTCATCTTTGTTATTGCCTGCATTTTCAAAGCAATGTGCAGTTCCTGTTGCTGACACCTGCCAAGGGTTACTGTTCCTGACAAGATGTCCTTAAGACTGCCCAGCCAGGGTGGCTCAGTGGTTGAGCATTGACCTAAGAAGCAGGAGGTCTCAAGGACCGGGTTATGGGCTGGATCCCCAGTTTTGGGGAGATGGAGATGCAGGAAGCAGCTGATCAATGATTTTCTCCCATTATTGATGTTTCCCTATCTCTCCCTCTCTGAAATCAATTAATGTGTGTGTGTGTGTGTGTGTGTATGTGTGTGTGTGTGTGTGTGTGTGTATCCTACATAATAAAAGAGTGATATGCAAATTGACTGTATCCTTGCTATGCCCAAACCACGCCCACCAGCCAATCAGGGTGAGTATGCAAATTAACCCAGCCAACATGTTGGTTAATTTGCATATCAAGACAGTGTAGAACGAATCCGAGTGCTGCAGAAGAGAACAAAGCTGTGGAGAAGCAAGCAAGCGTAGCAGCGGAGAAGGAAGAGAAGCAGGGGGGAGCGAAGCAGGAAGCCCTATTGCAGGAATCTTCCTGCAAAGGGATACTAGTATACATATATATATGATATCCTTAAGACAAAGCCATCCCATCCTCAACACTTATAACTCTGTGACCTTGAATGTGTCAGCCTCTCTGGGCTTCTGCGCCCATATCTGTATAACAGAGAGAATGCTAATGCCTTCATCCTAGGGCTCCTGAGAGGATTAAGTGGTTACTGTGGGTTTTAAAGCACTCAGGGTCTGGCATGCAATAAGCAATATGTGAATGTTTTATGTTTTATTACCATTATATATTTAAAGCCATTAACTAAATGTTACTACTAAGTAATTTCTTAATGAAGGAGGGGGTTTCCAGAATGTGGGACTTTCGGTGCTAACACTGGGGTAGCGCCAAGCAGCGGGCATGAGTTTTTCCGCTGTCTCCAGCCTGTAACCCTCACATCTTGGTGTGGCAGTGTGGTGTGGCAGCCTACTCTATTTATTCCTTGATACTGAGATAGCCAAGTCCTTGGCAGTGACCATCCAGCAGAGCAGGAGAGGGTCAAGTTCATCAGAACAGAATGGCAAGGGGAATTGACTAAGTGAAGACTGGCCTCAGAAAGTACATGGTAGGACGACTGCAATGACCCATTTCAGTGGTGGGCAAACGCATTAGTCAACAGAGCCAAATATCAACAGTACAATTGAAATTTCTTTTAAGAGCCAAATTTTTTAAACTTGAACTTCTTCTAATGCTACTTCTTCAAAATAGACTCACCCAGGCCGTGGTATTTTGTGGAAGAGCCACACTCAAGGGGCCAAAGAGCCACATGTGGCTCGCAAGCCACAGTTTGCTGACCAGGGACCTATTTAAGTATCTAGCTGATGGATAGGTCCCTTGCCCGCTCTGAGTTTCCGTTTTCTTATTTGGTTAAATGGCTACAATATAATGTTTATTTTGCAGGGCCTATGAAAAGACTGGCCCAGACAGCACAGGGAGAAGTGACATCTCTGACTCTCTGTTTCATGCCCTGTGTGCAGAGTAGGCGGAAATCCTGCCTTATATGTCCATTTGCTCAGTGTTTGACCTTTGGCAAGTTTCATTCATAACTATTAGCACACATATTTGGGACATGTTAAAGAGGTAATAATTATATTACTTATATCAATACTCTTAAGTCATGAAACATTACCTTTTTTGTTTATGGCCAGGAATGGGATTATCTCATCCTAAAGCACTAAAATGCCTAAGAAACCAAAGCACATACTTCATTGAAAACCTCAAGAAGATGTTGAATAATCCATAATTTAAAATTTGTCTTTATTTATACTTAAAAAAATAAATACACTTCTTTTTTTTCTTTCTTTTTTAAAAATATATTTTATTGATTTTTTACAGAGAGAAAGGAGAGAGGGATAGAGAGTTAGAAACATCAATGAGAGAGAGACATTGATCAGCTGCCTCTTGCACATCCCCTACTGGGGATGTGCCCGCAACCAAGGTACATGCCCTTGACTGGAATTGAACCTGGGACCTTTCAGTCCGCAGGCCAGTGCTCTATCCACTGAGCCAAACCTGTTTCAGCTATACACTTCTTAATTTGGTGATAAAAGGACACAAAACATATATAATGCTATTTAAAAACAAAAGAACCTGGGACTAGCTTTGTCATTTTCTCTTCTACCATATCATTGCCTAGTTCTTGGGACAGAGCTTCCCTGGTGCTCTGTTACCAGGAGGCACTCTCTGTGGGGGTGGCTGGAATGAGCTGTTGTAGGACAGCTGCAGGCTTCACCTGGTCACTCTGGTAACGGCGTGGCAGGACTCAGCCCAGACTGCGAGCCGCAGTGCCCAGCCCCTCCAACACAGTCCTAGAGCAGCAGCCTATGGGAATTTGCTGGAAATGTTAAATTTCAGTTCAAGTCCAGACCTCCTGAACCACAATCTGCATTTTTATAGATCTTTGGATGAATTTGGGCATCTGAGGAGCCTGGCTATTTGGTAGAGGGCATGAGTTAAAAATAGTAGGCCTATTGTGACTATAGTTAACAACACTCTAGGACAGTGTTTCCCAAACTTCTCTCATGATGATAATCACGTGGTGGAGTTGTTAAAATACAGATTCCTGAATCCCAACTAAGAAGTGCTAAGCTAGAATTTTTGGGAACATTGGGAAAATTGATTTTACCTACATGTTCTTTACCTGTTTACTACAGAACCTGTATCTTGGGTGTTTTTCATTCATTTTAGCCTATTTCATTTTGTGCTTAGTCCCTCAGATGTTGAGTTTATTATATTGGCCTAGAGAATTTGGCTGTCCCTTAGCTAACCACCTGTGGTAACTAGAAGAAGAGATCAGATCTAAAATTGGGCTAAGAAGGTATGAATATAGGGTCATTCCCTGGCCACAGGTTTATTCCATTTAATACCAGTTTGAATTAGTTACCATGACTACTTATGTTTGTCCTAAATTTGCTTCCCTGAGAGCTTGTAATAAAAATATTATTTAATAGAGGCCTCTTGCAGTCTGGGGCTCTAACCATCCCGGACCCCTCGCTCCTTACCACCCGCCTGCAGCAGAGGCTCCTGCCACTGCCACTGCGCTCACCAGCTGTGAGCCCAGCTCTGGCTGAGTGGTGCTCCCCCTGTGGGAGCACACTGATCACCAGGGGGAAGCTCCTGTGTTGAATGTCTGCCCCCTGGTGGTCAGTGCATCTAGTTGTTCTGCTGTTCAGTCTATTTGCATATTATGCTTTTATTATATAGGATTTTTTACAAAAATAATAGCAGGCCTACTCCCATAGTGGTTTAACACAAAATCAATTACCTTGGGTTTGTTTGGTGACTAAAGTCAATGCAAGCTTAGGTTAAGATAAGGTATAAATTATTAGATACCAGGTTGTGTGTTTTTTTGTTTTTTTGTTTTTTGGTTTTTTACATTGCTTACCTAACAAATCATGTATGTGGACATATAGGTGGCAGTTACTATTATAGAAAAATAATTTTTTTCTTTTTCAATTTTTACTTTATTCCTCTGGAGTAGTCTAGCTTCCTATACTGTTGTACATTCTCACATGGAAGACTGGCTTTCACATGTGCAGAGCCCTCCTGGACAGGTGTTTTTAGCCAGTGGTGAGTGAGAGATATGTCTCCTAAGAAACCTCTATGGGTTTCCTGACACAAGTAACATTTGAATGACTTATTTCAGTGTTTGAAATGTGATTTATTGTGTCAATAAAGGAAGCAATGACCTAATGATTAACTTCTTTCATCTTATGATTTTCCATTCTTATTACAATTTTTCTTCTCAGTCTGTATGCATGTAGATTTCTAAGTATATTTTAATAACTAACTTCATGTAAGCCTGATAAATAGCATTAAAGATCAGAACCATAGGATTTTAGATCGAAAGATAAATTTTTTACAAATTCATTTTTATTCTAGGCTGATATCAAGATAGGATCTTTTGCCTTTGTTATGGGTATTTGGGGAGAAAACTCCAGTTGTGCATTACAGAGGTTTTGAAGTTCAAGCATAACCATTAAACAACAAATAGAACATTCTTTTACTTATGGCTAACTTTAATTGTGAGAAGTGTTTATATTTTTTAATTTACAAAGATAATTACTTAGGTCTTTGTGCCATAATACCATGTTGTATTATTGCCCCTAGGAACAATTGCTAGGAAATCCTTAGGGTTAGCTGATACCTATTCAGCTACAATCTAATAATTATTTACAAATGTAGCATAACATTCTTCCTGGAACATTGTTCCCCCAAGAAATTGCTTCCGGTTTCCTAGAATATTAGAAAGCTCATAATAAATATTTTGTTCAGTAATTGAAAAGTACTTAATTACTTTTAAAATAGTAAGCAATTGCCCAGGCTGGGTAGCTCTGTTGGTTAGAGCCGTGGTTGGCAAATTGCGGCTTGAGAACACATGGTCCCTTGAGTGTGGCTCTTCCACAAAATATCACAGCCTAGGCAAGTCCATTTTGAAGAAGTGGCATTAGAAGAAGTTTAAGTTTTAAAAATTTGGCTCTCAAAAAGAATTTCAGTCGTTGTACTGTTGATATTTGGCTCTGTTGACTAATGAGTTTGCCGACCACTGGGTTAGAGCATTGTCCCAATATACCAAGGATTCAGGTTTAATTCTTTGTCAGGGCACATACAATGATCAAGAATCAACCAATGAATGCATAAATAAGTGGAACAACAAATTGATGTTTTTCTCTCTTCCCCCCTTTTCTCTCTCTAAAATCAATCAATAAAAAATTTTAGAAATAAAATAGGAAGCAAATGTGTGAGGAGATTGTAAAACATGTAAGCATCAGATAACCAGTTGGACATATCAGTGACTATATACCTTGGCCTTACTTTGTGATCACCTGGGGACTTTTAAGAGATTGATTCTAGAGCTCCACCCCCGGAGCTCCTGGTCCAGTGCATCAGCCTTTGTGAACCTTTTGTTTTGAAATTACAGACTCACGGGAAATTGCAAAGACACAGACAATCCCCTGCACCCTCCACTCCACTTTCCCCAGTAGTCACATCTCACATAACTATAGTCCAACATCAAAACCAAGAAATTGACATTGAAATCATAATGTTAACAAGAAGCCCATAGACATTATGAAGATTTCACCAGTTGGAGGATCAGGACTTTCAAAACATCTCCAGGTGATTTGACTACATGGCTAGGGTTTGAAACCTCTCTGCACTGCATGCCATTTAAGGTCCCTTCCAACCCCTAACATATGATACTGTACACACACACACACACACACACACACACACGTGTGTGAAAATTTAGACTCACACATATAAGTCCTAAACACTGAAAACTTTTAATAACAGACTGCAGGAAAAAAGGACTGATATTTAGAAACAAACTTCAAAGCCAGAAAAGTGCACGTCACCACTGTGCAAAATATATCCTGGTTTGAGGCCTATGTCAAAACTAAAGATGTCTACAATCCCTGAGAAAGAAGACTAGAGCTTAACGATACTCAGAACTAAAGGCTGAGGAAGGAGAGGAGAATTCTGTGAGTTTTGAAAATGTCATTTGTAGGTGCAATTTCAGTTTTATAGTCTGGTAACATGGTAACAAAAAATAAAAATAAAGAAAAATGCCTTATGTACATAATTATGTATATAAACCTCACATTATCACGCTTCAAATGCATGCTAAATGGGAATTTATCTCTTGTTCTTTGTAAATAAATCAGTGTTTCCTTCTGTGCTGAGTATGAAATTAAACACTGTCCTGGGCAAGTTTCCATACCTTTTCTCTTTAAAAAATAGTTGCAATGGGTTTTGGTTGGTTGAGCAGTGGGAGGAATGAATCAACCTCACATCTCTTCCTAGTGTCTACGCTCAGCTGTTAACTGTGAGCTTCAATAAGGATGTTTATAACCACAAAGGGCTCTAAGCTGAACTGAGTCGGATCGCACAGCTTGCCCTCCCCTATACAAAAAGGAGATAGCCCCTTATTTTGAATAAAACTTTCATCAAGATAATGGAAACCCCTGCTATAGTGTCTATGGTTTAGTTACTAAGGGTTGCCTGCGCAGGTCTTGCCAGATTCCACCTGCTCTCCCCTCCAGCTCCATGGTCTGCATACACTGACCTCTCCGGGTTTGAGAATTTCTCCTCCAAAAAGCAGGGTATGGCTGAAAATTTCTCATGCGGGATGGGTGCCTCTTGTTTTCAGGGGCCTCTCTTCCTGTGTGTCTTCTCCCTTCGCAGTGACAGAGCCCCTCTTACTCCTGATCCCTCCCAGGTACTCTGGGTCCCCATGTGACCCAGCCAACTTCCTCTTCTGGCCCGGAGCCAGGATCTCCCAGGAGAATTTACCTGGATGAGGTCCATGAAGTTATAGAGCACAGGAATGTTTAAGTCAGAGCTTTGAGAATATCATTTCTACCTAATATTTTAGAGAGAGGTTCGGGTTTGGAATGACATTTACAGGAGCTCAGGGAGGCCTGGGGAAGGCCCTGGGGAGAGTGTGCTGGAGCCTTGAGTGTTTCACCCAAGGGCAAGGCCGAGGGAATCTCTATCCTGGCCTGGGCAGCTCTCCTGCTGTGGGTCTAGGTCCCTGAAATTGGCCTGAGAGGAGAAGGAGAATGTGAGAGGAGGAGAGGAAAGGGGCCATTCTCAGAGCTTTTGGTACAAATAAGCATTTCCTCCTTTCCCCACCCATTGATCCGTCATTTTTTACTTAAAGCTATGAAGTTATAGTATTCTTGATAAAGTCATTGGGACATATTGATTATTGTATATCAGCTGGATTAAGACAACAGGATTGGCCAATGTTTTTGCTTTCAGTAGGAGCCTACTTCCTGGAGAATGCCTTTGAGGTACACCTCACTGTGTACCTTCATGCCCAGGTTATGCTTACTGGGGGCCTGTGGACATCCAAGTATGATCTAAGATGGGTGACATTATTTTAAAGGTAAGAGTCATTTATTGACAGCATAATGCTACGTGCCTGACCCTTTCTGGAAGCCAGCATTGAATAGGGGGAGGAGATGAAAAACAACCCTCCAAGTACACGGAGTTCCTGAGGACATGGGAAGGGCAGTCTGGAGGGCTGGTTGCCACAGAAAAAATGCCACTCCTCTCAATTTCTCGGTCCTCCCACCCGTCCTCTCCTAATTATAAAAGAAACAAAAACAGTGTGCACCATCAGCTCCCTGGACCGTGGCATCTGCACGCAGGTGTGTTTTGTTTTGTTCATCCATCATCGCCAGAGGTATTTGTTATCTGGGTCCCACTGTATTTTCCTGTCCGTGAGCTGGCCTGTTTGCCAGCTTGGCGGTGTGTGCTGTTTACGAGGGGAGCTATTCAATTTCTCACCCTTGTTTCTCGTGAGCGCTGCAGCAAGAAGATAAAGTCTCTTGGAGTGCGGAGCATGGGGATGTGAGAGACGTTCAAGGACACGGCTTCTTTCAAATCCCTGCTGTGGAATTTCAGATGAGCGTCTGAAATGCAGCATCCACACTGGCTGCCCTTGTTGGATCCGGCCATAACAAGACATGTGCTGGGATGAGACATTTTGACTTAGGATTCTAGATTGTTAACAGGTTACATGCTGCATTAAAACTCGGGCATCACAAAGAATGCCTGAAAGGGAACAGAAAACTTCGGCTGAGCGATTGTCAAAGGCCAGAAGGATGCTAGCGTTGGGAACAGCTGACAATAGCTAGCAAGGGTGTAAGAATAAGAGTTTGGGCAAACTCTTCCACCAGCTGTGTTAAACAACTGATTGGCCCCATCTACCAGCCAGGTGACTCTGGTAAAGTTACTTAGCACCTGAGTTTGACCTGGTACTTGCACTGCTGGGAACTGATCCTACAGGTATAAATAATAGGGGATGCTTACTGAGTGCTGGGCCCCTTCTGGGAATGTTACCTATGTTAGCTCATTAAAGCCTCACACAGTTCTGAGAGGTAATACAGTTGCTCTCCACAATAAACTGAGGCACAGAGAGGATGGCCCGACAAGGTTGAGTTAGTTGGCATTGAGGAGAGGCCACGTGGAACATGACCAAGTGCATGGACTCTAGGGCCGGATTTTGTGGGTTCCACCCCAGTCCTGTGATTAGGTAGCTAATGCCATAATAGTGTTTGCTATTAAAAAACTCCCACGTGGGATTTTACGCCGAGGGAAGTAGGATCTTCCCTGATGTCACTGATGCATGCTCTGTCTGCGGATTTCAAAGTAATTTCTGTTTGCAGAAACAGGAGCCATTCAACTCAATTCCTATAGCAGCAGTGTGTCCTATACATCCTCTTGGGTCGTTTTGTTCAGCCCACAGCTTGCCTCAGCATGGAAAGAATTTGGTCAGTTTTACCATTCCTATTTTGGGGATCAAGACCCAACTGCCCAGATATAATGTAATTTATACCAAGCAGCTCACCTCAAATGCCGTGTCTCTGGGGTCACTTGCTCCCCTCCTACTCCACAACTGGTGACTTTGTGTGCCCCAGACCCAGAGGGGACCTGCCTTCATCGTGCCACTGCTGCCCCCATCTCAGCCCCTCTCCAGACACTTCTGTGAGCCTGCTCCCCTGCTCATCAGCTGAGCAACATCCTCTAACATCAGCCATTGCTCAAGTAGAGAATTTAGAAATGTAGACACACATTACAATAGTCCTTGGTGTTATCCAATATCACACTTCTCTCTCCTTTCTAGCTCTCTCCTTCATTCATTCATTCATTCATTCATTGAACAAATATTTATTGAAGAGCTACAATGTGCCTGCCACACACTACAGTAGATGCTGGGGAAACAACAGTGAATGTGTGACTATCCGTGTTCCTGACCTCATAGATCTTCCATTCTAATAGAGAATACATTCTAACCAATACAAAAGTAAACACATTTATGATGTGGTGGTGGTAATAAGTGCTTTTGGGGAAAATAAAGCAGGGTAAAGTGTTAGGGAGTGGGTAGGCACTATGTAAGAATGGTAAGGAAAGGCCACCGTGAAGAGGTGACATTTGAAATCGGACCTGAATGAAGTGAAGGAGAGAGTCATGTGAAGATAAAGAAGAACTCTCCAACCAAAGCAACAGCAGTGCAAAGGCTCTGAGGCAGGAGTGTGCTTGGTGGATTAAAGCAACCACAAGAAGGTCCGCATGGTTGGATTGCGGTAAAGGAGGAGGAGAGCAATGGAAAGTCAGGTCAGGTGGGGGCCATGACCACAGGAAATAGGTTCTTATAGACCATGATGAAGATTTGGGATCTCGCTCTCAGTATAACAAGAAGTCACTGGAAGGTGAGAACAGGGAATGATACAAACTGATTGGCTTTTTAAAAGTTCGATAATTTTGGTTTCTGTGTGAGAATGGACTGTGGAGCCAGAAGGGAAGTCAGGAGACTCCAGGTGAGAGAAGATGATGGTTTGAATTAGAGATGGAAGTGGCAAGAATGGTCAGATTTGAGGTGGACTTGCACAGTTTGGTCAACAGGATCTGCAAAGAGGTTTGATGTGGACGAGAAAGAGACAGAGGAATAGCTTTGTAGTGAACAATGTTATCTTTCTCTGAAATGGACATTTGTGTATCAACTTATATTTTCTGTACATATCTTTTTTTTTTGATTTTTTAAATATATTTTATTGATATTTTACAGAGAGGAAGGGATATAGAGAGCTAGAAACATCGATGAGAAAGAGTCATTGATCAGCTGCCTCTTGCACACCCCCCACTGCAAATGTGCCCGCAATCAAGGTACATGCCCTTGACTGGAATCGAACCCGGGACCCTTGAGTCTGCAGGCCAACGCTCCATCCACTGAGCCAAATCGGTTTCGGCCTCAAAGCCATACCTGAAATAACCAGCCAGGCTTCTTGCTGTCGCCATTTTATTCTCTGGGCTTGCAGTCAATGCTTATTGATAATTCAGCTCCAGCAACAACAGGAGGGGCTGTCCGGTTGGATTATGTCTTTTTTTTTTTTAAATACATCTTTATTGTTCATATTATTACAAATGTTCCTCATCCCCCCCCCATTGCTCCCCTACACCAAGTTTCCATTCAATTCTCTGCCCTTTCCCCATCCCCCATTGTCCTCATCCATAAGTGCAGTTTATGTTCAGTCTCTTCCCGCCCCGCTCCACTCCCCATTTCCCCAAGAATCATCAGTCCACTCCCCTTCCATACCTCTGATTCTATTATATTCACCAGTTAATATTGTTCATCATCATTTTTACTTCCCTTGGTTTTTAGACTCACTTGTTGATAGTTACGTGTTTGTTCATAATTTTTATCTTTATTTTCTTCCTCTTCCTAAAGAACCCCTTTTAGCAACTCATATAATTCTGGCTTGGCAGTGATGAACTCCTTTAGCTTAAATTTATTTGTGAAGCTCTTTATCTGGCCTTTGATTCTGAGTGATAGCTTTGCTGGGTAGAGTATTTTTGGCTGTAGGTTCTTGTTATTCATCACCTTGAATATTTCTTGCCATTCCCGTCTGGCCTGCATGGTTTCTGTTGAGAAATCAGCTGACAGTCGTATGGGTGCCCCTTTATAGGTAACTACCTGCTTTTGTCTTGCTGCTTTTAATATTCTCTCTTTGTCTTTAGCTCTTGGAATTTTAATTATGATGTGTCTTGGTGTTGTTCTTTTTGGATTCCTTTTGTTTGGGGTTCTGTGTGCTTCCTGGACATGTAAGTCTATTTCTTTCACCAGGTGGGGGAAGTTTTCTGTCACTATTTCTTTCAATATGTTTTCGGTATCTTGCTCTCTGTCATCTTCTGGGATGCCCATAATTCTGATGTTGGTTCGCTTGAAGTTGTCCCAGAGGTTTCTCACACCATCTTCAACTTTCTGGATTCTCTTGTCTTCTTGCTTCTGTGGAGGAGTGTCCTCTGGCTCTTTGTGTTCCAAATCTTGGACTTGATTCTTGCAATCTTCCAATCTGTTTTTAGGACTCTGTATAATATTATTTATTTCAGAGATTGTATTCTTTATTTCTAGTTGACCCTTCATTATTTCTTGTTGATCCCTTATCATATCCTCATAGGTCTCATTTATTTTATCGGCCTTTTCTAAGAGATTGTTGAACAACCTTATAAGCGTGGCTTTGAACTCTATATCCAGTCGCTTTTTGTCCTCCATTTCTTTCATTTGTGATCTGTTTCCTCGTTTCGGCATTTTCACTGCTTCCCTGAGTTGGTAGGTTGGGAGGATCAGCTGTGTCTATGCCAGGAGACAACCTTATTCCACTAGACTTGGAAACCCGCAAAAGCCTCTCTGAGTTCAGCTTGGATGGGGCAGAGTTTCAGGGTGGAGCCTACAGCCTTGGCTTCCGGTTAGCCCCGCCCTCTGAGGTTGCTGAGTCTCAGTGTACCTCAGTGTCCTTAGGTACTCACTGCAAGCACCTCTGAGAGAAAGGCACTCTAGAGTTTCGCCCGCTACCAGACAGTGTAGTCTCTCCCCCAACAAGCCCACAACTGGGGTTCAGAGCAGTTGGAAGTGGGGTTAAGAACAGTCCGGAGCTTATGTCTCCTTTCCGCCAGGGCAATCTCGCGGCCCAAACAACAGTCTGTCCTCTGTGCGTGCAATGTGCGCGACTCAGGGGCTCTGCTTTTCGCCTTTCCCCTGAGCTTCTGCCTTACAGCCCAGATTCCCTCTGTATGAGGCTGGAGCCCGAGGGTCTTGCCCAGGACTGGGGTTCAGTGCAGTCAGAACTGGGGCTCAGCACAGTCCTGAGCTTTTGAGTCCTTCCCGCTGGGGCAATCCAGCAGCTCAGTGAACAGTCCCTCCTCTGCGCACAATGTGCAGGACTCCGGGGCTCTGCCTTTCCGCTCCGCTGAGCTTCCGCCTTACAGCCCAGATTCCCTCTGTATGAGCCTGGGACCCCCGGGGTCTCGCCCAGAACTGGGGTTCAGCACAGTCCGGAGCTTTTATCTCCTTCCCGCTAGGGAACGCCAGCCAGGCACTCAGCCGCCCCTCCTCTCCGGCTCTGTCCTCTCCCCGCGCGCGCACCGTGCCTCCTCCTTACCTTAGGCTTTTACAGCTCCTCTGGTTTTCCTTCTGGTTTTCTCTTTCCTTCTAGTTGTAGAATTCCCAGTCAGTCAACTTTCCTGTAGTTCTGGATAGTGTCCACTCTATATTTTAGTTGTATTTTTTGAAATTGTTGAGTACGGCTGCAGTTAGGCTTTTACCTCTGCCGCCATCTTGTTGTGCTTGGATTATGTCTTCTGTACATATCTTTTTCACACACCAGATTTAAAAATTTTTTGGACCAGAAATCCTTACTTATTCTGCTTTATCCTCTTTTTCTATCCTTAATAGTGACTCCCCTAGTACTTTGCACATAGTAAGTGCACAATAAAAATGGTGAAATAAGTAAATATGTTTGTGAATAAATTGTCCCTAAATTTTAATATTTGTTCTCGATTTGCTGTATGGGTTTGGGGAAAATGGCTCATTTTCTGACTCAATTTTGCCATTATAAAATAAGATTCATCAAATTTGCCTTGGGTACATTAAGTGCAGTGTCAATATACCTAACGATGGCTGGCCAACAATTTGAAGGCAGGCAGTGGAGAATCCTCTATGGCAGCGCAGGGGATTGGACATAATTTGGGAAAACTGTCTTACTGAGCAGTCACTTAATATCCTGTATTTCAGACTTGGAAGGTTGATTGTCAGCACGCTCTCCTGTGCCACTGGCAGGCATTGTTGATTGAGTGCTCTTTGCTGGGAGGTCTGGAAACGGCTTCAGAGTCCTTCTCAGCATAGCACTTTGAGTTGCCATCCCTGCCTGACCCAGTTCGCTCATCTGACGTTGAATAAATGAAAGCCCAGAGATAGTGAGTGACTTTCCCTCAATTACCCCGGCAGTGGGAGGTCAACCCAGAGCATGAACCTGAATCCTGTCTCCTGGGCCAATGTGCTGTGAAGCAGATGTTGACAGAATGATATGGGCTCATGCAGGCAAGATCAGATGTGCCCGGAAGGAGCTCTTTGGGCATGTGAAGGGCCCAGAGTGGGGTTCTAGAATCAGTGGGAGGCAGGGAAGTCCTGCAAAGGGGGCTGGGAGTAGAAAGGGGTCCTGGAGTTTATCGCTCCAACAGATTCTTTCTGAGGAAAAACTGTCATCTAGGGTTCTTAATTCACTTTATGACTATTTAAGGACCAAGGATGTACATTAGCCTCTTTTATCCACTCAAATCACGGAGGAGGTGATGATCTGACACACCAATCCTGCCACTGATGTGGATTTTTTCTTCTTTTATGAAATACTTACAAAATTAAAAAGCGCTCTCTCGTGGCCTACCGAATCTGGGTTCAGTCACCCCTGATCCATCACAGAACAACTGTTTAATTTCCTCAATTCAGAAAGTGACAAGACATTATTTCAGGTGTTTTACTAGCTGCACCATCACTGGGAACCTAGTCGTTAGGGTTGAAAATGATGGATGCTTTGATTTAAATCAGCATTGTATTCTGCTCAGGTCTTTCAGATAGCTAAGCCCTCTTCTCCAGATTCTCAGCAATAAAAGGTCTTGCTCATTTATTCTTACACAGATTTGGTTTACTCATTAAAATGCCAGGAGAGAAATGTGCCTTCGGCGTTTTGTTGTTGTTGTTGTTTTGTTTTGTTTTTAAAGCTTCTATTTAAGAGCTAACTCTCAGTAAGTTAACCCAAATTTTAAATGTGAGAATGATCTTTAAGCTGAACCTGCCATTGAGCGAAACCTGGACACTTCGGGCAATGACTAATTTTATTTTATTTTATTGCCAGAATTCTTTAATAAACCATTAAGCTCTTTATGCAGTTGATAATTCTCATTTTAATGGTTTGCCTTAATTTGAGATTTTAGTGAATTGGAGTATTTTTAGATAATGTGGGAAAATATTATTAAAATTTCGACAGGAAAAATACCTCCTAATAAAATATATAGAACGGATCCCTTACATTTTTTGTTGAGATTGTTAATAGTATACTTTAAAGAATAAAGTCAAACACTTTAATGGCTTAAACCAGAATGAGTCTTCGTGGGTCACAGGCTGGAGAGCAGTGATTAAATCTGAAGGATTTTCATACACCTGACAACAATGTTGGGTTCTTGACATTCTGACCTAAAGCGAAGGGCATGGTGTGGGGAGGAGTGGGATCAATATTCTAGATTTGATTCTCTTGTTAACTTGATGAATGACCTAAGTACATTATATGTGTCCACCCAGAATGGGGAATTCAAATAGAAGCCTAGGACTAACAAATTTTAAAAGTTCTTGAGAGAAATATTAATCTGGGAATTATGATGTTGCATTAGCCAAACATTTTTTTAACAACAGATGGGATTTTTTTTTTCTATTGTAAAAGTGACACATTCACATTGGAGATGATTTCGGAAATACTGCAAAAGAAAAAACAAAACCAGAAATTATTGGCAACTCCTCTTATTCAGAGTTAAGCACTACTCGTGTTTTAGTGCATTTGTTCTTAGAATTTTATATGTATATATGTTACATTTAATAATGGAATCAGACTATAGTTTTTTATCTATGTCTTTCCCATGGCATCAGTAAGTTCCTTTGAGAACATACTTTTAATAGATCCATGATGCCTCATCCTATAGACATAACTATTCTCTATTAACTGGAAAATTTTCACTGTTATAACATATATATATATATATATATATATATATATATATATATATATATATATATGTGATCACTACAACCAACCAAACAACTGGTCAATTGGTCACAATGACATGCACTGACCACCAGGGGGCAGACTCTCAATGCAGGAGTGTTCCCTGGTGGTCAGTGTGCTCCCACAGTCCCTGCCTCAGGCCTGTCAGCCCCAATTGGCCCCAATCCAAACTGGGTAAGATAGCCCCCATTGGCCCCATCACTGGCCAGACTAAGGGATCCCACCTGTGCACGAATTCGTGCACCGGGCCTCTAGTACTTAAATATTTATCTATATCTCTGATTATTTCTTTGAAGAGATTTCTAAATATGTTACCAGGGATAGATTATGCACATTTATTTTAAAACTTTGGCATCAGGATTATGATTTGTCAAGTGTTCCATCATTCTTTATTTTCTAAAAGATTTTGTGTAAAATTGGCACTTTTTAAATTAATTTTACTCTTCTTGTCAACATCAGCATTCAAAGCTATATATTTTCCTCTAAACACTGCTTTAGTTATATTCCACAAATTTTGATATATTGCTTTATTATCATTTTATTTTAAATATTTTTTTCATTGACTGAGGAATTATTCAGCAGAGTCTTGTTTATTTCCAAATACTTGGAGGTTTCTAGATGTCTGATTTTCTTTGATTTCTAATTTAATTTCATTGTCATCAGAGGACATATTCTGTACCAGTGGTTCAAAATGTTTTATCTTACAACCTTTATACTCTTAAAAATTATTGAAGACCTAAAGAGCTTTTATTTGTGTATATTATATCTGTTTATATTCACCATGGTGGAAATTAAAATTGAGAAGTTTTTAAAAAGGTATAAGCCATTTAAAAATAACATTTCAAGGTAAATAATATTTTTATGAAAAACAATTTTATTTTTTCAAGACAATGAAAAGTTAGTGAAGTAAGGGAGATTGGTTTATAATTTTGCAAACTTCTTTAATGTTTGGCTTAAAATACAATTGGATTTGCTTCTTTATTCAATCTATTGTCATACCATAAGTCATTTATCCTCTGGAAAACTTCACTGTACACTCAGGAGAGAATGAGAATTAAAAAGACAAAACAAGTACCATATGATTTCACTCATATATGGAATTTATTGAAGAAACTGAACTAACAAGCAAAATAGAGACAGACTCACAGATAGCAGGCAGACAGCGCTGGTAGGAGGTAGGTGTTGGGGTTGGGGTGGAGGGATTGAAGAAAAAATAAAGAGAGAACTCATGGACAGGGTGGTTTCAGGGGAAAGAGGATAGGTGGAAGTAGAAGAGAGTACAGAAGGATAAGTGATGATGGAAAAAATAAAATCTATAATAATAAAAGCATAATATGCTAATTAGACCTGACAGCTGAACGACCTTCCGGATGTCCTTCCAGATGACTTCTGTACCAGGCCAAGGCTGTGAAGGCCGAGCTCCTTGCACAAATTTCATGCATTGGGCCTCTAGTAAAATAATTTTTTTTTAAAAAAAAGGCAAATAGTCTCTCAATATTTCAAAAATAGTTTTGACCTTGTGAACCTCCTAAAAGGATCTCAGGGACTTCATGGGCTTGAAGGTTTTTGATAAACTCTGATTTACATGATTTTTGTCCTTTTCAATATTTTAAAATGTTTTTATAGTCAAGCATGTGGTCTGTCATGATGAATGTTCATGCATATCTGAAAAGAAAATGTATTCTGCAGTTGCTGGGTAATGTGTTCTATAAATGTCAATTAGGTCAAAGTGGTTTGTAGAGTTGTTCAGCTGTTCTGTATCTTACTGATTTTTTTTTCTATCAGTTTGTGAGAAGAAAGTGTTAAAATATCCTACTGAGATTATATATCTGTATTTCTTTAGATCTGTGAAATTATGCTTCTGTATTTTGAAATTTTGTTATCAAGTGTATTCATATCTAGGATTGCTACACCATTTTGATTTTAAATTGATAAAATATATATTCTTATATCTGGCCATTCTCTTTGTCCTAAAGTCTACTCTATGTGGTACTAATATAGATCTCAAAGTTTCCAATGTTTTCTGTTTGCATGGTTTATAATTTTCTAATGTTTTACTTTTTAACCAGTCCATGTCTTTAGATTTAAAATATATTATATATATATATGTGTTTACAATCCATTTTTATTTAAAGCAGTTATCAATATGGTTTCAATTAAGTCTACCATCTTGACATTTATTTTTTAAATCATGTAAATCAGAGTTTATCAAAAACCTTCAAGCCCATGAAGTCCCTGAGATCCTTTTAGGAGGTTCACAAGGTCAAAACTATTTTTGAAATCTCTCTCTCTCTCTCTCTCTCTCTCTATATATATATATATATATATATATATATATAGAGAGAGAGAGAGAGAGAGAGAGAGAGATTCCTGCATTCTTATTTTTTATCCAATCTGATGTTTGCCTTTTACTTAATGTGTTTACAATCCATTTTTATTTAAAGCAATTATCAATATGGTTTCAATTAAGTCTACCATCTTGACATTTATTTTTTAATTGTTTCATCTGGTTTATGTTTCTCTGTTCCTCTTTTCCGCCTTCTCTTGGGTACAATAATTGTGTATTCTGTTTGATTTTCTTCCGTGTTCTTTTTAGCTAGTCCTTCTTGTATTGTTTTTAATGGCTGCTCTAGCTGCAAGGCTACAATAGGCATCTTGAGCACGTCACAGCCTACCTTCAATTAATGTTATATTACTTTACAAAGACCATTACAACAGTATAACTTTTTTTTCACCTACCCAATCTTTTTACTCTCATTGTTATACTAGAGGCCCAGTGCATGAATTTGTTCCTGGATGGGATCCAGCCAGCTCAGCCCCAATAAACTGATTGGGGCTGGGCCTGTTGGGAGGAGGAGATGGAAGGTTGGCCCGCCAGCCTGCCCTGATCAGGGCGGACCAGCTGGGGAGAGGGCCTGCTGGCAATTGGCTGGCCCTGCCCCCAATTGGGGTAGGGGGGCTGACTGAGGGTTTGGGCCAGCCATGGGGAGGGGATGTGTGCAGTGGGCCAGCTGATCACACCCCTGAATGGGACAGGGATCTGATTGGGGGTCAGTGACCAGAGGAGGGGCCATGGGAGTTTGTCCGGCCAGCCCCACCCCTAATTGGTGAGGGGGGTGCAATTAGGGGTGGAGCTGGCTTGGGGGAGGGTCCATGGGCCAATTAGGATGGTGGGAGCTGATTGGGAGTGGGGCTAGGTATGGGGAGGGGCTGTGGGCATGAATGGGGTAGGAGGATCGATCAGGGGCCAGTTGCCTCAGGGAGGAACCATGGGTCTGTCAGGCTTCAGGCTGTTGGCTGGCTGGCCCTGCTCCTGATCAAGGTGGGAGGGCTGATCTGGGGTGGGGCCGGATGGAAGGAAGGGCTGCAGGAGGTTGGCCAGCTGGCCCCACCCCTTTTGGAGTAGGGGGTGGTGATCAGGGGCAGGGCAGGCTGGGGGGAGGGCCTGTGGGCCAATCAGGGTGGTGGGGCCCCTGATTGGAGGGGGGGGGGCAATCAGGAGTGGAGCCAGTTAGGGGGAGGGGCTGCAGGCAGTCGGCTGGCCGACCTCACCTCCTGATCACACCAGTTCACTGGCTGTGGTGTGCATCATAGCAACTGGTCATTCCAGTTGTTATGGCATCCTAGTCGCTGTCTTTTTATATATAGATACTTCTAAATATGCTGTAAACACCATATCCACTAGGGTTTTTTCCCTCTAGAAATAATATTTTTTAAATCATTTCTAGTAGTTCAGATATGCAATAGATACTTTCCTACTTTTGTTGATAGTGTTTTATTTTGTCTTTGTATTGTTTAACAACCTTATTGAAGCATAAATAACATAAAATTTGCTCATTTTAAATATAAAGTTCAATGATTATTAATAAACTTATAGACATGTATAATCATCAGCAAAATTCAGTTTTAGAATATTTCTATCACCCAAAAAACTTATTAATACCCATTTGTAGATCATCACCTTGTTCACCCACAGTGCAGGCAATCATAATCTACTTTTATAAACATTTCATATAAATGGAATGATACAATATATGTGTAGTCTTTTGCTTATTTTCATTTAGCATAATATTTGTGAGGTTTAGCCACATTATATTATGTCAATGGCATATTTTTATTAATAAATAGAGATTGATTGGTTTGATGAATATTCCACATTTTTCTTACCCATTAATCAGTTGATGAACATTTATACTGTCTCAATGTTTGGCCATTATAACAAAGCCACTATAAACACATGCCCACAAGTCTTGTGTCAACCTATTTTCATTTCTTTTGGATAAATAGCTTGTAGTGGAATTTCTAGGTCATATCTTAATTTTATGTTTAGTTGTTTTGTGTGTTATTTTTTTAAGTCTTGTCAAAACAAGGCCACCAAAAATTAGGTTGCCTCCCCAAAAAATGGGTAGAGAGGATTTTATGTGTAGTTTTTTAAAATACTGCAAAATGATTTTCCAAAGTGGCTGTCCTATTTTATGTTCTCACAAATAGATAAGGATCTACTTTCATATTTGAAAGTCCCTTTTTGCTGGATATCTAAATCTCGGTTGATAGTTTAACATTTTTCTTTCTTTAAATATGTTGCCCCCTGGTGTCATGGCCACCGTTGTTTGTCATAAATCCAGTCATTTTTTAGTTATTCTTCTGTCTGCAGTATGTCTTTTTCCTCTTCCTGTTTTGAATAGTTTCTCTTTAATTTTGAATTTTAGAGTACAACCATGATGTTTCTAGATATGGTCATCTCAGAATTTAATGAGCTTCTTGGATTTATGCATGGACATCTTTAATTAATTTGGAGAAAATTTTGACCATTGTATATTCAGATATTTCTTCTGCATCATTCTCTCCTATATTTGGGACTCTTATTGTACATATGTTCAAATACTTTATATTGTCCCACAGATATTTATTTTAAATTTTGACTGGATAAAGTATTGGCTTTACAGACTTGCTCTTTGGTACTTGATGGAATTCTAATCCATTGTTCTCCCATGTGAAACTCTAAAGTTTATTAGGGGTTCATCTGGCTTCTCCTTATACCTGCCTACTAAATTTTTCTTTCTCCCGCTATTATACAAAAGATGAAAGCAGACATGTGTTTATTTTCTCATGAAAAGCACTCATCACTTTATGGAATTCAGTTCATTTAAGTTTCTTTTTCATCAGCTTTCTGAAGAGGTTTTAAAAGTCTGTGATTGTGGAGTGCGTGTGACTTTTCCTTTTTGAGAGTTGCAAAAATGGTTTCCTACAAGTTTCTATATTTACTATAAATGGAAGTTGTTGTGTGCTGTACTTATTTTTATAAAGGCTCCTGAATCCCAGAAAGATTGTTCTGAGTCACATTTTTACTAACAGAGTATTGAAACTTCATTTATACTCTACCAAAAATGTAAATGCACAGCCCAGAGCCATACTTGCTGAAAACTTCCTCTTTGATAAGTTTATTTATGATCCCACCACTGGAATTCTATGTCCTTTTCCACCTTGCCTTCCATACCAGGTGTCCCAAAAACACAGCGCAAAGAAAACTCCATCCAAATGCACAATATTCTATAGAGCATTTTCCCTGAGGTTCTTACTCCTTAACCTATTCTGATGAACTAGCTTGGCTAACCTGAACAGTAACTCAAAAATATCTTGCGCACCCCTCCTCCCCCCATCTCTTGATCCTAGCACCAATTCTCTATAGAGGGCTTTTTGTTTTTCCTACTCTTGACACCTCAACTCTCTGGAAACAAACAAACAAACAAACAAACAAAATATATATCTCAGTGAAAGGAAGCATGTGATTTCTCCCCATTTTGTCTCCACAGACACCCGCACCCCAAACCCCAATCTAGAAGGTATTCCTATATGAATAATAGAGCTGGGCATCTTATACCAGAAACTGCCCTTTAATGCATTTCCATGTGGCTTCTTCCCTCTTCCTCTTTATCTTCCTCTGTTGTAGCTTTTGGACTTACTACAAATCCTTCTTAAAAAGGGAGAGCAAATGAAAGAACACATGGGTAATAAAAGAAGATTTACTTTTTTAGATGCCTTCTGTAGCCCTAAAATGGTTAGAAATATAAAGTAAGTCACTGGATGTTCTTACCTGTCACTTTTAGGGAGGTGGCCATGAAGTACAGGGCATTAATAGTCTGCAGCTCAACAAGGCCCAGCAACATAAGCATAATTTTATGTCACTTACATATCATCTGGATTATTTTTTTTTATTTAAAATCTCACCCAGAATGAGTGTATGTCTATTATTAACTCATCTGATTAAGAAATTGTGAATCTTTTCTGATCTTATCCAGTTTATCCTTTGGCTTTCCAGATATTTTCTCCAGCCCCATTTTCTCCCTGGTCTCTAACCATTGTGTGTCAAATAAGAATATGACACCTTGCTCACGTGCTGATTTAAGACATTCAAATTAAATTTAACACGAAAGATGTCCACATTGAGGGATTCAACCCTCTTTCAGTTCTATCTCCACTTGGTTTTTGATTCTATATAAATATGAATTTTGTATTAGGAAAAGGCATACATGAACACACACAGTACACATGCATGCTGAATTCTTTGAGATAATTCCATCTGCTCTACCAAATAGGATCCCAAATCTCAGGGGCTTACCAGAAAAGAGGCTTATTTCCCACTCAGGTAAAACCCTGTTGACAGTGTGATAGGAGAGGAGGATGAAGTAACTAGGAATGTGCTCAGAAACCTGGATTGAGAGAGGCTCTGCCATCTTCAACACTTGGCTCCAGAGATCAGTGTGAAGAAGAGACACGAGGGTCCTGCAGGGAGCCCTATGGCAAGCCTGAGAGTGGCATTCTGTAATTCTGTTCCTACTCCACTGCCCAGAACTCAGTCACAGGGTCAGCCTTGTGCTGGCAACCATAGCCCTGGTTGGGAAACCATGTCTTATCCACAGCTGCAAGGGTTCAGGAATCTGGAGAAGGGCTGTGATGCAAATTAAATAAACTAGACAAGAAATATAAATTTGGGAGGCATGTTTGGGAAGCCAGGGGAGGCTTAGCTCTAGTGATTAAGCTCCATGAATCTCTGGCCCCAGAGCTTTTAATTCACACATTTTGCCTTTTAGCAAAGCAGATACACGTATCAAAGGTAAGGTTTGGTAAACAGTAAAGGATTATCAGGTTGAGGGAACTGCTGGCATCAGGCAATAACATGCAGATCTTCAGCCCTGCTGAACCCCCAGATTCATCAGCCTTCTGATGAACTTCTTGCATTTTATTATGCCCTGCTGGAATTAGCCTCCAGCACAACCTTCGGTGGACTTTCAGCCATCTCTACACACATAAATACACCTGAGGCTACATGGCTGTGCTTCTTAGCTCTTTCACTATAAGTCTCCAGGGCTTTTAGCTGAGGAGGTAAGGAAAAGGGTGATGGGGTGGGAGACTTCATGCTGAGCACGGAGGACTGAAGCTAGTGGAGCTGCTGCCAGAATAGAATCACTTAGAAATAACCCATTCATGAAAAGAAGTGAGGATTGTCCCTGCAATCTTTCATTTATTTATTAGACACTATCTGAAACATTGAAACCATACAGCAGGGTAAGTGCTCTACTGGGTTTATGTGCATCACGTCTATGGAAGTCAAATGCATTATTCTAGTGGGGGAGGCTGGCCATGAGAAATTCCCAGCACAAGGGCTCAGGGGTCTCTGATTTCTAACATTGTCTCCTCTGCACGTATGCAGCCCTGGTTCTAACTTTATACTCCACTCCCCAGGACAGGAACATGGCCATATTTCCTTAGTAGAAAGGTCTTTCCTGACCACAGGTTGTTTGCAGGATGGATTAAAGAGCAGTGAACGTAGAGGCAGCAAGAGTCAAGATGCTACTGTTCTAGCCTTCGCTGCTTCTTTCTTCCTATGGTACAAAATTCAAACTCCTACCCATAACTCACAAGCCCTTGCCTGACAGTCTAGCTGCATTTTTTATGGTTTCAAACCCTAATCCCTAACTCTGCTTAACATCAATAGGTTTTTGGAAATTTCTGCAGTATCGGTCTACTCATAGTATTTCATACTTCAACACATCATCCCAGGCTCCTGCCTACTCTTCCCATCTCCCTACTTGTCTTCCTACTTGTTCCCATCTACCTTTCAACATTCAGCAAAATGGTCCTTCCTTCGGGAAAGCTTCTCTAATGCCACCTCAGAAGACAGAGTCAGAGAGACAGGACCCTTTGACAACCTCATTGATTCTCTGGACTGCTAGGAAGGAATCAGAGATTACTGAGGCTATGATGCAAGCTGACTGGGGTAGAAGGTGGTGTCACAATTGAAGCAGGGAGCACGGGAAGCCTAGCAGGCTTGGGGGGGGGGCAATTAGAGGTTCAGTTCCAAAAGTGGTACAGATGCTTTCCTAGACGTAATTTTTTTTCTCCATAAGCTTTAAATTTCAAATATAGAGTAAAACTTGTCAAATATTTTCATGTATTTACAATTCAAATGAGTAGCTAGACATTTCTAAAGGAAAGTAGAAATAGTTGCATAGAAAACACCACTATTCAGATATTTTATGCTATTTCCCCCCCCCCCCCAGGTTTTAGCACGGAAGAACAGGTTAGGGTGAAAGGAATCATTTGCACAGTCTTGACTAGTCCGAACTAGAACATCTTTGCAATAATGCTCACCCCTATTAATACCTATAAAGACCAGCACCTGTTACCACTGTGAATCTTAATCTCAATTTTTACCCTTACCTTTCCTTTTTGCCTTTTTACTTAAGTATTTGTCACTAACCGATGTTACATATTTATAATAGCTAAAGATTGAAGTGAATGAATGTGGAAGTGTACCTCATTGTTGTGGATGTATAAAACTGATCCCTATTTGTTTTTGACACCTACTTAGCTAAGCTACTTCACATAAACTTACCTCTGTCTATCCAGGCTTGCCTTTAGAGTCTGCTCTCCTCCCACCCTCCCCATGTCTCCATTTCTCTTTTTTCTGGTACCTCCGACCTGCTTTCCTTCCTATTCTGATAATTACTTTGACAGCCAGTTAATTGTTAAATCCTGAACATTGCATCTTGTGGTGTTTCTCATATCCATTCCTTTCCCAATATTATTGCTTCATCTCCATAATCCAACCCCTCAGTGCCTTTGAGATTACCATCATTTACAACCCCCCTCCACTCCAATTCAACCTAGTGTGCAGTTTTTTTAAAATAAACTTTTGATAGATCTCATACCTTACTGAGTGAAATACACTCATATTAGTAATGGCCCTGGCACTCAAAAGTTTTATCTATGTGGCCACAGCTCTCCATTCCGATCTTATAACTCACCACTGCTTGGCTGAGCTTTGCATTCCAATTCAATGGGCTGCTCACTGGTCCTTAAACAGCCTCTTGCTCACAAGACCTTGATTCATCTCAGTTCTACCCAGTGTGCATACCAAACGCCTCCCTCTTTCTTTGAGGCTTTCTGATTTTGCTGGTAGGTGGGATCTTTCATCTCTTTAAGGGACCCACCCTTGTCACTGGTACCCTCTTCTCCTTGGAGATAAGATTTTGAAATCTTAACCATGCCATACCTCCCTCCTATCCCTGACAACCCCTCCCCACTTTCCCTCCCCAGTGTGGTCATTGAGTTCTCTCATATTTCTACAATGTCTCTGGCATTGCTCCTTGCCTAATTTGGTTCCTCATTGGCATTGGCTTAGATAATTCTATTAGAAATGCATCAAGTTGACTTCTACCCTCGTAAAGTTCCTTTGAGATGACAGGTCTCTTGGCTCCTGCTTTTGTTACTTTCCAATCTAGCCTTGACATCACAACTAAAATTCTGTCCAAAGTGCAGACATGTTCATGTTCTCCTCCCCAGAACGTTCAAGTCTGCACAGCAGAGAAGTTAGGTGCTCACCCTCTGGAGGCCAGCCAGTGGCATTTGACCTACCTTCACCACTTCCCAGCTGGTCAGCCTTGGGCACATGACTTCTTCATCTCTAAACAGCCTGTTGTGAGGTACACATTGTATACTGCTAATGAATTTTTACAGTGACTTCACAAAGTGAGCTCCAGGTACATGATAGTATAACAGGATGCTAAATTGCAAGTTTCAGCTAGACCAGGATAAAATAGCAATTGGGACCTTCCAAACAAAGTTAGGTATCAGGCCAATACACAGATTTTCAAAGCAGGTGGCCAGGAGTGAGTGAGCCAGTTCTAACACCTGCAGGACAAAGAGTAGGGTGAAGCCAGTGGAGGTGGGAAGACTGTCTGTGAGGAGTTTTTCTTGGCAGAAATCCTCGCAGGTGCTAACTGGGCAGTGGTGGAATGAGGGTGGTCCCTGAATCTGACCAAGGCCATTGCAGCACCCACTTAGCATGGGACTTGTCTAGATGGAGAGCTTGCATTGTGCGTCCCTTCTCCCCTTCCAGGTCCTTCTCACTTCTCATGGGCCTTTCCTGCCTCCACCTCACTATCCCCATTGCCAATTGACCTGAGGCATCTTCATCTGCTCACCCTCCCTTTTCAGGGTTACTCTCCTTTACGGGGACCCATTTGATAGACTTACTTCTGGTCCATGTCCCCAGCAGCTGTATCTCAGAGAAAAAAATTCCACCCATTCAATGATTCATTCCCCCAGCACAGCCTTGTGGAGCTCCCATTGTGCAGGATACAAGGTGACCAAGGTGGAGAACCCTGCCCTTCTGGAGCTTGCATTCCAATGGGAGAGACAGAAACTACACAAATAAATATGTAACATCGGTTAGTGACAAATACTTTGTAGGAAAATAAGACAGGGAAAGGAGATAGAGAGACGAGTGCTATTTAGATGGGCTGACTGGGCAGGCAGGCTTCCCTGGGCAGCGCATTGGAGCAGAGGCTTGAGTGCTGTGGATAAGCGAACCCTGTCTAGATTGGTGAAATGCATTGCAGGCAAGGGAGCACCAAGTGCAAGAGCCTGGAGGTGAGAATGGGTTTGGCATGTGATGATCAGACCTAAGGGAGGTATCAAAAAAGAAGAAAGGCAAATGGCTCTTACAGAATGAAAAAATGATCCATCTTGCTCATAACTAGATTAATGCAAAGTGAAAACTCACTGAGGAACATCAGTGGGTGGGTGTTTAGGACTTTTTTTTTAATTCTCATCCAAGGACATGTTTACTGATGAGAGAGAGAGAGAGAGAGAGAGAGATAGAGAGAGAGAGAGAGAGAGAGAGAGAGAGAGAGAGAGAGAAATTGAAGAGTTGCCTGACTGGGGATCACAGCCATAACCTAGGTATGTGCCCTGACTGGGAATTGAACTGGCCACCTTTTGGTGTATGGTACTATGCTCCAACCACCTGAGCCAACCTGTCCAGGGCTCTTTAGGATTTTTTGCTTGCTCAGGTTCAAGATACAGCATCTGAACTAACTGTAGAAAATATAGTTCACATGTAGAAAGATCCTTAAGTGTGTCATACTAAAAAAAAAAAAAAAAAAAGCACATCAAAGCTCAACTGCGATAACCACATCTTACCCACAAAAGCCCTACACATTCGGCCACACATGCTGTGGGGAACCACTCTTTCTCAGAAATTGCTGGTGGGGAAGTAAAATAATACAACTCCTATGAGCATTTGGCTGGATCTAGCAAAATTACATAGACATTTATTTGCCTTTTAACCCAGCAATTAAACTTATAGAATCTGTCCCAAAAATGAAATGGCAAAATATGAAAAGGCATGAGCAAAGTCTATCAATTGCTGTTTAATAGCAAAAACTGGAAATGGTCCCCCATCAATAGGGGCCTAGTTGCACAAGCTTAGTAAATCCATGTAGTGGAATACTATACAGTTGGGAAAAGGAATAGGAAATATTTCTACATATTAGTATGGAATGCTCTCTAGCATCATGTTTCTTAGAAATAAAAGCAAGACAGAAAAATGAGCAAAAGGATGTATCATATGTCTAAAAAAATGGAGGGAAAATAATATCCTATATAAAAAAAGGCTAATATGCAAAGAGACTGAATGGTAGAATTACCAGTCACTATGATGTGCACTGACCACCAGGGGGCAGACACTCAATCCAGGAGCTGCCCCCTGGTGGTCAGTGCGCTCCCACAGTGGAGCACCACTCAGCCAGAAGCTGGGCTTATGGCCAGTGAGCACAGGGGTGGTGGTGGGAGCTTCTCCTGCCTCCATGGCTGTCGAACATCCTCTGAGGGCTTCTGGACTGCAAGAAGGCACAGGCTGGGCTGAGGGACATCCCTCCCCCCCCCCCCAGTGCACAAATTTTGTGCACCAGGCCTCTAGTTCAAATATATTTGTTAATGCTTTTTTAAAGTGAGAGAATGGATAAACAATAAAGATAAAATAACAATAACAATAACCTGTATGGGAAGTAAGAAAGGGGTGGAATGTAGGATACAGGAAGAGGAGCTAGATTTCTTTGTAGGTTGGTTTTGAGCCATGTAATATTTTTTTATAATTATGAAACAAAATTAAATGTAATGGGAAAGCCGAAACCGGTTTGGCTCAGTGGTAGAGCGTCGGTCTGTGGACTGAAAGGTCCTGGGTTCGATTCTGGTCAAGGGAATGTACATAGGTTGTGGGCATATCCCTGGTGGGGGGTGTGCAAGAGGCAGCTCGTCGATGTTTCTCTCTCATCGACATTTCTAGCTCTCTATCTCTCTCTCTCTTCCTCTCTGTAAAATATCAATAAAATATATTTTAAAAAATGTAATGGGAAAGGCAGTTTTATAAATCAAAAGATTTTACTTTTGCAAAAAGTAAATAAATTTAGAAACATTTTAGCAACAATTGAACCTTTAAAAGTAAATATTTCTAAAAGCAAATATTTTAGAAACCAAAGAACCTAACGTGTCATCCAGTTGATGGAATTAGAGAAACTATTCCAAATGACTGTAAGACCAAAATTTGTATTCCCTTTATGGGCTATACCCAAAGGACAAAACAACAACAACAAAAAACCTGGGGAAAACATCTTAAATTGTTCCTGGTAGTATCTGTACTAATAAAAGGGTAATATGCTGATTAGAGTGGATGTCTTCAGTACGTCCTTCCAGTCAAAGCTGCAGTGGCTGTGAGGGTCAAGGCTCAGGCAGCCATGTGCAGCTATGAAAGGCTGAGGCTCAGGCCAGCAGTGGCAGCAGCAGTGGGGTAATGGAGGAGGTCCCTTCTCCTGATCCACCAAGTCACCTCCCTCAGAGGAAGGCCAGACTGGGGGCCGAGGCAGAGGCCATTAGAGGTGATCAAGCTGGCAGGGGGCCAAGTTAGGGTCGATCAGGCTGGCAGGGGGCAAGGTAGAGGTGATCAGGCCAGCAGGCAGGAAGAGGGATTAGGGGCAATCAGGCAGGCAGGCAGGTGAGCAGTTAGGAGCCAGCAGTCCCGAATTGCAAGAGGGATGTCCAAAAGGTCCCAGATTGGAGGGGGTGCAGGCTAGACTGAGGGACACCCCCCCCCCAATGCACGAATTTCATGCACTGGGCCTCTAGTTCATAATGTGATTCTGAGGCTGCTGTGCCTATAGTGTGGGATAAGGCAAGGGAGTAATTTATGTTAAGGACCGTGATATGTGATGTAGAAGAAAGAGGATGCAGGTGCAAGAAGGGTAAGTTTCAGTAAAATTACGGTAGTTCTGTATTTGAATTGTAATGATCAGTCTGAACTCATTGTGTATGCTATCCTTAAACTATATTTGCATATTTCCTATCTCTGTCTGTTTTAAAGCTTTAAAACAATAACCAACACAGTGCAAAGAGCACCTCTCTTTCTATCTAAATATATGGATTAGGATATTAAAACATGTTGAAATACTGATTAAATGGAACAAGGCTCTTTGGAGAAATGGCTGATTCCTTACTTAGGGCTAGAAATGGACATGAGTCTGGGACAGCTTGTCATGCCGGAAGGATGATGGAATTGTGTCAAAAAGACACAGGAGCCAACCTATTAGACTCTGACCAGCCAGTGATGGGCAATGTAAGCATCATTAGCAAAATTACAATGGGTTTAAAACCATCAAATATGTATAATAAATTCTTGATGACACTTAAAAAAGAAACTCTCAATCATCTTAGAAGGATAATAAAGGCACAAATCGTTTTGGTTTTTTAACACAAAACTGTTAATAAAAGAAGAGAATCAAGTATATATTTCCCTGCCATATAAAATGTAGCTCACAGAAACTACATCTTAGAGAGAAGTCGTTCTCTTTACTAGAAGTGTGCCGTGAATAAATGCAGAAGGAATACCATCGTTTTGAAAGAATGAACCTCTTATGAAAGAATGAACCCAGGCCTTGAGCACGAAAGGCTGCTCCACCACAAAGAGAGACCGGCATTACATTCTCCCTGCCTTCATCCGTCCTTTAGGAAGACAGATTTCCTGTCCCACCCACCTAGGAAGTAGTCTTGCCACGTCTTAATCTTCGAAGCCTCTGGATCTAACCAGCGGGACCTCCTGGCAGTGGAGGGACCGGTGGAAGCACACTATGAAGTTCACCAAGAACATCTAGACTAGGGGAAATGCTAACTGTCAAATATCATGGCTTCATCATTAGCAAGAAACTACAAGCAAGGAATAAGAAAGGATGGAGGAGGACCCTATAGATTAAGAGAGTATGAGTGATACTGTAGTTTGAATCCCAATGCAAACAAACTGTTAAACAAAGCAAGGGAAGGATGGTAGAAGGGGCCCAGGGAGGGGATGGGGAGTAAAGGGATATTTGATGATCCCGAGGAATTATTCTTGCTTTTTGGGTTTTGTGATGATAGGTATTGTGATTTCAAAAGAGGAGCCCTTGTCTGTTAGAGATATATGATGAAATATTTATAGACAAAATGATGTGTCAGACATCTGCTTCAAAGTAACTTGGCATGAGCGGGAGAGTAGGTGGGGACATGGAGCAGGGGTTCTCAATCTTGAACTTGCATCAGATTCACTTGGTGGGCTTGTTAAATTACAGACACTGATCCTGAGCAAGTTTTTTTTATTTGGTCTTGGGTGTAGCCCAAAGAATTTGCCTTCCTGATTTCCCAGGAGGTATTGATGCTGTTGGTCTGGGGACCACACTTTGAGACCTAATGGCAGAAAGGAAACAAGAAAACCTCAAGTTATTCTTGCACCTGGGTAGTGGGTACTTGAAAGCTCCTGTTATTCTATTACTTCTGAACATATTTGAAAATTTCTATAATAGGCATTAAAACAGACACAAGTGACCCAGAAGGACACATAGAAGGAGCAAAGCCTTCAACAACCCATCATTGTAATGGGGACATCTATGCTCATTAATGGAACAGACTTTGCTGCCGCCTCTGGGTTGAAAGGGGGCACATCTGCTCCTGCCCAGTTGGAGCTGAGAGCGCCAGATTAGCTGTCAATCCCCTTAGAGCACTACTGGGCCGGAGGGGCAGAGACTTTGTCTGAGGGAAGTAGTCTTTGTCTGAGGAGTCTGCATCATGTTGCACCCATTTCCTCAGTGTGGTCAGTCATAGGAAGAGCAGTGCTTTGAATGAATCCTAAGAGTCGCTGGCCATTTCAACTGGGAAGGGTGTTCTTGAGCAGAGAGCTGTTCCAGCGGGTTGAGCTGCCAGAGGTGGTGTGATCACTGAACTCAGACGCCCACGTGTCCTCAGACAAGGACCTTCCTGAAACACTTACATCAGGAGGCGTCTCTTTCTGTTGAAGGCCATCCACTCGCCTGTGAAGATTCATGTAGTCAGTCATACGTCAGATACTTAATGAGTGTCCTACTAAGTGTAAGGCACTTTCCAGAAGGGAACAGGATAGGCAAAAATATCTGCGTATATGGAGATTAAGTTCTGGTTGGGGGAAGCAAGCAATAAACACGTAAAGAACTATATGAACAGAGTAATTTCAAATAGTGAAAAGTGCTATGAATGAAATTAAAATGAAGATGCCTGGTAGTGATTGATTTTTTAGTATGTATGTGCAGACAAGCGTGCATGCATGTGTGCACATATTTTAGGTGACCAGGGCGGGCTTCTCCAAGGAGATGATATCTGAGCTCAGAGCTGGGTGAGAAGGAGCCAGCCACCATGTGGAGATCTGGGTCTTTTCAGACCAAGTCAAAAGCAAGTGCAAAGGTTCTGAGATGAGCTTAGCTTTTTTTTTTTTTTTTTGAAATGCCAAGACCAGTGGATCTGGGACATGGAGAGCAAAGGGCAAAGTTGGTTCTGAGGTGAGATGGGGAAGGAGGCGGGAGGCAGGGTATGGAGGGCCTTGTAGCCATTAGCTATAGGGCTTATATACATGCCCTCGACACCTCCAGGGCTGCAAGTCCTCCGCCAGCTATGAGAAGTCCATTTTATCTAGAGAACAGGACACTTTTTTAAATGGTGAAGCCCCCTAGGGGCTCTGGTCTATAGGAAAAATGAGTGTTTTGTATAGTCAAATTATATATCAAATTTGTTGAACCAACCTATTAAAAAATTAACAATGAGCTGAAACCGGTTTGGCTCAGTGGATAGAGCGTCGGCCTGCGGACTGCAAGGTCCCAGGTTCGATTCCGGTCGGGGGCATGTACCATGGCTGCAGGCACATACCCAGTAGGGGGTGTGCAAGAGGCAGCTGGTCGATGTCTCTCTCATCGATATTTCTAACTCTCTGTCCCTCTCTCTTCCTCTCTGTAAAAAATTAATAAAATATATTTTAAAAAATAAAAAAAAATAACAATGATTTTATTTCAGAATCACAACTATATGCTCTCAATGGCTTATAATTCCACTTTAAAAACACTCAACTTACAATTCGGTTCCCCTGTTAAAACACATATTCCTCTGTGATGGGTAATGCTATGAGTTATCAGTCATTTCATGATCATATACATGGCTTGGGAGCTGTGTCCTTGAAAATATGTATTTGGTTTTGTGTTGGTTTTTTTAAAAAAGAGGCGTAAAGTTGGTGGGTTCTTGGATACAGGAAGGAATCTTCAAGGCAGAAACCAATCAGAAAGGAGAAACTGAGCATGCATCAGTAAAAGGACTAATTTTATAATTTTGGACTTTGCTCTGCTTCCTGGATAGACAAATGTCCTCCTGCCAAGGCATGATGGCAAGGCTCTTTTTCTTGAAATAACACATGTGTCTTTTAATAGCTCTTTCCTAAACGGAAAGTGTGAAATAATCCACAGAGCCCAGCGATCACAGCGCCCTGCTCCTGCTGCCTGTGGGCCCTGGCCGGCCCTGGACACGCACGCTGGCCCTCACCTCTGCGGGCCGATGTTTTCATGACAGTGAAACGTGGTGTCCTGGAGGCAGCTCAAACAGCTGTTGGGGACAGATCATGGGCATTGCTCTACAACTCTGCGTTCAAGGGACTTCATATCGGTCGCTTGAAATCAGCCAGGATGAGATTATTCCACCACAGAAATCAGCAAACACCACACGTTGGGCTTTTTCTTTTCAGACAGCCGATTTTTAAACACCAGCATCCCGCTGCCATGAAACCTGAAAAAGAATATTTTAGCGTATGCCGCGGCATGTGAAAAAAAAAGCTGTTTCCTTGTTTTGCCTGTTGAATAGTTGCTAATGGTGTTCAAAATTATATTCACCTTTATAATTTAGCTATGGTGAGATGTATATAGACACCATTTACTTTCTCAAAAACTTTGCAGGCATTCATGGTTGACCAGATAGACACTAAGGGTCCCTCAAGGCTTTGAATCATCTGGCTCTTGCTGTCTTGGCTACCCCTGGCTCCAATCAAATGTAATCATTAATTTGCCTTGCCCCTGCCCCCCCAAGTACCCTATTCTTTCTTCTGGACATTTCTAGTCTGGAGGGCTCTCCTCACCCCTGCTCTGTCTAACAAAGTCTTACTCATATTTCAGGATCAGAGCAGAGGTCATGTTCTCCTTGACTCTCCTTTGCCACAGCTCCCTTCCTTTGTCCTTTCTCCAGTGCTCCCACCTCATGCTGCCTGTGCCTCTCCTTCCCTGCCACCGCCACCGCCACCCCCTCGAGGTCCTCGTCTCCATGTCTTATCGCCTCCCCGGGAATGCAGGCCCCTGGAGGATCCTGGCTTCTGCTTATTCATCATTTTATCTTTTATAGCATCTGATGCAGAGCTTTGCACATAATTACTACTCTGTTAGGGTTAGTTGAATCCTCTGCATATATGGCTTCATATTCTCCACAGTTCCCTGAACAACAACATAGTAATCGACCCCCTCCCCCCACCACACACAAACACACACACACACACACACACACACACACACACACTCAATTTCATCAGTCTAAATATCCATACTGTGGACTGATTTCATTTAGCGTGGGTAATGCCTTATTCAAGGGAACACTAGGCTCAAATGGAGTCCAATGGGGACCAACGACAAAACTTCTACCTTCTGTGTGAAAATGTCACCTTTCTCATCTGCATGCAAAGTTGGGCCACTTTGTTCAATCATGTGATAGAAAGGCGCCCATCCGTTTCAAATCACTGCGCTCCGATGACCGCCGCTGAAGATGCAACTGTGTCCTGGTGGGGACAGATCCTGCTGGAACGTCAGCGAGTTCTGCTGGTACTTCTATACCTAACAACGAAATAAAGACGAATCTGCTGTTTTTCCTTTGCTCGCTCCTACTGGGAAAGGCTATTTCTGTTCTGTTGTTTCATTCATTAAGCAGTTACTGACTTCTCCTGCCAGGCACCCTGCTAAAGGCTCAAGATAGAAAGGCGCATTATCCACAGCCCTGCCCTTCAGGGACTCGCAATCAGAAAAAGAGAAAAGGCAATAGGATGTGTTCAGTCTCCGGCGAAACAGAGCCCCGAAGCGCTGACAATGACCCACATCAGTGCGTTGGCCCATTAGATTCTGCCATCTGTCCCCACATGAGACGTTTGCCGTAACTCCTCCACAGGCCACTTTTGGTTTGAATGACCTTGGAGACAGCCTGAAATCCCGAGCTCGGAAGGGTGCTTTTAGAGTTACTGGTCTGCACTTATGTGCTTCAAATAGAATTTCACAAACCTCTAATTATCTCCTCTTACCAGGCTGCCTGAATGACTGACGGCTAGCTCTTTAGTCCCTCCAAGAATGGATTTCTATTCAGCTGGTGCCCGCGATGCATTAGGATGCCCAGAACATGCGTGGCTGCTCCGAGTAGCACAGGGCAATTAACAGAAGGCACGCAATTTGCAAAACGCCTCAACTTCCTGCTCATCTCCGAGGCAGAAAATTGTCACACCTTAATCTCAGGAGGCTCATCTGCTGAATTACCCCCCCACTACACACGCACACCCCCCTCCCACAAACCAGAGCCTCTGGTGTCAGCTTCTCCTCCCTGCTTTTTGCAAACATAAGCACTCGGCTGAAACAACAGCTATGACTCAGTTCCTAGCCAGCGCTGCCTGAATTGATTTAGTCTGAGTTCAGATTTAGCACCTAATCATGTTCAATTTGCTCCACTGCACTGCCTAGAGATAAAAGGCAGGGGGGAAAAAATAGCTTCAGCTTGTGTCAGTCTTTGTGGTGATGTCATTGCCATGAGAAAGCCGGCCCTTCTTACTCCGCGGTGCTGCCTCAGAGGCGGCTGGCTGTGTGCGTGCAGCCAGTGGGCTCCAGGTGCCGAGCGCCGGCCGGCGTGTCCAGGGCAAGGCAGCGGCGGGCGGGCCACGGCAGCATCCACCTGGAGGCTCTGCCCATCACCCTGCCACGCAGGACCCCGAGGCTGCCTAACTCTGTCGAAGATCAGGAGGGGGAATGCCGGCCCCTAGCATGGACTGTGATGTCTCCACTCTGGTCGCCTGTGTGGTGGATGTGGAGGTCTTTACCCATCCGGAGGTGAAGGTATGCACCTGCAATCTTATTTTGCATGATTGCTGCTCCTGAAGCTGCCGGGCAGAGCCTCTGGAGCTTAAGGAAACATGACTTTGTTTAATAGTTTGCAGCTCACGGTGTGTGCTAGAAATGCATGTGGGGAGTGCCTGGCGGTATTAATTAGAATAAGTTAGAAGGGGAACCAGCACATTAATTTTGACTGCGATAAGGTCGACTATTGTCTGTTGTTGTATTTTTCCTGGCCTTTTCTATTCGGCTATTTCACAGTAGACATGTTTTTGTAGTTTTATATCTGTGTCAAGAAGGAGAATTTGCCAGTGCTTCATGTTCGGAGGGGTTTTGACTCAATGATTAAAGGAAGACGCTGCACATAATAAACCTCCCGCCCGGGACACCCTGCTAGTGGGACCAGTAACCACTTCACGGCGTGTCACTTAAAGATGCCACGGGGTGGTCTTCAAATTGAACAAAAGCCGTCCTAAGAATGCCAGTTTCAATCTCCAGCTCTCTGGGAATCGAAGTTGGAGAGCAGCTGCCTAAATTTTTATTTTTATTTTTGTCAAGCAAAGGAGTCATTTCCCTGAGTGGTGGTACAAAAGAAAGTTTAGGCATAAATAAACGTTGCGTCTTAAGACTTAGAATTCCACGGCACTGGTCCCCACTGATTGTCTGCAGGAATTGTTTAATGGTCATGGGTGATTGTCCCCCGGTGATATTCCTTCCCTCTTATTTCCCATTTTGTTTTATATTATGAAAAAGGTTCCATGCATGTAAATTGGGAATTTTTATGTATTCTCTCATATTTAATGTATGAATGAGTAGGAGCTTCTTATTTACATGGTTTACACACACACACACACACACACACACACACACACACACACACACCCGTCCGTTGCTCATTGTGTCATGGGAGGAATTACATTGCATAATCATTTTCCATCCTTGCCTTAGTTTTTATTTAAAGGAAGACCTTGAATTCTTTACTGTTGAGCGTGCAGGTGACACCCTGGTCCTTCCCAGGTGGGGATTTATATGTTCGCTAGCATAACGCATGGCTCTGTCATTCAAGATTGGGGTTTTGGACCTGCTTTTTGAAATGTATTCAGAAATCTGATACGCTGTTTCTGCATATTTTGAATGGGTGGCCCTGCATTTACCAACTCTCCTACCAGTGCTATAGAAGTGTCTACCACCTGTCATAATGAGCTCAGAAAATTAGAATATAATGGATTGGTACTGCCTGTGGTTGCACTGGGAATGGAAACAGGCATGCAAAGGCTCACAGTCCGTCCAGGTGTACCTGCCATACGCACCCAGAAGTGAGAGCAGTCATCAGAGCCCCTCTGGCTTAGCACCAGTTTCAAGTCTGGTGTGGATAGCTGGGTAGAGATACCTTCCCACCAACGTTGAAACAGAACTAAAACCTCATAACTCTCTTCTGTCCTCCACTGTTCTCTGTTTTTTACATGCTTGCTCTGAAAATGTCTAAACTTTTTTTGGTTCAAGAACTAATAATGAGAAAATATTTATTGCGCATAGGCAATATGCCAGGCATGATGCTTACATGGGAAGACATTTGAAATAGGCTTAAATGACATATGTATCCATGAGAGACATAAAAATAACCACTTGCCCAATATTTCTTAAAGACGGAGAATGCTTATGGAATTAGAGGGACACAAAATCCTTACAGCTGGTTGTATTTGAGTGGCTGGGGTGGCTTCATGGAGAAAGTGGTATTTGAACTTGGTGATGGGTACATTTTGACCCAGAAAGAGGGGAGGCCTGTGGATAGGGAGTCATTCCATGTTGCAGTAGAGTGAGTCAATGGATTTGACTGCAGTAGGATGTGAGAGGTGGGAGGGGCCGCAGGGGAGGGAAGTGAGTCAGGACCAGATTACGGAGCAACTGATGCCGTTCCTCAGAAATGTATGAGGTTTTTCCGGGAAGGTTCCTACCGGAAGGATGGCCTTACTACCAAACAGCTCTAAATCACAATGTTTGTTTCTTTGGGGTGAGCTACTTGATCTTTCTGTGCCTTATTTTTCTCATTTGTAATGTGGGGAATAATAGCAGTTCCTACCTATTTGGCTTCGTATGACTGAAGAAAATTAGACACGTAAAAAATTAACATAATACCTGCTATATATTTATTGTTTAATAAATATTTGCTATTGCCACCATAATTACTGTCATCTTTTAGACATTCTCTGAAGGCGATAGATGACTTTTGCCAGTTTATTGGAATACCCTAATTCTGAGATAACAGTGACAATCCAGGGCACAATGTTTTTCCTCCCATTCCCCCAAACACGAACACACACACACACACACACACACACACACACACACAAAAGCAATTTAGAAAACATGGCCCTTCTTTTCAGATATTTAATCATTTAAGGTAAAACAGTGATGTTATCAAGCTAAGATCCACTCTGTGCTTATTAAAATAAAATGAATAAAGGAAGGTGGGCCAAAGAGGTTTGTGGGGAAAACCCATGTGCTCCTGGTTCAAAAGTGGGCATTGCTCATTGCCATGTTCAAATGTGAAATTCTGCACAAAGTGTCTCCAAAGGTAAACTTCATTAATTGCCAATAACAGACATGCACATGGTGGAACCAGAGTTCCTTTCCCTGAGGTATTTGCTGTCAGAGAAAAGGGAGGCTGCTCTAAGGTGAGGGTTTGACTCACCTGCCCGCATCCAGCTTGCCTCGTCTCACTGTGTTTGCAGACCCTTCCTTTCTACAGGTAGCCCCTTGGAAAAGCAGCCACCCCAGATTAGGCAGCCAGCAGGCACCCTTTGCAGGTGCGGTGGCTTATCTGAAGGGGATGGAGGCATGTGCAAATCCAGCGTCTGATCTCGACTTAGCCTGATCTTCAATGGGGGAATCTCAGCTGGTTGCACTGGGGGCCCTTCAGACTCCAATGTCCTTAATGTTGGCAAAGCTGCTAGAGCAATGGGACTAAAAAGAGGAAGAAATCAGACAAATGGGGTGCTGCCATATTTGGCTTTCTTCAGAAATTCCATTAGTGGTGTCATGAATCTTGCTGTCTGTTTTATGGCATAAGAGTACACAGAGATGAAGAAATATGAAGCCCTTAATAGAAGAAAAATGATATAATGAGCTGAATTGTGTGTGTGTGTGTGTGTGTGTATGTGTGTGTGTGTGTGTGTGAATGCACACACGCACACAGAGTTGATTCCCCCCTCCCCAATATATTTCTGAAAATAGTTGCTACCACCCCAAGGAGCCAAACCTTTGGGAAAATGAGAAGGATCCAAAGATGAGTAATGGAATTTATATTTCACTTTAGTCTGGTGGTTCTTAAACCGGATTTCACTTTGGTATCCCGTGGAAAGCTTTAAAAACTATTGGTAATGCCCAGGCCCCGTGCCCAGAACTTCCGCCTCGGCTGATCTGAATGGAGCCCAGACCCAGGTTATCATATAAAGTCAGCGTCAGGTCTCTTCTAGACACAGGTAGGTGCGGGCGCTGTCAGTCAATCATTGCCTAGAGCCGTGGTTGGCAAACTGCGGCTCTCGAGCCACATGCAGCTCTTTGGCCCCTTGAGTGTGGCTCTTCCACAAAATACCACGGCCTGGGCGAGTCTATTTTGAAGAAGTGGTGTTAGAAGAAGTTTAAGTTTAAAAAATTTGTCTCTCAAAAGAATTTTTCAATCATTGTACTGTTGATATTTGGCTCTGTTGGCTAATGAGTTTACCGACCACTGGCCTAGAGTGACCTCCACGTAAACTCCGACCCACATGCCCCCGGTGAAGGCACGATGTGTGCAGTTTTAGAAGCTGTCAGAAATGTTGATCAGCTAACTCTGCTGGATCATAGCACTAAGAAAGCAAAGGTCATTAGGTTAGTGGAGTTCTGCCCTGTTATCTTTCTGTAGAAATCCCATTGGCCACTTTTGCATGGATGGCCAGTGGAAACATCGCTGGGGAGGGGACAGTTTATTCAGTGTCACTGTTCCAGTGTCCTTCTGAATCGAGAGAGAGAGCCAGGGGCAGATCTGAGGGGAAAGCCTTTCAGGAGAGTAGAAGCAAAGCGAGACAATGTTGTATTCTTAACCAACCCTGTTTGCATCTATTTTAATCATTTATTCATTTGGGGACCTAATGAGACTAGCACTATCTTATGGCATGTTTTATTGTTTTTTTATATTTTTAAGGGTGCTCCTTTTTAGAAATGGTGCTTGACCTAATTCCCTCGCACTATATTTTAAGGTTGTTGGTTTCTATGGGGAAGAGGGAAATAATGAAGCAGGTATTTGTTCTCAGCGTAATAATTTTTTTTATATACTGAAATCTGAGGATTTTTCTTTCTCCGTCAGAAAGCCAAGGCTTTTTGTAAGGTGACTCATAGTCCTACTTTCTCTCCTTTGCCTTTGAGACTTTCCCAGTACCCCCCTAATCCATGTAACATTGGAAAAGCCTCTTAACCGTTCTAGATACGTGGTAATCATACTGAGAAAGATACTCCACTGCTTTACGTGTTGTTTTCCTTTTCACACAATGGTATGATGTGACTGACTCATAGTCTGTGTCATGCTGCTGTGGGAGTTATGATAAAAAGAAAAAAACAGCACACTGTGGTCCTTCTGTATAATGAACCCTCTTTGTCCTTGGAACCACTGGAAATTTCAAATTACTTGCTTTGTTTGGGGGGAGTCACATGAGGGGAAGGATGGAGCAGCGTTGGTGTCATCCACTTTGCATTATGATATGAAGAGGGACAGGTGGGAACTGGGAACCGGAATTGACGTGAAGAGAAGCTGGTGGGTGTCTTTGCTGGGAGAGCGGGTTGACCTCCATGCCTATTTCTTACGCTTACTGCAAATGCAGTGCTGGGGAGAGGCTCTGGCCACCAGCGTGACTTTACGGCTCTGCAGAACTCTCAAGCTCTTTCAGCAAATTCAAATACCATGTGTTCACTCAGTAACAGAAGAGGTCGAGTTGCATATGATTTAGTTCTCAAAAACTGAAACCCTCTAGAGAGATGCATGGCAACTTTTAGTAACCACCATGTTAACAGAAACCCTCATTCTCTATTCAACGGCTGGGATAGTGAATCATGTCTGTTACATATCGCCAGACCATGTTTAGTATCTAAAAACCAAAAGGAGCATGTGGGAGGATGGGGTTGGAGGGTGGGGTGGTGCGTTTGCAACACAAACTAACAAATACTTTCTCTTTCTTTGACAATAAAATAGAGTAGAATTGAGGCCATTTCGAAAATAAGTGAATTATACAAAACTGGATGTTAAAAATGAAGCCTAAAAAAATCTGACCATTCTTAAATGTGCAGTATAGGACATTTTCTTGCCTCTGAAGAGAGCAAACATCTTTCATGTTGTGAGAAGTGATTTTATGCAAATGATGGGTGCTCCCTGAGAAGGTTAATAGGTGATTTCTCAGCCACCTGTCATGTGAGGAAAGGACAAGGTAAAGCATTCAGCTAATGACATTGTTAAGCAGGAAAGTCAACGAAAAGCTTGCTTATCTGTTTAAACTGTTGAACTGATGGAAAGTAACTGAGACACTGACAGTTGTGACCTTGAACTTGAGTGTCAGGTTTACTAGTACTTAAAAGCCACCACAACAAAACAGCATCTTCATTAACATTGTTGTCCTGAAGAAACAGGTTTTAATGTAAAACTAAGAGAGTTCTATTTGCATCCTCAGTGATTCTATTTGAGTACCACTATCAATAATTCATAATGGGCTTTTTAGTACTTTCTAATGAGGCTTAGAACAGACAAAAAAAGAAAAGATATGCTAGCTTAAACATTATCACTTGACATGTTTAGGTTGTAAGCTCAACAGGCATTACATCTTTGTGGTCAACAGCCCAGGTTCCCAAGGAGGTCTTACACTCTCCAACCCATGCCTGACCCAGATGTCTTTCTGTAAAGGGACAATTTCTCTATGCATTCTTTAGATTAAGGAAATGTAGTCTTTCCCAGCTCTAAATCTAAGCTGATTCCAAAATACAGTGTAAAAAATGTTGAGATCATTTAATGAGGATTTCAAGCAGATAAAAAGTTACAGACACTCCACTTCATCTAGGATGGAGAAATTATGTTAAAAGCATTTGAGAAGAAAATAACCACCACATCAGATCTTCCCTAGAAAATATTCAATATATGTTCTTTCATATTCCTCTTTCAGGGCAACTGTATCAAGAGGGAAATATATGTATGAAAATGTATGTATATATTATATTCCTCCTTCTCCTCCCCACCCCCTCCCCTCACCCCCTCCCCCCACCCCCATGATCATAGAAGGTTTTTTTCTGTCCGGCTCTGGCCTACCTAACTAGCTATTAAAAACTGTGGTGGTTGACCATCTAAGAGATTTAAAGCGTGGAAAAGTTTCCTGGCAAAATAATTGAACAGAAGCCTAAACAATTGCTAAACCATTCCTTCAGGGGGGAAATACTAAGACACTCATGGTCTCTTTTTATTGTTAAAATACCAAAGGGGTCTTTTATAGCCTTCGAGTCTAGGAACATAATTACTCTCTCCAGAATCTAACATGCGAGCTCCGAACTGAGCACATTTTTTAAAGGCTTTTGAAAAGATCTTGCCTTTGAGCTTGCAGAAAGGTGACTTTAGCAAATCTATCCTTCACCTGCTCGATTGGACTGCGGACCAATCTCCCATTTCCCCTCAAAATGATCTTCCTTAGTATTCTACTTGTCCCAATAATAATAGGTTTTCTTAGTTGTAAGATCCCACCCCCAATCTCTGGTGGTTCTAAAATAATATGTGAGCAGTGTTCATGTTGGGCCCCAAAGATTTAACTTTGGAGGGGGCATTTACTAAATTAGACATCAAACCACCCCCCTTTGTGACAAATATAAATCCCCAGAGATGTTCATCTCTATGGATCAGTATTATATGATGTCAAGATGGGCAATTTAAACGATTCTAACTGCTCTTCCCATTTACTAAATATTTCCAAGTACCAGGCACATGGCACGCACCAGGTACCCCCTGTCATCCCCATAGCAGCCCAGGGCATCTGTTTATCTGCCCCTTTATAAACAGGTTCCTGAACAGAGAAGTTAAACTTTTGCACAAGATGACACAGAAACAGGACTCAAGCTGTGGTCTTCCTCACTCTTGCATTACCAAAATATCCCTAAGGATTCATTAACCAGCTGTTAATCAGTTATTGGGCATGCAGGGGGAGGGGAGGAGAAGAGGGATGTAAATCTTAGAAGATAAGACAATGAGCTCATATGTAGTATTTACTGTAGGGATCAAAACTCTGCTTTTGTCCTCTGTTTCTTATCAGAGGTGGGAGTACTAATACATAAATCAGTCATTGAAATCATTTAATTTTTTTCTCAATAAACCTAGCATGTGGCAGTTCTAGGCATAGCATCTGTTTTGGATTTTGTTTTAAAATTTGTGTCAAATTTTAATTATGTCATCTAGTTGAAAAAGAAAAAGTCTTCTCGAAAACCCGGGGCTCAGCAGCAGAGTGAGAACCCCACTCTGAGAGCACTTCCGCCTGGTCCCAGTGTCACCGAACTTTGACCGCCGACTTGGTGAGCGGTGACCTATGAAGAACTGTGAAGCAAGTGGTAGGGAAACTGTTAATGATCATGATAATGGTAGTGCTCTACAAAGTATACAAAACTCAGCTTTCCCACAGGAGATCGCCAAGATGTTCAAAATCACACAGTTCGTAAGGGAAACGTTGGGCTGGGATCTGTTCATGCCATGACACAGACCTCTTGGTGTATTATTATAGCCTGCATCAATGGTTCATCTGAGGGGAATGATTTCACCCTCGGTGACTTCACTGTGCCTTTAGCTATTGACTAAGACAATCATCTGAGGCCACCTTTCCTGGAACAGGATGTGCAAGCGATGAGCAGACTTAATAATAGCAATAATGTATTGAGCACTTACTATTTGTCAGGCACTATGCAAAGTGCTTTTATTCATTCATTTATACATCAAATATGTATCAAGTGCCTAACATATCCAAGGCCTCACACTAGGCTCTGGACATGTAGAGATTAAGTCCATTGAATGCAAAGGCCTGTGCTCTGCATTAAGCGGGGCTGCCCTTTATTTCACTCAGTCCCACTTTGACCAGAAAGGATGATGCTGTCTTGACCTCCAAAGAAGTCTCCTTTGCTGATAGGGCATGTGAGAAGAAAGCAAGCCCAGCCTCCAAGTCAGATTCTTACCAGAAAGGGGCCTCTACCCAGAGCGGGTCTTCCCAAGGTCAGCCAATAGAGTGTGGGTTCTTGACTTTGTGCAGGAAAGATTTCACAACACAAGTCCAGATGAATTTTGGAGGACATTTATTAAAGTTGGGGACAGTGAAACAAGGAAGGGCTTGGGAAAGGGCCTAGGCTGGGCTGCTTTGCCTCACTAAGAAGTCAGAGAAAAGGAGGCCAAGGGGACAGGCTCAGATGAGCTGCCACTGCCCACCGCTGCCTTAGGTGCAAACTTCGTGGGGTCCCTACGAGTTTAGGAGATGTATGCCTGTGGGGAAGAAGGAGAGGAAGGGAAGCACGGGTGTGCTCCCCGAAGGGAGAGAGTGCTCACTGGACCTTCATTTTGAGAGGTTTTAAAGGCTGTTTAGGGAAGGTCTTAGGGGAAGAGTTCCATAGAATATTCACCAGCTTTATACTGATGTAGTAAAATGAGGATTGTTTTTTTTAATTCATCTGTATTTGGGTGTGGTTAGCAAATGGCACTAATTGAATTTCTGCTATCCATTGCCCTGAGTAGGGTGACTTAAGCTATTTACCCTCTAATTGGGGAGATGTACAAACCATTTATTCTTAAATGTTCCTGGTTTAGAGAAGATAGCATTTACTAAATGGCTGCAAACTGCTTGTTATATAGAGTTCTAGATGGCCATAAACTACTGTTTAACTGTCTGTCTGTCTGTCTGTCTGTCTCAGTTTCCCTATTCTGCTTGTCCTGGCTTACTAGCCTGTCTCAAGAATCCTGGTTGAAATTCTCTATTTGCCCACTTAGCCATTTACTATGTAAAGAGGCTTACCTCATTTTTCTCAACTACAAAATGAAGAAATAGTGCTTATCTGGTAGGTTGGTTGTAAGGATTATATGCATTTGAGTTTATATACAAGTTACAGTTAGTTACTGGCAGATAGAACAGACACAAACAATATTAGCCCTTATCATTGTCATTGTCGTCATCATCATCATCATCATCGTTAATATAATCAGACTTCTTAGTTTTGAGTTTTGAGTTTTCTTGCCAGGGCACTTTACTTTACCTGCCCTAATTCTATCGGACTCTTCCCTGCAGTTTCTAACTCATTTTTGCACGGGGGCAGCAGTGACCTACCTCTGTGACACTCTGAGGTCACAGAATCAGAGTGTGAAGCAAGTGGCTAAGCAAGGGAGTGAGGAACCACAGACCTCAGGCTGTGTCTTCTCCCTTGTCTGTGACTTTTCCTGCCTCTCCAAGAGTCCCTCTGTAAGGGCTCCCTTCAAAGTAGGTGGCACCAGGGAATGAGGGGTCTGGACAGACAGGAAGTGTTGCCCTCACTCTGCAGCCATGGGGTGGAGGTGGGGCCAGTGTAGAGATGAAGCCCCAAGAAAGTTGCTGATGTTTATTGAGTTAATGGGAAGGGAACCAGCCTGAGTGATCCCTCACCCACCTGGCCAAAACTCTGAGGCTCAGTGGCTCCCATTTCACTCAGAATAAAGCTCAAGTCCTTGCTGTGGTTCTCAACACCCATCGGACCTTGCCCCAACTGCCCTGCCCATCTCATCTTCTCCGTGTACACCTTTCTCTCACTCAGCTCTAACCACCCTGCTCCCTGCACAGGCCAAGCACCTCCTTGAACTTGCATTGTTGTACCCTCTGCTCAGAATGCTCCTCCTCCTGGCGTGCCCCTGGCTTGCCCCTCATTCATCATAGAGCTGTTCCTTGACTTTGAATCAAACATAGCACAGCCTGCTGGTCACTCTACACCCCTCACCCTGCCTTGATTTCCATCACAGCACAATCACTAGATGACAGAGTCTGTTCATTTATTGGTTCATTGTCTAGTTCCCTCTCCCCACCCCTGAACACAAGCTTCAGGAGATTGGGGCTTTCCCCTTTATCCACTTCTGAGTTCCTAGAGACTCCAGGCAGTGACACCAAGAAAACGTGTATTGACAAACTAATGATAGACTTCAATTCTCAGTAACCTTGAACATGCTATTAGAACACTCTCTTTGAAAGGGATGGTCTAGATTTCCAGACCCAAGGCCAAGTTTATAAGGCAGAATACAGAGGTTTTAAGGCAAGATATCCAATAAGGAAAGCAGAGATTGAGCTCAGAAGCAATTTCTTCAAACCTATTTACATCTGTCTCTGAGCAAGAATTTTAAGTGGGGTTATAGGATGCTTTCACTATGGTAATGCTAAAATATAATTGCAATACTTTTAGTATTGACCTTCACTTCCCATTTCTACTTTAAAACTGTGGAGAAAGGTGGAAGTTAGATTAACTACTCAAGCTGAGCTCAATTTCTCTTTTGCTTAATAGGCGTTTTGCCCTAGAAACTCCGTGTTCTGCCATGCACACTTGCCTCTGACTGTTTACTAGCGAGTAAACAGTTCTGTGACACTTAAGAAACAAAAACGAAGCTAAAAGTCCTACTATTACATAGCCTGAATGAATACACAGCAGGTCTGAATTATTAATGAGAGGGATAGTGGATGGTCTATTTTATATTCTCACTTTGTAAGGAAAAGTGCCTAGCAAAATAATACCTTAGTGTAGTGCTCAGCAAAAAACATTCTATATTTAAGTAACACTTCACATCAGCAACAGTCCACATTGATGTTAGCCTCAGGAGACCTGAACCCTCTTTCAATAGATACTTCCTCATGCCACCCTCCTGATGTAGGTGGGAAGTATTATTCTCTCAATGAGAAGTTCAGGTTAGAAGTATCCCCCAAATTATGTTGGAGTTGGTTCCTTTGGACTTCAGATTTTTATTGTGTAGTTTTTGGAGGTGGAAGCAAGAAGCAACTTGGTTTCGTGGAAAACAACTTGGCCTTTGAAAGCAAAAGATCCTGAATTCACACTACTTTGTATTCGTGACTTTTCCCTATGTACAGAAAAAGATACAGATTTAGGTTAAGGGCTGTTAAGATGTAGGTGATCAATAAATTATCACTGAAGATTGTTTATGGCATTTGTAAGGCACCTCACCACTCATTCCACATTTAACAAGCATGGCGGAGCACTTGCTAGATAGTAGGCACTGCTTTAATCCTTGGGGTTCACGAATGGAGGCACACCTCCTGCCCTCAAGAGGTTCGTAGCTGATGGAGGAGTGAAGGTAGTGAATAGACACAGAGAGTTTAGAAAATGCCACAGTTTGAATAAGCCCAGTCTGCTGTATTCTCTGGACATCTATAGGAGGGTGGTCTGTGATGATGAAGAAGTACCCACAGAGCTAATTCTTGAGTTACAGTTTTACAGGTTAAGTAGGTATTGGGCAGGTGAAGGAAATGTGGAAGTAGGAAGGGGTACCCCTGGGCAAGGGGTGGGGGCAGCACCAGAGCAGAAATTCTGGGGAGAGTGGTCGCTTCTAGGAAGTGGAGCCCTGGTGGATGCAAGATACAGAGGCTGGGCCCACATTACAAAGGAGCTTTGGACCTGATGGATTGGACCATGGGAATACGCAGGGGAGTGACCCCTCCATCTGGTCTGACAGCAGGTCCTCCGGTTGTAGTGTGACTGCTGCACCGAGGCTGATGCTGCGAAGAGGCGAGTAGAGAGGAGGGGCCGCCTCATCCCAGCCAGACAGGAGGAGAGCCTGCGGGACTCAGCAGCAGAGACCCCGCATCCTTGAATCACGTTGATTATCTTTTGTTACTCCTCTGTCTTTCCTTTCTTTCTTTTTTTAAAGAGGAGATAAATCAAAACAGAAAAGAGGCCAACCAACCTGAGGATGTCATTAGGTTGCCATTCAACAAGGTTGATTTGCAGGGAGAGAAAGGCATATTTGTTATTGCTACACCCGGGGTATGCAGCAAGTGCATTTAAACGGCATGGGCCGATGGTCTCCTAGGGCCAGGGCTCTAAAATCAAGGCTCCAAACCCTGGTGCCGGCCCTGGGGAATCATTTAGTCTGTGGGTGAGGGATGTTGACTTAACAATAACATCCCGATATCCTTTATCCAAAAAGTCTACCCCAAATGCCTCTGCAATCTTCTCACAGCTTAGAAAGAGAAATTCAATGTTAAATGCTGGACCTTGAATATTTTGGGCCCCTCATGAGAACAAACACACATGCAAAAGTAAGCCCCAAACCCTCAACATTATTGCTAACATATGTTTATGGAGGCTCATAGTCCCTGAGCTCAGCATGCACAAAGCAGAGAGAGAGAGAAGTTTGATACCTTGCCCTGGTAGTCATCTGTAGCCATCATGCCAGCAGTTTGACCTCAGAGAAGTAGCTACATTTAGTAGGTGCTCGTTAAAAGTTAGATGAAGGAGTTAATTAATGGTACTCGCATTTGTTGCAGGCCTAGCTTTAGGCAACAGGATGAAAAAAGGAGGCCAGTTGAACCTCTCTGTCAGGGCAGGCTCCAAAAATTGTACATATCACCTGGACAGAGCATGGGCCTCTGGACACATTGGGGTGCAAGACAGCCTGAGAATGCCACCGTGTTTCTGGATCCTATGATAAACAGAAAAGGAAGGTGGATATTGAGGGACAAGGAGCAATTTCTATAGCAGGTGACAAATGTACCCTTTAAATAAGTGACTTGAGAAGTCAAAGCTCAGAATTCACATACGTTAAATGACATCCCAGAAAGTGCTAGTGAAATCTCAAAACACACATTCTTAGGAGAAGCTTGTCAAGTTTCATGAAGCAGGTAAGCTTTGACATGGGATGTGAAAGGCATGGCAGGTATTAGGCACTCTTCAGTATGGCTTCTAGATCATCTGGGGAGATTAGGGCCCAGCATGCTGCCTCTCCAGTCCACCTCATGCCTTGGGTTTGGCTGTTCTTCCATGCTGATGGGGCATTCCATGCATTTATCCTGCTTTGCATACTACCACCATCCAGTGGGTCGTTCTGTCTGTTGGCAGAAAGATTTTTATTAACACATGGCAAGACCATCTCTAATCAGATCCAGAGTATCATTCAGATCCTTTGCAGTCATTAGATAGGACTAGAGTTATGCTAAATAAGCCAGCAAGCTTCTTCCCAGGTGAGTACTAAGAGGTCTTCAGCCTTTCTGCATCCTTTATAGATGCAGTGGAACCTGTGTGCAGCCATTGGCTGTGGGAAGACAAAAGGGGACCAACTAAGGAGACAGAAGCTCTAGGTGCAGGCTTTCAGGCCACTCACTTTGGGCAAATAATGGAATCTTTCTGAACGTCCATTGGAATACAAGATCCCTAGATGAGCAGTTGGTGGTATTTATCTGGTAGAGGGAATGGGTTTTAGATGGGCTGGGCTGCCCCTAACAGTTACTAGTTTTGCGGTCTTGGGAAGTTGTTGTTGTTGTTGTTGTTGGTTGTTTGTTTGTTTGTTTTTACTCTCTCAGTTACAGTTTTATCATCTGTAAAATGGGTATACTGGTAAAGTTACTCTTTTGGAAATTGTAGATGGAATAAGAATGTACTTAAAGCATGAAGGCACTCAACAAATTGTTTTTCTTGCCTCTTTCATCTCTAAACTTTGATAATGAAAATTCCTTAAATCAACTAGAGTCCAGTAATGAGATTTAGCTGATAAAGACACAGCAGTTCTACTATATTGAGAATCATGTATTAGCTTCATCCACAAAATTGTCATTTTTTTGAAATCTATACAATTTCTGATTAACATGTCTGCATAGGGCATCATCTGTTTTACTGGGAAGAAAAAAATCTATCAAGTCTTTCAAGAGTGCAAACACTGATAACTCATCAATTTCTCCCATGAGGTTACTAATATTGACGATATCAATTACTTCGTTTGGTTCAACACTGTGGCAAAAATTGAAAATTGTTAATAGCAGCTGTTTACTGACTGTTACTAAGGAGAGATAAGCAAACAGCAATCTTACGTTAACTAAGAGATTGCTTTGGAGGGAAGATGAACCAGTCTTTATACTTTTTTTTTTAACAAATATTGGAAAACAAAGTTTCTTCCCTGAGTATGTTGGGTCAGGACATCGTGTGCTCTCATTCAATCCTCTTCCTGACATGTATTATAGAATAGAATCTCTGGAGCCCAAAAAAAATTTATAATGACTTCTTGATGCTGTTCCGACAATTGAAAGTAAATAAACTCAAAAGGACTTTAAGCTCTTGAATTCTGAATGAGCACAATATAACAAATAATCAATTTCCCCTTGAACCTCTTGCTTGACCCACCTAAGCAGTCCTAGCGATTATTGTCATTACGTGGGCGTGGAATCTGGGAGCATCTTCACTCATCAACCCCTTTTATTGACTTCTCATGTAAGCAAAACTGAATTTTTACAGGTCTTTTTCTACCAAATCAAGTTCCAAATCTGTTTGTGAGTACTAAAATGAATGGAGCATTGTGTAGTTTTCTAGAGAAAAAAAAAAAAACTTGATACCTTCAAACCATGGCGTCTAGCAGAGCTGACTAGTCCAAGTGCCATGAGAAGGGTGCACAGTTCATACCAGGGGACTGCCACGAAGCACCACTCACTTCACGTTGAGCAAATGAGGGCCAGTGTCACCTAAAAAAGATCAGAAGTTGCAAAATGTCCATATGTAAACCAGATCCATAGGTGAGTTTGTTTGTTTTTAATCCTCGCTGGAGGATATATTTCTATTGATTTTTAGAGAGAGGAAGGGAGAACAAAAGAGAGAAACGTTGATGTGAGAGAAAAACATCGATCGGTTCCCTCCCTTATGCACTCCGACCAGGAATCAAACCCGCAACCCAGGAATGTGCCTCCACCAGGAATCCAACCCTCCACCTTTTGGTTCATGGTATACGGGATAACACTCCAACCAACGGAGTCACTGGCCAGGGCCAGGGGATTTTATTTGTCCTGTATAGTATTGTTTTATTAAATTGAATTTATTATTAGCCTTTAAAAATTAGGGAAATTTTATATTTAAAATCTATATCCCAGCTTCTCTTAAAGCATTGGTAGAACTGGCATCACTGAATCTCCTTTTCCACCAGAGAATGACCTCCCAGGTGGGATAAGGATTAAGCAAAGCAACATTTTGGACAGTCTTCATGGACTCTCTCATGATCACCTCATGACTTCATTTCCTGGCTCCAAATCATCTAAGCCTGCCTTTTTCAACAGGGCAGGCATTCTCCAATCCCCACCACTCTCTATTGGCCTACAGTTGGCCTACTCCCAGTATATATAGAGAGCAATGGGAGATGATGCTGGAGTGAGGAGTGAGGATAGATCACGCTATGGATGACTTTGAGCAAAGCATTACAATTAACCTGATGAGCCAAGGGTATCATTAGAATATTAAGAGTCATACTTTAGGAAGACCACAATGCTCCAGGATTCTCACCTAGATGTGAGAAAAGACAAAACAGGGTGAGAGAGAGAGGGAGTGCAGGGGTGTCAGTAAGGAGGCTGTTAAATTCTTGAAACACCATGTCTTCATTTTCTATCCCCCTTCTTAGTCCAACTTGGAAATTCTATAGCGTAACTGGAAAGAATGCTGGACTAGACATCAGAAAACTGGGTAGGTCTGCCTTTGCTAGCAGAATACTTCCTAGGTCCCCTTTGCTCATAATGAAATGGCAATGGGGGTAAAATTGACCTCCCAGGATTATGGTAAGAATTAAGTAAAACAACATTTTGGGACAGTCTTCACAGACTACACTATCATCACCTTGTGACCTTATTCTGTAAACTTCTCTTCATCCGCAGGCTCACCTCCATCCCTTTCTACTGATCACTTTGATTTGATTCAGATTATTTCCAAGCTTGGAGCCCTTCAGGGCTTCATATTATTTGTTTCCTTCTTAATTGAGGCTTTAAGTCAAGATATCAGGATTGGAATAGACTTGAGAGACAACTAAGGGCCCCTTACTTACTGTAGCTGCTCCCCTCCAGTAGTCCAGCCTCTCCTTGAACCCCTCCAATGATGGAGCCCTCACTCCTTACTGAAACGCTTTTCATGATGACTCACTTGTTTTTCTGAAGCCCTGTAACTTGAACTCATTTATCCTAGTGTGAGCAAACGGAGCAGTTCTGCTCTTTCTTTGCTGTAAAAGCACTTTTGTTCCTTGAAGACAGTTATTCAGTCTTTCCCTGACTTCCAGATCTTCCCCTCCAGACTACATTCAAAGGTTCTGCAGGTTATTCTTCATGTATCGTAGTCACAAGTCCCACCTCCCATCCTGCAGGTTTGCCCAACTCACGTCATATGTCAGTCAACAGCTATCCTTCTACCTCATCCAGCAGTCCTGCACTGCACACCGGTCACATTCTAACCTAGACTGTGCCAAGAAAGCCCCCGGCCCCACCAGTCACATTTGCTTCCTCTTGCCCTTAACTCAAACGTCTCCTCACACTTGATGCTGCAAAGTGGGACAGTTTATCTAAGATAAAAGAGTTCATGTTCTCTGGGATCGTGGAAGAAGCCATGTTAGGCTAGACTAATAATGTTCAACATTATTGAGGGTTTTTTGTTTATTTTACACATATTTAAATTTTTTTAATTACAGTTTACATCCCATAGTATTCCATTACTAGTTTCAGATGTACAGCGTAGGGGTTAGACAGTCGTATACTTCATTCACATAGTGGTCCCCCCAACAAGTACTCACCAGCCACCATACACAGTTATTACAATATTATTGGCTCTATTCCTTATGCTGCAGTTTGCATCTCTGTGACTGTCCTGTAACTACCAATTTGTGCTTCTCAATACCTTCACCTTTCTCACCCCACCTCCTGCCCTCTGACAAACATCAGCCTGTTCTCTGTATCTGTGAGTCAGTTTCAATTTTATTTGTTTTTGTTCTTTAGATTTCCCATACAAGTTAAATCATATGGTATTTGTCTCTCTCTTTCTGAGCTATTTCACATAAAACCCTCTAGGTCCATCCATACTGTCACAAAAGGTAAGGTTCAATGAGATGATATAGGAAACGCACATAAGTACAGCAATAGTGTTGTACATGTTTGCTTCCCCTATCACCTCATTGAATCTTCACACTTCCATGTAAAGTAAACACCGTTATCACCACTCCTCCTGCACAGGGAGGGAGAGCATGGCTTTGAGAGATGGAGGCAACCGGCCAGGAAATGGCAGAGAGGATCCCAAACCTGGTGCCTGGCTCAGAGCATGGGCTGCTCATCACTGCCCTGGGCTTTCTCTCAACGTCTTTGTCTGATGCCTGCTCCTGAGAGTTATTTCATTTGTTGATTTGTTGGGTAATTACTTTAGGATCTAATAGGAAGTGCAATTATGGCTCTCATTACTGTAATGCATGAAAACTTCGTTTCTTCCTCCTACTTGCTAAAAAAAAAAAAAAGGCTCATAAATCACAGGCTGGCCTCCACCACCTGCAGGAAGGCTTCTGATGGAGGACATTAGGGGATTAGGGGCTGGTCCAAAGAGAGGAGCTGTACTAGGACCTTTTTTTTTTTTAATATATTTTATTGATATTTTACAGAGAGAAAGGGAGAGAGATAGAGAGCTAGAAACGTCGATGAGAGAGAAACATCGACCAGCTGCCTCTTGCACACCCCCTACCGGGGATGTGCCCGCAACCAATGTACATGCCCTTGACCGGAATCGAACCCGGGACCTTTCAGTCCGCAGACCGATGCTCTACCGCTGAGCCAAACCGGTTTCGGCTGTACTAGGACCTTTTAACAGCTCTCCTCATCCCCCTTCCTTGCTCTACTTGTTTTATGGCATATTATATACTTCACTTCTTTATTCTATTTCCTATCTGTCTCCTCTCCCAGAGGAGAAATGCTGAGCAGGCCTGGGAGAAGGCAATTTCAGTTGAACTGTATGTTGACAGTTCCCATCATTTGGCTGTTTGGACATGGAAACAAGCCAATCTTGAGCCACCCAGCCCCCTCAGGTGTCACTTTGCTGCTGACACACTGTCTGCTTCTCACCGTGTCCCTCTCGCTGGGTGGCATTTTGCGCACCATAGCCTCTGCAGCATGCTGGCTCCACCCCTAGCACACTCTCTTTGCTGCCTGGGCCCGTGCCCATGGAGGCTCGTTGACCACCCCAGCAAAGAGTTCTGCGCACACCAGCTGACCAGGGGCCAGCAGACAAAGTGGCAACCATGACCAAAAGGTGTCCGAGTAAGCACAGGACTGGGCTCTGGCTGTGGAAGCCAAATGACGAGTTCGAATTTCCAGGGCAGTTGGCTTCTCACTGTTTCTCATATAATGAATTGTCTTCACTGAGTTCAGTGCCTTGATTAGCTCATGAACCAACATAAATTTTGATTCTCGTTTTGGTCCCTCTCCAGCAGATGTCCTAGGAGCAATATTTTTAGCTCTGTGGCTAATGAAGGATCACGCCGATTCCTGAATAAATTTCCCATGCAGCTGACGTTTGTACCTGATTGGTTGAATTTAATTCATGATGATACCTTTCTTAGAAAAGGTCTGATTCTTCCATTGACATTATAATAGTGTAAAATTGATCCACATTTAAAATCTAATGAAGTAAAATCAATCAAGCAGAAGTCTTAGTAAGCGCCCTCTTAGCCTGAGTTCCCCAGAAAGCAGAGGCTGGGACAGAAGCTTAAGGACAAGAAGCAGGGTGGGGGCCAGGAGGGGGGGAGCAGGGAAGGGAGGAAGCTGGTCTCTGCTATGGTGACAGGTTGAGTAATCCCAAGGAGAGAGGAAGCCGTATGATACATGGTTCAGAACCTCCTGTCCAGGGAAGGAAAAAGGCATTTACCCATTGGCTCTGAGCCACTGCAAAGATGGTTTACTTACTCGCAGGACCTTCAGGTGTGTGCACGCATGAATACCAAGCAGGTTGTTGGGATGCCTGCCTCTGTGTCAGCAGAGAGGTCTGGGATGGAAAGAGACAAGCCCTCATCGGAACACAATGAAAACTAGCAACTGCCGAACCACGGTAGGTAGCAACACCTACCACGGTGCGGCTCTCTGCTGGAACCCTTCCCTAAACCTGGTCAGGAAATTGCAGCAGCTGCTCGGGGAGGTGTTGACACCCCCTCTATCAAGAGCGTGGGGATGGTATCAGGACAAGGCCGGATACAGGTCACGTTTGTTTGATGGTTGCTACTGTGATTTTCTCTCAAGAAAACTCCCCTCACCAGCTCCGATGATAAGTCCTTGGTTCCTGCCTGCCCGCTACACACCAGGGCGTCCAAGAGTTTCCACCGCTTCAGCACCATTCTGACTTCTCAACATCTTTCCTCTCCTGTGCCTGAAAAAAAGCTTCAGTGTCAGCATTTCCCAAGGCTCTGAAAGGCACAGTTTTAAATGGCTTCTGGGCTTCCTGCGTGAAAGAGGCAAGGTTTGGAGCAGGCCAATATTTCTTAAATAAGACACAAGAAGCACTAACCATCATTTTAAAAATGGATGAACTGGACTCTGTTAAAAACTCAGGACTCATATTCATCAACAGATACTACTCAGAGAATAAAAATTCAAGCCATAGACTGGGAGAAGAGAGTCACAATGCCAATATCTGACAAAGGACTCATTTCAAGAATGTAGCAAGAAATCTTAAAAATCAGTAAGACAAACAACCCAATTAAAAATTAGCAAAATACATTTTAAAAAAACACAATATTCAAATGGCCAAAACCATCATTTATCAGGGAAATGCAAATTAAAACCACAGTGAGATACCATTACACAACCAACAGAGTGATTAAGAGCAAAGAGACAATCAATGTCAAGGGCTGGCAAGAAGGGGAACAACTGGAACCCTCATTTATTGCCAGTGGGAGAGAAAACTATTGCAAATGCTTTGGAAAGCTGTAGTGTCTTCTAGAACTAAGTATACATCTACTTTATAATCTAGTGATTCTGCTTCCCTAGAGAAAGGAGTGCCTATGTCCACCAGAAAACATGCACATGAATGTTTATAGCAGCCTTATGCATAATAGTTCGAAAGGGGGAAATGCCCAAATGTCCATCACCAGGAGAATGGATGAATGAATTTAGACATGCACACACAGTGGAATGCTACACAACAATAAAAAAGAATAAGCCACCCAACTGGTGAAGCTCAGTCATTGAGCATAGACCCATGAAGCAGAAAATCACGGTTTGATTCCTGGTCAGGGCACATGCCTGGGTTGCAGGTTTAAATCCCAATAGGGGGCGTGCAGGAGGCAGTTATTGAAGATTCTCTCTCATCAATGATGTTTCTATCTCTCTCTCTCTCTCTCCCTTCCTCTTTTTGGAAATCAATAAAAATATATTTATTTTTTTTAAAAAAGAATAAGCCACTACATGTAGCATAATCAAATCATATAGAGAAAAAGAAAATAGATTTGAAAAGTATATCTTTATTATTCCATTTGCAAAAAGCTTAAAAACAGACAAAACTAATTTGTGGTGATAGACACTAGAACAGTGGTTGCCCCACGGAGAGGGAAGGTACTTATTGTCGCAAGGGGCAGAATAATGCCTTGTATGGTGTTGAAAACATTTTGTATGTGGAGCTAGGAAGTCATTATGTCAGTGGTGTTATACTGTAAAAATTCCTTGAGTTGTATTTAAGATTGGCAGTTTAAATTTATATATTACACTCCATTAAAATAAATTCAGAAACAGCAAGGTTGAGAACAGAAAGTTGATGAATCCCCCACCACCACCACCCCCATGAGGAAAGCTCCAAGATCTCATTGTCAAGTGGGAAAGGAGCAAGTACCGTGAGCTTGGAAATTCTCAAGACAGACTCAGACACGTGGTCTTCAAATTTTTAAAAAATAAATCTTTATTGTTCATATTATTACAAATGTTCCTCATTCCCCCCCCTCCATTGCTCCCCTCCACCAAGTTCCCACCCCACCCTCTCTCCTTTCCCCATCCCCCAATGTCCTCATCCATAGGTAAACAGTTTTTGTTCAGTCTCTTCCAGCACCCCCATTCCCCTTTTCCCCAAGAATCTTCAGTCCACTCCCCTTCCATACCTCTGATTCTATTATATTCACCAGTTAACATTATTTGTCAGATTTTAAATTCCCTTGGTTTTTAGTTTCATTTGTTGATAGTTACGTATTTGTTTTTCATAATTTTTATCTTTATCTTCTTCCTCTTCCTAAATAACCCCCTTCAGCAATTCATATAATTCTGGTTTGGCAGTGATGAACTCCTTTAGCTTTTTTTATTTGTGAAGCTCTTTATCTGGCCTTTGATTCTGAGTGATAGCTTTGCTGGGTAGAGTATTTTTGGCTGTAGGTTCTTGTTATTCATCACCTTGAATATTTCTTGCCATTCCCATCTGGCCTGCATGGTTTCTGTTGAGAAATCAGCTGACAATCGTATGGGTGCTCCTTTATAGGTAACTACCTGCTTTTGTCTTGCTGCTTTTAATATTCTCTCTTTGTCTTTTGCTCTTGGGATTTTAATTATGATGTGTCTTGGTGTGATCCTATTTGGATTCCTTTTGTTTGGGGTTCTGCGGGCTTCCTGGACTTATAAGTCTATTTCTTTCTCCAGGTGGGGGAAGTTTTCTGTCACTATCTTTTCCAGTATTCTTTCGGTATCTTGCTCTCGCTCTTCTTTTGAGATCCCCATAATTCTGATGTTGGTTTGCTTGAAATTGTCCCAGAGGTTTCTTACACTATCTTCAACTTTCTGGATTCTCTTATCTTCTTGCTTCTGCAGAGGAGTGTCCTCTGGCTCTTTGTGTTCTAAATCTTTGTCTTGATTCTTGTAATCCTCTAGTCTGTTTTTAGGACTTTGTGAAATATTTTTTTATTTCAGACAATGTTTTCTTTATTTCTAGTTGATTCCTTTTTATTTCTAGTTGATCCTCATAGGTATCATTTATTTTATCGGTCTTTTTTTTTAGAATATTCTTAAAAAGCCTTATAACTGTAGTTTTAAACTCGATGTCCATTCTTCTCTTTTCCTCCATCTCCTTCCTTTGTGTGCTACCTCTTGTCTACATTTTAGTTGTTTTCCTGATTTGATGAAATAGTTTTGTGTGCTAGGTGTTCTGGTAGAGCCCAGTAGCACAGCCTTCCCAGGTACCTGAGGGGGACAGTCTTGGTGTAGCCCTTTGTGGGCTGTGTGTGCAGTCTTGTTGTTAAGCCTTGCTTATTGTTGGTATCACTGGGAAGCATTGATCTCCAAGCCAATTGGCTGTGAGGATCAGCAGTGTCTCAGCTAGGAGGGCTTCTGTACTCCGCTTGGATGGGGTGGAATCGCAGGGTGGCGCAGACAATCTTTGGTTCCCTGTTAGTCTCACCTTAGAAAAGTTCAATTCACTGTGAGTCTCACAAGATTGGTTGCAGGTGCATGCACCTCTTTGGTAAAGGCACAGACAAGTTTTGGATTCCGGCCAGTCCCTCCTTAGAGAAAGCCAGCCTCTGGGAGAGCTTCTGTGCTCAGCTTGGATGGGGCAGAGCCTTGGGTTGGTGCAGATTAGCTTTGTTTTCCCGATGGCTCCTCCCCAAGTCCGGCAGTAATGGCCTCTGGCTTCACACACCTCCAAGAGATCTCTGCCTGCTGCCTGACAGTCTGGCCTCTCCCTGACTGGGGCCATCTATCAGGGCAATAGGGTGATTCTGTTTTCCTCCCGAACAAGAAAGCCAGCCGCGTGTTAGCTGTCTACCATCTCCGCGCACCTGGAGTTAAAACAGCAGCGAACTCAGCCTGGCCCGCCCTCTTTGAGCACTGGGAGTTGCCAGCAGCAAACTTGGTCTGGCCCCGCCCTCTCCATGAGCGCAGGGATTAAGCCAGCGCCTTTTCCCATGCACAGTTCTCCGTACCTTCGCAGTTTCTGAGGGTCAGTGTGCCTTTTCTCTCCTTCCCAGATGGCAGAGCCTCCTCTCAGCCAGCCGTCCAGTGCTCCAGGGCAATGCCTCCCCTGTTTTCCAGTTCTAAATTCAAATTTGTTGTGGTAGGCTGCATCTGTGTGTCTATCCTATGCCATCTTGGTTTCTCTGTGGTCTTCAAATTTTAACTTCACTAATTAGTCATACAATCCTGGGAAATAACCTATATAGGCCCCTGTTTCCCATTCTGTAAAATGCATGACCTATGAGGATATCTTGTGTCCTCCCAAATCTCAAGATCCCAGTGACTGCCTTCCCACCCAAGGCCAAGGTGAAGATCCATGTCTTGTGCTGGTTCTGCTATGCTGAATGGGACCGAGGAACCGAGCCCCCAGCAGAAGGGGATGGAGATGGAACCCTCCGCATTCCATTTAGAGCTCTACACGGCCGACTGTGCAGTAGCCTACCCTGCAGTGAACCCAGCAATAGGTTGTGCTATAGTCCAAGTACCACCAACCAGAGGAACCTTGCTGTTCTTTCAGGCTCTCTCTGAGGCATCGCCAGTCATGGCAGGAAAAAGCTACTCACAGCAGTCAGTGCAGTGGTTTTGGTGCACTTTGGAGTGAACCTGGCCTGGATTTGAAACCCACTTCTAACACTGACTGTCTCTGTGACCTTAGGCAGTTCACATCTGCCCTCAAGTTTCAAGTTTCTATAAAACAGGACAGTTCAGAGTTGTTTTAAGGATTAAATGAGATAAAATATTTCAGAGTCCTCAGTACAGTGCCTCTCTCAATGAAGTGAGGCCATTATTCTTAGTGTAGCCAATGCTTATTGTGCCCATCAACCATGACCTACGTTTTGCATTTAGTTATGGCTTCTTGGTTTCAGAAAATAGTAAAGCAGGAAAGAAACTTAGAAATGATCTTGCTATCACCGAGGATGTGTTAAGGTCCTTTTGGGTTGCAAACAATAGATGCTGAAATGCTCGCTTAAGCAAAAATGGCAACTTATGGGAAGGATGCAGGAGCATCTTATGCAATCGCTGGAAAAGCTAAACACCAAGACTGCAGAATGGCAGAAATGGGCAGCAGGGTTTGCAGATCCTCTCTGGGAATCATCATTAATGTGACTCAGCTGTAATGTCTCCCAGTACTGGGACCCAACACAGCACTTGATATCTACCACAGCATTCTTACATAACCTGTCCAAAACAGAGCTCTAGATTTCAAAGAAAAAAAAAACCCACAAAAAACAAACAAACAAACAAAACAACAACAACTATGCTCTTCCCACAGTCTTCCCTTCCCCATTTTTGGAAACTGTACCATCTGCCACCCAGTAGTAGTTCAGATTACCAGCATAGTAATCTTCCTTGACTATATTCTGTCCCATATTCTCCATATCAGCAAATCCTATTAACTTAACCTCCAAACTCTACTACCGCCCCCCTCCACTATAACCTCAGTCCCATCACCTACCGTCTGGACAATGAAGTCATTTCTAGCAGGTTCCCTTACCTGCACACTTGCTCTCGACCCTAGTCTCTAGATCACTCAGCCAGAGCGATCTCTTGAAACCACAAATTGGGTCATGTTACTCTGCACAAAATCTTCCATTGGCTTGCTGCTCTTAGAATAAAATCCAGCACATTACCATGGCCCACAAGGCCTTACATAACTTGATCTAATTGTCTAAACTCATCTCTATTTTGCTCATTTCCTATTCATCATGCTTCAGGCCACATTGGTCTTCCTTCTGTTTCTGCCTGGAATGATTTTCCCTCCATTTTTTTTTAATTTTTTTTACTTTTTTACCTGATTGACTATTTATCTCCGGAGATGCTTTTTCTCACCACCCAAACTGAAGTAGCTGATTCCTTACAAAGTCACTCCTCATCACCTCATCGTTGTTATAATTTTGCCATTGCATGGGATTTAATATTTTCTTATTTGCTTGTTGCTTTTCTGTATCTACCAATGGAATGTAAGTTCTAAGAGAATAATACCTTTGTCAGTCTTGTTCAACAGAGACTAGAACAATGTTCTTAGTAGGCACTCAATAGATGCTTGTTGAATGAATGAATGAATTAATTAATTAAATTGCTTATGAAATGTCAAATGGCAGAAATTATATGATTGTCCCATCTTGTAGGATATGGTGTCTACCTCTGGATCATTCCCACCTGTGGCCATGGTCCCAGGGTCCCTGAGCACAGACATGGCCATCTGGAGACCCATTCCTGGGTACCTTAGCAGCCCTAACAGCCATCCTAAGAGGGCTTAGTCCTCATTTTACTGATGCAGACACTGGGGCCAGAGTGAATATGGGATATTCTTAATTGTTGAAGCCTGTCATTTTCTTTGTTAACAGAATGTGCTTTATTTGTTCTTGTCTCCCTTTTTCCCCTAGTGACTCCCTCTACTCCCCTCTCACTATTTCATTTTATCTTAACTATTGGCTTTTTAAACATCTTTTTAAAACTTCTACTAGTTGCCCTAGACTTTACAACATATAAACAATATATGCCTTTAATTAATCTATCATATAAAAGTATATGATAAAAATCTATACTAATAAAAGAGTAATATGCTAATTAGACTGGGAGCCCTTCTGGACATCCTTCTAGACAAAGCCATGGTGGCAGGGTTGAGGCAGAGGCTGTTAGAGCCAATCAGGATTGCAGAGGAGGAAAGTTGGGGGGGGGGGGGATGAGCAGGACTGCAAGGTAGGGGAAGTTGGGGCTGCGTAGGCCAGCAAAGGGAGGGGAGGGTTGGGGACAAGCAGGTGGCAGGCAGAGTGGTTGGGGGTGATCAGGCAGGCAGGCAGATGAGCGGTTAGAAGCAAGTGGTCCCAGATTGCAAGACGAATGTCCAACTACTGGTTTTGGCCCATTTCCACAGGAACATTCCCCAAGGGATCCCAGATTGGAAAGAGTGCAGGCCAGGCTGAGGGACAAACCCTTCCCCCATGTACAAATTTCATGCACCAGGCCACTAGTGTAATATAATTAGATTCTGGATGTTAGTATAATTACCTTATAACCAACTGAGTATTGAAGCTGTCTTTCAGTTCCTATGCTTATATATTCCTTAACTATTGTGTTTATAATAATAAATAATAATTAGGAGCATTTACTGTGTGCCAGACAATTGTGAGAACTTTTATATTTATTGACTCATTTGATCCTTACAACAGCTCAATCAATGTGTGTGTGTCCTACTCATTTATCTCCATTTGACTGAGGAGAACGACGAGGCAGAGAGAAGTCAAACACCTCACCTCAGGTTGCAAGGCAATAAGAGGCAATACTACTTGTATTTTAGGAGGGAAGAACAGCATAGAATTTAATCTATAAATGGGGAAAGTAGAAGGCTTCATGGTTGCTCAAGTTTTCATACGAGCAAAGGAAGAAAACCTGAATTCTCAGGTCAGGATGAAACAGAGGCCAGCACTGCTAATCTGAACTATACTGGTTCTGTAATTTGCATCTAATTTGAACATTTGTGTGCTTTCAAATATACTTTTATCAGAGCTTTAAGAATAAGGTAATTATACCTAGTTCTATGTTCATGAATATTTAAATAACATTAAAATGGAAATGATTTAAGTTAACACTAGAAACCTTGAAAATATCCCCATGTGGACGTGGTCTGTGGAACTTTCAGTTCAAAGACACACTGGCATCCTGAATATGATGGCATTGTCTTAGGGTCCCTGGTATTGCCCAAAGAGATGAGTGGTTCAAATGCTGATCAACTATAAATTGTAAGCTTCACGTGTAGATTCTTGAAAAGAGTGATGAGTTGTTTATAGCTATCCATGTTTTGTTCAGGTAACTTTGCTTTACCGTTTTCAAACATATTTCAAGTCCTGCAGAGAGGGCTTTGGAGGCCCCTGGTTCTAGCCCTGGGTCTATAGCAAGTGACTCACCATAACTCTAATCTATTAAATGGGCATGGGACCTACCCTGCAGGATTATTGCGATATTGAATGAAATAATGCAAATTAAATATTTTATATAGAGAAGATATCCAAATGGTAACATTATTATTGGTGGTGGTGAGAGCAGTCTTGCATCAGGTTCTCTGTTATAAACTATAAGTCCTAAAAAAATTTTCATTAGAGGGACCAGTACTGGTGCCTTAAGAGCCATATGCATTGATGGTATAACCCCGAGAAACCAGCTTTCATAACTGCACTGCACTTAGGTTGAGATGATGTTTCTGCTACAGGCTGAATGTTAGAGTTTTCTCCCCCTCCCCCCCTATCCTCCAAACTTATATGATGAAACCGGATTCCCAATGTGATGGTATTTGTTGGTGAGAACTTCCGGAGGTGCTTAAGGGGGAGCCCTCGTGAATGGGATTAGTGCCCTTATAGCAGAGACCCCAGAGAGCTGCCTGAGAGGACCAAGAAGGAGACAGCCATCTAAGAACCGGAAAACGGACTTCCACCAAACACTAACTCTGCTAGCACCTTGATCTTGGACTTCTCAGCTTCCAGACTATGAGAAATACATTTCTGTTTTATAAGCCACCCAGTCTGTCATACTTTGTTATAGCAGCCTAAATGGACTTCGACAGTTTCTATCTTGCTTATGTTGGGTAACTCTTATAAAAGTATCTCCAACTGTGATTTGTTTGAAGGATATTTATCTACTGTGTTGTAAAAACTGAGCCATTAGCACCAAGTAAGGTTTAAAATAAGCCCAACCCAGACCACTGAGAGGCGGTACCTGGCTTGCTTGATTTGCCCTCACCACTGCCCCAGACCCAATAAAGTTATTTTTAATTATTTAATTATTGACATTATGCTACTACCCTACACTGAACAACATGTATGACACTCACATGATATCAATCCAATCGTACTTTACAACTTTAGGAGTGAAAGTCAGCTAAGCAGGGAAAATATATAAAACATCTCACAGTATTGAAGGCAAGGTATTTTTTTAATTACATATTTTTCAGTATTTTTCTTCTCTTGCATGCTGCTGAGCAGATGGTTGCATTTGAAACCATAATATGAATGTTAGGCACTCTGTCACTAAATAATAGAATAAACTTTGTAACGCAATTTGCGTGAACTAACAACTTCGTTCTGGTATATGGTAGACATTCGGGATTTGACTAAAGCTTTTGAGCCAGCTTGACTTAGGTGGAATATGAAGAAGATAAAATGTGTTTCAAGCTGCTCCACTTCTTTCACTCACTTTGTTCCATCCTTTTAGGGGAATTTCTCACCTCCAACTATTCTTTTTTCTAACCATTCATTCCATAAAATGTTTTTGGGCTAAAAAAAACGACAGCCAAATGATTGTCACAGAAAACTAGAATGTATCCTTTTACTTGAGCTATGTTAGCAGGAAGCATTCTGAAAATTACATACGTCTCTGTCTTAATAAATAGTATAAATGAAAAATGGAGTTTTCTTATCAAATCAAAGAAATAGAGACGTTATCTCTAGTTCCATCAGAATGTACCAAGTTCACATTTAATTTGGCTATTCAGGGAATCTGCAGAAAAGTATACATTTTGTGTCTCTGCCTATAGGAAATCCTAGTCCTTCTTAGCATTTCTCCTCCATGTTACTTTTGGTTTGGTTTGGTTTGGTTTGGTTTGGTTTGGTTTGGTTTGGTTTGGTTTATTCAACCCAGCTGGACTGCACAGTGGTTGTCAGATGGGTTGGTTAGCACTTCTGCTCCCTCTGGGAAAGGAAGGAGATCCTCTGCTTGTATATAACCCTGTCCTCTTTCCTGAGCTGGAGCTGCACTCTGATGTTCCATTCTGAGAGTAGCGTGGCTCCTCCTCCTCCCTCTGAAGTGAAGGAGGCTGCATCTTCTCATCTGGAAGCCCTGGCAGAGCCCATGCTGAGCGAATCAGAGTCTGCAGAACCTTTGCACTGAAATCCTTTCTTGCAAAATTGGATGCCCCACTGGGGGGCCTGCTGCAGTGAGGGGGTGCCAGCTCCGCAAGACCGCACAAGTTCAGGATCGGGTCCTTCGACCACAATAAAGGGACACTGCGAGTAGTGCCTAGCCTTTATCACAGAGTTCTTTTGAAGAGAGTTCAGAAATGAGAAAAGAATTTTAAAAGGGTTTTCACTGTAAGGAAAGAAAATGAAGAAGGAATGCAGAGTATTCTGGGTGGATGCATCGGAGTGTAATAGAAAGGCTTGGCTTTGAATCTTCTCAGTGTGACTGGCTACCTATGTGGCCACATTAAAAGCAGAAATGCAGTGGAAGAGATTGACAGGAGATACATATTTTTTAGCTCACTGCATAAGAAGATGCTTCAGCGTTGCAATGAATCTTGACATAGGTAGTTCCTCATTTCTTTATGTCATTTATATTTTCTTGAAGATTTTCAGAACATTGTAGATACTATTCAGGGAATATTCATCCTATATAATAAAAGGCTAATATGCAGAAGGACGGGTCACTATGATGTGCACTGACAACCAGGAGGCAGATGCTCAACGCAGGAGCTGCCCCCTGGTGGTCAGTGCACTCCCACAGGGGGAATGCTGCTCAGCCAGAAGCTGGGCTCACAGCTGGTGAGTACAGCGGAAGTGGTAGGAGCCTCTCCAAGGCAGCACTAAGGACCCCCTGGGGAGCAGGCCTAAGCCGACAGGAGGACATCCCCTGAGGGGGCCTGCACTGCAAGAGGGCACAGGCTTGGCTGAGGAGCCCCACCCCCAGTGCACAAATGTCATGCACTGGGCCTCTAGTGTACAAATAAGGGGCCAAATGGTGGGTGAGGTGACCTCTAAGTATCATATAACTTTATTTCATTCTCTTTTATGATTTCATTTGTAATGATTTATAGTGATATAAATTATTTTAAAATTTAAATATTTATAATAAAATGTGAACTTCAATTAGATACAAAGAATAATGTTTTAAGTAAATGCAATAGATATATTAATTAATAATTAAGCATCTATTTGTTATTTTTAAAGGTACCTTTAAAGTCAGATGACATGTACTAAGGATTGATTAAACTTTTTACCTCGTGTAATTATTTTTAAATGGGAAGGAAATGTTTGGTTCCAAAATCTGCCATCAGAGAAAGCAACAAGAACTGTCCCCAGGTGGCATACATTGGTGAGGTCTTTATTACATTTCAGCAAGTGGCCTCCACTTTTTTTTTGTACTAAGGAAGTTAGACCTGTCAATATTCTAAAAATGGCTTAATCTCTTCTGACCACATGCAAACTCATAAGAGACTGATGCGTGAACCATCTGACTAGCCTGCAGTGAGAAATAGAACCCCAGAGTAACTAGGTATTCACATGCTCTCATCAGCTCCCCGTGTAAGGAAATCAGGGAGATAATCCCAAGATTGCTTGGTGGTGGCAGGACCAGAGCCAGAGCTGTGTGTTTGATGGCTTAGCATTACAGCTACTGTACTAGTGTGCTAGGGCTGCCATGACAAAGTGCCATAAACTAGGTGCCTTAAAAAACAGAAATGTATTGTCTTGCAGATCTGGAGGCTGGAAGGCTGAGCTCAAGGTGTTGACAGGGTTGCTTTCCTCTGAGGCTTATGAGGGAGAATCTGTTCCCTGCCTCTCACCCAGCTGCTGGTGATGTGCTGGCACTTGAAAAGCATCACCCCAATCTCTGCCTTTGATTTCCATGCCATGAAATGTATCTGTCTCTTAAGTTTTCTCCTATTACAAGGACACCAGTCATAATGGGTTTGGGTCTTCCCTAATGACCTCATTTCAATGTGGTTATCTCTCTAAAAACCCTATCTTCCAAATAAGGTCACATTCAGAAGTGCTAGGGGTTAGAACTCCAACATACCTTTTGGGGGATGAATCCAACCCAAACAATTGTTATACATCTTTTTCTGTATTTGAGGCGGACCTGCCAGAGACCTCAGCTTCTATACATGCTGGGAGGACCCAGCAAACCCTTGTTAATTCCTGTGGGGCAGGCTGCCGAGCCTCAATTTGAAAGCCACGGCTTCAGCTATGTCCAAGGTTATGCCCAGGGCTCCAGACTGGGGGCAGTTTTCAGTTACGTCTTATTGCCTGGCTAATAGGTGACTTTCCACAATTCATCCTTAAAAGCTCTCTTGATATTTAAGGGTGTTGTTTTTTGTTGTTGTTTTGTTGTTGTTGGCTGGGCGAGAGCTTTCTTGTAACCATGTATAATTAATTTAAACAGTCCTATTAAACATTAGGTGGTTCTCAACCTCTCACTATTACAAACAACACTTCAATATACTAAGGTTTATTAAATGCTTACAGTGTTCCGAGTACTCCTCTTAAATATTCTCCTTGTATGAACTCATTTATAATCCTCTTGTAAAGGTAAGGAGCCAGTTCATTGTCCAGCTCATTTTCCACAGATGAGGAGACTAAGACTCAGAGAGGTTCAGTGGGATAAAAGCAGGATTCGCACCCAGGCAGTTCAGCGCTGAGCCCTGTGCGTGAGCGCTAACTTGTACCATCTCCCTGCATCTTAGCTGTGGGATCTTAGGCTAGTCATCAACTTAAGCCAATATGTAAAAACGGGAATAATAATAGGACCTACCTTGTAAGAGTATTTGTGGCTTAAAATAATCACTGCCTTATAGTTAGTGCTCAGTAAGCGTTAGCATAAACAACCCCCTCTTTTCCATAGCTCTCCCCCACCCCAAGTGCTGATACCAGAACACAAACCAATTGCACCTGAGTCAGGTCCATGAGAATTGCTGTTCATACAAATTTCCTTTATTCCTTTACCTTATCTTCTGTCCTTCCTGTTTCATTGGGAAAAGTATTTCCTCTTTGGCCTAAAATAGCGGCTGTGTCTGGTCCTTCTCTCCCGCTGCCTCCCCAAGGACAGAGCCTATCACTGTCCTTCTTACCCCTGGATGAGCAAAGCCTCCTTCTCCTGGCTCCTTCCTCTCGATCTGCAAACTTGCTCACATTTCTTCCACCTCAGCAACAGATGCAGTCTTGAAGCTGGCGAAATCTCATTTTTCCCCCTTCTCTTCACTGCTAAGGGTCCTTAAATAGTAGACTGTGTTTTCCTCTGTTTTCTTGTCTCTCTGCAGTCTGCCTTCTCCCTCTGCCTGCAGAAACTGTTTACAGCCAATTCCGATGGACACTGCTCAGTCCAGAACAGTGGTTCCCAACCTTTTCCTAGCCATGCCCCACCTAAGCATCTCCAAAATCCTGATGCCCCCCACCCCGCCCCATGACATAAGATTTTTATTATTCAAAAAGTGAACTCCTGCCGAAACCGGTTTGGCTCAATGGATAGAGCATCGGCCTGCAGACTGAAAGGTCCCCGGTTCGATTCCGGTCAAGGGCATGTACCTTGGTTGCGGGCACATCCCCAGTAGGAGGCGTGCAAGAGGCAGCTGATAGATGATTCTCATCGATGTTTCTAACTCTCAATCCCTCTCTCTTCCTCTCTGTCAAAAATCAATAAAATATATTTTTTTGTAAAAAGGTGAACCCCTATTCACGTGGAGAGAGCCTAAAAGGCCATTAACTTGGTCTAAACAAGCTTCCAAAGAACAGCATCCATGAAAGAGAAAAACAAAAGAATGAAAGGACAGTTGAAGTGTTGAGGAAGAAATCATTAAGAAATTGTTAAAAATAATAATAATCTGAATTGATGTGAAAAATAGCAGATAAAGTTTCAAAACATATAATAGAAAACTGAAATGCATAAATATGTCATAATATATATTTATATACTATGAATGAGGCCCCTAGAACCATGAGAAATGCAAATAAAATTCACTGTTAGTAACTCATTCTCAAATTGCCCCCCAGTGGGCCATGAGATCCACGTTGGGAACCACAGGTCTAGAACTTGCCCGTCCTGACCCTTCCCACAGGTAACGCCTCTCTACTTTCTGCAATGACTTTCTTCCTGAGCTTCTGCCTGCTCTTCCCTGATTTTCTTCTCTTCTCGTTACTCCTCATCTTCATTCTCCTCTTCTCTTCCATTCCTCCCTTCCATGTCAGTCTCCCCAGTTCTGTCTGGGCCTTTGCTCGTGTCTCTGTTCCTCACCTCACTTTCTAAGTTCAGGTTTCACATGTAATCCTGGCAACGTCCATGTCTGTCTCTTGGGCCCAGATCTGTAGAAAGAGCTTACATATTTATTGTTTATATGTTTATTAGTCATCACCACATGGGTGCCCCAAAGGCACAGCAAACAAAACATGTCCAAAGTGGAGCGCCTCATATCTTTATTCCTGCAAATCAGCAGCTCCAGTGGCTCCCCTTGATTCCCCGAGTCTGGGAGCCGCCCAACTCTTCCTCCCTCTTGTGCATTTTGCTGAGTGATGTGGATTGTTCTGAGGACTCGTCCTCCTTGACGTCCTTTGATGTCTTCTTTTCTTCTCCATGCTTCACACACTTGGCCCAGACCCATACCTTTTCTCGTTTGGATCACTGCAGCAGCCCCTGAGTGTGGCTTTCCTGTCTTCATTCTCTGTCACCCTCCAGTTCACCCTCCACATCATAGAAAATTAACATTGCCCTTTTAAAAAGGGACTTTAAAATATAAAAGCCATATGTGCTTATACCTTGGTAAATGCCTTACAAAAAATAACAAGGACAATAAAGTTTTTCATTTTCTTAAAACTCAGTTATAACCATTATAAACACATTGATGCATTTTCTTTCAGTTAAAAAAAAGCATGTATAACGTATCATTTTTCTGATTATTGTTGGGATCATGTTCCATATACAATTTTATTGTGCATTATCCCATATCTTTAAAAATTTGTTTGACATACAGGTATGAGTGTGTTCTAGAAAATGAAATGAAGGAGCTGTGATTTAACCATTCTTCTGTTGCAGAGAACTTGGATTATGGGGTGTGTTTTTTTGTTTTGTTTTTTGTTTTCTGTTTTAGCATTTTAACTACCATAAGTGAACAACTTTGTGCTTGAATCCATAACTTTCACTTCTTCTTATTTCTTTGCGATCAATTGCAAGAAGGGAAATTATTGGGTTAGAGAATATGAGCATTTTTGAGGGCTTTTTAAAATACATTTTATTGATTTGTGTTTTTTTTTACAGAGAGGAAGAGAGAGGGATAGAGAGTTAGAAACATCGATGAGAGAGAATCATTGATCGGCTGTCTCTTGCACACCTCCTACTAGGGATGTGCCCGCAACCACGGTACATGCCCTTGTCCGGAATCAAACCTGGGACCCTTCAGTCTGAAGGCTGACGCTCTATCCACTGAGCCAAACCGGTTTTGGCTGAGGTTATTTTTTTATGTATATATTTTGCACAATTGTTTCCTAGAGAAGGGGAACAAATTATTTACTCCTTGCTGTATAAGACTGGATACCTCATTCCTATGGGCCGGAATTGGATGTTCACATTTAAGTAATATGCAGGGTGTCCCCCCAAACTGTATACACACTTTGAGTGATTATAAAGTCAGTGTTCACTAACATACAGTTCATTTTCAAATTTTAAAAGAATATGCTGAAATGAATAATTTTTTTGTTAACGTCTCTTTTCAAACTGATGACTATTCTGGTCCAGGCACGTGCTGATTACTCAAAGCAGTGAGACGGCCAACATCAAGAATCATTTTGTTCGGTATTTGTGCGCCCTCAATTCATCAACTGTTGCCAGTTTTGTACCGTAAACATTATCTTCTATGTATCCCCATAAAGAATTCTAGTGGATGGATTTGTTTCAAAGCTTAGCCTGGCTTCACCCATTATTTCAAACCTAAAAAGGAGTGAAAATTAAGTGAGCGATCCGTTGTTAAAGTGCATATCATGTTTTTGAGACAACCTCCATTTTCTGACTTGGCAATTGAAAAATGAAACCTTGGTATTTTCTAAATGAAATTGAATGTGTTTTCATGTGTTTATTGGCTATAACTATTTGTTATTCTGTGAATAGCCTATTCATGTTTTCTGTTTGTTTTTATATTAAGGTTTGAGTTTTATTTTAATTATTATTTTGCATGAATGAGCAGACATTCTGAAAAGTAAGCCATGCTTAAAGACCCTCCACTGTTTGTTCCTTCTAACTCGCAGGGTAAAGTGAAAATCGCTTAGCCTGGCAGGCAGCGCTTCCCATTATCTTGCCCTTGACTGTTGTCCTTTCTGAGCCAAGAGGCACACAAATACGCCACAGGTTATTCTGAACTATTTCCAGATCTCAAAATAATGTGTTTTTTCTTTAGGCCTCATGTCTTTTCAACATGGTCTTTTTTCCCCCTGCTTAAATCACCATTCTCCATCTGCCTGCTGTTTTGCCTAGCAACCTCCCATTCGCCTTCCAACTCGCTCAGGAGTTACTTCCCCTAGGTGCGAACAGCTCTGCGCCTCACGGTATGAATTATGTGTCCCTCTCCTGTGCTCTAGAGCATCTGAGAAAGGCTCTCCTAGCCCTCACCACACTACATTGTCTTTCTTGTTCACAAAGAGGGCAAACCTTTTGTTTCTGTTTCCCGCAGCCTAGCAGTAGCTAGCAGATAGGAGGTACAACATTAAGGTTGAGGAAATAGAGGACAAATGAATGAATCTATTATTCTCCACCTAAGCAGAGCTGTATTTGCTCTGGGAAGTTTACCTCAATTTAAATTTCTTATATGAATATTGCAATAATATGTGCTGGCCCTTCATATATCTAAGTAGGTAGAGCTATAGTAGATGCTAACATATTAAAGCCCTCATAGATAAAATGTATGGTTATATACATCTAGTGTGTCTATACTTCCCCATAAAGTTTTGGAAAAGGGATTAATTGGCATGGATTTGATTATCTCTAAAAATCCATGTACTATTAAACATAAAACATTGGAAATTATGAGTGCATATGTTCAGTTATCATAACATTTGATTTCTCAGCTTAATTATAAGAAAACCCAGTGAAGTGCTAGAAACATAGAAAATGGAAGGATGATGGGTGGATGGATGAATGAAGGTGGATGGAAAAAAGATCCAAAGTTTACTTGTTGAGTAGAGAACATGTTCATTTAGAAAAGATAAGTATATTTATTGTCTTATTCAATTTGGGTGCTATAACAACACACCATAAACTGGGAAGCTTGTAAACAACAAATTTTGTTGTTGTTTTTAATTTATCTTTGTTGTTAAAAGTATTACAGATGTCCCCTTTTTCGCTCCATTGACCCCCTCTACCCTGCTCCTGTCCCTTCCCCAGGCCTTCTCCCACTATTGTCTGTCCATGGGCTATGCATATATTCATGTAAGTTCATTGGTTAATTTTTTTTCCTGTCCCCTCCCTCTGAAATACGTCAGTCTGTTGCATGCTTCAATGTTTCTGGATCTTTTTTTCTTTCTAGCAACTATAAAGATCTGAGCTATTTGTGCTATTTGCTGAATGCCGTGTGCTCATTCATGCCTCTGTGCCTCATCAGTTTATTTTGTTCATTAGATTCCTCATATAAGTGAGATCACGTGATACTTGTTTATTTCCCTCAGTTCTGGAGGCTGGGAAGTCCAAGATCAAACTTGGTATCTGGTGAGAGCCCCTTACTTCATGGACAGACATTTCCCTATTATCTCTCATGGTAGAAGAACACTAGGAAGCTCTGTGAGATCTCTTTTATGATAGTGAATAATTCTCATTCCTGAGGACTCCATTCTCATAACCTAAGCATCTCCCAAAGTCCTACCTCCTAGTATCATTACATGGGCATTGAGTTTAAACATATGAGTTGGGGGGGGGGCAGCACACACAAATATGCATACCATATCTCAGAATGGTATGATGAAAGATACCATATCATATAATCTAAGAATGCTTCTCTGTCATTTAAGCTGACTATTTGAGGTTCAATTAAGTTACATGCTAAAATTAAAAACAATAAGTAAACTGCTAAAAAGGAAGTCAATGAAAATTTTGTAAAAACAAACAAAAAACAACACTCCCAAGATTCTATCAAAAGGATAGCATGACAAGAATATTCCCAAACCAGTTCATTATATTAGGAAGCCAAAATTCACTTATTAAACACATTTGTCTTGGAGGAAATCTACCCTGTGTCCCCCAAAACAAGACAGTGTCTTATATTAGTTTTTGCTCCCAAAGATGTGCTAGGTCTTATTTTCAGGGGATATATTATGTTTCCATGAAGTAAGTCTTATTTTCAGAGGATGTCTTATTTTGGGGGAAACACGGTGTATATATATAGAACCCTAAATGACCAGTCTACCATTCCACAGGTTGACTGTTTGGTCACTATTACACACACTAACCACCAGGGGGCAGACGCTCAACGCCGAAGCTGCCCCCTGGAGGTCAGTGTGTTCCCACAGCAGGAGTACTGCTTAGCTGACCAGTGGGCACCAGGCACCAGGCTCAGGGCTGGCAAGCACAGTTGCAGTGGCACAAGCCTCTTCTCCTTCCACAGCAGTGCTCCCAGCAGTACAACATCTCCCAAAGGATCCTGGATTGCAAGAGGGCGCAGGCCTGGCTGAGGTACCCCACTGGTGCATAAATCTGTGCACCAGGCCTCTAGTTGAAATAATAATTGCATGCCTATAATTTACTTGATGAGCTTGCTTAATGATTTGGAGGCCAATCTCTCAAGTATAGACTTGGCCAACTTTGCTAATGCCCATTGCCTCAATTCTTAGTAGCTTTCCAAGCACTATCATTTTATCTTCTCCTCCCTGTAGAACAAGAAAGAACTGAGGTCGGCATTAACCCAGTTGTCTGGTGGACTAATCACAATTTAGTATAATAAGTTTGTTGATGGGGCAGTTTCAAGAGGCATTTGCATTGTACGCCTTTTAATTTCAGTTAGGAATGTAAGAAATTTTAGTCATCAATAAACAAATATAAAGATCTGAGATATTTGTGCTGTTTGCTGAATGCCATCTGCTCATCCATGCCTATGTAGCTTTGCAAGTCAGAGTCTGTGTGCTGAAAACACTGGTTAACACTTCAGATTCCCTCCCCATTTGTTAGTGTTTCCTAGTGGACACAGAAAGCTTGTATGCCACTGGAGTTCTTTCTTAGGTAAGCATAGGGCACATCAAAACTGTATTTCAGGGACAGATGTGTCCTTAAAAGACATGATAAAAAAGAGTCTTCTGAAAGGAAGAACTGCAGAACCTTTCTGGCTATAACATGAAAAGTTTTTGTTGCTGTTGTTGAGGTTTTTAAAAGACCATAAAGTGTTTTGTTGTTTTAGTTAGTTGATTTTTAAAATTTTATTTAAATCACAGTTGACATACAATATTATTAGTTTCAGGTGTACAACATAGTGATTAAACATTTAGATAGCTTAAAAGTGGTCATTCTGATAATCCTAGTGCCCACCTTGATACCATACACAGTTATTACAAGGTTACTGTCCAGGATGGGTAAAAAAGATGAACAGATTGATAAGTACAAATTGTCAGTTATAAAAAACAGTCATGGGAAAAATGTTGGTTGTAAGTAAACATGACCTCATCTATGGCAGAAAATATAGAACCTAAGGTGCATTTTGTTTGAACCTTTTTTTAGTTATTAAGTCACAAACTATCATTTGGTTTTCTTCTTAATTCTAAGGCTTTAAGCAAAGCACTGCCGTGCCTGGGAGAGGGGATCCCAAAACTATGAGGCCTCCTGCTGGTTCACTGGCTCGTAGGTCGCCCTGGGCCTCAGTGTTACTCAGAGCAGTCTGAGTCCATACCAGGAGTTTCAACATGAGGAAGACACTCCTTTCTTCTCCTCATTTTCCCTCACTCTCCTTTATTCCAACCTTCTTGCTTTTATTTAAAAAGCAAAAATAGCACCAGTGAAAACACTGGTTAATTAGTTATATTTAAAGTCTTTCAATTTAGCCAATTCAGCTTTTCAGCTTTTCTTTTTTACTCTATTGTTGAGTGTTTATGATATAAATAAAAGTTCTCTTAGAAAAGCACTGATTCAATTTTTCCCTTCTAATTTATCATTAATGATCTTCTTGTCCTCTTTTGCCCTTTTCTAGACCTCACTTCCCCCGAACTTTTAGCTCTTTGCACTCATGAACTTGGGCTTGTCCACTGGGTACAAGATGTAATTGGGCCACAGTAACTGGGCAGTGCTTTGTGGACCTGTCCTGGTTGTGCTTTCTCTAGTGCTTTTAGGTCAGGAATTGTGAGGAAATACAAGTACTATCATATAAATTTTCCTCATTTCCCATGGATTTTAATCAAAATTCCAAATTCTACCCAGAAAGTGTCTAATTTTCCTCAAAATACAGTTGACCTTTGAGCAACATGGGTTTGAACTGCACAGGTCCACTTATATGTGGATTTTTTCCCCAGTAAATATAGAATTGGCCTTCCATATCACCATGGCTTTATATCTGTGGATTCAACCAACTGAAGATTGTAAAGTATTTTCTGACAGTAGTTGGGAACCTATGGATATGGAGGGCCAAATGTATACAGGGCTCTACGCCATTTTCTATAAGGCACTTGAGCATCCATGTGTTTTGGTTTCTTCAAATATCCTGGAACCAAACCCCTGCTGATACCAAGGGATGATTGAAGCTAAGTTTTGGGGGAGTCAAAAGTTATAGATGGATTTTTGACTATACAATGGTCAGTGCTCCTAACCTGAGCATTGTTCAAGTCAACAGTACTTTTACTTAAGCCTGATCATGTTGCTATATTTCCTCATCCTTAGGCCAACTGGATGAGATATAATCTTTTCTTTTTGGGCTTTTATCTTCATGATTTTAGTCATAGATCTTGGATTATTAACTTGACAACACCATATTAATACTGCTTTCATGATTCATTTCTCTCTACACTTTCCCATGATTTGTGAGTTAGATAATTTTTTCCCCTTGGGTTTTTTCTTTATTATTTTAGGCACAATGATTTACTGATATTTAAAGTTGTTCTGGAATAGTAATTCATAGAAAATTTAAGGGTGATTATGAATAACATGAGAGGGGGAGAAAGAGTTCAATGCTGCACTTTCATTTGCCACTGAACAGAACAATAAACCAACAACAAAGTGGCCTTTTTAGTGGCCTAATTGGTTCCAATTAGTCTTTCTATGTTGTCCTCTTTCTCATCATTTAACATCTCAACACTGACTTAACATGTTTACTTCACAAGATATCATGATTATCAATTCTATCTACAAATTAAAATTTCCTCATTTTCATTAGTTCATGATTATCCATGTTTTCCTGCATATGCAAGAGTGTTGGATGGATAAAATCCTCTCTTAGGGTACAGGTGAAAGTCCTGGAGAAAGAGAACTAAAGATTCAGTAAAGTGAAAGTGCTGTTCATTTGTTTGTTTTTGCACATCAGTTCAGAGGTAGCTGGCAATCCATGATGGGTTAATAGCTATGCTCCACAGCATCATCCAGGGACCCAGGCAACCACCTGAGTCCAAAGTGGCTGCCTGGGGAAGGAAAAATATGAAGTAGAGGACAACCATGTGTTTTTAAAAATTATATTGAGTCAGTGTGGCTCAGTGGTTGAGCATCGGCCTATGAACCTGGAGGTTAGGGCACAGGCTCGATACCTAGTAGAAGGCATGCAAGAGGCAGCCAGTCAATGTTTATCTCTCATTGTTGATGTTTATATCTCTCTCTCCCTCTCCCTTCCTCTCTGAAATCAATTAAAGAAATATCTTTTAAAAATGAGATTGAGAAGTTGCCTGCATTATTCCATTTGCATCCCATTGGCCCCAATTGAGTCATGTGGCCATGCTTGTATACAAAGGAGATTGGGAAATGTAGTCTCTAAATGAGCAGCCATGTTCCCAGGTCCTCAGCATTAGAATCCTGATCATGCAGCATATAATCAAATATAAACTGTGTGCTACAGAATCTGATTCTATCAGGAGAAGATAAGAGAAAAATTAAGAATCATTGGGAAGCATCATTTTGTTTTTATGGAGGATGGGTGTCTTGCAGTACATCTTAAAGTGTATTTATTTTATACTTTTAAACCCCAAATTCATGAAGATTGCAATGGCATATTGTTTTTCCCAAAAAAACGGAAGTGAAAAATAATCCCATCAGCTCTTCAGAGTCAGCATTCCAGGAATGCAGTAGCCAGGCGGAGCTCACACTGAAGTGAGGCAGCTGTGGAGGCCCCGTGATTGCCAGCCCTGTACCTGGCTGACTCACTCAGTCTCATTTGCTGCATCAGCCTTGCTTCACACGTGACTCGGGCTCATATTATCATACGCCCTTGGCAAAATTGCAATTGCTCCATGTCGCAGAGCTTCAGGGCTACTCAGGGATAATCAAACTTAAATGGCAGTTCCTCCTTTACTGAGTGCCTGCTGCAGTGGTACCTACAGATTCTGATCTGTTAACTTTTATTAAAATTACTTTTCCCAGAAGAGGAATTGCTGGGTCAACTGGCAGTTTCATTTTTAATATTTTAGGAACATCCATACTGTTTTCCACAGTTGCTGTACCAATCTGCATTCCCACCAGCAGTGTACCAGGGTTCCCTTTTCTCCACATCCTCACCAGCACTTATTGTTTATTGATTTACTGATGATAGCCATTCTGGCAGGTGTGAAGTGACACCTCCTTGCAGTGTTAATTTGCACCTCTGATGATTAGTGATGTTGACCATTTTCTTGTATGTCTCTTGGCCATTTGTATGTCCTCTTTGGAAAAGTGTCTATTCAGGTCCTTTGCCCATTTTGTAATTGGATTGTTTGTCTTCCTTTTGTTGAGTTGTATGAGTATTTTATATATTTTGGAAATTAATCCCTTATCAGATGTGTCATTAGCAAATATGTTCTCCCATACAGTGAGTTCCATTTTCATTTTGAAGCTGGCTCCTGTGCAGAAGTTTTTTAGTTGGAGCAATTGCAATTTTGCCAAGGGCATATGATAATATGAACCTGAGTCACGTGTGAAGCAAGACTGATGCAGCTTTTTTGTTTCTCTTGCCCTAAGCGATATATCAGTGAAAATTCTGCTTTGTGGTATGTCTGAAATTTTGCTACCTATGTTTTCTTCTAGGATTTTTATGATTTCACAACTTACATTTAAGTATTTTATCTATTTTGAATTTATTTTAACTCTCCTTAGAAAATTCTAGTTTGAAGTAAAAACTACTCTAGGGTGTGGAGCTAACTTTTGCCTGAGGCCACTTATGATCAAAGGATTCATGATCAGCTCCTTCCAAGTGCAGCTGTGGTTACTTCAAATTCCAAGTCTCTCCTGCATAGACCACAGCAAACCCATCATCCCAAACCCCACCACCATTGCCAATTACGTTGACAGACACTCAAGAGGGAATTAAGAGATGTTCACTTCTTTTTGTTATTTAGACTTCTTAACCCTTCACCACTGTTTTTAATGAGAAGGGACAAATTCATTGCTCCTGTTTATATTAATTCTATCCCTCTACCCTTTAAAACTACATATATTTCAAGCTGTTCCTCAATTGTAGAGAAAGACAGTAAAGATTTTCTGAATATAACTGAAAAAATACATACAAGTCACATTTCCCCCTTTTAAAAAATCACTCAGTGCCTGCACTTGTGACCAGCTGGCTCCTGGACTCAGTGTCTCGGTTTTTCAAAACATTTGTAGGATATGAAAGAAACCAGCAAACAGAAGGTCTTGGGTCATGACTTCTATCATTAGCAAAGAGCCCTTTCTTTCTCTTCTTTACTTGTAATCCATGTGATGATTTTATGACATTCATACTTATATTTAATTATAGTCATGAAGAATTCTTTTAATTATTATAACAAAGTGGTAAATGATTCTAATCTCTTAGTCAACCAGACCAACAGGAAGCAGAAGTGTTCAAATTATAACCAAAGTATTGTCATGGTAGGTGAGTATAAGGACAAAGAGACTAAGGGTCTGACTGAAGACCATGCATGCATCTTGACAGTGAAATTAGAAAACCAGGGTTCTTGTTCCTGCCATCAAGTTTCTGTGGGTGATCCACTTTCCCTCTGAGCCAGGCCAATATTAGTAGGTATATACTGGTATGTCCATGACTCTCATTAAAATATGTTATATTAGTTGGAAAGTAGCCTTTGCCCAAGACCCTTGCAAGGCCTCTTTGGCTGCTTTCCTGGAAATCCCTAGATTTCCCTGTGATCCAGTCAGTAAAGGCTAGTTGCCTGCCCTCTGATTGACCAGTGCCCATGTAGAAAGATTCCCAGGTAAATAGTTAGAGTGTCATCCCTGCTCGAGGCTTTCGATTTCTTATCACTGAAATAAAACCCTAAGTTTTTTTCTAGCTCTAAAGGTTTTATTTTATACATTTAATATTTAGAGAAAAAGGCAGACTTGACTTGGAGCCAAAGCTCCAGAACTGGCTTTTGGGGAAGGGTGTGAAGCCATATTTGCATTGAAGGCCAGGAAGAGCCTCAGTTCTTTGTCAAGTTAGCCCTTCAGTAACTTCCTTTGTGAGATTACTAATGGTGCCAACATTGCATCATAAAGATGGCTGATGGGGCTCTCATTTCAGTGGTCCACAAACAGGCTTTGGTTTCATGTATAATTTAGAAGATGAACACAAACATTATCAGTCAGTGAAGACAGACTGCTTCTTTGCAGAAGGACCTAAGGGTTTTAAGACTGCATCAATTTCTCCTAACCCATCTGTGTGACCTATTTTGAGTTATTGGCAACCACTAGAGCAGTAACCTGCCTTGCATGTGAGTTATTTAAGTGGTTTCTTTTTTATCAGCATAGTCAAATCATAGTCAAATTCATATTTAAGGAAAATATGAATTATTTTTACTAAAATAATTAGTACATTTTAAATTTTCTCATATGCAATTAAAATTTTTTAATTGGGAAGTTCGGGATTCTGGTAGACCCAGAGAAAATGGAAAATGAGCAAGGCAGAAGTGGCCCCGAGCCTCTTGGTGCTTCCAGCATATTTGGCACTCAGAGAAAGAAAATTACTTAAAATGATAATGCCAGGGTAGTGAGTGGTTAAATGGTTCAGGGTCTGTGACTGTCGTCAAATTCCTGGAGAGAAACCTCAGGAATTTGTGGTTGAGACAAGCAAACCAAGTGATTTTCATGTGCAGATCAACTTGTGGACGCGAATTTGAGAAACTGTGCTCTTGAGGGCCCACGTTGCCTATAAAATAAGCAAAGAGCATAAGCTGGAAGTAAGTCTGGGGCTGGTATTAGCCAGCACATGTCTGTTAAAATATCAAGCTAATTTCCTACTACCATTCCTAACTAGATGTTGAATAGGGGGTTTTGGGTGCTCCTCCCCACACCCTTCCTCCTCTCCCACTCCAACCTCAGCTGCCTGACCTTCCCCAGGAAGCTCCCAATCAATGAGCAACCGAAGAGCCTAGCACAGCATGGCCCTCTGCTAAAGGGAAGTGGTGAGGTCTGTTCTAGAGCTGGACTGACTGATAAGTAGTTTTAACATTATCATTGAAAATGATTGATTATAGGGAAAAGATCATGCGCACGCACGTGCACACACACACAGACAGACAGACAGACACACACACACACACACACACACACACACACACACACACACACCATACATACATATACTCATTTGCACAGACCTCCCCAAGGCATCTACAGCTTGCTAACCACTTTACTAAGAGTCCTTCAGTATAATTAATACCCCGTTTCTTTACTGAAGGGGAGAAAGAACAGATGACAAAGGCTGTCAACTCACTGGTTATGATGAATGAACTTCTCTGGTCTATTATTTTATAAGAAGCTACAGCCTTTTGGCAGTAGAAGTAATTCTCCAAGTCTCCATTGGAACCAGCAGAATCTGTGTCAAAAAAATACAGCTCTCTAGGGAGAGCAAGATTTCTTAGTTCCTTATGCTTATTAGGTGCCGGGGGATGTTGGCTACATTATTTTTGTAGTCTTCTAGCTTGAAGAAGTCATCTTTCCTATGTTCATCTATGTCCTCATGGACAAAGATCCTTTTAACAGTTAAGGGTTTACATAAAGGTTCTATGTTCTGGTTGGCCAGTTATTTTTGTGAAAAGATTAAAAGTATTCCTAATATTTTGTATTCCCTATTTAAAAAATTATTTGCAGTGGATGGTACTCAAGCGATTTTATGCCTTTAAATGCTTCTCTGAATAGCATTAGCTCTGACTTCTCCCATTTAGAATGATTAATCGCCTCACCTGTACTGCCAAGTCCTGGTTATTACAGCACTGCCCCGAGCACATCTGGCCAAGAATTTCATCCCCTCCAGAATTGTCCTTGATCTTTCAAAGCTTTGTGCAGGGTAAGGAGCATTTTACTTACTAAAGCATGGGTTCTAGTTCTATCATGAACCCACTGTGTGATCTTGACCAAGACTCTTTAAAAAAAAAAACCACACATATATTTTTATTGATTTCAGAGAGGAAGGGAGAGGGAGAGAGAGATAGAAACATCAATGATGAGAGAGAATCATTGATCAGCTGCCTTCTGCAGACCCCCTACTGGGGATCAAGCTGCAATCCAGGCATATGCCCTTGACTGGAATCGAAACCAGGATCTTCAGTTCACAGGCTGATGCTCTATCTACAGAGCCAAACCAGCTAGAGCATGACCAAGATTCTTAATCACTCTGTTACAATTTCTTCACCAATGATGATGATGACAATCACTAATATCTACCAGGCATATTCTCATCTCTACATGGACTGTCTCATTATCGGCTGCATTTTATACACTATTTCATTGAACTCTCACAGCAGCTCTGTGAAGAGCTACTCTTGTTGTCCCATTTTGCAGTAGAGAAGACTGAAAGCTACAAGGCCAAGTTCCTTGAGCAAGGTTCTGCTACAGTAAGTGAAGCCAGCACAGTATGATAACCAAGCCATTGTTGTAATTGCTCATATACTCTACTGCCCTGACCAAGCTGGTCTTAGAGGACAAGTGGAATTTATATAAGTGGAGATGGGTGAGCAGAGTAGTTTAATCAAAGACCTGGAGACAGGGAAGTCTAGACCAATGTTTCTCAACAGGGAATAATTACCCACTTCGAAGGGGACATTCAACAATGTCTGGAGACATTATTTTATTGTCATGATTAGGGGATGCTACTTACCTTTAGTAGACAGAAGCCATGACTGGCACTAACAATTCTACATGCATAGGACAACTCCACAAAACAAAGAACTCTTTGGTTCTAAAAGTCCGTAGTGCCAAGGCTGAGAAATCTATGACTCTGGAGCAAGACTAATCTGTTTGTGCATCTCCAAATGAAACAACTGGGAACTCTCCTGGTGTTGCCTGGTTGCTAAAGTCCCCATTGCTGTCCATTAGAAAATGTAAAATTCAAACTATTGGGATGTGGGCTACAGTGAGAGTCAACAGATCTCCTTGCCAGCAAGCAAGACTTGGCTTTTATTAATCAAGTTTAATGCAAAGATGGATTGAATGGAAAGATCTTTAACTATGTGAGTTCTCACAGTTGCCACAAAAACTTAGTACTTATTCAAAGCGGGGAAAATCCTGCTGCACATTAAAATCATCTGAGGTTCTTTAAATGTTAGTGCTCAAGTGTCATCCCAAGAGATTTTTGTTAACAGGATCTGGTGTGGCCTAGTAGTTCCAATGCATGCCAAGATTGAGTCACTTGTTATATTGGATTAAGGTGGACTTGATGAATAGAACTTGAATGAAATAGCAGCATTAGAGATGAGTTTACCATCAAACTTAGCATCCAGTACAGGGGACTTTACAATACTTGCAACAGCCTTCCAGAAATGAATTACCAAAATCTAATCATGAATAAATAGTGAACAAACACAAGTTGAAGGACATTCTACAGAACATCTGGCTTGTGTACTTCAAAAATGTGAATATCAAAAACAGAGCAATTTTCTAGGCTGAAAGAGTCTAAAGAAACATGATACTAAATTCAACACACATTGTGGGTTTTTAATTGTTGTTATTATTATTATTATTATTATTATTATTATTTGTTACAAAGGACACGAATGGCACAATTGGCAAAATTGAAAGTGGTTAGTAGATTATTGTGTCGATGTTAATTTCCTGACTTTGATAACTGTACAGTAGTTATATAAGAGAATGTCCTTAGTTTTATTAAATATATACAAAGCTTTTAAAAGTAAAAGCTCATCTTATCTGCAACTTTTCTCAAATGATTCTGAAGTTGTGTGTGTGAAGGGGGATAAAGGATAAAGCAAAGGTGATAAAATGCTAACATTCAGGGAATCTGAGTAAAGGATACATGGGAACTCTTTGTATTCTTCTATTCTTGCAACTTTAAAAATATATATTTTATTGATTTTTTTACAGAGAGGAAGAGAGAGGGATAGAGAGTTAGAAACATCAATGAGAGAGAATCATGGATCAACTGCCTCTTGCACACCTGTTACTGAGGATGTGCCCACAACCAAGGTACATGTCCTTGACCGGAATCAAACATGGGACCTTTCAGTTCGCAGGCTGACACTCTACCCACTAAGCCAAACTGGTTTCAGCTATTCTTGCAACTTTTTGATAAATCCTCAAATTATGTCAAAATAAAATATTAAAATATTCCAAAATAGAAAGATTCCTGTCTTTGGAGTCCTTTGGAACTAAGATTCATGTTCATTTTTCATGATTGACTTAGGTGACATCTTTTGTGCAAAGAAAAAGGAAATACATAAGAAGTGATCTGAAAGTTATGACATAATTTTTATAAGTTATTTCAATGCAGGAGCTGCCCCCTGGTGTTCAGTGGGCTCCCACAGCCAACCTCCCAGGGCCAGCCAACCTCCTATGGTCCCTCCCCTCACTGGCCAAACTCCCACGACCCAGATCAGCCCCAATTGCTGGCCAGGCCCCGGAACCCCACCCGTGCATAAATTTATGCACTGGGCCTCAAGTAAAAATAATAACTTATAAAAAAGAGAAATTCATTGTGACTTCTAAGTTAAGAGATCTCCCTAAGTGGCTCTCCTGATAGAGCTAAGTCATCTCTTCAGAGAGCCTCTTTGTTTAAATATCTGATGTTGAATCAAGTTCATCTAAGTCAGCACTATGATGATTTAGCCATTTAAGTTTTGCAGCTACTTTTAGCCCTTTGTCTCAGAGAATTCAGTCCTCTTTTTAATTCATAGTAGGGGATGGAAGGAGAGTGTCTACATAGGAAGAGAAAAATAGTTAAATATAACCCTCCAGATAACTTCTCTTCCCAATACACACAGCACCCTGCCTGTCTTAGTCTATTTGAGCTGCTGTAACAAAAATATCACTGACTGGAGATCTTAAATAACAAACATTTATTGCTCACAGCTTTGGAGTCTGAAGAGTCCAATATCAAAGCACCTACTGATTCGGTGTCTGGTGAGAAGAACATCCTGATTCATAGATAGCCATCTTCTTTTGTATCCTCAACAGGGCAGAAGCAGTGAGAGTTTTCTGGGGTCTCTCTTATAAAGGCATTAATCCCATCCATGAGAGTTTCACTCTCATGATCTAATCACCCCAAAGTCCCATATCCAAACACCATCATATTAGGGGTTAGGATTTTTGTTTTTTAATCCTTACTCAAGGATATTTTTTCATTGATTTTTAGGGAGAGTGGAAGATAGAGAGAGAGACAGAGAGAAATATCAATGAGAGAGAAACTCATGGGTTGGTTGCCCCCTGCATGGGCCTTGATCAGGGCCCAGGCCAGGGAGGAGCCTGCAACCAAGGTATGTGCCCTTGACTAGAATTGAGCCTGGGACCCTTCAGTCTGCAGGCCATGCTCTATCCATAGAGCCAAACTGGCTAGGGTGGGGGCTAGGATTTTGACATAAATTTTGGAAGAATACAAACATAATTTATAACACTGCTCCATCAAAGGCTTCCCTCTGCGTAAATGTTTATAATAGGTAAAGAAAAGGGGTACAGGGACTGTTCCTTCTTTATAAATAAGAAAATATGAAACAAAATAGAAAGCTACTATCTAGGAAGTGAAAAAGTGAAGAAAATGAGCCTGGGCACAAATATTATTGTCTAGTTTGGAGAAAATCACTTTTTAATTGTCTTTGTGATCCACAGGTAGGGTGACCACACATCTCAATTTGCTCAGTATGATCCCAATGGGTAGTAGTCCTCCTAACATAATTATCAACACCTCATTTCATACTAAAAAGTGTTTTAGTTTGGATATTAAATTCTACAGTCATCAACTTGTAGAAAAAGCCATTTCCATCTCCTATGGGAGAATAATTTACATCAAGGGTGTTATATTACTCAGATCACTTTGCTTCATAATAGAAAAATTAACCAGTAAATAACCATGTGGAAATATGAGCTCATTTGGGATAGAACAGGCATGGGAATAAACATAGAAAGTAAACACATTCTCCAAACAAAACAACAAAAGATTTGCGAACAGAAAGTCAGTTGAACCCAACAGTTTTGTTTATCTTTCATTTTTCATTAACCACCGATCTAAATTATATTTTTTATAGAACAAAGCCGTTTCCTCCCTGCCCTTCCAGACAAAGCCTTACATTCGCATCGCATCCTGCAATTGTGTCCCATTTCCACAAACGGGTCCGACAGTTTACTGATAGTATCTGCTCAAGAACTTAATGAAACTCACATCAAATTTCAGGGGAAGTCAACCCAGATGTCTGTTGGAGGCTGCCACTCGCTCTGCCTCCTTGGCTTTCCCCCAACTTCTGTCCCTGTCTAGATCACAAAATGATGCACACACTAACGCTGGGAAGCAAAGGCTCCGTCAGGATGAAATAAATTGTGCTTGATGCACAGCCAGAGGGATGATTTAATGCAGTCCTGAGAATTTTCAGCGCAATTTCTACTCCCAGGCTTGAGCTTTGAAAATATGTGACTGCAGTTCCAATGATTTATGAGAGTGTGGATGGGCTTCTTTCAGACACACGCAGGCTTTCGTGTGTAAAGTGCTCCCCAAAGCAGCATTTTGTGGGGAAGACCGTGTGGAGCTCATAAAATCTGAGAGGGGGACAGTTTGATTGTGACAAGATTAGAATGTAAACACATTCTTTGTTTTAGCTGAGCTAGATTAGCCTGTCTCATGAATCTCTCTTTTTATAGAGGAACACTTAAATCCTGGGGCACAGAGCCCCTAGCTGTGGTCATACCTCATGTGCTCCTGGACACAATTGCTACTACAGTGGCTTGGATCCTCAGAGATCATAGTGTGGCAATATATGCCCTTGTACAGGCACTGCTGTTACAAGCTCTGGTCTGACCCTTAGGGAATCTTGTGTGGTATATTAAGACATCCAGGAGAATTCTACATACAACCTGGACTCCATTTTTTCTCTCTCTTGAACACTTTTTATTTGGCAAAACAAATCAACTCACTGAAATGGCAATGAACTCCTAGTGGATGCTCTTCTACCCTTGTTACATTGTTGGAACATCTTCTGTATGTTAGGAAGCTTTCTAATCTGATTTTATTATTTTTAATGTAGCATCAGCATGGATAGAGCATGAGAAGCTAACCAGGCTCCAAGAGCTAATGGTGGGAAAGAGCCTGGGTCTCAACAGCTGTGTAGCAAAGTGAGGGTCTTGTTCTGTGGTCATCCCATAAGCTCTTTGTCATCACTGGCCTCTGATAGTTCTTCTTTCTCAAGAATTATGAAGTAGGTGGTGCTAATATACAAAGCTACCAAAAAAGCATTCTTGACTTTTCATGTCAAGCTGGTAAAGAATGACAGTGATTATGTGGACCATCTGATGGCTTAGACGAGGCCTGTGTTTGGGAGAAGATGGTGGAGCCAAGGACAATCTTGGCAAGCTCACCAACTGTTTTGCATTGCAATTGCATTCTCATCATGCACTCTAGAGGGACACAGACTTCATGACCACAGAGTCGGGAATCAGAGGAATCATGTCCTATGTTTTTGAAAGCCAAAATAATATCTACTATGAAACCCAAGACTTCTGTAAAGGGTTTCATAGACTTCTGATTATAAAAACATAATCTTCACCACTTCTGGCTTTTCTTGTAGTTGCTACAGCGTTTTCTCAGCCAGCTCACCCCACCTCCAAACCGATGTTGAATTAAAAACCCTAACACATTGTCAGTGTGTTGAGATGGTTGTTGGGAGTGAGGGTGGCCTTGTTTAAATCTCACCAAACATCCACGGCTATGTCCTCAGGCTGCCGGCCCCCAGTCATTCACATCCATCTGTCCTGGCATGAAGTGCCCATGTTTCTATCTGCTCCTGTTAAAAGTCTATGAGGTTACCCTCTATTCTTCTTGTCCGGACAACAAAGTAGGTCTTCGGGTTTCCTGCCTCCCTGCCTGAATCTGCACACAAGAAAAGTATTTGAAGCTCCTCCGTGACTAGAGCTATGGGAAATCCACTGGGCTGTCTTGAATCCTCTCTGCCTGGAGATGCCACACAACTAGGTCCAGTCTGCTGTTCCTGAACAAACTAGGCTGTTGGAGGGGGGGGAGGGTCCTGGCACTTTGCTGCTTTCCACAGGTGCTATCTGTTCTCATATCTCTAATCTCACTTTGAGGGTTTCAGAATTCTCCTCACCCCTTGGAGGTTTTGAACAAGATTGAGGTGGGATGTTCCTGACTCAGACACATACCAGCATATGACAATATAGCTCTCCTCTCTAACTCACTCTCTCTCTCTCTCTCTCTCTCTCTCTCTCTCTCCTAGAGAAATTGTATCTTCTGTAATGGCAATTGACTCTGCAAATATTCTCCTAAATATTTTCTTTTCATAGCTGGATCTTAGAAGCTAAGAATCTGACCTCTTTGTTTTCTGCTTCCACAGTGAAGGGAGCAGATGACCCACAATTAGCTACCAAATAGAGTAATGGGATTCAAAGAAAAAACATCAATTAGTACCTCCTTTGACAAATATAGCCAACATTCCAAAAACAAGTTTAGTGAACACTTTGCTTGGTTGCAGCTTGAACACCTTCTTGTCTGAACTAAGCTCTGTGTTAATCTTTGAATCACAAACAGGAAGGCAGCTAAAATGCTGCTGGAAAGGAGATGATAAAATAATCACAGTCCATATTTGCTTGCTGCAAGATCCACAGGGAACCTCCATGCCATGTGCCATTCAGCCAAAATTCTCATCATCATCTATACCAATGTTTTATGCCACCAGCCCAAATAACCGAATGCAGTGGGCAGACTTATTCATAAAAGAATAATACAAATCATGATTTTTTGCCACATTTTTTCAGCTCTCTAAAGAGAAAATGACCATGATTAACACAAGAGCCACAACCTGTGTAGAAAAAATGCCAAAGATGGACACAGCCATGTAGCTAGTCTGTGTTGACTAGTATCTTCTCTGCACTATATAAGGACAAAGTACCTTAATGTTTCTGAGGTATTTGTGATCTCATTATGTCTGTGTATGTGTATGATCAGTGCATTTTTAAACTCCTGTATAAGTAGATTTTTAATGTCATCAAAGAAATATGGTAATAATTCAGTTATTCTAACTAGAATGAAAAGGTTAACTTCACCAAAGGAAAATTACTTAAGCTCTTTAAGTCTTACTTTCATTATCTAAAAAGTAGCAATAGTAATAATGCTTCCCTTATATATCTAGGAGGCTGGAGAACATTAATAATCTATATTAAAAGGATATATAAAATAGATAAAAGCAATGTATAAACCTGAAGTGCAAAATCCTTCTGTGAATGTTATCATCGTCATCATCATCATCATCATCATCACCATCAACCAGACAAGTTTTCATGGATGAAACAGTGAGAGCAGAGAAATTCTGAATTCCATCTGTTCATATTTAGTGAAAGAAGAAACAAATTTTTGAAAGTTTGTTGGCCCAATTGCTCTAGTGGCCAAAGGACAGCAGGATATTGCTACTATTGGGAAGGGCACTGGGAAAAACAGTATAAGCATGATCTGCCCACATCCAATATCAGGAACACCAGATCCTAAAATAATAACAACACAGTTCTGGTTTCCATTCCTTGAGAAAAACACAGCCAAGGCCTACAAAGGCATAAACCTGGACAAGTAAAACATTCTAGAATGTCATAAAACATTAGGTACCCTTAACGTAAAAAAAAATGCTACAATGAAAGATGCTTACCCAGGGGGGACCTACATAAGGTGAACATAGTCGTCATTCATAATAACTTAGTATAGCTAGGAAACCTCAATTTGAAACTTATAAAAGCCAAACTCAGAACAACAACAACAAAAATCTATATACTCTTACAAAGGAATCTACTAAATCTGGAATAAACTTATGGACCTATTTTTTTACATGAGTGATGCAGGCTAAAAACATTATTATAATTCAAAAAGTCCTAAACTTCTTCTTTGTATATAAATGGGGGTGATATCTTCAAGGATATGAAGCTTATACCTAAAAAGTGTTTAAGCCTGACATTACCTTGGCATACTTTGCTGTTCACTCTAGCTGAATGTATGACATTCACCAGTTTTTCAGGGATGAGGAAATAATAAAACCTAGAAGAGGGTAGTATACAAAACAGAGTCCCAGTGTGTTGATTTACCACTTCTCCTTATAAGTTGGTGATTAATGTTATTTCTTTAAAGGGAGTTAGGAAGGTATTCCTTGGCTTATCTGGTTTATTCAATACTCTATGGACTTACTGTTAGAGGAAGCTACATGAAATTGCTAAGATTTGAAGGTTCTTAACCGTCATAAAACACATTTTCAAATGGTTCAACCTCATATAATCTTGAGCAGAAATCGCTGGGGCACTTCTGACTGAATGTACTAGTAGCAGGCTTACAAGGTGTTTAACTTCTCTCTCTACCAAAATCTTCCTGAAGTGGCAGGAGCAAATATAATAAGAATTAGCGATCCATGGCGCTGGGACAGGACAAGTACCTGCATAGATCAGAGGCAACAGGCAGGTGGGATCCTACAGGCCGAGTGGCTGCTGCAAAGGTGGCTCCTGCTCTCAGGCCCTGGGAGCGCCCAGCTCACTGAGCGTCCCACTGGCGGACCAGGTGGAAGAGCTGTGGTTCCATAGGGCAGCCACCAGTGGGGATGTGGGGACGTAATCACCTCCACACCCTCATCCTCACATTTGCTCCCAGGGCCTGAGAGCAAATGATTGTTTATTGAACTTGTGAGTAAACAATCATTAAATGAAGTATGGAATCAGCCTAGAGCAGGGGTGGGCAAACTTTTTGACTCGAGGGCCACAATGGGTTCTTAAACTGGCCCGGAGGGCAGGAACAAAAGCAACCTGAACATGCTGGCACTCTCATCTTGGGCTGCTGGTGAAGGAGCGGAGGGGAGAGCAAGGGAACCCTCCGCTCTTTCCGCTCCACGAAAGAACAGCTGAATGGGCCAGATCTAGCCTGCGGGCCATAGTTTGCCCATGGCTGGCCTAGAGGGTTGTTGAGGCTGCAGGGAAGCAGACCTGAGCCTGAGGGGCCTTGAGGCCAAACAACTTTGAAAATGACTCCAAGGCAGGCTCTGCACCTCTAGAGTCAAGTCACCTGGTTGGCTAGACCCAGGGCCCTTCACTCCCTCCCCTCCCTTCCCTCCCCCCCTGTCCTGAAGCCCATGAGGACACCCCACCCAGGAGCTCTCCCAGCCCTTCAGGTCCTCCAGACACACATGACACTCGCATGCTCTGATGTATTGTCAGCTGAAGGCTCTTAGCGGAGTCATCCAATGAGAATGGGCTTCAGCCAAGGAGCATGGGGGGGGGTCACCTCGCCATGGTCAGCCCCCATATGCGGGTCCAGCTCTCATCCAATGACTGTTCCAAGGGAAGCAAGATTGGAATGGGGGCCACTTCTGACGGGCCACACCTCCCCCCATTGTGTCTATGAGAGCTGTTGAGCCCTTTTTGGGGACCTTCAGTGTAATGTGATGGCAAAATGCAATGACTCAGGATGTATACTGGCCGTTACCTGTGGGGGGGAGGGGGGGATGGGAACCACTCAAATACGTTTTATTATATGAAAGAAAATAGTTCTGCAAGAAAAGGAGATACATAGACCAGTAGAATGAATGACTTAAAAAGGACATTTGATATGATAGTGCAAATTATATAACTAAGAACCTGGGAGTACAATTATGTGGTGTTACTAATGATGTAAAAGCTTATGTCTCTTCAATAAAAATAAGAAGGCATTTACAAATTCTAGAAGGAAAAAATGAAGCAGACTTGACTCTATAATGAAACAAGAGAAATGTGCCATTAATGGAGTGAAAGAAATAGTGTTTTATGAAACAATAAATCCAAACCCCACAGGTCAAGAAATTAAGAGTAAGGAGAATTAGTAATGGCCCGAATAGCCCTGGCCAATGCTTTTATGCTTATTGTACATTATGGTTGCAATTACTTTTCTATGCTATTTTTTTCCTACCAGTGCTTTTTTTTACTTTTCCATATTTTACAAATTTGCCTTTTCTGTGTTTTTTTTCTCCTTAAATAGTCTTAGGTTCTTTTTCAAATTAAGTAATACAAGTTTTACATTTTCCCATAGATAACATTATCTTCTGATTTTTGTGAACTTGACTTAAATTTTATACCTGCAAACATAAACCTATTTTTCTTAAGACTTTTTATTTTTAAACTCCTTTAGGGAAATAATAGTTCCTATTTTAAAGAAATCTTTTTATGATTGTCGACTATTATTTTTTCTGATAAATTTAAGTAAAATTGATAAGTGTAATGCTTTCATTTAATAAAATGTTCATGTGATGATCTCAGATGCATGGGGTCCTTTTGTTCCACATGTCTGTATGTTTTGCAGTTGGTCTACCCTGCCCATGTTATTTTCTAAGGAGAACAACAATAGTTCTTTCAAGTGACAACTTGGTTCATAGCTAGAACCTGGCATGCGGCTGTGAGTTAGGCGCCTGGTACTGCCACCACTTGTCCTTCATCTTTAACAAGTCACTTACCCTCTCTTTGGCCTTGATTTTATGAAATGGAAAATCAGGGTAAAATTTATATTTGAGGCTTTCTAATAAAATAATTGATGATCACAGACCTGCTTTTCTTAGGGAATATCTGATTTCCAGGACTTCACCTCTGAACGTCTTTGTTTTATTCAAAGCCTTTCATTATTCACAAGGTCAAGCTGTATCAGCAGAATTTCTTGATATTAAATGTTGCTGTCCTGTCTTCGGATTTCATATGTCTGTGCATTCAGGTCCCAAGGTCTAGTGCCGTTTTACCTCTGACCAAGGCCTTGGGCATGTCGCCTCGCTGCTCTTCACTTTATACCTTTTAACTTTCAAGGTAAAGCATTCGGAAAGTTACCTTTAATGTCCTTGTAAAAATAGAGGTTAAAGTGATGCAAACGAGAACATTTGATCACTGGGAATTTGGGGGATAAGTGATTAAAATGAATGAGATAAGCAGGTTTGGTGCTTGCACTCATGTTGCAATGCTAAGTACAGTGTAGTTAATATATTTAAAATCTTGGTCTTAAATGGACTGATAAATTGTCCTCGGTATACACACAGGCAGATTGAGATTCACATTGTCAATCAGCTGAGGCCAAAGCTGGTGTCACTTGAAAGTCTCTTCGAGCCCTTAACTGGTTTGGTTCAGTGGATAGAGCATTGGCCTGTGGACTGAAGGGTCCCAGGTTCGATTCCGGGTAAGGGCATATATCTTGGTTGTGAGCACATCCCCAGTGAGAGATGTGCAAGAGGCAGCTCTCTCTTCGAAGTTTCTGACTCTCTATCTCTCTCCCTTCCTCTCTATAAAAAAATCAACAAAATATATTTTAAAAACAAAGAAAGTCTCTTCAGGATTTTCTTCACTTTTTTATGGGAACCACCAACACAGTGCCCCACCTATCTGATGAGTTCCCTCTTTATAGTTGGAAAAGAACCAATGAAAACCAAAACTTGTAAAGAACAAAATAATAATAAAAGTAAAAAACAATGTAGTGGTTGTAAGAAAGAAGCAATCAACAGGAGTAATCGCTAAGTGCAATTCTATAAATGTATGAATGAACGCAACTGATGGAAAAATGCTAGCACCAGAGGATAGCACTATAATTCCCAGGAGCACAATTACATAAATCAATTTATTCACTGAGTCAGGAAGCTCTTAGTCTCTGATGGCCCAACCCACAGCTTCTGATCTGGTACTTCTCAAATGTAAAAAGGACACTGACCATCTGGGGCTCTTGTTGAAATGCAGATTCTAAATCAGTAGCTCTCGGTGCTTAGGAACTGAGATGATGACTACTAGACAAGCTCCCATGGCTGCTGCTGGTGGTGGTAGTCTGTGTTCCACACGTTGGATTGTCAGGATGACACACAGCACTTAGAACAGTGACTGCACTTCGGAAGTTCTGAGTGGTAGTGATGATTGTCATTGCTGAGTGGTAGTGATGACTGTTATTGCTCTCTGTGTGTCGGGTGCAGTAGAACCAAGAGTTGTGCAGCAGCCAGACATTTTAGTTAAATACCTAACTAGAATCCTCCAGTAAACTCATTTATGGGTTTTATTAATCCCTAAAAATTGATTCTGTAACTCACTCTCTCATTAGATTATAAGTAAGCAGCCCTTAGTAAGAAGAAAGTCTGTGATATGTGCATGATTTGCTGCTAAGAACTACTGAGAAGGCTTACATGTTCAGACAGGATCTGCCCATTGGGAGGACCATCACATCTTCCTGATTGGCTGAGGGCCACAGTTTCAGAATCAAGGATTCAGAGACCAGCCAATTGGTGAGCGTGTGTTCAGTATACCCGGAACACCCTGAGATCATGCATAATCAATAGCACTTGCCCCTTCAAAGCCCTGGCTTCAACAATACATTGTACAGTGATCCTAATTATAGTGATGACCAATTCCCAGCTTCACTCAGCTTGCCTGCTTCTTTCCAAACTTTCTATCCCAGGGAGAGAAGAGAATTCTCAGTTAAAGCATCCTTCTTGGCTGGTAATGGTTTTGGCCTTAAGTCAGACTTATGGTGAACACTCCTGAACTTTAGCGTATAATATGCGCACACAAACACCCCTCTGTCGTGGGAGAAACCTGGTTTCATCACTATGATACAATTGGCAGATGCTTCCAGTCTGGACCACTTCTGTGAAGCTCTGGTCCTTTTGACAGACAAAGCTTCCATTTCAGTTCCATCCATCTTTCCTAGGATTGTAGAGAAATTCTTCACACTGCTGCTGGTCTGTGAGATATTCATGAGAAAAGTTGGCGGAAGAACAACTTTTGAGTGATATGCCAAAAAAGGGGTTACACCATTCCAATCCAACTTCTTCTGGCCTTAGGTAGGGGATCCTAGAGGTTAAGACTGTAACTCCAGGTACCAGACTCTCTGGGATGAAATCTGCATTCTGTCCCTGACTTACTGGCCTTTTTAGGCAAATTGTTGAATCTCTTTATCTGCCTCATGAGTTTATTGTGAGAATGGAACGTGTTATTCTATAGGAGGGGCTCAGGGAGGGCCTGGTATATCAAAAGCATTCGACCCTTAGACATTCTTAGACCTGTAGTACCTAGCAGTTGTCTCATAAATGGCCAAGTGAAAATTTGCCACTGAGCAAAATCTCAATCCCAAATCATGCTCAGTGTTAGCTATAGCTGTGGAGTTTAACCAGAGGGTCAGTGTTGACTGTTTTGAATAATGCCTTCTTTTGAGTATCTTGTACTCCAATTTGTGATGGGTTGAAACAGTCATTTTAGCTTCAAATATCAAAGAATTTGAATATAAAAGATTTAGTTTTATATCAGGTTTTTATCATGATCATGTATTCCTTTTATGTCATTACACAAAGAACAGAGAGAACCGAACCTAACATTTTTTTAAAAAGTGTAATTGAGAGGTGCAACAGGAACAGTAAGGAAGACCATTAGGGGCAAAACAAGCTGTGAACTTTCTATCTAGATTTAAAGATTGAGTTGCAAAAAGTTGTTCACATCTGAATCTCCAAAAAATGCAAACACCATTTCATTTTCATGGGAAAAATAAGTTAAGGACACCACACAGCCTTTGAAAAACTTGCTTTGATCTTATGCCAAATGGCAAAATGAATGCATTAAATTTTAAATTGCCTCTCTTCAGAAGGATGTGATATGGAACATATTTAGGATTTAGCCCTTTAATTTAACATTAAACATACTAAAAATGTCCTCATCAATTATTGACAGCTCAATATTAAAACAGAGGCTCCCCTTCAGTCTCGGGAAGATGGAACGATGTTTGTTTTTAGAAGTGCATTTCCTACCTCTTTCAGCTATAACACTGTGTGGCATTCTGGAAAGAAATGATTCCTAAATTTGTGTTGGCGCTGGTGAGCTGTTTGTCCTATGTGCATCAGGAGGGCCATGACCTGTCATTTAGATTTCAAATGAGATGCATTCAGTAGGACATATTGCTAGGAAAATAAATGTTGTAAGAAACACATAAGGCCTTTAAAACAATAAGACCCTTAATTCTCATTTTGAGGGGTTTCTTGCCATTCCCTAAGTATTTAATAGCAGTGTGAGTGTCCGTGCCTCAGGCAATGTGGCTTAGGGCTGACTATTACTTTTGTCCTCTTCTTCCATAAGTGCCCCAAATACATTTTTTTTAGAAGTGACCTCAGATGAATAGGAATATAAATCCTTTGGTAATGCTGCTGCCCTGCCTGGAACAAAAGCTTCTTCTAAAGGCTCCCACCACCACACACCAACATTCCATCCATCTTCATTTACCGTTTCTTCCCTGGAACCTTTAGTGACAACCCTGGTACACACACACACACACACACACACACACACACACACACACACTGGTGACATACTATTTTGCAAAGAGGTTTAGAGTGTTTTTAAAAAGTTGAAGGAAGTAGCGGGTTAAACCTAGATGAAGGAATGGGGAAGGGGTTAGGAAAGACTTCTGGAGATAAATGTGTTTGATTTGATTGTTGGCTTCCTACTGCAGTATGCAGAAGCTTAGTCCATATGTTCAGTACATATTTGTTGATTTTACTGAAGAGCAGCTTTGTAGAGAAGAAAATTTTATCAAAAGGTGGTCTGGGAGGAGATGGGAAGACTGCTCCATCCACATTGCCTTGTTTGTTTCATTACCAGGTGAGCCCTGTCCATTGGGCACCAATAATGTCCACATAGCAGTGGACAAAGACTGAACCATTCTTGCCCTTGAAGTTCTTGCACTCTGGTTAATGAGGGAGCAGTTACCCTCACGAAATAGATAAGTCTGTGAAGGGAGCACAGTGGAAGGTGTTGGAATATCAGTGGGATTCGTGGGGGGGGTGGATTTCATAGATAGGCGATCTAAGTGGGGACTTGGGAGATAATTAGGAGTTTTCTGATAGGGATGTAATACACTGATGACTATAGTTAATACTGTCTTACATATTGGAACATGGCAAAGAGAATAGACCTTAATATTCTTGTCATAAGTAGATAAATATGTATAACTACGTGAGTTGATGGATAGTAACTAACTCTATTGTTGTAATCATTATTCAATATATACACTTATGAAACTCTTTATGTAAACCTCTTAAGCTAATACAGTATTATATGTCAGTTATATTTAAATAAAACTGGGAGAGGAAAAAAACAAGAATACAGAAAAAATAAGTAATCTCAAAGAAAAGGGGGTCACTGGCTGAAGAGAGAGGCTTGGAGATACAGACCAGCCTGTCTTTGGGAACCTGTAAGTGGAAGTCTGGCTGGAGTGCAGGGAGTAGGTGAGGGCAAAGGTTGGATATGAAGTTAGGGAGGGGTGAGAGAGATGGCCATTTTATAAAGGGTCTTCAATGCCAACCTGTTTTCTAAAGCTATGTGAAGCAACTGAAGGATTTCATAGAGGAGGAATGTGACCAGATAATGAAGGGCGGAAAGAACACAGTGCTTGTTGAATGGTGGGATGAGGGAGCAAGATGACATTCAGACTCTGGCAAAGAATTTGTCTTTTTTTAAGCCATTAAGTTTAAGGCACCTATCGGATATCCCAAAGGAAATGTTCAGGAAGTAGTTGAATGAGAATAGAGTCGGTGGAGATGGGTTTGTCTAACAGGTAGTTGAGATGTGTTGAGACAGGGGAAGTAGACAGGTGAGAGGGGCTTAACAAATCTCCGGTAGCTGAGGTATTTGATTGTCAGAGGTTTTCCCTAGTGGCTGGCATCTTTGCTCCCTGCCTCTCTGAGCCCCAGCCCCTGCTGATGGTGCAGGGTCTCCATAGGAAGGGACTGAAGGCAATTACCCAGTTGATTTCCACCTTAGAATTATTTAACTCACTATGCTGGTTTTGTGAAGGAAATGTTTAAAGATTAGCAGCCAAGAAGGAAATCTTGATGGTTAGTTTGGGCTCTACATTTTAAGTAGATAGTAACATTAATAAAATGCTGTTAGTGTGATTAGCCTTAATTTATATGAGATATTACGCTGGGCACTCCTATAATTGCTCTTTACAGTCTTTAAGGATTAGTTAGAGGCACAAGCATAGATACAAATATAGAGAGATATAGGTGTAGGTAAGGATTTATTTGGATCTAGATATACGGAGGTGGTACAGCTAGAGCTAGCAGACCAAATATCATCATCTTCCAGTCTGGGATTCATAATAGTACCAACTCACACTCACTGAGCTCAGCAGCTTTCCAAGTTATTTAAATACACTAATTCATTTAATGCTCAGGTCACCCCTATGAGGTCAATACTGTTATTTATCCCCATTTTACAGATAAGAAAACTGAGGTGTCAAATAAATAATTAAGTGGCTCAAGGTTGTACAAATCCCGGATCTAGGATTTGAACTAGGCAGAGAGGCCCTAGAGTCTGTGCCAGTAATATGGCCTTATGCTGCCTCTCTTTACCTATGTCTAATAGCTCAATCAAGACTTAAGTGCATTTGAAATGCAATTCCTGTGTGGAGATTGGGTAAGCTGTAAAGGAGGCTGTGCCCCTCACCAATCACACATGCACAGTTAGAGCAAATATCTAGGCAGGGCTGCTGGCAGCCACAGGAGCTCTTGCAGTCGGACCAGCAGAGGAGAGAAGGTGGTGGCCCAGAGAAGGATGAAGCTGTCATTAGCCCTCAGGAAATGGCCTGAACCAAGGCAGCCATTGGTAGTGTAAACTGGAAGATGGCAGCTATGAAAGGACTGTCAGATCCTTTCTTTGTACATATCACTATGCAGATATGTTAATTTTGTGGGATGTGACAGAGATCTGTGCCCTCGGTGCTCTCAGAATTCTCAAGTGTGGCCTGGTCCACCCCCTCCTACCCCAGTACATGGGGATGCTCCTGCCCATGGTCCCTGGGTGTTCAAAGACCCATTGGGAAACTTACAAGAGCACGACTGTCGTGGGAGGCAGGCAGGGAGCATGTAGGCATCCAGGTATTTTGCTTGTCACACCCAGATTCTGTAGCCCCTGGGCACTTGGTGGGGTTAGTGTGACCTACCAGGACAAGCCCTGGATTCAGGTGCTGGCAGGGTCTCACCCATCCAAAGAGTGGGCATGCTGCACAGAGTTAGACCCCACAAAGGTCCTGGCACGCAGATTCCTTTCTTGGTCCATTCATCTGGCGCCTACTGCCCCTTACTGAACAGTTTCAGGCACCCCCCTAACTTGTTTCCCCTCCTCAGTTCTCCACCTTAGGTACTTACAAATGGGTTCACGCAGGGCAGGGACAGAGCCGCCTATGATGCCTAGGCTGAAACTTTGCAAATGCAAATTTCTTGGCTCTCATTCTGGTGACTCAAACACGTAAGGAAGTGACTCTCATCAGGAAGAGTGATGTAAGCCCTGCACTTATTTTAGCTCTTCTGAGAACATATGCTCCAGACTGCTTGGTGATCATATCGTAGGCTCAGTCTCTTAGTCACATTTCCTAAAAAGTGAATGAAGCGTCAGTTTCAGCGCCCTCATTTGCATGGACTTCTACCAAAACCTGGCAGGGCCCTGGCGTGTGCTAATGCATTTTTATAAAATTTGCAAAAGTTAAACCTTCTGCCTACTTTTGTATGATGTTGCTTCAAGAAGGCGTCCCAAGTTGTCAAAGCTCCAGGCTCCACAGTACTTAGATGCGCCCCTGTTCAAAGAACTTTCCAGGTCACAGCCCCTGTACATTTTCTTAGTTTGGAGGGAGTTTTTTGGCAGCTATCACAGGACTTCTCCAGTTCTAAATGTATAGATGATGGCTCAGTGGGATCAGAGAAATGGAGACTTCCTTAAGTAAAGAAGTTAAAAAGTGTCCTTGCATAGCAATGTTGTCCTGCCACAGTGAATTTGAGGGCCACCACTGGGAATGAAAAAACAGAATTCAACACAGGCCATGGAAAGTGAGAGTGAGTGGTGAAGCCATAGGCTTTAGGACAAAGCGGGTCCTTCTGAGCCAGGGGTCAAGTTTGAGATCTGTCTCTCACAAGGCCTCAGGGAAGAGAGTAATGACCTCTGTGCCTTTGCCAGTGAAGTATCTTTTCTTGGAACTGTTATGTAGTATGAAGTATCTTCACTTCTTTTTTTAAAATATATTTTTATTTATTTCAGAGAGGGAGAGTGATAGAGAGATAGAAACATCAATGATGAGAAACATTAATTGGCTGCCTCCTGCACACCCTCTACTGGGGATTGAGCCCACAACCTGGGCATGTGCCCTGACTGGGAACCGAATGGTGATCTCCTGGTTCATAGGTTGATACTCAACCACTGAGCCACACCAGCTGGGCTGTCCACTTGTTTTATCAGTAAAGAAGGGTTGAGACGCTGCTGTAAAAAAGAAAGAACTCTTACCATTTGCAACAGCATGAATGGACCTGGAGAGCATCATGCAAAGCGAAATAAGCCAGTCGGAGAAAGATAACTATCACATGATCTCACTCATTTGTAGAATATATTGAACAATATAAACTGATGAACAAAAATAGATCCAGAGATATAGAAGCATTGAACAGACTGTCAAACCTCAGAAGGAAGGCAGAGGAGAGTGAGGGGGATAAGATATCAACCAAAGGGTTTGTATGTATGAATATGAGCATGACCAATGGACACAGACACAGGAGCAAGGGGAGGGGGGAGGTCAATGCTGGAAAGAGGAGACATATGTAAAACTTCCAACAATGAAGATTTTTTTTAAAGTTATAACAATATAAAAGTAAAATATAAATAATAAATATAAATATTTTCTAAAAACAAAAATAGAAGGGTTGAGAGCCTCCTTTTCCTGCTGATTTTTTAATTTAGGAAATATCAAAACCACAACAATACTAGTAATTTAAGACAAGTCTTCCTGGCTTGTGAAATCGTAGGTTAAAATCCAGACATAAACCCCGACATGCAGGCCTGGTTACTCCTTTCACATAAGGAGTCTTCGTCCTGGGAGGTACAGTCGCAGACGGCAGTCCATCCTGGGAGGGTGTAGAGTCCATAAACGTGGGTCTGCACATGACCTGGCGGCGGCATCCATGGAGAGGTGATAAACCTGAATGAATTGTTTCATTCTTAGGCAGTTTCTGGGAGGTGTTATCTGATGGATGAGAGCCTTGCGATTTTGAGAGAAGCTGAATGTCTTATTAAGATAATTTATACCCAGAGGGATCGTGAGAGAAAATTGAAAAGTGCATGAAGGGCCGCAGCACCGTGAGGAATGAAGATAAAGACACCACTGGACTTCTGCGGCCTTCAACGGCAGCACCTTCTCTCCGATGGACAAGGAACGCTGATGTTCTTGCTTTTCAGACTTCTCATTTGTTTCCATACCATCTATGATATTTATGTAGTATAACCCACTTGAGCTTTTATAGAGGAGGAATGTGACCAGACAATGAAGGGTGGAAAGAACACAGTGCTTGTTGAATGGTGGGATGTGGGAGGAGGGAGCAGGATGACATTCAGCCTCTGGCAAAGAATTTGTCTTTTTTTAAGCCATTAAGTTTAAGGCACCTATCGGATATACCAAAGGAAATGTTCAGGAAATAGTTGAATGCGAGAATAGAGTTGGTGGAGATGGGTTTGTCTAACAGGTAGTTGAGGTGTGTTGAGACAGGCGAAGTAGTCTGTCTCAACACACCTCACTAATTCTGGTTTTGCTAACTAGTTAGTTGTGTGACTTTGTAAAGGCCATTAACTTCTATGGCTTTCAGTTGCTTCATATGCTACTCAAAGACGATGATAATCCAACACTCCCTCAAAGGGCCTGTTCAGGAAAGTGATGATTCAGTGAGATAATATATTAGATGGTATTATTTATCTGCAGCCTGCCTGGTTTTGAGTTATATTGAAGATAATATTTTAAAGTTCTACTAGTCTATAAAATACTTTGGGGTTTTGCATCCATCAATCAAGTAGAATACATCAAACAGTTTCCTCTTGGTCCTCCCTTACCCTCTTCCCCACCACACACACTCACACATATGTATACACACCCCTGTCTTGCACACCTCACCCTAGAATGACCCACCTGTCTCCTTACTGCTTTCCTAGGAAACAAATGGCCTAATTCTATTGTTTAGCTCTATTCAAACTGTCTCATTCCCAGACTTAGATGGTCACTGATGCTGCATAACTGCCTGTATTAGTTCCCTAGGGCTGCTGGAACTGAGTCACTTACTAGTAAAGTAGCAGGAGTATATTGTCTCTTTATTCTGGAGGCAGGGATGGGGCCTAACCGAGCAGTCGGACATCACTCCAGGGGTCCTGGATTGGAGAGGGTGTAGGCTGAGCTGAGGGACACCTTCCTCCCTGCCCCTCCTCCCTCCCCCACCCCCCCAATGAATTTTATGCACCGGACCTTCTAGTATTCATAATAATACTAAAACAATTTCCTTCTCAACTGTATTGACATTCACGCTTCTGATGCAAAAGCAACTGTCTTTAGGGTATGAATCAATGCAGTGGCATCAAACTGTATTGGTAGTATTTGTATTCTTCACAGCGAGACACTCATGGTTTAAATTTAGAAAAAGGAAAAGTAAGAAGCAAAATACCAGTTTTTCATAAGAACGTCCTTGATGAAACAGTACAAATTAATTTTATTAACTCTACCCTTGAGCCTTTTTAGTAATCTGAATAACAATATGGAGGGTGCACATAAAGCAATCTACAGCAACCAAAACACAATGCTTGTCTTGAGGCAACAGTCTAAGCTGTCTGAAGCTGAATTGGGCAGGTATTTTTCTCATGAAACAAATTGTTGAGTCGAAAAGATAACTAACAGGCAAATTAAAGTTATGCAGACCTCGATATTTGGCAGCCATTTTCTCAAAAATGAATGAGTGAGCATGTACTTTAAGAAAAATAACTAGCCCTAGCTGGTTTGGCTCAGTGGATAGAGCGTCAGTCTGCAGACTGAGCATCCCCAGTTCGATTCCAGTCAAGGGCACATGCCTGGGTTATGGGCTTGGACCCCAGTGTGGGGCATGCAGGAGGCAATCAATCAATGATTCTCATTCTTGATGTTTCTACCTCTCCCTTCCTCTCTGAAATCAATAAAAACATATTTTTTTAAAAAAAGAAAAATAACCAACAGTGTTTGTTGCCAATGGTAAAGAATAAACTTCCAAGCAAAAGCTAGAATTTTGGAAAACTTGTATCTGCCAGCGTGCATCTGACAGCTTTGGTAAGATAGGTAGTAATATTAATGAATGGCATTTTGATATTGTGTAATGACAGGCGTTGACATTTGGAAAAGCAGCATAACTCAAGAACCAATATTTTCTAAATGACCAATGCACACTCTTACAGAAAATGTGCAAGTAAAAAAAAATCTATTCAAGATGCAAAATGGATAAATGGGTTTTAATATAATCAAAGAAAACAGATTCAACATTACAATACACGTTTTAATGATGTATCAAGGAAAAATATTCAAAATTCATTGAAAGGCTGTTAAAACCCTCCTCCCTTTTCCAACTGCATATTTGAGCGAGGCCAGCTTTTCTTCCTGTCCTGGACACAAAGCAGCATCGTGTTACCTGGTCAAATACAGAGAAGCCAGCATGAGACTCCAGGGATCTTCTATTAAGTTAGAAATTATAGAAATTTGCAAAAGGAAAAACAATGACAAACTTCTTACTACCTTTTTCTTGTTTTTGGAAAGGTAATTCTTTTTATAAAATATCATTTTAACATATAATGGATTTATAAATAAAAATTTCTTAATTTCTCAGTTTTAATTTTGAGTGCAATTAAATTCAGTGCAAACATTGATAGATGAAATCCACATTTTCAAAAGTCCTTTAGGGATTCCCCCATAATTTTTAAGAGGGTAGCAAGGTTCTGAGACCAAAGTTTGAGATCTCTGCTATAGAACTTTATTTAAACTAGTGGCTGTAAAGGAAACTAAGAAGGAAATGAGGAATTTATTGGGTTTGTGGGGTACCAGAGTGGAGGAAATTAGCAGCCAGTAGACAGCAAAATATTGCTGTGTGCCTGGTGGGAACCTGCGCTTTAAAACCACAGAAGGGCATGTGCTAGAAGGGCAGGTGGAAGACCCCTGTGCTGGCTTTGTTCTTGTCACTGTTTTGCCTAAGGGTCTGGCGGGTTCACTGTGCTAGATCTGCCTCTAACCAATTTGGTCTGGTATCATACTGCCTAAGCAAATGAAGTGTCTGTCATGTCACTAATGGAAAAAAGTAGAGAAGGCCAGCAAGTCCCTAATTCTTGGCCAGGTTTCACTCCCTCCCCCTGCCCTCCCTCTGCCATTTGTCCCTACATATTCCCAAAAGACTTGTACGGAGAGGACACTTCAAGGAAATGCTATTTGTTTATTACTTTTATCATTGTAGAGTGTGGGCCCCAGATGGTCAAATGAAAACCCTGGCTGCTGAGTTCTTTTGACCTATGGGCTTAAGCCCCAGACAAGGGATGCCAAAGAGGTTTTTGTCATTGGCCACCTCCGGCTTGATGGGAGTAGCTGCCTGAAAGCCTTTGGTGAGGAGCAGTGGAGAAGGAAGTGCAATCATACTGACATCTGCCAAGGCCTCCCAATAGGGGCTGCACCTCGGCCATTGATTGTCACCCCTCCCTGAGCCCAGGGCCAGGACTCCTGGGTTCCTTTCTCCTCATCCAGCCAGGCCCCGAGGCCAAACAGCTCAACCACTGACATGTGAGGCATTGGGAAGAAATATAGAATGAAAAGCAGTGAGTTAGACTAGAAGGAAGTGAATACCTGCTCCCACTCCCCATCTTATCTGAATCTTACTGTTGATGCTGAGACCTTGGTGTGGGAGAGGGAGGTGGAACTCCCAAACTGGAAATGGAAAACTAGAGCCACAGAGATGACCCAAGGATTTGACCCTAAAGAAGATGATTCTCTATGTTGCAATAAGTATTTATAATCTCTTAATTCCTTCCATTTTTTAAAATTCCGCAAATTAATCAAACCACCATCTATGATTTGACCAGTTGAGAAGACTGTTATTATTATGGAGCAGAAAGCAATGCATTCCCAGGATTTCTGTTCAGGAAAACACAGGATTCCTTAATGAGCCCCCTTGGGGTGGTAGTTCAGGCCTCAGGCCTGGGAGTTGGCTGATCCTAAGGCCTGAAAGATGAGAAGAAGAAGAAAAATTGCCAAGGAACAGAGGAGAAAGAATGTTGTTTTGCTCTTGAAAGGGAAAGGGGAATAAGAACAGAGCCTGAAAAGGGGAGAAAGAACTCCTCAAATTCCATTCATCTCATGAAACAAACCAACAAAAAACATGCTTTAGGCATATTCTTTGGGGTTCTGGACTGAATAGCTATGATATAAAGAGAAAGTGTGCATATACAAGAATTAAAACGGGGGGATTATAGATAGACATGCCCTGGGGAATCTCAGAAATGAGCAACAGCATTTGGAAGGATCACAAACCAGAGACTTGAGGGTCTGAGACAAGTCCTTGAATGCCCAAGTTCTTCTCTGACATGGCAACCTCGGAGTCAGTGATTTTACAACCCTACGTCACACTGTTGCTCCTCTTAGATTAGGGCACACATGAGCCCTGGGTCAGTGTATTGCTATCCAGCTCTTGTTCTCATTAGAGCAGTTATCTCTTCCTTTCAGTCTAGCAGTGTAATTTTCTCTGCAGTTGAAAGCATCTCTATTTTCAGGATCACAAGGACTTTGACCAGTCATGGCTCTGCCACTAACTGGCCATGTGACCATGGGCAAGTCTTGATCTCTTCAGACCTCAGGGTCCTGACCAGTAAATTGATAAAGGTGGTGAGAGACAAGCTGAGTTAATTATCCCTTAGGTCTATTTCAAATAAAAATTCATTGCACTTTACAGTATTAATCTTCCATGTATCTCTATTCCCACTTGTACTCACTCTTATAGCAATATACCTTTTATTGTAGAAATAAAAGAATCAGAATTTTTAAAAATACATTTTTATTGAATTCATAGAGGAAGAGGGAGGGAGGGAAGGAAAGTAAGAGAGGGAGGAAAGGCTGGGAAGAGAAAGAGAGAGAGATCAATGATGAGAGAGAATCATTGATCAGCTGCCTCCTATATGCCCCACATTGGATATAGAGCCTGCAACCTAGGCATACACCCTGACCAGGAATCAAACCATGACCTCCTGCTTCATAGTTTGATGCTCAACCACTGAACAACACTGGCTGGGCAAGAATCTGGATTTTTTTAAAGTAGAAGTTATTCCCATAGTGTCAATTTCTCCATTAAGAACACTCACTAATGGAAAAACAGTAACTTAGCATGCACTGTTTTTGTAACTTATAATAAGGATATTTTTAAAGCTAAGAGGAGCCAGACAGATGGCATTAAGATGTAAATTCTTTAGTTCTCTAAGTCTTTTCCTAATCATTTGGGCATTCTCTTATTTGTGTCTATGTCTGCCTCTCACATTAGATTGTTAGATTGTTGTGAGTCAAAACAAAATGATACTCATTTCTGTATTCTCCTAGAGACCATGCATTTTACAAAGTGAGCATTTAATAGAGATTTGCTCAATTGAATTGAGAATTGCATTGAATCAAAAATCTTAAATGATTGCTTTATATTGTCATAGGCTTGGTTATGCTGTGGGAATAAAATTATCCCCAAATCTCAGTGGTTTAGTGCAATAGAGGGCCTTATTTTCCTTGCCAAGGCAGTCATCTGCCGTAGGGAGCAAGATAATTGTACTCCACACAGGCACTCAGGGACCCAGGCTGAAGCGAGTCTGCTTCTGACTGCTGAGCACATGCCATCTTCAAGGAGAGAGACTGGAAATTTTCTCAAGAGCTTTTTTCCTTCTGCGCACATGTTATTGATCAGGACTAATCACATGACACTAGGCGGGGTTTGGGAAGTATGGGCTACCATATCTTTAGGCAACAAAAATGCCACCAAGATCAATAATAATCACTACAAATGTCTGCCACATGCTTTACTCAATAGCCCTGATATTTTGGAGATAATGGACTTCTTTGAGAAACTTAGGGCAGCTTTGAGCTCTCTCTCAAGGAAGAAACACAAGTGCACAGAAACTTACTAAGTATTTTGCATAATTTACAGGTTTTTCATGTGCTTTAAACCCCATTCACTTATATTCTCCGGATCCCTGCCTGGAGCCAGGCTATGGATCCTTTGACTGAATCCGCAGGTGTGTTTAGCACCTGGTAATAGGACAAGATGAAAAACAAAAGCAAAAACAAAACCATAACCAGTGATCTGTTTTAACTTTATGTTGGGAACAGCCTGTTCATTTACTAGCTATTTGTTTTTGTCAGATCAGGCATCATGGCAGATACATGACCAATGGATGTTCCTCTGTGTTTGTTTTGGTCAGGAGAAATTTGAGGGTCTGTTCCGGACTTACGATGACTGCGTGACGTTCCAGCTATTTAAGAGTTTCCGACGTGTCCGAATAAACTTCAGCAATCCCAAATCTGCAGCCCGAGCCAGGATAGAGCTTCATGAAACCCAGTTCCGAGGGAAAAAATTAAAACTCTACTTTGCACAGGTAATTCTTACCAAAGGTAACCCTTTGGCCTCACATTATTGTTTGCCTTTTCCAAAATGTAAATGGAGCTCTTTTCTACTGTCACCTTGTTTTGTGGTCTATACTTAGTCCACTGAGAAATAAACCCGTGTCACAGGGACAGGTAGAGGTTGAGAAGCGGGCTCTGAGGCCTGACATCCTGTTCTTTAACCTGCATCAGTCACATAACCTGACTGGGTCTCCGTTTCCTCAGCTATAAGTGGGGGTGATGATGTATACCCACACTGTTGTTATAGAATTAAATAAATTATTGGATAAAGAAATGCCTAAAATTTGGTAAATGCATAACAAATGCCAAGTAATAGTTGTAAAGAATGCTCTCATCACAACTATTCCTAACCTTCCCAGCAAGATTATATTTAAAACTTAAATTAGATGACTGTTTTAGTGGACTACATACCTTTTCAGTGATTTACATTCATAACAAAAGTTTACAAACGTATGGAAATTAATTTTGTGTTTTATTTAATCCAAAAGTAAATTCTGACTACTCCAAAAATAGATGGGTAATTTTTTGGCAATGCACACAGTGTCCTCACAATACACAATCAATGTCCATAATGTTCCATCAATAGATATCCTGATCCATCTCTTATTGATCAGGAAACATTGTTTCCAACATTGGACTCTACAAAGATGGTACAGTGAAAAGTACATACTTCGCTTCTTTTTCAGGGCTGAAGAGTATTCCGTTTTATGTATATGCCACATTTTCTTTCTCCATTCATCTGTCAAAGGACATTTAGGTTGTTTCCGTATCCTGGCTATTATGAATAAATAGTGTGGCAATCAACATGGGGAGTGCTGATATCTTTTCAAGAGCCTGATTTTAGTTCTTTTGGGTAAATACCCAGAAGTAGAATTTCTGGATCATATTGTAGTTCTATTTTTAATTTTTTGAGGAACCACCAACAGTGTATAAAGATTTCTTTCTAATACTTGTCTTTTGTGTTTTGAAAATAGCCAGTGAGAAAGTTGTTGAGGTTAGATCTCATGTTAAGTGTTCTTACCACAATAAAATAAAATAAAAACTAAAAAAAAAAAATTAAAAAAAAGAAGAAGAACTTAGAGTTTGGCCTCAGACTCCTGCTCAAATCTCACACTGCTAGTAACATGCATGACTTGTGGAAATCTCAATTTCTCCATCTGTTAAAACCCCACTTGTTTCTTAAAAAAATTAAACATACAGTTACCATCTGACCCAGCAATTCCTCTGCTAGGTATATATAGAAAAATATTGAAGATTGTTCTCAAACAAATACATTTACACATATGTTCATAGCAGCATTAGCCAAAAAGTAGAAACAATCCAAATGCACACCCATTAAGTGAACAGGTAAACAAATTGTGGTCTCTTCATTCAGTGGAATATTATTCAACCATAAACAATGAATGAGATAGTGAGACATGCTACAACATGGATGAACTTTTAAAACATTATGCTTAATGAAAGAAGCCAGACACAAAAGGTCACATATTCAATGATTCCACTTATACATACCTTCAGAAGAGGTAAAGCCACAGAGGTAGAAATCATATTGGTGCTTGCCACGCTCTGACTGGAGACAGAAATGGTTGCAACTATTTAAAGGGTATAGGTTTTCCTCCGAGGTGATGAAGATTTTTTTCGAGAGATAGAAGTGGTGGTTGCAAACATTGGGAATATACTGAATGCCCCTGAATTGTTTACTCCAAAATGGTTAATTTCATATTATGTGAATTTCACCTCAATTAAAAGAAAGGAAAAGGAAGAAGGAAGGAGACAAGGGAAGGAGAGGTCAATGTGAAGACCAGCTTCATTAGCATCATCTGGGAACCTGTTAGCCCCGCCCAGATCTACTGAGTCAGAAACTCCAGGACTCCACAATGCATATTTTAGTAAGCTTTCCAGGTAATTCTGATGCACAGTAAAGGTTGAGCTCCACTGATTTAGGGTGAAATGAGATGATTGAGCACATGGTGTGTGGTAAGGAGTAATTATTAAGCTAAAATTGAGGCCAATGTGGCATCTCTGAGCCATACTGAGTCATGTGTCTTCATTTCTACTCTGTTTGAAAGGTTCAGACTCCAGAAACAGACGGAGACAAACTGCATTTGGCTCCACCGCAGCCCGCCAAACAGTTTCTCATCTCACCCCCGGCATCTCCTCCTGTTGGCTGGCAGCCCATCAGCGATGCCACACCAGTCCTCAACTACGACCTCCTCTACGCCGTGGCCAAACTTGGACCAGGTGAGCTCTGCAGGCCTTTTATAAATATACATGTGTCAGCCACCTGGGAAAGCTAAATGAGATGAATCGCCTTGAGACCCTGGGCCCCTGGTCACCTCTGCATTTCTAAGGGATGTATTGTTCTGGGTGGACAGTGAGAGGGATGATGGATGAGGATGAAGCATCAGGCTGTGTAACTGTTTAAGGGCAACTCAGGAACCAGTTCTAAAATGTCTATGTGACTTCTTGATTGCAATGCAGATAGGTCAAGATTGGAAAAAAAGCTACTTAATTCTTATGGCCTTATGAAGTTATTTCTTCAGAACAAGCAACATGAGCCCTAGCAGCTGGCATGCAGCTTCTCTGCTGCACAGCCTTTTTCATTGCTGTCACAGGTGTGCCCAGGAGCCCTCAGTGACGAGACAGTTGCCTGCCAAAGCAGAGCCTTCAAGTCAAGAAGTTGGTCACCATAGCCTCAAACTTTAGAAAACATCTTATGGCCACTTTGTTCCGATGTTGGCATATGTTTCTTGGATTCACTCATTTTCACTGCAGAATAGTATTTCATTGGGTGAATAGACCATCTTACTTTATGCATCCATTCTCTGGTCGATGGACATTACAATTGAATCTACAATTAACATTCTTGTACATATCTCCTGTCCACTCTTCTGAAAGTTTTTTTATGTTTTATTCCTAGAAGTGATATTGTCTTCAATTTCACCAGATACTGCCATCTTGCACTCCAAAGTGTGTTTCCTGTATTAGAGCAGCAGAGGAAATGCTGGAGGGGCTGCCACCAGGTGGTAGTGAGGTTTTAGGCACTGTGGATCCCAAGGGAAGCAATGGCCATTGTGTTTGCTCCGTTTACCGGTAGTCCTTCCAGTGAGATAGGGGGCTTTCAAAATATAACCCAAGGCCCTGACAGCACCCCAAGACATTATAATTTCATTTATCTGGATCAAGTCCAAGTCCAAGTATAGTATTTTTTTAAAGTTTCTAGGTGATTCTGATGTGTAGATGAGTTCAAGCACTACTGGGAGCCAAATGCCAAATGTCAGGGCTGATAAATTTGTAAGTTCTTACCAACAGCCTTTAGTGTGGTCAGGAAAATATTTGGACCAGAGTCACTCACCTCAGAAATTTGCAGGTTTAATCATCACACATACACTGAGTTTTGAGAAACCTGGATACTAGAGCGACCTGCTGTCCTGGAACTGAGAGGTTCCTGGTGTGCCCAGGACTGAGGGGTTCCTGGGAACTTTCAGTCCTGAAACCAGAAATCCCCAGACAGAGCAGGAAGAGCGGGTCACCCACAGGATCCTCAGGCTAGGATGTGGCTAATTTGGTTAATAAGCACTCCCTGAAAGAGAATTGCTGGCTGTCCCATGTGTGGCCTGAAGTTTATGGGGCTCTCAGAGCAAGCCCCTCGGGGGTCTCTTTGAAATCACCATCAAGGCACTCAGCTTCTGGAGCCTTTAACGGGGCCATCGGTTTCCCTCAGAGAGGTGCTGTGAGACGCCGTAGGTGCCTGAGTCGGGCTGATGAAAGAAGTGGTGTAAAAATCAGGGAGGTATCTATGAAATGGGGTTTCCTGGGAAGTCTAGTTCACACACAGACTTTCCGCATACAGAACCCTGAGACGATGCACTCCCCATCCAAAGAGAGCCCGGTCAGTCATCTATGTAATGTCAAGTGTAGACGTTGAGTCTGCTCAGGTCAAGCCTCGTGGAGCCACTTCTCACAGCAATTCAGGGCGCTGCAGAGGCAGGCAAGCACCCCCCTCCCCCCCCCCCAGAATAGACCCATCAGAGCTGAGGTCCTTGCAGCTGCCTGTGTGATCTGGAAGCAGATTTTGACAAGAACACATTGGAACACTTTTGTGCGGTTGGTTTGAATGTCAACACAAGGAGGTCTTCCTAGAATCACTGAGGCCGTGGCTAGAGGATGCAGGAATCATCTGGCCAACTTGCATTTCACAGGAGGGACCCAGAGGTCCAGAGTGGGGGCAGAATGACTGGCCAATGACAGGGCTTCCACCGCAGGGTTCTTCCTGTGTCTCTCTTTGCAAAGGAGGCCTAGGCCAAGTCCCACTTTCTTTAAAAAATATATATATATTTTTAATTGACTTTTAGAGAGAGAGGAAGAGAGAAAAACATCAATCAGGTGCCCCCCTGCATGCTCTCTCCTGGAGATGGAGCCCAAAACCCTGGCAGGTATCAAACCAAATCCCACTGGTGACATTTGGTACATGGGATGACACTCAACCAACGGAACCCCACCAGCCAGGCCTCAAGCCAGACTTTCTGACCAGCAGACCCCAGGAGCATCTTGTCCTCTCACTTGGAGCTAGTATTTCAATAATAAATCAAATCATTGTTCATCCAGCACAAGAAAGAAAATTCATATGCAGTTCATGTTCACGAAGCCTGATGCAAAGACAAGATCAGAGTGAGTTTCAGGCGCCCTCATGGCTAACGGAGCTGAGTCCAGGTCTGGAGGGCACTCCCTGGGACCAGCGCATGATGGAGGCAGAAGGGACGGGTGGAGAGGGAATTCCCCCTCAAAAGGACTACCCCCAGATCCTGGCATGGAGGAGACAGGAGGAAGAATAAAATGGTCTTAAAGAGGTAGAAGAAAAAAGGAGGTCTTTTCTAAAGTTGTGAATAACTTATAATGTTACAAATGCATTAATTGTGCTGCTAACTGATGAGCTTCACCTTTCCTTACCCAGCTGAGCATATATACTGTCTACCTTCTAATGTGCCCTGTTGTGCAGAGATAGAAAGGATTGCTATTTCCACCTTATAGATCAGAACACTGAGCTGCAGAAAGGTGAACTTACTCACCGAGGTGACACAGCTGGTTGGTGGCAGAGGCAAATGTCAAACTCAGCTCTTCTCACTCCCCACTTGGCCAGATCCCAGGGGCTAGTACAGACAATGGCTGCCTCGGGGGACTTTAGGCCTACTCTGCTCTGTCACGGGCAAAACGTTTATCTTGGCCCTGAATTGACCCTGAAATAACACCACTGTCACTTCCAGAAAGCCTAACCCAGGGCCTGGAATGTGTGCAAATGAAGCCCTGTGCACTACGTGTGCAAGAGCAAATCTGGCGGGCCTCCTGCTTTCTAAGGATGACTGATCCTGTGTGCCACGGAACAGCTGTAATTGGGCTGTATTCCCTGGGATAGCTCTCTCTCCTTGACAGCAATCCAAGGCTATTTCTTTTTATTTAGTTTCCATTTGTCCTTTTCCTGTGTCCTTGAAGCTCCTTCATCCCACACAGATGAATGATTTGTGTCCAGCAATGGAGTTGAAAACATCACAGAGTTCTATTAGAGGCCTGGGCCTCTGGCAGCTGTGTTAGCTGCAGTGAGGAGAGAGCAGGTCATCCTTCCCACCCACATCTCTGCTGTCCCCACCCCTGTGAGGGGCCAACGTGAGGACTTGCTCCTTCAGTCTCCTCAGGGCACTTTGCACAAATGCTCACTCCTCCTTTTGGTAATTTTCCATTCTTTCACTTACTGTGTTTCCTACTTTGTGAGGGGGAAAATGTCTGTTTTACTCATTTTTGTATCCCTGGTGCCTGATGGCACCTTGCACACAGTAGGTGCTCAACAAACATAGAATGAGTGAATAGACAGAGTGATTAGCCTGCCTAGAGATAATTTCTTCACTGGCAAAGTGTTTCTTCCTTCCGGCTATAGCCAAACTGAGCCAGGCAAGCACTAAATTAATGTTTTCTTCAACGAGAGGACTTCTAGCATTTCCATTTTTAAAAAAAAAAAATCTGATTTAGTAAAATTCATTTTTAATCCTTTGGCAGAATCATTTCAGTAACAAATTATAACTCACTCCGTGTTAAGGGATGGCTACCTCTGTTCCAGGAATGCAGAAACAAATTAGAATTAGAGCAGAGAAAAGCAACTCCAGTGATCGAAGGAGTTGAGTTTTGCTTCTGCTTGGGAGGGATGACTAATAGTGCTAAATCGGTAGGGCTGACGAAAAGTAAGTCTGAAGACAGAGCATCCTGGGACTGGGATCCAGGGCTAGACAGAACTCCCGCTCTGGATCCCTTCAGCAAACTGGCTGGCTTGTGGGAGCTGTGACTTGTCAGGTTGCCCAAGGCGGGCACTGATGTGCATTAGCAAGACCCTTTCACGGAGGACAAAGCAGGGGCAAGACTGCGCCCCTATTCGTTAAGGAAGGAACTCTGGCGATCCTGGTCCAGAATTTCCTGGAACTGTTGTAGGCAGCTGAGATGGCACCAGGCTTGAGACCGTGGGGTCAGACTGGACCTGGGTTCAGCAACCTTGGTACTTGAGTTCTGGCTAAGAAAGAATTCAGAGCCAAGACTCAATCTATGAGAGAATATTTATTTATAAAACCACAGAGGTAAAAGTAACCCATAGAAGAAATGGATTTAGGAAACAAGTATAAAGGCCAAGGAATTGAGGAAGTGCAGTGAGAGAGGGAAAAGGGAAAGGCTGTATTCTGCCCCAGGGAAGAAGAACTCTCTGGGTCCTCAGTCCTAAGGGTTTTCAGGGGGGCAATTTTAAGGGCGGTCCCAGGGGAAGATCTCATTAGAATACTCAGCAGCTTTGCAGATGTGTCCTTTCGGGATCTAGGACTCCACGGATTGATTGGTCAGCACCAGGGCAGGGGGCCATTATACAGTGTAGTTGATCCTGAGGTCCGCTGTGGGGGTCACCCACATGGTTTTGTAGCTTTTCTGGGTCTGGAGCTGAAATATAACTGAGGCCTGGATGTTCTCTCTAGGGAGGAAAGGTGAGGGTGTCCAAACCTCATGACCAGCCATATGCTCGGGGAGGAAAGGTCACCCTGGGCGGTGACTGTCCTTTGCTGGGCACCGGGGGCTCTCCACCCTGGAGACCTTCTGTGCCTGGCCCGTCGCCCTTGCTCTGCTCCTGTCTATCTAACTGCCTGCCCCACAACCCCTAGAGAGGCTCTTGAAGCAAGCATGGAGAGAACAGTGCAATTTCCAAGGGGCTCTTATCCACCCAAACCTCTGGGTGCCTTTGAAATCCTTAACAGAACGTTACAACGTGAGACCAGGGCCACCTAACACTGAAGAGGCATCCGAGTTCTGTTTGTCTCAGAGAGGGCAAGTTTGCATTCTGGGAAATATAAGAACACAGTTTGAAACATTCTTAACCAGTGTCCCCGTGACTGCATGATCTGTTTTTGATCCAGGAAGTAAGTAAACATATAGAAATTGGGGGGGGGGGGGAATTATATAGCAACAATGACTAAAACTTTTATAGAGGGCTTGCTGGGTGTCAGGCACTGTTCTAAACACATTGCTATATTATTGCATATAATGCTCACTGCAATTCTATGAGGCAAGCATTGTTACTTTCTTTTCTTTTTTAAATATTTTATTGATTTTTTTACAGAGAGGAAGGGAGAGGGATAGAGAGCTAGAAATGTCGATGAGAGAAACATCGACCAGCTGCCTCTTGCACACCCCCTACCCGGGGATGTGCCCGCAACCAAGGTACATGCCCTTGACCGGAATTGAACCTAGGGCCTTTCAGTCCACAGACCGAGGCTCTACCACTGAGCCAAACCAGTTTCGGCAAGCATTGTTATTTTCCTCATTTATTCAGCTGGGGAATGTGAGGCTCAGAGTGGTTGAGTAACTTGCCTGAGGCTGCACAGCTGGTAGGTTAAAACATGTTCCTCTGCCACCGGCAAACAGCAGAAAGGATTGATCAAGCCACTGCCCTGGCCCTGGAGAGTGAACGGTTTGAGAAACCAGAAAGATCTCTGGAAGAGTAAAATTAATTTCTCCAGAAAAAAGTCAAGATCATTGCCAAAGGAAATTTTAAAACTACAAAACAGCTCACACACTTGGTTCCTCCACATTTCAGTGTTCTGCTTTCTGCCCCCACCCCACCCCTGCTAAAATACACCCACTGCACTGGCTGGCTGTTTCCATCTCTTGTCCAGAGGGACACGGGGATCAGAATTGCCTTCCTCTGCTCTGTTGAAAGGACAGCCATCACCTCTATAAAACAGAAGCTTTCTGCATTGATATTAGTCCCCCTGGTGAGTGTAGAGAAGCTGGTCACTTAACCATGACCTGGGCAAAATAAGATGGAGTTTGACCAGGGAAAGTGGATCCAATACTTACTTTGGTTTATTGTCTAATGCCCATTGTTCCTGACTCCAGAGAGAGTCTATTGCTGTGTTCTTCTTGAATGTAAACAGAATATGGAAAACAGAAGCCCAGCCCAGCAAAAGAAGCTTATCTATAGCAATCAGCAAAAAATGGCAAAATAGAGCTGTCTGCTGCAGCGAGCGGGTGGTAGATGGGGGGAGGGGGGATGTGAAATGCCAGCCCTTGTTCTGCTCTCTAGGATGGCTCCCGAAGGTCACGTCCATTTGCCACTGGAAATGCCTGGGGGAGAGATATGAAAAGTCATTGTCTGTTCCCCTTTTTCCGCCTGCTATTTTTAGCTCTTGTTAGAGAGATCAATTTTAGTTAACTGCAGAGGAAGGCTTAATATGGTGCTCGAGTTTCAAATTGAGTACATCTGCTATATTTAGATTTTGTTCCAAATTCCTCTCCATCAAAACATGCCATAGTAAAGCAATTTTGCCGGTTTGCTGCTTGGTATATATTGTTTCCTCCCAATGGAAAATATATTTTAGTCATTCAGGTAACTTATAAGGAAGAAAAATTTTCTATCCCATCAATTCAAAGGGCGAGAAAATTCAGGTTTTGAAAACATACACGAACACCTCTGTTGTGGGTGCATCTGGTGTCACTGTTATAGAAGCCTCAGTTCTTGGTAAACATTTGCTAGTTACCCGCATGAAAAACAAATAAAACAGCCAGTGTCCAGGGTTCCAGTCAGTGCAGTCTCTTTGGGTCACTCCCCACCCAAGGGACATGGATTTCTGATCCTGGAATACACGCTCGTCATTTTCCATCTCCTTTTGAAGAATTTCCCCCTGGAAAAAATTATAAAGGAGGCTTTCGTCTCAGCTTTATATTCCACAATCATTTTCAATCCAGGTTGAGTAGCAATATACACTGAGTGGCCAGATTATTATGATCTCTGAACGCATAATAATCTGGCCACTCAGTGTATATAAATTAGAGGCCCGGTGCATGAATTCCTGCATCAGTGGGGTCCAGTCAGCCTGGCCAGCAGGAGGAGACATGGGTGGTTGGCCGGCCTGCCTGCTGGTCAAACTCCTGGTTGAGGGGACAGTTTACATATTAGCCTTTTATTATATAGGATATACACTGAGTGGCCGGATTATTATGGGTTCAAAGATCATAATAATCTGGCCATTCAGTGTAAAATACTTCCTTTTGTTTTATTTCACAGGCAAGACATGCACATTGTAGAAAAATAGAAAAGACACGTGACCAAAATTCAAAAGCAGTCGCACCTCCCATAGCCACACCCATGATACTGGGAAAGGTAGAACAGGGTGGCCACTCCCAGGGTGGACACCTCAGGACTCTATGACGGAGTACACCCAGAGCTCAGAGCAGCAGCTTTCTTCTCTTATGTTGGCTGCTCTCCTCTCACCCCTGTGGACAGGCGCACCTCACAGACTTCACAGGGCCCCTTGTCTCCGCCCAACCCCGGCCTTCCCGCTTCCTCTCCCTCTATGGCTTCCTTAGTCTTTCTCCTCTTACCCTCCTCCTGGGGCTCCACCTTTTTGTCCCAACCACTAATTCAGGTCTCTGGTCCATCAGTTGGCTCCATGAAGTACTTAAGATCCTATGTAGCACAAGTGGGGATGAAGACAAATGGCCGCCCTAATCCAGTCTTAGAGGGGAAACCCCCCAGAAGATCAGCAAACTTCCCTTGGTTGAAAGAAAGCACCACCGTTAGCCCTGGCTGGTGTGCTCAGTGGTGGAGTGCCAGCGGCAGCGTGGGTTCCATTCCTGGTCCAGAGCCAAATAAGACAAAAGTTGGAGGTTCCATCTCTGGCCCCATTCTCACATTGATGTTTTTTTTCTCTCTCTCTCTTTCTCTCCCCCTCCCCCACCTTCCACTCTCTCTAAAAGTCAATGAGAAAAATATCCTCTGGTGAGGATTAATAAACAAAAGGAAAGAAAGCACCACTTCTAACAGAACCACAGAAGTACCCTCCCCACCCCTACTCCCACCCCCCCACCCCACCCCTGCCTTCATCTTACAAAGAACCCCTTCTGTTTTCCTGCTTTGGTGTGGGGCAGGCCTGAGGATGTGGGATAAGGACAAAGATGCCAGTCATTCATGTCAATAATGTTTTCTTATCATTGGAAAATAGGTCGCTAGACTTACTGAGGCAGGGAAGTCGATGGTGTGCCATATCCCACCCACCTCATTCCTAAACATCAGAGCCAGTATGGTGATCATGCGTTGACTTCCACAGACCTCAATGGGAATCCTGGTGACCTTGAACTATTTACTTCACCCCTCTGGGTCGTTTTTTAATGCTCATTATTTGACAACTTGCCAGGTCATCTTGAAGATGGAACAATTAATATACATAAAGCGCTTAGTCCGGGGCTGGCACAAAGAACCAATCACATGCATGGCTCGGAGCAGTAATGTTTAGCCGGGTGTCCTCAGAGAGATGTCTCCTCTGCCGATAGATGGATGAAGGTCTATAAAGCACTGGGAATAGTGTCTACCAGCCAAAAAGAACGGTGTGCAGGTGGCGGTGACTGTTACTTAAAGGGGCCTGTTCTCTGAACTGTCAGTGAACTATTTGGGTTGGTCTGGACTTTGCTTCATACACTTTGCACCAGGCGCAGAGGGGGTTCTTCCACAGAAACAGCAGCTGTGCAGAGGAAAGGAGAGAGTTGTGACCGATCCACCCTCAAGTCCACCCATAACGTCTTTCTCCAGGCCCTGTTAAAGTCAAATATGGGCTCATGGAAACACAAAGGAATTAGAGGGGAAAATTTGCAAAGGACTTTGCTCCCTGGAATGTTCCTTTCTCCCTGTAACATTTCTTTTAATCCTAAATTAAGGTGACCAGACGTCCCACTTTTGGCGGGACAGTCCCGATTTTTAACAATTTGTCCCGATGCGTTTTTAAAAAGTCCCTATTTTTGGAAAGATGCTTTTAAATCTTTTGGACTTTTTTAAAATACCACGGAACGCGGGACAAATTGTTAAAAATGGAGACTGTCCCGCCAAAAGCGGGATGTCTGGTCACCTTAGAAAAGACGTTCTTCCTTCACTCTCAGATTGAGGCTGTGAACAGGCAGCTACCAAATAGCTGTGATTTTAAGGCTCCACTAAGTCCCTCTGCCCTGGAATTCCTCCTCCTCTTCTTTCCCCCTGCAGCTATAAATGAAGCTCCAACAAAAAGAGAGGTATTTCTCTTGCTTTCCCATGATGATTAAAACTCAGGATATGAATTTGAAAGTTTGAAGCCAGACTCTACTTTTGAGTACCTATTTGACCTTGAGAAGCTTTCTTAACCTCTCTGTGCCTCAGCTTCCTCAAGAGTAAAGTCAGCCCTGCTGATGTGGCTCAGTGGTTGAGCATCAGTCTATGAACCAGTTAGTCACTGTTGGATTCACAGTCAGGGCGCATGCCCAGGTTGCTGGCTCGAATCCCAGTGTGGGGTTTGCAAGAGGCAGCTGATCAATGATTCTCTCTCAACATTGTTTTTAACTTTCTCTTCCTCTCTGAAATATATAATTTTTTAAAAGAGTATGCCTGGTTGGCATGGCTCAGTGGGTGTCAACCTATGAACCAGGAGGTCACAGTTCGATTCCACATGCCTGGGTTATGGGCTCATTCCCCAATGTGAGGCATGTAGGAGGCAGCCGATCAATGATTTTCTCATATCACTAATGTTTCCATATTTCTCTCCCTCTCCCTTCCTCTCTGAAATGTGTGTGTGTGTGTGTGTGTGTGTGTGTGTGTGTGATAATAAACATAATATGCTAATTAGACCAAATGACCTTCTGGGTTGTGAGGGAAGCCCCGGTCCCGGGTGCCAGAGAGGAGCCGGTGCTGGCAGCTGGGGGAAAGGTCTACTCACGCACGAATTTTGTGCATTGGGCCTCTAGTATATGTATAAAGAGTAAAATCAGATTGTTGTGAGCATCAAATGATGTAACCCATCTACATCCACATGTCCAGCCCTGGACTTAGTTCTCCCTTTTATTGTCCCTTGGTTTTCAAACTGGATCCTGATCTCCTATTAAAATCTAAGTGCCTATTGTAAGCTCTTCAACTCAGTGTTTCTCACTGTGATATTTTATAACTGACAGTTCTGCACATTGCAATACATTTAGCATCTTTGGGCATCACCTGCTAAATGCCAGTATCCATATCCTATGACAAAAAATAAATAAATCCCCATCACTGCCCTGACTGGTTGCTCAGTGGGAGTGTCAGCCCATTCCTGGTCAAGGGCACGTATCTCAGTGGTGGTTCAATCTCTGGTACTTGTCGGGTGCAATCGGAAGACAACCAGTCCATCTCTCTCCCTCTCTCCTCCTCGTCCTCCCCCTCCTCCTCCTCCCTCTCCACACCCCCCAACACACACACACACATATGCACACACACACACACACACACACACACACACCCTCCTCCTTCCCTTCCACTATAGCTAAAAATCAATGGAAATTTCCTTGGGTGAGGATTAAAAAAAAATCCCCACCACTTTTTCAGATACCACTGGGAGTGTTTGAGAACCACATTAATTACACTTTAGGAGTATTTATCAGGTGGTTGTCAAATGTGACAGAGACATAGAGGCAAAGACTGCCTAGTAAGGAGCCTGCAGGACCAGTGTGGAGCAGACAGAAGAGGGGAAAAGAAGGAGGCAGCAGAGAGATGTGTCACCGCTCCTTCCCACCCCTCACTCCCACTGCACCCCCATCTCTCTCTCTCTGTCTCTCTCTCTCTGTCTCTCTCTCTCTCTCTCTCTCTCTTTCTCCCTCCCCTTCCCTTTGTAAAAATAGGGGGAGACAAGACTGCAAGTAGATAACTTTAAAATACTTTTAAACAGCATGTCTGGATGGGAGAAGGATGCAGCTTTGGAAAACTTTGGGGGGGAATGTTTTTCCCTATAACTCAGTCCTTCTCTTGAGGAAAGTTAGGCCCCAAACAAACCAGCATTATTCCTGCCGGGATGGAGAGAAGATTGACTATCATGGCAAGCAAATAGGGGCGATGCCGGGGTAGACGGAAGAAAGGCTAAGTGCTCCTCCCGCCTCCCCTTCCCTGCTACTGGCTTGTCACTCTCCTTCCCACCTCCCCCAGCTTTCTGAAAGCTGGATCAGCACCAGGCACGTCTTCCCTGCGGGTGGCAGGGAGCAGTCACCTGGGCTTGGCAGCCTGGTGGGCCTTCCTCTCCCTGCCAAGAGTGAAGCCCTAGCCCAGCACTGAATGGAAAGGAAATCTAAATATAAACACCTTTCGAGCACATATAACTCTCCCCTGAGTGCCCGTGTTCCATCTCACCGATGGGAAGTGTATTCAGTGGAACTAACACACATGCACATGCCATTGAACTTACTCCGTCCATCCAGACCCATGCTCCCACTTTCTCTTGAGAAAAAGCACATTGACAATAAAAACACATGGGCAGGGCATTGCAATGTCTTTTAAACATGACCAAGCCTGCAGTGGTTTAATATTGGAATTTCCATTTTTCTTCTCAATCCAATATAGAGGGCTCTTACTCCCAACCAAGGCTGAGGGCTCGGCGCAGAGCCCAGCCCAGTTCCATGCTCAGGGTCCCCTTGGAAATGCCCTTAGCACTTGGCTTGAGAGGCCGTCACCCATCCTTAACATCCCACAGAGATTACAACTCATACCTGCTTTCCCCCTGTCTGGATCCGAGCTCACCGAGGTTCAAATTATAAGTCAGGTGAGCTCCATAGTGCCAGCTTCGTTCCTGACAAAGGGCTAAAGCTGAGACTGTGCTTTAGTTGACTGACAGCCAGGGCTTCCTGACGCTGAAATCCAGAGCCATACCATTTTACTCACCCTGTCACAGAGACAGAGCATGTCACACTACCCCCCACCCCCGCCACACACACACACACACACACACACACACACACACACACACACACACACAGCGCTGTCTTTTCTGCTGGGTTTAGCACCGAGCTGAGGTCAGCGCAGAGCACAGGCCCTTTGCAGGCGGGGATGGCTCAGAGAAAAAGGTGGGAGAGGGTGAGCTGAGCATTTTCAGCTCTTTTCCCCCAAAATTGACCATCGGGTGTTGCTTCTCTTCCACCGGAGAAGAGCAAGAGAGGGGCCTGGGAGAGAGGTCCCAAGTGGTGAGCTCAGAGAGCTCCGGCCACAAGCAGGGACCCACTGGAACCGGGGAGCTACCACTCTAGCTTAGCACCTGAGCAGGAAAAAGAGGGAAAACACTAAAAGGCGATTGTGGTAGCTTAGCTTGCTTCTGGACACAGGGGACTTGTATAACCCATGACCTACCAGTTGCTACATAACAAATTACCTCAACAGGAGTAGGATTTAAAACAACAACAATCATTTCTTTTGCTCACCGTTGTGATATTTGGGCAGAGTTCAGGGGGCAGCTCCTCCCTGCTCTGTGCATTGTTGTTGGGGCCGCGCAGCCGGGGACCGGCCAATCAGCTTTCAGGATGGTTCGCTCACATGGCTGCTGGCTGAGAACTCAGGAAGGTGGTGGGTCAGGGACCCTGGTACCTCTCCACGGGCTGCTTGGGCTTCCTTACTGCATGGAAGTGAGCTTCCAGGGGAGAGCATGCTGACAGAGCAGGCAGAAGTGCCTGGCATTTTTGTGACTCAGAAGTCACACTGGTCACTACCGCTATACTGTATCCGCCAAGGCAGCCATAAAGGCCTGCCCAGATCTGAGGGGAGGGGACACAGTGCGAAGAGGCCTTCATGAAGGAGTGGCAAGGTTCTCAAAGAAAAATGCTGGTCAGGAAAGATGGCCATCTTCGCAAAGTACAATCTGCTACTACACGTAACTTTCCTGTTGAGAATTCACCTTTACCAGTAATATGAAAGATAATAAAGTTAAAGCAAGAAGGAAATAAGAGTGTCTTTTATCAGAGTCCAAAGTCACCATAAGAGATGTAGATTGGCTCAGTCTGTAATTTATAGCCCTTTTCTTTGTATAATGTATTAAGTGTTGGCTTTTGAGAAGATTCGTTGTCAAGGAGACCATGCCTAGAAACAATAGCAATTAGCCAAACGAAAAGAGGCAAGGTGCAAAAGGAACACATACTCCTTCTTTTGCGAGAGAACCAACATTCACTAAATATATGAGTCGCAGGGAAAGCGTATTAAAAGTAAAAGATAAAACGGGCTCCCTTTCCAGAGAGTCTCTTGTAAGAACATGGAAACAGTGGGGATAACGGGATTGGCTATGAGCAAGTTCTTTGAAGCCAGACAGAGTTTGAGTTTGATTGAATCCTGGCTCTGCCATTTATTGCCTGTGTGATCTCATTTTCCTCCTGTGAGAAGAAGACATCACAAAACCCACATTACAGAACCGCTGCCCTAATTAAATATCTAATTTATGTGAAGTACATAGAGCTGGGTCTGGCAAGTGCTCAGTAAGTGGTTGTGATGGTTAAGGCAGACAGCAGGTTTCTATGACCTAGCTCCGAGAGCATGCTGAAAATAAGGCAGATACTTGCCCTTCGGCGGTTTTCAGCTCAGGTGAAAAGCTAGGACTTACACTAGTTTAACTACAGGAGGGAAATCACGTGTGCATATGTGCCGGACACCACACAAGTAGCTCTTCAACGGCCCAGCGTGGTGCCTCCATAAATCAATAGCATATTTATTGAGCACTCACGGGTACCCTACACTGCAGCCGTCACAAAAGAAGGTTAAGTCCTGGCTTCAGTGGTTTGAAATATAACACATTCCCAGATAAAATAATGAATAACACAAAAGGTGACCTAACCAAGCATTATGCATATGTGGTTCATGCTATCTCAGAAAAAGAAAACCAGAGAGCTCATTAAAAAGGCAACTTGGAAATGAGTAGGGAGAGAGAAGAAAAAAAAGGAGGGTAACTTACCCATGAGTAGAGAAGGAGGCAGTGGCCAAGAGGAAAAGGATCATTTAATTTTGAGGATCAGAATTCGTGGAGCCCCACTGTCACCTGGAATCCAGCAGGATCATCTTCTACCCCTCGGTGTTGTTTCCAGCAGTGGCTTCGCTGAGCAAAAGCTCTTTGCCATTAATCAGCTGCTTCATTCTTTAACTATTGTCAAGCGTAACTAGATTCTTTCATCAGATTGAAAACCAGCCATTATTTTGGAGGACAGGACTGACCACAATAGTTCCTTAAATAATCATAGCATGCATCTTGGGAGGGCTGTGTAAAGGATTTGGCACATAATTTTTTATTTTGTAGTAGCCCTCAGATATGGTGTCATCCCCACTGAACTGGTGAGGAAAACTGAGGCTTAGAAATGTTGTAGAACACTTGAACTCACACCACTATAAGTGATAAGGTGAAGTTTCCGAATGTTTTTAGGAAGTGTATTCCTGGGGTGAGGACCCCAGCTTAGAGTCTTCTGGGTGGGAGGAGGTGAACCACAAGTAGGTCATTGCAAGCAGGATATGCGGAGGGAGCAGACGGGAAATGTTCAAAGCGATATTCAGTGATGCTAGGTGACAACTACAGGGAATCAGAGAAAGAGTGGATTCAAGGATGACTGACTTCAAGGATTGGCATCTAAGAGAAATGAGATCGCTGGGAAGTAAACATAGATTGACAGGGAAATACATCACTCTGCTTTAAGCATGGGAATTCGGAAAAGAATAGAAGACTTAGATGGAGATGGCAATATGTCGAGATGCAGGTGTGAGATCAGGATGAGGTTGGAGCTTCTTACAGGGACAGGAATGGGGAGCTCATGCTGTTCCAGAGAAAGAATCTCCTGAGAAAAGCAGCAGATTTGCCAAGAAATAAAACAAACCTTCGCCTTGTTCCTGCTGCGCATTGCCGTGCTTTGCCAGCCTCCCGTGCAGGTGTTACAGAAAACTGGAGTAAATCAAGCAATGCTCGGAGAGTTCGGAGTCGCGCTTTATTCACCGCAGTGGGCTCAGAGAAACTGAATTCGAATTCTAAGCAAGGCTACAAGCAGAACTTTCCTTTTTATTAAAGAAACAGTCCTATGAGTGCTGAGTGGTTATCTCGCTGGTGGCCTAGAAAACAACACAGTTCTAGCCAATTAAAAAAGGCACCTGGCATGGCATGAGAGGGTGGGCGTATCTAGTCTCTGGCCTTCAAGGTCACACAGCTAAGTTTATCTTCCTCATTATTCAAGCGGGCTAGAAACCAAAGTTATTTTTTTAAGAATAAGATGCTGTCTTAAAAAAAAATAGAGAATTTCAAATAGTAGTTTTACCAAATAGGGGTTAGCCTTCTCACAGGGTGCCATCTCCCCTGGAAGAAGTCATATGAAGACTCGTCCTGGGAGGCACTGATGCTTTAGGGAGGTTTCTCTCCGCCACCTCCCATCACGGATGTTTCTTTATTAGGAATCTGAGCAGTCAGATCTCTGCTTTACTACACATAAATACAGTATTTGATCTGTATTACCAGCCCACCCTTAACACATCTGCATTATGTTGATATTTACACTCCATGCAAAATCATACTGATTATGTCAGAAAGAATTCAATAAGAGGCCCACTCATGGCCTGTTCACCCAAGAGAGCACGATGGAGAACTTCCCGGGGCACTTGGACCAACAATCACCAGCACGTTTCTCTGTGATGGTGCCAGAAAGCTTCACAACGTCTCCAACCACCTCATCAGCACAGGAACTCTCCTCCTGCCTCCTGAGGACAGGAGGCAGACTGTGGTCACCTCCACTTCCTCCGGACATGCAGACATAACCTGTCTCCATCCACAGCCTGTCTCCATCCACTCAGGAGAAGAGGAGACAGAACCTTGGCATTGGTTTGGAGCAGTAGCCAAGCCTACCTCAGTGTCAAAGGCCTGGTTGAGGATCTAACTTTTGACCACGTGCTGGAGGCTTGTGCATTTGTGTGCCTAGGAATCTGTTTTATGAGAGCTGGAAATCCCTGGCCAATGCATTTTTGGGGGGTGGGGGTGGAGGGGTTGATCCCAGTCACCTTTCTGCTCACAGGGGAAAGGACAGTCGGTGATGGGAGGACTCTGCTTGTCCTTTACCAGACTGACTGCCATGTGTGGCCCTGCCCACTGTCCTGGGGCGGGACCTGCTCGCCCTGTGAAGACAAGGTCCCGTGTCCCCATGCAGGGTGACAGCATTGAGACCATTCCTCAGGGTGCAGGAATACGCTGAAGCCCAAAGGGAAAGAGAGGCCAGAAGAAAAAAGTGAGAGAGAAACTCAACCCAGCAAAACCAAGGCTATTTCTTTTTATTCCGTGGGCTCTCAGCAGCTGTTTAGCTTCACTGGATTTTGACAGTAAGAAAGTTCCCAAATTTAGAACAGTGAAATGTCAGAGCCAGTGGGATCACAGCAGTGCGCCCTCTCCACTGCCAAGCGATCTGACTTTGGTAACTCAACGTGAAAGTCGCCCTGCACATGGGGTCCCCCGGCAGAATGCCCTGTGCAGCGTGCTTGCCCCTCCATCCCAATTGGTCCCCAGTACCCCTAGACTGGGGAAGGCACTTACTTTTGAAAAGTAAACACACTGCAACTAGAGGGGTCTTTAGGGCTTGTTCTTTGAGCAGGGCAGAGCAAACAAGTGGTCTGATCAAAAAGCTAGCTTTATAATGTATATTTTACTACTTTTTTTTTAAAAAAAAAAAAAAGCTAGCTTCTTACCAGCAGATGAGGAAAGGGGCAGGGTGTCGGTCATCCCTTGGCCAGGGTCCCCGTGTCATCTCCTCACCCCCACCGTCTCCACGCTCACTCTGCTATGGCAGACTCCTGTCAGCCCCACCTCCCTCTTCCCTGTGTCACAACCAGCAGGGCCATGAAGGGGATTTCGGTGACTGCAGAGGCCACCTGTGTTTCTTCCCGAGGCACTTCTCCAAACGTGCGAACCTCGAAGAAGCCCTCCCCACAAAATAAGAACCACCTCGTTTGGTTGCTCAGGCGTCCTTTCTTCCTCTGTCTCCTGCTTGAGGGAGCCCCCATTCAGAGCTGTGGGGTGTTCCGGCAGGAAAGAGAAAGTGTTGGGCACCCTGGCCACAGGGAACCCAGTCACCCTTTGCTGAGGAACGTAGCATGAGAATGTCAAAGCTTCAGGCTGACGGCTGGGAGTGGCTGCAGGGCTGGGCTGGATCCCTTGCATCCTCAGTGTCCCTGCTGGCACTGCCATCCCCCTGTGCTGTTGTCACTCCCCAGTGAAAAACTATGATGCATGAGGGAGGAAGGGAAAGAGGGAGAGAACGGGTTACATGCATGCCCTCCCTGCACCACAGCCGCCTGCCTGTCACAGGAAGCCCAGTAGCGGTGGAGCACCTGGGGGTTCGGGCACCAATGCAGATGTCACTAAGTGAGAATGTGCAGGTTGCATCCTCACACTGGAAAACGCTTTTGAACAAGTACCTGCTGCCAGGTGCTTGCGAACCACCACGCAAAGATGTCCCTAACCAGGTCTGCCCACGCTGGCCCACAGCCTTCCCTGCACCTTTCAGATAAAGGCAGTTCATGTAGGTTCCCCTCCTTAGCAATATCTGAAACGGTCCTTAGACTTTGGGATTTCGATAAAAGTGACAAAATTCTTGAAGGAGAACAAACACATTTACATGAGCTCTGAGTAGCATCGGTATGCACACCACAGCCTTTTAGAGTTACTTGCTCCTTACAATGTAGTGTTATAGTCCTTGATATACATTTCCTCCCGGCACTTACCATGAAACATTGTTCGCAAATGCCACCACTGGGCTGTGCTCTTGAGAAAGGCACAGTGTGTGTGTGTGTGTAGCCTTTATAACTAGCAATAGGCCAGACCATGGGAAATGCTCAACCAGTACCTCCTGAACTGAACAAAAGACAGACAGGAAGGCAGTTGGCTAACAGCAATTTGCTTGTAAGATGGGCAAGTTAAGAATGGCAGACTTTTATGACTAAAAGGGACCTTGATAGTCACCTAACTCAGTTACCCAGTCACTACTGCAAATCCCAGCGAAGCAACGATCATGCCTTATTCCTTCCTGGGGCAACTCTTGCTATAGGACGTGTCCAGCTGGAACACATAGAGACTGCTACATCCAGAAGGGGAGAGGGTAAAGTGACTGGCACATGGTTACTCAGCAATTAGCAGCAATGCTGGGAAATGGGAGAGAAACTGGTAACTCACTGCCAGACCCATTCATTCCTCGCCACAATCCTCTGGGAGATCCTGCCATGTTGAGCCTTGCAGTTGGGGACCTGCGGCTTCGAGAGGCTGAGTGGCCAGCTCAGTGTTGTAGTTGATAGGTGGTCGGTCTGGGATACCATGACTGATAGATCTCATTCCATTTTCCAAAGCCCCCAGCCATCCCTGAGTAAGATCCCAGGTTTCCTGAGAATGTAAATTCTTCTTCTCACTGCCTAAGCCAACCTCACCAAAGAACCTGTTTCTCACCCCCCACTCTTCTCACTTTCCAGGAGAGAAGTATGAGCTCCATGCAGGGACAGAGTCCACCCCAAGTGTCGTCGTGCACGTGTGTGACAGTGACATAGAGGAAGAAGAGGATCCAAAGATTTCCCCAAAGCCAAAAATCATCCAAACCCGGCGCCCCGGCCTGCCACCCTCCGTGTCCAACTGAGCTCACTGCTCCGCCTCGCCGATACGTCTCCTCTTTATCATGCTTTCTTTTCCCGGTTGTTTGTCGGAAAAAAAAATGCCTTTAAATCACTGGGTGTTTGGTTGTTTGAGATTCCTTCCTTGTAATCAAGCCTCTCAGACAAAAGGGCTAGGAAAGGTGATATGTTTCCTGATCATATCATACCATCAAATATAATCCATCATTTAGAAGGTTCTAGAAAATAAAGTAGTATTTTCTTATTAAACAATCAGCACAGCCTATATCTTCATTCTCTCATGGTGATACAAGCCAGAGCTATCAGTACAAATAGCACCCGTGTTGTTTGTGAACTGTTTCAGTCCCAGTCCTAATGCGTGTGTTGTGTATTCCCGGCCACTGGAGTAGGACCATAAGTAAACTTGCGTTTGACTGCATGAGATACCCCTATCTGGTCTCACTCAGTCCTCTGCATCCCGACATTCCCAGGACATGCATGATCACCAGCATTTACTTTTATGATTTGAGGATCTACTATTAACTCACAGGTTGTTAGCAGCCAGCCATGTCCTATCTAGAATAGTACAATTATCAGCATCGTCCAGCTCAAGTCTGGGTCTAGTCACTGTTTTGAGTCAATACTTCATGGCTCTGTTAAAATTCCTGGAAGCAAAACTGAGTTTGGCCCCAAAGAGATTCCTCAGTAGATTTTGAACTTCCGCATAGAACTTTCCCAGCCTCTGTGGAGAGGCTTGTCCAGGGTGATCGAGACCGATTTCAGACAAACCTATTTATTACAAAAGTTTCATGGTGTCTGAACGATTGTTTTTCCTCTTTGTATATTTGTACAAATGTTTCAGCTGTGCTTTTAAAATCTGGATGTTTTTTATTTAGTGATTGTTCAGCCATTTGCTGCTTTAAGACATAATATGTGCATTGCTTATGAATGCATTCATAGACTAATACAGATAACCAGATAATATTACACTCTATTGTGGATAATGCTGAATTTTGAAAGGGCACAAAACTTCTCATGCCCATGTATAAACGGTTAGCCAACATCTTTGCTATCAAGACCACTTGTTTTTAAATAAAGTGAAGACGCTAAAGTCAATTGTAGACAATTTGGAGGAAGCTAAGTCTCCAGAATGTAGCACCTGCTGAGCAGATTCAAAGGCGAAGGATGATAAAGGTATGCCGATCTTACTCATGCAATGCCCATATTGCTCCAACAATTACTTGTTTTTGTTACATGTGATTTTTCTATTTCTCTAGCCCAAAGTGCATTACAGAGGATACACCTATAGAACCATTTCCTTCTGCTGTATGTGCCAGGCCTCATCTACTCCTGTACATTAATGAATTACTTTTGATGCAAATGCCAATTGTGATGGAGTGGGGGAAATACTTGCAGTACCCAAGCCTCAGAAACACACACAAGAACAATAACTCAGCCAACTGACAGAAGGATTGTTGTGGGTTTTGACTAAGGTGTATGCTAGTTTTATCAGAAACTTAAAACATAGACTGATCACTCAGCAATTCTAGTCCGTTCTACTGTGAATATAGCAATATAAGTACTGGACACAGGATGGATGAAATTAAGGACAGTATTGCCTGTAAAGTCCTGAGTTTCCATAAGAAAAAAAAAATGAAGGCTCCTCTTAAAAATAAAATCTGAGGAGTGTCTAAATAAGCAAGTGCTTTGACTTTCCTTTGCTGTGGAGATTCTTGGTTTTTCATTAAATGACAGATTAGACTGAATAGTGAAGAAATGCCGCCCTCTAGTGGGAGAAATAGAAATTTTGGCCTCAGCCATTTTGTGCTGAATCTTCTGTCTTCTGTGGGTTGTTTGACTTTTTATGCTACTCAGAATTTCCAGAATGCAGGTTCTAAAGAAATCTGGGTGAGAGAACATATTTGCAAATGAATTTTAAGTTAAAAAACAGATACATCAGACATTTCCAACCCATTTCAGTATAAGTTGAAATGACCGGTCTGTGTAGTCATGAAATAAAAGCTCAGTGGAGTGTATGAGCTAAATGGTTAGTCTTGGTGAACTTTATTGCAAAGTGTCCATGTGAATCTGTCTCAGATCAGGTAATTCTTTCCTGAGATTGGGTTTGGGGAGGGGGCAGTGTGGAAGCTCCCAGCACTGTGAAAGTCAGAATTGCCTCAGCATTTCCATGACGCACCTTATGCAAACCTCTTTCGCACTATTTTAAGTTTGAAAAGTTTAAATATGGAAGGGGAGGGAGAGATTTCCACCAACTGAATCATTTGTGCACGTGTATAGCTCAAAGAGCTTAGACTTCAAATATACCTGGTGAATGACTCTGGGTCCATGTGGTGTAATTTCTTTGCTGTCCGCCTGAGTTGACTATTTCTGAGTGGTGATTGTGTGCGTGTGTGATTCAGCCTATAGGCTAAGTAATTACCAAGAGATGAGATGAACACATCTATGTTTTCCTTATAAGAGCAGAGGGTGAAGCTGAGCCACCTCATGAAGGAGGAATTTGAGCAAGGCCTGGAGGGATGGGAAGGGTTGGGCTCTGCTGAGGGCAAGTGGGAGAGCCCGTTTTATTGTCATTGTTCTACTTTCTTGGTCCTAAATGTCATTTCAGGTGTACTAGGACCCTCCTTTAACAGCTACCCCACTCAATTCTTTCATGTAAGACACTATAGGAGACCCAAAGTGAGCAAAATTTGTGACACACAACACAAAAAGCACTTTTTTTAAAAAAAATATTGAGGACATTGTATTTCATTAAAATTAACAGCATCTGTTCATCAAATTATACCATTATAATTTGAAAGTGAAAAGGAAAGCCACAGACTGGGAGAAGATATTTGTAATACATATAGTTGTTAAATAACTCATCCCCAAACTGTTAAAGGAAAAAAGTTCTACAGATTAATAAAAAAAAAGATAAGCAATTAATTTGTTATATATTTTTTTTTACAAATGGTCAAAATACTTAGTCACTTCACATATACTGGCAATTGATACATACAAACTGATACCTGAAATACCTCTATGGCACATAAACATTATAAAGTATTCAACATCATTCATCAGATAAAGGCAAATGTCCAAGGGGTACACTTCACACCTATCAGAATGGCCTGCATGGAGGATGGGGAAATATAAATGATGGCCGGCACCACCACCTCAGAACACTGGCGTATCTACTAAAGCTGAGCATGTAGCTGCCTTGGAGCCATTCCACTCCAGGACTTAACATTCAGAAGACATGAGTTTTCACAGCTACCAAAGTACTTGTACAGTAATATCTACCGTCCAAATGTCCTTCAACTGCAGAATGGATAACTAAGCAGAGGTGCATTCACACCAAAGGAATATAACAAAGCAAAAAAAAGAAAAAACAAACACAAATTATTGGGACATAGAACAACATGGATGGATCTCCAAATCATCCTTTTGAGCCAAAAAAGAAAAGAGAGACAGACATGAAAGACTATATGATGTATATATGGCTCCATTTATGATGATAAGAAACAGACAACACTGGCATACATTGATAGAAATAATAGTGAATACCTTTTGGAGGTGTTGACTGAGAGGAGACACATGGAGGTTTCTGGGTGCTTATAAGCAACCTGCACCTCTATCTTGATCTCTGTGGCAATATATATATATAATTCATTTATATATATAATTCATTTAAAATGTGGGCAATACTGTATGTAATTATACCTCAACTGAAACAAAACCACTATGAGAACAGGAGGGAGGAGCCATTCTCTGTGAAAACAATATGGAATGTCCCTCATCCTAAAAATACATCCATCTTATGTCTGTGAGATACTTTCATCCATACAAACCCTTCCTTTAAAATCCATGAATAAGTACTTTATAACATGGAGAGCATAGGACTTCAGCACTGGGTGAGGCGCTGTCCATTCCAGTGACAAATATTCACAAGGACCTACCGTGTGCCTGACACTGGGTTTCCAATGGTGAACAGGTGGATATTATAGTCCGTGATGTTTCACATAGTAAAATTGAGTGTGGGAAAGACACTGTAAACACAGAAATAAGCAAGTAAATAACTACAAATTCTGGTAGGTGAGCACCGTGAAGAAGAGCAAGAACACTGTGGGAACAGGGAAGAAACTGAAGGGTCACAGTCAGGGAAAGCCTCTCTGAAGAGGTGACCTTGGAGTTGAACCGAAGAAGGAACCAATGAAGAGCATTCCAGGCAGCAGGGTGACGGCCATGATTGGGAAAGGCCTCCTCACGTTGGAGGAACCTACCGAGTGGCATCCATATGGCAACAGTGCAGAGGATGAGGGCTTGGCTCTGAATGAGGTTGGGAAAGGGTCTGGGCCAGCCATGGGCAAACTACGGCCCGAGGGCCCAATCTGGCCCGTTCGGCTGTTCTATCCGGCCCTTGGAGCCGAAAGAGCAGAGGGTTCTCTTGCTCTCCCCTCCACTCCTTCACCAGAAGCCCAAGATGAGAGTGCCAGCATGGTCAGGTTGCTTTTGTTCCGGCCCTCCGGTCCAGTTTAAGAACCCATGGTGGCCCTCGAGTCAAAAAGTTTGCCCACCCCTGGTCTGGGCTCTCAAGAGCTTGTGGGCCACGCGAGGGGGATTGTCATTCATTGTAAGCACAATGAGAAGAGTTGCAGCCAGGGAATGATATGGCTCAATTCCTTGTGAGACATCCTAGTCTCATAGAAATTTCCTAACACAGAGCCACAGTTCTGAATGTCCGAAGAGTCTAGTGTGGGGGGCTCGACCCCCTATTGCCCACTTCAGGCTTGAAAAGATAACTTTGACTAGCTGGGTTCATCGCTGCAGTCTTATCTACCAAATAAATTCTCAGCCGCCAAGGTCAATGTGCAGTGCCGTTCATGGTTCTAGGAAAGTTTGCTTCTTGTTTCTATTCCTCCCCAGGGTCATTTAGAAGGCCTTGGCGCAAGCAAGGGAGAACAGAGCAGGTGATTAAGAATGATAAGTCAGTGATTCAGGAAAACATTCATTTAGCTGCTGGTACAGTGCGTCCCTGCCAGAGCCACCATGCAGAGCAGCATTGAACACTTGGCAGACTTTCCCCTTAAATTTATGCAACCTGAGGAAAGGAAAATTTCAAGCAAAAAGTTTTCTGTCAGACCCATTCATTTGCTCCTTTCAAAGATAGCCTGAGGAAATGTGCTTGGAGTTGACTCAGGAGATTTGATGTCTCTAAAAGGAAGACATATGCAAGGTTGTTTGTGTGTGTGTGTGTGTGTGTGTGTGTGTGTGTGTGTGTGTGTGTGTCCAAGTGCATTTGGTATAAGTTGGAAATAGGAAACCCATAATAGGCTGAAAGGGTTGAAGTACTCTGTGCTAAAAGTTTTCATGCATAATAGCTCCTTGATTCTTTTGCCTTATTTCCCATTCCCATCCAATAATTGAATTTGAAAACTTTTAGGGCTGGGCATGACTTGGGCCTCCTTGACTGCTGCAATCATTAGTGAAATCATTATTGTTCCCCAAACAGACTTTGGATTTGCCTACCTCATCATTTTAGTCTTATAGCAAGATGTACCACTGCTTCTATAATGCAGCCAAACTCAGCACCTACTAGTCCATGTGACGTGCTGCAGTGGGTGCTATGCTGTAAGTCCCAGAACCCCCTTCACAGCGGAGGCTCTCATGCTGCCATGTGCTGGGGTATTAGTGACTCATGGCCCTCCACTGAGTGGCCAAGCATTGCCACTCAAATGGAGAGATCCCCCACCCTGAGTCACACCCCCACCCCGGGGAGAGTGACTGGTCATGTAGGAGTGGGCTGGCCCGGTGCATCAACTCCAGGGCCACTTCAGCTTCAGAGCTACTTGGGACTGTTTGAGGCCTGGGCATCTCATTTATCTCTCCCCTCTGCCTCTACATGCTTCCTTCACTCTCCCACAGATATGACATAAAGGCTCCCCAACAAGACTCATGTGTGCACATCTTCCTCTGAGAGTCTTTGTCCCTGAGAAACTAACCTAACACTAACATCCTCAATAGCCTTCTCTCCGTCACTTGGGGCTCTCTGGAATTGTATGGTACTTCTCCATTCCTCCCTGTCCCTTTGCATTTCTGACATGGACCAGTCATACCAGGGGTTGGTAGCTTTTCCAAAAGCCAACAGAGCAAAGTTCCGTTCCATGCTTTGGATGGCTGAGCGCATGGTGAATACAGCAGCATTGCTGGTAAGGAGTATCACAGCGCAGGAAGGAGGGCTTCTCCCAACACTGCTGGGGTGTGAGAAGGATGGTGAGAGCCTGTTCCATTGTTGTCAGGGGTCCTTATGAAAAACACAGAGGTCACAACCCTGTGTGCCACTGTTGGCCCAGCCTTGTGTATGGGAAAAGGACAGAGATGATGTACATGACTTCAGGCAAATTACTAAAGTCCCTGAAACTCAGTTTCCTCTCCTATAAAGAGGTATAATATCACACCTTTGTCATGAGGACTTAATAAGATAATACTAACAATAGTAGCAATTATTATTGGTGACTAAGTTCACAAATTTTGGTGCCACATGACTAAGCTCTGCTGCTTAGTAAACCTGTGGTCCTTTGCAAGCTTATTAGATTGTCTTTTAAAAAATGTATTTTATTGATATTGATATTTTACAGAGAGGAAAGGAGAGAGATAGAGAGCTAGAAATATCGATGAGAGAGAAACATCGACCAGCCGCCTCTTGCACACCCCCTACCGGGGATGTGCTCGCAACCAATGTGCATGCCCTTGACCGGAATCGAACCTGGGACCTTTCAGTCCGCAGTCCGACACTCTACCACTGAGCCAAACCGGTTTCAGCTAGATTAAGTCTTGATTTGCACATCTGCCAAAAGGTAGAATATTGGTACCTATTTCAAAGAGATAGGAGGGATTAAATGAGAAAACACATCCAGAACTGAGCCCATAGGAAGTCCATGACCAATGCTTTTTATGCATCAGGTCCCAAGTGGAGCACTAGACATTGACTGACTTAGTGTTAATGGTGGTGATTTCATCGCTCCCCTTTTTCACAAATAATAAAATAATAGTGCTTACTCTGCATCGGGACCTCTTCTAAGTTCTTTACATTCTTATTTAATTATCTCACTGCTCCTATGAGGAAGGTACTGATGTCCCATTTTACATGTGAGGCAACCGAAGCCCAAAAGAGTTACTCAAAGAGTTGATACTCAGATTGTTCACACACTTCAGACATTGGCACGAGGTCCCCTGGGAGATGATTAGCGATGCAGCCTCAGTCCCACCCCAATCTACTGAATCAGATTCTGCATTTTAACAAAATCCTCCCTCCCATTAATCCTCTGTATGGTGCAGTTTAAAAAGCACTCAAGTCCTAGCAGAGCCATGACTGCATAGCAGATGCTTTTAACTGCTCAATGTATAAAGTGGTCATTTAAAAAAATGCTCAAAGTATACAATTTCTCTTCCTCAAGTAACTATCAGTTTGACCAAGCTGCCTTCTCTGTCCCTATCCACATCCATTCTTTCCATTTTTCTGGCCTTGCTGTTCTGACTAAAATACCCAGGTCATACTGCCATAGGTCAGGCTCAGACATAGCTCTGTCAATGGCCATTCCAATGATCGCTAGTAAAGTGCTTCTGAATAAGCTACTGAATAAGTGTGGTTCCCAGAAGGGCAGTGACCCTAGGAGTGCACCCAAGTTCTGAGAACCAGCTACTCCCAGAGTTACTGGGAGTAACTGGATTGGTTTCAGGCACACAAGCCCATAAAATTCTGGGCTAATAAACAAAGAAAGTCACCTCCTCTTATAAGGATAAGTGAACCATCAAGACAAAACTATCTTTATTCTTATCCTCAGATTAGAGGCCCGGTGCATGAAATTCATGCAGGAGGTAGGGAGGGGGGAAGGAGAAGGTATGTCCCTCAGCCCAGTCTGCACCCTCTCTAATCTGGAACCCCTTGAGGGATGTCTGACTGCCTGTTTAGGCCTGATTGAGCTTAAATGGGTAGTTGGACATCTTCTCACAATCCAAGACTGCTGACTCCCAACTGTTTGCCTGCCTACCTGCTTGCCTGATTGCCCCTAACCACTTCTGCCTGCCAGCCTGATCACCCCCTAACCACTCACTCCCCTGGCAGCCTGATTGATGCCTAACTGCTCCCCTGCTGGCCTGACTGCCCCTAACTGCCCTCCCTGCAGGCCTGATCACCCCTAGCTGTCCTCCCCTGCAGGCCTGGTTGCCCCCAACTGCCCTCCCCTGCTGACCCAGTCACCCCTAACTTCCCTCCCTTGCCAGCCTGGTCGCCTCTAACTGCCCTCCCCTGCAGGCCTGATAGCCCCCAACTGTCATCCCTTGTAGGCTTGGTCCCTACCAACTGCCCTCCCCTGCCAGCCATCTTGTGTCCACATGGGGACTGCCATCTTGTGTGTTGGAGTGATCGTCAAATTTTCATATTACCTCTTTATTATATAGGATACCATGCTAGAAATGTGGGAAACCATGTCAATCTATTGTTCCCACTCTGATGAACCTGTTTGTAGAGTGTTGGTTCCAACCTTGGCAGTTTCCTTGGTTGAATCTGGAATTGGCCCTGTGCCAAGAAAGAAGCAGACCACTCCAGATTATTAGGTGACAGAAGGGAATTTACATATGAGGCTTGTCTTGGGTAGATTTCCACACCCATCCACATAAGAGTTATGTGAGACCTTATCTGGGTTCAGTCACATATTCAGTCTGGATGAGCTCAACAATGCTTTACTCTCAAGGCTGTGCCCTGGAAACAGCTGGTAGCATGGGGATGGTGGGCAGAAAGTGCATTGGAAGGACAGGGAAGCCGGTGAGGAGCCATTGGGTCAACTTTTGTTTTATATTTTATTGATTTTTTACAGAGAAGAAGAGAGAGGGATAGAGAGTTAGAAACATCAATGAGAGAGAATCATCAATCAGCTGCCTCTTGCACACCCCCCACTGGGGATGTGCCCACAACCAAGGTACATGCCCTTGACCAGAATCAAACCTGGGACCTTTCAGTCCGCATGCCGATGTTCTATCACTGAGCCAAACCGGTTTTGGCAGAGGTCATGCCCTCTTTTTTTTTCTTTAATATATATTTTATTGATATTTTACAGAGAGGAAGGGAGAGAGATAGAGAGCTAGAAACGTCGATGAGAGAGAAACATCGACCAGCTGCCTCCTGCACACCTCCCACCAAGGATGCGCCCGCAACCAATGTACATGCCCTTGACCGGAATCAAATCTGGGACCCTTCAGTCCGCAGAGCGACGCTCTACCACTAAGCCAAACCGGTTTCAGCAGGTCATGCCCGCTTGATGACCTCCTCCAACACAGGGAAATGTAACAGTTCCAAAATCCAGAACCTAATCAAACCTTTTACTGGACAGTCCTTTGGGCAGTAACAGCAGAAACCCTCTTCCAGAAGGTTCTCCAGCCTTGAGAAAAGGGCAACTGATGAGCTACACATAGTAGCCAATTCTCTTTACCTTCAACAAATGGAGATTATTTAAATACAGTTCATCCCACTTCAATTACTTTTTGCCATAACTTAGTAGACGGATGACCCATATTATTATAATTAACTAAATTTTGCATTAGCTATACAAAATTGAGGAGATTAGCCTTCAAATGAAGAAAATATACAAATAAAAATGTTAATTTTACAGGTGCTTATAAATTAAAGGAGTGTCTTGTTGTCAGCATATAATTGTACTGGTTTGTGCAGAGGACCTTGCCTCTCCCCAGTTTGCCCAGGCTGGCAGGCAAGTCCATCTGTCAGACCCAACAGCCATGTCACAGGCACTGCTGGTGTATGGGAGATCATATATCTGAGATTTTCCAAAATAAGTACTTGATGGTGAACTTCTGAGGTAATGAATGAACTCCTTTGCTTTGAGCTAAACTAACTATTTCTGGATATGACCAAACCCTCTCCCCATCCTCGGTTTCCTCAGGCTAGGAAGGTGTGGTCCCTTTGCTAAATTATGATTGTAAGAGCCTGTCAAGTAGTTGCTCGATTTTTCTGAGCTTCAGTGACCTTATCTATATGTTGGTACTAAGGTTGTCTTTACGTAAAGTGTTAATGTATATCATACCTGGCATACCACTTGTCACCCATTTTATTTTTACCACTCAGGTTGTTTTTTAACCCTTTACCTCTTCCAGTGAGTGGCATCTGGAGTTCCGTGGGGAGCCACCCCCTCCTACTGTAAGTCAGTTGGAATCTTACAGCACAAGGTTCCAGTACCTTCTCAGGTCTGGCCAATGCCCCAGTCACAGTGAGTGATTCAGGAATGGTCACATGATCCAACGTAAGTGAGTCAGAACCAATATTAGGATTTTTTGCTGGTACTAATGGAAAGGAGAATATTTTTCTATTTAAATTATTAAATTGAACAATTTAAACTTGAAAGGCTGAGAGCTTCCATGTGGTCATTTTGTCCATAAGAATGAAGGCAATCCAGAGACAAGGAGACTGAAAGATGAAGAGAAAAGAAGTGGGGGTTGGGAGGAAATATGAAGGTCATTGCGTAGGCACCTGGATCAAACTATGCCTGAAGCTAAAATCATCTCAGATTTTTCAGATGCATGCGACTTCCCTTTTGTTTAATCCAGTATAAGTCTGGTTTCCCCACATTCAATGAAAGAGTGACCAGCTAAGTTGTAAAGACAATGTAATAGGCATAACTGTAAAATCCCAGGTTTAACTGTTTTTAAAAAATACAGAAGTATAAGGAAGACGAGATCAACTTTAAGAAGGAAAGTATAATAAACCTTGAGGGCCTTCGCTGAACATAAGCTCAGTGTGTATCAATGTGGGAAACAGGTAAAATCTTCTATTTATGAGTATTTTTGTTTAAAATATTTGAAAAAACACATACTGCCCAACTGATACTCCAAAATCTCTTGGAAAAAGTCATCAAAATATACATAACAGCTCTGAGGCCCAAGAAAAGGATGCTCTCTACACTTCTGGAATGTGGGAAGCATATTGACAGAGAAACTAGATCTGCTAAAGCCACAGCAGAACACCTGTCCAGGTGCAGCTACCATGGGAGCCTTCCTTGCCACTGGAGCCCAGAGAAGCTCTGAGCTCAGAGTCAGCAAATACACAGAGGCATGGGCAGGAAATAAAAGCATTGTTTTTGGAAGACCCGAGGACAATTGAGCCCCTCTCTACCACTAGCTATAGCTGAAGAAATGCCCCTGGCCAAATCCCCCAAAAATGTGTTTCCTCACAAAAGTGCTCCGAATGGGGACTTGGGACCCATGAGAGCCTTCTAACCACTCTTCAACTCCACTGCAGACTTGCATGAGAAAAACCTGTGCACCCCAGGTTTGACATGGGGGACATTCAGTAGCTCCCCTAGGAAGCATGAAAGGTAAACATTACAACCTTACATGTCTGAGAGTGTTGTTATTGTACTTCACACGCAAATGACGGTTTGGTTTGCTGGAATTCCTTCAGAATTTTGAAGGCATTTCTCGTTGTGTTCTAGCTTCTAGAAGCCCATGTCCTTCTCATTTCTAATTTTTTTTGGAGCCTTTATTTCCTTCCCTGAAGCTTTTAGACTGCTTTGTGTCAACTTTTGTGAAATGTCATGTGTTAGTACCTCATGGGTCCTTATAATCTAGAAACTCATATCCTTCAATTATGGATACTTTTCTTGACTAAGCATTTGAAATGCTCCTCCTCTCTCTCTTTTCTACTCTCTTTAGAAATATGTTCTTGGATCTTAGATCATTTGAAATTATCCTCTTATTCTTTTTAACTCTCTCTCTCTCTCTCTCTCTCTCTCTCCCCCCAACATCTATCTCTTTGCCTTTCTTCAACCTTTTCTTCCAAACTTTCTATTTAATGTTTCCTTTCTGTTGACATGTATTTAATTCCTAAGAGTATTTTTAATTCCCAGGATGTTTCTTCTCTATTGCTTTCTATTCTTGTTCTTGTTTCTAATAATACTTTCTTTTCTTATTTTTTGCCTGATAAACATCCTACAGTGCACAGCACAGCCCCACAACAAAGAATTATATGACCCCGAAAAGAACATCCAAGATGGCGGCCTAGGCAGTCTCCTAAGCTGCCGCCTCATCAACAATTTAATTAAAAAAACAACTAAAATCAAAAAGGACTTCACCAAAACGTCAGGAAAGCTGGCGGAGTGGAATAGCTACAACTAGAAAGAAAGAGAGAGGCTAACGGATCGGACTGGGAGCCGAAAAGCACTGAGGTAGGGAGACACTCGCGCACGCGGCCGCCGAATACCTGCCTGGCGGCGGGAGGGGAGGAATCCCCGATTGCACGGAACCCTTTCCGACTGTACTGAACCCAACCCCGGCTGAAATTCCATGGTCCCAGGCTCATACGGGTGGAGAAAGGCACCCAGAGACTCAGAGACTCAGAGACTGGGAGACCGGGAGACCGGGGACCAGAGCCGCAGCCGGCAGGGTCTACAGACTCACGCGCATGAGCAAGTACGCGCTGAGGTCTGACGCCGCCCCTCCGGAGCGGAAGGAGCCAGAAGCTCCAGGTCTGACCGCGGAGGCTGCCGCTGCCTCTCTGTACAAGGTGGCGGCCTCTCTGTAGCGGAAGGAGTCAGAAGCTCCAGACTACAGAGACCAGCCCAAGTCCGGGCGAGCCCCTGGGGCACCCACGCTCTTGCTTGGGGAAACTGGGCCGGTCAGGCGGAAACTCAGGCGAGTGCACAAGGGCAGGGCGGAAGCCAAGACTGTCAGTTCAGCCCTGAGACTCCGCCCCATCCAAGCTGAGCAGAGGCTTCTGCAGTTTTTCAAGTCTGATCCTATAAGACTGTCTCCAATACAGAAGTTATCCCAGAGTAGACACAGCTGATACCCACATCCAATTGGCCTGAAGGTCAATTCACAACAATAGAGACTTAGCTACAACAAAGCTGTGCACGCAGTCCACAAAGGGGATCACCAAGAGTGTCTACCTCAGGTAACTGAGGAGGCTGACCCACTGTGCTATATAGGACACCAAACACACAAAGCCATCCTACCAACTCTGAAAAATAGTGATAATGCCGAGACAAGGAAATAGATCTCAAACAAAAGAGATGGAGGATATAGAGTTCAGAACTACGGTTCTAAGGCTATGCAACAATATCCTAGAAAAGCTCGATAAATTTCATGAGACCCAACTAAAAAGTATAGATAAACTGACTAAATTGGAAAATATTATGCAGAGATCCAACAGCAGAATGGAAGAACACAAGAATCAGGTCAAAGAGCCAAAAGACACTCCACTGGAGAAGGAAAAAGAAAAGAGGATCCAGAAAGTTGAAGATAGTGTAAGGAGCCTCTGGGACAACTGCAAGCGCACCAACATCAGAATTATGGGGGTGCCAGAAGAAGAGGGAGTGCAAAATACTGAAAACATATTTGAAGAAATAATATCAGAAAACTTCCCTCACCTGGTGAAAGAAATAGACTTACAAGTACAGGAAGCCTACAGAACCCCAAACAAGAGGAATCCAAAGAAAAATTCTTCTCGACACATCATCATCAATATGCCAAGGGTAAAAGACAAAAAGAGGATCTTACAAGCAGCAAGAGAAAAGCAGTTGGTTACCTATAAGGGAGCACCCATACGACTATCAGCTGATTTCTCAACAGAAACCATGCAGGCCAGAAGGGAGTGGCAAGAAATATTCAAAGTGATGAATAGGGAGAACCTACAACCAAGATTACTGTATCCAGCAAAGTTATCATTCAGAATTGAAGGGCAGATCAAGAGCTTCACAGATAAGAAAAAGCTAAAGGAGTTCATCACCACCAAACCAGTATTATATGAAATGCTGAAAGGTATTACTTAAGAAGAGGAAGAAGGTCAAGTGAATTAAAAATCTCAGGAATAGAATAAACTGGTGAATATAATAGAATTAGGGGCAAAGAAAGGGAGTGGATAGATAATTATCAGGGTGAAAGGGGTGTGGGGTGCAGAGACTGGATTGAAATTGTATAACCTATGGATGAGGACAATAGTGGGGGGAGGGGGTAAGGGCAGAGGGTGGGGTGGGAATCAGGTGGAAGGGAGCTATGGGGGAGAAAAAGGAGAAACAATTGTAATAATCTGAGCAATAAAGATTTATTTAAAAAAAAAAAAAAAAAAGAATTATATGACCCCCAACAGAAATAGGGCTGAGGTTAAGGAACCCTGCGTTAGACATTTCCTCCAGTGTCTTGGGATTCTGGGAGCTTTGCTCACATGTGAAACACTACAAATGAGACGGAGTTGATTGTGTAGAAGACTGTGAACTTCACAGTAGGTTGCTCAAGATGTCATTTTCATCGTATAACTTCTAACTCTGTGTGTGTGTGTGTGTGTGTGTATGTGTGTGTGGTTTAAGAATAATTTGATTACAGAATTATGGATTTAAGTACATTATAGCCATTTTTCCTAATAGACTTTACTTTTTTTTAGAACAGCTTTAGGTTGACAGAAACATTGTGCAGCTAGGACTGAGAATTTGTATATACCCAATACCCGGCTTCCCCCCTCCCCCAAACGCCGCTACTAATTGCTTACATTAGCAGGGGACATCTGTTATAATGGATGGACCAATATTAACACATCATCATTAAATAATGTTCGTAGTGAATCAGTTTATCCAAAGGAGAGCTGTGTGGTCTCCTGCCTGCAGGGTTGAAGTCTGACAACCAGCATTATAGTGCCGACAGACCGACAGCCATCCAGGCTGCAGTCTGTCTTCAGTACAGAGACTCACCCTCACTGCCACCCACCCCAGCTGTACCCAGTATCCCTGACACCCACGTCTCTCTAGTGCAATCTCCCCAGGGAGTCTGCAATTTAGTCTAAGGAGTCTGGGAAAGGAGCAGCGAAAACAGAAAACATCAATTGATATCACCATGGGAACAAGGGATCTTTATAGCGGAAAATGACCACAGTCCACCTAATGAAACCGTGTGCCTGGCTGGACACGGAGGCTGAGCGAGGATTCTGTCTGACTCTTATTCATGTTTAAAACGATCTTCCTATTTCTGACTCCACCTGCAGCCCCACTTTCAGAGGCACCTGAAATATTACTGAGGTTCTTCCCGGGCCCTGGCCTCCTGCCTGCTTCCAGCACCCGCGGAGACCTGCTTCTCTAGTCTCTGAAGTAAGTAGCCACGCTTTCTTCAGCTCGCTAGCTGCCAAAATGTTGTTGCTATTCTCCTTTCCCATGCTCCCGTCCCTTGGGGCTCGTGACTTTCTTTCACTTCCCACTAAAATTTTGAAAACAATAAAACATAAACTCGTGGGTTTAGTTCACCATGTGTAACCAGAAATTGGATTCTTGATGAAAATACGTTGTTGATCTTTCTTAGCTGCCCCGAGGGCTCAGAGGCATGGAGTCCTCTTGAAAAGAACATGCTTCCTGATAGTCATTCATACCCTCTGACCTCTGCAGAAAATTACAGAATTCCTGAAAATGGGACCTGTCTTTTCTCTATTGGATGTATTGCAGTAAGAAATGTGTCATCAAGCCTGGCTGGCAGGGCTCAGTGGTTGAGCATCCACCTATGAACCAGGAAGTCAGAGCTCGAGTCCTGGTTGTGGGCTTGACCACCAGTAGGGGGCGTGCTAATCAACAATTCTCTCTCATCATTGATGTTTCTCCCTTCCTCTCTGAAATTAATAGAAATATAATTTTTAAAAGAAATGTGTCATCCAGTAACCTGGATGAATCTGGAGAGAAGACAAGAAAATGCCAATTTTCAAACCTCTAAAAATCAGCATTTATCTGTTTCCCACCAATGAGAACAGTGTTGGACAAAGTTTTCTAACAGCCTGTGCTCTTCTTAAGACATTACCACTATATGCGTTAGGGCCACGATTTTCCCTACAGAAGTGCAGTATTTTTGTTGTTGTTGTATTGTTACAATTTCCAATCATTAGATATTCCTCATTCTGGCCTTTAGCTAGACCATTGCCCTGTAGGTGCTAGTTGAAAAAACTGCATAAATGCAATCAGCTCTGTTCATAAGAGAAACGATACTAACATTTATTGAATACTTTGTTCCCGGCACTGTTTTTTCCATGAACTTTTCTCATTTAATCCTCATGACAGTCTATGAAGTTGATTCTTATACCTCCATTGTGCAGATGAAGAAACCTAGGGGAACAAGAGTTAAGCCCAAAATGCGGGCTTCATGCTCAGGGAGTTTGAGTCCAGAGCCTACAGTTTTAAGCACAGCACTGCACTCCACCCCGGGGGGAAGCAGAGATTATGGCAGAGAGGCAGCCGAGACAGGTCATCCATTCATTAGCATTGGGTTTATAAGGTGAGGTCACACCTGCTTTATTATTTGAACTCATTTATTGCCATCCCAATGCCAAGGGGGGAATACCCTGCACCAAGTAACTTGGCAGAGATTATACAAAGTGTGAAATCTCTGGAGAGGGAGTGGCAGGGATGCTTAGGCATAGCATTTGCACCTGTCCTTGGATTGGCCCAGCCCCACTCTGGGGCTCTTACCAGCTCAGGGATTTCCAGCAGAGCTTCCCATCTTTGTGTATTGTTATAATAATGTAACCCTCTAATTATTGTGTGAAATGTTTGCTGTATGGAAACCCCCAATACTCTGTAACTCCCCAAATTAATGAACACTCCAATATCTTGATGTAAAAGCTCTGCACCCTTAAAGTGGAAGCACCCTGCTCCCAGCATAAGGTACACTGTCTGGCCCACACTGATAAGGACACAACTTGTTTACGGTGGTCTATATAACCCGGGGACCATCTTCAGTTGTTGTCTCCTGCCCAATAAGAGGAAGACTCCACATTGGTCTGAGAGACAAGCCCCCAACTGCTCTGCTGTGTGAGCCTGAACCACTGCTGCCACCTGCCTGTCTCTGTTTTCGTCGTCTGTCCTTCAGTGTGCATCGCCGGACGGCCTTTGCTGGAGCCTCGGACCCACTAGGACTAGGTAAATAAACCCTTGTGATTGCATACTAATTCTGTCTTTGTGTGTCATGTGTTCTGGTTCGGCTCAGCTTCTAGACATTGAAGTACCAGGGTATAGGCTGTTATTGCTAACTCCTGGTCGTCTGTGTTTGTCCCACTAAGTCTAGACAGAAAATCAATTAATTGGGGCATAATTGGGACATGTATGTCTAACATTGTTTCTCATCCCGAAGAGTGGGCAGACCTTTCCAGGAGTGACATGCACAGGTAAGGAGGACACAGATCCTTGTTAGTCTCCTTGTTCTGTCTTTCTGGAATGGGACAATAGAATGTGGCTTCAAGTCCCTTGATTCATAGATCTATGATCAGAAAGAAACATTGAGGAAGACTGCGGTTCAGTCTCCTATACTCAGGAGCTATTCAGAGCCCAAGGTAACTAGCTAAGTCATAAATACTAGGGGGAAACTGTAACAAAATAGGAGAGAGTCAGAAATGCAAATGTGTAAAGTGCGGGTTACATCATTTTGAGATTAATAAGTGACTGGGCAAGTCTGGCAGCTGGCCAGCCTTGGGCCTTAGGGTCTGGCTATGACTTGGTGCCACCTGGCAGTGGTTGTCTTTTCCAGCGTAAATGTCAATGCGGACAACTCTGGGTCCTATTGCTGTCTGGCATACCCAGGACGGCAGCAAATATTCAAGGGAAATCCTTGTAGATGTCGGCCCAGCCTGGGAAGATCAGACTGGAAGGATTTCTAAGAATATGGGGCCCCACCCTCCCCTTGCCTGTCTCTAGAAACAGGTAGCCTGCCATTCCCCACAGGCCCCTTTCCTTCCTTCCTTTCTTCCTTCCTTGTCCTCCTTTTTCCCTTTCTGCACTATTGGAGATAAACATTTGAGCCTGCTCCTAATTGTGTATGGAAGTAGTGGTAGAAAATGGAAGATAATCATGCAAATTTCATATTTCCTGTGCCTACAAGAATAGTGGAATTTTACACTAATGAGTTTTAAGTGCTTCTTAAATTTACCTGATTTAACTTCTACCAGTTCTTAAATAGCTCTGTCATAAATAGATTTCTACCTCTCACCCGGCAGGTATCCTTTCTCTTTAATTTAGGGCTGTATTCTCTTATTAGTCCTCAGGGAAGTGAAGTGTGATCTTTGTAATGTTCTTTTATGTGTATTATAATTATGTGGTTACATAACTGCTTCCTATGCTGACCACATCCCTCAATAAGCACACAGCAAATGCTTGGAGAGCAAGGATGATTCTTGCTTGACCCACAGCACCTGATCCTGTGCTGAGCATCTATTAGTTGCTCAATAAATCTTTAATGTATGAAGTGGATTAAAAAATAGATGATTTGGAATCCCAATGACATATATAAATCACTTAATAAAATTGAAAGGGACTTTTCAAGACTACATTTAAACTGTCCTCCTTTAATGAAAAAATAAATGTCTTCTTGACTTATTCTCACAGATTTCCTCAATTACAATCTCAATCTGATAGAGTCAGTGTTTCCCAAACTTCTTTCATGATGAGAATCACCTGGTGGAGTTGTTAAAATACAGATTCCTGAATCCCAACTAAGAAGTGCTAAACTAGAATTTTTGGGAACATATAGGTAAAATTGTATACCCTAAGCTTAGAGCACTAGTTAAATATACAATTTTACCTATATGTTCCCAAAAATTCTAGTTTAGCACTAGTTTGGGAAACACTGTATAGAGGGAAAAGAGGCCATCATCTATTCATTCAACAATTATTTATTGAGAGCTTAGTATATTGTAGGCACCGTAACAGACCTTAGACAAATAAGACATTTAGTGAAAAATACAATCCAAGTTTCTGTCCTAACTGAGCTTACTTTTATAGGTATTTAATGGTTGGAAAACATTATGAACTGAATTATGTCCCCCAGAAATTCATATGCTGAAGCCCTAACACCTAATGTGACTGCATTTAGAGAGAGGGACTTTAGGGAGGTAATAATAAATGAGGTCAGAAGAGTTAGGCTCCAATATGATAGGACTAGAGAGTCTATACAAGAAGAGGAAGAGACACCAGAGATCTCCATTTCTTCCACAGAAGGAGAGGTCACGTGAGGACACAGAGAGAAGGCGATCATTTAAAAGCCAGAATGAGGGTTTTCATTAGAATTCCACCCTGACGGCACCTGGATCTTGTATATCCTCTTTTTATAACAATGATGAAATTAATGTATGTTGCTTAAGCCACACAATATGTAGTATTTTGTATGGCAACCTGAGAAGATTAATGAGTCAGTGGTTACTGTAAGAAGATAGGAGAGGAAAAAGGAAATTGTTCACAGAATGAGAATACTGAATGGTTTTGACTATCTGTTGGGATTCTTGTTATTTATGAAGCAAGTTACTATCACACACCAATTTTATAGATCCCAGTAAAGGAGAATCTACAACTTCCCTTGATACTCCCCTTGAGCATTAGTTGGCTTTCTCAACCCTGCCTGAAGCCTTTCGTTGTATGGTTATGTTAAAGTTTATCTACCTCCTGAGGCTCATAGTCTACTTCCACAGTAAGTCTCAGCCTCATTCATACGCCAGATGCTGCTGCTCAGAGTCTGGCCTAAATATAGCTGCCTCCCTCTAGGGGTTTTCTCATTTCTCCTGTGAACCAAATGCTTTGATTCCTGTTTTGGTTTTAATGGGCCAACCCTTTAATTTATTTCCATAAATAAGCAGTCTCTCTGCAGTGTTTCTGAATCACCAAGACAGTCTGCTCTCCCTCAGCTCTTGGAATTAGGTAAATATATATATATATATATATATATATATATATATATATATATATATATATATATCTCCCAGCTAACTGCTACATGGGCCTGATCCCTGCTCCCACAGCTAAACTTACAATGTTTGTATTTGTTACCTATTGCCATTTAATAATTTACCATAAAGCTAGTGATTTAAATAAAACCCTTATTCTCTTTATTTCTGTGGGTCAGGAACCCAGCTTAGCTGGGTCTTCTACTGCAGGGTCTCATCAAGTTCAAGTTCAACATCTCATCTACTTCAAGGTTGCATCAAGTTGTTAATGGGGCTATGTTCTCATCTGAAAGTTTGACTGGGAATGGATTCACTCTCAAGCTCACATAGATTATTGGCAGAATTCTATTTCTAAAGATCTGCTGGACTGAGACCCATGGTGCCTTACTAGCTGCTGTCAAGCAAGTTGTAAAATGGTACAATTAGTTTGGAAAAGCATTGTTTGAAGTTGAAAGCACTTCCAATAGATACATGCTTCAATAGCCTGGAACTCAAATATCTGAAATTTCGGACCAGTAATTTTGGCCAAAGTAACAACCTCTATCAATCCAAGATTTAAAAGGGTCTTTGTTCAACAATGGATAAGTCCTTGTAGGTGGTGTAAATGCAGGAAAATTATGTAGACTTTATAATATGCTCCATTTGTTCTTCTTATCATTATTAATTTATTACATTTACTTAAAAATTATACTCTGACAGTGAGCACTCTTTATATTGAAGTGTCCAACATTATGTCAAAGCAGCAGCAAGAAGAAAGGAATGAGCAGGAAAAATGGAGAACCTCTGAAAGAGAAAACAAGCCAAAAGTGAAGGACAAAAGCATATGGATATGACCATATACAAAATCAGCCCTTAATTTCCGAAGTGTCAACAGTATTGACCTTAGACTTCACCTTCAGAAGTAAATTTATTATGAGACTTTTTCCCTCTCATTCTGTTTCTTCCTGAAAATTCTCTAGGAGTGCTCTTTTAGGATTATAAGAGACATGCATAAAAGTCAGATGGGCAATATGCAAAGCAGGCATGTGCCTAATCAGTATAAGTTAAGAGCCCAGTAAGTAAGGACTTACCTGCTACAGAAGACCTGGTCTATAGTTCAGCCTGGAAATACCAATATTAGGCTGGAAAAATGCTATATTGAGAATTATCAAAGTACAGATGATTTGGCAAAAGGACTGGCTCTAGAACCACAATGGCCACTAGCTACCTGTGACTTTGGAGCACTTGAAATGTGGCCAGTGTCATATTTTGAAATGAAAATATATTGAATATATTGGGCTCAAGAAAATACATTTCTAAGATTAATTTTACCTATTATATAACATTTATTTTAATAGGGTCACTAGAAAAATTTTAATTATGCATGTTGCTCATATTTTTATTAGAGAATACTGCTCTAGAGCATGATAGCTCTCTTGGATACAGAGGCCCACTTTCATTGACCAGAGTGAAAGAATTGAGCTTTCTACAGACTAACTACAGGATGAGGACATTTCCATATGGAACACAGGTTGAAAAGGAGAGGTCTAAGCAGAAAGTGTGGTATGATTCTGACAAATTGAGAGCATGCTTGCTTGGTTTTATGTAGAGGAAAAGGGAAAATCCTTAAATAAGACAGTTGGCTCCCAAATCATGTTCTGGTTATGGTACCATAACCACCTGGGACCCATCCCATCCACCTTGTTGTGTTGTTCTCTGTTTCCTGAACTATTTGTCCACCTCAGTCACCTTCTCCGGGACTGATAGTCTCCATGAGCTATTTTACTTGGCTGCTTCTTCCAGTCCTTTCCATGACTCCAGGTGTGAAGGATTTTAATACCCTGGAGTTACTGTTATGGAATTCTAGTTGCAAGGTGAGCAAATGGAACCAAAATGACAAATGTTTTTCTATACAGCAAAGACCTCAGCAGTTAACTCAGACACAAAACTGCTGAACTATTCTCAAAATGAGCTGAAGGCAGAGAATTTCATCTATCTTCTGCTTAAAGCCTTCAAGGCGTGTATCCCATGTGATATATTGTCAGTTTCCATTAAGAACCACAAGTTCTATAGCACTTTCTCTCTGAAGACCATTGGCTGTGCTGGGGAAATCCATTAAATGAATAAGTCAGCAGAGCTTTAATAAACAATCAGATTAATGGCCCAGCAGGAGAGTTACAATCCCATAAGTAATACATTTAAAACTCCACTAGGCCCCAGTTGTGGGTCAATAGAATAATTTGCCTCCAAATGTTTTTTGGGCAAAGAGCCACTGCATTACCTGGTGGTCTCTGTGTGGGCTCCTTTTAAATTTAGTCCTAATTTAGAGTATCCCAAAAAGGCATTTTCCAGATGACAAGATTTTGTATTTTATAATGCTCTATGAACCAAACCCAAAACCTTCTACTTTGTTAAACTAATGAAACAAAAATAAAATGCATTTACTTGGGGGTAGAGCTACTAATTAGATTTGAGGGATGTTTAACTTCAACAAATTCCCTAAATAAGGGGGCAGGCGGGTTCCTGGCAAGGACCTCTTCCTATCTTTATGGTAGAAGCTGAGTTATGCCAGAGCTATCAGGTCTTCAGCCACCTGTTAGTATAAAAGGTGGGCACTAAACCTTGAATACCAGAGAAAGATTCCTCCCCACCCCAATCAAAAATCAGCTGGTGAGCCCTGGCCAGAATGGCTCAGTTGGTTGAGCATCATCCCATGTACCAAAAGGTCACCAGTTTGAATCCTGGTCAGGGCACATTCTCAGGTAGATGTTTGATCACTGGTTGGGGTGCTTGTGTCTCTCTTATATCAATGTCTCTCTCTCTCTCTCTCTCTCTCTCTCTCTCTCTCTCTCTCAAATCAATAAAAGTATATATTTTAAAAACAGTTGGTGAACAGCCACCAGGAAGGTCATGTAGATGACTATTGTGTATGAATGATAAGTCTGGAATTGCAGGGAAGTCATCTATAGAAGACTATAAAGCTAACAGTATACCTCTCTTGCCTGTGGAGGACTGTTGCTGCAGAAACTCACCCACCTGAAGTTGCTGTGTGCTAACTGGAAGGTCACTTCAGCCTTGACTGGATAAGAACTCATCCCTGGGGGGAAATGGCCAGTTTCCTTGGCAGCGTCTTCACAGAAGAACGATGGAGTCCATTGACTCGCTCCGTAAGAAACTCAGTGTGATGTCCTGATGCTGGTGGAAGTGTCGATTGAAGAGGGCGGCTCCTGGATTCTTCAGGAACCAATGCTTGACTCCAGGATTTGGCCAGTAGTATGCTCAGGTCCCTCTTAGTTTTACTGCCCATGAAGTGGTCACTTTACTGCTACAATTAAAGGTCGTCTAACTGTAGCTATTAAGTGCTATTAGTTGTTTTTCCCCAAACTATTATACCACATTCCTTTTTCCTTGCTGGCAGAGGTTTATAGAGGCTGAAAATGCCAGATACTTTATTCCAGCATCCTTGCAGGTGGGAGTCACAAATGTTGCCTGCCTCGTGCTCAAGGAGAGCTCTTCCCGCTGTGGAGAAGCAGGCATTGGGAAGTCAGAGAAGTGCTCTACCCAGTGTCTGTCCTGGGGCTCTTTCGTACTCTCCATGCCTGGCAATAGGACCTATTTCCAATTGTCTCAAAAATGCATCTAAGGCCTCAACTCTGAGAGTAACAAAAGTACCCCTACATTCTAAAGCAAGGCCCTGGGCACATTCCTCTTGAGATTTAGTTACAAAGTGGTCACACTAGGCCTGTAACCTCACCCCATCACTCACTCATTCCTATAAAAGAGAAGACTACATTCTTGGGGAACATGTTTCCATCAATGGTGGACCACATATATGATGGTGGCCCCATAGATTAAAGTGGAGTGGAATAGATGGTGAGAAATGGAAGGAGATGTGTTTCAGGAGGAACTTCTTCTCTGGGGCTTGGCAGTACTACAGCACCTCAATTTTGAATGCATAGCAGGAACCTGCTTCAGCACAGAGAAGCCTGTCCCCCCCACACCACATTGAGCAGGAGGGGGGGGGGAAGGAGCCCTCCCAGAGCCAGCTGATGGCCATCAGAGTGCACCATTACAAATTCTTTGTTAAGGATGGGAACTACTTTAGCAACTATTAAGTGTCACTGCCCCCATGAGTAAAAGCTTTCTATGGTTTATGGAGCCATCCTGCCCTCTTACTTTGGAAATATTTTCAGGCTGTAATGGTGTAAAGCAGAGATGTTTTATTTCTCCAATCATTTCAATACCACAGAGAGCCTGTTGTGCTACATAGGGTCAATGGAACCACAAACAAATTTCCAAAGCAAATTATTGAGGCCTCAGTTCTATGTCCTCTCCATATTAAACACACACTCTCTCTTTTTAATGAATTCCACAAAGTTCCTTAACCTGACCACTGTTCCAACACGTTAATTGCCAAAACCATAATTGCCTATGTTCCTTCAGCTCTCCATCTGGATTTCTTATTCCTACTAATCCTCAGACCACCTTTCACACCCTCCTGATGGCCACTTGTTAGGGTGATCTACTCCTTACCCGGCAATTTTCTCTTCAATATTTCCAATCAGTCCAGCCCGCACCCCTGTTCATGGAACAGCACCGACATCTTTGATTTTTGTGTGCACTCTGGCACTGCTGGAAGGAAGCAGGGGAGGAGCTTGTGGGACAGTGTTTACAAAGCCTACAGTAGTGGCCAGTTGTGTCCTAGGCCTACATGTTTACTCACCACTTGGTCAGTGACTCACTGAGAGCAACTTCCAGTCCTACAAGCTCTGTACATAATAAATGCCCTATACAGGTACACATTTTTAACATTTTTACTGACGTTTTCTAGGTTTAGATACACAAATTGAGGTTAGTGGAAGCACATTTCTCAGAATGTATCCCAGTCATTAAGGGAAGCATGACTGCATATTTGAAAGTGGGCTTTGTAGAAGGTTGCTAGCCTAGTAAGAACAGCTATTGCATTTTCTTCCCTGTCCCACCATATTTTTTATAATATTTACATTGAGACCCGTGATTGAAAACATATTTTACATTGTATTCTTTGTCATTATTTTAAAAGTGTAGTTACCAACCACAAAATGAATTTGACAACCAATGAGTCACAAACTCAGAGCTATACCTGTAGAAATTGGGGCACCTAACAAAATGGCAGCAGCGGCTATGTGTTCAGAATCTCAGCTATGATTTTGGAATCTCAGTCCAGAGAAGCCAGGGGATGGGGGTAGGGGTAGTGGACAAAGTGTCAGGCTGAATTAATTTCAGGGTTTGCTACTGGGTCACAACCCAAAGTATAAAAAAACAATAATAATAAAATCCAGGTTAATTCCTAGACTTTGTTTGGATTGCCAAATCCCAGATAGGGTTGGGAGAAACAAGAGCCAGTAAACCTCTCCTTGGCAGAGCCAGTGAACCCTCGGGATACAATTTTTTACAATGTTCTCTTCTTCTTTCCTTTCTCCCCTGGGTGGTGATTCTAAAATCCAGGATGTTCAAATAAAAAGAAAATGTGTTCAAAGTCTCCTGGTAACTGGAGGAGAAATGGCTCTTCCAATTCCCAGTTGAGGATAATACAATGACTGTTCTATTGGGAAGAAAGATGGTTTGCTTGGGGAGACGTGACTCCATTCCAGGCCTGGATGGATACTCCATCAGAGACTTTGCCTGGGTATGTGCATTTATGTGAAGGTAAATATATATATTAACTTCAGGGAGGAAGGAAGGAGAAAGATAGAAACATCAATGATTGCCTGCCTCCTATATACCACCCTATGGGAATTGAGCCCATGGGCATGTATCCTGACTGGGAACTACACTGTCACCTCCTGGTTCATGGGTTGACACTCAACCACTGAACCATACCGGCCAGGCAAGACAAACACTTTTTATCCTCACCTTTCAGAAATTTCTTCATATTTCCTGAAAAACTACAACATAGGGAACTTTTTAAAAGTCCTAATAATGAGAATGGAGCAATTTTGTAAAGTGCACCCTTTAACCACTTTTCATAAAAATAGCAGTACATGTAAAATCAGAACAGCAATGTCCATATTTCCAGCTGCATACAGAGCTCTTTCTCTAACTCTCCAGAAACAAAGACTCCAGTGACCCATTTCCTAGCAGCTCTAACTCCGCCCACTCAAACAGAAGCTCACATTTACAGTCAGATTAACAGAAGTTGTGTAATCTCATTTTTTAAAAGTTCAATAGATTCTTAGTTCGTGCTGAATGATTTAAGCTGTAAAATATGGGAGGACTGGATGAGAGAAATAATGTATGTAACTTTTCTATGTGTGGCAAAACCGACCTTGAATCAAGTTAATGATGAAGAAAGAAGTTACCCAGAGAGCTGAGGCTAAAAAACACTGAAGGCACATGTGCCTACAATTGGCTCAGAAACCACCACGTGGTCCAAACCATAACAACAGTCATTGTGGGGCAGCCCCTCCCTGCTTCTCCACAAACCCTCGGGTCATACATGGTTCTCTCCTTGGAGACCAACAACATTTCCTTAGCCTGACAAATGGTGGGTGTCGGGGACACAAAAGAACACAGTGTAACTTTCCCTGGGTTGATGCCCCAAGAGGGGTTCTGTGCCTTCCTCGGTAAAGCTGATAGTGTCTTGGAGGGGGAAGTGGCAAACACAAAAATAGAACTGCCCAAAAAAGAAACAGAGCTATACCGTGGCCCTCACATAGCTGCCTGGAAAACACTTTATGCAGCAGCCACTTCCAATACCCCCAACGGAGTTAAACTCTACTAAATTAGGGGAGTAATTTTTTTAAAAAAACATAACTAATGCATTCCTTTATTATTTAACTTCAAAACAACACTAGAGGGAAATCAAGGAAAAGTTCATGGATACTTTTCTACTGTAATAAATAAACCAAGCCGTAGAAGTAGGGATTTGCTTAATATTATTCATCGGAAGCTCAGAGCCACGACTCAAGCCAGTTGTAAGTCCAAGGTTCATGTTCTTTCCTTGGGCTCGTCGGGTGAAGGAGGAGCAGACTCTCGAAGAGGAGCAATGAGGTGCCGTGTGTGGCAAAGCTCTGGGCGACAGACAAGCCTGTCCTTCCAGTGCTGAGGCTCTGATGGTCTAGGAAATGTATTGTTTCTGGGAGAGATGAAATAATATTAGCTCCATGTTTCATTTCACTAAACAGTATTTGCCTATAAAATTTTATTTAGGCCGAAACTGGCTTGGCTCAGTGGATAGAGCATCAGCCTGCGGACTGACAGGTCCCAGGTTCAATTCCGGCCAAGGGCGTGTACCTTGGTTGCAGGCACATCCCAATAGGGAGTGTGCAGGAGGCAGCTGATCTTCTCTCTCTCATCGATGTTTCTAACTCTATCTCTCTCCCTTCCTCTCTGTAAAAAATTAATACTTTTTTTAAAATTTTTATTTAGGATGCATTTCTTAAACAACTTTGGGATGTCGTGATTTAATCCTAAAGGCCTATACAATATGTTTGTTGTTTGTTTGTTTTGAGAAAGGATGTGTAGCCTGTTTAATGTGCCCTTTTCTCTCGGGTCATTGGAATTAACTTTATGAAAGAAAGCAGAATATATTCTGACATCAGAATCCAGTGAGCTCCTGGGCACTGTTTCGTGCGGATGGGATGTGTGTGTTTTACACAATCTTCCCCTTTGGAGCTAGGAAGATTTTAATCTACTGTTTTTATTTACTTGTTTTTATTTATTTAAGAACATTGAGCCCTATGCTGTGTGGTGGGTGTTAGGGACATGCTGGTTGCCACTCTCCGGCTTCAAAGACAAGTGGAGAAGCCTGTGATGCACAGATAGAAACAGGGCCTGAGCACTAAGAGTGGGTGGTTCAGAGCACACACGGCTGCTGTGTGGATCCCAGCTTCAGGGCTCCTTGCTGGGTCCATTTTCTCATTGATAGAAGAAACCACAATAAGACCTGCCACATTGATTCTCGAGAGGATTATACAAAAAAAATTCTTGTAAAAAGCTGGTATTCCCCCACAATATGGTAGTAATCATTAGCAGGAAGGGTTACAGAATCACAGAGCTCTGACAGAGCCTTGACAGGAGAGTCTGGAGACTCTTCCCAGAAGACGTGACCCAGAGCAAGGAGGGCAGGTAATGAGCAGTAGTCTCAGCCAGGGGCCACCTCCCCCCCCACTTCCACCCTCCCCACCTTCACCTCCCCACCTTCACTCCCCACCTTCACCCCCCTAGGGTACATTTAGCAATGTCTGAAGACATTTTGGGTTATCATAACTTGGGAGGTGGCTGCTCCTGGCACCTAGTGGGGAGAGGCCAGGAATACTGATAACATCGTGCAGAGCACAGGAAATGTTCCTTCACAAGGAAATGCCCAGTGCTGAGGTTGAGAAGCCCTGGTTATGAGCATGGTTTCTGTAGCCTGAGTGCCCGCATTTTGTGGGGGAGGAAAAACCTGTTCTTCTGCTCCCTCTGGAGACTGCCAATTAGACTGACAAAAGACAGATTAACAGGAGAAAGGGGTGTAAGCACTCACACACTCAGGCCTACAAAAGAAGTCACTGGCTCGCCTGGCCCACAAGGCTCAGTGGTTGAGCCTCAACCTATGAACCAGGAAATCATGGTTCAATTCCATCAGGGCACATGCCTGGGTAGAGGGTTCAGCCCCCAGCAGGGGGTGTGCAGGAGGCAGCCAATCAATGATTCTCTCACATCATTGATGCTTCTATCTCTCTCTCCCTCTCCCTTCCTCTCTGAAATCAATTTAAAAAATATATATTTTAAAAAAAGAAGTCACTGCCTCAATAAATAGGTGAAGCTTATACACTGAACTTAGTAGAACAAAGGGAGAGAGAGAAAGGCTTCAGTGGGAAGAACATATCGTTTTCCTCAGGAAAGACAAATGGATTTCAAAAGAAGAAATAGAAGGTAAAGTCTGTGATATTATTCATCTATGACGGTCTGGGTGGTCTTTCCCCTTCTTTAGAACCACAGAACCACCCCAGAGAGGGGACATGGTGTAGGGTTACTCTTGGGAAGGAATTCAGCAGCCCTCTTTTCTCAGACTTGCTACGTTGGGTCAGTCAGATAGGGAGGCTCTGAGAAGGCTTCTTTCTGCATCTGTTGAATCTCAAATGCCTTCAGCTTAAAATAAACTTTTTACCATTTCAGACATTCCAAATAGGTCCTCTCAGTTTTAATTCTGGCTCTGTCACTTACTAGTTGTATGACCTTGGGCAAGTTACTGAACTTTTCTGGGTCTCACTGGCCTCATTTGTAAATGAAGACAATCAGAAAACTTATTGAATGAGTTAACACTGATAAATAGCTAGAGCATAGTATTAAAAGAGAAAATGGAACATGTTTAAAAGTTTAAGTTTATTTCCGCAAAAAATCAGTTCTAACTGGGCAGCCCCAACCCGGAAATGGTAAGGAACGATTCTCCAACAGGACTTCAGGAACAGACTCTAATAGAGAAAAGACTGACGTTGCTCTTGTTTCTTTGTTTTCTTTTTGAGAGTCTGTCCCTGAGGTTAACTAATTCATTTATTGTTTGTTTGTTTGTTTCCAGTAAGTTACTAATCATGAGTCTTTGTGAAATTAAAAAGTTAACACCAGAGAGAAACCAAGATGGCAGCATAGCTAAATGCCTAACTGCAGCCTCACACAACAATTTAAAAAAAATACAACTAAAATACAAAATGGGCATACCCAGAACATTATCCAGAACTATAGGAAAGTTCTACAACTAGACTGGAAATTCTACAACTAGAAGGAAAGAGAAAACCAGAAGGAAAATCAGAGGAGCTGTAAAAGCCTAAGGTACGGAGACATGGTGTGCACGCGTGGGGAGAGGACTGAGCTGGATAGGAGGGGGCGGCTGAGTGCCTGGCTGGCATTCCCTAGCAGGAAGGAGATAAAAGCTCCGGACTATGCTGAACCCCAGTTCCAACTGCACTGAACCCCAGTTCTGGGCGAGACCCTGGGGACCCAGGCTCATACAGAGGGAATCTAGGCTGTAAGGCAGAAACTCAGGGGAGCAGGGAAAGGCAGAGTCCTGGAGATGCGCACATTGCACACAGAGGACAGACTGTTGACTGTGCTGCTGGATGGACCTAGCGGGCAGGAGACAAAAGCTCTGGACTGTGCTGAGCCTCAGTTCCGTCTGCACTGAACCCCAGTTCTAGGCCAGACCCTGGGGACCCAGGCTCATATGAAGGGAATATGGGCTGTAAGGTGGAAACTCAGGGGAGCAGTGAAAGGCAGAGGACAGACTGTTGACTGTGCTGCTGAATCGCCCTAGCGGGAATGAGACAAAAGCTCCAGACTGCATGGAACCCCACTTACAACCCCACTTCCAACTGCACTGAACCCCAGTTCTGGGCTCACTGGGGAGAGACTAGACTGTCAGGTAGCGGGTGAAACTCGAGGGCATCTTTCTCTTAGAGGTGCTTGTAGCAAAGGACACTGAGGAACACTGAGACTCAGGAACCTCATAGGGTGGGCTGATGGGAAGCCTAGGCTATAGGCTCCACCCTGAAACTTCACCCCATCCAAGCTGAGCACAGAGGCTTTTGCAATTTTCCAAGTCTAGTCGAATAAGGCTGTCTCCTAGCATAGACACAGCTGATATTCACGGCCAATTGGCCTGGAGGTCAGTTCCTCCCAGTGATACCAACAACAATTAAGACTTAACTACAATAAGGCTGTACACACAGTCCACAGAGGGATGCACCAAGAGTGTACACCTCAGATAACTGGGAGGCTGACCCATTGAACCATATAGGACACCTTAGCCCACAAAGCCACCCTACCAACTCAGGGAAGCTGGGAAAATGCCAAGACAAGGAGAAATGGAGGACAACAAGCAACTGGATATAGAGTTCAGAATCATGGTTATAAGGTTTTTCAAGAATTTCCTAGAAAAGGCTGATAAAATAAATTAGACCTATGAGGATATGAAAAGGTATCAACTAGAAATAAAGAATACATTCTCTGAAATAAAAAATATTATACAGAGTCCTAAAAACAGAATGGAAGATTGCAAGAATCAAGTCAAAGATATGGACCATAAAGAGCCAGAAGACACTCCTCCACAGAAGCAAGAAGGCAAGAGAATCCAGAAATTTGAAGATAGTATAAGAAACCTCTGGGACAACTTCAAGTGAACCAACATCAGAATTATGGGGGTCCCAGAAGAAGAGAGAGAGCAAGATACTGAAAACATATTGGAAGAAATAGTAACAGAAAACTTCCCTCACCTGGTGAAAGAATTAGACTTACAAGTCCAGGAAGCACACAGAACCCCAAACAAAAGGAATCCAAAGAGGACCACACCAAAACACATCATAATTAAAATTCCAAGAGCAAAAGAGAAAGAGAGAATATTAAAAGCAGCAAGACAAAAGCAGGTAGTTACCTATAAAGGAGCACCCATACAATTGTCAGCTGATTTCTCAACAGACACCATTCAGGCCAGATGGGAATGGCAAGAAATATTCAAGGTGATGAATAGCAAGAACCTACAGCCAAAAAAACTCTAGCCAGCAAAGCTATCACTCAGAATCGACAGCCAGATAAAGAACTTCACAAATAAAAAAAAAGCTAAAGGAGTTCATCACCGCCAAACCAGAATTATATGAATTGCTGAAGGGGGTTCTTTAGGAAGAGGAAGAAAATAAAGATAAAAATTATGAAAAACAAAACATAACTATCAACAAGTGAATCTAAAAACCAAGGGAATTAAAAAATAATGAACAATATTAACTGGTGAATATAACAGAATCAGAGAGGTATGGAAGGGGAGTGAACTGATGATTCTCAGGGAAAGGGGGAGTAAGGGGTGTGGGAAGAGACTGAACATAAACTGTGCACCTATGGATGAGGACAATGGGGGTGGGGAAAGGGCAGAGGGTGAGGTGGGAACCTGGTGGAGGGGAGCAATGGAGGGGAAAAAAATAAGGAACATTTGTAATAATATGAACAATAAGATTTATTTTTAAAAAAGTTAACATCAAAATTTAAATTTACTATGACCTATTTTTTTTAAAAAGAACATTGAAAGAAAAGGATCATGATTAAGTTTATTAATAGCCCAGATTCCCAGAGCAGAGGCCCTGGGTCAAATGTAACCTGCAGCCTATTTTTATATAGTCATCAGACTAAGAATGTGTTTACATTGCAAATGATTATAAAACAAAACAAAAACCCCAAACAAAATGACACCACAGATGGTCTACAAAGCTTAATATATATATACTAGTATATTACTTGGGTCTTTACAAAAACCATTGGCAAACCCTCCTGTACAATGTCCTTTCTTTCCTGGCCAGATATATAGCTGATCTATTCATTTTTTAAAAATGTTAAATTGAGCGGAGGACTGAGAAAGTGGGGCAGTTCTGTACCATGCTGCCTGCCACTGGTTAAGACCTCCAAGAGCAAAGGCCTACCAAGGTGAGGATGCCTCTACTGTCACCTGTAGAGGGGCAGCACTGAGCTGGCCAATATTTGTGGTGGTACTGCTTGTCCTGGCTCAGGGGAAGCGTTCCACTAAGTCTGAAAGACTAAGACATCGCGGGGACTCTCCGTCACCGCCCTCGGCCTGCTCTGCCAGGCCTTTGCGCGCGCTGTGCTGGCGCTGCGCCTTCCATTGGCAGACCCGGAGAATCCTCTCTCCGCTACACATGGCCAGGCCAAAGCATCAGACACTACCACCATGCGGATTTTAAAACTACAGGGAAAATTGACCCACAGGAGCTACCATCGCTGCCGCATCCACCGCCGCCCCCAAGAATGGGAATCCACCAAAATCAGAGCTCACTACACACCGGGCTCATAGAGAGTGTGGCTTCAGAGGTTAGCCTCTGCATCCACAGCAGCTCCACATCCGCAACAAAGAGGACACCATTGAGGGCGGACTCTCCCCATGCAGCCATCACAGCCCGCCCACAATCTTCCCAGCACACCCACCATGCTGGGAGGGAAAAGGAGCGCGCTGGTGAGGAAATGGCATGGTGCCTTCCATTGCCCACCCAGGCGAACCCATCCTCCGATGCCACATGGCCAAGCCGAAGCTCTCACCACCACCGCCATGTGAACTTTAAAACTACAGTGGTAATTGAACCACAGGAGCGACGGTCAATATTGCACCTGGCACCGCCACCCACCACTGCGGCCGAGAATAAAGGAAATCCACCAAGAACAGAGCTCACCACGCCTTGGGCTCAGGGAGTGGGCGACCTCAGAACTTAGCCTCCATGTCTGCAGCTGCTCCGCCCCCACACCGAACGAGACACCTTTGAAGGTGGTCCCCCCGCCTGCAACCATCTCAGCCCAACTGCAGCTGTCCCAGCCTGCCCGCCATGCTAGCAAGAAGCTAGCGCGGCGCCTCCAATATGTGACCCCAACACCCTAGAGGGGCCGTGTGCCCCGGGTGAGCCGAGTGTCCCATGGGGCCATGTGCCCCGGGTGAACTGTACTCCCCAAAGGGGAAGGGGATCCCAGGTGAGCCGAGTGTCCCAGGGGGCCGAGTGCCCCGGGTGAGCCGTGTGTCCCACGGGGCCGAGTGCCCCGGGTGAGCCGAGTGTCCCAGGGGGCCGAGTGCCCCGGGTGAGCCGAGTGTCCCAGGGGGCCGAGTGCCCCGGGTGAGCCGAGTGTCCCAGTGGGCCGTGTGCCCCGGGTGAGCCGAGTGTCCCACGGGGCCGAGTGCCCCGGGTGAGCCGAGTGTCCCAGGGGGCCGAGTGCCCCGGGTGAGCCGAGTGTCCCACGGGGCCGAGTGCCCCGGGTGAGCCGAGTGTCCCACGGGGCCGAGTGCCCTGGGTGAGCCGAGTGTCCCAGGGGGCCGAGTGCCCCGGGTGAGCCGAGTGTCCCAGGGGGCCAAGTGCCCCGGGTGAGCTGAGTGTCCCAGGGGGCCGAGTGCCCTGGGTGAGCCGAGTGTTCCAGGGGACCATGTGCCCCGGGTAAGCTGTACCCCCCAAAGGGGAAGGGTGTCCCGGGTGAGCCGTGTGTCCCAGTGGGCCGAGTGCCCCGGGTGAGCCGAGTGTCCCAGGGGGCCGAGTGCCCCGGGTGAGCCGTGTGTCCCAGTGGGCCGAGTGCCCCAGGTGAGCCGTGAGTCCCATGGGGCCGAGTGCCCCGGGTGAGCTGAGTGTCCCAGGGTGCAGTGTGCCCCGGGCGAGCCGTGTGTCCCAGGGGAAGCAGTGGGACCCAGGGGAAGGGGCAGTGAAAACCAGAGGAGGAGCGGACTCTATTCATATGGTCCTGAGATAGTCACCATAAAACAAGCAGACTGCCAAATGACAGCGGGGAGGGGAAGGAGACCTGGGGGGAGATAGGAGAACAACCGAGGAACTGGTATGCATGAACATAAGTACAACCAATGAACACAGAACTCTGGGGAGGGAGGGCATGAATGGGAGGTGGGGGGGGGGGCAATGGTAAACTATGTACACAGAAAATACCTTAATAAAATAAAATTTAAAAAAAATAAAAAAATAAATAAAATGTTAAATTGAGCTTATATTATATATATATATAATATTACAAGTGTTTAATAATAATATTACAAGTGTAATAATAATATATATATCTTAAAACACTTGTAATATTGTTTATTGAATTTACTTTTTGCAATGACTTACATTCTGATGTCACCATTCCATTCATGTTTATTGAGTTTCTACAACATGCCAGGCACTGAGATTTTACTTCAGGCAAACTAACCAATGAAGCCAAATCCAGTGGCTTAAAGATACATCACAAACAGATAATCGTCACACTTAAGCTTCTTTTTAAAAAATCTCTTTTCTAGTAAATATGTATTCTTGTTACTTTATAATGCAAAAGCCTTCTATGTTTTCATTTGCCTATAGGTCAGAATGCAAACTGCTGACCCTGGGTAGCTACATTAGAATTTTCTAAAATTGTCTTTTTTTTTTTTTACAGGGTGGCTCTTTTATTTTATCTTTTTTTTAATTTTTAAAATTTTTAAATTATAGTTGACGTACAATATTGTATAAATTTCATGTGTACAGCATAGTGATTAGACATTTTTATAACTTACAGAGGGATCACCCTGGTAAATCTAGTACACACCTGATACCATACATAGTTATTATAATATTTTTTACTATAGCCAATAATACAGTCCATAATTGTCTTTTTAATCTCCCCTCTCATTACTTCCCCACATGAACTCTGCAGGAGCATCTGGGTTGTTCATTATCGTCCCACCATAAGTTGTTCCTTGCTATATACATTCTGTGGAACATGCCAACTTCTCATCCTGGAAAAGTCCAGATAGGTCCCGTCCACTAAAAGTAAAATGAGATGGTAGAAAAGCTGTTGGGAATATGAAGCTACCAGATGTGGCAAACCACTCGTAGAAAAGCCTTGTTCAACTTGATGAACAGTTTCATTCTCAAATATTAAAGAACAGTGAATTCAGAACGACATTGAACAAGACTAGACAATCAGGCCTGGTGCTATGAATGAAGCAGAGTCCTTGTTCTCAAAAGACACCAAAATGTAGAACCCAAGAAGGTGACTTTAAAATCTATCAACACTTTTCTCCTCTTTCTCATTCACTCATTCATTCATCCATTCATCCAGTAAACTTTTTCTTGAACTGTTACTAGGCACACATGACTCATCAGGCCCAGTCTCAGCCACCTGGCACATTAACCAACAATTATAAATGTAACTAGAGGTCTGGTGCACAAAATTCATGCACTGTGTGTGTGTGTGTAGGGGGGGTCCCTCAGCCCAGCCTGCCCCCTCTCACAGACTGGGAGCCCTAAGGGGATGTCCCTAAGCCACAGTCTGGCCTCCCTCTGCGGAAGGTGACCAGGCTGATCAGGGGAAGGCGCCAAGCCCCATCACCCCACTGCTGCAGCCACTGCCAGTCACCACAGCTGCCAAGGTATTTTAATCAACATGGATTCCAGTCCCTTCACCACAAAAAATATGACAACTTTCTTTAGTCATTTTCAAGATGTCATATCTTTCATAGGATATGAAACTGAGGATATGTTTCTTTCTTTTTTATCCTCACCTGAGGATATGTTTCCATTGATTTTTAGAAAGCTTGGAAAAGAGAGGGAAAGACAGAGAGAAACATCAATGTGAGAGGGACACTTCAATTGGTTGCCTCCTGCATGAGCCCTGACCTGGGCCCCAGCCAGAGAGGAGCCTGCAACCTAGTACATGCTCTTAATCAGAATCAAACCCAGACCCTGCAGACAGCAGGCCAAGGCTCTCTCCATTGAGCCAAATAGGCTAGGGCAGGATATGACATTTCTTAGCCCCTTCAGCAGCAGACCTTAGTTTCTTCCTCCAGGAGTGTGGTGGAAAAACCCTAGATCACCTTCTTGAATTCTTATAACCCAAGTTACCAAGAACACTACAAGTGGTGGTGTACAGGGAGCTTAGCCAATGAACAGCCAGAAAAGGTGTTTCCTCTGCAGATCACATGCAGAGGCCCACCTCGTGTGTGTCCCCTGGGGTGGGGGTGTGCTGCCTGCCCAGATGCCCTCCCTTCCTCCACAGCCAGAGCGTAAGACACTATGGACACCACCATCTTTGTGATGAAGTTACGGTTAATTTGCATATTACCCTTTTATTAGATTAGATGGTGAGGTATGCAGGGCATTCTGGGAGCAGGGAGGAAAGGCATATAACTAGGCAGGACTGAGGGACAGGGAGGTTTCCTGGATGAGGTTACTCCTGAGTTGGTCTTTAAAAATATGAAGGAGGTAGCCAGGCAAACAGTAGACAGAAGTGTCCAGATTAGATTTCTCCCCTATTTTATCTATTATGTGCATATTATTGCTTTCTGGAAATACCATGCTTGCCCAGAATTGATGGGGATGTTATAGAAGAAGATGGGGTATTTTTTCTCTGATTCATTTTCACTAGATTGAGTGGCTTGACAGCAGAAAATGTATCTTGTTCTTTTGTATAGTAGGTAGTCTTTTGCCCTAAGTGATAAGTCCAAGTTACACACATACCAGTGGGATAATGTGATTTCTAAATTCATCTCCTTTTTAAATTCATCTAAACTGAGAATTAATCATTCCAAAATGAAGGAAAAAAAGATAAAGAGACATAAAGGAAATGCCAAAGTGGGGGTTTGAAGGTGCAAGCTAATGAATTGCTTTAAAAATTATCTTTGTGCTCTCAGCATCAGAGGATGTATTAGAGACATGATACCCTTGAAAGTGTATGCTTTAGAGCCAACTCTCTAGGTTCAAATCCCAGCTCTGACCAATCCCAGCTGTCTGAACTAGATAAGAAATTTAACATCTCTGGGTTAGGTTCCTGATATATACTGTGGAGAATAATAATAGTACCCACTTCACTGGGCTATCATGAGAACTAAAAAGGGAATTGATTGTGTTTGATACAGACTGTCTATCATTGTTAAACCAATGAGCAGCTTCCTCCAGCGGCATTTTGTCAAGTGCTGGAGCAAGTTATGTTTGCCGGGTCCTCAAGTCCTCTCAGTGGGGAGTAGACCTGGAAAGCAGTCAGTGGAAACCAGGCACTCTGGGAATTTCCCACGGCCCCACAGAGAGTTTGTGCTACACTTGTACTTTTCTTTAGAAAGGGCATGTTCACACCCTGTCCAAGAGCTAAAGCAGTAGGGACAGTAGAATATAGGTTATTTATTATAATATACATATAGCATATATATAGTATATTATAGTAGCAATCCACTTTTCCATACATCCTGCTCAATTCTAATACCCACAATCATCTTCGACAGTCTCTAGTTACTCCTTGTCACTGAGTACCCATGGGGTTTTCTGTATTTTATTGAGCCAGTGATTGCACTGGATAAGGCAACATTTTGTGTCTGAGTGTTGCTTACCTCCTGATTCCATTTCTACCTCCCCCCAGGCACAGAATCCTTACCTTTCTAACTCCAATGTGATGAGCATTAGACAGTAAATCTAATGCACAGGACATTAAATTTCTCAAGAAAATCATGAACAAACAAATAAAAGATAGGAGAATCCTGAGATAAGCTGGGTTCTGCTTATTTTGTTTTTCTGACCATTTTTATACAGAGGAAGGTGACTGATTATTTGAGTATAAATAGTACCTCTAGCCTGGCTAGTGTGGCTCAATGGTTGAGCATCAACCTCTGAACCAGGAGTCAGGGTTCAATCCCTAATCAAGGGTCAGGGCACATGCCCTGGTTGCTTAATCTCAGAGATGGGGCATGCAGGAGATAACCAATCAATGGTTCTCTTTCATTATTGATGTTTCTATCTCTCTCTCACTCTCCCTTCCTCTCTGAAATCAATAAAAATATATTTTAAAATTAAAAAATAAACAGTGCCCCTAATAGTCACACAGCCATTATCTATAATGCGAGAAGATTCATGTACCATCATTTATTTATTTTTTTTTAAATATATTTTATTGATTTTTTACAGAGAGGAAAGGAGAAGGATAGGGAGTTAGAAACATCTATGAGAGAGAATCATCGATCAGCTGCCTCTTGCACACCCCCTACTGGAGATGTGCCCGCAACTCAGGTACATGCCCTCGACTGGAATTGAACCCGGGACCTTTCAGTCTGCAGGCTGACTCTCTATCCACTGAGCCAAACCAGTTTGGGCTGTACCATCATTTATAAAAAAGAGAAATGTCTCTGGCCAGCTCCAGGTTACAAAGCATATCACTGGATGTTCTACCTGACAATGCTGAGCTCCCACAGAGGAAACTAAATGTCATGAAATGGCCTTCATCATGGAAGTGGTCAAAATTGTGCTTCACAGAGTACATGACAGCATAGGGCTTCACACTGGGGAGGAAGAAAAGCACATACTTTCAACAATAATAATACATTTTTTAAAAAATATTCAAATTCATGAGAGAGAATTCTATATTTTACAATAAGGTACATTATGGTATCAGAGCACTGGTCTGACTGCTAGAGGTGATTTGAATCTCTAATACTGAACTGTTCTTTTTTTAAAAATATATATATTTTATTGATTTTTTACAGAGAGGAAGGGAGAGGGATAGAGTTAGAAACATTGATCAGCTGACTCCTGTTACCCCTCCCCCACACACACACACACTGGGGATGTGCCCACACAAGGTACATGCCCTTGACCAGAATCGAACCTGGGATCTTTCAGTCCGCAGGCCGATGCTCTATCCACTGAGCCAAACTGGTTTCGGCTACTGAACTGTTCTTAAAGGAGAGGCAAAGGGAGTGTGGAGAGAATTTATTTTGTCTGTTTCTCTACTAGAATGGAGGTTATATACCCAAATCAAGAAATTTTTAAAAGGAGATTCTTTGCATCATATTTTGGCTAATGAGATCTTAAAAAAGAAGATCAATGTTGAAGGACTCACATTACCTCACCTCAAGATCTACTATAAACTTTGGCAATAAAGTCGGTGTACTATTGGCATAAGGATAGACAGAAAGATCAATGGACCAAAATATAGAGTCCAGAAATAGACCCATACTTATGAGGTATATTATTTTGACAAAGGAACCAAAGAAATTCAAACGCAAATAAATACTTTTCAACAAATGATGCTGGAATAACTGGTTATCCACACAAAGAAAAGAACACACGCGCGCGTGCGCGCACACACACACACACACACACACACACAAAAACACCTTGCATCCCTATTTCACAACATACAAAAAATTAACTCTATGTGGTAGAAAGACCTTTGAACATGTGTTAGAGAACCTTGCAGTAAAGTTTATAAGAGAAAGCATCTGCCTGCTCTCTCAGATCATCTCCCATCCTTATATACATTAAGATTCACTTCATCTAGGCTAGGGCTTGTCCTTCAGTCTTTCCTCCCACCTTATTAATATACCGTACATATAGAGTAACATAAATTCAAAGTCTAAAATTACCATGTATCTAAGGAGTACAATAACCTCAAACTCAAAAGAGGACAAAAATCTTTTAGATGTTCCATCCACAGTAAAAGTACTGAGATGCATCAAGTATTTCATTTAAACATAATAAATATTCTTAATGAGATAAAGCAAGGTATTAACAATATGAAGAATTAGAACTCATTAAAATTGGAAATATGTAAAGCATAATAGCTGAAAAATTACACAAAAGAATGGACTAAAGAACGAGATAAAAATATAAAGAATGAATTAGTAAATTGAAAAATCAGATGTGAAGGAATGAGTGCACACTATGCAATGTGAATTATCTATATATGTAAAAGCCTAAGCAACCTTTATATCCAAATGACTGGAACAACCAGAATGACTGGAACAACTGGTTGATCAGTTGCTAGGATGTGCACTGACCACCAGGGGGAACATGCTCAGTGCAGGAGCTGCCCCCTGGTGATCAGTGTGCTCCCACAGCTGACCGACCCATCCCAGCGGCCCACTAGCGTGGCCACCCATCAGCCCAATGGCAGTCACTCACTCCCTCAGTAGTCCTGCAGGTCCAACCTTTGGAGAATGGACCAGGCACCAATGGACCAGTACCACCAGCACAATCTCAACAGTGCCTTTGGCATCCTGAAAGTTAACCTGGGGCACTGTACATGCTTCCCCTCTCTACATGCTCTGCTAGGAAGAAACAATATAAAAGCAGCTACCAGGTGGATCCCGACAACCAGCGCAAATGTCAATAGAATAGATCCAGATCCAAACCAGCAAGGGCATCCCAACACCCATCCAGAGGGCTGATTGTGTCCCAGATCCCTCCCCCAACCCACACCCTACCAGTGCACGAATTCATGCACTGGACCTCTAGCCCTATATAATAAAAGCCTAATATGCAAATTGTCCCCTCACACTGTCATTTGACCACTTGCTATGACATGCACTAACCACCAGGGGGCAGGTGCAGAACATGGCAGGCGTAAGTGATGCAGTGCTGGCAGCGGAAGAGGCGCTACCAACCCAATGATCCCAGATGAGAGCAGGACCATGGTGGGATGGTGGAGCAGGTGAGCAGGCAGCACCAGGCTAAGGCAGGTGCAAGCAGGGACCCAATCACCCCACCAATTGCCCTGCAGATGACACCCAGCAGCAGCAGCAGCAGCAGCAGCAGCAGCAGTGGGGGGGGGGGGGATGGCGGGGGAGGCCGCCACCTGGCTCCCAGGTGCTGAGGGAGCCTAGTTGGGGGCATGGCCCCGACTGATGGTGGAGCAGGTGAGGGGGCAGCGCCAAGCCAAGGCAAGGGGACAGGCAGGGCTGTGAGAATGAGAGGCTGGGAGCATGAGCTGGGGCCCAAAACCCACAGACCACCCCGAGGGATCCCACCCATGCATGAAATCTCAATAAAAGTCTTATTTAGAAAATAACAGGTTAAATCTCTATGCAGATGAGTCAGTAGGTTTACTCTGGTCCACTACCATGAATAGCACCGCTAAGGGCAATGAGCTCAGACATGCATACATCTTTGCTTCTAAGCAAGAATAGATGAATAAATCAGCAGAACTCCACTCACATTCGACAGATTCTCTGATGAAATAGGATTCCCGTTAGAGAGCAGATACCTGGGCAGCAGGTGGCTCATGGCAAGATGCAAGGGACAGAGTCCTCTGTGAAATCAGACAACAAGTGACAACAGGTATGGATGCATAAAGATGAAAGTGACTTCAAGAATTGCAATGCTCCCAAGGATTTTATATCAGCAAATTCATCAGATGTTGAATTTTCTGATGAATTTCAACATTTTGTATAAAAACTTTGACCAACGGCTATTCAAAGAAATGAAAGAAAAACTTGGAGTGCCTCCATAAGTCAAGTGTCTCGTTTGTCACCTATGCCTTTATAGCTCCCTTGGGTGACTGCCGCTTATGAATGCCAAGGAGCAGAGCTAAAGTTTAAGCAAATTATGAGAGATGTCAGCTTTCCTTTCCTTTCCTGTTCTCACTGTCCTCTGGGGTTCTCAGTCTATGTAGTCACCTCTCAAAAAAAAAAAAAATGCTCACGGGGCTGACCCTCTCCTCTCAGAGCTTTGCTCCCCAACAAATGGAGCTACTTGAGGTGAGTAAGACAGACTTAGTCACAGGGAAGTCTGCGTAAAAAGCTAATAGAGATGAACCTGGCATCACTCCTGGGAGAAAAGCCTGAGGGCAGGGAGATGAATTGCTCATTCTGAAATTGCAGCCATGTTGGAATGAGGCAGGGAATGCCTCCCATGGTTTTCCCAGCCTCCGTGCCAAGAAAGCCATAGGCATAAAGCAATTGCTGCCTGCTTTGCATATTCATAGACACTTACTAAAGAACCCTGGCCACCCACAAGCTACAAAATAGTTGCTAAGGAGCTTTACATTTACATTTTAAATGTAAGTATCTAGAGTGGAAAAGAAGACATCCTTTTGATAGGGGAGTAGGTCTCCCACGTGTTATAGTAATAGTAATAAGGATAAATACAATATTGAATGAGTATTAAAGTGTGGAATTGAAGCGTGATATCTGAAAGTATGGAATGGAATGTAAACAAACTGATAAGCACCCTTGAGTGGCCTGTATGTAGAAAATATATCAAGTGATCTATACCCCATATGTAAGAGCAGATAGCAAGGCTCCTGGGACCTGCTGATAAGACACACTGAAGACACATCTGAGCACTGAAGTCACATAAAAAGAGGAAGCTCCACAGAAGATCAGAGACGTTTCTTCTGTGGAGGAACGTCTCCACTTTCCCTGCCTGCACCAGTTAAAGCTCTGCCTGAGCCGCGAGCTCCAAACCGTGAGTCGAGAGAGGCCTCAACTCAAGCCGAGCTGCAGCTGCAAAGTCCTGTGTCTGTCAGTGCGGATCCCCGGGCGGCCTGCCAAGGTCTGGAACCCACCAGGACTCTGGTAAATAAACCGTGAGTGATTCGTGCATTGCATGTTTGTCTCCTGTGTAATTTATGCTCAGTAGATTATTAATTAAGTACCTTGGGTCATACGTGTCAGATTTCTGGCTGAGGCACCTTGGTCACCTGTGCATACGTCCCTTATGGAATTATTGGGACAACACTATCATAGTAACTTTGCAGAATTACAACACCTATGACAAACCAATACTTTTTGAAACAAATGATGAGGTTAAACCAAGTACTTGAAACTTCTAAGGGATGTGTTCTTTACAAAGAACTGAAAACATGGTTTTGGCTTAATGTTTTCACTCCACACACCACAAAGGCAGGCGTGTACAATTTGTACTTGGCTTCTTCTGAGAATATGTCTATCAAAACAAGCCTGAAACCAGATACCAAAAGACAACTGTCCCTTCCTCCTGCAATTGCACATCCTAAGCTGAGTCAGTTATTCAACACATAATATTCCGTTCTTGCCTAGGAAGTAATTGTTTATTTGCTGTGTGATTCCCAGTCCTCCCTTCTTCTTCTTTTTTTAAAATATATATTTTATTGATTTTTCACAGAGAGGAAGGTAGAGGGACAGAGAATTAGAAACATCAATGAGAGAGAAACATCACCCAGCTGCCTCCTGCACACCCCCTACTGGGGATGTGCCCGCAACCAAGGTACATGCCTTTGACCGGAATCGAACCCGGGACCTTTCAGTCTGCAGACCAACGCTCTATCCACTGAGCCAAACCGGTTTCGGCAGTCCTCCCTTCTTTAGGTGGGAGAAATGAAAACCAGCAGATCAGGGGCCCCAAGGAGTTCCTGCATTCGCAGGTTCTTATACCCTGAATGTGCATGCTCTACCGCACACAGAAAAGTGACCAGGAAAAGTCAAACACCACTGGGCGGGCCTAATGCGTGACCTTTGGGGGAACGATCGCAGAGTAGGGGTATTTTTTGTTGCTGTTGTTAATTGAAGTATAATTTAAGCATAGTGAATTTAAAAATTTTCAGGTGTACAGTTCCTGAATTTTGACACTTACGTAGTCATGTAACCACTATCACAATCATAATTCCCTCACATCAGAATATCCCCTGGTGCCCTTTTGTAGCTAATCTCCTCCCTTCACCCCCATACCTGGAAACCATCAATCTGATTTCTCTCCCATAATTTGACTTTTCTAGAATGTCAAATACTAGTAAATGGAGTCATATAGCATGTAGCCATTTTTATAGGGCTTCTTTCACTTAGCAAAATGCTTTAGAGACTCATCTATGTTTTTCATTTCTTCTTATCCATTTATGAATATAGCACAATCTATTCACAGCTGCAAGACATGTGAGGTGTTTCTAGATTTTAATGATAATGAATAAAGCTGCTATTAAAATTTGCTTATAGTCCTGGCTCAGTTGGTTGAGTATTGTCCCATGCCTAGTAGCAGGCTCAATCCCCAGTAGGGGGCGTGCAGGAGGAAGCTGATGGATATTTCTCTCCCTCTTCTTTCCTCTCTCTAAAAATAAATGAAAATACATTAAAAATTTGCATAATTTTTGAGAGTATATCTGCATTTCTCTTGTCTAATTAGCTCGGAGTGCAATTTCTGGGTTGTATGATAAGTGCATATTTAACTTTCTGAGAAACTTCCAAACTGTTTTTCCAAAATGGCTATTTCATTCCCATCAGCAATGTATGATAGTGGAAGTTGCTCCTGTCAGCATTAGATGTTGTTAGTTTCCTTGATTTGAGCCATTTTAATAAATAATTTGTGAACTTTTTATCTAGGCTGAGCTATAAAATTAAGCATTCTGCTAGCTACGTGTACTGGGTTAAATAATGTCCCTCTAAAATTCACATTTACCTGGAACCTCAGAATGTGAACTTATTTGGAAAATAGGACTCTTACTAATGTAATTAGCTAAGTGTGGATGAGATCTTGCTGGGTTAAAGTGGACTTCATTCCAATGACTGGGGGAAGCTATGTGGAGACAGAGACAGAGAGGAGAACCTCATGTGATGGTGGAGGTGTCCAATAGAGCAGGGGTGGGGAACCTTTTTTTCTGCCAAGAGCCATATGAATATTTATAACATCATTTGTGGGTCATACAAAATTATCAACTTAAAAATTAGCCCTGCAGCCGAAACCGGTTTGGCTCAGTGGTAGAGCGTCGGTCTGCGGACTGAAAGGTCCCAGGTTCGATTCTGGTCAAGGGCATGTACATTGGTTGCAGGCACATCCCCGGTAGGGGGTGTGCAAGAGGCAGCTGGTCGGTGTTTCTCTCTCATCGACGTTTCTAGCTCTCTATTTCTCTCCCTTCCTCTCTGTAAAATATCAATAAAATATATATATTTTTTTAAATTAGCCCTGGTATGTTTGTTTGTTTTTTTTAATATATTTTATTGATTCTTTACAGAGAGGAAGAAAGAGGGATAGAGAGTTAGAAACACCGATGAGAGAGAATCATCGATCAGCTGCCTCTTGCACACCCCCCACTGGGGATCAGAATCAAACCTGGGACCTTTCAGTCCGCAGGCCGACACTCTATCCACTGAGCCAAACCGGTTTTGGCAGCCCTGCTGCCAAACATTTCATTAACTCACCCGTTATGCCTTGGCAGGACCAGGGCAAATGATTTCTCAGATCTTATATGGCTCACTGGCTGGACATTCCCCAGCCCTGCAGTGGAGTTACACAGCAGCAAGCCACGGACGCCAGACACAGCAGGAGCTGGAGGGACAGGAGGGGGGTTCCTTAGAGCCTCTGGAGGGAGCGTGGCCCCGCCAACATCTTGCTCTCAGACTTCTAGCCTCCAAAAACTATGAGAGAATACATTTGTTGTAAGCCACCCAGTATGTGGTAGTGTGTTCCAATAGTCCTGAGAAAATAACACACTTAGGAAATACAATAATATGAACAAGTTTATAAGGTTCTCTTTGACTTGCATAAAGCTTTCAGAAGATAAAAGCTTGATAACTGTGTAAAAATATAGTTCTAATTAGTACAAATATATCATTAACAGCCAAATTACTAATAGACATAAAAATACTTGGACTAAGTATTTAATTTTTTTAATGAACTTCTTCTGATGAATCCAAATTAGTGAAGTCCTATTTATCAAGAATTAAGGTCAGTTCTACCCTGGCGTGGGCTCAATTGGTTTGCAGGTTTGATTCATGTACAGAGCATATGCCCAGGTTTTAGGTTCCATCCACAACAGGGGGCATGCAGGAGTCAGCCAATTGATGCTTCTCTCTCATCAAGGTCTCTCTCTCTCTCCCTCTCCCTCTTCCTCTCCCTTCCTTTCTCTCTCGCACTTAAAATCAATACAAACCTATTTTAAAAATATTAATTAAAGTCAGTCCAGAACTAGAGTCTCAATGGTTCCTAACCTCTGGCCGTTGAATATATGAAATCCACATTTTGCAGAATCCTATATAATAAAAGGCTAATATACAAATCAACCGGACAGCAGAACAACCGATTGCTATGATGTGCACTGACCACCAGGGGGCAGGTGCTCATGAAGGAGCTGTGCCCTGGTGGTCAGTGTGCTTCCACAGGGGGAGCACCGCTCAGCCAGAAGCCCTGAACCAGGCTCATAGCTGGCAAATGCAGCTGCAGTGGTGAGAGCCTCTCTTGCCGCCACAGCAGTGATAAGACATCCTCTGAGGGCTCCCAGACTGTGGAGGACTCCCCCCCCACACACACAGTGCACGATTTTCATACACCAGGCCTCTAGTGTTCTATAAAGAATTCTTTTACTTAGTTTCTTACAGATTTTTTAAATTGTAAAATCAGCCCTAGCCTGTTTGGCTCAGTGGATAGAGCATCGGCCTGCAGACTGAAGGGTCCCAGGTTCAATTCCAGCCAAGGGCACATGCCCAGGTTGTGGGCTCAATCCCCAGTAGGGAGCATGCAAGAGGCAGCCAATCAATGATTCTCTTTCATCATTGATGTTTCTATCTCTCTATCCCTCTCCCTTCCTCTCTGAAATCATTAAATATATTTTTAAAAAATAAAAAAAATAATAAATTGTAAAATCATGTGTTCATTTTCCCTACCATGGGGTATAGACCAGTTTTGAAAAACAAACTTCTGTGGCAGAGCCATTCTTGGCTAGTTCATAATGAACAGATCATATGTCAGTTTTAGCATAAACCTCTTTCAGCTCTTGCGGGAGAATCCAGTCCTCAAATCCCTATTAAGACTGCCTTAGGCAGGCAGAGGGACCCCCATGCCTACCCCAAAACCCATGAAAGAAATTGATTCTTCTCTCACTCCATTATTCAGAAAAATATTACCAGCTCGGTGATGATTATATTAATTCAATAATATAAAATAAAGGAAGAGCTACAGTCACCATCAATCACTACCATGATTTGCTGAGTAGTTATTGCAATTGGACAGAAAATGGGGCAATAGGGGGGAGGGGGCAGGAGGGCCGGTACAGAGTAAGCATGTTTGTTTTTTTTTACAATCATTCCTTTAGCTATACTTTTTAAGCCAGATTTTTTTTCTCTCTCTCCATTAGGGACATGAGTTATATAACAAGCTTACCAGTTGAGCACTAAATATCATTTTATGGAGATCTGGAAAGTGTGTCTGGCACTCACTGAGACCCAGAGGAGTTATTTTCCGAGTTCGGTGCTGTGGTTAACAGCTGCGCCATCCTGTTTCACAGGGGTGGCTGGAGAATACAGTCGTGCCCTCCATAAAAGCTTTGCAAAGCAGGGCAGAGTGTCATCTGAACAGAGGCCAACCATGTTCAGCGGCCCGTGTAAAAGGCCGGTTTCCCCTACTTCTGTTCTCTAATCAGCATACGCTGTTCTTTGAGGGTTTGGGGGGAACATAGGGTTGACCTATTTGGGGGGTGAAGGACTTACAATACTGGACACCCCCCCCCCCCCGTTCCAAGTTTGGGTGATTTCAAAGGAAAGGGCTTTGGAGGCTTGGAACAACCTGTACAACTTCATCATCCCTCTGTCCACATAAACACAGAAACCAGCCTCCCTTTTAATCCCCATCCCATGTGTGTTAAACTATAAACTCAAGTAGTCACAAATAAAAGGCCCCCACAGAGTACCCCAATGCCCAGTGAGATGGTATTGTGGACGAAAGGAGTCACATGCTAACCTGACAAGCTCAGGGGAGGCCTGCGTGGCAGTCATGCAAACTCAGAGTCCTAAAATAACCACAAAAGATGGCCTGAAAATTAAATATTTAACTACAAACAGGGTATAGTGGATAGTCATGTCCTAGGCCGATATTTTCCCTGACAAAGATCAACTTAGATCTTTCCTGAGCCCGTTTGCCTCTAAGATAACATATCTGTGAGATGTCTGGGTCACTTGTAACTTCCCCTTTTTTTTTTTTTTTCTGGAGCCCCTGGGACACAACCAAATGTGGTGAGGGCCAGGGCAGATTGCCTCAAATTCCTTCATTATCATGTTAATTGTTCCTGCACCCACCTAAGTATGTGTCCATCATTCTACTTGTTATCCAATTCCAGAGGTTTCCCACTGCTTTGCTTTATCCCACCTCCTTACTCCATCACCAATGAATTTCATGTAACCCACCTATGTCCCTCCTTTGATTGCAATGTATAAATAGAAATGTAACCTGCCATTCTTCGGAGCATTATCTCAATTTATTGAGGGTCTGCTTCCTCAATGGCTTGGCATGGCATCTGTTGACAGTTTGGCTCAAATAAACTCACTAGAATTATTTACAGGTTTCAATGGGTTTTTTGTTCGTTAACATTACAACACAAGCGGAAGTAAGCTGATGGGGTAGGAACTCTCCCCTCCTTAAGAAATAGAGAGAGAAAGGGACAAAACTATGACCAAAATGTTTGTTTCATTTAACTCAGTATCAATAGGAATATCTGTGCATTTTACAGCTCCAGTTTACCAGACAGGAAGCACCAACAACAGACAGACAGAGCAGCCAAAGCCACTGCTTTTGCTCTTTGTTTTATGGGCGCTAATTAGATGTTGAAATGTAAGTTGTGACATTCTTTAAGGTCTTATTGGCCATTGCAGGGTGGTCAGAATCAGGCCCAGGAGTTGTACAGGTGTACAAATCCTTTCGAGGAGCTCCAGATCCCTGCTACAGTTATAATTGGCATAAAACTGGCGAACTGTGCATATACTCATCGCACCCCCGCCGGCCTAAAAATACCATGGATTACCAACAAACTTGGAAAATTAATTCACTACAGTAAAGGAACAGAAGAAACAGTGCCAGCGAAGACTTCCCGAAAGTGAAATAGGACCCGGAGTTCAGAGCTGTCTCAGTCCTTTGGAAACAGAGCCGGGAGCCCAGGTGCAACTATCAGAGTAGCGGCTGCCCCCACTCTCGGTGCAAAGTAGCCTAATCCTGAACCTGATTCAATCCATTCATTCTCAGATGGTCGCTACTGCAGATCCCGAGACCTCATATCGCAAAAACCTGCACAGCCGACATTGGGGCTGGAGAACTGGCTGAAGTAAACGCTAGATTTTAAATTAAAGGTATGCGAAGTAAAGCAGCTACCAACACCAACTAATAATAAAAAATAAAAAATAAATTAAACGTCCTAACAACATCCTGCGGTGTTCTCAGAACAAAGCCCGGAGTATGGCGTCACCGACCAATTTGTGATAAGAAAAAAAAGAAAAGAAAAGAAAAAACCTTAAGAGAACAGGTAAGAAAATAAAAGTCGCTTTTAACAAAAATAGTGAATGTAAGAGCACACAATCCACTGGGGTAGCGCATTACAATCTCTGCATCCCTGACTACAGAAAAAGCACGCTGGCATAGCGGGGGTCCCCTCCCCGCCCCTCTGGCCTCCCAGCTGGGCCAGCCCCGCCCTCAGCTCCAGTCCGCTCCGGCCGCTCCGCCCCCCAAACCCCGGCAGCACCGCCCGCCCCCGCTGATGGACAGGGCCTCCAGCGACTCCCGGGAGCCCGTCAACAGGGTAGCTCTACCGGAGCCAATGAACGCCAAGGGGCGGAGCCGGCGGCGTGGACGCGGTGCTGGTCAGGTGCTCCGCGCTGAGGTTGCGTGCCGGTGAGCGGCTGCGGGTTCAAGGGGTCCCCCAGGCTTCGCCGCCCTCCCCGCTGTCGCCCCGGGTCTGAGGAAGGGAGCCCCGTCCAGATCCTGCCTCCCGTTTCCCCAAACCGATGCGGACGGACCGGGTCGCTGCGGAAGGTAAGAGTCCAGGGAAGTGGGGGGCTTGCCTTCTGCTGACCCTGTGAGCTCTCAGTGGACCCCCCAAACGATCGGGGGGCGTGCCCTACGCCGCGACCCTTCCCCAACCCTTCCCCAGGGCGAGGGTGGAATGCCAGTGGAGGCGATGGGGCGACGCATCACCCTGTTCACTCTGTTCGAACAACATTTTTTAATATATATAAAACAACAAATTTTACATATAATTTTACATATAATATAAACAACAAATTTATATATATATATATAAAATTGATTATTTATTTATTTATTTATCTATTTTTAGGGAGAGGGATAGAGAGATAGAAACATCGATGAGAGAGAAACTTGGATCAGCTGCCTCCTGCGCACCCCCTACTGGGGATGTGCCCTCAACCAAGGTGCATGCCCTTTGACCAGAATCTGGGACCTTTCAGTCCGCAGACCTACGCTCTATCCACTGAGCCAAACCGGTTTCTGGCTTCACCCTTCTTGATGTCGATTCACCTGCTCCTCCTCCACAGTCCCTCTTCTTCTGGTTTCTTGGCGCCCCTACCCTCCAGATTCCCAAGGCTGTCTGTAGGGGGAGGATGGGAGGGGAGAGGAATCGGAAAGCAAGCGGCCCAGGGAAATTTGGACCCAAAGGTAGGGATTCCGCCGCCCTGTGCAGCATTTCATGCATGAAAAAAAGAAAAAATCTGAGATGTCGCTCGTCCCACCCCCATCTCTCTGTTTGCTCTGCGTCATGGAGGTGAGAATGTCGGTTCTGCTTTTCAAACATTCCTGTGCTGTAGACAACACTTAGTCTTTGTGTGTTTTCCTTTGTCCCGAGAAAGCAGTTCTTTTCTGCTTGCCACGGTTACTGAGTGAATTTACTTAAAGGAAAATCCGGTGTTTCGCGTAGTTGATTTTTTTTTTTTTTAGGTTTAAATGATATTTGGTTTATATTAGCCTTCCTTGTGTTAGGACGGTGATGGAAAAGGGAGAAAGAGGAAGGAACCACCATCCTCATCTACATATGTTAGTAAATATATTTGCAGTTTCTTATTGGAACGGAACTGATTTTTACTGTCTCTTCCAGAAGAGGAAACACTATTGGCATTTGAAAAAATAGTTTTTAAATTTAATTTTGAATCATTGTCTGGAGCCCTATGCCTCAGACAATTTCAGTTTAACTAATTTAGTTCTCTGTATGATAAAATCATGTTTAAAAAGCAAACAAAATAGAATGATTGCATTGAAGAAGGAAAAAACAGGTATGCCAAGAAGTTTTTTGTTTGTTTTTTTGCCAAGAAGTTTTTATGTAATAAAAGATAAAAAGTTTTTATCTAATATAGCAAGGCAAGACAGGTTCGTTTTTTTGAGGTTTAAACATGTCTTCAGTAATTCAAATTAGGAACATGTCATTCTTGAACATGAATTCAAGAGATTTCTTGGCACAAAGTATGGTTAGATCTAATTTTTGGTGGGCTTACAAAACCTTCATGCAAGAATGGACAGGAAAAGGGGAGAACAAGAAAATCCTTGCTTGATTTGCAAGCCCAATGAGAACCAACAAAATTTACATATGTTTTATTATCTACATTGCCTCTTATTAGCTTTCTTGAATAAGAGCTTTTTAGCTGGCCAAAACCGGTTTGGCTCAGTGGTAGAGCATCGGTCTGGGGACTGAAAGGTCCCGGGTTTGATTCTGGTCAAGGGCATGTACATTGGTTGTGGACATATCCCCGGTGGGGGGTGTGCAGGAGGCAGCTGGTTGGTTTCTCTCTCATCTACGTTTCTAGCTCTCTATCTCTCTCCCTTCCTCTCTGTAAAATATCAATTAAAAAATATATATATATATATCTATATATATAGATATATATATATTTTAAAGAGCTTTTTAGCTGGTGAGGATGTGGAGAAAAGGGAACCCTATTTTACTGCTGGTGGAATGCAGACTGGTGCGGCCATTATGGAAAATAGTATGGAGTTTCCTTAGAATATTAAATATGGGACTGTTATTTGACCCAGTGATCCCACTTCTAGGAATATGTCATAAGAAACCCGAAAAACCAATCAGAAAGAATGTACGCACCCCTATATTCATAGCAGCACAATTTACAATAGCTAATATTGCAAACAGCCCTAATGCCCACCAGTAGATGAGTGGATAAAAAAAAAAAGCCATGGTACATTTATACCATGGAATACTATGAAGCAGTAAAAAAGAAGAATCTCTTAACCTTTGAGACAGCCTGGAGGGACCTGGAGAGTATCATGCTAAGTGAAATAAGTGAGTCAGAAAAAGACAAGTATCACATGATCTCACTCATATGTGAAATCTAAGTAACAAGCTGAGGAACGGAGTGGATCCAGAGACATGGAAGCATGGAAAAGAGTGTGGAATCTTGGGGGAAGAGGGGAGCGGGTGGGAAGTAACTAATCAAGAATGTGTATTCATATATGCATGGCCCTTGGACACAGACAATGGGGTGGTGAGGGTCTTGGGTGGGAGCCGGGCGGGTTGGAAGGGGGAAAAGGAAGCTTTTTAGAAATAACATTCAGTTTAAAAGAACAACAGACCAACAACCTTGGTCCAAAGAGATTATTTAATCTTATCAGTTATAAGATTGAATGTTAATAAACTTTGACATTAGGAAGGTCAGCATCTGAATAGACACTTCTCCGATAGACATATGAATAGATGCTCAACATCACTAATCATCAGAGAAATGCAAATTAAAACCACAATGAGAGACCATGTCACACCTGTCAGTATGGCTTCATCAATAAATCAAACAAGTGTTGGGAAGTATGCACAAGTATTGTGCACTGTTGGTAGGAATGCAGATTGGTGCACCCACTGTAGAAAGCAGCATGGAGTTTCCTCAAAAAATGAAAAAATGGCCCCACTGGTGTGGCTCAGTGGTTGAGTGTCTGCCTATGAACCAGGAAGTCACTGTGTGACTCCAGGTCAGGGCATAAGCCTGGGTTTTGAGATTCCTGGTTTTGGGAGCCTGGGGGTAGGGATGGATTGCGTGCAGGAGGCAGCTAATTAATTATTCTCATTACTGATGTTTCTATCTCTCTGTGTCCCTCTCCCTTTCTCTCTTAAATCAATAAAAATATATTGTTTAAAAAATGAAAAATCGAACTGCCTTATGACCTAGCAATTCCCCTTTTAGGAATTTATCCAAAGAAACCTGAAACACTAATATGAAAGAATATATGCACTCCTATGTTCATTGCAGTGTTATATACAATAACCAAGATTTTGAAGCAGCCCAAGTTTCCATCAGTAGATGAGTGGATAAAATAGCTGTAGTACACTTAGGCAATTGAATGCTATTATGTAGTAAAAAGGAAAAAATTTTACCCTTTGTGATAGCATGGATAGACCTGGAGAACATTATGCTAAGTGAAATAAGCCAGTCAGAAAAAGACAAATACCATATAATTTCACTCATATGTGGAATTTAATGAACAAACTGGACTAACAAGCAAAATAAAGACAGGTCATAGATAAAGAGCGTGCAGATAGCTCTGGTATGTGTGTGTGAGGGTTTGGGGGTGTAAGTGGGGAGGGATTTGAGGTGTTAGTGGAGGGATTGAGAAAAAAAGAACTCATGTACAATGTGGTGATTGTGGGAAGGAAAGGAGCAGGTGAAGGTGGAAGAAGGTACAGAGATAAATGGTGATTGGGGAAAAAATAAATATGGAAATATCTACTAAAATATGTTTCTGTTTATATTTAGTTTAGAATCCATTGTTTAAATAAGGCTATGATTTGATTATTAATAAATGAAGATGGATTACATTTCACAAATATATTTGAATATCACAAATTTTATGTCTCTCTTCAAGAAACCAAGTTAATGTATTTTCTTGTCTCTCTAGTAACATCTCTAACCATGATGAACCAAACATAAGGGTTTGGATTTGTAAAACTTTTTATATACTTACTGATTTTAGGAGGGAAGAGAGAAAGAAAGAAACATTGATTTATTGTTCTACTTATTTATGCATTCATTGGTTGATTCTTTTTTTTAACATATTTTTTAATAGATTTTATTGATTTTTTACAGAGAGGAAGAGAGAGAGATAGAGTTAGAAACATCCATGAGAGAGAATCATCGATCAGCTGCCTCTTGCACACCCCCTACTGGGGATGTGCCTGCAACCAAGGTACATGCCCTTGACCGGAATCGAACCCGGGACCTTTCAGTCCACAGGCCAACACTCTATCCACTGAGCCAAACCGGTTTTGGCTTGGTTGATTCTTGTCTGTAACCTGACCAGGGATCAAACTTGCAACCTTGGCATATTGAGATGACATGCCAACCAACTGAACTACCCTGCCAGGGCAGGCTTTGGCTTTGAAAAAAATAAAAATAAATCCGAAACCAGTTTGGCTCAGTGGTAGAGCGTCGGTCTGTGGATTGAAAGGTCCTGGGTTCGATTCTGGTCAAGAGCATGTACATTGGTTGCGGGTACATCTCCGGTAGGGGGTGTTCAAGAGGCAGCTGGTCGATATTTCTCTCTCATCGACATTTCTAGCTCTCTATCTCTCTCCCTTCCTCTCTGTAAAATATCAATAAAATATATTTTTAAAAAATAAAATAAAATAAAAATAAAAATACACACACACACACACACACACACTGAATGGAGTGGCCAGATCTTATGATCTCTGAATGCATAGTAATTTGGCCACTCAGTACATATTCTATGTAATAAAAAGGTTAATATGCAAATTGTCCCCTTGACCAGGAGTTTGACCTGTAGGCAGGCTGGCCAGCTGCCCATGTCCCCTCCCCCAGGCTGGCTGGATCCCACCCATGCACAAATTCATGCACTGGACCTCTAATATATATATATATATATATATATATATATATATATATATATACTGAGTGGCCAGATTATGTGTTCAGAGATCATAATAATCTGGCCACTTAGTGTATATTCTAAAACATTATTATTATTATGTTTGTCAACAGTACTTTTTTGTTTCTAGGTTCCTTTAGTAGGACTAATAATGATAAATATGTTCATAGGTATTTGACTGTGAGAAGTTTGAGTCAACCTGAAACTGTTTCTGAAAAGTTATATGTAAAGTATATCATATTTTTAAGTGATGTTAGGAGCCAATTTAAATAATTCCTTTGAGGAATGTTTTGATTCTTGATAAATTCTTGGAAAGTAGAACAGTTTCTAATGCAGCTAAACTTTATTATTCGGGTCTCTTGTTTAAGATGGAGTTCTGTAACGTCATCCTTGCAGGCTGTGAATTACAACTGGGATTACTCAGCACCATCACTCTTGGTTTTGAGTAAAGAATATAAAACTAAATTAGCTTCTATGTGGGTTTTTTTTTTCTTATACAGATTATCTTATGCTGAACTGATCAAGTACTTCGAAAATGACTTCAAAACTCCTCTGTGCAGCCTTCGTACTTGCTGCATTACCACGTTCAATTACATTTTCTCTCCAACCAGATCAGCAAAAGGTCCTACTAGTTTCATTTGATGGATTCCGTTGGGATTACTTATATAGAGTTCCAACGCCTCATTTTCATCATGTTATGAAATATGGTGTTCATGTGAAGCAAGTTACTAATATTTTTATTACAAAGACCTACCCTGACCATTATACCTTGGTAACTGGCCTCTTTGCAGAGAATCATGGGGTTGTTGCAAATGACATGTTTGATCCTATGCTGAACAAATCTTTCTCTTTGGATAACATGAATATTTATGACTCTGAGTTTTGGGAAGAAGCAACACCAATATGGATCACGAATCAGAGGGCCGGACATGCCAGTGGTGCAGCCATGTGGCCCGGCACGGATGTGAAAATCCATGAGAGCTTTCCTACTCACTACATGCCTTACAATGAGTCCGTTTCGTTTGAAGAAAGAGTTGCCAAAATTATCGGATGGTTCACGTCAAAAGAGCCCATCAATCTTGGTCTTCTCTATTGGGAAGACCCCGACGAAATGGGCCACCATTTGGGACCCGACAGTCCCCTCATGGGGCCTGTCATTTCAGATATTGACAACAAGTTAGGATACCTTATACAGATGCTGAAAAAGGCCAACTTGTGGGACACTCTGAACCTGATCATCACAAGTGATCACGGGATGACCCAGTGTTCTGAGGAGAGGGTGATAGAACTCGACCAGTATCTGGATAAAGACCTCTACCTGCTGATTGACCAGTCTCCAGTAGCAGCCATCCTGCCCAAAGAAGGTGAGTCTGACTGTTGGTCTGAGACCCAGTCTGCGTTAACCCAGGGCCATTGAGTGGGGAATTTTTGCTTCTGTGCCTTTGAAGTATGTTTGCCTGTGCCATGGTAATACTCTGGAATTCACTCCTTGGATTCTGGGGGGGGGGGGGAGCTCTTTTGTTGTTGTTGTTGTTGTTGTTACTGAACTGAACTTGCCACACAAAGCCCAATCTATTTGCCCCCAATAAGGAGCCCCCGGGGAACAATTTCCAAAGCCACGACTCCCCAGACTGGGAAGCCTCTGCTGCCATCTAGTCACCTCAATGCATATTCATGATGGAAATTTTTATCATAGTCTGTAAGGGTTGGTGTAGGGTAGGTGTGGGCGCAGTAGTAGGTCGTGCCTCTTCATGCACCCCATGTTCAGAAATCGGTATCCAGGGCCTTCTCAGAAGTAGGAGTTTCACTGTTATAAGGAGCTCTTAGTTGCCTTAAGTTCATTATAGATGCCTTAACCTGTTTGAGCTGGTTCTTTACTCCTGTCCTTCAGCGGTGTCTGCAGGTGCTTACCCGGAGGCCTAGCTACTTCCTGGAAAATGTGCTGATAGAATCTTTAAAATTTTTTATTGAATTTATTGGGGTGACATAGGTTAATACAATTATATAGGTTTCAGGTGTTCAGGTCTATAATACATAATCAGTATATCAGTGGTCACCACCCAAGTCAAGTCTCCCCCCATCACCATTCATCTCCCCTTTCCCCTCTTCTATTGTTCCCCTCACCCCATTCCCTCTGGTAATCACCATACGGTTTTCTGTATTTATGAGTTGTTGTTTTTTAATTTGTTTCACTCTTCTCACCCAGCCCCCCAGCCACCCTTCCCTCCGACAGCTATAGGTTGCTAACAAAATATTTTATCTCCCTAAACCAACTTGCCAGTATCCCTTGAAGTCTAATTTTTCACTTTTTTACCCTAGAATATTGCAATTGATGCTGTCTTTAACCATTTTGGAATCATTTAATATGATGAAAGTTTCAGCTTGCTTCTCAGAGAAGTTGCAATGGGAAGATAGAAATTTTATAGAAGCCTTAAAAGCCTCCCTCTCCCTTTCTGCCCCTCCCCTTTCTCTCTCTCTCTCTCTCTCTCTCTGTCTCTCTCTCTCTCTCTCTCTCTCTCTCTCTCTCTCTCCTATATAATATAATAAAAAGGTAATATGCAAGTTGACCATCACTCCAACACACAAGATGGCTGCCCCCATGTAGACATAAGATGACCAGCAGGGGAGGCCAGTTGGGGGGAACAAGGCCTGCAGGGGAGGGCAGTTGGGGACAGTCAAGCCTGCAGGGGAGGGCAGTTAGGGATGACCAGGCTGGCAGAGGAGGGCAGTTGGAGATGACCAGGTCTTCAGGGGAGGGCAGTTGGGGGTTACCAGGCCTGCATGGGAGGGCAGTTGCTGGTTCCCAACTGCTCACCTGCCTGCCTTCCTGATTGCCCCTAACCACTTCTGCCTGCCAGATCACCCTCTAACCACTCCCATGACATTCTGATTTATGTCTAACTGCTTCCCTTCCATCCTGTTTGCCCTCAACTTTTCTCCTCTGCGGGCCTGGTCACCCCTAACTGCCCTTCCCTATTGGCTATCTTGTGTCCACATAGGGGCAGGATCTTTGACCACATGGGGGCAGCCAAATTGTGTGTTGGAGTGATGGTCAATCTGCAAATTACTCTTTTATTAGATAGGATAGAGGCCTGGTGTGGGGGTGGGGGCCAGCTGGTTTGCCCTGAAGGGTGTCCTGGATCAGGGTGGGGGTTCCCTTGGGGCGTGGGCAGCCTGAGCTAGCAGCCTGTGGTGGTTTGCAGGCCGGCCAAGCGGAGGCCCTGGTATCTGGAATTTATTTACTTTCTACAATTGGAACTTTGTAGCCTAAAGCAAAGCCAAGCCTCCTGCTCACTCAGTGGCTGGCAGCCATTTCTGTTTGGTTTTATGTATCTTCTATAATTGAAACTTTGTAGCCTTAAGCAGAGGCCTGGGCCAGCCAGGGTATGTGGAAAGTTTTGCTTCCTCTGTTGCCGGGGGCAACACTAGCGTCCTGCTCTTTCCCGCTATTTCTGTTCGGATTTATCTTCTATAATTGAAACTTTGTGGCCTTGAATGGAGGCTTAGGCTGGCAAGGGCAGGCAGAAAGCTTGGCTTCCTCCATGGCCTGGGAAACCCCAGCCTCTCTCCTGATCTCTGGGGCTGTAGCCATCTTGGTTGGGTTTATTTGCATACTTGCTCTGATTGGCTGGTGGGTGTGGCTGGTGGGTGTAGTGGAGTGATGGTTAATTTGCATATTACTCTTTTATTAGATAGGATGGCTCCTTAGTACCTGCTTACTAGGGAAGCAGTGGGATGTAGAAGGAGGAAGCTTTGGTCAACCTGAGATTTCATTTTCTTAACTATAAATAAGGCAAGCAATAATAAGACTTTGAACATTTAGAAATCTCTCCTCAAAGCTTCATATCAGCCCTGTACCAAGTATTACGTCCCCAGATCACAGTGTAAGACAGAGCAAGACCAGACCAATTCTTCTGGCTTCTTCCTCATCAGGTCCTAGGGTTGTCTAGGTCTCAAATGAGAGAACAGATTTGGGAAAGCTGTATACCTCCTGAATGAGAGTTCTATCCCTCACAGGGGAATTCAGAGGATCATAGGAAATGGTGATTGTTAAAATAGGCATACGTGCCTGCTCACAAACTTTTCAACAAATTCAGTATGGAATAGCAACTTTGTTTTTGTTTCAGAAATTCACACCAATCCTTCAGTATTCCTTATAAAATTGGTATAGTGTCGCCTTGTTGGGTGTAGAAGGCAGAGAGGAACTCCTACCAAATGGATTTGAATAACAAACAAAGGAGTGCAGACGGTGTCCAAGTTTATTGCATGTGAAGTATTTTTTCAAGACCTCCAGGGTTTTGAAGAACTTGTCTACGTTGCAGTCTGCTTCCCACCCATACCTTGTCCTGCCCAGTCCTCTCCCTCCAGTCCCCATGCTTTCTTATCTAGAGAATCTCTACCTCATAACTAGCAGAATGCAGCCCTTTGTTTTAGTTTGGGTGTTGCAGTATTAGATGCATTGTGAGTATGTTTAAGTTATTAAGAAATCTCAAATTAGAGATTTCAGGTTCTACATAATCTCTTAATTGTATAAGGATAATTTACTCAGAACAGAAGATTATTTATTAGTCCCTGCTCTCCCCACCCCCCTTTCCCACTCAAGATTCCTCAAAAGGGATGAGAACTCTAAAGTGTCTAGCCAGCTTGCTGGCTTGTGACCTCAGTAGGGTGTGTGCTTTGAATGGCCTCTATTGCCATGATAGTGTATTTGATTGGAGCAGTGGGTGTTTTGCTCTGAGTGTCTCTCCTTCTCCCCTCTCTTAAAGGTAAATTTGATGAAGTCTATGAGGCACTAGCTCATGCGCATCCTAATCTGACTGTTTACAAAAAAGAAGAGATTCCAGAAAGATGGCATTACAAGTACAACAGCAGAGTTCAACCAATTATAGCAGTGGCTGACGAAGGGTGGAACATTTTACAAAATAAGTCGGAAGGCCTTATGTGTGAGTATGTTGCAGTTATTTCTTCCCGTTCTGCATCGCTGTGTGCTAAAGTGGATGTGATGGATAACACATCACTTTATTTGCTGGTTGAATAACTGACTGGTGTTATGTATTCATAGCAAAGTAAAGACTCAGACCAACTCTTGGGGCTTTAAAAAGAGGTAACCTCCTAAAAATGAAACATTTATTCTCTTGAAGCCAGACTAAAAATATTCACAGTGACCTCTACTGCTAATTATAAACATGATATTCCAGAGAAAAACATAACTGAAATATAATTGAATTATTTTCTCTGTTTCATATACTGGTTTGATTAGAATTTTTAAAATTAATTTTAGAGAGAGAAAGGAAGGGGAAGAAAGAGAGAAATTTCTTGTTCCACTTATTTATGCATTCGTGGGTTGATTCTTTTTTAAAAAATATATTTTATTGATATTTTTACAGAGAGGAAGGGAGAGAGATAGAGAGCTAGAAACATCGATGAGAGAGAAACATAGACCAGCTGCCTCTTGCATACCCCCTACCAGGGATGTGCCCACAACCAAGGTACATGCCCTTGACCGGAATCGAACCCGGGACCTTTCAGTCCACAGACCGACGCTCTACCACTGAGCCAAACCGGTTTTGGCATGGGTTGATTCTTGTATGTGTCCTGACCGGGGATTGTTCTTGCAACCTTGGCATATTGGGGTTATGCTCTAACCATCTGAGCTACCTGGGCCAAGGCCTAATTTCATTAGAATTTATATTCTATTTTTTATTTGCAATTATCAGCTTTCTAGTATTTTCTTCCCTTCTTTCTGGTTCTACCAAATGTAGGCCAACTTTGCTTTATACCTTGGAAACATTTCTAAAAAGAATTTAATGTGTCATGTAAAATAATATATCAAAATGTGTTTTCCTAATACTTCGTGATATAATTTTGGAGCTATTGCCACTGTATAAATTCAAAATACAATGGAAGTTCCATTTAAAATTCAAACATGCAAAATAAGGCACTTTCTGCCATCCTTAATGTGTAATTTTCTCTTCTTATATTGCTTTAACAAGCTAGCCAAATGGAAAAGCCATCCACAGAATTTTTCTCATCTCTGTCGCGTCTGTCATTTGCAATTTGCTCTCAGGCTCCCTGCTCTTTTCTGTCTCTGCTTTGTATCACCAGTCACTGACTCCTAAAGACTAAATTCCCCAGTTCCTTTGCAAACTGGTTTCTGGTTAGGTTTGACCAAAGCACACCCTGACAGGAGTCTGGAAGCCAGGGTATTTGTTCCCTACTCTCTGCCTCGGGCTGTGTCTCTAACAATGGGTTCATTTCCTCTGTGATCCCAGCTCCCAACTATCTCTGTGACCTCAGCTCTGACTAAGTGGCCCTGGCTTTTGGGCTCTGGTAAAACTAACCACCTCTTCCTCTGTCCCCCCAGCCCTGAGCCCTGTAGGAGGTTCCACTGTCTAATACTGGATAACCTTACCATCTCATATTTGCTTCTTAGCTCTTCACACTTTTATAACTGGTCCCTGTATTAAATCTCCTCTGTTGGACTACCTGGCATGGGCTTCCTGCTGGATCTCCATGTTAACCCACACTCCTGATCAGTTATCAGTTAGCTGGGATTTGTTTCTACTCCGTTACTTGAATGTTGAAGGATCTACATTGTGCCAAACAATCTAGAAATGCTGTTTGGGTTATTGGTCCTTGATATATATATATATATATATATATATATATATATATATATATATATATATATATATATAACAGATGTACAAAAATGGCCCTTTAGGTAGAACTAGGTTCCTGTCATCTTTATTGATGAAAATAAAAGAAGTTGCCTGTCAGTGGCACTTGTATACATAATTCATAGTGACAGATTCTATGCCATTCTGTAATTTGTACATATACATGGTTCCTGGTTCTTCAAACTGGTTTTACATACAGATAAAGATCTGTAAACCAATATTTAATGACATGAGAAGTCAATATTTAATGACATTTTAAGAAGTCCTTTAAAAATAATTTATTTGGCCTTTATATGTTTAGATATTCTGTTGTGTGCAGTTAGCGCTTATGTTAGAAGGGTTGCTCAAAACTCTGCAGTTCACATGAATTTAAGGGAGTCTGGAAATTTGGTGTGGTGAACTACAATTACACAATAGATTGGTCACACCTATTTTTTTTACAGAAAACCTTAATAATGTTCCTATTTATATTAAATTGTGTCCATTTACTCAACAAAATAATTAAATATTGACCACTGCAGTTCTCAGCCGGAGTTCCACAAGAAATTAATCCCTTATGTTCGAAAGCAGAGGTCCTCAAAGTGCATTCCCTGGACCAGCAGCATCCAAATTACCTGCGAATTTGTTAAAAATGCAGATTCTTGGACCCAACCCAAACTGACTTTATTAGAAACTGTAAGGGCATAGCCCAGCAACCTGTGTTTTCACACTTGGTCCCTGAGAGTCTCCGTTTACAGGGAAGCTGGAGAACCCTGCCCGCAGGCATCCACTATTAGATATTACCCACGGACCACGCACTTATGGTGATAGGGCTTCCACTGCTGAACAACGTCCCTGTTCATGGGAAAGATTTTGTGAGTCGCAATGATTTCATTTCAAATCTGATTTTCTAATAAGTGGGATATGAAAAAATTGCCTTTGTCTTCATGATTGAGAGTGTAGATCCCAACTTCTTACAGAAATGAACAGAACAATCATCCGATCAATTACAAATTCTATAATGGCATACTTCCCAATGTTGATGTTATCAGTGCAGTAGAATAGCATAGTTTGCCCTGTCAAGTGATTACAGATGATTACATAAAGCCAGCGTTATTTTTACTTGAGTGAACACAAAAGAACCACGGCATTTAGAAAGACTTCTTTTGGTGGATTTGGAATTGCTCTAAGCAGATGACTAAGGGATCAGTTTGTGACTTTCAGAAAAATTGATTTAAGATTGTTTTTTAAAATGTGATGTTCCTGTTTGCGTATTTCCTGATAGCAATATAGGTATAGAGATTGATTTGCTAGTCATTGTACTCACCACCTTTAAAATAAAGCCAGTCGGTTTTCTTAGGTTGCCATGTTATCAACAGTAGCTCCTTCTCCTTTGCATCCTGATACCATGCTAATAAGCACAAGTGCCTTTAAAACGCAGATTTTATCCCTGGCCAGTGTGGCTCGGTGATTAGAGAGCCAGCCCATGCACCAAAGGATCATGGGTTCTGTTCCTGATCAAGGGCATGTACCTGGTTGCAGGTTCAATCCCCAATCCCAGCTGAGGCACATATGGGAGGCAACCAGTTGATGTGTCTCTCTCATCTCTCTCTCTCTCTCATTCCCCTCTCCCTCCCTTTCCACTCTCAAAAAAAAAAAAAAAATCAATGGGGAAAATATCCTCAGGTGATGATTAATAAAATGTAGCTTTTATTATAGGGAATATAGTCAACAGTATTGTAATAACTATCTATGGTGCCAGATGGGCACTGAAATTAGTGGAGGGAACACATTATCATCTAAATGAAAGCCTACCCACTATGCTGCACACCTGAAACTGATACAAAAAAGGTGTTGAATGCAAACTACAATTGCAAAATAAAATAAAAAATCGCAATGCCATTTACAAAAATAAAGTAAATCATAAAGTGCAGCTTTTATTATGCAGGAGTTTTCATCCTTGAGTTTTGTATCACTTGGTAAGTCGGAAGACTCAAATTTTGCTTTACTTGTATCCATACTTAGGCACACAGTACTAAGTTAGATCCTGATCTGAACTCGAAAGTAAAAAATTTACCCTCGAGTCCTGACTAGTTTTCCGGTAGTGGATTGGAAGTGTAACTAGAGGTTTGATTTTTGGGGTGTCTTTTTCTCTATCTGTTGCTTTTCTTCTTTTGTTAGTAATTGTGAATTTATTGTCTTCATGTCTAAGAGCACCTTTATCTTTGACCTTTACAGCAATCATTAGAACATAGTAGGTACCTAACAAGTAGTTTACCTGCCACCAAAAAATAAATAAAAATCAGTTTCACTTTCTCTGGACTTGGCTCAGTTTTGCTCTTTACCCTTCATCCTCTGCTGCTCAAGGTCATACTGGCCTGAGAAAGCTGCCTTTTCATTTCCCAAAGTGAATTGTGATGTGGACAACAGCAAAAATTGTAAAAGACTATTTTAAAAGTCAAATTGGATAAAGTTTTCATTTCCTTGTTCAGACTTTGACAGTACCACAATTATTTCCACTTGAATGCTTGCTGGTTGGCTAACATTTTCATGCATTTTATCTTTACAGTAGGCAACCACGGTTATGACAATGCGCTAGCAGAAATGCATCCAATATTTTTAGCCCACGGTCCTGCCTTCAGAAAGAATTTCACAAAAGAAGCTATGAACTCCACAGATCTGTACCCACTGCTGTGCCACCTCCTCAGCATCCCCGCCATGCCGCACAACGGCTCCCTCAGGCGCGTCCAGGATCTGCTCAGTTCAAGCGCTCCGAGGACAATGACTCACACACAGAGCCCTCCGCCCCACCGTGGCAGTGGCAAGCCAGGAGAACACGAGCAAGAGTCAAACGCTTATTTCATAGGGGTCTCTCTCGGTAGCGTTATAGTTATTGTATTTTTTATAATTTTCTTTAAACATTTAATTCGGAATCAAATACCTGCCTTACCAGCTATGCAGGCTGAAATAGCTCAACCATTATTACAAGCCTGATGCTACTTAGAAGTGGAGATTGAGCAATTATGTCAGTGTTCAAAGGTTTCAAATTCTAGGAAACCACCTTGAGACGTTTGCCCAGACCCCAAAGCAATTACATACATATTCAGGCACAGTCTTTCTCACACACACACACACACACACACACACACACACACACACGCACAGATGGACCAAAGTACACATACCTGCAAAGGATTCCAGATGTGGAAGTATGTTTCCATTGTCCTGTCTGGGGTAGGCAGAGAGAAGATCCTGCTTTATTTGGACTTGGCACATATAATGTATATATTTAGCAACTTTGCACTATTTAAAGTACCTTATATGTTGCACTTTAAGTTTCAGTCCTAATGGGTACTTTTATGGGAAATGCACTTTCTTAACAATTATGACTTATAACTTGATTGCAAAAGACAACTTTTTACCCCATGTCACAGGATACTTGTCATTCAGACTGAATGAAGTTTCGGATCACTCCCCAATAATGTGGAAATGTACTTAAATTTAGTTTGCTGGAGAGCAAGAAGAAATGGAAAACTGTTGAAAATTAAATGGGACCACTTTTGTGTATTGGATTTTGGAGAGACTGCATTCCTACCAGCAGGATGTATCTGGGCACTCGTTGTCCTATTTCTTTCCAAAGGACTTGGGTTTTTGTTTGATTATTGGCAGATTCGTACTAAGGACATTACTTGTCATAAAATTCATTGTTGCTATTTCCTGATTGGTCATTTTACTCTGATGTTTTAGAACACTGTGAATATCCATTCCTTTTCCTTTGGTCAGGCATTGGCCCAAGTATTAGAGGTGGGCATCAGCTCAGCAAGGTTTTCTCTTGTTCTATAATTATTTGCTTGTTTGGAAACTAAATCATTAATTACATTAAAATCAAATTAGCTAAAACAATGTTTGTTTTATTCCTGGTAACCCATAGTAACAGAGCACAAGCGTTTTTTAGATGTGAATATTTGAGGATGCAGAATGAGCCTAAACTCTATTAGGGCCCTAGAAAATAGTGTGATTTCATGTGTAAATATACACCAACTGGCTAAATGGGAAATGTAGTTCAGAAAAACAGGATACATTAGATGTAGAGAACAAAAGTGGCAGAGTTAAAAATACAATAGAATTTAAGTGCTTTGTAAAATGAGGTGGGAGGATTATTTCTTAATGCCAATAAAAATTATTAGCACCTAATTCTCATTTCATTATAGAACCTCTTAAAGGGATAGAATGGAATCACTGGAAATGTACCATAGATTTAAAAGCTAAATGTTAAATGATAGGTAACAAACTCAAGATGTCTAAACTACAGATTTAAAGATCTTAGAAAAGAAATGAGACAAGTCACGATGGCTCACTTTACATTGTAGCTATGAGCTTTACTGAGATACCAATATAACAACTGAAAGAAATTGGTCTGTTTAAAAGCATTACTACTCAAGTGCTATCTGTACATTGAATCAGTATAATTAAATTCACTGTACAAAGTGCCATTAACCTTAGTAGTAAGAAGAAAGTAAATTCTGTAACTTTGATGAAATTACTAAAATTCTGGTGGAAGATTTGATTATTGTTTCTTTTATTTGCAGATACTTATTGTCCTGTAAAATATCAGCAGGAGTTTACTTGAAGGAAAATAAAATTTTAATTTGCTGTGAAAAATCTAGTCATCATCTTCCTTTGATAGCTATTTTGATTTTGGTTTTACCTGTATGTCTTCATGGTCATACTGTATATGCAGTTAACAAAAATTAGTAGAAATGAAATTTAGACTAGTTAACTAATTGTAAATAAGATTCTTTAACAGGTCAGAGGGATGGAGTGCCGTCACCCCACCATTTTTGCTCAACATCCTTCATCCGCTGTTTAAAAAAAAAAAAAAAATATATATATATATATATATATATATATATATATATATATTGATTTCAGAGAGGAAGGGAGAGAGAGAGAAATAGAAACATAAATGATGAGAGACAATCATTAATTGCATGCCTCCTGTATGCCCCCTAATGGGTTTAAAATTCTAGTGGGGATCGAGTCCACAACCCTGGCATGTACCCTCCACTGGAATCAAACAGTGACCTTCTGGTTCACAGGTCGACACTCAACCACACCCACGGGGCACCAACTCTTCTTTTTGCTATACATTTGAGATACTTCATCTTGTAAGCCTCAGTCCTTTTAATTTTTTTTACACATTGGAAATTTTTATTTGTCTGAGGTTTGTGCTGTGTTTCTATGTAATATGTATTGCTATTTAACTTTTTATTGAAGTAAAACTCAAAATGTATAAGTAAATAGTAAATGTTGCCGCCAATTATTAGTAAGTGAACAAATTCATGTAACTTCATTATGGAGAAGAAATAGAAGGTGGAAAATGACTAGCACTCCAGAGAGACCCTCTTAGGACCCAGTCTATCTTCTCCTTCTGCCCGAGGTAACACTATCCTGAGTCAGAACACAGTAGAATACTTTCCCCTATTTTTAAATTTTACCTAAGTGGAATCATCCAATATGTATTCATTTTTGTTTGGCTTTTTTTCGACTCAAGATTTTATGAGAATCATCCATGTTTTGTGTGTAGCAGTAGTTTATTTTCATTGCTTCATGAAATTACATGAAAATACAACACAATTTATGTATTGTTTTTGGATATTTGGACCATTTCCAGTTTGATATTACTATGAGTACTGCTGCTATTTCCGTCTTTTGGTGAACATATGTATACATTTTTTTTGTTGGATATATTATATGAATCCACTGTTTAAACTGAATTTTTCCCATTATTAGAGTCTAAGACAAAAGGCTTATTATGTTGACTATTTGTAAAATGATCCCAAGAAACGAGAGAGGGACAGGGAGTAAAGGAGAAATGAAGACAAAGCCTATATAAGTGTAAGTTAGAGAACTGGCCACTGATGTGAGTGCCCAATCCCACAGGACCTTCAGAGGACATGTACCTCGGAATTGACCGCACGAGGAATGGGAGAGGAAAGCAAAGCATTTACCCATTGGCCTCCAGCCCCACTGGCTGAGTGGCTCATGGGTATAACTCCAATATATCTGAGTAGTTCATGCACAAGTACCAAATGCGATCTCATAGGCACCCAATGCCGTTGTGTCTGGGCCCAGAAGAAAGAGGCTAAGCATTGTTAGGTTGCATCTGTGGGAAGTTGGTCTAAGTCAAGATGAAACTGGAGTAAAGGGTGAGTTGAGTAGATTTGAGGTGGTATACAAGAGATGCCTAATACATTCACATGTATATGGATTCTTCATTTTAACAAAGGTCGTCTATTCTGTTCATCTCTTTGTCTATCCGTATATCAACACCATAGTTTTAATTGTTATAACTTTATGATAGTTCTTGACATCACCTGGAGTGAGTCCTATCATTTTATTTTTACTCAATCCTTTATGTTTCTACAAAATTTTGAGTCAGCTTATACAATTCCATAAGAAATAAAACCCTGCTTGAAATGCTTAGATGCTATGACAAATTTGAGAACTGCCATCTTTACAATATTGAATCTTCCAAACTAGAAACCTAATATAGCTTTCTGTTGTTGTTTTTTTGTTTTTTGTCTTTCTTGATTCTTGTTTTTTTAATTTTTTTGTCTTTCTTAATTCTTCTCATTGCTATAATTTCTTGTGCAAAAATTCTGCATGCGTTTTGACTTCTTCCTAGAGACTTCATGCTTGAAGATACTAGATTTAAGTTTTCATTTTTTGTTTTCTGATATATAAATACACTTGATTTTTACACATTGACTGACCTTATATGCAGCAATTTTGTCAATTTTGTTAAGCTCACTTCTAGTTTATCTGATTCCTTTGGGTTTTCTACATATGCAATTGTGTCATCTGTAGATATGACAGTTTTATTATTTTTCAGTTATGTTATTTCTTATCTTACTGCACTTGATAGGACCTCCAGTGCAATATTAAATAGGAGTGTTTGGAGTGGACAGCCTTGGCTTGTTCCTGATTTTGGAGAAAAAACATTTACTATTTCATCATTCAGTCCATTAGGTGTGGGTTTATGCTATTTAAATATATTTTATTGATTTTTCACAGAGAGGAAGGTAGAGGGACAGAGAATTAGAAACATCGATGAGAGAGAGACATCGACCAGCTGCCTCTTGCACACCCCCTACGGGGGATGTGCCCGCAACCAATCTACATGCCCTTGACCGGAATCGAACCCGGGACCTTCCAATCCGCAGACCGACGCTCAATCCACTGAGCCAAACCGGTTTCGGCAGTTTATGCTATTTAAATATTATAATTCAGTATGATATCATTATAGATTCATGGCAAATAGATGTGACAATATATATATTATATAAATGTATGTGTGTGTGTTAATTATCAGCTTTAAGTTCCCTTCTATTCCAAATTTTTTGAGTTATTTTGTTTTGAATAATAAACAGTTGGCAAATTTTGCCAAATGCTTTTTCCACATTTATTAACACAACCATGTTTCCCTTTTCTCTATTAATATAAATAACATTGATTTTCAAATATCAAAGTACATTTCTGGAATAAATTCCATTTGTTCATGTGTATTTACCTTTTGAAATACTGCTGAATTTAATTAGATAATATTTCATTAAGGAATGTTGTTTTTTAAATATTTTTGTCAGATTTTGGTAATGGTGTTACACTAGCCTCATTAAACCAGTTAGGATGTGTTTCTCTTTTCTCTGTTTTCTGTAAAAGTTTATGAAAAGCATTTCTTCCTTAAATGTGGTATAACTAATCAGTAAAACCACCTGGAGTTGGAATTTTCTTTATAGGGCTGTTATAACAAATTAATTTGTGATAGATATGACTATTAAAATTAGCCATTTGATTTTATATCATTTTGATAAATTGTATTTTTTGAGAAATTTGCCATAATATTCCCTTAAATCTTTTTTATGTATACAGTTCAGTAGTGATGGTCCCACTTGTATTACTGATATTGCTCATTTGCGCCAGCTCCTTTTTTGTTTGTAGTCACTTTTTTTAGGGGCTTATCAATTTATTATTTTCAAAAACAAAATTTGGCTTTCTTTGGTATGTTATCATTCAATTCAGTTCAATATATTCTCTCATTTGATTTATATTTAAAAGTATATTAACTTCTAAGTATTTAAGATTTTTCTTTTTTTGGAAATTAGAAACAATTTTATTTTTTACATTCACTTTTTTTTGTTGTTTAAATTTCTTTATTGACTAAGATTTTTAAAAATCTTATTGTTATGGAATATAATTTAATTCCATTGACAGAAAGCATACTTTATAAGTATGCAGTTTTTTTTAGCTTATTTACTGAAACTTGTTTTATGGTTCTGCATATAATCTATTTTGGTGATAATTCCATGTGCACTTGAATAAGTCTTCTGCAGTCCAGGGCTATAATCTTCTCTAAGTGTCATTTAAGTCAATGTGGTTGATACCATCACTCAGGTCTATATCCTTGCTGGTTTGTTTTTTTCTTGGTCTGGTTGTTATATCAATTACTTATGAGAGGAGTGTTAAAAATCTTCAGCTATGTTTATAAATCACATTCCTTTCCTTAATTCCATCACTTTTTGATTCCTGAAATTTTCAGCTTTTTTTTTAAGTGTGAACATTTACAATTGTTATCTTTCTAATATATTAGTACATTAGAAATGTCCTCTATCTCTGGAAATTATTGCCTTGAAGATTACTTTGTCTGATATTAATATAGGTAATCCAGCTTTCTGACAGTTTGCATGGTATATAACTGTTTATCCTTTTGCTTTCAATTTGCAATTTTATATTTAAAATATATCTCTTGTACACTATATGTAACTGGATCATGTTTTGTTGTTATTGTTGTTGTTTTTATCCCATTGGACAATCTCTGCCATTTAATTGGAATGCTGGGTATTTAAATTTAGCTATAGTAGTTGGATTTGATTTTCCATTTTGCTTCCCCAACACCCACCCCCAACTCCCCTTTTGAGATTGTTCTGTAATTTTCTTTCTTTGGTGCTTTTATCAGGTTTATAATGGTTATACTCACCTCAAAAACTTATGTATTTCTTTTTCTAGAACACCAGTTTTATTAGGCAACTATAATGATAAACCTAAAAGGTACTGAAAAATATTATCTTATGGGCCTGATATTTTTCTCAATGTTTAATACAAAAAAAATGTGGTTTTTTTCTTTCTCTACTGGAATAATTTATTTTTTCTAGGAAATTATCCACCTCATCTGTATTTTCAAGTTATTTGTGCCAAATAGTGCAAAGTAAGCTGTTATGATTTGTAAGTGTTCTACTTATCTTGGCCTTTTTCAGTTATCTCCTTCTACTCACCTAAACCTCCCCTTTTTCACTAGCTTTGCAGCAACTCGGCTGCCTCTTCCAGAATTCAGATTCTATTAAGGAACTCACTTATTTCTTCCTTTTTCTAAATTTTGGCCTCTTGATTCTTCACTTTTTTGGTAATTCCTCACTGCCATAGCACAATCTTTTATATTTTTTCTAGAGTTCTAATCCCCAGCAAGAGGATTGGTTTGAATTACATACTCAACCGTTTCACTGGAAGCCACACTCTTGCATGTCTTTAATTAAAAAATAAGCCTTCAAAGATATATTGTGTAAAAAAATTCACCCTCCTCAGTGGACAATTCAAACACTATATGAATCAGTACCACTGGGTCTGGGTCTGGGTCTGACCTATAGGAACTCTTTTATTAAAATGTGTACTGTGAAGTTTTCTAGAACTATTTTAACATTAATTTCTATTGATCCTTTCCATCAGCTCTATGAAAGTGAAGTTAATCATGGTAGATATGAAAAGCATGCTGATTGGGTCAATGGCAGTTCACATCTTTAACACAGTAAGGCCGTCTGAACTGGAGTCATACAGTATATTTGTTAACCATCATTATAGAGCTGTCAGTGGATGAGCCACTAAATTTAGCTTACTGATGATTGAGATCAGATTTTAGAGGTCAAGGAGGTAGAAGATATGTGGAAAGGGAAGGTTTGTTCTTTGGGTAAGATTCTGCCCTTGCCAGGTTAATTTTGACTATGAGACATGAGTCGCAGGACCTAGCAGTTTCAACACTAACTACCCACACACATTATATGTTCGGTGTTTGCATATGTGAAGGGACTCCTGGAACCGACAGGCTCATCTGGATTCTCACATATTCTCATCAGCAAATTGTGTGGGATCAAACTGATACCCAAGCACAGGCACCAAGAAGGCTGGGGATGGGGAAAAGGGTGTGAATATGGCATCTAAAGTTCAGGAAGTACATAACCTGGAAAATGGTTCTGGATCCAAGAACTCTGCAAGAGTGAAACCATAAATGGACCTAAGTAATTTATTTTTACCACTTTTTAAAAAAATATATTTTATTGATATTTTACAGAGAGGGAGAGAGATAGAGAGCTAGAAACGTCAATGAGAGAGAAACATCGACCAGCTGCCTCTTGCACACCCCCTACCAGGGATGTGCCCGCAGCCAATGTATATGCCCTTGACCGGAATCGAACCTGGGACCCTTCAGTCCGCAGACCGACTATCGCTGAGCCAAACCGGCTTTGGCTATTTTTACCACTTTTGAAATGTTACTGAGCTCTTCCAGAGTAAAGGAAGTATATTTTATTCTTTTCCCACAGTTCTTAGCTAGCAGTGTTTACAGAATATCCAAGTAGAAAATGAATCACTAGAGAAAACTTTATTGAATCTATGCTCATTTAGACATTATTTATGGCTATGTGTAAAATAGTTAAATACTATAATCCCCCTTAATCCTAGTGTTTTCTAATCAGCTTTTTCAAACTCCCTTTTATACTGGAATCCAATAAATTATAGTCCGAAAGCTCTGCAAAGTTTATATTATCTTTCTTTCCAATAATGTCCTTATGCGGGATTGTATATTGATACACTTAACATTGGGTTTAAAAATGTTATACACTTAATATTGGGTTTAAAAAATCTGTAATGAATGCTTATGTGAACTTACATAATATTACTAAATCATGTCAAAATCTGTTACAGTATGTATATTGTGCATGGTGACAAAGATATCAATGAGGTTGGATTTTATACTTAATAATACAGAAAAATATTTTGGTAGATTTTATTCAGATACATTTTAAAATCAGAGTCATTAACTATGAATTCAAATAATAAATCAAAATACATTTTACTTCAACTTAAGGCACTATATTACAAAATTTTTAAAGCGCACTATGTCATTTTATTTACACACTATTTTAAGAATTGACAATAGACACTTTTCATCTCATCTTTGTCCATTTGTAGCTTTACATATTCACAATGAAGTAAAAACCTCCAAATAAAAGAAATTAAATGCATTCACCCTTAAAGCTTACCGGATACAGGTTAGAAAGACAGGAACCCAAGATTAATGCAAAGGCATGTTTAATCCTTTAATGTTCCAAACATTTATCTTTAACTTCTTAGACCAAGCTTAATGGAACGATAAGTACAGAGCATGGACCAGAGAACCTGCATGTTAATGACAACAGAACTGTCCCTGTTATAAGTTAATGTACTTATTCTGAATTTACTCACTGAATAAAAAAAAAAACCACACACCTAATAAAAATTATCCTATTACCTTTGAGTATTGTCACAAACAGTTAAATGTCATAAACAGCCAAATACTTTCTATCACCCAGAAAACAGCAAGGTATATTTGTCAATTACATAACAAAATACATCAAAACCTTACTATAAGAGCCTAGCTTTACTAAAAGATTTTTTCATTGTATTGAAGGATCATTAGCTTTAGCAGCGATATTATAAATACAAATGAATTAACAGAGTTCAATATAATAATACATAAACCTCTTTGATTAAATAAATTCTATTCATGAACATATATAAAAATTTATAATTTCAATTAAAGTTAATATTTTGAGACTGAGAGACAAGACAAATAGGTAAATGTCTTTTGTTCAGGGGTTAAGACATAGACAGCATCCCTTCTTATTCCCTCCTATATAAAATCTATTCCCAGTTTGGATGCCACATAAGTTCACTGAAAATCATACCACCTATCAAGCTAATGCAGTCACTAAGATTCACCATTCCAAGGAGCAAAAACTACTCAAATAGTATAAAATACCCTCCTACTATTTTTAAAATGCCCAGGGCTTCAAATGTGACTGTTCTATTCTTTGTTATTTTTTATTGGCAATTGAAGTAGAAAAGAAAATTTTGTATTATTTCATTCAAATCAATTATTTCCTTTAAGATAACTTTTATGTGAGGAAAAACTTCAGAAATAAAATGTGTCAAAAAGCAAAATTAGCCCTATTGGCTTTATTTCATTTATGTATTATGTTGTTAATACAGTCAACTTATGATTACTAAATAGTGTCACCTATTTATGCAGGATATGGAAATGCTTCTTAAGAACCCCAGATACAATAGGCACTAAATACCAAGATCAGGAAACCAGCAGAACCAGACAGGGTGAATTAAACACTTGATGATTGGCACCATTGCTCTTAACCATCGCAGATAATCAACATTTAACTGGGCTGCATATTTACTGTAAATCATTTCTGTATCTGCAAACTGGGTGCCTACTTTATTTTGTATTGTGAAAACTTTAGAGATCACACTATTAACATCAATTGCTTGCCTCAACTTCCAATGAATGGTTCCTGAACCCAAGTTTTCCTCCAATAGATATAATCTAGTCTGTCACAACTCAGTTTCTTCATATTAATTTTGATTACTAGAAGGTTTTACCAATCACTCAAGTTAGGAAACGTTAGGCATTGTTGAGAGCTTATTGTCATTTAACATAAGAATAATGTAAAACAGCAAGATACTAAATTCCACTTTAAATATAACTACTCTGTTGTCTAAAGAGTAAGGCATCAAAGTCCCAAAGGTTAACATAAAAATATCTTTTTCTCATTCTGACTCATCAAAACCAGATTTGTAATCAGGTGATAAATTTTTCTATTGCTCTTTGAGACTTCTAATTATAATCAACATGAGGTTAAAAATGGTAAAAATAAATGCATTTTTAAAATGATTTGAACTTGTTAGAAGAAGGTAAACAAATATGAATGAAAATATAACCTTTCCTAAGAGCTGGGTTCTATGGGAATGTGGAAGCCTACCTATGGGCAAGTCCATCTCTGGTCTTCTATAAGTTGCACACAGCCTGCACACCCATACATGGTAACACACTTGTGCCCACATACAAATAACTTACACAAAGCCATTTATCATAGAGAAATCCATTTTTCTCTATTTTCTTAATTTATTAGCAATAATCTTCAAAAGAAAACTTCTGAATTTCAACAGCTTAAGGGTCTTAACAAAGACACAATGGTGAAGACAGAGGCTTTGTACACATTGTCTTTGATAAGTTTTTTATAATAACTTGTCCTAAAATAATATCTTTATATGCTTGATCTTTTCTGCCTGGTTGACTGATTTCATATAACACAGATAATTTTCTAACTCAAGAGTTTACTTGGGATACAAACTCCATTAAAGGTCAATATAAAAATATAGTAAACTTTTCCTTCTGATGGACAAATTCCACTAGTTACATAAAGATTCTGTTGTTTCATTTACAAATATAAAAATTTATTAGAAAAGTATGCCTGCTACATTTTGTTATACTTTAATCTAAACATGTCTCAAATTTCATTGCACAAAGAAAGGCATAGGCAGTATTTTTCTTAAAAAATGTTTCTAGTTAGAGAAATAGTGTTAAATAATATACCAGCAATTTTTACTATGTTCAGGATGTTTTTGTTTTTGGTATCAGCTAATGCACAAAAAGAAAACACAAAGAAAACTAAAACACAATTTCAGCATGCTTGGTATAAACTCTTTGTCTTTCAAAGTATGCTTTTTCATAGTTATAACACATTTGGGTATATCCTTGGTTTTGTGACTAAACAAAGACACTTTTTATAAACTCCAGCACATATTATTAGTTAATTAAAGGATCATCATCATCTTCTTGTAACTGAAGTCGGGAAAATGGCTGCGGTGCAGACAGTCTATTCTGCATGATTATGAAGAGGCACGTTAGAGTGGTTAAGATCAAGAGTACACCAAAAACAATTCCAATGGCTTCTGGGAGTCTAATGCACCACTGGTCAATTAACAAACACTGAATATGACCAAAGGTTCCATTATTGGGATGTGGTTTTAATCCCAGGATGTGGCACATCATTGGATAAATATCCACACTGTCAATTGTGCACTGTTTGTAACCTTTGTGAAATGCAGGACCGTGGGCAGCCAGAAATGGATGCATACTAGACAAGGAATTATCATAACCATGGTCACCTACTGAAAAAGAACAAAAATAATGTTAGTAAATAATCTTTCTATTAGAAAATAACTTGCTGTGCATGTAATTATACTAGAGTCTTGCCAGTATAATTCCCAGACCACTAGAATTCTGATTTGTTGAACCAGACAGGGGCCAGAAATACCATTTTCTATTTTCTTCAACTCAGCCATGTTTCCTTTTTCATACACACATCCCTTTTTCAATCAATCATGGTAGCTTTAAAACGATTTCTTTATCTTATGTACTTATTTTTCAGTCCTAGCCCCACCTATTTTACCTGTTACTTTCTAGCACTGTTTGCGAAAGCCCACTGTAAACAGCACCAGTGAGAAAAAGTGGTCTGGCTCAAAGTCCTGAGTAACTGGGGAAGAGTGAGTTAAAACCATTGAATGGTGAAGAAGTGAATGTGCAGACTTACCTAGTCAATTGCTCCTGTGATAAGAAATAGGGATATATAATACTAGAGGCCCAGTGTTTGGATTCATGCACTGGTGGGGTTCCATGGCCTGGCCTGCAGGAATTAGGCAGAAACTGACTCTCTGACACCCCCTGAGGGATCTCGGATTGCAAGAGGGCACAGGCCAGGCCGAGGGACCCCCACTGGTACATGATCAGGGAGGGGAGGGACTGCAGTGCAGGAGGGCTACAGAGCATGTCTGGCCCATCTAGCCCAGTCCAATCATGGTCGGCCAGTTGAGGAGGGAACGTGGGAGGTTGGCTGGCCGGGGAGAAACCACAAGAGGGCTCCAGGGAATGTCCGGCCCATCTTGCCCAGCCCCGACCAGCTGGACCCCAGCAGCAAGCTAACCTACTGGTCAGAGCATCTGCCCCCTAGTGGTCAGTGACTGGTTGAATGGTCTAATGAAAGGTCGGACACTTAGCACATGAGGCTTTTATTACAGAGGACACCACTCATTCACTGACAGTCAATGAACAACTCAACCTGAAGGGCCAGGTAACTGCTTATGTCACAGATGAGATTCTTATACTAAATGTGAAGTCTACCCAGAAGATTTCAACTTATAATGCCAGTGAAAGACTAACTCAAAGAAAAATGTGATGGTCTCTAACCAAAGTCACATACCAGATTCTCAAAATTTAGCTTTATTTTAACAAACATTGCCTTTTATTTTTATATATTTTTAATTACATTTTTATTGAATTCAGAGAGGGAGGGAGAGAGAGATAGAAACATCAATGATGAGAGAGAATCATTGATGAGCTGCCTCCAGCACGCCCCCTACTGGGGATTGCCCACAACCTGGGCATGTGCCCTTGACCACAATTGAACCTGGGACCCTTTAGTTTACTTTATCCATTGAGCAAAAACAGCTACAGCAACAAATATTGCCTTTTAATGTACATCACTTGCATTTAATAAGCTTCCACTTTCACATGAAGTGCAGGGTCAAAGTGATGAGTATGCCTGTGTTTTATTATTCTTTAGTTGTATGTTTAAAATATTTCAAAATAAAAATGCATATGACCAGTATAATAAAAAGTGGAATACAACACTATACATAAAAAGATATCATTTCATTAATATAAAAATATGCAAGTGTAATAGGAAAAATATTAGAAAGGCAAAAAACTCCCACAATTAACATTTGTCTGTACCTCGATATTGAGGGATAATAGATACTTTTTCTTCTCTTTTTTTAAACATTTTTGTATTTTCCAAGTTTTTAACAATGGGTATATGACAAATATCTAATAATAAAAGCATAATATGCTAATCCTTCTGGACAACCTTATGGATGAAGGCCGAGCTGCAAGGGAATCCCAAGTCCCTGGTGCCTGCCAGCGGCTGGAGGGAAGCCCGGGTCCCAGGTTCCTGCCTGGTGCCAGAGGGAAGCCGGTGCCAGCAGCCAGGGGGGTGGGGGGGAGGCCTACTCCTTCACAAATTTCATGCACTGGCCTCTGGAAAATAGTATCTGGTTCCATTGACCCTGGTTTTATTTTTGCCTGGTGTTTCTGAATTGCTTTAGATCAGGGACTACAAACAACATCCCCTTGCCAAATTCAGCTCTCCACTTGCTTTTATAAACAAAATTTCTGTGGAACACCCCAAGTCAATTTGCAGATATTATTTATGGCTGCTTTCCCACTGTAAAGGCAGAGTTGAACAGTTCAGACCAGCTGGCCCACAAAGTCTAAAATACATATTTACTATCTGGCCATTTACAGAGTTTCCTGACCCCTGCTATTGACTACAAAATCATGTGTTCTTTTTAAAGTATTCAAACTGAATTTAGCATATGGATAAAGAAGGTTGTTTCCAGGAAGACCTATAACTCTCCCCTATATATCATCAATGTTTTTTTTTTAATGTATTTTATTGATTTTTTACAGAGAGGAAGAGAGAGGGATAGAGAGTTAGAAACATCGATGAGAGAGAATCATCCATCAGCTGCCTCTTGCACACCCCCCAATGGGGATATGCCCGCAACCAAGATACATGCCCTTGACCAAAATCGAACCCGGGACCTTTTAGTCCACAGGCCGACACTCTATCCACTGAGCCAAACCGGTTTTGGCTCATCTGTGTTTTAAGAGGGATTTCGATACATCTATTTTGTTTACCCAGTGCATTTTTGTTTGTTTACTTTCTGGTTCTTGTCCAATGTTTTAAACAGTTATAGCATTAAGGTAAATGATTTCATCACTGGGAAAAGACATAAGGTTACGTGGACAAAATTTTGAAAAAATATTTTTTTTATTGATTATCAGAGAGGAAGGGAGAGATAGAAACATCAATGATGAGAGAATAATTGATTGGCTGCCTCCTTTGTATCCCCTACTGGGGTTCAAGCCCAAAACCTGGGCATGTGCCCTTGAGTAAAATCAAATCCAGGACCTTGAGTCCAAAAGCCAATGCTCTATCCAATGAGCCAAACCAGCCAGGGCTGGACAAATTTTTTTAATGTAAAAAAATAAGAAATTTGAACTAGCTAATATCTTCCTGTTTATAGTATTTTGTTTCTTTTCTTTTATTTCTTTGTTTCCTTATTTCTCTTTTACTTTCTACAAATGAGAACCTATCTTAAAAGTTACTGAGAATAACTGCAGTTTTGGTAAGAAAGTAAAACTATACCTTTACCCTTAGGGTCACCCAACCTTCTAATGCAAGGGTGAGATTGTGGTTATTGTGACATGCTATCAAATAAAAATCTGAGAATCAAATGAAGAACTCCCAATGACTTAGTTGAAATTGAACTAATTACACTGTGTCAAACATCTCTAAGTGAAAGTATCCTGTTAAAAGAACAATGTCAATTTATGATTTATCCCTAGGACATATGAGAAATACCCGTATAAATACTTACATTTTAGTGATGAATTATTTAGCACAATTGTCCAGCCTTCCTCAGCAACCAAAATAATAGGCTGAATTCGATCATTATGTTGGTAATGAAACCTGGCAGGAATATCTTCTTTGAGATAAACATTCATGTGAGAGCTACAGTTTTTCAGTTTGTTATAAACCTCTGTTTTATCTGAAGAAAAAGGAAATAGTAAAGAAAAAAGTCATGGTTGATTGATAAGGAAAAAATACTTCTAACTAGAATAACTGGGGGGAAATCCTGAACAATATCATCTATTTAATTCTCAAAAAAAAAAAAAAAAAAGGGAAGAGAGAGAATAATCATGTGACAGTGTTGGGATACATACATACATACACACACACACACACACACTTTTTTCAAAGCATTCACATAGCTCTTTTTTCATTTTGTTATTATTCCTGGTGGACTTTTTATACAAAGGGGACAATTTTCACATCTTATTTTCACAAATATTAACTAATTACATATTACTACTCATCACTAATTCTATCAGTAAACAAAAGGTATATCTCACCCAAATATTCCAGATGTTTTCAAGGGTAACAGTTTCCTTTTTCCATTTGTGTGAATTATAAAATACACCCAAAAGCAAAGGAATGATAATTCTCAACATATATCTTAAGTTAATAGTTTTGTTTTAAAATTTGTAAAGTAGGGGAAAACACATAATCCCACTCTAGAGTAAGTGTAAGAATAGATGGTTCTTCACTGCAAAATTCAGACCTTTATTCTCTTATAAAACCCTCAATCCACTGCCCCATTCAAATATCCCTTGGCTAAAATTTACTTACTTATTTTGGGAAGTATTGCAGCAACTGGAGTCAAATCTATAAGAGTGTAGTCTGAACGATTGAGACAGAGATCCAAGTTTATCAGTCTTTCCTTAGAACACTGGGTCATCCCATGATCACTTGTAATGATCACATTAAGATTTTCCCATAATCCTAATATCTTGAGTTTGTGGACTAAGTCACCAATAAGGTCATCTATTTCTTTCAACACTCTGCGCATATTTACTTTATCTTCGGGTCCATATTTATGTCCACTTGCATCTGGTTCTTCCCAATAGAGCGCTGCAAAAGTAACTGGTGGATTCGAATTGCTCAGCCACAATGTGATATTATTTAGTCTCTCCTCAAATGATACAGAGGAGCTGTAATTCATAAAATAGGAAGGCGTGGTATTGTAAATGGGTATATCGGTGCCAGGCCACATAGCAGCAGCACTTGATCTGTTTTCCTGAAGTTCATTGGTTACCCAAATAGGAACTGCCTCATTCCACCAAAAAGGATCCCTGTCATTAGAGTCAGAAAAATATTTCTTGGTAATTACATCATACATGGAATTAGCTACAATGCCATGGCTTTCTTCATACAATCCTGTCACAATACTATAGTGGTTTGGAAATGTCTTGGTGATGAAAACATTTTTAACGTGCTCCACTAAGACACCTTCTTTGATAAAATTCTGGAGATGAGGAAATTCATAGTTCTGTAGATAGTCAGCTCTGAAGCCATCAAAGGACACCAGTAATAACTTCGGTGGCAAACTATAAGACGAGTTACCTCTACAAGCAGTTATAAGTCCAGAAAATAAAAGTATTACTAGTAACTTCATACTGAACGTGTTGAAGGAGAGCAATCAGGTTCCTAAAATATAAAAACGCAATGCATAAGCAGTAATACTATTTGACTTGGATTAGGTTTCAAAAGTTTAACCATCAGGAGAAGAAAACCAATATTTAAACTTTTTATATACCAGTTTTACCTCTGTCAACTTAAAAATTAAATAATGCCATTTACTGAAAAGCAACTGAATAAAGTTAAAATTGGAAAAACTAAAAATTGCCTTTACTTGTCCAGTTTCCTTTTATTTTTTTATTTAAAATATACATATTTTATTGATTTTTTACAGAGAGGAAGATAGAAGGATAGAATTAGAAACATCGGTGAGAGAGAATCATTGATCAGCTGCCTCTTGCACAACCCCTACTGGGAATGTGCCCACAACTAAGGTACATGCCCTTGACCGGAATCGAACCCAGGACCTTTCAGTCTGCAGGCTGACGTTCTTCTATCCACTGAGCCAAACCGGTTTTGGCTAGTTTCCTTTTATATATGTCCTGCCCCAGCATGCATGCTCTGAAAAGGAAATGGGCCATTTTTATACTCTATATAATACTCATGTTTGGCTATCTTGCTTGTCTGCAATTAGAAATTTAGAAATTATACTAAAAGCTTAATAACAATAGATGAAGAAACAAAAAGTATCCCTTTTCACAAAGCAGAAATAGTGCCCAGCTTTCTGAGGCTCCAGAGAGGAAGATTACCGTTCCATTTAATGACTAGTCCTACAGAAATAGGTGATAGAAATTCCGCCATATTGGCTCACCACCAGTTATTGTTGAAAAAATACTGGCATACAATATAAGAGTAAGAAATAAATACTATTTGAGAGAAAGACCCCACCTCAATTTGAGCCTTTACAATATGTACATAAGGCTGACAGGCAGACAAGACCTATAGGGACTTGCAGGCAACAGTAACTTCTGAAGAAACTCAAAGCTGTTGAAATGAATTTCATTACCACATCCCTCTTAGTCTTCCCTTTTACTGTCAAAGGCATAAGTATTCAACCTAATACTTCAGGTTCAGAGCTCTCCGATTTTCACTCATTTTTAATAATCCACAAATGACAAAAAGAGCTTTCCCCTAATAAATCTTCCTGCCTTTAGACTCTATCTTCTTTGGGCCCTAAAATAAAAAGATCTGTGACTTAGGTAGTGGGTATCCCTGCCATCATAATAAGAGAGGAGGAGCAAAGGAGTGAGCTAACAGGTTGCAGGGCTAGAGGTGAGGGAGCTGCATTCTCAGAATTATATGAGGTAGGGTCACTTATTGAGAGGGAGTAGGGTAATTTGAAGAACATAGAGAAATGGCAGATGTGAAGGATGGGTGTGAGTACAAGGAAACGGCAGGATTTTGTGGTCAATGTTGACAGCAGATACCATAAAGTTTGAGAGTGACACTGTTGATTGGCTTTCTCTAGCAATTTCCTGGCTCAGGTATGAACAAAACATATAGCTGAATATACCTGGGTTTGAAACTAAAGTATGATGGAAGCTGAAGTTGATATCATCTAAAAAATGGCTGATATTTGAGCTACAGCATCTAAACTGAAACTAATGTAGATGCAAACAGAGGTTTTTAGATTTGAGGTTCTGATGAAGTCAAAGAACTGGTGTTTTAAAAGTAACTTTCAGTGAGAATTGTAAGGATGTGGGGTTGTGGTCAGAGTGAGGTAAATGAATTCATCAAGCCAGAATAAGACTTGTGGTATGGCCAGGGGGACATGCGCCTAGAAGTCCAGGCATACAGAGCAGCCAGTTAACTAACATGATGATGAAGTTCACAAGTCATTTATTGTGTTGTTCTTTTTCCCAACTAGAATGCAATTACTTGAGGTCAGAGACCTTTTTTTCCAAATAGACTTCATACTAGATGGTCTGTGTATGTATGCTGGGGTTCTTGTTCCAGCCTTAAGAAGGGTTCTGCAATCTGGAGAAAGGCTGTGTAACTGAAGTAAGAATCCAGAGATGAAAGATAATTTTGAAAGGCATTGGGGGGTCAGAAGAGCCTGCCTGAAGAAACCAGGTTCTCCTTGTCTCAGGACCTCTTGCTTTTTATTAAAACATATTGTCCTACAGCAAGTTGTAGATATACACTTCCAAGGGTAGGGTTTCTGTACAGAAGCATCGTCAGATTGAGGAGTAGCCTACTGCTGTTCAGATGTTTGGCCAGTAGGAGGCAAACATGTAGATTAAGATGCCCTGAGCTGTCTGGCAGCAAACAATCATCCTATTTAGGTTTGGGGGAAATGCCTTTAGCCATTCTAACAGGCAAAAAACATATATGACTCAGCCCTTGTTAAGTCCCCAAATTCCATCAACCTTTTGATGAAACTATCACAATTATGACATGCTAGAATTGGCATCTGGCATATGTAGTCATTCAAATACTTACCGTATTTGCCGGCATATAAGACAATTTTTTGGCCCTGAAAAATATGCCTCCAAGTGGGGGGTAGTCTTATACGGCGAGTATATGACAAACTCTGTATTTTGAGTGGAAATGTTAGGGGGTTGTCTTATACGCCCAGTCTCTTATACGCCGGCAAATACGGTATTTTTCAGGGCCAAAAAATCGTCTTATACGCCGGCAAATACGGTACTAATTGAAGCTGTGACCCTCCAAAAACCAGGGACTTAAGATTTTGAAGATCAAAGGCACAGAATCATTGCGTCTAGAAAATCTCCAGCATTTTAACCTGAGATGGGCTGCCTCCTCAGTGTGGTGCATGGGTCCTCTGTTGCTGCTGGTCCATCCAAGAAACCAAAACCAGTACACAATAACAAAAACCACCTTTCCAAAGAAATGAGTAACAATTCTAAGTACAAGACACATACTTTGCACAGATGTAGCTCCAGTCTCACGTCAGCAATTTCAGCTGTCAAGACTCTAGACAGCAGTAATTCTATTTTTAATCAGTATTTGGTGCCCCGTTCCTAGTGTAATGTATCTCTTCCCTCTGTCAGTATAACTGGGTCTAGACAACAATATCATGCAGGCTGCTGCCTAGATTGCAGAATCTCAGAACTTATGTGGAGGGCACACAAGTCTCCATGAAAGCCTGGACTGAGCAGATTTCTTTTTTCTCTGAGTATAGCTATTTCCCTATACCAAAATATCTGTTTTCACTAACAGTAGACTAAAACAGCAAATAAGTGGCCTAGTATTGTAAAGATACTCACAAATCTATTTTATTGACTTCATAGAGGAAGAGAGATAGAAATATCAATGATGAGAGAGAATCATTGATCTGCATCTCTTGCACGCCCCACACTGGGGATCAAGCCTGCACCCTCGGTGTATGCCCACACTGAGAATCAAACTTTGACCTCCTGGTTCATAGGTTGACACTCAACCACTGAGCAACAATGGCCAGGCACAAATGTATTTTTTAAAGATTGTTTATCTACTGCCCTAGCTTTTGCCCTGAGTAACCATTCTGCTTTCCCAACCAATCCCACTGCACAAAGTATTCTGCTGCCAAGTCAAATCTGATCTAGTATGTCAAACTGAACACGTTCTCTTCACCTCTAAATCTTCCCCCTTTCCTATGTTCCCTAATATATTAAAAGAGCTTCACCCTTTTCTCGGTCACATAGAGACATCCTGAGTATACCATCAGTTGCCAGCCTATTCAACTCTATTCTTATATTATCTATTACAGCAGCAATCTTCAACCTTTTTCATATCATGGGACACATAAACTAATTACTAAAATCCTACAGCACACCAAAATATGTATTATGTTTTTTGGCCAATCTAATTTTGCAAAAGATATAATTTTGATTCATTCACACCAGATGGTTATTGTTGTGTTGACTGCTGTCATTTTTTTTATTTGAAAATCTAAAGGAAAAGAGGTCCATGCCCCTGACTGAATAGTCAGGTACTGCATCTTTTACAAATTCTTGTGGCACACTAGTTGAAAATCCCTACAGTATAGTAGACATATGAGTCACTGAGTGGACCTTGTTAAAAGCTCAGCTGTCCAGCCCTTTGTGGCTCAGTTAGTTTAAGTGTCACCTAGGAGCAGGTATGGGAGGCAATCACATCAATGTTTCTCTCCCTCTCCCTTCCTCTCTCTAAAATCAATAAAAACATATCCTCGAATGAGGATTTAAAAAAAAAAGTTCAACTGTCTACTCTCCATATCTAGAAAATTTTGATTCATTGGTCTACAACAGTGTTTCCCAAGTGTGGTACACGTACCCCCAGGGGTGTGGGAAGACTTTGGTGGGGGTACGCATTGCACTGTGCTTAGCTGCATCTAATTCTACGTTCTCATGAGTCAAGTCAAGACAGTCTTGTGAGGCATGAGATGGTCCGGTGCGCAAATAAATGTTACTTATAATATAACTTTTATTTATATTTTATTATGAATAATTTTAGTTTTCGTTTATTATTATTTTGTGTATGTACCAAAAAAAGAAAAATAAATATATTTTGATTGTTATTAAAATACATCTTTTTTTTTTTTTTTTTGATGAGGGGTACTCAGTGTTACGAAAATTATAGAAGGGGTACACATATGTCAAAAGTTTGGGAAACACTGGTCTACAGTATAGGCCAGGAGCCTTCATTTTTAACAGCTATCTATTCTTTTCCATCTCCACTGCTGCCCTACTTCTTAAAGTCCTCAATATTTCCTGACAAAGATACTCTGTCTCTTAACTGACCTTCCTACCTCAATCACCTTCCCACCTCAGTCACCTTCCCCTTTCTCACCCAACATTTGCCCCCAACTTCATTTTTCTGGGCATAGCTCTGTTCATGACAATCCCTTAATTAAAAAAAAAAGTTCAAAGTATCCACTGCTATACAAAAAGTCCCAACACCTCAGCCTGGCATTTAAACCCCTCCATTATCCACGTCCAAACTACATGCGAATCACTAAAAAATAGTTAAAGAAATAATTGCCAAGCTTAATTTCCATTTACCATACTTCATTGTCATAGTCTGTCTGAAATGTATTACAAAGACATGAAAAGACAATAATCATTTATCTAGGTGACCTACAAGTGATTATAACAGTTCTTCAGTAACAGTTTATGCTTCCAAAAACATCCTAAAGTTTCTCCCTATATGTGTAGTTCTGTCCAAACTCTCTTACAGATTTTACCAAAAAAATCATTCAATAAATATACAATATAATTAAGTCTAAACACAAAAATGTATATGCTGTTTATCAAGAGATAAGAATGTTATACTTATTAAATACACAATACTGAAAATAGGACCATAAATAATCAGGACAATGAATCAACTTATCACCTTGAAAGAACAAAGACAAGTTTGAATGAGCATTGTAGACAACACCAAAACTTTATGTACTTCTATGCTTGAGATCCATGCACCACAAAAGTATTGTTTATAAAACCAAGCTCTAGAATATCATAGTATACATAAAACTTTTCTAACAGAGTTACTTATAAGAGCAGAGGGGTTCCAAGAAAATTCAACTAATGGTGCTAGGAGAACTAGATACCCAAATGTAAAAAAATAAATTTAGACCTCTCATCTCATACCATACACAAAAAGTAACTCAAAATGGATCACAGACCATGAGAATTGGGGTGAATAAATAAAATGGATTCACTACAGTAAAGCTGCTAAATTACTAAAATCAAGTAGGTTGATATCTGAGGAAAAGAGTCTATTCTTATTTTAACTAGCCTGGAAATTTAAATTTTTGAATATTCTAGTTCTGCATCAATAGACATCAAACCTCCACTAATCCTCTGATTATCCCTGATGAAGGAAAAAACGTTCACCTGTCCAGACCACCTGTCATACTTTATTCAGATCATCGATTATCTAGGCAGTGTTTCCCAAACTTCTCTCATGATGAGAATCACCTGTAAAATATACAATTTTACCTATATGTTCCCAAAAATTCTAGTTTAGCACTTGTTAGTTGGGATTCAGGAATCTGTATTTTAACAACTCCACCAGGTGATTCTCATCCTGAGAGAAGTTTGGGAAACACTGATCTAGAGGATTACAGCTTGGACCAATCCAAAGATTCAGAATGCAACACTGATTCTTCTCAAAAGGGTACTTTTTACTATAAAAACTCTCAGCTTCTCTTCCTTTTTTCAGAACATTCTGGATATTTACCTAGCTGTGTAATACCTTTGAATAAATCTTTATCATTTATTTCTAGCCAAAGCCTCCTGATTCATGTATGCTTTGTCAATAACCAATATTATAAACTAAAACTATATATATATATATATATATATATATATATATATATATATATATATATAATCTTAGAAGAAAATACAGGAATAAATCTTTATGACCTTAGGTTAAGCAATGTCTTCTTAGATATAGCACCAAAAGCATGAGTTACAAAAACAGAATTTGACTTTCTTGAAATTGTAATTAAATACTTTGATGTTTCAAAGGTTACCATATAGAATGGAAATCCACAGAATGAGAGAAAATATTTGCAAATCATATGTCTGATAAGGAATATATAAAAATATATGTATTATATACATTAAGTGGCCAGATTATTATGATCTCTGTATGCATAATAATCTGACCACTCTGTGTGTGTGTGTGTGTGTGTGTGTGTGTGTGTGTGTATTTTTTGGAGGCCGGGTGCATGAATTCATGCATGGGTGGGGTCCCGCCAGCCTTTGGGGTGGGAGGGGGGGACGGGACATGGGAGGTTGACTGACCTGAATGCTGGTTGAACTCCTGGTCAAGGGGACAATTTGTATATTAGCCCTTTATTATATGCGATATACACTGAGTGGCCAGATTATTATGCATTCAGAGATCATAATAATCTGGCCACTCAGTGTATATATAGAATATTTAAAAAACTATAACGACTCAATAATAAAAGTCAAATAATTCAATTAAAAATGAGGGAAGAACCCTAAAAAACAATACCCATAGATATTCATATGGCAAATAAGCACATGAAAAGATGTTCAACATCATTAGTCATCAGTGAAGTGGAAATCAAAACCACATATGAGATACTACTTCACACCCACATATGATGAATACAGTAATTAAAAAGACAGAAAATAACAAATGTTGGAAGAATACAGAAAAATTGGAACCTTTTTATACACTGCTAGTAAGAATATAAAATGGTGCAACCACCACTTAGAAAACATTTTACATTTTGGCAGTTCTTCAAATAAAGTTACCACAGGATCCAGTAATTCTACTATTATGCATATGCACAAGAGAAATTAAAACATTATGTCCACAGTAAAACTTGTACACAAATACTCACTACAGCATTATTCCTAAGAGCCAAGGAATAAACAATTCAAATGTCTATCAAGTGATAAATGAATAAATTAAATGTGGTATATCACACAATGAAATATTATTTGGCAATCAAAAGTAATGAAGTACTAATATATGCTACAACTTGGAAAAACCTTGAAACATTAAGCTAAGTGGGAGAAGGCAGTCACAAAATATCACTTATTGTAACATTCTTTTTATTTAACATGCCTAGACTAAGAAAAACTATAGAAAAGGGAAGTATATTAGTAGTTTTCCTTGAACAAAGGGTTGAGGAGAAATGCTAATGGATATAAGATTTCTTTTTGGGGAGATAAAAATGTTCTGTGGTAAAGGGTGAGAGAAAAATTAACTGTGGTGATGTTGTGAAATTCTAATATTTTACATTATAAATGAATGAATTGGTCCCAGGGGCCCATGTGCCCTGGGGAAGCAGTGGGACCCAGGGGGAGGGGCGGTGTGAACCAGAGGAGGAGCGGACTCTATTCCTGTGGTCCTGAGATGGTCACCATAAAACAAGCAGATTGTCAAATGACAGCAGGGAGGGGAAGGTGACCTGGGGGGAGATAAGAGAACTACCGAAGGACTGGTATGCATGAATATAAGTACAACCAATGAACACAGAACTCTGGGGAGGGAGAGCATGAATGGGGGGGGGGGGCAATGGTAAGCTATGTACACATATATAATACCTTAATAAATTAAAAAAAGAAAAAATAAATAAATGAATGAATTGGAGAGAGAGAGAGAAGAGGAAAATGAAATTGTAATCTTAATAGGAAACATCTTTGAAGTCTCATTTTACCTAAAAAATTATGTGAAGTGTGTATTTCATAATACAGACTTGGGTGTTTTAATGGGAAAATATTTTACACCACTTCTCATATGGGGAAAAAAAACAACCACAAAAACAAAACAATATAAGCAGAAACCAGTGTCTGCCTCTTTCATACAAAATACATAAGAATCAAACTCTTTCTTCCTCAAATCTTGAGTAGAAAGGATGGTCAAGATGCCTGGGCTGTTTATCCTGAGGCCAGTAATCCCTTAATACATTGCTAGGATCCAAGTGTCCCAGTCCTTGTCCCCAGGATTAGAAGCACAGACAGCATGGAAACCACAAGAATCCCAGAATTTGAGCTCATTCTTAGTAGATCGGGGCAGTCTTGGGTAGATCTAACTCCTCCTAGCTTCAATTTCCCTGTGTGTAAAATGGGGATGCATAAAATATTCCTGAACAAACCCTCAAATTTAGTTTCCTTTTATTCTAGTTACAAAGCTGTTATGTTGGGGGGGAAAAAAAGCACTATGACAGGCAGAAGGTATTATTGTGAAACTAAAAAATACTAAAAATAATTTAGTCTAAATCCCTTTTTACACGTGATGAGGTTGAAGGTCAGTAGTGGCCCAAGCTCAGAAAGCAATTAGTGTGCCCTTACGAATTTCACGTCCTCAACAAAGATATGAGTCTAGTAACAGCAAGTTAACAAGTCTAATAACAATCTCCAAACGATTAACAGAACTTATCCTGCCAGATCATCTTTCGTTAGCAGCACCTGTACCTATGCCTTCCAAATACTGATTCATTATAACAAGAAGCGTTAAACTGTAAATAAAACGTCAATGAGATCTCAAGTGGCTTTCAATGTATGAAAATCACTGTTATATTAGAAAACATTCTGTAATTGTTCAAAGCAGTAATAACAATAATAATAATGCAGGAAAAAGAAAGCAGACTCATCTAGACTATGTCCAAATATCCCTCACAGCAATCAGTAGTGGGTAGTAGTTTTCTTCAATTGAGGGGACAAAACATATTCTGCCTCACCTGGGATGACTTTCTTACCTGGATGGGCAATTCTCACTGACATTCTTAGCCCAGGTGAAACTGGGAGAGTGTAACAGTTACAGGATATGGTGAAAGGTACTTATCACCATTAACATCCTACCCACTTCATAATACGAAAGCTTTATTCTAAAGCACTTCACGAGTATTATTTGCAATGGAACTCTTATACAGCTTTAAAATAGAATTATTGTCTATGCACACAGAAAACACAGATGGTTTCCTTTAGATTATTATTATTATCTTCATATTCTACGGGGGGGAAAAACATTAAATACTCAGTAAAAGACTTTCTCAGTCTTTTTTTAAAGGGTTCTAAATCATTCTCCGATTTTCCCGCGCACACAAAAGTGTCTAGCACTATCTTCACAACAGCCACAGTTGTATTCCTTTTTTACAGAATAAAATACCCTCCCATGTGTTTTCATCAAAATGTCTCCCAAACACGGTGTAGCTAATCTAAAGGGTGGAGCTAGTTTATTTATATTAAATGCATTTCCTTACAGGGCCTGGAAAGGGGGGGGGAAAGCGTAGTAGTAAAAAAAAGAGCAGGTGACTTCCTACAGCACTTGGCATGACTTCAGGCTTCGTTAGGTCCACCAGATCGCCGGTGGTTCAGCAAAAAAAAACCCTCCTGGGGTCAGCCCCGGCGTGGACCCGAACCCGCCCGCCGCCAGCGGCCGACCCCGGCCCCCGCCTCGCCGGGCCGGGCCGCCCGGGCCCCGGGCGATGGAATGCCCCCTCCCCGCAGGTCCAGGTCCGGGTGCCCGGGGAGGAAGTGTTAGTGTCAAGGGCTCCACAAACAGGCCCGGCCCGCACACCGCCCTCGGTCGTCCTCCGCCTCGGCTGCGTGGGCAGGGAAATTTCGTTTTCCAATTGGATTTCATCGTTACCGCCGACTCGAGCCTAATATTCGGACAGATGCCTTGTGGATGCGTTTCCTCGCAATCAAACGCCCACCCCGCCGGCCCGTCCCCCCTCGAGTTCACCTTCGCCCACCTTGACCCCTCCGCTGGCCTCAGCCAACGCCCCCCTCTCCCCGTCGCCCCGCGGCCCGGCCCCCCCAAACCCACCGCTAACCTGGCGGCCCTCCCGCCTCCGCCTGCGCCTGTGGGGTCGGTGCCGCCGCCGGTCCCTGCGCGGCCGTCCCCGCCCGCGCCCCAGGATGTTGGGGGGCGGGGTGAGCGAGGGCGCCTCGCAGCACCCCTCCTTTCAGACCCCCTGGGGGGGGGCTGGCGGGGGTGGCGCTGCCCCCCAGACCCCGCGCGCGCCAGGCCTCCCCCCCTCCCTCACCTGCCGCCGCGGCCGCTCCTTTCCAGCGCGCGGAACCGGCGCTCGGGGGTCCCGGGGGCGAAGGAGCCGCCCAGGGCCGGGAGCGAGGCGCAGCGCTTCCCGAGGCGCCTGTGCAGTAGCCGCGGCCCCCCGCCGCCGCCGCCGCCACCGCGGTCGTGGGGAGCGGCCCCCGCCTCCGGGAATGCGCGCCGCCGGGTGCTGCGCAGTGCGGGCCGCTGTCCGTCCGGGGAGCGACAGCGGAACAGGCTCTGAGCGGTTGGCGCAGCGGACCAGGGAGTCTGAGTCCCGCCCTCCTATTGGATGCCGGAGCCGCCGTCCGTGTAACGCCCTTTCCGATTGGTTAGACTCCCGTACCACCTGCGACAGCTGCTTAGGTGGCGCCGGACCTCGGGGCGGAGGTGTGTTCCTTTCGGCCACTTTAAGCCATCCGAGGGCTGCGTGCCCTTCAGAGGCCCTGAAAGGAAGGGAGCCCTGGCCAAGGCCAAGTCCACGCCTCATGCCACTCCCACTTGGCCCCTAGGGAACCCTGGGGCTTAGGTGTCCCCAGGGGGGGGTGGGGGGGGGGAACCGACTTTGGCTGCACTAGGGCCTAGGACAAATCTAAAGCAGCATCAGCCAGTCCCAGTGAGTGGAGATATATACAATGTAAGGGCTACCATAGCAATATCTGTCTTAACGAACAGGTGAGCACCTTTGCACGAAGTTGAATAGTAGGCAGTTTACCGGTCAAGTGACAGGAAACACAGAAACATAGTCCTTGCGGGGGAATTAAACTTAATTGGGGAATTAGTCATCAGTACCAGCAAAGAAATGGGCACTTCCTTAGAAAGCCGCATGAGGGATTGTGCTAATCCCTGTAGTTGGAAGCCTGGTCAAACAGTCAATGTAACTTGAAGCTTACTAATAGAAACAGAAATTACCAAGCAGAAGTACCGCAGATTTTACTTAACACTTTGGTCACCCCAGTGTGGTGGGCAAAGAGCAGATAGAATCTTTTGCATCTGCAGTGCCAAACTCAGAAACTGGCACAGAAAAAGTACTTACTAAACGATTGTTGAGTTTAATGGAGCTGTTTAAGGGGCTCTGTCTTCTAGAATTGGAAATAATTTATCCCATGTGATCAGACCTGGGGCCCTAAGCATATCTGCCTGGGGCTAGCGGGTAGTCTGTGGGGACTTGACTTTGTGCAGAAAAGATTTCGCAACATTAGTCCAGGTGACTTATGAGGGTTCCTTTATTAAAGCTGGGACAGTGGAACAAAGAAGGGCTTAGCAGCGAAGCAGCAACAGGATAGCGTAGGCTGGGCTGCTTTGGCTCCCTGGGAAGTCAGAGAAAAGGGGGGCTTGCAGACAGGTTTAGGGGGTTAGCCCGGGACAGGCTGCTGCTACCCATTGCTTCCCTGGTTGCAAGTCTCCTGGGGTTCCTGAGAGTTTAGGAGATGCAAACCTATGGGGAAAGAAGAATGGAAAGAAGAGAGGGAAGGGGAAGGTGCAGGCATGCTCTCCAGAGGAAGAGGGAGTCCTTTGTCTTGAGGGGTTTTATCTCTTGTAGGCAGGAATCTTAGGGGGAAGTTTCACCAGAGTGTTTCAGCAGAATATTCATCAGTTTTCAAGGGTGCTCTTTCAGGGTCCTGGTCTCTGCTGATTGGTTAGCACCAGGGCAGGATATCATTACTCGAGGCAGCTCGTCCTCAGGCTGCCAAGGCATCACTGGATTTGCTGCTTTTCTGGACCTGGAGTTGAAATACAATGGAGGTCCAGATATATCTTTAGGGAGGAAAGGTGAAGTGGGGAGGAAAGGGGGGAGTCAAAACCACATGATCAGTGATACGCTAGGGAGGAGGGGCAAGGTCCTTGTTCTCCCTCGTTTGCCTGATGCCAAGACTTTCCACTTTGGTGGCCTTCTGCACCTGGCCCACTGTCCTTGCTGTGCTCATGTCTGTCTAACTGCCTACCCTACCTGGATTATTAACCTGCAATAGTGGACCTTAGAAATTGTGGGGGTCCAGAAGAGTCACCCAAATATGCCTCTGTGGTATGCAGATTGTTTTGAGCTATTGAACTAAAGGCAACTTTAGCTGCCAGACTCAGGAGAAACTTCTGCCTCCCCCCTTTCCCCTGCCTCCCCCCTAACTGCCTAAAGGGCCTTGCCCAGTAAGACATTATCAGCAATAACCTTTTCAACCCACCTTTATATCCGCATAAACTTTTATTTTTTTAAACATCTGCTCTTCTAATCATACTGCAATGACTTTGCAATCCCCAAGGTGCATTACTTCATCCCCAGCTCAGAATGTCTTATATGCCTCAGTCCTCCTTTCCGTCTCTGAACCTCTACTGCATGTGGGGACCTCTGAACCTATCATGTATGTGTTGTGGGGTCAAAACCTGGGTTCAAAATAAGACCGCCAGAGGCTGATGATGAATTTAAAAAACAGGCAAAGGTTTATTGAAATTAAAAAATAAAGGGAAAAAAAAAAACTGGCCAGGACAGCCGCAAGAGCACTACATGCAGGTAGACTCTATAGGACTGCCCTGTTCTAGGGGTAGGCAAGTCTTTTTAAAGGCTCAAACCACAGGAATTTTCCTTCGTTTGAATTTTAAAGGCTAAATTCTGAAGACTGGGGACAGCCCACAGGGTTGGTTCCCAGTCACATCCTGCCGGACATTGGAATGTGGCCCTATCTTGTGATAGCCCATACACAAAACAAAAGTTGAGGATAACCCATAACACAAAACAAAAGCAGAGCTCAGCGGTTAGTCTCTAAAGGTTATCTACAGTTTCTATCCCTGAACTACTGAGTCAGTGGGAATCAATTTCCTGGTTCTGGTGGCAGGCACAGGATAATTGCCTTAGCCTCCAGGTCTCCACCTGGAAGCTGAGGTAAGTACCCTGTGTTTTAATCAGACTTAGCAGAGTTAGAATTCAAACAGCAGGCTTTATCAAAATATGACTTCTACCATATTTCAGTATGCAGGGTTCCCATACATATGTATGTATTAAATTTAGGTTATATTATCTTGCTAATTTATATCATGACAGATTATTAGACCAGCCAGAAGATCCTTCAGATTCTAAGGTTGGCCCCATGGGTCTTTAGAGTATAACTGTCACCCAGACCCATGGGTCTGGAGGCAGCTGCAGGAACAGTGTGGGGCTAGATATATTCTCTTGATTATTAGTTTGTACCTTCATAAGTTAATTTAGTGTCAAACCTCAAGGCTGGCCTGGACATTGCTGATTTGGGGCACCTTGGGTTCCCAGGCTGCCAGAGCTGGAAGACCTGGCGGAGGCCACATGATTCAGTCCCCAGGCCACATGATCTGCCAGACCTGAGTTTGAATATTCACTCTGCCACTCAGTAGCTGAGCAATCTTGGGTCAGTGTGTCAACCTACTTGAGCCTCTATTTCTAATCTCTTACAGTATCAACCTCTTAGAGTTCATGTCAAGTAAATGAAATGGGACAAAGCATGTAAAGTACTCAGCCCCATATCTGACTTGGAAAATAGTAGTGATTATTATCACTAGGAAATGTTCCCCAATCTGAACAGTGATCAGGGGAAGGCTTGTAACAGGGTGAGATGTTTTTTCTCTCTGAAGGCCTTCAGGCTAATAGCTTCCTGCTATAGATATGCTAATTAACTAGCGGAAATCTGCTTGAGACCTAGCCTGAGCAGCCTCTTTGTCAGCAAAGGAAGGGTAGTGGCAGCCTGTTGGGGGAAGATACACACAAGCAATCAAGTAATGACTCCAGAACCAGACTCAAATGGGGATGGGGGGAAATCTTGAACAAAGAATTTTAGAAATTTTGCACTTTTCCCTGTGAAAGGAATGTTAGGGATAAAATAGGCAGGTTTAGGGAGTTTTAGGAATAAAGGGTCCATAGGGGAGGAATGTATAGGTGAGGGCTTAGAGCCATCAGAAGGCATACATTCACAGAGAATTAAAAATGGTGCCACAGGATAAGGGGAGAGGAAGACATACATTCACAGAAGATAAGAAAAAGCCACAGAGTATGGGAGGTGGGGGGAGAAGGAAACAAACTTTCACAGAGGATAGAGAAATGTCTACAAATGGCAGAAAAAAGATAACAGTTTTTCACAGGAGATAGAGAAATGTTACAAGATAAGGTGGGGGGTGAAAGCGAGGGGGGCATCACGTGGGTTTGGGTTTTGAAGCTGATATTCTGCAAAAAGAGTGACCAATTAGAAGAGCATAGGATCGTAAAGTGGGGAAGGGGTCCAATTAGCAGGGAGCATGAAGAGACAAAGAACTGCAGCATTTATAAACCTTAGCAAAAAAGAGCTTAGTGGGTTACCCCCTTGGGACAAGCTCCCTACGTGGGAGTTTGTATTTGCTTCCAATAAATTTCCATCCTTTTGACCTATCACCTTTTGTTCATGACTTCATTCTTCAAATCCAACTGGACAAGGACCCAGGAAAGAAATCACCCTTGCATCCTGCTCAGGAAAACAACGCGAATCACTTGGACCCCTTTTTGGAGGCTGCTTACAGTCCCCACCCACCTCTCCACCTCACCCATCCTCCCTTCCCTTGATCTATAACACTGAATTTTGAGCTCTCATAGTAAGATGGATTTGAGACATAATTCTCTCATATTCTTAAGCTAGTCTGGCACATGAACCTTGTACCTGTAACAGGCCGAGTTCCAAGGGAAATTACGTATTGTCCAATTTAGTGAAGAAAATATCCGGGCGTTAGGGGCATGCACCTGTTTTACTGTGTGCATGATGGCTTAAGGAGTAGACAGAATTAACTGTCATATTGACCAGATGTGTAGTGGAAACAGCAGCTGGATGGGATTCAGGAGAGAAAGGTTCCCTTTAGCCACTGCCACTGCCTGAGTGTCCGAGTCACTGTGTCAGATCTGGGAGTCCTATGCAGTCTGGTCTCCTTACAGACAATGTGGTTCGAAACAGAGGGACAAAATGACTCATAAAATCTTTCAGCACTGAGCTTCTGTTATCCTCCAAACATTTACCACTTCAACCATAAGCTTCAGATTGGGCTTCAAAAATAAGGATTTTAGAATCTTGTTAAACAAGACATCCAGAGGAAGTGCAGGCTTCAGGATTAGTTAAATTAGCAACTCAACAATGTCACCATCAAGTCCTGGTTCTTTCTAAGTCTCCACCCAGCTATTAACTGTATTGGCTTCTGGTTCTTTTGTGTTAGAGACTGAAATGAATTAGGAGCAATAGTCTAAACCCATCATTTATGAGTGAATGTTGTGTCCCAGAGCTAATTGACTTGGCTAACTGTACAAAAACAAAGTACAACTGGAGTTTTTGCCTCCATAGTCAATGTCAGGTTTGGAGGCAACATGTTAGAAGCGGTCCCCCTTCCCACTGCCCCCCCCCCCCAATGATCTAGACTCAAGATTTAGCATGTATTCATTAGCATAAACTATTTTTACATTTTCATCCTGTTTTCAAAGTCAAAGACAGCTCTTTATGAAATTACTTATCTTTTAAACTCCCAATTGCATTGACAGGAGTGGGTCAGAAGTTAGAAGTTATGGGAATACATAACTTTCAGAGCAAGCGCCACACCCTGCCCAATTCCTGTCCACTTCTCAGAAAAACAACTCCTGTCCACTGCTCAGCTCTGCCTAAACAACGAAACTGAAACTAGCAAATTGAATTTCAAATCACTGGGAGGGTATTTTAAGTTTCATTTTTAATATATGTTAGATGTTAATGTAAAAAAGAACAGATAAAACAGCTTTTAACTTAGATATAAAAAGAAGAGGACCTTACGAATCATAGTACTTTAGTGATTTTGAAAGTGTATTTAAGTAAAACTTTCCAGCCCCTACATTTTCAGCAAGATTACATTTAAATAATCTCAAATATGATCATAAACTATTTTTTAAATGTTTTAAAAATGATTCTGTCATGCCCATGGCAAACTATTTAGTTAGTATTAGATGTTCTGCACTCTAAAGAAATTTTTTTTCATGTATTTAATAAAGTTGTCTGAAAAGCAGTATAAATTCTTTTGAGGCTTTCCCATCTGGAAGGCAATGTGCTCAGTTTTTCAAAAGGTACAAAAATAAGTAAGATTCACTCCCTGCCCTCAAAGTGCCTCTGGGACTGACACCATACACACTCCAAAGGACTAATACGGCACAGAATCGCTGACCATTGGCCTATCTCTGAGCCTGATGAGGGCAAGCTTGTACTTTCTCCACAGACAGTGATGGGACATTGGGAGCCCAAGAGCACTCCTTTGAAATTGCATCTGATGCTACAAATAAATCTTACCACACCACAGCCTCCTGTACCTGGGTCCCTGGAATTCTGTCCTTGATATCCCATGAAAACACAATTTCCACCGGCAAGAGAATCTTGTGATTACATTGGGCCCACCCAGATTTTCCAGGATAATATCTCCCTCTCTCAAAATCCTCACCTTAATCACACCTGCATGGATCCCTTTACTATGCAAAGTAGCATAGTCATACATTCTGGGCATTAGGATATTGACATCTTTGGGAGGCCCCTAATGTTTGGCTGAGGGAATAACATTGGCACAAGCACCAGGATAAGAAAAGTGTGTTAGTCCTTAAAAACAATTCTATGTGTCTGGAAAATAATGATGTGTATTAAGGGAGTATTGAGGCTAGATAGGCTACTTAAAACCATATTGTTTTGTAGACAAGGAAGTAGTTATACTAAATGTATTAGGTAATGAAGTAGCAAGCATTGCACTATTTGCTTTGTGGAAATATAACACTTCTCCTGCTATAAAAAAGCTTATAATCTAGCCCTGGTTGGTGTGGCTCAATTGGCTGAGCATCATCCCATGCACTGAAAGGTCACCAGTTAGATTCCCGGTCAGGGCACATGCCAGTGTTTGAGGCTCAATCCCTGGTAGGAGGCATGCAAGAAGCAACACGTCAATGTTTCATGCTCACATCTATGTTTCTCTCTCTCTCTTCCTCTCTCTCTCAAAAAAATTTTTTTTTTCAAAAAAAGTTTACAATCTTGTAGGAGAGAAAGACGTATATGTAGAGTAACCACATTTGCCCAGGATAGTCCCAATTTCCCCCCATTTCCTATGTAAACATTCATTCTACAAAATGTCCTGGTTTGGATGATAAAGCATAGGGTAAGCCCACTTAAGTGCCAACATCCTCAGTACTTGTTAAATATTGCAAGGTAAGGGCTCTATGTTAGGCCCTGGGTGGGGGAAAAAAACAAGACAGTGTCAAATGTTCTGTGTCCAGGTGTATACCATCTAGTTGTAGGGTCTGAAGATCTAAAGTAAAACGTACTGCAAAAATTAATTGTCAACAAGGCAGCAACAGAAATGCTAAGGAAGAGAACAGAAGGTAGTTGCCTCAGACAATAAGAGCTATAAGAAGACAGAGATCCCTGCAGGCTGGGTGAGCAGGACATGCCGCCACCAGTGGGATGGAGAGATTGGCGGCTGGAGCTCCACGTGTGATCTGGCTTGTGTCCATGAGAGAGGCAAAGGGTACAACCTAGACTACTTGTTAAGTATCAGTAGAGTTGGAAAAAAATGTCATGGTCTGTGCTTCATTTCAGTATTTTTAAAAAATATTTTTTTACTGATTTACAAAGGAAGGAAGAGAGGGGGAGAGACAGAAACCTCAGTGATGAGAAGGGATCATCGATTGGCTGCCTCTTGCACAACCCACAACCTGGGCATAGTAAGCTGGTTGATGCTAACCACCCGACCAGCTGGGCTCATTTCAGTATTTCATTGAATCCAAGCACTATGTTAAGAAGCTCTATTGTTTTGTTTACCATGAAAATAGTAGTCAATCGGTTTAAGATCCATTCTGCTTTAGGGGATGTTAAAATGTGAAAAAAAATGTACATTTTAAAATTTCTTTTTTAAAAAATATATATTTTATTAATTTTTTACAGAGGAAGGGAGAGGAATAGAGAGTTAGAAACATCGACCAGCTGCCTCTTGCACACCCCCTACTGGGGATGTGCCCGCAACCAATGTACATGCCCTTGACCGGAATCAAACCTGGGACCCCTCAGTCCCCAGGCCGACACTTTATCCTCTGAGCCAAACTGGTTTTGGCCATTTTAAAATTTCTGAAGATGATATCCCTTCTCAAATATGAAGAGTCTTGCTAAAGTAGTTAGCCATCATCTCTGAACTTAAATGAGTTTAATCATTTTACATTTTATTTTTCATTATTTGGTATTTCTAATTGTTTGATCATTCTATAGATTTCCTTACAAAGATAGTCATATCTCTTTTAGACTATGGCACTACAAAAAAAAATGTATGTAGAATTCAATAACCGTTCTTGCTAATAGTATGATTTGAGGAATTCTCTTTACCCATAAATCCCCCCTATGGTCTACTTGAAATCATCAGAATAAGTATAACTCCTTTAGGACAGCAATTTTCAACCTTTTTCATCTCATGGCACATGAACTACCGGTAATTACAAAATTCTGCAGCACACCAACAGATATATTTTTTGCTGATCTGACAGGAAATAGGTATAATTTTGTTTCATTCACACAGGACGGCTATTGCTGTGTTGGTTATTGCCATTCTTTTATTTGACAATCTGAGGAGAAAGAGGTCAGTGCCCTTGAATAAATAGTCAGGTATTGCATGTTTTAAAAATTCTTATAGTACACCAGTTTAGGATATTTAAGAAGCTGAAGATTTTAATTGGATTTAGTCCAAATACAATAACATATTAGTTAACTAACACATTTGCATACATTAGCTCCCTATCTCCCAAACTTGCCAAATCACAGAATCATCTGTGGCTTTTGTTAGAAGTGTCCTAAGTCCCTCTTCTAAGGATCCGAATCTAGTAAATCTAGAGTGGCTTCTGAGAACAGATCATGGGACACTGATACAGGAAGAGGTAATTACATGAAACATGGTGGAGGAGAGCTTTGCACCACATAGGAAGGAACCTCCATATTAGTATGGGGCAATTTAAAGTCGCTAAATGCTTAAGTCCATGAAGTGAGGCTAGGATGATGATTGGCCTTTGAATTTATTTGGTGTGGTAAGCCTACAATTTGCTTTTACATAAGGGTCTTGTTTGCCTTTCACATCTGGCCTGGAAATAGGTGTGACGTTTATATCTGTGTTATTCCTAAATCACAGAGGTGAAGGTGCTCGCCTAAGGCTCTGTGAGAATGTCAGAGCTGAGCCCAGGCCCTTGACCTGTCCTGACAACATGGGCAGTGTTGGGGAACCCTTTGTCCTAACGCCATCCAGCTGCAGTCTCCATTACATACCTGATCTATAGGGCAGTCTGTTTCCCAAACTTTTGACATATGTGTACCCCTTCTATAATTTTCGTAACTCTGAGTATCCCTTGTCAAAAAAAAATGGATGTATTTTAATAACAATCAAAATATATTTCTTTTTTCCTTTTTTGGTACATACACAAAATAATAAATGAAAAATAAATCATTCACATTAAAATATAAATAGAAGTTATATTATAAATAACATTTATTTGCACACCAGACCATCTCACGCCTCACAAGACTGTCTTGACTTGACTCATGAGAAGGTAGCATTAGGCAGAGCTAAGCACGGTGCAGTGCATATCCCCACCAAACTCCGGTGCAACGCGTACCCCCTGGGGGTACGCATACCACACTTTGTACCACACTTTGGGAAAAACTGCATCAGGGCACCTAGTGAATGAATAATTAGGATATGCCCCAAATGCCAGAATATTTAAGTTTTGCTAAATCAGACATGGCACAAATTTCCCCAGAATTCGGCCTTCTCCTGACCATTGTTCAGGCTGGGGAACATTTTAGTGATATTATCAATAATACTTACCATGCCAGACATTGGGCTGAGTACTTTACTTGCTTTATCTCATTTATTTGACAATAACCCTACGAGGTTGATACTGTAAAGAGGGCCCATTTTTCAGATGAGAAATGAAAGTTCAAATAGGTTGAGACACTGGCCCAAAATTGCTTAGCTACAAACTCAGGTCAGGCAGATGCCAGGGACTGAACCATGTGGCCTCTGCCAGGCCTTCCAGCTGTGACAGCCTGGGAATCCAAGGTGCCCCAAATCAGCAATGCCCAGGCCAGCATTGAGGTTTGACACTAAATTAACTTATTAAAGTACAAGCTAGTAACCAACAGAATAATACAGCCTCAAACTGTCTTCTTAGCTGCTTCCAAGACTCTGAGGTCTTGATGATGGCTGTAATCGTATATATATATATATATATATATATATATATATATATATATGATTTCATGAAGGAAAGGAGAGGGAGAGAGAGATAGAAACATCAATGATGAGAGAAAATCATTGATCGGCTGCCTCCTGCACAGCCCACACAAGGGACTGAGCCCACAACCTGGGCATGTGCCCTGACTGGGAATCAAACCGTGACCTCCTGGTTCATAGGTCAATGCTCAGCCACTGGCTGGGCACAACGTGGGATTTTATAATTATAGCCAGGATTTCCTAATACTTTCATATTTGCTCTGAGCTGCCTTAGATTATTCTAGCCCGATTTCATTCCTAAAGATACCTGTCTTCTCTTCTTTCCATGAGCAAATCTGTCTGAGCCTTTTTCTATTTTGGACCCATCATGAAAGCCTTATTTAACTAAGTCATGTGGGTCAGTTATGTAACTGGTTTTGTTAGACATACTCACATATCGTTCTCCAGGTATAGGAGCCCTCAGTATTGTGATTTTTCTGACATCCATTAAACATAAAAGATATACTTGTTCCATTGGCATAATTTTTCTGAGGCAAACAGAAGGCTGCTTCTGTTTCCTAGAGTCATTTTTCTAGAATGAATACAAAATTAGTTGCCAGCAATTTTATTGTGTTAATGCTCTCTGGGGTTAAAATCATTCAAACAAACAAAATGGGAAATTTTAATAAAGGTAACTTTTTATAGTGATACTTGACTGTTGAGAGAGAGAGAGAGAGAGAGAGAGAGAGAGAGAGAGAGAGAGAGAGAGAGAGAAATGATTATTACAAAAGTATATGCCTAGGCGAAAGCACAGAGTTTGGAGCAGCTGCCTGCCCAGACCTGTTTTGGGTCCTAACAGATTCTGCAAACCCAGAAACAGGTTAGGTAGCAAGAAATATGGTAAATGCAAAATATTTGGTAAGAAGAGAATGTTGGATTCCACACTCAGCTCCAAGGTACCACCTCAGTGGAAAAGGAGGTCAATTCCAGGAAAGGTCCTGGAAGTCAGTGGAGTTCTGACTTCTTCAGAAGTATCATTACAGTAGTATCATTACTGACTCCACCCAGGCCACTTAGACTCAGCTCCCCACATGCCACTGTCATTGTTTCCAAGCACCTTCACAAGCTCCTCAAACCTGCTATGGTCCGGCACCCAGGGACTCAATGGAGTCACCAAGCTGTTCCCTTAAATCCCATGTTTTTCATTCTCTTCTCCATGTAATTCATCTGCAGATGTTCTTGTGACAATGAGCTATTTTGCTCTCACCTTGGATTTTTGCCAGGGTCATCAAATAATTTGCAGAATCACCCCCAGGAAATCATGAACTTCATATTGTTCCGCCATGTCCTATATGTATAGCACTGCTTACATGTAGCACTCATACAGGACCTCCCAGAGATTCAAGGAACTTACCCAACTGTATTCATTTGTTAGGGCTGTCCATAATGAAGTACTACTGACTGGGTGTCTTAAAGCACAGAGATGTATTTTCTCACAATTCTGAAAGCCAGAAGTCCAAGATCAGGGTGCTAGCTGAACTAGTTTCTTCTGAGGACCTCTCCTTTGATTTGCAGGTGGTCATCTTTTCTCTGTGTTTCTTCCCCCTGTGCCAATCTGTGTCTTAATCTCCTCTAGTAAAGACACCAGTCATAGTCTATTAGGGCATGCCCATTAAACCTCATTTTACCTTACTTACCTCTTTAAAGCCCCTGCCTCTAAATAAATTCACATTCTGAGTTACTGGGGGGTTAGGACTTCAACATATGAATTTGAGAGGAACACAATTCAGCCCATAACACAACCTACTAAGAGAGGTAGGTGGTCCACATGCCACTATTTACTTGCTTAAAGGTGTGCCACACCTGTTGAGCTGTGTCTTACACTTTCTGGCCAATGTCATACGATTGCTTGATAATATCATCCACCTGCCTGAGTGACCAACACTGTGATTAAAAACCCTGGCTTCATAACACCATAACCTGACTCCCAACATCACCTACTTGCAAAGCTGCCCACAATTTGTTTCTTATCGTCTCCAGCTATTGCAAGCCACCTGCTCTTCTTCCCTGGACCCTGCTATACCGACCTCCTGAGCTCCTTGCTTCCCTTCCTGTCCCTTAATATCCAGTCTTACTCAGCAGCCAGACAGAGCTTTTCAGTTAGAAACTCATTTCCTGTGTCTCACCTGCTCAGACCTCACTCATGGTTTCTCATCACACTCAGAATTAATTCAGGCTCCCTTCAGTTACTGCCGATGAACATATCATCTGACCCCCGAGTTCATTGGATCTCAGTTCCTTCCAACTCACTGCCATGCTCACAAGATTTTGAACAAACCAGCCTCTACTTCTCAGAGACGGGAAGCTCATTCCTGCCTCAGAAATTCTGCCCGATTCCTGTGGCCCGAATCACCCTCCCCACAATCTTTGTTTAACTCACTCCGTGTACTAATTAAATCTCTGCTTAAATAGAAGTCCTCTAAGTTAGTGTGGTCTATACAATTGTTAATAATTTTTAATGTTTTGAAAACTTGCAATTTTGTAGAACTTAACATTATAGGGGTGAAATTTATACTAATTAATGTTCTTTTCAGAAAGAATGACCTTTAAGGCACCCTTTATCTCATTTCTCAAAAGCCTATGGGTATGGGAAAGGAGAGTATATATAACTTTTCAGATGCCCATTCTTTTGTTTAAAGATCTTAATTATGAACTTTGCCAAAACTGGTTATGTGACTACAAGCAAATTAATCTCTTCAAGTTCCTTGTAAATGGACAAATTTGTGTCTGCCATCCTTAAATGATGTTCACATAGAGCCTACTTAAATGAAAGAATACTTTGAGAAAGTATTGAGAAAATCAAAATGAGATACATTGTTTAACTCACATGAGTATTTCATGATGTATTTGAATAAGTGCCTCCCACAAGGGAAAGATGGAGAACATTATTACTGATTCTTTACATGGCATTCTTTGTTGGAGTTTGTACCAACCTTGATTCTTTCTCTGATTTTTACTTTTAGATTATATTATACCACCTCAAGTGCTTTCTGGAATAAGGTGAAGTTACATATAAATACATTTTATTTATTTTAAAAATATATATTTTATTGATTTTTTTTTACAGAGAGGAGGGGAGAGGGATAGAGAGTTAGAAACATCCATGAGAGAGAAACATCGATTAGCTGCCTCCTACACACCTCCTACTGGTGATGTGCCCACAACCAAGGTACATGCCCTTGACCAAAAGCAAACCTGGGACTTTTCAGTCCACAGGCTGACACTCTATCCACTGAGCCAAGCCAGTTAGGGCACATATAAATACGTTTTAAAACAGCACTTGAGCCCTAAATGGGTAGAGCATTGTCCTGATACACCAAGGTTGTAGATTCAATCCCAGGTTAGGGCACATATAAGAATCAACCAATAAATTCATAAATAAGTGGAACAATAAATCATTGCTTCTCTCTCTCTCTCTCTCTCTCTCTCTCTCTCAAATCAATTTGAAATTTTTTTTTAAAAAAAAATTCAACTATTCTTTGAGCTCTCTGGTGTCTTTTATTAGCCCCCCCCCTTTTCTTTCAGCCCATGATTTGAAAATGGCTGAAGTCATTTGCAAATAAAGAAGCAGAAAACTTTAAAATAATCTAGGATGTGAGTTTATTCTTCTATTAACTCACCTGTCCCCGCCTAGCCCTTCCCACATGTTTTCAACATGTCTAGAATGCATCTGAAATGAACCTAAATTTTTTTCTTTCTTTTTTAAAAAATATATTTTATTGATATTTTACAGAGAGGAAGGGAGAGAGATAGAGAGTTAGAAACGTCGATGAGAGAGAAACATTGACCAGCCGCCTCTTGCACACCCCCCACCAGGGATGTGCCCACAACCAAGGTACATGCCCCTGACCGGAATCGAACCCGGGACCTTTCAGTCCGCAGACCGACGCTCTATCCACTGAGCCAAACCGGCTTTGGCATTTTTTTCTTTCTTAAGAGTTGTGTTTAATGTATGAAATGAATATATCTAAGGCTATTTAAGTTTATGAATGACTAAAGAAAGTTAGAAACAAAAAGGTACATTTTATTGAACTCAACCCTGCCTTTATATGTAAGAAGCTTTAATTGCCTGCTTAATTCTAAACAGCAAATGTGATACAGCCATTCCTTTCTGGAGGACATTAGAAAGCTGTCAGACTGCAGTGTGCTCCTTTTTTTGGCTTTCTGAGGCACAGCTGCATATGGTCCTTCAGAAACTTTCTAAGCAGAGGAGCGGCTTGCAACTCATAACCCAAGTTCCTTCCATCTGAACAGATTCATGTGTCTGGAGCTCTTCACTTAGCAGGTTGGCATGGGTATGTGTGGATCCAGGCAATTAGTGAGCACAGAGACTTTCTCTTCTACAAAACACATGAACACCCCCACAGCTTCCCACAGGGCTTTTCATTGTTCCATGGTGGATTAGGTGGGAAAGATAGGATGTCTCAGTCAAAATCTTTTCACTCATACATTATTGTGTGTATAACTCTGTGCTAACCAGGGAGGAAGAAGAGTCAAGAGTATGCTTCTGCAAAGACCTTGTAAGTTAGTTATCTGTCAACCCAACCAGGAGAATATCACCAAGCAAATGTTTTGGAGATGGTGGTCAGATGCATCATCTTGATTAAACTTATAAATCATCCACTTAATAACATCATGGAATGGCTCTGGTGAGAATGAACTTTAGTGGTTTGTTTCTCTGGCTTCAGCAAAGGAGGAAAACTTAGACTCATCAAATGTGAAAGCTGGAAAGTACCTTGGAAGGTATGTGAACCCATCCCACCTTCTGGCCAGGTAAGATCACAGCTCCTTTCTGTCAGACCTGGAACCTCCACCTAAGCTCCCACTGCAAGTCCTGAGTTCTTTCTCCTCTCTTCCTGTCCTCATAAGTACTTCTGCCTTTAAGCAACAGGTCAGTATTCTGGAGCAGTTGCATCTAACATTGTGGTCCAAAGAGCAGACGTTTGGGGGATCCTCATCAGTGTTCGGGCATCCCAGGACAGCAAAAGGCAGGTTTCTTTGTTTTATTCCCTATCAGGATGTATTCTGCACCTTAAGGCAAAGTGTGAAATGGAAGCACTCTGAAGTTGCTCTCCAGCTGATATCTCACAGTGGTCCTAGCATAGCATGTCCCACTGTCCTGCAGTGGACCACAGGAGTCAGGTGGATGGAGAAGAAAAACACCACCATCAACATTGCTGGTCAGCTGGCACCACCTCTGTGGCTGGAGCTCCATGGCATAGAGCATGTGCAGAGATAGCTGAGAAGTTACCAGTAACCTAAGCTCCTTCCCCAGCTCTCAAGTGCTTTGAACCATGCTTCCTTGCCACTCCTACTTCAAATGTTAATTAACGTAGCCCAGGTAACCAACAGCCTTCTAATAGGACTTTGCCTTCTATTTCTCTCCTGCTTGTGTGATCTGCTGTGTGACCTGCCATATCTTAGGGTTATTAGGCCCATTTGCAATGGCGAGGGATGGGCCAAGGTGTGTATGCTAGGAGGAAGTACATTTTGGCACATAAGGGCTCTATATTGGGGAAATCCAATATGGACTCTCAGGCTTAACTCTTGGGCTGAGATTAAAGAGCAGAAGACAGTCTACTAAATTAAGGGGATGGGATATGGGGGGCATGTTTCCAAGAAAATGACATATCATGGACCCACTGATTAGATCTAGGGTAGAAAATCAAGATTGGGGCTACTAAAAACCAGCAACAAGGTCAGACAAAGGAGCAAGGTTGGCTTGATGCTGAGTTATAGAGTACTGAGAAAGAGCTTATTCGGTCCCTCCTTGTTAGGGCCAGCTTTGGTCCTAGAGAATGAGAAAGGAGGTATTCAAGGGCCCGTCTATGGTAAAAGAAGGGAAGAGAGGTGGAAGACCAGACAAGCCACGCTGTGGTCTTAGACATACCATGCTTGAATAAGGTCTATTCATACCTGAGCCCTCAGGGTTATTTTTACTGCCATAGCTCTTGGTCAAACCCACATTGCTGCCTATGTGCTAACTTGAATTGTCATCCGTATGAGCAGTCCTAGGCTAGGCCCTCATATTGATACAACATTAACTGAAAATATCTAGAAGAACTGGAGACAAATAGCAATCACAGGTCTATCACAACTGTTTTGACAGCTATTTTGCCGGAGAGTATGTACCAATGATCTTGATGGTAAGATTACCTTGGATTAGATAGCGAGACCAGAGGCAAGCGGTAGATGAGGTGGTTAAGAAGTGTTTTCACTTTTTCTTTTATACTAGAGGCCCAGTGCACAAATTTGTGCATGGGAAAGGGGTGGGGGTATGGGGAGGGAGTGCAGAAGGTTGGCCAGCAGGCCCTAATCTAGTTGTGTAGATGTGCTGAGGTAGCAGCAAGCAAAGACCAGACAGAGTGCCCCAAAATGGCCTGAAATCAGCTATGTTCTGAGGTGGAAATACAACTCTACTTCCCCCATGCTGGGCCACCTCACTCTCCCGGGGGGGGCAGAGTTGCTGACAGACAGGTCATCTCTCCTACCTCAGCCACACATTTTCTTGGGGCTCCAAGAAATGATAGTAGCTGACTTTGGCCAATGGGACCCTACTGCCATAGGAGCACTAGCCAATCAGTGCTTGGGAGCCTGGAAAGGCACGGGCCAAGTTAGAAGTGGCTGACAGGGGTAGAAGGGTGAGCAGAACATGCACTGCAGTGGCAGAGGTAAGATGGTGGTATGCTTACTTTACATCTTTGCAGTTAGGCTGCTTCCTTGCCCCTTCTGCCTCCTCCGAGCCCTACTCTGTCTTGATCAGTGTCAGGGTCTCTCTCCTTCTACAGGCTTCCCAGACCCAGATTCTCTGGTACTGGGAGTCTGAGGAGGAGCTGGGGGATGAGCAGGGGGGTGGGGGGCAGCCATGGGAGGGACTGTGGGAGGTTGACCAGTGAGGGAAGTTGGCTGTGGGAAAGCATTGACCATCAGGGGGCAGCTCCTGTGTTGAGCATCTGCCCCCTGATGGTCAGTGTGCATCATAGTGACTGGTTGACTGATGGTTCTGGCTGTTCTGGTTGTTCAGTTGTAATGGTTGCCTAGGCTTTTATATATACAGATTTTTACATAGTTTGAATTTCTTGTATCTGTATGTATTTCTTATGTAATTAAAAATAAAAAGTATAGCTGAGCTGGTGTGGCTTAGCAGTTGAGCATCAATTCATGAACCAGGAGGTTGTGGGCTTGATACCTATTGGGGGGTATGTAGGAGGCAGCCAATAGATGATTCTCTCTTACTGATGTTTCTAACTCTCTCTCCCTCTCCCTCCTCTCTCTGAAATCAATAAAAACATATTTAAAAAATAAAAAGTATATAAAATGATTTTCAGAAATTAAAATAAAATGGAATACAGCCGAAACCGGTTTGGCTCAGTGGTAGAGCATCAGTCTGCGGACTTAAAGGTCCCGGGTTCGATTCCGGTCAAGGGCATGTACATTGGTTGAGGGCACATCCCCAGTAGGGGGTGTGCAAGAGGCGGCTGGTTGATGTTTCTCTCTCATCGGCATTTCTAGCTCTCTATCTCTCTCCCTTTCTCTCTATAAAATATCAATAAAAATATATTTTAAAAAAATGGAGTATAGTCCACTTGAGCCCTCATACATCACCATCACTTAGTGGTGTGGAGTTAGAGGACTGAGGAGGGGCAGGTCCGATGGGAGAGTGGCTATAAGTCGGTAGCATGGGCAGAGCAGCTCCTATGCCTGTGCCAAGGCAGGTGGCATCACAGGCCAGCCTCTGCCTCTCCGCAGGCAGCAGCACTAGAGCCAAGCTGGGAGCTAATGCAGGACAAATCCCAGAACCTCCCACGTCTCAGTTCTCTCCTCTTTAACAACAGGGCAGGGGCTACAATATCAGTGCCAGCAAACTCACAGGGTTAGGTTCAGGTTTGTTTTTTCCCCTTAGGCTTTTTCCTGGCTACTCCATAGGGCCATGCAATGTAGCTGTGACCTAGTGATTGGAGAGTGAAACAGAGTGAAGGGTCAAAGGCAGACAGACTGAACATAGCCAAACTGGAACAAGTTCATGGACTGATACCGTCACAATGACCTCCTCTGCCTGGCCACTCTGTAGAGATTCTGCCAAGAAAAGAAAACCAGTGGCATTTGGTCAGAGTGGCAGGAGACAGGCGTCAGCCCTGCTTTTGGTGGCCTTATGAATTTTAAATAACCAAACAGAAGCACTGGACACTTTTCTTGAGATGTAAGTCTTTCCCATTTAAAGGCTCCACGGACAAAATACTATCCAAATGATCACCGTCTTTCAGTCATGTTAATGAGAAAACGTGCATTGAAAAAAAAATTTCCCTTCCCTAGAATGCCCACCCAAAGGCCAATGTATCCACTCATCTGTTCATAATTCAGCATGTAACCATCATCATGCACGTGAATTTCAGACTGATTTTACTGTAAAACTAGCTTCATAGTTTTCCTGAGTTTTAGACAGACGTATAAACACATACATATGTACATGCATAAAAACAAGGTGGTCTAGAAGTGCAGGAAAAGAGTAAATCCTTACCGCCCAGAGATGACTGCCATGGCAATTTTGCATGTGTGGATTTTTGAAAGGTATGTTTTCCTTTGCATACATTTAAAGTTTTTCTGTATTGATACATCGGGGAGACCAGTTTTTTACCTGTGTTCTCCTATACAGAAAGCCCTGCTGCTGAGGGAGGCCACCTCCCTGAGGCTCTCTCTTATTCACAGCCTGGGGGCTACCTTACAGTGGAAAGGATTATTCCACAGTGTCACTGAAAACTCAGTTTCTGCCCCCTCCCCTCCCGTTTCCCTGCTTAGAACAGGTCAGACATACTGAAGGCCAAGAAGAGTTCTGGCAGGACTCCTTCTATGGGGAGTGTCTGCATATTTAGAGTCAGTGGGATAAACTCCATGCTTTCCCCTTGGAGTTGAGTGTTGTTGTTTTTTAAATAAATCTTTATTGCTCAGATTATTACAATTGTTCCCCCCCCCCATAGCTCCCTTCCACCCTGTTCCCACCCACCAACTGCCCTTACCTCCCCCAACCCCATCCCCCGCATTGTCCTCATCCATAGGTGTACTATTTTAATCCAGTCTCTTTCTGCACCCCTTACACCACTTCCCCCCTGATAATTATAAATCTACTCCCTTTATTTGACCCTGATTTTATTATATTCACCAGTTTATTCTGTTCCTCAGATTTTTAATTCACTTGATCTTCTTCCTCTTCTTAAATAATACCTTTCAACATTTCATATAATACTGGTTTGGAGGTGATTAACTCCTTTAACTTTTTCTTATCTGTGAAGCTCTTTGTCTGCCTTTCAATTCTGAATGAAAACTTTGCTGGGTAGAGTAATCTTGTTTGTAGGTTCTCGCTATTCATCACTTTGAATATTTCTTGCCACTCCCTTATGGCCTGCATAGTTTCTGTTGAGAAATCAACTGATAGTCTTATGGGTGCTCCCTTATAGGTAACCAACTGCTTTTCTCTTGCTGCTTGTAAGATCCTCTTTTTGTCTTTTGCCCTTGGCATTTTAATTATGATGTGTCTTGGTGTGGTCCTCTTTGGATTCCTCTTGTTTGGGGTTCTGTATGCTTCCTGTACTTGTAAGTCTATTTCTTCCACAAGGTGGGGGAAGTTTTCTAATATTATTTCTTCAAATATGTTTTCAGTATCTTGCACTCTCTCTTCTTCTGGCACCCCATAATTCTGATGTTGGTACACTTGAAGTTGTCCCAGAGGCTCCTTACACTGTCTTCAACTTTCTGGATTCTCTTTTCTTCTTGCTTCTCCAGAGGAGTGTCTTTTGGCTCTTTGTACTCCTCTATTCTGCTGTTGGATCTCTGCATAATATTTTCCAATTTAGTCAGTTTATATTTAATTTTTAGTTGGGTCTCATGAAATTTATCGGCCTTTTCTAGGAAATTCTTGCATAACCTTATAACTGTGATTCTGAACTCTATATCCTCCATCTCTTTTGTTTGAGATCTATTTCCTTGTCTTGGCATTATCACTATTTTTCAGAGTTGGTAGGATGACTTTATGTGTTTGGTGTCCTATATGGCCCAGTGGGTCAGCCTCCTCAGTTACCTGAGGTAGACACTCTTGGTGCTCCCCTTTGTGGACTGCGTGCACAGCCTTGTTGTAGCTAAGTCTTTATTGTTGTGAATTGACCTTCAGGCCAATTGGATGTGGGTATCAGCTGTGTCTACTCTGGGCTACCTTCTGTATTGGAGACAGTCTTATAGGATCAGACTTGAAAAATTGCAGAAGCCTCTGTGCTCAGCTTAGATGGGGAGGAGTCTCAGGGCTGAGCTGACAGTCTTGGCTTCCCGTCAGCCCTGCCCTTGTGCACTCGCCTGAGTTTTTGCCTGTCCTTTGCCTTCCTCGGCTCCCCTTAGTTTCCACCTGATTGTCCCAGATTCTCCATGCAAGAGCGTGGGTACCCCAGGGGCTTGCCCCAAAATTGGGTTGGGTCTCTGTAGTGTGAAGCTTCTGACTCCTTCAGTTATGGAGAAGTCGAAGCAACCTCCGCTGTCAGACCTCTGTGCGTACTCACTCGTGCGCGACTGTATACCCTGCCCTCTGCGGCTCCCAGATCCCCCAGTCTCCCAGTCTCTGAGTCTCTGGGTGCCTTTCTCTATAGTCCAGACTCCACCCATATAAGCCTGGGTCCACGGGGTTTCAGCCAGGGTTGGAGTTCAGTACAGTAGGAAAGGGTTCAGTGCAATCAGGAATTCCTTTCCCCTCCTGCCAGCCAGGCATTTGGCTGCACTTCCTCTCTGCACCCATCTCCCTACCTCAGAACTTTGCAGCTCCCAATCCTATCCACGAGCCTCTCTCCTTCTTTCTAGTTGTAGATTTCCCACTCAGCCAGCTTTCCTGTGTTTTTGGATGAAGTCCGTTCTGATTTTCGTTGTTGTTTTTGAAATTGTTGTGCGAGGTGGCAGCTTAGTTGCCTAGGCTGCCATCTTGGTTCTTCCTTGGAGTTGAGTGTTTTGATTTGATTATCATCACCCTGGCTCTTCAGCTATTTTCTGTCTTTTGCTTTAATTAGAGAAACTTTGAACCTATAAGCTAAGCAAAGTTTCTAATCCACCTATTATGCACCTGCTGTGAGCCCACCACCTCCACCACCACCACCACCACCACCACCACCACCACCACCACCTCATCCTCCTCCCAGGCAGCCAGCAGGGTAGCTAGTGTTGGATCCCAACACCTGCTCACTGGCTCTGGAGGATTCTCAGAGCCAGCTCTGTGCAGGCACCAGATCCTGCTCAGCAAACAAAGAACAATTAACACATTGTTCTCAATCTAGTTCAGGGCTAAACCCTCTGGGCCAGGCACAAGCTCCCTTCTGGGGGAACTTTGACTTTCTAATTGACTGGTGTTGACACCTGGGCGGGGTCGGGGTGGAGGAAAGAGGGTGGGAAGCAATGGTTACATCCCAACCAGTCTGGGAGCACCTCCCACCTCCCAGAGAGAGGATAAGTGTAAGGGAGGCCAATGCAATTCTAATTTTTATTTTATTTTATTTTATTTTTGCCACAATGACTCCTTCAATACCACTTTTCAAATATTAAGCATAACATTTTTTCCAAGCAAATATTGTGGTGCTGCCCACGCTAATCCAGGGATGCTGATTGGACATGCACACATCAGAATTTGGGAAACTAGCAGCATTCTCTTAGATATCAGCTCCAATAGGATTAAAATACTACTAATTTCTGCCGACAAGATCTTATTATTTCTGGGAATCTAAAGCTGAAGTTTGTTCTATTTTAATGTGAACTCGTCAACCTATCACACTTAGATACATATGTCTAAGAGCTGGAAGGAAGATGCTCTCAAACCTTAAGACTCCTTAAATAGCATTCTTTTAAGTAAAATTATTTTTGCAGTCCCATTTAAAGATTTTTTTTTAACTTAAAAATTTTAAGGTCTAATTGTGTGATAAATATTAAAATCACCAGGAGAGCATTTAAAAAGTACAGATGCCCAGTTCTCTTCAATAGTCTTTTCAATAAATGGTGTTGGGAAACTGGACAGGCACGCACAAAAGAATAAAAGCAGACCACTAAGAAAAGGCAGCAGGGAGCCAGGACAGGCCACAGCAGGTGGGTCACTGGCATGATAGAAGTCAGTGGCCCTGTTACAAGGACACTCAAGCGGCTCCATGGAGAGGACAGCCTTTCTGAGGGGGCCATGCTGGCAGCAGGTTCTGCAGCCCCAGCGAGCCTTTCTGCAGCTCCACCCTGCATGTCTGTATGACTGCAGCCTCAAGGGAGAGCCTGAGCCAGAGGTATTCAATTAGAATATGCATTTCAATAAGACCCCAGATGGTTCTTATGCACATTCAAAATTAAGAATAGATTAGGGAGCCAAAACCGGTTCGGCTCAGTGGTAGAGCGTCGGTCTGCGGACTGAAATGTCCCGGGTTCGATTCCGGTCAAGGGCATGTACCTTGGTTGCGGGCACATCCCCAGTAGGGGGTGTGCAAGAGGGGACTGGTTGATGTTTCTCTCTCAAAACATTTCTAGCTCTCTATCTCTCTCCCTTCCTCTCTGTAAAATATCAATAAAATATATTTTTTTTAAAAAAGAATAGATTAGGGGATGTAAAGATAAATAAGATAATGGTTGCTCTGGTTGTGGGTGTGGCTTAGTCAAGGTTGCCAGGTCAATTCGGGTCAGAGCACATGCCTGGTTGTGGTCTTATGCAGGAGGCAGCTTGTCAATGTTTGACTCTTCCATCGATGACTCTCTCTCTCTCTCTCTCTCTCTCTCTCTCTCTCTCTCATATCCCCTCTCTTTAAACATCAATAAAAATATTTTTTTAAAGATAGGATTATTGTTCTCAAGAATTGGGGCAGGATAGAAAAGGTGTTTGAGAGTTACCAGATGGAACTAAGGTGGGGCTACTATAATAGAACTAGAGGCCTAGAGCACAAAATCACACAGCCTTGCTGTGCTCGCAGCTGTGCCTGCCTCGCAGTGCCCACTTGCCCCTTGTGGGCAGCGGGGGAGGGCCCGAGAGGTGCTCCATGCACTTCAAGGTGACCAGTTGGTCATTTCAGTCGTGACACTTCTTGGCTTTTTATTGTTATGATATGATTGATGCCTTTGCCAACAGTCATGAAATCAAAGTCTAGAAAGATCAGAGAGGTCTTCACAGAAAAGGCTTCACTTATTGGGGAGGGAGAAGATTTATGTATTCCTAGCTGCACTGGAGGGTGCTTAATATGATAAAAAGCAAGAATTGCATTGAAAGGGGAAGGAGAGAGAGAGAGAGAGAGAGAGAGAGAGAGAGAGAGAGAGAGAGAGAGAGAATTCAGTATTTGGATTAGAGTGATAGTCCAAATAAGAAAGAAAGATGTAACTACAGTGACCTCATGATCCCCAATCTTGTACACTGTACACATACACAATTGCATGTATATGGTTATAAATATATGTATATGTTCATTCATTCAAGAAGACTTAGTTTTAAGGACATAGAACTAACAAGAGCAAACCTATGTGCCATGATTATTAGCAGTGAGAGCAAATTTTCTTTAAGCTGTAGTAAAGAAACTACAAATATCAGAAACATTGAGATGCAAGACACCAAAAGACCACAAAATATTGGTATGGAAATTGAGGACAAAGACAATTTTATGTGGACACACACACACACACACACACACACACACACACACACAAATGTGTAGACACATACACAAAATGGAACCATTCTGATTTTGGTGTGGACAATACAGAATTGAGGTAGATGCCACTAGATTTTTTTCTGAGTCAGGTCAGGAATAAAACACATTTAAAGTTAATTTATAGAAAGACTCTAGAAAACAAATCATTAAAGAGAGAAAAATCTTTCAAAAGATCATAAAGGTTTTTGTAATTGGCATTCCTAAAAATGCTATCCCATTTGTTTGTTTGTCCTACAAGTCTAAGAAGACATCATTTTGATTTCAGATTCCCCAAGAAAATGAAATTACTATATAGTAGAGAGTAGTGAAAAGTATGGGGACTTGGGATTCAAACAGACTTGAGGTGTGGCCTGGCTTCTCTTCTCTCTGTCTGCCTGACCTTGGAGACAGTACTTACTCTGAAACTCAGTTTCCTCGCTTGTAAAGTAGAAAACCTAATTGCTCTGTAGGGTTGTCATGAAGATTGAATGTTCTTCCTGACCTTCTTTTCCTCTTTATTTTAAAATTTAAAACTTATTAAGTGAACTGTATTTTTTAAAAAAGGGGACATCGAGCTTTAAAATGACAGATGAAATATTTTAAACATATGCTTTGAATTTGAGGCACCTTACTCTCAAGGCAAAATAATTAAGAAAGGAAAAAGGTTTCAGACCCCAAATATTGTGAACTGCACCTGTTGCCTGATGCTGCATCAGATCTGTGCCGTCTATAGATAACAGTGCCACCTGGTGGAATATTAATGCAAAAGCACTCAGAGTTTCCAAATCAGGGGAGTGATTTCTGCATTTATCTTTTCTTACATATTACATGTGTTTGCCTTTTTAAAATCATGTGTGGTTTTTTTTGCATTATATATAATTCTAGTTCAATTATAGACATCTTATATTTTCTGTGACTCTACAGAACTACTTTATCAGAACATAATTTGTAACCTTTTTCTTTCCATAATCACAGAGATCTTTAGCTGTGAAAGTTCAGTGTCAGCTGTTAGGATACTTAGGTCCCAATGTTAGTGTTATAAACACTCACCAGGTAATGCCTGCCTTACTGCATTTTTTGAAACATCATGCAAAATGCTGTCTATGTATGTCTTTTGAAGCTTGCAATTACTGCAAAATGTAGTTTATCATGAATAGTTATTAGAATAGGTATCAAGGTTATTTTAAAAAAAAGAACTCCTAAAATGCCTAATAATAAATGAAATGCACAGTAGAACCAAGTTCCATTAACATACAAACATGTCATGATTATTAGTGTACTTATATAATTTTTCCCTTTCATAATCTGTTCATTCTGAGCTTAAACAAGTGTGACTTTGTGGCTGGAGAAGTATTAGAAACTAACACTCCACACACCTATCTAATCTGCCAGGCTCTGAGGTTTCACACTTTTTAAAAAAATTTAAAGTTCCCACCAACGCTTTGCGGGAGGTGTTATTTACACTTTTTACAAATAAGGACACCAAGGCTCAGAAAAAGTAAGTGGCAGAGTCAGCATTTGAAGCCAGGTCAAAGTTTCCCCTACCCCGTGTCCCATGTTCACTCTCCCCTCATCTTCTTAATTTTTGTAAACACCTCAATAAGCCTCGAGTTGTTTATTTTCTTCCCACAATTCCATAGTTTCTCTTCTTTGCTCCCCACTCTGTGCCCAAATTCACGCCAAGACCAAAACAGAGTTTAAATATGTGTAGATTAGTTGAGTGCACTATCTTCAGACAGAGAAATGTAAAGGAAACTCATCAGTAGGACTTTTAGTGTGCCCTTCTCTGCTGTGACATTGTCCCTTGCACTGTGACAGTGTCACAACCTGGGAAGCGCACACAGCCAAGAATAGTGAGCTTCCTGTTTTATTATCTGGATGGTGGGGCCAATCGCCTATTTAAACAAAATCCTTTGCCTTTTAAAAAGTCATTAAATTTAAAGTCATTTGCCATTTAAAAGTCATTCTACAATAAAACGATATCTTTGAACCTTCTGAATCAACAAATTATATTAGCTAATACTTGAGTTTACTATTTGAAAAATACTCTGCTGGTCTTATGCAAATATGGTTGCATTTGTAAAAAAAATAAATTGAAGTAAACACGTGCTCACGATTTTATTGTCACATAATAAAATAAAAAAGGAAACTTTGGACTGGATTGCTTGGGCCCTTCTCTTATCTCCTCCCAGTTCAGAATGCTTGCATCTCTTAACAGCCAGCGTTCTCTTAGGTCTGCCATTGGGCTCACCGCATTGAAGTCTCCGAATGATCTACGGTAGCCTTTAGCTTTAGCCTTTATGCTAAAAGCATCTTGGTCTGCCTGCCATAGCCACCCTGCTTCCTGTCATAACGCCCTTTTCCTGTGCATTCAGGGGAACCTTGCCCTTCTTGTGCTGTGCTACTTTGGGGGGTAGGTGTTTGCCACACTTCCTGCAGAAAGTCCAGCAGGTTTTAGGAACATCCTCCATGTTTGTGAGAGCGCTACTGGCACGAGAAGCATAATGTCAACATTTTAAAAAGCAGGATGCAAAGTTGAATGTGATTACAGTGAAAATATATAGATGTAGATAGAAAAGGAGTATGAGGGTGCTAATATAATCGTCTTTGGTAGAATTGCAGTTGATTTTTAATATATTTTTCTATAATCTGCCTGAACTACATCTATAATCAGAAAGAAATCTTCTTAATATAAAAATATGTCTTTGATGCAACAGCAAGAACCCAAGAAGCTCAAAGTGACGACTGTGTACACATTTCAGGGTAAGAGTGTGTTTCTTGTTGACTAACTCAAGGGCGATGCTGGTTAGAAAATGTAGAACCGAAGTGTGAAAGGACAGCTTTTGCACCTGCGTCTTCAACCCAGTGCAATTCTCAAAGTGAAGATGCATTTTCGAAGTTCATAGTCTTTTCCTATCAGTTCTCCATGGTTCACATGAACAATTTGCATTATATGTGTTACATAGAGAAGTATAGAATATACAGAATGATTACCCAGAAGATTACTGATAATATATAGAACCAAACTTCCCAGGTGTCATTCCCCAAACAGCAAAACCCTGAAACCCTTCAAATCACAAAATAAAATCTCCAACGATGGAGAGATCCCCAAAGATGGAGATAGCACAATGGAGTCAAATTGCCCATGGCAGAAAGAAAGCACATTCCCTTCAGGCAGAATGATGGAGATGCAAGTATTCAGCCATGTCCATGAACATTTCTGCAGGAGCCTTCCACAGTCCCGCAGTGGACCTCCATTGTGTGCCTGTATAAAAGGAAGCCAACCCACCTCTTCCTTCTCCTGGAATCTGCTGTCTGGACACCTCAGGCTCCAGGCATCTGCAAGCTGATCTGCTTCCAGTTGCTTTTTTCTTTATACTGGAGATTCTAGAGAAGTGACAGAGAGTTTATAAGCTGGTCAGATAAGGAGGCTTTGTTCATTTGGAGACACACAGGGAGGAAGAGGAGAAACAGTTGGAGGGCATCCGTGAGTGTGGGGCCCTGGGGTGTGGTGTGTTATCCCAGCCTGGGTAAGAAGACAGAGCCGGGGCAGAGCACCAGGGGCAGGCAGAGGAGGAAGCAGGATTGCCCTACCTAACGGCTTGAGGGTGTATACTTCATTCTGTTTTGAAGATCCAAATGGCACATGCCACTGGATATACATACCAGAGAAAAGAGATGGTCACATGAAGACAAGCAGAGATTGGAGAGATGCAGCCACGAGCCAAGGAGTGCTGGAGCACCAGAAGCTGGAAGAGCCAGGATGGAGTCTCCCCTGGCGCCTTTGGAGGGAGTGTGACCTGTTGACACACTGATTTTGACTTCTGGCCTCCACAACTCTGAGGATATACATTTCTGTGGTGTTTTTGAAGCTGTTTTTTTATTTTTTATTTTTTTAAATATGTTGTTTTTTGGTGCTCAATTTCTTTACTAAGTTTATTGAAATAATCTAGTTGTCCCTTCCTATTCATGTTAGATTGTGTCAGTGAAAAGGGTTCCATCTGTCATTCCCCCCAAATTTAATGTCCTCCCTTTTCCTGTTGTCTTTATTCATCTCCTCTGAGCAGTAAAACACCATAAGTGACCAAAACCCAGGCTCCTCCAAGACTCATAAGACCTTTTCCAGATTGTATAATCCTAAATAGATAGCACTGAGGTAGGCCAATGGATCTAATGACAAATCAAGCTGTGGATGGCTATTTACAATTTGAAAAGTAAGAAAGTGCAGTGAATTTTTGGGATTATATGCAAGTAAGCCTTTAGGAAGATTATATACTATGGTGGGGTTTTATGGCAGAATCATAAAAATGAGGAATGAACTTCAGAAAATTGAAACAACTATGAAGTTTACAAAAACAAAGGCTATGCAATGACCTGTAGGAATGGTGTTTGATGGAGTTCCGTGGAGAGTGCCAGGAGGGGTCTAAGGGAGGGGCAAGCTTCATGGAGACTGAAATGACCAGCTGAACCATCAGAGGTTAGGTGGCTTATAACAGTTCCCTACCCGTGCTCATATTGAAATGTGGATGTCACATGGTGAGGTGCCAATAAATCAATTGCTTCAATAAGCAAAACCAGCAACTAGAAATGGTTTCTCTGAGCATCTCTCCCTGTATTGAATCCTGCTGGAGTATAAATGGTTGTGGAATTAAACTTCTGTCTGCTCACTCTCAATATCATCCAAAGATCATAAAAGTCAGACTTCTGATCATGGCATTCAAGGCCATCCATAGGTCTAAATTTCTCATCTTCTCTATTTTTCCCCCCCAGAATGGGCATACTCCACTCAATTGGATTTACTCTCTGTCATTATGAATTCTCAACTTTGCATCATATTTTATACATTAACCTCCCTTCTCCACTCCACTTGGCCAGATCTCCTCTACCACTTAAGATATTCACTTTTCCTGCCCCTCCTCCAGCCCAGTGTGACCTCTCCCTTTTCTGAAATCCTACAGCCCAAAGATCAGTCCCATTTATTTATCACTGAACATATTACTTCACATTGTCAATTAATTTGCCTTGTTGAAACATTATATCTAATACTTAAACAGATTTTAAACTTTAAAGTCATTGGCTATGTTTTATTGACCTTTTATAACCTTTATATTTTCAGATTTTATAGTTTTAGATGGATCCAAAATGTTTGCCTGTTCCTCAAATAAGATTACAGAAGATTTAATATTGGTAACTTAGGGATAAAATTTAATAATAATAATAATAATAATAATAAACAGCAGTAGTAGTAATACAGTAGGAGCTAAGCCATTCCCAATCCATGGGAGATAATGTTTCAAAACCCCAGTGGATGCCTGCAATAGTAGATAGTACCAAACCCTATATATACCATGTGGTTTTTTCCCTATAAATACATACCTTTCACTTAAATTATGAAACACTTTATGTCTTCTCTTTGTCATGTCCAAATTGCCAGCATCACTACTCTTGCATTTGAGGGCCATTAATAAGTAAAATAAAGGCTACTTAGTTCAAGCACTGCAATGTAACCACCATTGATCTGATAACCAAGACAGCTACTGAGAAACTGATGGTCAGTAGCATATACAGTAGTGGATACGGTGACAAAGGGGTGATTAACTTCCTGGTGGGACAGAATGGGACAGTGTGAGATTTCATCATGCTATTCAGAGAGACAAAAATTTAAAAACTTATGAATTATACTTATTTTTTGAATTTTCCATTTACTACTTTCAGACCATGGTTGACTTCGGGTAACTGAACCATGAAAAGCAAAACCGTGGAAAGCAAAACCATGGATGAGATGGGATTACTATAGTACCAATTGAGAGTCAGCCAGAGACTGCGATAAATAAGCTTCTTACCTACTCTGTTCAAGTAAATCCTTCAATAATAGAAACTATTATTCTCATTTGACATAGAAGCCAACAAGAAGACAGAAAGTAAGAAATAGATCTTCCCTGAAAAGTAAAAAAATAAGGTTTTAGTATTAGCCATTTATTCCTTTACATTTCTTAAAATGTCAGCCTTTGCATTTTTTAAAAATGAAAATATTACTGTTATTAGCTTGTTGAGAGTAAGTGGCTCCTGAGAGGAGAAAAGCAGTGATGATGGAAGTGGTGAGATGAAGAGAAGAGGGCAGAAAAGCAAGTGGAGGTACTGGCACTGGAGATAAACTTGCCTTTTAAAATAACTCACTAGTCTTTCCCCTCTCTGACTGTTTTCTTCCCCTTCAGAGGCCAAACATTCGTGATTATGTTCCTGAAGCCCAGGCTGAGGGTTATGTTTGAAGTCACAGGTTCACCAAGTGCAGGAGGCCCAGTCAATCATTTTAGGACCTGGTGTAGGGTAGGGCCTCACTACACCTTTCTCTCCTAGGAGTCTACGCTATGAAGATGTTCAGATTGGCTGGAATGAACTGATATTGAACTCAAGTGGCCACTTCTAGCTACAGTCAAGTATTTGAGCTCAGTAGGAAATTTAACTCTCTTCCCCCCCTCACCTTGAAATGTTGAACAGATTCCAAGCCCTTTGCAAACAGCCATTTTTTACATATCCTCTTCCCCCCTTCTTCATCATCAGCAAACCACTGGTAAGAACAACTATGAGGAAGGAGATCCATGCAGAAAAAGGCTCACGGCTTTTTCCTAGTCTTAGGGGCTCTCACTGGGTCATCTTCCTGGGAGCTGAGCCATTCCCATGCTTCAAAGACCAAGCCATTCAGAGATCCGGCTTCTGTTTGGAAATCATGACCACTGGGTCTTCAGTGTCCCCAAAGTATCACCACGGATCACCAAATCTGAACATAAATGCAATGAGATGGAGACCATCCTGTCCATTAAAATTCTCTCAGGGAGGACGCTGGGTTTGTTCTGAAGAAGTTCTTGGAAAGCCTGTTTGGGAAAGAAGGTGAGAATACCCCTCCCCCAAACCAATTGTGAGTGGAGCTTATCTGAAAAAGGCTCTGTGGGAGAAACTGCAAGAACCAATGATTCCTCTCAAATTGGGAGAGAGGAGGTGAGAGGAATTTGGGGTGGAGCCAGTGAAATGGTGCTACTTGATATGACAGCTCCCCCTAACCCCCAAGACTCCATTAAAGCTATGAAATTATTTTGGGAGCGAGTAGATTTCTTTTTGCATTGAAACATGAAAAAAATGGCTTTTTGCACCTGAATGATACATTGATGGACTCAGATTTTGAGGAACAGAATAAACTGGTGAATATAATAGAATCAGGGGCATAGAAAGGGAGTGGGCTGATAATTCTTAGACATCGTCCTGTGTAAGCTTGGACTCATTGGAGGTTTCTAAACATGGGCAGACTTATAATCTCAAACGCACACAAGCAGTCTCAGAACTTCTCAAACTAATGAATACATGTCTTATCTTCTTCCCTGGGTTATAAGCAACAGTCATACGGAACCCTCAAAATATTTTTGATTCATAAATTGGTTGGTGAACTCTTCCTTTTACAAGTAAACAAGCCAACTTGCTTTATACAAAATTCTATGGAAGATCCACTTATCAGTTATCTTCCTGAAGAAGTTGATAATAGAGTGGGTAGATGAGATTATGATTATACATATAATGTGGAAAGACACTAGACCAGGAATAAGAGGACATGAATTCTAGATACACCTCCTCCATTTTACTTGTTTATAAAACAAATAATGAATAAGCACCTATTATATGTCATGTCTGCTAGACTTTAGGTAAATAGTGATGGGCAAATGAACATGGGCTTTGTTCTCATGAAACTTACATGTCCAGTGGAGGGCAAAGATATCAAATCATTATAAAATGATATAAATTTATATCACTTTTATAATATAAATTATATTATATTTTATTATATCCCTTCCTCTCTCCAAAATCAATGACTAGTTTCATTGAACAAATATGTATTGAGTACTATCTAATATGGGTAAGGTGCTTCAGATCACGATGAAAAAGCAGACAGAAACCTGTGCCCATTTGGGGTTTATATAGAAGTGGGAGAAGGCAGAATATAAACTCTGGACTTAATAAATAAGTACTGTAATGTGTATATCTCATTGAAAAGTGATAGGTGTTATGGAAAGAGTAACAAAAACTCAGGCAGGGTTTTCAATAATGAGGTGGATAACAGATAGGAGTTGAGATAGGTTGTCATATTGAACAAAACAGCAGAGTGGTGTCACTGAGAAGAGAAGGTATAAGAAATAACATAGAGGAGTCCGGGGAATTGACTATGCAGATACCCAGAGGAAATGCATTCTGAGCCAGGGGAATAGCCTATACAAAGATCCTAATATGGGACCATTCTGGAGTATTCCAGGCATAGCAAGGAGGCCAGGTCATCTGAAGCCAGGGAAGCAAGGCGGGGGGGGGGGGGGGGGGGGGGCGGCGGAGGGGGAGAAACAGGCATAGAGGAGCTAGTGTAGATTTTGTAGGGCCTTGTGGTTCATTGTAAGGAATTTGGCTTTTACTGAGAGAAATGGGAGTTAAACAGGAGTGGAATGACCTGACTTGCATTGTAATAGGATGACTAGTTTCATATTACAGCCAGTAACTAAATCATGATGGGTGTGTCCTGAGAAGGGATGAAAGGGGACTAATTTGATAAAACGTCTATGTGCTCTTGGGCCCTTAGTTTCACCAACCCTGCTGCCCCACGGGGTCATCACCACGGTGAGGACTTCTTAGCGGGCTGTGTGCATATGCACAAACTGTAGACAATTATACTTGGGTAACAATGCAGAGCGGCATATAATTCAGTGCCTGATTATAGTTACCACTGAAAGTGTTTTTGAAATGAAAGCACACATTCTTAAAAAGAACAATGTCGTGCTTGGCTGGTGTGGCTCAGTTAGTTGAGTGTCATCCCATGCACCAGTAAGTTGCAGATTCCATTCCAGATCAGGGCACGTGCCCAGGTTGCAGGCTTGATTCCTAGTAGTGGGCATGTAAGAGGCAGCCAATTGATGTATCTCTCACCTTGATGTTTCTGTCTCCTTCTCCCTTCCTCTCTCCAAAATCAATAAAAACTTTTTTTTTTTTAAGAGCAATGTCATTGGGCGGGAGATTCACTCCGTTGGTTGGAGCATTGTTCTGTACACCATAAGGTTGCTGGCTGGATCCCAGTCTGGGCGTGTACTGGAGGCAACCGATGTTTCTCTCCCATATTGGTGTTTCTCTCAGATTCTTGCCCTTCCTGTTTCTCTATAATCAATGAACATATCTTCAGGTGAGGATTAAAAAAGAAAAAAAATGCCGAAACCAGTTTGGCTCAGTGGATAGAACGTTGGCTTGCCAACTGAAGGGTCCCGGGTTTGATTCCGGTCAAGGGCATGTACCTTGGTTGTGGGCATGTCCCCAGTGGGGGGTGTGCAGGAGGCAGCTGATCGATGTTTCTATCTCATCAATGTTTCTAACTCTCTATCCCTCTCCCTTCCTCTCTGTAAAAAAATCAATAAAATATATTAAAACAAACAAACAAACAAAAAACACTGGTCTAGATGCCAGGCACACTTAAAGTGAATTTTACTTTTGGTTGTATTTTCTTCGTATATTGTAAACATTTATTTAACTTGTTGGAGTTTGAAGTAAAAAATTTCCAAAATGTGTGCTCAATAATAATCATTAAAATGCTTGCAGCATAAAAAAATACCCCCCAAAACAAAAAGACAATGTCACACAAAAGGGATGAAAATTGGTTCTTGGGGAACAAAAATCTTTTTATTTTTAATTAATTTTCTTTTTTATTTTTTAAATTAAGGTATTATATGTGTACATATCTTACCATTGTCCCCCACCCCCACCTCCTGTTCATGCCCTCCCTCCCCAGAGTTCTGTGTTCATTGGTTGTATTCATGCATACCAGTCCTTCGGTTGTTCTCTTATCTCCCCCCAGGTCTCCTTCCCCTCCCTGCTGTCATTTGACAATCTGCTTGTTTTATGGTGACTATCTCAGGATCACATGAATAGAATCCGCTCCTCGTTTGGCAATCTGCTTGTTTTATGGTGGCTATCTCAGGTCCACCCGAATAGAGTCCGCTCCTCCTCTGGTTCTCACCGCCCCTCCCCCTGGGTCCCACTGCTTCCCTAGGGACACACGGCTCACCCGGGGCACACGGCCCCCTGGGACACAGGGCTCACCCGGGGCACAGGGCCCCCTGGGACACACGGCTCACCCGGGGCACAGGGCCCCCTGGGACACAGGGCTCACCCGGGGCACAGGGCCCCCTGGGACACACGGCTCACCCGGGGCACACGGCCCCCTGGGACACATGGCTCACCCGGGGCACACGGTCCCCTGGACATATGGCTTACCCAGGGCACACGACCCCTCTCAGGCGCTGGGGTTGCGTATTGGAGGGGCCGAGCTAGCTCCTTGCTAGCATGGCAGGCAGGCTAGGACGGTTGCAGGCTGGCTGAGATGGCTGCAGGTGGGTAGACCGCCCTCAAAGGTGTCTCGTTCGGTGAGGAAGCAGAGCAGCTGCGGACTCGGAGGCTAAGTTCTGAGACCGCCCACTCTCTGAGCCCAGGGCATAGTGAGCTCTGTTCACGGTGGATTTCCTTTATTTGCATCGGTGGTGGCGGGTGGTGGTGGCTGGTGAGGCAGTGACAGTCGCTCCTGTGGTTCAATTTCCACTGTAGTTTTAAAGTTCACATGGCGGCAGTGGTGGGAGCTTCGGCTCGGCCATGCGGTGGCTGAGGGAGGACTCGATGGGGCCGCTAACGGAAGGTGCCGTGCTAGCTCCTCACCAGCATGGTGGGTGTGCTGGGAAGGTTGTGGGCAGGCTGAGATGGCTGCAGGCGGAGAATTCCCCCTCAATGGTGTCTCCTTTGTTGTGGAAGCGGAGCTGCTGTGGACGCAGAGGCTAATTTCTGAAGCCACACTCTCTCTGAGCCCGGGGTGTAGTGAGCTCTGATTTCGGTGGATTCCCGTTCTCGGGGGTGGAGGTGGGTGCGGCAGCGACGGTAGCTCCTGTGTCTCAATTTCCCCTGTAGTATTAAAATCCACATGGCGGTAGTGGCATAAGCTTTGGAGCCGGCTGCTGGCGGTGGCAGCAGAAAGACTCTCTGGGGCGCAAAGGGAAGGCGCCGCGCCAGCTCCCCACCAATAAGGTGCGTTCGGAGACTGGGCCCAGCTGGCCGCAGGCCGGGAGACGCCGCAACAGCTCCTTGGGATGGTTGTGGGCAGGCGCCGAAGGTCCCATAACAGCTCCCTGGTTCCCATGACCAGGGGGCTGGCCCAGTCCTTGGGCCCCAGGGCGGAGCGAGGTCTGGCTTCCCTCATTCCCCACAGCAGCATCTCCAGCAGGTCCGGTTTACCGTAGTTTTAAACTCCACATGGCAGCAGCAGTTCCCTGCTTGGTGTCTAGTTGTAGCCTTCCCATTTCTGGGCCAAGCTGGCTGCGGACAGGGAGATGCTGTGCCCGCTCCTCTCCAGCACTGTAGGCGGGCTGGGATAGCTGCGGGCCGGGATGGCTGCGGGCAGGGAGGTCGAGCTCAGGGGTTTCTCATCCAGGCAGGGGCCGAAGGCAAGGCAGAGGTCCACATCAGCTCCCATGGCGGCCGGCGGGGCTGGCCTAGTCCCTGGGCCCCAGGGCGGAGCGAGGTCTGGCTTCCCTCATTCCCGGCGGCAGCGGCGCTGGTAGGTCCAGTTTCGCTGTAGTTTTAAACTCCACATGGCAGCAGCAGTGTCCTGCTTTGTGTCTAGTTGTAGTCTTCCCATTTCGACAGCTTTCCTGTGGGTCTGGTGCAATCCCTTTTGATTTTATCTGTTGTTTTTTTCGAAATTGTTGAGGAGATGGCGGCCCAGGAGACTTCCTAGGCCGCCATCTTGCTTCGGTCCCCCTTTACCCACCGGGAACAAAAATTTTTATGTATAAAGCACAGATTATATATGGTATGTAAACATATCTAATATATTTGCAGTATTTTAAGTTCATGGGGAAAATATCTAGAAAGGTTTGGGGTTGGAGCAGGTGCGGGAAGGTAAGGGTGTGTTCATGAAAAAATAAAAGCTGAAAAATGCTGACTTAAAGGAAGGGCGAGAGTAGCAGGAAGACCGCCGAGCTGGATGTTAGGAAGCTGAAGCTGGAGTCAGATCATTAGCTCTGTGCAGATGTGGGACGCTCACTTCCCCTTTCAAGGTTTCAGGCTTTTCTCAAGTATAAAATAAAACGTTAGGCTGAACGGTCTCTTGGTCTTCTACAGTGCTAAAATTATGAGGAGGAGCAATCAGTTACAAGACACCTGGTTCTAGAACCTATAGTAAATTATCAGGTATTTGGATCCATCAAACCTGTTTTCAATGAGGGGCTAGTAGTCTGCTTCTGACATTTCTCCTCTTAGCTATTCTTTGGGTTAAAATTCTATATTCTTTCTTAGAATTCTAGAATTCCCAAAATCCATAATTCTAGTTCATTCCACAAGATTTTTGGATAAATATTGGAGCTAAGGGCACAACAAAGTTTTGTCACAATGTTTACCAAAAGCTTTGAAACTGTCAACTGGAGCTGCATTGCTTCTCAATTTTCACGTGGTTTCTAGACATTGAAGTCCTTTTACAGTTCATCTGGGTCGTCACTTCAAAGGGAAAGATGCATGTGATGTGGTGATGGGAAGTAGGAATTAGCAAAACAGAGGGGCAGATTGAAAAACAAAGAGCCTGTATCTGACATCTGTATATGACATCTTCTAGGCAAATTTGTACACAGTTCTTTGCTGCTTATGCCAGACCTGGGCCAGTTGCGAGAAGTAAACCTTGAATAGTTTATTCTGTGTCCATTAGGGCTTTAGTTTATCTTCCTGGCCTTCTTACTATACTTAGTAGTCCCTTAATAACAGAGAACATATCTTCTAACTCACATGTTTAGTGCTCAGTTCAGTATCCTGTTTATAATAAAATCTTAGTGAATGTTTGCTGACTATGATGACCACCAGATTGAAGAGGGGAAAATAAAATCAAAGCCATAAATCTTGGAGCTACTTCCTTTTGGTGGTCTGTACTGATGTGCCCATAGATCAGAGCATCATCTTTTATTCCTTCTGCTACTTAATCACCTGGTGCTATTTCCAGATTAAGAAATGCAAATAGAGTTTATTACCCAACTGGAGTACACATAACTCATTTATCATTGGGTATCAATACTCAAATAACTTTTGTTTTGAATTCAGCTATAAATACTATTAGATATTACCATTGTGAAGAACTGAATTGCAGAGATGTCTTGACTGTTGTCAACAACAGAGGGAGCTTCTTTTAGTGACAAGTTGTGAATTATTCAGAATTTTATTTAAAATTTTTAAAAATATATTTTATTGACTTTTTACAGAGAGGAAGGGAGAGGGATAGAGAGCTAGAAACATCGATGAGAGAGAATTATAGATCAGCTGCCTCCTGCACACCCTCCACTGGGATGTGCTCGCAACCAATGTACATGCCCTTGACTGGAATCGAACCCAGGACCTTTCAGTCCACAGTCCAACGCTCTATTCCTTGAGCCAAACCGGTTTCGGCATATTCAGAATTTTAATGTGGACCTGGAAGAAATTCAATTCAACCTCTAGTAGATCCAAAGAATTGAAATTACTGACAATAAGGAAAAACCCCCAGTGTAGTTGAAATGCCCTTAGGAATGAAAGAGTTAACTGAGTGTGTAAGCTTTATCTTGTGCCAATGGACTTGTGCTTTGTTGATTAAAGTCTCTGGTAAATGATTGTTAGAGACCTGTCATTGATAGTGGCTGCTAATTCCTGTGTTTCAAAAGCCTGTTGACTCTTCTGCAAGGGAGTGCAGCATCCTCTATCCCTTTACTCACTAGGGTTCTACTCAGATCTGTTGCAAAAAGGATCCATCAGATACGTAAACATGAATGATGAAGACAATAGCACCACTTATGACACAGTCCAGAAAGAGATGGTGTATGAGGTTCCAGACCAGCCAGCAGAAAATGAAGGTCCCTTTTATCATAACACCCATGAAGACTGGAGCTCAGAAAACAATTTATATGCCACTGAGCTGGAAACCCATGAATATGAAGCTGTATCATTCTATGCTGTCGGAGGTGAGGTAAACAGCTTGGCTTTTTCCCAACCAGAAGAAGAAGGCTACCTCCAGCCTTATGCGGTATGCCCTGAAGCCCAGGATCCTCAACCAGATGAGCCCCAGGAGGAGGGGAATGTCTCAATGGAAGAATTATACTCACCAATTCTGTACCAGGAGACCAGCCCAGAAGAGCCGCAGGAGAACAGAAGCATGATGGAGGGGAGCCTGCCTTCTCCTTCAAGCTTCACCGTCCAGAAGAGCAGTGAATATTCCCTCACCAGCTACTCTGCTGCTAATGATGTGGAAGAAGACGAATCAGCTTCCACGAACCCTGAGATCAGCCTCTTTGTGAAGGTAAGGTTGACTCTGACAGGAGCACTTGCTCTCACAGGTGGCATAATTGGCGCTTCGTTTTGCTCTGAGTGACCAGGAAAGGATGCGTGTTGTCAGGGTCCTGGGATCTCAATTTGTAGTTAAGAGTAAGACTAATTAAATCCGTCATTCCAGGGTTCACCAGGGAAGGCTCAGAGTTGCAGGACCACAACGTGAATTTATTTTTATTTTTAAAAATATATATTTTATTGATTTTTTTACAGAGAGGAAGAGAAAAGGATAGATAGTTAGAAACACTGATGAGAGAGAAACATTGATCAGCTGCTTCCTGCACACCCCCTACTGGGGATGTGCCCGAAACCAAGGTACATGCCCTTGACTTGAACTGAACCTGGGACCCCCTCAGTCCGCAAGCCGACGCTCTATCCACTGAGCCAAACCGGTTTCAGCTGCAACGTGAATTTAAAGTGAGTGTCTAATTATTGACTGCTATATACGATGGGCAAAGCATTTTTTAAGAGTTGACTTATGAGTGAGCAGAAATTGCTCCTAAAATTGTTACCTTGTGACAGACCTGAAGTACATTATCCCATTTCAGTCGTCAGCACGATTTTCAAAAACAAAACCAAGGCTTGTGAGAGAAAGTCAAATCCTCCGACTGGCGCTGGAGTTTCATTCTTTACGTCTCTACAGTTACAGGTGCTTCAGATAAACGGTCAATAAATGTTACCTCTGTCACTGAGCTTGCCCTTTTGGTACCAATCTAACTAAAATATCTGATTAAGTAAAACCAGTGCTGTAGTAGTAAGACACTAATTATCAGTGTTAATGTTTAACACTTATAATATTTAAGCAAAGAACTTCGGCGATCTTTGTATCAGACTGATATGTGATAAAGATTATGGCTATGAATATTATTAAAATATAAAAAAACACTCCAGGAATTGATTAATTACAATGGAAAACACTTTTCCCAACATTCACCCCCCCACAATATTCATATTTACATGTTTTTTACATATGAAGGCAAGATATTAGTAATATTACTATATATTTTAAAGTATATATTTTTTAATTTCAGAGAGGAAGGAAGAGGGAGAGAGAGATAGAAACATTAATGATGAGAGAAAATCATTGATGGGCTGCCTCCTGCACATCCCCCACTGGGGATTAAGCCTGCAGCCAGGGCATGTGCCCTGACTGGGAATCGAATCATGACCTCCTGGTTCATAGGTCAACACTTAACCACTGAACAACACCAGCTAAGCAGTTTCCATTGTTTTTAATAGAATTATGTTAACCAATATGTTACAGAATGCACCATAAACCTCAGCTCCTGTGTGTGGCCACCTTTTTAAGGATAGTCAGCAGAACTTGCAAGAAAAGGGGAATTAGAATCCCTGCTTCTATGCCATTGATTCCCTCTGTAGATCTTTATTATGTTGCATGTAAATACAATATATGAAAATGGGTAAAACGGGTTGTTCTGCTTGCATGAGAGTGGAGAGTCTGAGTGTAACCTGCTCATTCTTCTCCTCCTCCTAGCAACCCAGAGTGTGTGTGGAACCCCCAAATATGATGGGGCTTAGGCGTGTGCACCACCTCCCTAGTGGGACTTGTTACTGTACTGTCCTGGGGTTTCTTCTCCTGGGCTGTGCCAGCACAGACCACATGGACTGTGTCTACTCCTGTATTCATTTGTGTATGTTCCTGCCTGTTCTGGCATCGCCAACTGACAATGGTGACAGGAAAAACAGCAGGAGAGCAACCTGTGATTCCTAAATTACACTGACCAGTCAGTGAAAATGTCACACAGGCTTGTAACAAGGTCCAACCAACATTGTACCAAGGGTCAGCCATTTCAGGGTGTTGGCCAAATACTTAATTAAAATATATCCTTTATTTATTCATTCAGCAGATAGTTATCGTGCCAGGCCCTCGGTTTATAACCATGAAGAAAACAAGGTCCTAGCTCCCATGCACTTCATATTCTAGTGGCAGAGACAACTGATGGACAAATAAAAAGTAAATATCTAATATGCCCAATGGTAGCTGTGCCATAAAAAAACATAAATCTTTATAGGGTGGATTATTTTCCTATTGCTGCTGCAACAAACTACCACAAGTGGCTTGAAACAACACTGCTGGTAGTCTTAATCTAGCATCTAGAAGAGGTTCAGGAATCTCTGAAGCACTGTGTGCAAATTAATCAAAAGTCCAGAGACAAAACATAATTTTGAAAGGCGTTTGGGGGCCAGAGGAGCTTGGCTCAAGAAACCAACTTCTTTTGTCTCTCTGGACCCCTTGCTTTTTATTAACACAAATTGTCTTAAAGCAAGGTAGATATGCATATCCAAGGCCAGGATTTAGTATATAGAATCCATTGTCAGATTGGAGGAATTGCCTTTGGCTGTTCAGGTGTTTGGCCAGCAGGAGGCAATAACATCTAGATTGAAATGCCCTCAGCTGTCTGGCAGCAAGCAATCATTTATGCATCCTTTTCTGATTTGGGGAAATGCCCTCAGCCATTTCCAGATGATTCAGCCCTGCTGACATGCTGGAATTAGCTTCGGCACAACACAAATTAGTCTCTTACAGTCCTGGAGGGCAGGAATCAAATTAAGTTTTATGGAGCTAAAATCAAGGAGTTGGTAGGGCTGTGTTCTGGAAGCTCCAGGGGAGAATCTACTCTTTTCCCTCCTCTCCCTACTGGGGCCTACCTCCTCCTCACTTGCCAACAATATAGCATCTCCCCAACCTCTCCTATTTCCATCTGACCTGACCTCCTTGGGCCCTCTCATAAGGAGCTGGTTACTAGTTTGAGCCCACCAGGATCATCCAGAGAAACCTTCCTATTTTAAGAGTCTTAATTTAATCACATTTTCAAAGTCCTCTCCACCACAAAAAATAACATTCATGGATCCCAAGAATTAGGACATGGATGAGTTTGGGAGATTTCATTCATCTTCCCACAATGGGATCGAGTGCTGGTGTGTAAGGGAAAATGGAGGCAGTGTGCCTGGACTGGGGCTAGGTAGGGAGGTGGGATGACAGCAGATGAGGCTGGAGAGGTGGAGGTGGGCACATATCAGACAGTGAACCTGGGAACTAGGAGGGAAGTCTTTCATGGCAAACTAGGGGACTTGGATTTCATCATGTAGAGTAATAGGATGTGTGGAGGAGGACATCAGGAGCAAGGCAATGTGTAAGGTGATGGATAAGCGAATTAGAATTTCCATCTATCCTGTAGAGAAGGACCAAACAGACATCCACCAAGCTTCCTTTCTAGATAAGCCCAGGTGTTTAGATATAAATTCATTGTGTATAAAAAGAATGTGTATTTTTAAGTTATTTTTCATTCAACTGTCTGGATAGGGCCAAATACTTAGGACCTTGGCTTCATACAGACAAATTTCTGGAAAAAGTTAGCAAGTATGATATTGATTTATATATTCTGTGTTTGTATATCTAGCTACATGGGGGGGGGGACATATGGATTCAACACAAAGTTTGAGTTGAGGGTGTATCAACATAGTTTCCAATAAAAAAGTTTGTGTGCCTGGCCTACCTGGATGGACTACTTGCACATTTACCGTAGATGTTTAGAAATAGCTGGAGCCCTGAAAGGGTCTTCCTGTTCCATGGTCACTAGGAACACCTGCTCTAATGTCAGTCATAAGGACATGTGAATGCACGTCCTTGGAAGCAAGTCTGAGCCTACTACATGTGTCTCATTGTCCTTTCACGGAACCAAGGGAGTATACAAAAATGGAACAATGAGCAGGTTTGAACCAAGATTTCTATTCTTGTCACTTTTCTTTTTATTTAAAGTGCTGGGAACACCATCAAGTCCAAATTTTATCCAAAACTATTTTCTAGATGCCCCTATCAGCTTGTGGGCTCTATGAATCAGTGCTATCAGTCAGAGAAGCACCAGAATTGTAAAGCTATGACAAGAAAATTGAAAACTGAGGAGTTTCAAACACAGGAACTTGCTCAAGGCTGCCTGTGAAATGGGAGTAAGCCAGGAGTTAGGCCTCTCAATCCAATGCCCTTTTTATTATTTTTATTTTTTATAACAGCATCCCTAACTATGGGTGCTAGATGCTTATGAATATACAAAACTCTACACAAAATTTTTTGGGTGTAACATGATCTCAGGAGGGTCCATGAACTCTCAATGTTATCTATCTCTGTGATGTATCCCACTTGCCTACCTGGGTATTCATCATGTCTTTTGTGTACATCCATATTGGTTTCTCCTTAAGCCTCTCTCTGTAGTCTATAGACAGTCGTCTTCTCCAATGTCTCCACATGGTCCTTCACCTGTGTGTGTCTGTGTGCTATTCTTCTCTTGTTTATAAGTTTGGGCCCACCAGTCATGTTGGATTAAGGCCCACCCTAATGATCTCCTTTTAACTTAGTCACCTCTTTAAATATCCCGTCTCCAAATTCTGTCACATTCTAAGGTACAAGGGATATGGTTCAACAGATGCACATTGGGAAGACACAATTCAGCCCATAAACACTGAAATGTTATAATGTCCTCTTAATGTCCTTATCTCTCTTTGAAGCTATGAAGTGTTAAAGGAGGGCCTATTTTCTATCCATTATCATATACTTAGTACATGGTCACTTACATGAGGATTGAATGATGGAAGGAGGGACTACATCACCCAGAGATCCTCAGGACATTGAGGGAAGAGGAAGGCTTGACCCAGTGGCCCGCAGCAGTAGGGAGAGTGTGCTCCAAGTCCCCTATGTTCATTTCATAGAGCTGCTGAAACAAATTGCCATTTGTTTTATGACTAAAAACAACAGGAATTTATTCTCTCACAGTTCTGGAAGCTAGAAATCTGAAGTCAACGTACTGGCAGAGTCACACTCCCTCTGACAGCTCTAGGAGAGACTTCCTTGCCGTTTCCAGCTTCTGATCATTCCTGTCATTCCTTGGCTTGGGCTGCATCACTCCCCTCTCTACCTCGGTTACCATAAGGCCTTCCCTCCTGTGTCTCTGTGTTTTCCCTTATCTTCCCTTATAAACACTTGCCAAAGTATTTAGGACTCAACCCAATCCAGATGATTGCACCACAAGATGCTTAACTTAATTAGATCTATAAAGACCCTTTTTATTCATGTAAGGTTACATGTGCAGGTTCTGATCGGACATGTTTTGGGGGAGGGAGGCTCTCTTCAAGCCATTGCAGCCCTGAAGGTAGGATTGAGTTGAATTGATGGGAACCTCTGGACGTGAGCAGCTACTCCTGGATCCGTATTTCCCACCAAATGCAAGGGGTTCTGTGAGAAATGAGCAGTGTTTTTGCATCTTCATCTCGTTAGTTCTCAAACTTTCATGAAAATGCCTGGCATGTTCCTAGCGTCACCCTGAAGTTGGGCAGAAAGCCAGTATTCTGAAGCTTAGTTTGATTTGTTGAGCCGTGAAGGGATGTTCCAGTCAAAGGACTCGAAGGTTTGCCCCCCAGTTGGTGTTAAACAGTGCAAGGAGCTGCCTGTGGTAACAATGTCATCACAGCTGATTCATTGTGTCCTGTTCCTGGGCCTGCTTTTGTGTTTCTGCATCCATGTAATTGACCAAGTGCTGTTCTGTCAATAGACACGGAAGGTAAACCAAGCCCAGTGACCAGGAGAAAGTGAGGGAAGAGAACATCAGCTGACTGGTTTGGGACTGCCAATAAAAACAATGGGGAAGGAGAACAGTATTAGAATAGTGAGAGATATAATGTATCCTTTCTGGACTCCCGTTGTTAAAAGACAGGTCACCAGAATGTCAGCTTCTTGAGGGAAGGGACTACATATTGCTTATCTCTGCAGGGCAGTGTCCTGGGCATGCTGGGCTTGACGCAGTGGGCTCTGTAAATGTTGGTCAAAGTGAACTGAACTCAGGTAACTTTCACCTGCCTTACTGGAGTAAAGACCGTCCCTTGGGACAGAATTGCAAATCAGATAGTAACTCCCCTGTGTTAAGCCTTGCCCATCGCCAACACCTTTGAGCATCATATGCAAGCTCTTATGTCCTGTCCCTAACACCCCGAGAGCCTCTCTGATCCCATCTTCCTCCCTATCCTCCCTCACTGATTATGCCCAGGAATGCTGAGCTCCCCACAGATGAGATGCTGTTCTGCCTCACCTGGCTTTGCCCTTGGCGGCCCCTCTGCCTGCAACATCTCCTCCCCTTTGACATCAGACCAACTCCTCCTTTTCTTTCTGGACTTAGTTCCCTGGGAAGCCGTCTCTGAACCTCCAGGTTGTTGCCACCTCAGTGCTTCCCTCCAGCTTAGGGCTTGTCACCTAACATTGCCATCACCTGGGGAAGGGTGTGTCACCACCCGTTCCTCTCTAGACCGAAAGCGCCACGGGGGAGTGTTCTCCAGCTGCATCTTACCTACCTGGGCATGCACACCCACCCTTAGCATTGAGCCTGGCCCATCGTCAGGGTTTTCACATATTTGTCAAATTGAATTAAACTGATCTGATAGTGGGAAGAGGAGTTCTCTTTTGAAGGGAAAGTTTATTTGGTCAGTGTTCAAGTAAAGGTCACTGTGTCCTGTACTCACTAATATTTGCCTTGGAGGTGGGGGTTGAGTAGATGGTGGATCCTGATACAAGCGAACTGATGAGGTAGGGGAAAAAGAGAAGGGGAGATTTATATTCTCTGAATGTTTACTTTGAACCGTGCTTTGTGTTAGGTCACCTGCTTTATTGATAGTATCTCTGTAATAGGACTCAAGAGCTAGGTCCCATCTGGATTCTGGGCACTGACTGACCATAAAACTTTGGAGAAGTCATTTATGCTCTCTAGACATTACATTTTTCACTTGTAACGAATAAAAACAGACAGTTTGAATGAGTTAAACCCAAGAGCCCCTGGGGTTCTAACCTGCTGTGTATGAAAGCTTTTCTCCCCTGTAGTAAAATAGTTTCCCTCCCATGAAGAAACACCTCCTCAATCTTAAATTTATATTCTCCTCGTGTCCTCTGAAGTATATAGTGAACATACTATTAAGCAACTTTGTGATTTTTTAAATAGGGAAGAAAGAAATAGTGAGTAACAAAAATAGGGATACCCTCACTTAAAAGCAGGATTTCGACTCAAATCATATTGTCAAGAAGCAGGTTGGGGAGCCCAACTGTCTTTGCTTCCAAATTAGATGCTTTAATTGTTTGTGTGGTTCAAACTTTGAAAGGTACAAAAGCTAGAGTTTCTCTCCCACCATATTCCTTCAGTCATCCCATCTCCATTTTCTGAGGCAATTCATTCTAGAATTTTTATTGAGTGCTTCCTGAGACCTTTTATGCCCACGCCAGCAAATATGTGTATGTTCAGATATTTGAAATCATCTTTCTTTCTTTCCCTTTATTTAATACAGATGGTCTTATGCCATATATCCTATTATGTATCTTGCTTTTCAGGGGGATCAATTTTTTAAAAAAATATTTTATTGATATTTTACAGAGAGGAAGGGAGAGAGATAGAGAGCTAGAAATGTCGATGAGAGAGAAACATCGACCAGCTGCCTCCTGCACACCCCCCACCGGGGATGTGCCCACAACCAAGGCACATGCCCTTGACCGGAATCGAACCGGGGACCTTTCAGTCCGCAGACCGACGCTCTACCACTGAGCCAAACCGGTTTCGGCAAGGGGGTTCAATTTTATTGGGTCATAATTTGCATACATTAAAATTAGGCAATTTAAAGAATAAATTTCAGTGAGTTTTGAACAAATGTATGCAGTCGTGTAACAGCCATCACAATGATAGCATAGAATAAATATGTCCATCACTTCAAGGAGTTTCCTCTTGATCTATCTCCATGCATCTTTTTCCAGCTACCCCTTGACTCCTGGCAACAACAGAGATTTTTTTAAAAAATTATCTTTATTGTTGAAGGTATTACAGATGTTCCCCATGTTCCCTCCATTGAAATCTTCCCCCTGCCTTCCTCTCCCCCCCCCCCCCCAAACCAGGCCTTCACTGTACTATTGCCTGTGTCCATGGGTTATGCATATACGCATACCAGTTCTTTGGTTAACATCTTTCCATCCCAGCTTTTTTTTTTTTAAATCACTCTAGTTTTACCTGTTTAAAAGTATCATATAAATGGAATTAAAGTCTGTTTAATCTTTTGTGTGTTGTTTCTTTCACTTTAGCTGTATGCTTTTTAACTCATCCATATTAGTACATATATCATCAGTTTCTTTTTTTACTGGGTATTATTTAATTGTATGATTATAACACCATTTGTTCATGCATGAACAATTGATGGACACTTGGGTTCTTTCCAAGTTTGACATTATTATTAATAAAGCAGCTATAACATTCACGTATAAACTTTTGTGTTGATTCTGTTTTCATTTATCTTAAGCGTATATTTAGGAGTGGGATTACTGGGTTATATGGTCAGTGAATGCTTAACCTTATCTTATAAAATTTTCAAATTCTCTTCAGAATTTGTATGAGACTTCTGGCTGTTTCCCTTCTAGCATTCGGTATTGTCAGTCTTATTATTTTGTATTTTGTATTTTAAGTTTTAGGTATACTGGTAAATGTACAATGGCATTCCATTGGAGCTTTAATTTACATTTTTCTAATGACTAACGATGTTATGCATGTTTGCATGTACTTACCACACATCATTAAGGGTTCTTTGATGAAATATCTGTTTAAATATTTTGCTTATTATTATTTTAACATTAAGTCTTATTGAATTTTAAGAGTCTTTATATACATAAGATAACATTTATCAGACAAGTGTTTCTCAAATAGCTTACACGTCTGTGGATTCATTTTTCATTTCATAAGTGTCTTTTGAAGACACAAGTTTTTTATTTTGATTAATCTCATTTATCAATTTTTTCTCCCCTATGGTCTGTGCTTTTTGTGCTCTATCTAAGGAATATTTGTCCAACCCAAGGTCACAGGATTTTTCTCCTATTTTATTCTAGCAGTTTTATAGATTTAAGTTTTATATTTAGTTCCTTGAGCCATTTTAAGTTAATTCCCCTCAGGTTCTCTCTCTCTCTCTCTCTCTCTCTCTCTCTCTCTCTCTCTCTCTCTCTCTTTCTGCAGCTCCATTCTTTCTGGTTGTTAGATCCTCAATGTCTTACTGCCTTGACCTTCCCAAACTCCAAACTTTTTCTCCTCAACTCAGAGAGACTGCCAATTTGTATTTGGGACCTGTTCTACATGTCCCAATGTCTGAAAATCATCATTTCAAATAGTTTGTCTGCTTTACTAGTTGTTCAAGGTAATGTTCTAGTTGCTAAGAATAAATCTAGTTTCTTTTACTCCATCCTCTCCAGCAGTGAAAGTTGTTCTAATTGGCCTTAAGATCTCCATTCTTTATTATGTATTTTAAGTTCTCAAAAATGAGGACAGGAAAATAGATGTCCTAGTTGATCATTCACCAAAACAAGCCAAAATACCATACCATCTTCTCTTCTTTTAAGCTCTTACCATTCAAGCCTCTGGTGATTCTATGAGTTAGTTACCTTGGAAAATTCTAGGAAAGGTGGACTTACTACAACCAAAAGGAATCCCATTTTCAAGCTACTTTCTAATGTTGTTGTCATGTGCTAATGAGTGGGATCCAACTCCTGATAACCCTATGAATGAATCATTTCCACATGTCCTATCTTCAACAGCTCTGCTTAGCACCTATAGACTCATGCCTATGACTTCTTTTATGGGGCTAATCCATCTCATATTTGGTCTTCTTCTTTTCCTGCTGCCATTTATTTTTTACAACACTATTGTCTTTTCCAAAGAATCCTGCATTCTTATGATGTGCCCAACACTTCAGTTTTGTCATTTTTGCCTTGAGCAATATTTCAGGCTTAATTTGCTCCAACACCCACTTGTTCATTTTTCTGGTGGTGCAGGATATCTTTAGAGATCTTCTCCAACACCATATTCCAAATGAATATTTTTTTTGCCATTATCCTTCTTCACTATCCAATTTTCACATCTCCACAGAGTAATTGGGAGTACAAGGGTGTGGATGATCTTAATCTTGGTTTCTAATGACACAACTTTGGTCTTGGAGATCTTTCCTAATTCTTCCATTGCAGCTCTTCTTGGTCTCAGCCTTCTCATGATTTATTGATTGCCTCCATTATAAATTCATATTTTCCAATACCTTCTGATATCCAGGCCCAAAGTGTCTAGAATGAATTTATGTATGAATTGTATCATGTACATAGAAAAATGCTCTGGTGGGCAGCTCTGCTCCCAGATAACACTCCTTTCCAAATATGAGATGACTTTACATGAGAAAGAAGCATGAACTTTGCCCTGAAACTAAGGGTTTTGTACAGTTTATAATATTAAGAACCTGGGCTTTAAGCCATACCCCAGGTCCCCAATGCTTTCTGAGCAGAACCTTCCACATCCTTCATGAGCCTGTGGGTCAGTAGAAGTGCCAGACGTGTCAAAAGCTGTCAGCCTTGCATGATTGCCAGGGCTTGGTGCACGACTGTAACCTGGTAACAGTCAAAATAAATAAGAGAATTCACTGTTTAGGAAAGCACTAATGTTCTGAGGTTTCAATGATAACAATGGTATGGTAAATATGTGAGGTGGTAATGAGTAATTGACATGAGTGCCTTTTGTTAACTGGACAACAACTGCAGGTTGGTTTTTTCCCTCTACAGAAATATTTGTGTTCACTTCTGTGGTGGCAAAAAAAAAAAAAGAAAGAAAGAAAGGACTTGATGGCTAGTCTTTTTCTATTTATAGCAGCCACCCTCCACAAACTGGCTTGATTCTTCTAGAACTGTGCTGTTCAAAATGATAGCCATTAGCAGAAAGTGGCTATTTAAATGTAAATTAACTTAAATGAAAAAAGACTGAAAATTCCATCTCTCTGTCATGCTAGTCCCATTTCATATGCTCAACAGACTCATGTGGCCAATTGCTCCTGTATGGAAAGTGTCAGTATGGAGTATTTCTATCATCACAGAAGGTTGTGGAGGACAGTGCTATTGTAGGGCTAAATGTAGAAGTGAGCCTGGAACCCACACCCAGAGATCAGGGTCCTTCTCCTCAAACAAACAACTGCCAAAAGAAAGCAGGGCCTGTTATCTGGGGTCGGGGGAGGAGGTTGTTCCTGGGAAAACACAAGGGTAAAGGTTGAACAATTGTGAGTGTGGTGAGTTCTTATTCCATAATAAACATTTTATAGATACAAGAGTAACTCATGGCAATTGCCTGTCCCTTCCTATGTATCTCTTTGATCCATTTCAAATCAGCAGGTTGAAGAATCTTTATTGAGCCTGCACTCTGCACTTCACATGCACGTGCCATGAGAGATAGAAAATGGCCTAAGAGGGTGGGCCCTTCCTGTGAGGTGCTGGCCAGCTAGCTTGGGGGAAGATGAATACTGCAAAACATTTATAAATGAATACCAGAGTTGTGGTAGAATCGAGTTTCAGAAGATATGGTTCACAGTACCGAATAAGCACTGAGGACATTCAGAGACAGATGAGGACTGGATTTATCAGGGAAGGCTTCGTGGAAGAGGCAGGCTTTACACTCTGAAGAAAATGTAGGAACCAGGGTGGCAGGTAGGATCAAGGAGGAAATACCAGGCCTCAGCAATTAAATTGTCCTCATTCCTATGTCACCTTGGGAGGCAGGTTAGCCCAGTGGTTTAAAGCTGAAACCCTGAAGCTATACTGTGTGATTCACATTGTGGTCCTGTCACTTACTAGCTCTGCAATCTTGACCAATTCACCTAGCATCTCACTGAATCATTATGAGGATAACATAAGCTCATTTATGTAAAAGTCTTAGGTACAAAACTAGTGCCACTTCAATCTCTTTCCTCCAGGGATTGTTGGTTTTTACTTATAGTATTTAGACCGACGAGCTCCTTCTCCTCCTCCTCCTCCTCCTCCTCCTCTTCCTCCTCCTCTTCCTCCTCTTCCTCCTCCTCTTTCTCCTCCTCCTCCTCCTCCTCCTCCTCCTCCTCCTCCTCCTCCTCCTCTTCTTCTTCTTCTTCTTCTTCTTCTTCTTCTTCTTCTTCTTCTTCTTCTTCTTCTTCTTCATTTTTATTGATTTCAGAGAGGAAAGGAGAAGGAGGGAGAGAGAGAAACATCAATGATAAGGGAGAATCATTGATTGGCTGCCTCCTGCATGCCTCCTATGAGGGTCAAGCCCACAACCCTGTTATGTGCCCTGACTGGTGTGCACCTCCTGGTTCATAGTTCAACACCCAACCATTGAGTAGAATCACTGGCAAGGCACAGCTCTTCTTTTTAATAGAAGTCTCAATAATTTGCACTTCCTTGATCTTTCTATGATTTACTTGGTTTGGTTTTCCTGACTCTTTTGTGATTGGTAAATATACCTAATTTAGATCAAACCAACCCACAGAAGAGTGATTTAGCTTGTCTCATCAAAATACTCATGCCCTCAGAACCCTGGACAGGATCCATTCAGTTACTAAATTGAAGGGTGGGCCGCACCTGAAGTACACCAGAGAGACCATTTGGTTTAAGAAGACCTCTCTGCTGGGTCAGTGTCCTTCCGAACTCTGAGGACAAAGACCGGGCCTTGCTGCCCAGCCAGCATTTGAACAGTGCATGACACCTCCTGGTTGGTCAATGACTCCCTAACGAAACTGACTTCCCTTTGTAAAATGGGCTAGTGATGCTTAACTCCTACTGGCTTCTATAAGGTAACATAATTCAATTCCATTGAATTCAACTGATATTTAGCAAGTCTCCTCTCTGTATCTGGCTTGGTGCCAGATGTCTGGGGTCTAGTGGTGAACAAGTCTCTGATGTCATGGGATCATTTCTATGGGTTTCCTAAGGGACTATTGGAAATGTAGGAGAATCTCGTGAAGCATTGCATTGTCCTTACACTCAGGACAGTGCAAGGAACACTGAATTCAGCCTGAGTGGTGACTGGCCAGAAGAGTTCCCATTCTCAGACGTGAGTGGGCTGCCCTGGAACGATGCTAGAGAGCGTGTGGAGCATGATGTATGATGAGGTCACTGGTTTGCCCAGGGTCTCAACCAATGGTTTTACAGCTTGAGATGAGGGAGGAAGAGAACTTCCAAGCCTCACCTTTAGGGGAACTCCTGTTCATTCCTTATTATGACATCACCAAAGCATTTATAAAGTTCTCTGTGAATTTTTAACTGCCCTGTATGAGTTAGAAGAGGGCTGGTTACTTGTTACAGGAGCCTTGACAATGGCTTTAGAAGCAGGGTTTGATTTTCGATGTAGTGAGAGTTCCAGAGCATGGCTGTTGAGGGTGAAGTGAGCTAACTCCATTGTGAGGCCGGTGACAGCACCTTCTTACCTCTCACTCTCACTCTCACAGGTGGGTCACAAGGTAGAACAGGCCAGTCCACCTCCTCGAAAGTAGAGGTTTGCTCCTGAAACCTGGGGGAAAGAAGATGCTTCAAAATAAAACAAGAAAAGTGCACAGAGAGGGCTCAAATCCAAGCACTGCCCCCTTGGTAGTTTGATGACTTTGGGCAAGTTACTTCATCTCTCTGTGCCTCAGCTGCACCATCTCCAAGAATTGTGATAATACACATAACATAAGATTTAACCTCTTAGCCATTTGTAAGTTAATATCATTCAGTGGCATTAAATCTATTCACATTGTTCTGCTACATCATCATCATGTATTCACAGAACTCTTATCATCTTGCAAAACTGAAACTCTATACCTATTAAGTAATAACTTTTTATTCCCCTCTTCCCAAACCCTGGAAATCACCATTCTACTTATTGTCTCTGTGAATCACCATTCTACTTTCTGTTTCTTTCACTATTCTAGGCACGGCACATGAGTAGAATCATGCAGCAAGTTCCACCATTCTTAAGAGAGGATAGCAATATATTTTTTTGTGAAGGTGATTATGAGGATTCCAACTTGACATAGAAAGCATTTCACCCACGCCTGGCACAGAGGAGGCTCTCAATAAAGGATGGCTGGCATCTTTAATGTGTTAATGATGTTGTGCCAGATAGTTATGGGAGACACAAAGGTGAGCCCATCCTTTCAAGGACCTTCAGCTTAGAAGGAAAGATGTCATATTTACAATACTGAAGTCAAAGAGTGAAAGTTTTCAAAAAGCAAGCACTGAGAACGTTCTTTGGGAATTTAGAAAAGGAAGATGTTATTAGCTAAGAAGATCATAAAAAACTTCATAGCAAAAGGAAGCACTTCTTTGAAGGATTTAATCCCATAGAAATGGCCACAGGGACACTTTGTGAAGATGGACTGCATGTGTAAGGACATTGTATCAATCAGATTTGGCTTTGTAACAAAAATACTACAGACAGGAAGGCTTAGCACCCACATTTATGTCCTTCCAGTCTGGAGACAAGAACTCTAAGGTATCAGCAAAGTAGGTCTGGTGACAGTTCTCTTCTGGGTTGTGTATGGTGGTCCTCTCAACAGTGTCCTAACAGGGAAGAGAGAGAGTAAGCACTTTGGTGTCATTTTCGTAAGAACATTAATCCTATAGGATCAGGGTTCCATCCTTATAACCTCATTTAATCTTAATTACTTCCTTAGAGGCCCTATCTCTGAATACAGCTATACTGGGACTTAGGGCTTTGATGTTTGAATTTTGGGAGGATGCAAACAGTTAGTCTATAACAGGCATGGAGGATGGAATAAACCTTTATAAGGAACATCCTATATAATAAAGAAGTAATATGCAAATTAACCATCACTCTCTCACAAGATGGCTGCCTATGACCAGGCCAGCAGGGGGTTTAGTAAGGGATGACCAAACGACTGAACAAGCAGGCTGCATGGGGTGACCAGGCCAGCAGACAGGGGGGGGGGGCGCAGTTAGGGGTGACCAGGCTGGCAGGGGATGCATTTGGGGACAACCAAGCTGGTGAGGGTGGGAGGGAAGTTGGGGGTGATTACACTGGAAGGGGGGGGCAGTGAGGGGTGACTATGCCTGAAGGGGTAAGGGCAGTTAGGAGCAGCCAGGCTGGCAGGGATGGGGCAGTTGGTCAGCAGGGTGGGCTGTTAGGGGTGATCAGGCTGGCATGCAGAGGAAGTGAGGGGTGATCAGGCTGGCAGGGGGGGCAATGAGGGGCGACCAGGTCGGCAGGGGCGGGGAAGTTAGGGCCACCATCCACAACCAAGAATAGAATTGTCACCAGATCAGGAAGTTAGGGACAACAAGGCAGGCAGGCAGATGAACAATTAGGAGCCAGCGGCCTAGGATTGTGAGAGGGATGTCCAACTGCTGGTTTAGGCCTGGGATTAGGCCTATACCAGCAGTCAGACAGTCTTGAGGGGTCCTGGATTGGAGAGGGTGTGGGCTGGGCTGAGGGGATTCACCCCCTGTACACAAATTTCGTGCATCAGGCCTCTAGTTCAATAATATAATTTGATGGACCATAAGGGGATGAAAGTGGAGGCATGGGAGGAGCAAAATTATACCTGAGGATTGACTAGAATGGCAAAAGGCCTTCCAGAGCAGCTGAGACCTTTACGAGTGCAATGTGTCTGCAGCAGGGAATGTCCGGGGGGTTAAACTAGGAAGCTGCAGAGAAGTGAAAGCACTGGCATGTGAATACATCACACTGAGTCCCCCAACCAGACTTTTCTAGTGGCTTTCCTGAAGACCAGATGTCCCTCTTTAACTGCTAAGGACCAAACTCGGGCTTTGGGGCAAGGACCCTAGGATGCCCTCGTGAAAAACCAATAGGAGAGGCATTGTCCCCTGGCCCATCTAAAGCCAAGACTTCCCAAGCATTAATCAATCCCAAAGCAAACTGTGCCCTTTATCTCAGCAAAAGGCTCAGTGGTAGAGCGTCGGTCTGCGGACTGAAAGGTCCCGGGTTCGATTCCGGTCAAGAGCATGTACATGGGTTGCGGGCGCATCCCCAGTAGGGGATGTGCAAGAGGCAGCTGGTTGATGTTTCTCTCTCATCAACGTTTCTAGCTCTCTATCTCTCTCCCTTCCTCTCTGTAAAATGTCAATTATATATATATATATATATATATATATATATATATATAGCAAAAGGATTTGAATGGGAACTATTGACTAACATACTTTGGGAGGTTTCTTGCTGACTGCTGAGTACCCAGCACAAGAACTGATCTTGCATTTCCTGAAGGAGGTATCTAGTTGTCAGAGAGCTTGTAAATCATCAAATCTCAATTAGAGAGCTCTTCAGGGCACGGTTACAGAACGGAATGCCTCACCCGGGATAAAGTTCTTGGCCTCCTGAGGCAATAGTCCCAGCAGCCACTGCAGACAACTAAAAATAGCCACAGTATAAAACCCCAGCTCCCAGGCTCTGGAGAACAGAGTTCACTGAGACTGTGATAAAGCATTGCCTGGTGTTTTCTAACATATCACCAGGCATGAAGTGTTCTTTGACATCACAAACCCAATCTCAACAATTCAAGTGGACTTACTGGGTGGGATGGGGGACCCCTTGGTAATTAGGACTCAGAAATTATCTAGTGGGACTCCTCGGTTTACAGACTAGAAAGGCGAGATCCTGCTTTTTTCAGCACTCTATCACTGCCATCTATACACTTTCACCCTTTTATTCATTCAGCAAATATTGATTGAACGAAGCTTGATTCCTCCCTTCATTCAGAGTGTCTCTGCTCAGATTTCACTTCCTCACCATCAACCACAACACCTTTTCATTGCTGTTTCTCTATCCTCCTGTTTTCTTTATTCCCCGGGTATTGCACTGTATTTAGAGATTGTCTGCTCTACTAGAGGTTCTCCAGCTCCAGGGTGCAAGGGCTTTGCCTGCTTGGGGTCTGGCACTGGAATGGTTGTACCGAGAGTGCATTGTGTGCCTGGCCTGGCCCTACCCTCTGTGTTCCCTATAACTTCTATTGCCTGGATATTTTTACTTGTAGGTTTGGCCCCTGCTTCTTGCTAAGTCTCTCATATTCTCTCTCTGTGTCTCTGTCTCTCCCTCTCTCCCTCCTTCCCTCTCTCCCTACGTTCCTCCCTCCTGAAAGATTTTCTTCATTTTCAAATTTTTTTATTTTGGACATTTGCGTTTTAATTCCTAACAACTCTCATTCTCTAATTATTCCTTTTTCAAAGGGGACCAAGAGGGAGTGCTACCTGGTTAAGGCAGAGAGACAGAGGAGGCCAATCAGCCATCCTCACTTCAGGGAGACAGCAAGGGAGTGGGTCTCCAAATGCCAGAAGGAGGAAGAATCCACCTTGGCCCTGTCACAATCAGATGGCTTCCTGTGGAGCCTGGAGGTAAACACCGCCTCCAGCTGTGGGTGGGAGTTAGCTCTGTCCAGCACAGTTGTTCTAAGAGAGACTTTTGTAAGGTTTGAAGGGAACGCAGGAAACAGACCACCAAGGAATTTTAAAGTAAAGTTTATTCCCCGGTAATGAGTGGTACTCATTACAGAGGTAGAGAAATCAGGATTGAAGGAGTAGGGAGAGGTCAGGGGACCCAGCCGGGCTGCCTCCTGGACATGGAGGAGCAGCAGCACATGGCTTGCCTGGGGGTCCTTTTAAGGGCCGGCACAGAAGAGGGTTGGACCCAGGTCGAAACAGGAAGGGGTGGGCTCCAGGACACTTTGTCACATGCTGATTGATGGTTCAGTGTCTTGGAGATGTCTCTGTGACAGGTGCCAATAATGTGTTAGCTCCACCCATCAGTTGGGAGGAGGGAGAACCTTACATTCCAGATTCTTTGTTTATATTTAAAAAATTCAAAGTCTGGGATTTGCATGGCTTTGGGATACCCCCTGCCTCCCTGGCCTTTTGGTAATAGGGGGCAACGGAATCTTTCTGGATGCTTCCAGCTGATCATGGGCGAAGAGGGGGGGGGGTGTGTCAAAGGCCAGGATCAGGCAGAGGCGGGGTTGAAGGGCAGCCGTAGGGATGGGGCAGGAGCTGGCTTGCAGTCACTGGAGACATTTCAACGACCCGGGCGCGAATGAATTTGAGGAGGCAGGGAGGTAGAAAAAAAGACACACAGATCCAGAGAGAGAGGCCAGACCTGACCTCATTGTAAGCATCATGGATGACACAGAGGCACTCAGGGTTTGAAAACCTCGGGGCAGGATTGCTTTGCTGCAGTTTGGGTGGAGGCAGCGGGAAAGAGTGAGTGAGTTCAGGACTGGGGACTGTGGGAAACAGGAGATGGGGTTCCTGGATGTGAGATGGGGCAAAGAGTGATAGAAGGTCCTGTAGGCTATGATGGAAAACACCTGTAAGGGTTGTTGGAGGCAGATCTTCTGGACCTTGCTGAGAACAGCAGCTGCAGCCGGAGCCCAGAGGCAGGGCTGCAGTCCCCAAACAGTGGAGGCCAGCTGTATGGCTCTGAGACCTGGGGCAGGATTGTCCAGATGAGTGGGTCCTTAAAAATTCTTGTAAACAGTTAACTTTAGAATCACTTTTCTTTTTTCCCATTACTGTATTATTGAAGGCAGGGGGAGGAGGGAACAGGCACTGAGGACAGAACATTTTTGCCAGTCAATACCCAGGAAAGAGATCTGCATACCGCACTACCTTGAGTTTTACCTGGGCTTTTGGCCGGGGGCAGAGGGAGGGGCGCGGGGGGGAGTGTTCAAGATCCAGGCATCTTCAGTCTTCAGACAGTCCCAGCATGGCCAGCGGCAGGTCACGATCTGGAAGGACAGCCCCTCCACGCTGAGATGCAAAGGGCCTGTCACTTTTCCAAGGATCTCTTTGATCGCACAGGCCAGGCAAAGCTTGAGGGCACTGTGGTCTTCCTTTCTGCACTTGAAGCATCACCCCCCCCCCCACACACACACACACACATACACAGTTATGTGTGGCTGCCCCAAGGTAGCCAGCAAAGGTGTGGGTTTTTGAAGACTCATGTTCTGTGGAAGGCGGGTTTAATCTGCCTTCTTTTCATGGGCATTAACATCCTTAAATGTCGTGAACGGTTTGGACCCGGGGAGGGGGACAGGCGGAGGCACTAAGTTTGGCATCAATATGGTGACCTTCCGGGATCGGGGGGCCACCAGGTTGCCTAAGAAGGGAGAACCTTACAACTTTCAGTGAGTCCCTCCACTAGAACCCCTCATGACATCTCCTGCCTACCAGGGGACTGATCAATTTCAAGCTTACAGCTTCTCTGGGGTGCTGGCAACCCCCTTGGGATTTATTAGGGACTATAGTTCTCTCTATCTTTACTTAGGGAGGGATATATATATATATATATATATATATATATATATATATATATATAATCTTCATTTTGGTTATCTTTACACTACTTTGAACTGTTCATAGATACAAGTTGAAGAATTCTTCTACCATTAGTCAATGTGCTCCTAGCTGCCTTCTCTCTTCCAGATGTTTGTCTAAACCCCTTGTCCATTGGTGACTTTGTCTCTTTCTTTATTCTCGTGAGATTATTCCTTTTCATATGTCTTCATTCTTATTGCAGCAGGCTCTCAGAAGGATCTGTGGGTAGAAACCTGTCAATAATATTTTATGCACAAAGGGTTCTAAGTAGAGTTTGGGAATTACTAAATTTAAAAGTGTTTAAACAGAGTTCTTTATCCAGGACTTCCAGGCACTTTAATTTGCAAATATTTACTGCAAATCCCTAAGAGAGGGTGTGGATGGAGCATTTCCCAGTTATTTGACCGCAGGTTTTTTGTTTTTTGTTTTTCCTCAGGGAAATCTCATGTCATATCAGTGTTTCAAATACACTGTAGAAAATACTGGCTTAATTTACTGGTATCATGCTAGCCTTGGAACTAAAATATACGAGATATTCATAATCTTTGCTGAATGCATGTGCAAAAAGAAGCTGAGAGGATGAGTTCTAAATACCACCCCCACTTACCCAAGTCCCAGATTTACTTGGTGTCCATGAAACCTAAGCTCAGACAGTGAGCACAATGGAAAGAACACCCAGGCTGAATGTTCACAGCCACTGGGTGCCGTCGGCCATGGCTTCCAGAGCTTGGAGACGGGAATGCTATCTGCTCTTCTGACTTTGCAAGGCAGTTATGAATGTCAAAAGATGAAATATATAAGACAGTATTTATAAAATGTAAAACACTAAACAAGTACAAGGAATTGTTGTTGTGAAATTGTTGTCAGGTTATAGCAGTTAGAACACGAAAGGGAATGACATTTGCACATTCTTTGAGCATGGTATATGGCTGGTTACCTCATCATCCTACATTTAGAGATGGCCCAAGCCACAGTCACAGGGAGGAATACTTAGAAAAAAAGGAGAGAGACTGTAATCATTCATATGGCTTGCTCCTAGAGCTAAATCAGGACTTTATCCTCACTTTGCAGGTGGAGACTTTGAGGTAGAAAAACAGAGACTGAGATCTTTAGGTCTGGAGAGGATCATGGATGTCATCTGATCCAACTTGCCTGTGTTAAATGTATAGAAACTGTGGCCCACAGAGGTTCAGAAATCAGCCCCCTGTCACACTGAGACAATAGTAGAGGCAGAGCCAGCAAGCTGGCCTCCAAGTTTAAAAGAACATTTGCAGAGCCTCTGGGTACAGGTTGTCACTTCCCAGGGCCTGGGCACCCAGTGGGAGCATGGTTTCTACCTTGCAGGAGCTCACAAGTGCTCAGAGGAGAGAGTAATAGCAAACTCTAGGGGAGAGCATCATGAGCGATCTCATATATGATAATTAAAGTCTGGGTTGTTTGGGAAGGTATTCTAGGATTTCCGGAAAAAGGCTGTTACTGATGGCTGAGCTAGAACATTTTTGTAGTTGTTATTTTTCATTTTCATAATTTCGACTGCTTCACCTCAAAGATTTCTTAATAAGAGAGTATATATTTGCATATACATATAATTATATACTTCTATATACTTATACATATACATATAATTATATACTTATATATACATATATAAATCTATATATAAACTTACTTATATAGATTTATATATATGTGTGGGTGTATAAATATGTAAAATAAAATACATAATCTTATATATAACAGATATGACTTGGGGAGGCTGTAACTCTTTCCTTAATTCTTCATTTTGGTTATCTTCACAGTACTTGGAGATGTTCACAGATATAAGTTGAAGAATCTATTGAAAATGTCAAGGGCAGTTTCTTGACTTTAAAAACTCCAAGAGGAAAGGGAAGCCTCTAGTGGAGTCCATTCTGCCTGATACGTATTTGTTGACCCCTGAGCCAAAGTGCCTCTGGGCCCATTTCCTTTTTGTGGCGAAGAGTACACAAGAAAATACCCATTTCCCTGACACCATTTGTTTAGTGTTGAGGGGCTATCCTGTGTTTGGCAGGCTGATGCATCTATTAGTATTTTAATTTTTAAAGTTTACAGAGCAGCAAATTGGCTTGGCATTTCTTCACAACTCTGCCCTAAAACGGGTGATTCAGCCTTGGCAATTAATGGGCACTGTCTCCCGTTAGGAGGATTAATGAAATTATGTGGTTGAGCATCTCGGAAGCCAAGTTTATTCTGTGTGTGGACAAATGGCATATTGTCTTGATTTCCATTTCTTAAAAGATCTTTTTAAAAAGCCTCCCCTTTTGCCCAGCTGGTGTGGCTCAGTGGATGAGAGTTGACCTATGAACCAGGAGGTCAGAGTTTGATTCCTGGTCAGGGCACATGCCTGTGTTATGGGCATGATCCCCAGGATGGGGAGTGCAGGAAGCAGCTGATCAATGATTCTCATCATTGATGTTGCTATCTCTCTATCCTCCCTTCCTCTCTCTGAAATCAATAAAACATATATTTTTTAAAAAATGGCTTACTGTTGAGGATATGTATGGCCAGTCCTCATACAATGGCATGATCTCTGAAGACTGGCAATTATTTCTAAAGGTATATCCCACAAAACAAGTTCCTTGACATACTCCACAAAAACTGGCATTATTCCTTGAGCCAAAAAAATTTGAAAAACTTTGCCTACTACTTCCTCCTCTTACAGAATCACAGAGCACTTTAGCCTATAAAAGGAACAGAGAAATCAATCAAGAGAACTTGAACCCTGTCGAACTCAGCATTCCCCAACATTTTGAAAATAATAACTAAAACATTCCATACAGCAGAATCACTATACAATCCAAACTTTCTGATTGAGGCTATTTACACAGCACACCAAAAACTCATTGATGACAAAGAAAATCAATTTTTAGTTTACACAAAATTTTTATTTTTGCCCCGAGATGATTTAGCAAACCCACTGTTCTCTCTTGTTGAAATTAGTTCTGCCCATTCCCACCTTTAGCTTAATGGCTCTCACCTGCACCTGAAGGCTATATTGAAACTGGGACTCATACCTATCTGTCTTTTGGTCTCCAAAGTCCATATTTTACCATGTGCTATTCTGCTTGATGTGTGAGTGCACGTAAACTCCTCCTCTCTGAAGACAATTCAATGGTTGGGCACACTCATTTCTTCTATAGTACCCACATTTCCTGCGAGAAATGGAAAAGGAAAATAAAGGAAGAGAGGAAGGGAGGGAGAAGAAAGGAAAAGAAGGAAGAAAAGAAAGGAAGGGACAGAGAGAGGAAGGAAGAATTAAGTCCTTGTAGAAACAAGGGTAATACTCAGCCACAGGAATACTTTTGAGCATTTCTAACATTTGTGTTTTTGTTGTTTTTTTTTAAATCACACTTTCCAGTGGCTATCATAACTCCCTGGGAGATGTAAGTTTGGACAGAGGTTAAAAAGACCATTATTTAAACATCATTACTGTCAGAAAAAGACCTATCTTCCCAGGAGGAGAAAAGGATGCAAAGATGATGGGGATGTAATGGTTGAGGGTTACTCTGGAAAGGCTTTCCAGTGGAGCAGCCCTTCAACTGCTCTTCTCAGCCTTCATTTGCTAAGCAAAGTAGCATTAGTGTCACCAGCCTCTGATCTGTAGCAAACCTGCCTTATGCCAGGAGTTGCAGTGCTTCTTAATACAGGAGGCCTGTAGGGAAGTGCTTTGAAACAGCAAGGTCTGTTGTTTTCCTCCCTTGCCTCTAGCCACTCTGTTTTCTGTTGTTGTATTTTAAAAGTATATATTTTTATTTATTTCTGAGAGGAAGGGGGAGGGAAAGAGAGATAGAAGCATCAATGATGAAAGAGAATCATTGATTGGCTGCCTCTTGCACACCCCCAACTGGGGATCAAATCCTGCAACCTGGGCATGTGCCCTGACTGGGAATCGAACCTTGACCTCCTGGTTCACAGGTTGATGCTCAACCACTGAGCCACACCAGCAGGGCAGCCACTCTGGTTTTTAAATTTCAAATGGTGTATGACCTTTAGCATCACTTGCTAACCAAGAAGAGCCCCTTTTCCCTGCTGCTTCCATGGTCAGGACCACAAATTCTGAGGGCTGAGCCACATGGCATGACCTTACATGTTCTCTGCTGACTCCTCCCCCTGAAGACCAGGGGCAGCTGTTCAAGTTGTCAACTTCTCATTGAGACTCTTCTGATCTGTCCCCACCTTCAACCTCAACTCCTCTCTCAGGCAATGTGGACTTCCAGGACCTTGACCTGAACTTGGGTTCCAGGGGCTGGACTGGAGGAATAAAGTCAGGGATGAGCATGAGGTGGGGATGCCTACTGAGTGAACAAAGCGAGCAGCAACAAAGTCGAGATTTGGAATAAGGAAGCAACGAGGCTGGGAAGAGAAATGTATGCGGGACAAGAAGCAACAGAGCAGGCAGAGAGAGCATTTGAAATTGGGAGGATGAAGAAAAGGCAAAGCATAAAATATTCCCATGCCGTGAGTTAGGTTAGGAGCAGGCAGATCCAGGATTCATGGGGCTGGACACTTATGCAATCAGCTGCCTTCCTCAACAAACAAATTAAAAATAATGTGTATATAATTAGACACGGAAGAGAGGCAGACAAGATAACATCAGAGGCTATTAGAGAAATGAGCCTTAGAGATGATTTTCATTGCACAGTGAAGGGAACTAAAGCCCCAACAAACAAAATTCCATGTCAGAGTTAAGGAAACTGGCATACAGAGAGGAAAGTGAGGCAATTTAAGGACTTAATTTTCATCTCTGGAAATTAAGTCCACTTTTTTTCTTTACCTTCAATGCAAACTGGTGTTTTCTCAAAGTCCTAGTAGATAGTTAGGAAACTAAGGTGTAATTCTGGCATCCTCTCCTCTGCCCTTGTCCCTCCACAACACTCCTACCTACCTTCCCCTCAAATGACCACACCTGCCTGCACACAGGTAAGGTGGTTGTTAAAACTTATATTTGAAAGGCAGTAATACCAAATACTTGTATCCATTGTGCATCACTTAACCAGGGCTTCTCATGACTAGGGCAATGGTAGAAATTTTATGAATACTATATAATAGGAGAAAAGAATAAAACGTGGAAGGTAATGTACCTTGACAAATACCAACTGGTAGTACAGTATAATTTTAACTTTATGTGATATTAAAAAAACAAAACCCTTTTGTAGAACACAGATAGTGAGGTGACATAGTCAATTGTTAACAGGGGTTATATTTGTATAATCATTTTACAAATGTTTGTCATTTTTTAGACTATTTACAATTCATATTTTACTAATTTAAATTTTTAAAAAAGAAATTCATCTTGAATTTCAATAATAATTAAATACCTTTTTATCTGGCGTAGGGCTTTTGATTCAGGTGTCTTGTCTGATAAACAGGTAACCATAGACTCAACAGCATTAAGTGAATTTCTACAAAAGATCCCAAAACTGCGAGGCCAACTATCTCGTTGCCCAGAAGGTCAGAGACTTCTTGGTGGCCAGTGTCATGGAGAGTGGGTCCCCGGAGACCTGACTCTGAATATCTCACGAAGTCACACTTGCTCTGAGTCAGGCCAGGGTGAATCATGCTTCCCACATGTGGGAGCGGAAGGAAGGGAAGGAAGCAAGAAAAATAATATCATGGTTGTTATTGTATGAAGTAAAGTAAGTTTCAGTGCGTCTGGCCAGGTGGTAAAATTATAGAAGCCAACCTTCCTGAAAATGTAACACGCAGCACGTCAGATCAATTGTAATTTCACTTTGCTTTTGAATTTTTCAAAAATTGTCAAATTTGTTTATTTTCTGACCTCTTGGAACTGCCTATTAAAAGGAAGCAGCTCATTCCTCTGGCAAACTTTATGGAAACTTGACACAGAGTCTCGGGAGGGGCATTAAAAATGCAAGAGGGCATTTTATTCTCAGAGGAGAGTGGCTGGAAAGGGGGCTGCCGCCTGCCTGGGGTGCCGGGTCAGCAGACTAAGAATTGTTTAGTTATGGAAAGAGAGCGAGGTGTCAGCGGGGCCCTGGGAGGCCGAGTGCCCAAGAACGAAGTCCTTTAAACACAGCCCATAAATCTGCCACAGCCTGGATGTTATTGGGAGAGTTCTGAATTTGGTTTGCATTGCCTGATGATTTTTTAAAGATCCACTTTGAATTCTAGCTGACCTGTCACTTTCTATGGCTTCAACAGGGTAAAATTTAGATTGTAGCTTTTATTCATTGTGTTGCAACCCTAGGAATCACTGGGTACACTGTTAGTAACTCCGTGGCCCCCGAAAGACAAACCATGTGAAAGAACTAGATGACTGTTTCATGAGAGAAACAAGTTCCCCAAAACATTTGCATCCAGGCTCACCAGGAGAATGGCAAAAGTTCTGTTCTCCTCCAGACCGGAAGTACAAGACCTCCGAGTCTCCATTTACCTTTGACCTGTGCCCTGCAAGTTCATAGCGATAGTGAAAGCAAAAGATTCAGAACCACGACATGAAATTCCCCAATTTACATACATTTCTAAAGAGACTTAGTCTTCAGCCCATGCTACTGCAGGTAAAACCTGTCTTCCAGAAGCCGTGGTTTCCCAGGACCCACTTCCTGTCTCCCAGCCCTTGTCATGCCCTCCCTGCATACCCACTGCCACCATTGCTCTTGGGAGAAAATCTGCTTAATGCCCTCATGCTACAGCATCCAGAGGGTTTGAGGAGGTTGTTTTTATCAGGATATCTTTTTCAATTGGTCAAATGGCCTTCCTCATGAAACTTCAGGTCCCAGAAGTTTTACAAGGAAAGAGCCTCTGAATTTTGCCTTTTGAATACCAGTTGCCAGGGAAGGCAATTGGCTGTGTTTATGCCTCTTTTGGACTTGAGGAGCACCAGATATACACACCACACACTATTTTGCCCCCAGCATTTTGGTCGGGATGTCTTTTCTCCCAGCCAGAACACAAACATCTAGTTGCAGGCCATGTGCCTTACTTAGCTTTGCCGGCCCCAGGGCATCCCATATGGGCTATTGCCCGTTCAGGCTGTGCTGGCACCTGGTGGGTCTAGGAACTGAAGATCGGGTACCGCTCCCCGTAAGCGTGCAGTGACAGACTGTGGTGCCCTGTGCGAGATGCACACAGAGAGCTTCTCTGCCTGAACTCGGTGCCACGTGCCATCCTTCCCATCATTTTTCACATTGGGAAAGGGAGACAGCTATGCTCCGTAAGTAAATGAGGTACAAATGAAGGGCTACTTCTCTCTTCCTTCTCTCCATGGCTCAGGTCTTCTTTTCATGTTTCCTGAGCTGGCCTTTACCTCTCCCAGGGCTATAATGACCCTCCAACTTTGAAACAACTCTCCCGTCTTGATTTCGAAAAAGAATGTGGAACAGCACATTAGGAGTTTGCCAGCACAAGTAATAGAAAGATGATTTAACTGCCGTGCTGCCACCACCTCAGTTATTTACCTCAAATCCAGCTTTATCTCATTTTCTATAGCTTACAGGTATTTGAGAACATGGGGGGATAAGCAAATGAAGACATTGATCTGGTTTAATTTCACAGTCTAATTCCCTGCTTACCACATGTGTGATTCTGGGCTAGCTACCTAAAACTCCTAATTCTCACTTTATTCCCCTGGAGATGAATGACACATGCTTTATAAGGCTATCAGAAGGGGATACATACACCACTGTATGCAAAGGACCTAGCACATTCCTGGCACCCAGAAGGTGAGCCACTATCATCATCATCATCATCATCATCATCATCAATGGTTTCATTATCACCATCACATCCAGTAGCAACAACCAACTTTGCTGTGCTAACAAGGTGATGTCATGAGGTGTGATGTATGGAAGGGCCAGGTAGAGTCAGGAGAGAGACAGTTCCTGTGAACTGGGCCCTCCTACATATATCCCAGCCTGTCTGTCAGCAACCTTGCTCTTTGGAAACAAAAACAAGGAAGCAAGGAAGAATGTGCATTCAGAAGGTTGTGTTCCTGCTTGGTGGCTATTGTGTTTTTACTGTTGCAGGAGCAAGCGATGGAGCAGAGGTCTGGGTGTCTGAGGTCTAGATTCTAGTCTTGTCTCAGCCACTACTGAGTAGCAGCATGACCTTGGTTAAACACTTCATTTCTCTGGGCTTCTGAATCCTCATCTGAAAAATAGGAACTTTGATTTAATACTCTTATTCCCTTCCAGCTTATCTAGTTTATCTACTTCATTCTTTTTTTTTCTTTTTTTTTCTTCTATCCATTTTCCAATTGAGAAGACAAGGCAGGAGTGATAACAAGCAGGAAAATAGCGCCCTCTAGGGTTTTTCAGAGGAAGACCAGCATTGAGGATGTAAGTGTGACAGTCACTTGGTGAGCAACCTGAGGGCTCTGGGCTTCCTTAGGCCTATAGCTCCCTGTCCTGCTTCTTAAGTGGCCCTGACATGTCGCTTCCTTTTCATTTCTTTTACATGTTGTTTCTATCTTGATGAATTGAAATTAATCCGTTTTAAAAAATTAAAAATATCCAAAGGGGGGAAAACATCAAAGACAAAAACCCTAGAAAAAACTCGAAGGTACAGAAACCCAAGTCAAGTAGGAACTTACTAAAAAAAATTAAGTCCAGCCGAAACCGGTTTGGCTCAGTGGATAGAGCGTCGGTCTGTGGACTTAAAAGTCCTGGGTTCGATTGCGGTTAAGGGCATGTACCTTGGTTGCAGGCACATCCCCGGTGAGAGATGTGCAGGAGGCAGCTGGTCAATGTTTCTCTCTCATCGATGTTTTTGGCTCTCTACCCCTCTTCCTTCCTCTCTGTGGAAAATCAATTAAAAAAATTAAGTCCAACTTGAGAGATCTGTCATTATTTATATCAAAGATACATTTGGCATTTAATAAAGAAATACACTCTTTTTGGTGTTTCCAATGAGATAGTTAAGAAAATGTTGAGAATATTTAAGCAAGGTAAACTCTATTATTTTATCGATATAATATTTAAAGTTTTTAAAAATATATATATTTTATTGATTTTTTACAGAGAGGAAGAGAGAGGGATAGAGAGTTAGAAACATCGATGAGAGAGAGGCATCGATCAGCTGCCTCTTGCACACCCCCCACTGGGAATGTGCCCGCAACCAATGTACATGCCCTTGACTGGAATCGAACCTGGGGACCTTCCAGTCCACAGGCGACGCTCTATCCACTGAGCCAAACCGGTTTCGGCATATTTAAAGTTTTTTTAAAAAATAAGGATCTTTTTGAAAGTCCACTTTAATTTATATCTTTTGTTTATGATTCTCCTTCCTGACATGAGGCAAAACTTAATAAAAGAGAACATTATTCTTTCCTATAACAGAATTATAGAATGTTACAGGTTACCTGGACTCACCCTCCCATTGCTTATAAGAAGCTGTAACCTATGCTTTTGTTTCTAATTCAGAGCCCTTGATCCTTTCTGGAAGGATTGCTGTAATAGTGAGAACAGGGATCACATTCAATACAAATAATAAGACACATTAACTTACTGTGTGCTGGGCACTCTGCCAGTCTTACGGGAGCACCCTGTTTAATTCCCACAACAGCTCAATGAGCTCATTACTATTGTTATCCCCATTTTACAATGGGAGAAATGGAGAATTCAAGTAACTATCCCTAAATTCACAACTTATCAATACTGGATATTCAACCACAAATTTTATATTTTATATTCAACCACAAACCTAACTCACATTCAAGTTTAATGGCAATATATGCTTAGGTCTATACCACTGGGTTTGTTATATTATTATTATTATTATTATTATTATTATTATTACCTTTTATTTTTTGGTTTTAAAACAAAAATTTGTTTTGTTTTTGAAAGTTCTTCCTAGCCACAGTGAGGAGAAAATGAGGAACAGAGAACTGAAATTCAGACTAAAAGACAGGAGGAGTTAAATAGATTCCAGGAAAGGACAGGAGGTGGCCTCGCTCAGAATTGGTCAGTTGGAGTCCAGTTATTTGGAATGAGATATAACTCACGGTTCAGCCATGACACTTTATAAAGTAAGGGTCCATTGAGCAAGTATATATAAAAGGAAAAAGCTTAATTCAGATGAAATCTTTATTAAACTTTATTCGTATTTTCTGCTTTTTGGTAAAAACACTCAAATACACTCTGATGCATACTCAAATGAATGATTTTGTGTTGTTCTGACACAGTTATTTCCTGGGTGTATCTCCTCAGGTATCACTTCAGCTATACAATATTATTCTAGCATCATGATATGTCATGATTTGCTTAGTCATTTCCCTATTGTTGAAGGTTTGGATTGTTCCCATTTATAAATAGTACTTCTATATCATTTCCATACCATTTTTAAATTGGAGCATTTTTTTCTGATGTATATTCACAAGTGTTTTATATCTGTGTCAGAGGGCACAATATATTATATATGGCTAGATTGCTTTCTATAAAGATTAAAAAATAAATTGCGAGGCCAATATCATTGAATTTCAGCATTTCATTTTTCTGATTCATACATCAAGACTGGTATTTATCATTTTAACTTATTTTTTTTTACCATATCATCACCAGTACTTTGAATATTAAAGTCACTACCATATCATCATCATCACTATTCCAACCCAAAACACCATTACTATCATCACCATTAGTACCACCACCACCATCATCCACCACCACCATCACGATCACTTACACAAATACCACAATACCAGTCATTATCACAATAAACGTTATCAACTAAACCACCACCACCACCATCGTTATTTTCACTACAACTTCCATTATGATCTATTACCATCACCACCACTTTTATTGTCACCAGTCCATATCCACCACCATTATCATCTTCATTACTACCCCCTTACTACACACCATCATAGTTAGTTACCTTCACTAACAATACAAACGTCACCATTGCCATCATATAGTAACATCTTCACCACCACCACCACCACCATTACCAATATCACCATCATTGTATTCCAACACCACTATCACCACCTACCATTAATGGAAACATTCAATAGGTGCCAAATACTGTACACTTAAGTTTGTTTACACTAATTTTGTCCTTGCAATAATCCATCAGGATGTATAATAATTTCATGTTACTGATTAGAAAACTAATGATGAGAGCTTAGGACCCTCAAGCAAAGACACAGCTAAAAAATGGCCAGGTCTTTATCTCTCTGGCTCCATAGCCCACTCTCTGAACTGCCAATGCCTGCAGTTACTTTAATTGATGTACTGGGTGTTTCAAAATTCTTTTGCTTATATTTCTCTAGTTGCTATTGAGACTGACCATTTTTCCACGTGGTAATGTATTGTCAACATTTTCTTGTGTATAACCCCTCCCACCCCCATTTATTTCCTGTGACCTCACTTTGAATGGAAGCTGAACATTGACCTTAAATAATTAGATCAAGAGTCTCTTTTCTGTGGGAAAACTTTCCCTGTAAAATTTACATTTAATTTTCTCAATTAATTATATTTATCTTTTAAGCCCATTTTTGTGTGTTTTATATTCTAACATCTATTTTATATCTAATTATAAATTATGGAATCAGAAACGCTTCTTCCTTCTTTTAGTTGGAAAGAATATGCTTATTTTCTCCTATGTTTATCATTTTGCTTTGACCAACATATATTATAGTATATGTTGGGTTGCGATCCTGGTAGAGAGCTTCCCAGGTTTGGGAACCAGCCCCTGGTTGCAAAGGGCAGGAAGTGACTGAAGAAAGAGGCAGACCAGTGTAGACTGGTAGGAGGCAGGCTTAATAAACCAGGAAATTTATATATAGGTTTGTCTTGGGTGGCCACAAGATGAGTAGAACTCTGAACTCACTCCCCAAAATATCAAGAGTTTGTATAGAGGCTTTAACTAGGGTCAGTCACATACCCAGTCCAGATGGGCTCAACACCACATTTTTATTTCAAGGCTGTGTTCTTCGAGCAGCTTCTAGGAGGAGGGAAGGCAAGCAGAACACACATTGCAAAGCACTGGGGAGGGGACAAGAAAACTCCAATCACCCAGGTTCAGCTCATGGGTCAAATGGTAGTCACATCTTCTTGGTGACCTTCCCCAACAGTGTATGATATGAGGTGTGAATCTAATATATTCTCTGTACTATGATTTGATCATCTCTTTGTACTAAATAATTATTATTTCTTAAGTTGCCTGTTCTATTTTTTAATTTAGTAAGTTCTTAATAGTTTTAATCTATTTCTGAAATGTCCTAGTCTATAATTTTTTCCTGCTTTTAACCCAGTATCATATAGTCTGGGTAATTGTCACTTGTTTTAAAATTTAGAAGACAAATTATTTTTTAAACATTTTTATTTTATTTTCCTCTCATTCACTCCCTTCAGCCTGACCCAGTCCCCCACCCCAGGCTTTTACCACCTAATTCTTTGTGATTATGCATATATACATACAAGGTCTTTGGTTGATTACCTCCAATCCACCCACCCTCCCCCCACTTCCCTCTGAGATTCTGCATTCTGGTCCAGGGTTCGGTCTCTCTGTTCATCAATTTATGTTGTTAATTCAATTGCATACATGAGTGAGATCCTGTGATGCTTGTCTTTCTCTGATTGACTTATTTTACTTAGCATGATGCCCTCTAGGTCCTTCTGTGCTGTCTCAAAGGGTAAGAGATGTTTTAAAATTTAAATGGCAAATTCTTTATCAAGCCCTCTGGGGAAAAATATTTTTGATTTTTTTTCTGCTTATTCTCCTGGAGGAATTTTAAAGTCAGTATTTCAGAGTTTATAAACTATACTATGGGGACTTAGTTATCTTAAGAACATTTGGCTTTCCACCATGAATTAAGTTTAATTTCTCACTTATTCATAGTATTCTTTTTTCTTCTATAATATTTATGGCTTTCAAAATAGTTTCCTCGTTTGTAGCTGATTATTATCTAAGCATTTCATTATATTTTTATCACCAGAATACATTAATTTTATAGCATTATAAAGTTCTTCATCACCTAAGTATCAAGGTACAAGTAATTTTAATGAATTTTTATTTATCCCAATTCATCAACTTTTGCTGAAACTACAAAATCTAGATACTGAAACAATTTTCTCTTTCACTTGAAAACAACATCCAAATTAGTAAAAACCATGACATCTGCTTGTTTGTCCCTTTCTACCAAAGAGAGCACTGCCCCTGGGTACTAATGGGATCCAGAGACATGAGGACCCACCTGGGTGGGCAGCACCCTTCTGAAAGGTAGGCTTTTTAACATTTGGAGCCTAGATTTTGCAGTCACAGCAAAAGTAGATGAGTTCAACATCCATTCATTTATTCAACACATATGACTGGACCATGCATTCACTAACTGCATGGACAAAACATCTGAGCTTAATTTTTTTCATCAATGGAAGTGAAAAGGGGGGAAATAAAGACATTGAACCAAATTATCTAGAAGCCTGCCACTTAGGATTTATAGGCCTGCTGTCACAGACTGGCTACCCAAGGAGCTTGCCAATGAGCTCTGCTAAATAAAAAACTAGTCTTAGTAAGTGAGCCCTCTGAGTATAATAAGTCCCATTGGGGCAAAGATTGGACTTTTTTCTGAAGGCTCAGCTCTCAGATCCAACCCTGAGGCTCATTGTTACTGGTTTATCTTTTCAGTACAATTTTAGTATCTTCCACCCATTGAGCAATCTGCCTTTTGATGAATCCCTGTCAATAACTAATTACCAGTCCTTCCTGGGATTCTTCAGTTACATGCCCCCAATCCCATACTTTCAGTCATGTAGCAATCACCACACCCTTAGTACACACCCAAGATGGCCAAGAAGTATTCAGCAAACCCATGTCGGAAGTGTTCTGACATTGGTGCCATTCTTTAGGTGCTCTGTCCACTTACACATTTACTCATTTCTTTGTGCTCTCACTGTTTTTATTTTTGTTTTCTGAGCACAGTCTATGTGCCCACACTCTTGGGCCTTCTTGCCCAGTGATACAACTGAAATAATTTCTTCCTTCAAGCTAGCCAATCACACCATTCAGTGGATAAACTGTGACCAAATATTACATTTTAAAACTAAATGTAGGTTTGAATGTCAATCTACAAAAGAATTCCTAAGCACTGTTGTGAGCAGAGGGACAAATAATTAAGTCATTCACCATCCAGAATGACAGCAATAATCTTAGGGAGGAGGTCCAGGGATATTCCTGAAGGAAGCACCTGCAAAACATGTTAACACCTGAGATTAAATAGGGGTTGTTAAGCTAAGGATGATAGGAAAAAATTTTTGATATTTTTTTCCTACTTGTTCTGGAGGAGTCTTAAAATAGGATTTTTAAACTTTAGTAGAATATACTATGAAGACCTGAATTATTATTTTTAATTCTCGAGTAATAGGGGGGATAGAGAATTTGGAGGGCAGGAATTCCCAAGAACAAGACTTCCCATGTTATTTTCAAAACAAGCTATAAAACTCTTATACTGCAAAACGCATAAGGTTTGCAAAACTGGAACCCTTGGGATTCGCTAATCAAATGCTTGCTATTCTGCAATGCCCCTGAATTCATTCAACATCCATTCACTTATTCAACAAATACTTCCTGAGAACAATCTAGCACTCTGGGTGCCCTTGGGGAAATAAAAAGAAGTGTAGGATGTCTTCCCTAATCTCCAAGACACTGCAGTCTGGTTGGCAGATAAGACATATGGAGTGAAAGAAAACTAATAATAGAACACAAATAAATAAATTTCCAAGTAAAACAATAAATGACCCCGAGTCTCCAAAGGAATAAATCACTGTAGGCTGGAGGAGTCAGAGCAGGCTTCCTGGCAAGGTAGGAGTTGAGTATCTGAACACAGGGAGGACACAAGCCAGGCTACATGATTTGGGGTAGGGTGGGGGGCGGTGGAGGGGGGAGAGCCATTAAAAATCTCCTCTGGCTGTGACACAGCCACTGGGCCAGCTTGTGCTCCAGCCAAAAAAGTGGACATAAGAGTAATGACTAATTGTGCAAAATGACCAGTGACTTCAGTCCAAATGACCAAAGTGAGAGCCTGGGGTATACGCGGATTGTGCACAGACTTGATGCAATTCTTGAGTTTTGCAAACACAAATCTGAGATTCAACATCCAGATGCAAGCAAACCCAAAGGATAGCAGAGCTGGAGGCATCGATGGGGGAGCAGAGGCAGCTATGTCATTTAAAAGGAATGGACGCATCAGACAATTGCCAGGTAGTCCCTGAACAGCACATATGTTTAAACAATACCCCCTGAAACAAATGGCTACACTTGTCACTTAATCCAAGTGCCCGGTGAAGAATATTTCCTGCTCCATTAGCCTTTTTTTCTTCATCTAATAATAGTCAATGACTTGAACATTTCTATGGTCTTTTGAGGAAAAGGTCAGAGCACAATATAAAATAGGGAAACGGAAGTGGCTATTAAAAGCCAAGAGACCCGAGTTCCTGGCCTGGTTTCGCCATTGATACTCTTGAAAACTTGAGACCTGTCACTTAAACTTTCTAGATCTGCTTTCCCCCCTGACAAGACGATGGCAACATCACCTACCTTAACTATCTTACAGGGTTGTTTGGATATGAAGTATGATGATATGAATACATTTTTTAAATAAATGTGTTGAACATCTATTTTAATCAAGTACTTCTACATTCTTTATGTCTTTTAATGCTGAGGACAATAGTTCATGATAAGCACTAAATGCCCTATTCATCAATAGGAAAATTATGCTGAAGAGATCAAATAATTTGTCCAGGGCCACAGAGCTACTGGAACCCCAGTTCTTTGAAACTTTCTTGTTTCAAGGTCTGAGACAGAAAGTTGCAAGTACAGTCCATGAGGTGGGATGTCAGCCTGTATCAGGCAGAAAGCAGCGGCTGATCGCATTGAGGTGACATGGAGTACACAGAGGGCTGCAACCACATCTTTATTTTCTAAAAGGATCTATGAAACATCTCATCCTGAAGCGCCTGTACTGGGATTATGCGCTGGCTCAGGACCACCTGAAGGACAGGTCTTGCCTTCCATCTGTGGGACCCAGAGGGCTCCCCAACAACATCCGCCTAACTTTGGTTGTCCGTTAGAATCAGCTGGAGAGCTTGAAAAATAATCCCAGTGCCCAGGCCACACTGCAGACCAACGACATCAGGACCTGTGTGTGGATGGGAGAGGAGAATAAACATTTTTAATCTTTTTAATTTTTTTAAATATATATATTTTATTGATATTTTATAGAGAGGAAGGGAGAGAGAGAGCTAGAAACGTCGATGAGAGAGAAACATTGACCAGCTGCCTCTTGCACACCCCCTACTGGGGATGTGCTCTCAACCAAGGTACATGCCCTTGACCGGAATCGAACCTGGGACCTTTCAGTCCACAGGCCGACGCTCTATCCACTGAGCAAACCCAGTTTCGGCGGAATAAACATTTTTTTAAAGATAAAGTCATTTTATAATGTTTTTTAAAATTGATTTTGAAGAGGAAGGGAGAGGGAGAGAGAGAGGTAGAAACACGATGATAGAGAATCATTGATTGGCTGCCTCCTGCATACCCCCTACTGGGGATGGAGCCTGCAACCTGGGCATGTGCCCTTGACCAGAATTGAATCCGGGAACCTCTGTCCACAGGCCAATGCTCTATCCACTGAGCCAAACCGGGTAGGGCAGAATAAGCAGAACCACTGAGCCTTGAGAACCACTGAGCTCGAGAGCAGAGGAAGGGTTCGCCCAGGACAGATCTGAGTTTGCAGTATTCCAAAATCCAGCCTTTCCTGTGACAGGGAGAGGCTCCATCTGGCATCATCTGCAGCATCTGTCTGTTTTATTTCTGTGTTGCTAGCACGTGATGAGTATGAGTTCTGAGGTCCCTCCGGAGATCTTTATACTCTAAGACCCCACTGTTGCCTTTAACATGAATAATCTCTTGCATTAACGTAGCAGTTTGTGACTATCTTCTCTGCTTACTCTTAAAACTGGCTCTTTAGGTGCCATGTAAGAATCAAATGTTGATTTTTACAAAAATGTCATTCTTGCCCTAACCGATAGAGCATTCACCCGTAGACTGCAGGGTCCTGGTTTGATTCTAGTCAAGGGCACATGCCAGGGTTGCTGGCTCAATCCCCAGTAGGGACATGCAGGAGGAAGCCAATTAATAATTCTCTCTCATCGTTGATGCTTCTATTTCTCTCTCCCTCTCTGAAATCAATAAAAATATATTTTTAAAGTTAAGTCCAATATCTGCTTTATGATACCACAGATCATAAATAATTTAGAAATCACATATCACTCTCCTGCTGTTTTTCCTGTCGCTGGTATCAGTTGGAGATGCCACCACCGCTTTTTCCCTCTAACTTCTGTTTGGTTCCACACCAGTGACAGGCTATTTTATGGTGAAACCAACACTTTGCCCAAATTATAAATAATTGTCCCATGCATGGGTAAAGGCAAGACAGCTGTGGTGATCCCAGCACGAGTCCATCCCCCAAGCTCTCCCTCTGCTGCCTTGGCTGCGGGGCTCCAGGGGAAAGAAAATCACCCAAGACTTAGTGAAAGTGTAGATTTCCAGGTCCCACCCTCAGACTCAATGTTTGTGGGAGGCGCTCAGAGAACTCTGTTTTTAAGAAGCTCCCGAAGTGATTCTGGTACAGGCTGTCCCAGGAAACTCTGCTGGCCCCACACCCTTCTTGGAATGCTGGCCTTTGTGTTAATTCCCTTCTCTTATGATGCCCTTTGTAAGTGTGTGTGTGTGTGTGTGTGTGTGTGTGTGTGTGTGTGTGTGAGTGTGTGTGTGTTACCCTTTTCAGATGCAGATGTGATTGTAGCTTGAGCAACTCACAAAGTTCCTCTCTGCTGTGGGTAGATGTGAGGACCAGGGCAGTAGGAGTGTCTCCGTGTCTCCATATGTTTTCATTGAATGAACCAGAGGAAGGTAAGATCTGCTAGTGTGAGAGTGCTGGTAAGGAACCAGGGTTCTGAACCTGGGACAAGTCTGTGGGAGAGAAAATTGGCTTCCCAAAGATAAACGTGTTGACGTCACAGCACCGGGGCAGCCCATGTAGCTGAGGGAACACAATTTCTGACAATGTACAAAGTAAAAATTATAAAAAGAGAAAATTGAAAAGCTTTTCCTCCTGATTCTATTATCCTTAAATAACCATTATTTACAGTTTAGTATGTAGCTTCCAGACCGTGTATATTATATAAAATGATATATATTTTACAAAAATGAAACAAATGCATGCTCTCTTCCACAATTTCACTTAATGATATATCCCAAATACCTCTCCATGTCACTTCTTCATATATGAACTTTTTGCAGATATGGATGCACCAGAAATGTAACCAATCAAACTGCTGATGGATATTTAGTTTGCTTTTAGTTTTTTCTTATTTCAGGCAATGATACAATGGACAACTTTGAACATAGATCCTTTGCTCACTTAAGAGTTTCCTATCAGTGGACCTGCTAAGTCTTCATATGACCCAAATATACCTCCAAACTGAGATTACAGGCCCACCAAAAAGATTGTACCAATGTACACTCATTACCTGTAGTATATATTCACCCATAATTTTTTAATGCATCTAAAAAAATTTACCAATTAAATAAGTGAATAAAATCTTTCATTGGTGCAATTCCAGTTTCTTAACTAAGTGGCATGGCTTTGCATACATTTAATAGTCCCTGGGTTCCTGTGAACTAACTGTTCATATCTTTTACCAACACTCAAGACTTGCCTCTGTGTTTTCTTATTTTCACTTCGGTGTCTATAGGTAAACAGCAAATAGTTATATGCTCAAGGGAGTTATCCCCATTGAGAGGTGAGGGTTGAGGGAGCCATTTTCCCCTTAATCAAGATATGAGAACTGGCAACTTATTAAAAAGCACTGCTATTGTTATTCAGTCTGTGAGACCTTGAGAACTGAAGCCACATCTTATATTCTGCAAAGCACTGTGATAGGAATAAAATAGGATCTTAAAAAAAGTATTTGTTCCCTGGCTCGTTTGGCTTGGTGGAGAGAGCATTGGCCTGTGGCCTGAAAGGTCCCAGGTTCTATTCCAGTCAAGGGGACATGCTTGGGTTGCAGGCTCAATCCCCTGTGGGGGGGTGTCCAGGAGGCAGCTGATCAATGATTCTCTCTCATCATTGATGTTCCTATCTCTTTCTTTCTCTCCCTTTCTCTCTGAAATCAATAAAAATATATCTTTTAAAAAAGTATTTGTTGAACAAATGAGTGAATGTAGACAGACAGGCATACCCAGACATTCATCAGGCGTTTGGCTCTGTGCTAGGCGCAGGGAGACAGGGGAGATAGATGAGGAACATCATCCCTGCTTTTAAAAAGTTGAAGCTTTGTGGAGGCTATAGCTATGCAAAGTGATAATGACATTGTAAAAAGTGATTGGTAGAGGGATGCATCAATATGTCCTGCACTTGAAGATCTTAGCCCTAGAGGACAACAGATACATAAACAAAGAACTTCAGTATAATAGACCAAGAGGAGAGGTTCACACAGCGGGGGTGAGGGGGTATGGAAACTTGAGCTTTAAGGATGTGGAACAGTCAGCTGGGTGAGGAAGCGTAGGGAAAGTGCTGTAAGTAAGGAGAGCAAAGACATGGAGGCATGAAATAGCAACGTGTGGATACAGGAAAGCAAACAATAGTAGGGTTTCCAGAATCATTAGGGTCTGACCAGATGAGTCCAGATGAGCAGAGAGGTCATAACCCATCCCATCACCGTGTACATCAGAGTCCACACCGAGCCATAGAAGGGCTGGTGAGACCTGACCTGAACTGAGGATGGCTCCTTCTGGCCACCTGGTGGAGGGTGGACCTCAGGGACAAGGTTAGGAGAAAGTGCAGTTAGGAATGTTCTATGACCTTTCATGGAGGAAGCACTGCAGCTGTGGTAACAGGGTTGAAAAGTGGAGAGACTGGAGAGCAGGAAATTGGTGACTAATTGGGTTTGGGATGACGGAAGAATTACTAGCAAACAAAAACATGGGCTTGGTTTCTGGTTTGGGTGGCTGGATAGATGATGGTGTTACTGACTAGAAAAGAAAATGCAAGAAAGGATTTTGGGAAGATTATTAGTGTGGTATTTTGGAAATGTTGACTTTGAGGAAACTGGGAAATATTCAGCAAATAGTCATATATTAGTTTGAATCTCTCAAAGAAGAGATAAAGGCTAAATGGTAAGATCTGGCCATGAGTGAATGGATTCTAGATGGCACTGGATTTCAAGGCAGGGCCTTTATGAGCCTCACCCAGCACTCACTCATAGCCTGGACCAACTCTCAGAGCAAATGCATTGTCCCTTCAAAGACCCATCACAACAGCAGATCTGGAATGAATTTGGACCTAGATCCCTGAAGCTTTTTTTTTTTTTTTTTATTTTTATTTATTTTTTTTTTTTTTTAACTAAATCTTTATTGTTCATATTATTACAAATGTTCCTGATTCCTCCCCCCCTCCAATTGCTACCCTACACCAAGTTTCCATTCAATTCTCTGCCCTTTCCCCATCCCCCATTGTCCTCATCCATAGGTGCAGTTTATGTTCAGTCTCTTCCCGCCCCGCTCCACTCCCCATTTCCCCGAGAATCATCAGTCCACTCCCTTTCCATACCTCTGATTCTATTATATTCACCAGTTAATATTGTTCATCATGATTTTTGCTTCCCTTGGTTTTTAGACTCACTTGTTGATAGTTACATGTTTGTTCATATTTTTATCTTTATTTTCTTCCTCTTCCTAAAGAACCCCTTTCAGCAATTCATATAATTCTGGCTTGGCAGTGATGAATTCCTTTAGCTTAAATTTATTTGTGAAGCTCTTTATCTGGCCTTCGATTCTGAGAGATAGCTTTGCTGGGTAGAGTATTTTTGGCTGTAGGTTCTTGTTATTCATCACCTTGAATATTTCTTGCCATTCCCGTCTGGCCTGCATGGTTTCTGTTGAGAAATCAGCTGACAGTCGTATGGGTGCCCCTTTATAGGTAACTACCTGCTTTTGTCTTGCTGCTTTTAATATTCTCTCTTTGTCTTTAGCTCTTGGAATTTTAATTATGATGTGTCTTGGTGTGGTCCTCTTTGGATTCCTTTTGTTTGGGGTTCTGTGTGCTTCCTGTACGTGTAAGTCTATTTCTTTCCCCAGGTGGGGGAAGTTTTCTGTCACTATTTCTTTCAATATGTTTTCGGTATCTTGCTCTCTGTCATCTTCTGGGATGCCCATAATTCTGATGTTGGTTCGCTTGAAGTTGTCCCAGAGGTTTCTTACATTATCTTCAACTTTCTGGATTCTCTTGTCTTCTTGCTTCTGTGGAGGAGTGTCCTCTGGCTCTTTGTGTTCCAAATATTGGATTTGATTCTTGCAATCTTCCAATCTGTTTTTAGGACTCTGTATAATATTTTTTATTTCAGAGAATGTATTCTTTATTTCTAGTTGATCCCTTTTCATATCCTCATAGGTCTCATTTATTTTATCCGCCTTTTCTAAGAGATTGTTGAACATCTTTATAAGCGTGGCTTTGAACTCTATATCCAGTCGCTTTTTGTCCTCCATTTCTTTCGTTTGTGATCTGTTTCCTCGTTTCGGCATTTTCGCTGCTTCCCTGAGTTGGTAGGTTGGGAGGATCAGCTGTGTCTATGCCAGGAGACAACCTTATTCCACTAGACTTGGAAACCTGCAAAAGCCTCTCTGATTTCAGCTTGGATGGGGCAGAGTTTCAGGGTGGAGCCTACAGCCTTGGCTTCCGGTTGGCCCTGCCCTCGGAGGTTCCTGAGTCTCAGTGTACCTCAGTGTCCTTTGGTACTCGCTGCAAGCACCTCTCAGAGAAAGGCACCTTAGAGCTTCGCCCGCTACCAGACAGCGTAGTCTCTCCCCCAACAAGCCCACAACTGGGGTTCAGAGCAGTTGGAAGTGGGGTTAAGAACAGTCCGGAGCTTATGTCTCCTTCCCGCTAGGGCGATCTCGCGGCTCAAACAACAGTCTGTCCTCTGTGCGCGCAATGTGCGCGACTCAGGGGCTCTGCTTTTCGCCGCCCCCCTGAGCTTCTGTCTTACAGCTCAGATTCCCTCTGTATGAGGCTGGATCCCGAGAGTTTTGCCCAGGACTGGGGTTCAGTGCAGTCAGAACTGGGGCTCAGCACATTCCTGAGCTTTTGAGTCCTTCCCGCTGGGGCAAATCAGCAGCTCAGCGAACAGTCCCTCCTCTGCGCGCAATGTGAGCGACTCCGGGGCTCTGCCTTTCCGCTCGGCTGAGCTTCCGCCTTACAGCCAGATTCCCTCTGTATGAGCCTGGACCCCAGGGTCTCGCCCAGAACTGGGGTTCAGTGCAGTCGCAGTTGGGGTTCAGCACGGTCCGAAGCTTTTATCTCCTTCCCGCTGGGGAACGCCAGCCAGGCACTCAGCCGCCCCTCCTCTCCGGCTCCGTCCTCTCCCCGCGTGCACACCGTGTCTCCGTACCTTAGGCTTTTACAGCTCCTCTGGTTTTCCTTCTGGTTTTCTCTTTCCTTCTAGTTGTTGAATTCCCAGTCAGTCAACTTTCCTGTAGTTCTGGATAGTGTTGACTCTATATTTTAGTTGTATTTTTTGAAATTGTTGAGTGCGGCTGCAGTTAGGCTTTTACCTCTGCCGCCATCTTGTTGTCGGCCCCTGAAGCTTTTTTCTTTAACAGGAGCAGGGGAAGCCCAGCAGTGCATTCTTCACTGAATGAGAATGAAATTTTCTTCCTGGAAATCAATTCTGCCCAGCAATAGTTTGCTTATGGCGAAAAAAATTAAACAAAAATGGCTGGAGTTTGCTGTTATGGCTCCAAGGTCAAAGTGAAGGTCACTCTTCTTTGTGAGAAGATGTGCTTCCCTGAGTAGCAAGATTTTATAGCTCACATTGCCACTGTATCAGCAGGACTTGCTTTCTTATTTGATTTTTGTCCATTTGAATGACCCTGAAGTTGGCTTTAGGGGAGTCGATGCACAAGGTAAGGGCACTCCAGGACACCCGAGTGTTGTGGAGGCCACTGCTTGCTCTGCCACTTCCCAGAGCAGGGACTTCAGACAAGTTATTTTACTTCTCTGAATCTGAGTTTCCTGATCTTGTTAAAGTGGGGACAATCAGAGAAATATCTGCTCTCTTACTTTTCACGGCAGCTCTTATATAAAATAAGACATGTTTTTGGAATCAGATGCAAATGATATCGTTTAAAGATGCTTGAAAGAGAGGTGCATTTAACAGGCCTCAGCATGAGTACTTGTTTACGCACGAACTACACTCATTGATTTGCTCATTTATTCAACCCATTTACCCAACAAGAGCTCAGTAAGTGTCTACTCTTGTGTGAGGCACTAGGGATAAAAAGAGAATGGACATCATGAAAAGACATGGAGGAATCTAAATGCTTTCTACTAAGTGAAAAAGAAAAACAATCTGAGATGGCTACATACTGTATGATTCCAACCATATGACATTCTGGAAAAGGCAAATGGAGATTGTAAAAAGATCAGTTGTTCTCAGAGACCAGGGAGAAGGGAGGGATGAATAGGCAGAGTGCAGAGTATCCTTAGGGCAACAAGATTACTCTGAATGATACCATAACTATGGATATGTCATTATACATGTGTCCAAGTCCATAGAATGTGCAACACCAAAAGTACACTTTATCATAAACCATGGACTTTGGGTGATAATATCCGTCAATGTAGCTTCACTGATTGTGACAAATGCACCACTCTGGCATGGGATGTGCAAAGTGGGGGAGGCTGTGCAGGAGTGGGGGTTGGGGATATATAGGAACTTTCTATACTTTCCCTCAAATTTTCTGTGAACCTAAAACTATGTGTGTTTATTTTTTAATTCTATATTCTAAGAAAACAGGGAAAGAGGGAGAAAGAATGGATTGTATATATCTTAAAGGCCCCTGCGGCTGACTGGAGGCCAGGAGCCCTGTAAGTAGATCTGCAAATAACAGCAAATGTGAGGTCTGGTCAGGCACAAGCATGGTATGAGCAAGCTCCTTCCTCTTTTATTGTTTCCATATTTTGTCTTCATTTGTGACAGGTGCATGTTGAGGGTCAGTATTGTTTATTGTTCAGAGAGGACTCCCTAACCCAGGGGTGGGCAAACTTTTTGACTTGAGGACCACAAGGAGTTCTTAAACTGGACCAGAGGGCCGGAACAAAAGCATGGATGGAGTGTTTGTGTGAACTAATATAAATTGAAAGTAAACATCATTACATAAAAGGGTACGGTCTTTTTGTGTTTTTTTTATTTCAATAGTTTAGAACAGCCTAACGGGCCGAATCCAGCCCACGGGCCATAGTTTGCCCACGGCTGCCCTAACCCTTTCTTTACTGCAGGGTATATGCTCACTCAGTGGTGTGCAAATGCAATTGCCTATGGCCCACTGGGATGGGGGCAAGGGATATGGTCCATTCAGCATCCATGTGGGCAGCATACAGCTTCCCTATGACCAAAGGGAAGGAATTGATGTTGACTGATGAACTTGGCCAGACTGTTTTGGCGTGGTTGTTTTGCATTTCTCTGCCCTTTAATTTGGTGACTTCCCGCAGGGAGCAGGGTGCAGTGAGTAAGGCAGAGCTTAAGTCAGTGCTTTAATGCTTCATTAAGAGTATGAAGTCTGGTGTCTCCTGATGCAATTGCCCTGTGCTGTGTTAACCAGTGATAAATGACTGGGTCTGCATTCTGCCTTACTCATCTTGGGACTTAATTTTATGAGAGAGAAAGTGACAATGATTGGGTTTACAAGATACCAAAAGAGCAAGGTAAAAAAGGATGTATCTCAATGTAATCCAATGAAACTCAAAGCAACTTTTTAAACATAAACTCACTTCTATAGAATAGTCTTTGGGAGTGAGTTATGCTTCCCCCATCATGCCCAAGCCTGCTGTGTGGGAGACAGCCAAATGTGAGGGACCTTGAGATGAAAATGTGTACAGCAAAGAAGCCTTAGACTACTAATGTCAGTCTTTTGTACAGTGGTCACAGCAAATCTTTTCAAAGCGTATTTAGCTGAAGAAATTATCAATAGTTACAGAGCGATGCAGGAAGTCATTTGCTGCAAACAACACACATTCAGTGGCCCTGTCATTATTCCTTCACGCTAGAACTGTTTCTCTGAAAAAAGCTCTGGGCAGATTTTCTCCCACATGTACTGAAATTACAAGGTTTGCATAATGTACAGTTGACCCTTGAACAATACTGTTGAACTGTGTGGGTCCACTTATATGTGGATTCTTTTCAATAAGTACATACAAGTACTGTAAATATATTTTCTCTTCCTTCTGATTTTCTTAATATTTAATTTAATCTAGCTTACTTTATTGTAAGAATATAGCAATGTATATATATAATTTTAGAGGCCTGGTGCACGAAATTCATGCATCAGGGGGCTGGGGTCCCTCAGCCTGGCCTGCAGACTCTTGCAGTCCAAAAGCCCTTGGGAGATGTCCAATGGGTTAGGCCTGCTCCTGCATTGAGCATCTGCCCCCTGGTGGTCAGTACACATCATAGTGATCAGTTGTTCCACCGTTCAGTTGATTTGCATATTAGCCTTTTATTATATAGTATATATATAATACAAAATATGTATTAATCAACTTTATATAATTGGTAAGGTTTAGGTCAATTTTAAGTTTTTGTGGAGTCAAAGTTATACTTGGATTTCATCTGCAGGGTGTTTGGAATCTTTAACTTCCATGTTGTGCAAACATCAAATGCAATTTCATAGGAAAAGGTGAAAATGTGACCCCATGTGGAGATCCCATGGAAATATTGTGGGAAAATTCAAGTTAGGCCTTCTGCTCCTCAGTATAAAACACTTTCTCCTACCGCAGGCCCTCGCACATGCTGTTCTCTCCCTCCTCCCTTTATAGTTCAGGTCTGCCCCTTTTTTATCTTTCAGGGCTGAGCTGAAATGTCTCCTTCCTACAGACACCCTACAAAGGAGGTTCCTTCAACTTCCACTGTGACTTTTTAGCATTATAACCCAGATTCCCCAATAATATTTGTATCATGTTTTATAATTGTAATTATATTTATCTGTTTACTTGTTTGTTCTATCTCCCACAGTGGATTGCAGGATCCACCAGGCAGGGGGTATCCACAGCTGCTTTATTCCCAAAGATATACCCCAGTGTCTCTAAGAGTATCTGATGTATAATAGGTGGCTAGTAGAGAAATGAAAATGATAAACTAACTCTGGCCACTGCTGTCTTAGTACAAGAGGACTCATTTGTGAGGCAGCTGGTAGACCTAAGTGCTCTCTCATCCTCTGATTATGGAAACTTAAGCATGAACATTTTTTCTCAATACAGTCAGATTTATTTCAATTCTACAGGGTGGGGCAAAAGTAGGCTTACAGTTGTTCATATATAATCATAAATAATGACACAAGAATAAACTCTTTCATGTACTCACAACTGTAAGCCTACTTTTGCCCCACCCTGTGTTTCCCTAGAACACATTGTGTTTATTCAAGCTAGAAATGGGGTGAGGAATGAGAGCACCCTACATGTATTTCAGGCACTGGGAGATCCTTGCGGACAGAGGCTACGTCTTATTCACAGATTTGTCCTCAGCACTGAGCATGGTGCCTGACACACAGCAGCCAGCCCAGGTATGCTTGCTAAGTGCTTTCTGCCTTCTCCTTGGAAAGGGGGAATTAAAGCAATTCAAGGTAATATTCTGATTTTCTGTCTGCCAAGCTTTATGGGAATAGGGTTAATCTTCCTGGCAGAGCATAAAGGATTGCACAGTTGGACAAAATGTATGATAAAAATAGAAGCAAAACTTACTCCCTGATTACAGATTTAAAGAGCACCACTTATTACAGCAAGGCAGAAATCAATTTTCTCTGTGTGTGCCTAGCTATGATCGGCTAATAATGCATAAAAATGTTTTATTATTTTATTTCTCTGATATTCTAAAATGGAGAGAGAGAGAGAGAGAGAGAGAGAGAGAGAGAGAGAGAAAGAGAGAGAGAGAGAGAGAGAGAGAGAGAGAGAGAGAGAGAGACATGAAAATAAATGGAAAGAAAAAAGAAAAACCTCTAATATAGATATGTACCTAGAATTCTTGGGAGGAACAGATAACTCAGGATAGATTATTTTATAAAGAATAACAACAATTCAGTTTTAAGAAGGAATTTTCAATTTTTCCCAATAATATCTGATGCTTTTCAGGAAAGAAGTCCTTACATAATGTAGCTTAAAGAGCTGGAACGATGACAGGGAGACAGAAAAAGGCTGAAGGTCATCCAGCGCGGTCAGGGTCATCACAGGGTCTGCACTCTATTCTTTACCTGGAAGCATGTCTTACTTAAATGCTCCAGTAGTTGGTCTTCAGCCTTTGCTTCCAGTTTGGGCCTGGATGTAGGTATTCACTTAACTTTCTGTTCATTTATTTAATTCATTAATAATAAAATCATAATACTAACTAGTTCTCAATAAAAACAGACACTCAGCTGTTAAACAGACCTGGATTCAAATCCCAGCTCTAGCGCTTTCTGGTGAGTTATGGTGTTTACTGGCTAATGGAGTAATGATAGTTGCAATCTTAGAATTAGGGTTGCAGTGAGGAATTAAGTAACTGCCTTGAAATGCAATGCTGTCTTATACTAGTCCACATGGGGGGAGGGAGAGAGAGCTCTTTTGTTCTTTATTTTATAGATCCTTCAAAATGGTGGATGCTTTATGTCTGTTCATAAAAAGTATTATTTAAACTTTACATAAATTTCAGGGAAAGTGATGTTATTCCCATTTAACAGATAAGGAAATTGAGGTATAGAAGGTTGATGACCAGGTTACAGGGCAAGAAAGTGACAAGAGCCAAGCCTTGAATTTGCAACTTCTTGATCTGAGCCCAGTGCTTTTTTCACTGTACAGTTAGACATTCTCTCTGTTGTGAGGTTAAAAGAAGCAGTTCAAGAAGATGTTGTTTTATTTTTACTTATTGACATTGTTTTTATGATGTTATCATTTTATTCTGTAGTTATCTATGATCACCTTAAACCTACAGTTAGGGCCCAGATTCAATTCAGAGGCAACTTTCTCAATTTCTGAATGTATTTTACTTTCATTTTGTATTTGTCTTGTGAGCCTAGAACAGCCATGGGGAAACTACGGCCCGCGGGCTGGATCCGGCCCATTCGGCTGTTGTATCCAGCCCGCGGAGCCAAAAGAGCGGAGGGTTCTCTTGCTCTCCCCTCCGCTCCTTCACCAGCAGCCCAAGATGAGAGTGCCAGCATGGTCAGGTTGCTTTTGTTCTGGCCCTCTGGTCCAGTTTAAGAACCCATTGTGGCACTCGAGTCAAAAAGTTTGCCCACTCCTGGCCTAGAAAGTGGTTTTATGAGGATCTGAACATTTATAAATGACTAGAGGCCTGGTGCATAGATTTATACACTGGTAAGGTCCCTTGACGTAGCCTGCAGGGATAGGACCAAAACCAGTGGTCCAGTGCTGCCTGCTGCTCCTGCCTGCAGCTCCTGCTCACCCTGGCCCCACTGTGCTGGCAGCCACTGCCACTCAGTAGGCTCGCTGCCACTCTGCTGTGGTCTCCAGGCTGCAGTGGCCAGCAGTGAGCCCTGCATCTTGAGCCCATAGGTCAGCTGAGTGTTGCTCACACTGTGGGAGTGCATTGACCACCAGGGGGCAGCTTCTGCATTGAGCATCTGCTGCCTAGTGGTCAGTGTGCGTCACAGCAACTGGTGGACCAGTCATTCGGTCATTCAGTTATTCAGTTGCTTAGGCTATATATATAAACTAGAGGCCTGGTGCACAAATTCATTCACAGGTGGGAGTTCCTCAGCCAGGCTGGCAATAGAGGCTGATCAGGGCCATCTGACCCAGTCCTAATTGGGAACGCACTGACCACCAGGGGTCAGCTCCTGCATTGAGCATCTGCCTCCTTGTGGTCAGTGTGCATCATAGCTACTGGCCAGTCAACAGTTGCTTAGGCTTTTATATATATATAGATACTTTTTATTCATCTCAGGGTGTGGCCTCCTTTTTAAAGTGTATCACTGTTGTTAACTCATGTCCCCCTTACAATATCTCCGAGATATTTTTTCTGTCATATGAACTATATCTTGACCATAGCCCTCTTTATTCTAAGCAATCTCTAACTGTTGGGGATATAAATCTCTAGTTGCAAAGTCAGAAATCCTGATTCAAGTTAGTCTGAGCCCAAAAAGGACTTTACTGACTATCAGGGACAGGAAAGCCTAGGGGTATCAAGTTTCTGGCACACCAAGAGAGCCAGTCACTCAAACAACACATCAGAATGTGGGCTTCCTCTCCATCTCTTGGCCCTTGTTTTTTCTCTGTTGACTTTTCTTTCCGCCAGAGTGTTACTGGGTTTCTCCATAAGTCCAGCAGAAACAAAAATTGCCTTTTAAATACATTTGACAAAAATCCCAGATTTGAATCTCACTAGATCCAAGTTGATCATGTGTCCATTTTGAACCAATCAAAATGGACACAGGGACTTAGTGCTGCCATTGGCTAACACAACTCTCCTGTCTCACCCCAGAATCTCCACTTAAACCTAATCGGCTGTGAATAAAGGTATAGATTCCCAAGATATTGGGCTGGTCCTTTAACAAAAGGGTGAATGGATTCTAGTTGTCAATCATTACAAGTACCCTTCACAGTTTCTTTTAAAACTTTAATCTATTTGTCCATGGGCATTTGCCTACTTTCCTCAAAACATCCTGCATTCTGTTCCCACCTGTATAAATGCTGATTTCCCCTCCCCAAAGTTTCTCACTTTGGTTTTCCCCAAAACCCTGGTCCTTTTTAAGACCTTGCCCTTTAATTACTCATTAAAAGCTATCTCTGCTCAATTGGCAAGATGGGCCTATTGGCCAAAAGAAAATCAGATGTGTGGATAAAGGTACTATGGATGAAGAGTTTTAAAAAAATGTGTTACATGTATTTATTTTGGGCCCTATCCAAGTTTTTAAAAAAATGCATTTGAGCAATACTTGCATTTTTATGTGGTCTTGCTGTGACTACAATATGAACTTTGCCATTAAGTGAGGACAGTCATCAGAGCAGTAAATCCTGCCAAAAGCACATGGTGATGCAATAGACTATGACCTCAGATCTCTTTTCTTCTGACTTTTGTCTCCCATGTTTTTCCTGTCTCTAGAGGGCTTGGTGTTTTTTACATTTTTATTTTTTTGTGTGCCACCTCCACGTTTCTTTTTGCAGCTCATGGCTGAGCGTCTGTTAAGTTAAGCAGAGTAAGGAAGGGTCCCAGAATTTCCAAATGGGCTTTAACGATGGAGAGGCTTGCATCAAAATACCAGCTGTATTAGTTATAATTACCCATGCGACCTGGACAAGTTACTTATCCTCTTTAAACGTTTGCTTCCTCATTTGTGAAAGGGAACTACTAGCACCTGCCTTACTCAGTTATTATGGAGATGAAGTGAGCTAATAAGGGATGCAGAGCTCCAGGCACGTGATGGGCTCTTGGTACATGTTATTATTATTATTACTTAACTTTCCCCCATGTTTTAGTTCAAGATTAGAATCTTTCTAAAAACCTCAACAGTAATGTCTATTTCAGTGATGCCAGCCTTTGAGTAATGCATGTACAGGCAGAGTCCCTACTGGAGGAGGAGGCTGTGCATGGAAGAGGTGCCAGTTATTCATTAGTTGAGGAGTCCGTCAACAACTACCTATTGAGCATGCGCACTGTACTGGGAATATTACCAGTTTGTTAACGAGTTTGTAGCAAGAGACTGTTCCACTCTGTGGGTCATGCAAAAGAGTCACAAATCTAGATTCCTGTCCTCAACGAGCTTGTGGGAAAGACATGCCACAGCCCATGAAGGAATAATGCAGGAGCAAAGACTGTTCATTGCCAGGAGGAATGTGCATACTGCATGCTCTCAGATGGTCCTAGGACAAGCACGAGCAGTTCTCAGCACACAGTAGGCACCTCCAAAACACTGATTGGAGGACTGAGTAATGAGTGAATCAGTGGGATGAGTGATGGGTTTTGACAACACTCTTGGCTTCCGTGCAGCCCGCTCTCAGGCCTCTCCCTTTGCTAAGTGCAAGTAGAAGGACTGGTATGGGGACAAAGATTACTGCCAGTGTTGGGCACACGCAAGAACACATCCTATATAATAAAAGTATAATGTGCAAATTGTCCCTTTGACCGGCCAGGGAAAGGGAGGGAGGCCCCGGCCAGCAGCCAGTAGCCACTGGGGACCTTACCAATGCACTGGGCCTCTAATGACTTTATAAAGGAATGAATAGAAACAACCCACCTTGATCCTCCTTGCAGCCCAATCTGTGACCTTCTGCAGGTGTGATCCCTCCAGGACTCACCTCTCCTTGTCCACACCCACCTGGTCCTCCCAGAGAGACTCAAAATATCTGGTGCTTCTGCAACTGTCATTAACATTTATCAGTCCTGCCTGGTTGGTGTGGCTCAATGGTTGAGCATTGACCTATGAATCAGGAGGTCGCGGTTCGATTTGGACTGGCGGCATATGCCTGGGTTGTGAGCCTGATCTCCAGGGTAGGGCGTGACCATTCTCTCTCATCACTGATGTTTCTCTCTCTCTTCCCCTTCCTTCCTCTCTGAAATAATAATTTTTAAAAATGTATTTTTTAAAATTACCAGTCACTTCGGTTTGAACATCAAACCCTTGGGTTTTTCCAAGAGATTTCCTGTAGAGAATGTAAGCGTGGAACAACCTAATTTTCACAGAAATAGCTGCTACTTGGGCAGAGTGAGTGGGTTCAACTAAGTATCATTAAATACATGAAATTTTGAACTTATAATTGAATAGAGGCCCCGGCGCACAAATTTGTGCATGTGTGGGGTCCCTCAGCCTGGCCAGTGATTGGGCCTATAGGGGCTGTGTCACCCAGTCCCTATCAGGGGGAGGGACTGTGGGAGGTTGGCCAGCCAGGGGGGTGGGGCCAATTGGGGTCAGCTGGCTACGGGGAAGGGACCATGAGAGGTTGGCCCCCCAAGGGAGGTTGGCTGTGGGGGTGCACTGACCACCAGGGGACAGTTCCTGTGTTGAGTGTCTGTCTCCTGATGGTCAGTGTGCATCATAGACACTGGTCAACCCATCATTTGGTCATAATAGTTGCTTAGGCTTTTATATATATAGATAGTATGGCTATATTCTGATACTGGGTAAGGTAAACCTATCTGGAAACTGTATCAGAATAATCATTATTTCATAGTAAATGTCCTTTAATTGCACATACACACATTCTTTCCGTCTAAATATGCTTATTTTGTTTTATTTTTTATTTCAATGAAGGTTTATTCTATTTTATTGATTGGCTATGATTAGGAACACTAGGCCTCGTGGAATAGATCTTTTTATATTTCTGCAGCCAATGGTAAGATAAGATCTGATGTTAAGGGTTTGAAGCAAAGAATGAATGAAAGGGGAGGTGGAAATAGAACCTAGTGGCTTTATTTTTTTGGAGTTTTTTAAGCATCTTGATAATTTTTAAAATTTAGATGCAGATAATTCTCTTTTTTTGGCATACAGTTCTATATGCTTTAACACCTACAGAAATGTTTCTAACCGCTGCCACAAACATGACACAGAATATTCTATCACCTGAAAAAATCCTCTTGTACTGCCCATTTACAGTCAAACCTCCTTTTACTCCAATACTTCACAGCCACTCATTTACTCTTCATCCCTATAATTTTGTCTTTTCCAGAATGTCATATGAATGGAATCATACAGTATGTATCCTTTTGATATTGATTTCTCTCCCTTAATGTAGTGTATTTGAGATTCACCATATTTTGTACCTATCCATTCCTTTTTATTGCTAAGTATGTATCATTGTATGGATGTGCTACTGTTTGCGTATTCATTCATCCACTGAGGGACATTTGGGTTCTTTCCAGTTTGGTCAATTATGAACATGTTGCTATCAATATTTATGTCCAGATTTTTGTGAGAATCTAAGTTTTCATTTCTCTAGGATAATCCCTAGGAGAAGGTAAATGGGATATATTTTGAGTGTATGTTTGACTTCATGCAAAATTGACACACTGTTTGCTGGAATTACACAATCGTGCTTTCTTGCCAATTATGTATGGGAATTCTATTTGCTCTTCATTCTTGCTTCCACATGGGATTATCCTGTGTATATAGTTTAATCATTTGAATAGGTATTTGTGGTATCGTTCATTTAATTTGCATTTCTCTAGTGAATAATGATGTTGCTCATCTTTTCATATACTTATTTGCCATTGGTATATGTTTTTGTTTGTTTGTTTTTGGTAAAGTGTTCAGATCTTATGGCTATCTTTAAAAATTGTGTTGTTTTCTTATTTTTGAGTTGTGACAATTCTTTATAAATTCTGGATACAAGTAATTTATTTTATCCTCTTCTCATTTGTGGAAAAGATTGTATAGAATCATGTGTTATTTTTTTTCTTGAATATTTGATTTAATTCATTAATGAAGATATATGGGCTTGAAGTTTGGGGATTTTTCCTAGGAAAATTTTTAACTATGTATTTTATATTTTTAATAGATATAGAACTATTTAGGTTATCTATTACTTCTTGAGTGAATTTTGTTAGTTTGTGTCTTTTAAGATTTGGTCCTTTTCATCTAAATTTCTAATTTGTCTTCAGAGAATTGTCTGTAGTTTTCCTATATTATCTTTTTACTAGAGGCCTGGTGCACAAACCCTCAACCCGGCCTGCACCCTCTCACAGTTTGGGAGCCCTTGGGGGAAGTCCCACTGATGGCTTAGGCCCACTCCCACAAAGGCAGGAGAACCCAGCTTCTGGCTAAGCAGCACTCCCCCTGTGGGAGTGCACTGACCACCAGGGGGCAGCTCCTGCTTTGAGCAACTGACCCCTGGTGGTCAGTGTGCGTCATAGCAACCATCTTTCTGCCATTCAGTTGACTTGCATACATATTAGCCTTTTATTATAAAGAATGTCTGTGGATTTTTGTGGTGATATACCATCTTTCAGACCTCATATTGGTAATATGTATCTTCACTCTTTCCCTTTTTCTCTTGGTAAATCTATAGAGAAGTTTACCAATCTTAGTGATGTTTTTACAATAACCAGTTTCTGTTTCATTGATTTTCTCCATTGTTTTCTCTTTTTTCAATTTCATTTTCTTATATTTATTATTTTATTCCTTTCTACTTTGAGTTTAGCTACCTACTATTTTCCTAGTTTCTTAAGATAAGAAGCTTAGATTATTAATTTAAAACTTTTATTTTTTTTCTAAAAATAGCACTTGAAGTATAAATTTCTTTTTAGGCATTCATTAAGCTGCATCCCACAAATTTTGATATGTTGAATGCTCATTTGCATTCAGTTTCATATATTCTCTAATTTTTTAAATTTCCTAAAACTATTCTCTTGAGGTTTTCTTGCTGGCAAATGAATTTCTTAGTGTATTAATTTCCAAATATGTAGATGTTTTTCTGAAAAAATGTTTATGGGTCAAATTGAGTCTATTATGGCTAAAGAACATATTTTGTGTGATTTCATTATTTTAAATATGTTGTTTTTATGATGCATATGCTCCATTTTGGTGAATGTTCCATGTGTACTTAGAAATAGTGTGTATTCTGTTATTACTTGGGTGGGATAGTCTGAATGCTCAGTAGGTCAAATTGATGATATCATTGTTTAGATCTCCTATATTATTGATGATTTTTTATTTATTTTTTGTCTACTTGTGCTATCAGTTGCTAAGAGAGGACTATTGTAGTCTCCAACTATAATTGTGTATTTGTCTCTTTTTCCTTTCACTAATCAGCTCATGCTTCATGCATTTTGAAGCTCTATTATTAGGTGCATACACATTTAGTGTTGCTATATCTTCTCAATGAGCTGACTGTTTATCATTATCTAATACTAGTGGCCCAGTGCATGAAATTCATGCACAGGGGTGTGGTGGTGTCCCTCAGCCCAGCCTGCACCCTCTTCAATCTGGGACCCCTTGGGGGATGTCCCACTGCCTGTGGAATCGGGCCTAAACCAGCAGTTGGACATCCCTCTCACAATCTGGGTCCGCTGGCTCCTAACCACTCACTTGCCTGCTTCCCTGATTGGCCCTAACCACTCTGCCTGCTGGCCTGATCAACCCCACTGCCTTCCCCTGCTGGCCTGATTGCCCCTAACTGCCTCTGCCTCGGTCCCACCACCATGTCCAGAAGGACATCCGGAAAGTCTCCTGGTCTAATTAACATATTACCCTTTTATTAGTATAGATTCCTTTTTTTCCCTGATAGTTTTCTTCTCTTGAAATCTATTTTGTCTGATGTTAATATAGCCACTAATTTTCTTTTGATTAGTGTTTGCATAATATTTCTTTCCCCATCATTTTACTTATAATTTATCTACATCATTATATTTAAAGTGTAATAACATGTGGTTGGGTCTTGGGTCTTTTTTTTTTTTTAATTCAGTCCAACAATCTCAAGCTTTTAATTAATGTGTTTAAATCATGTTTATTTAGTGTAAGCATTTATATGGTTGGATTTAGACTCACCATTTTATTACCAATTTTCTATTTGTTCTCTTTTCTAAAATTTAAGGGCAAAAAAATATTTTTTATGAAAGTATATTTTAATTTATCAATTGGTTTTTATTATATCTATTTGTATAACTTTTGTAGTTGTTGCTTTAGGTGCTGTGATAATATACATACCTAACTTTTCTCAGTTTGCTTAGAATTCATAATTTACCACTTGAAGTGAAGCATAGGAACCATACAACTATATAAATCTCTTTAACTTAACCATTTGTGTCATATCATTGAACCTGAATATATTGAATACTATACCCATAACACAAGTTGTAATTCTTTCTTTCAACAATCATTAAAAAGTATGGATGTTATATGGACTTGCATGTCATCTTTTCATTGGGGCCATGCTATCTTCTCTGTATTGCTACCAAGTGAGCTTTGAATGTATTTTTGACATGCTTTTCTGATAAATATTGATTCAAAATTTGCAACAAATTTGTGAAACTATAATTATTAGAAGTACAGTCTATGATCAAGGAAGTTTTTTCTCTGAAGAAATCTAGACTTGATTCTAACCAATTAAGCTTTGACATTCAAAGGTGAAAAATGAAGTCTTCTTATCTTTAACTAAAGCAGAATTTAAAACTGGAAACATTTTATGGCCAAAGCTGATTTTTTTTTTTGCAACATGAAGATTTATAAATTATCAGTTATCTGTAGGGATTTCCAAATGGAGAGTGTTATCTAGAAATTTAAAAGAAAACTTTTCCATTTTCCAATAAGCAGCAGATATTTGGATAAGATGAAATGAAATCAAACTCTACTAGGTTTGGGATTTTAAAAGGTAGAGGTCACACCCACACATTGTTTACATCATAGCCAGGAAAGTGATCACATTTGTAAAGCATCTTTCAAACAAAAACCTCACTGTATTTTTATACATATAACTTTATTTATCTCTGCCACATCACTATTGCAAATGTTGTCCACACTCCAGACGAGGACAGTGATGAGTCTGTGCAGCACGCCGTGAAGGGACCAGTCTCCCTCTGTAACCTTGTCCTTCCCACAGCACGCAGTCATTAGCTCAGAATATAAGCCCTGAAGGTTTCTCTAAGGGCTTTGGTGATGTAAGCCCAAACCAAGGAGGAGGGGAGAAACGAAGCCTCACCTGATGAAGCTATTGTGTATTGTGTGGGTGCCAAGTTGGGCTTGGTGACTGATTCTCCAGTGAGGAGACACGAGTTTATGGGCAAACGGTGGCCTGCTATAAAGGGCGGTCAGGATACCTTGCCATCTTTTCTGCCTGTCAGATACCTGACATTCAGGACGGTTCGGCTGAAGTACCTTCTGCTGTAGGAGGCCTTTTCCTTCTCCACCCAGTCGTGGTGAATAATCTCTACATGCTGACTTATGTAGCACCCCTGTCTGCCTAATTCATGTGACAGCCTTAGTTTTCCTTTCATATGACCACTATTCTGAAATAGATTTCTTAAAAATATATATTTCATTGATTTTTTTTACAGAGAGGAAGAGAGAGGGACAGAGAGCTAGAAACATCAATGAGAGAGAAACATCGATCAGCTGCCTCCTGCACACCCCCTACTGGGGATGTGCCTGAAACCAAGGCACATGCCCTTGACAGGAACTGAACCTGGGACCCTGCAGTCCGCAGGCCGACGCTCTACCCACTGAGCCAAACCGGTTTTGGCTGAAATGGATTTTAATTTCTATTAAGACAAGGGCAGCGTCTTGTTTCCACAAAGTAACTTGTACGTACTGAGTTTGGGAGCGGCAGTTAGCAGAGAGGCTGAGAGCACAGGCTCAGTCTTTCAGGGTTCAAATTCTGACTTCAGCATTTCCCAGCTGGATGGCTGGGGGCAAGTTACTGAATCATCCATGCATTGGTTTCCCCACTTGTAAAATGGAAATAACACTATTTGTAAAGATTAAGCAAGTTAAGACATGTAGAGTACTTAGTACTTTTTTCCTGGTACATAATCAATACTGTTACTTATTTTACTTTTTTGCTAATTTTCACCCTAGGGTATTTTTCCTTTTTTTTTTTTTTAATATAGTGGAAGGGAGGGGGAGAGACAGAGAGAAACATCAGTGTGAGAGCAATACATCCATTGGTTGTCTCCCACACTGGTGCCAACCAGGGCTGGGGCTTGAACCTGCAACCGAGGTACATGCCCTTGACCAGAATCAAACCCCGGGACCCGGTCCATGGGCTGAATGGACCCATGCTCATGGCTAGGGCAACTATTACTTATTTTTATTGTCAAATGATTATTTTTTAAAAATAAAGCTCTGAAAAAATTGTATTTGTAAGTAAGGCAAGACAGAGCACAAACAGGATTAGCTAACAAGAAGGCAAAGGAAACAGACAGAATTTGACCAGATATCAGGTGTAAAAGACCAAGTGCTTGTTTTTAAAAGAAGTGAAGGGTGGCAGTGTAATTTGGTACAACCACTTTGGAAAACCATCTGGCCGAATTTACTCAAGCAGCACCTTCTCATACTCTATAGCCTAGCAATTCCACTCCCAAGTATGTACCTAACAGAAGAGTGTGCATGTATTCACTGAAGGATGTTGACAGATAGAATGTTGTTGGCAACAGTAACCATGGTAGTCACTAACTGAAAACTATGCAAATGCCCATAAACAGAAGAATGGATAATATGTTGTGGCAATGAAAGTGGGTGATTGACACCTGTACACAGTAGAGTGGACGAATCTCACAAATGTAATGTAAGATTCCAGGCAAAAGTGACCTGTGCTGATACAAATCAGACTAAAGGTTGCCCTGTTTTTTTGTTTTGTTTTTGTGTTTTTTTTTTGTTTGTTTTTTGTTTTTTTGGTGGGGGGAGAAGAGGAGTTAGAGAGGAAAGATCAGAAGGAACTTCTGGAGATATAACTAACATTTTATTTTTTCATCTGATGTTAGTTTTACATGAGTGGGCTCAGATTGTGAAAATTGATTGAACTGTTGTACCCTCAGGATATGAGCATTATTTTTTTTTCTAAGTGTATGTGGCTTCACTTAAAGGCAAACAGAAAACAGAAATAAGGTAAGAGTGTGTGTGTGTGGGGGGGGGGGGGGAGTGAGGGATAAAAAGCAAAAGAAAAAAGAAAGAAAAGAAAGAACAAGCCCAGAAGGTTAAAGACAGGGATTCTTGGCTCGGCTGCACCTGACCCCATTGGCTCACCCCGCTACCTTCCAGCCGCCTATCCCCGCCCCACCCCTGACTCTACTGGCCCAGCAGGAGGATGGCAAATGCCCTGTTTTGGGGTCTTTCCTTCCCTCCCCCGACCCCCACACCAAATCTCTCTTCCGAGCATTGCTAAGGCAAGAAGGGCCTTACCCAGGGGATAACGGTGGTAGGATGTCATTTGAAGGAGGTTAAGCTTCATCATTGAAACTTGCAAGGCGTAAAACCATCCCTTCTCTCCTTCCTCTTCTCTCAGACGCCCTCTCCCGCCCCTTTCCCTTTCCTAGGACATCCTTTGGGCCCTGGTGGGTCCACGCCTCGCGCGCGGCGGGGTGGCCAGTCTCGGGGGTGGGGGTAGGGGTGGGGGGGGCAGCTCGCGGAGGGCCCCTCCCGCCGCACCCCGGCTGACCCCGCCCCGCGGCCAACGGCTATTTTGGGCGCGTTGGCGGCGGCGGCCGGATCGCTGACAGGCGCGGATCCTGTGACACCTCCCGCCGCCGGCACTTGTTGCTCGGGGACCTGCTGCCATCCCTGCACCTCCCTCTCCCGGTGCCCCCCGTCCTCGCCGGGCTTCTCTCCTTTTCACGCACGTCACCCGGGACCGATTCTCAAGGCATCGCGGTCCCGGGCTGGAGGGACGGAAAAGGGGCGACCGCCAAACCAGGGCGCCGCTCCGAAGGGAGGCCCCTCCGGGCAGGAGCCGGAGCGCAGAGCGCTGGCCCGGGGCGCCGCGGGGCTGGCGCCTCCCCGACCCGGGACGGTGGCCCCGGGCGCCGACGGCATGACCGACTCGGCGACCGCGAACGGGGACGACAGGGACCCCGAGATCGAGCTCTTTGTGAAGGTAGGTGGGCGCCTGGGCGCTCCCGCACCTGCGCCGGCTCCCGTGCACCCGCGCGGCTCGCGCCGGACGCCCGGCCCTCCCCGGGGAGCGCAGCCCGGCCCGGCCCTGGCGGCCCCCGCGGCGGCCTGTCTGCTAGCCCCAGCCCGGCCTCAGGGCTCCGGGGCGGAGGGAGTCCGGTGCCGTCTGGCAGGTGTCTGTCTGTCTTCGTGGAGAGTTGTTGGCCGGCAGTTTGTCCAAGCGGCCGCAGGACAGGCGGTTCCCGCGGTGGGGGCAGAGCCCTGCCCGCGGGATGTCGGCTCTTCTTAAGGGGCATCCTCGGGTGGAGGGAGGTGGTAAGAACCTGGCTGGACCCGTTAACCCATCTTCTAACGCTCTGTGTGTGTCTGTCTCTCTGTGTGTGTGTGTCTCTCTCTCTCTGTGTGTGTGTGTGTTTGTCTGTGTGTGCGCGCGCGCGCAATAAAAGGATGCATTGGTGGTCATTACCTTTGGCAAAGCAAAAATAACATTTCTTAAAAACCTCTTTTTAAGAGTTAAAGGGAAAGCACACGGAAACAAAAGATGTTTGCTTGCGTTGTTCCCTGCAAAGCAGAAAACCAAACACTCCATTCCTCCCAACATTAGTGTTGTCGTGATCCTGGCTCTGCAGGGCAGAATCAGGACACGCTAAGGGCTGGACAGATCGATCGGAAGACCCGGGCAGGCTGGCGCGAAGGGGGGTGCAGGGAAAAAGTCAAAGAGCCGCCCCGCTCCCCAGGCAGAAACAGCGTCACGCCAGAGCCGCTCACTTGGTTTGCAACCTGTGGGAGGAAGGAGGGAAGCCGCCGCACGTTTCCCGTCCGCCGGGGTAAAGAGAAAGAAACATTTGATCGGTCCTCGGGTGCGACACCACAGAAGCTGGGAAACCTGAGGCGGCGGGAGAGCTGCCTCCAGGGTGGTGCCGGCAGAGTCGCCAGGACTTGGGGGAAGGGAAGTCTGCAGGCTGCCCGGGAGCCCAGACCTTTCACGAAGGGGGAAGAAACCCTTCAAATGCAAAGTTTCTCTAGAAATATGCAGATCGGCGGGAGGGCAAGGGTCCCTGAAATGTAAATGGCATGTGTATTTCCTGGGACGGGGGGAAGCGATCTGTCCTAGTTGGCCCAGGTGCCTCAAGGATTTGTTAATTTTTCCCCCACTGGGTTTTATATTCATATTTTCTCTCTCTCTCTCTCTCTCTCTCTCTCTCTCTCTCTCTCTCTCTCTCTCTTCCTCTCTCTCTCCCTCTCTCCATCCTTTCCTCCCTCCCTCTTTCCTCTCTCTCTCTCTCTCTCTCTCTCTCTCTCTCTCTCTCTCTCTCTGTTTAATTATCTGTAAAAACTACACCCGTCATTTAGTGATACTTGCTTTTCTCAGCCTGTTTCTCTCCCCTCAGCTGTGGCTTCTGGTGCCCTCATTTGGTTTCTGGGACCCCGTTGGGTAGGATTTCCAGGACCTCTGGCAGACCCAGGCAATGAGAGGGGTGATGTCCCCTGGGAGGCTGAGCCGTGTGGGCCTCAGTGGTGACCTGAGCCCAGCCCCAGGCCCGCGGCGTGGGGAGTGAATAGGGAGGGCTCTAACAAAGCCGGGAGTCTTGCTGCTCTCCTTGAAGAAAGCTATTCTGGGACTTTCTCAGATTCCCTGGGAGCAGGTAGTTTCAGTGTCAAGTTCCTGAAAGATATTTGAAACACAAATTGACTCTTTAGAGCCAAAGAAACCCTGTGCCCCACTCCTAGGTGTGGAGACCAATTCTCCCGGCACCTTTGGAATGTCATGCTGGCAGCTTTGGAGGTTTTCTCCATTTATGTAAAAAGCTCACTGCACAGCCCCTCTGCTTCCAAAGAATTCTAAAATGCCCGTGCTGTCGTTTGTTTTATTTTCCCCAAAGAAAAGCAATCCGTGAGAGCCAGCAGGCCTTCTTGGTCAGCTCAAAAACCAGATTGATGCAGGGAACAAAAAATCAGGCAGGAAAGCTCTTTTTTTTTTTTTTTTCAGTTTCTGGTTAGTAGTTATCATTGACAGGGACAAGTAAAGATAGAAAGTAATCTATAATAATAAAAGGGTAATATGCTAATTAGATTGGATAGCCGAATGACCTTTTGGATGCCCTTTCGGACCCACCTTCTGGTGGAAGCTGGGACTTCGAGGGCTGAGCTCCTTGCCCATATTTCATGCATTGGCCCTCTAGTTGTGAAATAAGACACTGGCCGTGGTTTGCACAGTTTCGATGTCCTGATTTACAAAAGTAGGCATTTCCAAGTTTGAGTTTTCTCTGAGCTCTATGATTCCCATAGGAAGGAAGGCTTTCTTGTTGAAGGGGTCAGGTACCTGAGGTGTTTTCTGAAGAGCAGGGTAATTGCCAGCTCACACTCGAGGAAGCCTCCCGGGCAGGCTGGCCCCACCCAGCACGAGTCATGGTGCTGCTTATGTCCAACACTCCCACGAAGCAACCCTTCACCCCCGCCTGTCCACTGGGTGTGTCATACACAACCTCCGTCACCCAGGGAGTTTCAGGGACATACGACTCAGGCCCGCATCAGTTGATAATCGTGATCTGTTGCCATCAGCTGCTAATAACAATAGTATAAAAAGGCAGCGTCTTAGGACTTATTCACATGCTTTATCTCCTTGAATCCCCAGCATCCTTGTCCGTGAGCCTTAGTCCACTCGTGAAAGATGAAGGAAACAAACAAACATGACTCACAGGGCCCTGGTGAGACCTGCCGCTGTCAGCACTCGGTGAGCTGCAGTTTGCTCTCCTTGTAACAACCTCAGGACATACGAAGGATGATTACTTCCGTTTTGTGGTTGAACTGCACTTGTGCTCACAGAGGGTACATGAAATGCCCAGAGCAGAGGGTAATAGCATCCAGCTCTGTTTTCCAAATCTAGAGGTTCTGACTCTAAATTTCTTATTCTTTTTTTTAAAAAAACACCCTTATGTCAGGCCTTGTACCTTCTTTTGTCAAGTTAGGCTCTCAAGTGCCATCCAAGACATTATTGATAACTTACTGATCTGTTCCCATGTCCTCATGGGATGCTGTCAAGGAGCCTGGCCATCCCTGCTCTGCGCCCCAAGGCTTTCCTTCCCAGGGAACATTCTGACGGTGGCTTTGAAGAGACCACCTCCCAATGTGTTTCGTTTCTTCATCTATAAAAAGAAAGGTTTGAGGAAATAAGGTCTGATTCTAATGTTCCATAACATCCACGTATGGGGGCAGAGGTCTGGGGTCACAGGACCCGAGTTCAAGTGTTTTCTCTGCCTCCAGTTAGCTGAGTGACTCTGAAGAGATTACTTAACTTCTCTGAGTCTCAATAGGCCCCTCTTAAAACAAGAAGGTGGTTATGTACAAGGCGATGAACTATATCATTTATTGTTTAAACCAAGATGCTTTATTGAAAGAAAATAGTGAAAAGGGCTGGTACGAATAATTAGGCTGGGACAACAGGTGTATTCTGAAATTGATCAGGGCCAATCAGGCTATACGGCTCCCTGGCTATGAAAATACTGTCACCACAGACTTGCTGTCAGTAGCCAGATTCCACAGCAGCCAGTAGGTGAAAGCCCTTTGTAAATGGAAAATTGCTATAAGCACATGGAAGTGAAATAATGATGTGAATTCCATGGCTCCCAGAACCTTTCTTGATCTGCAGATCCCTGATTCGCCTTAGGATACAAAAACCTGGCTCCTTTCTCAGGGCTCTTTTGAGAATAAATGAAATCATATGTAGCTTGGACTATGATCATAAAAGGAGGAAACAGGTTTAGAGAATAGATAGTTGGCACCGAGTGTGGTTTATTGAAAGAAAAAAGAGCAAGGAAGTAAAAGCAAAACAGAAAGTGATTTAGAACGGCAAACACAGGATGTGCTGAGCAGTGAGAGATCAAGGCATCCCTCCCATCTGCATTGACTCGTCCACCCTCAGCCTCACCCCAAGATGCAGAAAGCCGTGAAGTGAGGTGCTGATGGGGGACCCATTTGCTATCAATGTTTCCTATAAAGGGGTGTGGGTTTCTACAGAAACCAGTGGTTCTCAACATCGGCTGCATATTCAGATTGCTTGGAGAACTTTTAAAACTCCTGATGCCACACTGCTTCCAGGCCAACTTCATCGAAGTTCCTGTGGGTGGGGCCAGAAACAATATTTATACCCCCACTCCCAGGTACGGTTCCACTGGGGAGCTTCTGAGTCATAGTCAGAGGGGGTTCTGAGAGGCAGGCAGCGTCTGCCGCAGCTGAAACAGGTGAGCTGCCTGGTGCAGATTAATGTCCAGAACTTGCAACAGCCTCAGGGCGTCGTGATCAGGAGTGTGGCAGGAGAGAGCTTGTGCCCAATCAGTGCTCAGCTAACAGATGCTGACAGCCACGGGACTCCAGAACCATCAGTACCAGGGGTCAAAGAGTCATCCATTCAGCATGGGGGTGGGGAGGAATAGAACGGAGGCCTGCCGATTGTCTGGCAGAAATGACTAGTCCCTCCTTTTACTGAGTGATCTGGAAGGCTCTGACAGGGGTGCAGGGTCCAGTCAAGTCATGGTGATCCACATGTGGTCATTTGACTTCCAGAACAGATAAGAGCCAGTCTCGTGGCGCTCCCTCGTGGGCCCCTGCGGCCCGCTGGCTGCTCGGGCACGTTGGGCAGCTTGCCTAAGCATGGGCTCAGCAGGCTTTGACATTTGCTTCATCACATTAAGCAAATGTTTTTCTTCCTCACCACCTCCAGGTTTTGATCTGCAGTCAATAATCCGATACACAAATTCATCTTCCCTGCTATGTCAGGGAGTGCGTCTTTTCCTGTTAACACACCCACGGGAGTGCTAGTGTCAGGTGTCGGCTGATGCACATCTCAGGTGCCGTTCAGCAGGTAGTGGGAGTGAGGACTGGGGATCTGCAGATGCGGAAGTGCACCCGGTCAGTGGTGCCAGCTGCTGATTTCCTACTGACTTGTGTTGTTTATCTGAGCGCTAGTTGACTCCACCCAGCAAAGAGCCCAAAGATTTGGACAGTCAGGTCACAAGCTTTTCATTCTTGAATTGCTGGGTGCTAGGCCCATGCTCGTGGTGGCAGGAGATGCAGTGGAAGAGTGTCAGGCTGTGGGTTACCTGCTGCGTGGTCTAGGACAGGCTGCTTGGCCTTTCTGGTTTTCTTACCAGTGCAATGGTGACAATGGGGTTGGAGTGAGCATTGAACAAACTGTGTATGAGTCGGGTATACGTAAAACCCCCTCTGGAGGTCCAGTATAGCCCAAATGAGAAGCTGTGATAAACCCTTGAGCTTCTCTCCCTTGATGTGTTGGAGAAGTCAGACTCAGTCCTGACTGCCCCTGCCTCATTGCTGGAGCCAGGACACAGTACTGGGAGCTGGAGCACATCATCCCCGGGTCGGTCTGCCTCTGATGGGGCTGCTGCTCAGAGAGCTGGGGAACATAACAGATTCTCACCACCTGCTGTCTTCTAAAACTATTACCAAGGAGGCATCCTCAGCTGTCTTGGTCACAAAGATGGAGAGAGAAATAGTGAAGAAGCCAAGTGGTCAAACAGGGGTTTCCTGAAAACGTGAGTCAGTGTAGGGGTCCTCCCACCCAGGGACACCTGAGATCTGTCCCTGCCGGTGTTGTGAGGGGTCAGCTCCAGCTACTGGGAACACCTCTCAGCCAGCCTGTGAGTGTGAATCTACTTTGGAAACTCACATATTTACTCAAGGAGTAGCTTAGCTCTGAGCTGTGAAATTCTTTAAAGATAAGTCAGATAGTCTGCTGTCAGAACTGAAACGAATCTTTTCTGGGGAAAAGAAATGGGATTGTTAACTCTAGATGCACCCTTAGCTCTGCCAGTCTTCGGACTGTATATACTGTAGCATTCACGGTGAACCACGGTGAGGCCAATGGTGCTCAGCCCTGCGGCGTGAAAAAAGTCACTGCCAAGCTTCTCCACATGGACCTGCCCAGGTCCTGTCCGCAGAGGTTCAGACTCAGGAGATCTGGGTGAGGCTCAGGCATCTGTACCTACAAAACTACCCCTAGGTGATTTGGGGATTCATCAGAGACTGAGAACCTTTGGCCCGGACCATGGGTGAATAGGGCTGAACTACCCAGTACACAAAGGGCAAGATGAAATTCAGTTCCCATTGGAATCACACATTTAATAGCATGGAGGAGGCTGAGGCAGAGATGCTGGTAGCATGAATCACCCCAGATTACCCACAAATAAACCAGGAAAGGGAGGGAAGGAATGCTTTTGACCTTTCTTTTATAACTTGATTTTATGCCTTTGTATTTTTTTTTTTTATGACATGGGAGTGACAAGTAATTTTAAAAGCTAGGCATGAAGGAAATGTTAGTAAGAGAAAGAATTTCTGGAATTAAGGGATTACAACCAATCAATCAATCAGTTGGCCAATTTGAAAACATTTGTATGGAGCCACCTACTCTGAGAAACTGAAAACTGGAAGCAGAAGCTAGGAAGATGGGGTCCCAGCGGTCCATGAACTTGCAGCTGAAAGCAAAAATGTAAGGAAGCCTGAGGGCCACGTGAGTGGCAGGACATGAAATGAAGGGTTCAATGAGAGGACCAATGTAGCTTGAATGAGGTATCCAGGCCTACTTTGGGGAGGAGGCAGGAACAGTGTTGTCCTTTAAAAATTATTAGGGTGCACAGAGTAGCTAGGAGCGGGTAACAGGTCAAGTCCAGCAACAGTATGGCGGTGAGGATGTTCAGGGCCCAGTGGCTATACAAGGTTGGCTGAAGGGAATGGTATATGGAGAGTGCAGTTGAAAACAAGATTAAAACACACACATACACACAACCAGTGAGGCTGGTTTTGAATGGCAGGCAGTGGTTTTTGCCCCCTTGAGTGTAATGGGGAATAAGTAACCAAGTTTTTACACAGAATAGGAGCTTGATTTGGCCCCTGCTTGGAAAGGTCCATATGCTGCATTGCATGATATGGTGGGAAGATTGTAAGAAGACCTGGATTCCAGATCTGGATCTGCCACCCATTGTTTGTGTGAAACTTATTCAAGTTTCCTCTTCTGTAAAATGGGACCAGCAATCACAACATCATAGAATTTCTGATTTGGGAAAACCTCTTAGAAGTCATCTAGTTTTTCCCCCTCTTATCAGAAAAATTCACAATCTAACACTTTGGGATGCATGCTGGGAATGGATTTAAGGAAGAAAGTGAGATCAAATGTGAGCTGCTGCTGTTTTTGTCCTTGCCCTTATGACTGTGTTCACTGTGACCTCTTTGGGATACAGAGAACCTTGAGGCAAAGGCCTATAAGGAGGATTCTTCCTGCCAGAAGGTGATAATGAGCCTAAACTAGGGCTGAACGGAACAGCATGCTTTGAGAGAGTGATGTGAACACAAAATTGAACACAGGCCTTGAAAGAAATACGTGCACCTGTAATTTTGGGTAATTCACCTCTGGAGAGACTAGTTTCCATATTTGGAATGGTGACACCATTGAATTTTCCATATAAAATGTTGTAAATGGGTTGAGTGCAGATAAACTAATGGAGCTTGAGCTTTCTATTTCCTTTTAACCATGAATCCCTATGACTGATAGAAATAGAGCCATGATGAAGGGTCTTGTCATTAATGAGGAGAATATGGTTTTAGAACTGTTTTGTTTGGGGTGACGACAGACCAGGCAAGCACAATGTCCTTTATATGCTGGGAAATCAGAATGAAGAATGAGGGGGAAGGTCAAGACTAGGAATGTGGGTTTGAACTTCTGCTTAGAGCAGAATAAGTTGAAGGAATAACTTCCCTGACGGAGGAAGTGTGGAGAAGGGTAAAGAAATAAGGACTGCCCTTTATAAAATGCCCAGTTGAGGGGAGGAATGAGGCATAAGTTGAGTTAGCCAACGTGCTGAAAAAGGTAGGAAATGAATGAAACATCCCAGATGAAGGAAACTCTATGGACAATGGCTCACGTAGAAGCAAGAAATGGCCGGGATGTGTAAGGAAGAACTAAGGTTTCTGCCTGTCTGTGGCAAAGAGAGTGTGAATGGATATTGGGAAGGTGGACAGGAATATAAGTTAGGGTTGGGTCATGAGGCACCTCTGATGGCAGGCTGAGCGATTTGGAACTTTTATTTATAATGTAGAAGACTGCATGTGCTACCAAGTGCTTGTGGGCAATGCAATTATATTTTAGAAGTGAGGAAGTGCTTTATCACCTAAGCCTTAGGTCCTAAGGATAGAGTGCGTGGTGCATCAGTGGAGAAGTATTTTGAAGTGGGAGGTCTCAAAGTGTGTCTTGGGTCCCCTACAGGCTGCAGTGTTTCAGAAGTTTTGTGCTGGTTACTCTACACCCCACACCAACCTCTAGGAACTTTAAAGTGGATTTCCCCACTTCTGTTTATCATTCTATAGCATGAAGGAAAGAAACAAGTACCAATGAAGGAAAAACACTAAAGGTGAAAGGGAGCATGTGTGGTGAATGGAGACTGAGAACCCATTGCCTAGAATGAAGAAGAAGTGAAAACCATTGTTCCAGTTACGGTCTTTTAAAAATCCAATTGGGGAAGTTGTCATGGCAACCAATATAGTTTTCTTGACTCAGCCCAAGGCTCCTCTCCCCTCAATGCAGCCCTCTTCTTCCTAATTCTATCAGTGAGCAGAGACCCAGTAAACACAGCAGGAGGGGGTGGGCAATCTCACCTGCCTTTTATTCATTTATTCGTTTGGATCCAGAGGCATTTAGCACTCATATCATAAAATATAGGATCCACGGTGTCTTTATAATTTGCCTGTGGTTTTTTTTATCACAAATGTATCAGATTTGTCCTGGGGAGATAAAGAGTTCTGGACAGGGCTTGACCAGAGGACTCCAGGAGAGGAGAGCCACTTGGGAAAGTTGTGTGACCTCTCTTGTTTTGGGGACTTCATGATAGAGATCTTTATAATAGAGATCTGATTTGTCTAGCAGTATTATTATAAGTGTCAAATAAGATAAGAAATTCAAACCTCTTTTGTAAACTAGAGTTTTCATTGTTTAAGAGTAAGGCATTCTGTTGGTCAGTTTACGCCCTACTGCTGAAACCACAGCCCATGAACTTGTTCATACAATAGCCCAATGCCATGCTTGATGAATTGTCTTCCCTGCTCAGGCTCCTCCCTCTCCATATCCTGCCATACCCGAGGGCTGCCAACTTCTCTGATGGTCTCTGTATTGGGCAGCACAGGTGGAATACCCAAATGGGGATCACCTGGAAAGTGTGCATGGTCCCTGCCTGGAAGTGACCAGATCCCTTCAACCACTTTACATAGTTCAGACCTCAAGTGCCATCTAGTTGCCTTCCCAGAAAAAAAAGGGGAAGCAGGTTTGACAAACAACAACCTTTCTCTTCCATAGAAATGATTTTTTGCTTCCTGTCCTTTCATTTCCTCTTCACTCTCTAAGGGGGCATTCTGCCTAGAGCCTCTCTCACCTCTCATCCACCATGTTTGATACCATTGGCTTAATCTTCCTAGAATACCGTCTTTATCACACCCCCTCCTTTACCTGCTACATCAAGTTCAACTGCTTTAACCTGATATTGAAGGCACTCCAACGAGGCCTGCATTCCCTGCCCTCACCTTATTTTCTATACTCTCTTAAAATGGTTCCTTATGGGTCCGTAGAGTTTTTGGAGCATCTTTGAGTCTCTTGGTTTTATCCTCACACAGTCCTTTGAGGGAGGAAGAGATTTAACTCTCATCACAGACAAAGTAACCTACTGGGGCCTGTGCACTGTGTTGCTCTGCATAAGCTGAGGGAGAAACCGGGGATCCTGACTCCTGGGCCTTAGCAGTCTTCACTGGGTCAGGGTTTCCCTGCTTTGCATGATCTCACCAACCACCTGGGACACTTTCCAAATTCCAGCACAAACTTGTGAATCAGAGTCTTCGGGAGAGGGTCCCAGACGTCTGTAATTAACCAGAGTCCCGTGACTGCTGCATGGTCCAGTAAGGGAACATTTTTCATAACCTAACAGAGGTCCATGTGAATAGCTGAACCCAGAGAAGGGAGTCTAACGGTGGAAATTTCCCTTTAAATGGTACAAATGTGGGAGAGAACTTTGAGGGGGCAGTGGGCCTTCTAGCTGCTCATAGGTCACCCCAATGAGCATAGTATAACAGACTTCCTAAAAAGTGGTCCTTGACTTTAGAATCCACTCCATGACCTATGGAATTATAAAAAACAGTCATGGAGTCATGGGGTTTTTTGATGTTGTTGCTTTATTTTGGCATAGCTGCTTATCCCCATCCCCAGAGTATCTGGTGCTTGAAGTGGAAAGTGTTGGGAAAGAGATTGGGTGATGACAGGGGATAAAAGGGTAGGAGATACAGAGGGGAATGAACTTGACTTATGAAGTAGAGGAAGTATTCCTCATTCTTTAGTCTCTGCATGTTGGGATGCAGATTAGTATTTATAACTGAATACTAATAGCTGTGGCTATGTGATGTTCTGAATACCTTACTCACATTGACTCCTTGAAGTCTGTGGTAGGTCTTGTTATTACTCCCAAGTTACAGATGAGGAAATTTGAAGCTCAGAGAGTCAGGGTCCTCTGACCGAGGCCACAGAGCTGGGACCTGGTAAACCCAGGTTTCAGACCGCAGGCTGGGGCATCAGTTCTGTCCTCTCTGCTGTCTTGATTCACCCAGACCCTCCCAGCTGTGCAAAGGGAAACATTCTTCCTGAAGCCAAAGACATTTTTTAGATTGCCAGTTAGAGCAGAATGCATAAGGCTTTGCCTCTTTCTTTCATTCTCCATTGGTCACAATGAATAGGCTAAGGTCAAGGCTGATCTCTATGAGGTACCTGTCATTCCAGAGTGGGCGATAAATGGCCTGGCTGGAGGGGGAAAGAGACACCAGGAGTGCTGCATGCCCCTGGGGTACTGCCAGTACCTTACTCGATGTCTGTCAGCACCCTGATCCGGTGAAGACTGCCAACGCCTGGAGTCAGGATCCCCAGGTTTCTCCCTCGGGTGTGGCAGGATATTTAGTCCTTCTGCGTTGAATACTTCCTCTACTTCAGAAGTCAAGTCAGTTCCCCTCTGTACCTCCTACCCTTTTATCCCCTGGAAAGGGAGTGAGAGTAGAACTTGCTGGGTGATGTGGGGGTGGCTACCAAAGGCAGACTTCTGTTGAAGGGCTGGCTTTTCATTACCCCAGGATTCTAGGCTAGACTTCAAAACTCATCTTTGCAAGGATGGAGTCCTTGGCTTGAAAGAAGCCTGTGCTTATTCCAATTAGTCCTTCTGCACTCCTAAGAACTGGACTCATTTACAGACATATGGAGAGTCCCACAGTAAAACAACAACAACAACAAAACAGACAGGTTGCCAGGGCACTATAAAGGTAAAAAACTATCAATTGAAAGAAAACTAACAATTTTATTTCTGGAGTTCACTGGATTCCATTGAATCTTCATGGGATTTTAGTATCTTCCAAGGAGCCTGCTATAGGACATTGAGGCCCAGAGAAGTTAGCTGTTATAATGCCACAGAGCAGACTGAGGTTCACTCTGGGGGCCCAGGCTCCCTGATGCTGGGTCCTTTCAGAATCATTCTGAGACAAGTGACATAGTCAAAGGTAGCAAGACTGTGGAAGGCATTATAATACAATTATGTGAGTATCTGCTAAGCTGTGGTAGAGAAGGGGAAGGAAACCGCCTCCCCCTCCCCCCCAACAGACCCGTTGCCATGGCAGAATCTGGAGGGAGCGGGTGATGAAGGGACCCCAGGTTCTCCATCCCTATCAGGACTCCAGGAGCTTCTCTTGACCAGGAGAATAAGGGCAACCCTAGAGAAAAACTGTGAACTATCCCTTCTGGCCCCTCTCCCACCTCAGGTCACTTTAAAAAGCTAGTTGAAGCTTATCTAGGCCTAATACCCTTCAGAAAACATTTTTCTACCTGTGTGCCAAGAATTACACTATTGTGGGCGAGGTACCTTTCATTCCAGAGTGGGCGATAAACGGCTCTCGGTGGGAACGCCTGGCTGGTTAGCACTTTGCAGCGTTGGAGAACCACCCAGTGTGTCGTCAGACATCAGTCCGGAGGGAAAGGAGTGGTTGTCAGATGCGCCTCGTTGGTGAAGGGTTTGACGGGGGGGAAAGGATGGTCTAAGGAGCTGAGAAAAGAGGCCGGGATGGAAGATAAAGGTCACTGGTGCCATGGCTCTGCTCCCCAGGCTTGGTGCTGATTTCCTTCAGTGGTTCAGCAAATAGGACAGGAACCCACTAGCCATGGGGGCCTTAAAGTCACTGATCACATGGATCCACTCCAATCACGACTGTCTGCTTTTTATATACATATTAGAGGCCCAATGCATGAAATCTGTGCAAGGGGCTCGGCCCTCGCAGCCCTGGCTGCCTTGGCCAGCCCTCACAGCCCAGCTTTGTTGTCCGGATAGTCATTCTGCTGTTCTGTCTAATTAGCATATTTGGTCTTTATTATATAGCATTTACTATTTGTATATACTATCTATCTATATAATAGAGGAATATCTAAATTAGCTGGTACACTGTGATGTCATGACGGAATAGCAGGGACCTGAGGCTGCATGGTATCTGGCCTGGGCGAGGGACCTCAGGCTGCGCCCCCATCTCATGGGGCTTGACAGGGGACCTCAGGCCCCACCCCCTGCCCCGGTGCCCGGCCAGGAGACCTCAGGCTGGGCCTCCCACCCTGTGGGGCTTGATGGACCACCTGAGGCCGTGCCCCTCACCCAGTGGGGTTTGATGGAGGACCTCAGGCCACACCCCCGCCCCAGTGCCAGTTGGGGGGGAGGGGGAGGGTGGAACCTGGGGCTGCACCCTGCCCCCATGTGGAGGGGCTTGATGGGAGTGGGGTCAGCTGGGTCTGGGTCTCACCCAATGGGGGTGGGGCTGGCCGGGTCTTGGTCACCTGCATTTTCAAGGTGCGCATGGGTAGTGGGCTGGGACTCTGACAGGAGGGAAATTTTCATATACATTTTACTAATTTTCTTTCATCTCTAACACTTGTATTATAGAGAAAGGGCAAATAGCAATATTAAAATATTTCCTCTAATTGATTCTCTTTTAATGTGCATGAATCTTTGTGCACCGGGCCACTAGTTTATATATATTCTACATACAAATTAGATATACTTTATAGATCTACTCTTCTCCAGAGATTTGAGATCCAAGACTGAAATACCTATATCTACATAGTATTTGGCATACTCTGTATACTCAAATAATCAAATTGCTATATACCAGTAAATCCACACATACCTTTGCATTTCTTCCATAGTCACTCAATATTTGTTAAGTAACAGTGGAACTCAGGAACCTTGTCTTTTGCTTCTTGTGTTTTATTATTGAGGACTAGTCATTTGGATTTCTTCATCTTCAAAATAAGGAAATTGGATGAAATAGCTGAGGTCATGATTCTTTGATTGCACTGTGTACTGAGCCCTGTGTGAGGACCTGTGGGATATTCCAGAAGGACTCTCTCAGGCAATTTACCATCTACTTGGTAAGGTCTTGGAGCTCCTGTAACCTAGGGGTCGGCAAACTTTTCTATAAAGGGTCACACAGAAAACACTTTCAGTTTTGAGATCTATGCAGTCACTGTTCCAGCTAACCAACTGTGCCATTGTAACATGAAAGCTGCCACAGACAATACGTAAATGATGGGTATGCCTGTGTTCTAATTAAACTTTATTTACAAAAAATAGTCAACGGGTGCCCAACTGACAAGGAATTGAACTAAATTTGATGTGGTGCCCAGAGCCGTGGGTTTGGCCTTCTCTATGAATGATGATGAGGTTGGACAGGATGCCTCCAATAGAGGTGGCCATCATCACCCACGGCTGTCTATTCCAGGAAGCATCGAGATCCTGTGACCCCAGGGTTGAGTCATAAGACTCAATGTCTAGGAGAATGTTCCTATGTGAATCCAAATGATTAATATTCCTATCCTGCAAGTGATGAAATAGTCACAGAGCCTGAGACTCTGGACTTTGTTGCCAGACCCATGGAAAGGTATCCGCGGTCATGCACTCAGGTTCTCGTGTGGAGAGCTGCCCATGGACAGAACTCATTACCAGCTCCCATCCCCTCATTCTTCTTTCTCGCTTCCCCTGCACTCAGGGTGTGGCTCTGTCTAGCTATCTCCTTAACATTTACTGCTTACCTGTCTCCCTCCGAGACATGCTGCTGACACAGGCTGCTTCTCTGGGCAGTGCCCTGACGTCATTGTGCTGGGCCTCAGCCACTGGCAGTGGGGAGGTGCAGCAGGGTCCGCCCAGGGACGTCACCCTGGAAAACACGATGATGACCTCATTTCCAAACCAATTTCACATACCAGGTGAGAAGGTAAGGAATTCACACACACAAGCCAATCTGTGAGGCCTCAGGCAGCAAAGGTAAACTTCCCGAGAAAGGAGAATGTTGCCTTAGAAGACAAACATTCCTAATGGTAAACACTTGGGTTGGTTTATGCCCTTGACTTCCCTGTGCCCCTTTTCAAGACACTTGGCCTCTCCGGGGAATTTCTCAACTATGTAGTAGATGGAACTACATTCCATTCCTGGGCCTGCTGGATCCTGGACTCAATTTAAATTGTATAAATTCATGGAATCCACTTAGGGTCTCTGGCTACTGTTGACTTATGCTGGTTAGCTTTCACATTAGCCAGTATCAGTGTGTGTGTGTGTGTGTGTGTGTGTGTGTGCACCTACCTTGCTCATATTCAAGGTCTTGGCAAGAAATTGGTTCTTTCCTATGTCAAGCAACAATGAAGAGCATGCTTCTCATTATTCATATGTTTATACTTTGGAGAGTATTTTCAACTGATTTCAATATTGATGTGTAGGGACATTTGTCCTACTTTGTTGCTGCCCTGCACCTTTCAAACATACTTCTTATGGGCCCAGCATCTTCAAGGCAGAAGCCAGGACATGCCTTTCTAGACCAATTCCTTTTCTGCTTAAATTAGCCAGAGTTAGTTGTGTGGTTTGCGAAAGAGCCCTTATCAATATTTCCTTAGAAAACAAGGTGTAACAGAATCTTCTTTGAAGCCTTAGCGATCCTATGACATTAATTATAATGCTTAATCTGAGTGCTTAGATTAGAATATCCTATTAGGATATTTAACACCAAATACTTATTTTACAACTTTAGTAAATTTGTTGGGGTGTTTTTAATGGAGACGGACAAAAACGTAGATCCAGGATCACATGTGAGACTCATTACAGATGAAGTCATCTGGGCCTGTGGGCCGGCGTGGGGGACACTGGGTAGAGCAGATTACACTAAGTTCTTTCCCTGCCTCCCTGCCCTTCATGCCACCAAAGGGGAGCCTTTTCACTGAGTGAGAACAAGTGGCAATAATTCCCAAGTGTCTCCTGAAAGGGGAAAGAATAATGGTAGTAATAACTAACAATTATCATATGTTTACTGTGTGTTTTCTAACAGCTTTACGAGTACTTATTTAATCCCTACAACTCTCTGAGTTAAATACTACTATTAGTATCCCCATTGTAGAGATGAGGAAACGGAGGCACCCACAGTTAGGTGGCTGGTCCAAGGTCACGTAAGTGTTCTTGTCACATAAGACCTAGCTTATCAGTTCCCTGGAGTGACCTACGACACCAAAGCAGTCACTGGTGTGTGGAGCCAAAGGGACAGTTTTTCTCAAGTTAGAACTTGACATCACTGATTTAATCTGTTAGGCCCCGGGTGAGACTGCACATCAGAACCTTCCAGAAAACTTAAAAAAATACAAGCCTTTAGGCTCCACCCAGGAACTCGGGTGTGGGAGTGGAAAGCTGTATTTGCCCTAATGCCAGACTTGGCCTTACAGCCTCTGGCCTCCGGATGTGCCCTTTCCTCTGCTTGAAATGCTCTCCTCCTCCTCCTCCTCCTCTCTCCTTTATCTTCCTAGTAGCCAGCTCAGGACTGGCTTGTTTTAAAGAACTTCCTTACACACACACACACACACACACACACACACACACACACACACACCCTGTCCTATGTTCCATTGGCTCTAAGACCCTCTGTCTCAGTTAATAGAATGTGAATTTGCAGTACTAGCTTTACCTATGATTCCAATAGGTGTGATTTCAGGCAAATATGGTGCATGGAACCTTTAGAGACTTAAATCATTATCCTACTTCAGTGTAAGCGAAGCTTCTGATGTCAGGTGTGTGGCGGAGTGAGGGGGACAGGACTGGTGAAGGTGGGGTGAGGGGGACAGGAGGGTGAAACTGAAAGTGCCTGTGAACCCTCCACATCTGGTGAGCAGCTCCCCTGTGTCAGACCTAGGATGAGATGGAGGACCTGGCCCCTGCCCACTGTGAGCTTGCACCCTGAGTGGTAAACAGAGACAATGGGCAATTTCAGTACTTCCCTCAGGGGGTTGTTGGGAGGATTACTTGAGTTAATGTATGCAAAGTGCTTAAAACAGAGCTGCGCCCTTAGTAAGTGCTCAACAGATGCCACCTATTATTATTGTTATTATTTGTCTGTATGTCTGGTCTGGCCTGCTTTCTTGTCTATAAGGTGTTATCACATTTCTTATTTAAAGCTTCTGGCCTTTTATACCTTTAGCAAACATTTGTCTCATTTCATCTTATGTCGGCAAAAGTCACTGAGTGCTTTTAGTGTCCCAGATTATTGCCCGGTGGGGCTCAGAAATAATGAGGAGTCAGGATGTCTGCCCTTGACCAGATTTGGGGGAGACTCCACTTCTGGATGCTCTGAGGCTAAGTCTGGCATTAGGGCATGCCTCAGGGTAAGAGTCGGGAGCTGTAGCAGGAGGAAAGCCAGTGGAGGGACTTCAGGGATGCAGTGGGGAGCAGCCACTTCAAGCTGGGTGGGTGGGTAGAGTCAGCATTTGCAGATGCCTACCTTGGCGGAGAAGCCTTGAAAGAGCAGGTCTGGTGATGGAAATGGGCCACATCTTCTCTCTGCATCTAGAGACTCTGCTCAGGCATCACCTGCTCAGTCATTTAACCCCTACCTTATAAAGCAGGCCCTCTTAGAATCCCTAACTTATGGATGGGGAACCTGAGGCTTAGAGACACAAATGTTCCAGTAGTTGGAATTTCAGAAATGGTCAGACAGACAGCATGGGGAACGAAGAAGGCATCTGGGCAGCTGACAATAAGAGCTTAGCCCAACTTTACATGGTAGGTCAGCAAACCACAGCAAGGTGGTCGCCGCACAGCCTCCTGGGTACTTGGGCCTCCATGGGGTGGCAAGAGCCAGGTGAGGGTCAAGAGCACTGAATAAGGAGCCTTCCCAGCTGCGGCACCAGGCACAGTCCTCAGAAACAGGACCAGTGGTGTTCTGGGAAGCTTCCTTTTCTTTCTCTCATCCCTGCATCCAATACTTCAATGAATGGGACGAAGGTGGGCGCTATCTTCCTCAACCCAAGCCTGTCTCTAGGAAGTGATTTCTGGAAGCATTGGTCACTAGTTTTCTATTGGTGTGTCACAATTTACCACAAATTCATTGGTTTAAAACCAATGCACTTATAACGTCAGCATCTGTGGGTTAGGAGTCTGACAATGGCTTAGCTGGGTCCTTTCCTCAGCATCTCACCTGGAGCTCAGAGCCCTTTTCCAAGCTCTTGTGGTTATTGGAAGACATAGGACTAAGGGCCTCAGCTCCTCCAGGCCCCTCAGGTTCCCCTGCCAGGTGGCCCTCCCCGGGTCTACAGGCAACTTTCACAAATTTGGACATTCACACTGCAGGATGGTTAAGGGAATGTATGCAAAATCCCTGTTTAGAAAAGATATTGATGCCAAGTCCAAGGTCATAGATATGCTCTTAATCTAAACTGGGGCACCAATAGAAATAAAGTTGGTGAGCATCCAGGAAGGTGAAAGGAAAACTTTAGTTTCCAATACAGTGATGTCCTCCGCGTACTTAAGACTCTCAGCTCCCTTAAGTGGAATTGAAGGTTGATTTTTAATTGATGGGCAATTCACATCATTGTAGCTTATCTCTTCAAGGCCAGCAGAGGCGTCTCTCTTTTAGAAGCTTTCTCCTCATTAAGTCAGGCCCACTCAGGATACATTCCTTTGGATGAACTTAAAATCAACTGATCTGGGGCCTTGATTACATCTGCAAAATTCCTTTACTTTTAGTGTATTCTCCTGGATTGAAACAAGCCATAGATCTCAGCTGCACTCAAGGGAGGGGATTATACAAGAGCATAAATGTCAGAAGACAGGGCTCAAGGTGGGCTGTGGGCTCAAGGGGGAGAGGGTTGCCTTCGGGTCTGTGTCACAGGTGGGTTTAGCTAACTTTTCTCCACACACAGTAACATAGCCAAGCACCTCATGAAGCATCCATCTTATATAAAAACTGCTGTTTGAAATTTTAACCCTGCTATTTGGCTTCTGTAAATGCTTGCTTGCTTAATAATAAGGAAAATAAGACTATTCCCATTTCAGAGAGGCCATTAAACCTTCCCCAGATGAAGTTATCAGTGCTGGCACCAGGCCAAGCCTTTGATTGAGGTCTCAAAGCCCTAGCATTTAAGGCTCTTTAAGAACTTGCAAAGGGTACAGGAAAACCCCATATTTGGGAGATAAAGAGAGTAAAAAGTATAAATAAGAAAACTTCCTGTGTGATGGGGCCCAGAATTTGAGAGACATTTTCCTCTGGGCTCGGACATACTACTACTACTACTACTAATAATAATAATAAATGTAACTACATCTCTCTAAGTGTTGCTTGATTCTTCTCCAGTTTTCTGTACACTCATATACAATCTCTTCTCTTGTCATCACAACTGCATGAGAAAGGGACTGATAGGGGTCATTTCACAGGAACAGAAACTGAGGTTTAGAGATCCGTCCCTTTCTCAAGGTCACACAGGCAGTAGGGACTGAACCAATTCTTGAATTCAGGTTTGTCTAACATAAAACCGATCAACCCCAAATCTATGTGCCACTTAAGGGAGCTCACTGTCTTAAGTAACAGAGGACATCACTGTATTGGAAACTAAAGTTTTCCTTTCACCTTCCTGGATGCTCACCAACTTTATTTCTATTTCTGCCCCAGCTTCGATTAAGAGCACATCTATGACCTTGGACTTGGCATCAATATATTTTCTGAATGAGGAAGGACACATTTACCACATTACTGGGGGTTTTGCATTCACTCCCTTGTAACCGTCCTGCAGTATGAATATTATCCAAATTTTTGCTACAAGGAAACTCACCTTGGAGGCTCATAGAAGGTATTCGACACACCATCTTGCTATCACACTTTGGGCACTTGTAGGCCAACTCTAATGGTTTTCTAAAACAAAAAGGAGGGACAAACGGAGGTTCCTTTTTGTTTGCTTTAGGCAGATCTATTTTTAGCTCGCTGACCTGTTGCTAGAATGGAAACTAGTGACTTAAACATGAATGGAAACCACTTTAAAAAATAATAGCAAGGCCCTGATGCTGCCTACAGTGAAACTGAGGGTGAGGTTTTCAGAGGAGTATTGAGACTCTGCCTTGTTTTGCTCAATTGTAATAATACCCTTCGTTTGTAGAACTGACTGCAACCTAGAAAAAAGAGTCACAAAATTATATAACTGAATTGTCCTATCGACTCTGTTTACAGATGAGGGAAAGTTTCAGGGGAGGTTCTGTGTCCTGCCCGCCGTGGCACAGCGCACAATAGGAAGGGCTGGGTCTACTGCACAGGCACTCCCTGCCGGCTGCCCCGCTGCCCCCAGGCTCCTGAGCAAAGATTGTCCTATGGGTGGAGATGTCACTGGAGAGCGGTAGGGATGTAACCACAGAAACACCCAGGGTTGACTCCAGAGTTCAGCCATCAACATCCTGTTGGTGAAACTCCTCAAAAACCACTAGGCCAGGACTATTGTCTCCCATACTGGAGGGTAACATGACTCACCCTGCACTCTGCTCCTTGCATGATTTTGGTACTTTTAACGGGACGCCTAGCTTGCTCAAGCTACTTCTTTTGTGTGTGTAGTTTAATATCCCTCATTTACAAAACAGAGCCAGGGAAGAGAATGCTTGTAGAGACCAAACTGGGCCTTTCCAATTTCCCCATTCAGGTTCAAATGGATGCATGGTTTGCATGTTTACTGACATTGTGAATGTGATGTTGTGAAGGCGGCACCCAAGGTACTGGTAAAACAGTGATATCAGGCACAGAAAGGTGGAGAACCTAGAAAACTACTTCCATTGATCTGCGTCTTAATGGGGGATTTTTCTTACCTCCCCAATTTCCCCCCATAATTTCAAAGCAATTCTGACCTATGCCAGTCAAAAGGTTTCTTTCTTTAGAGGTAGTATGTGGAATTAGAATATTTTTATAGAGCAACTTAGCTTGCAAAGATGCTGGGCTCCTTGTAGAATCTGGAAGCGGGTCTCTGAGGCTGTAGTGATGACAATCAGGAAAGGAGACACGATTCATGGTAAATGATGCCTGGAAAACATCAGTGGGACAGGGAGAAGGTTCAGACTTAAAGCCAATCATGTTGTGTTTCCTCCTCCCCTCAACATTTGGACAATAGGGAAACAAGATTCAAAGGGATGTCAAGTGCAGCCAAGAAGGGCAGACCAAGTTCCTCATGTCAGCACCTCCAGATCATTTCCACCATGTGGGCAGGGCATTCATGCTGCTACCCAGGAAGGGGAGAGCCTGGCCTCAGTACTGACCTCTGCACTCACAGCCAGGGCCCCAAAGACCGAGATTTATCTCCAAGTTATCACTGCCTTCCCTGGAAAGGCTCTGTTCTCCCATGGGCACCTCTGCTCACTGGCCAAGCACTACAGCGTGCAGGTCAGTAGCAACCTTGGCTTTCAAAATCCCATGCCTTGAGTCCACATTCTTTATTATTTTAATCTAAACTTAATTTGTCTTTGAAGGCAAATTAATAGAACCCTGATAAAAACAAGGATCATATGTAAGAACCACCTGACAGTCCAGTCAGGTTCACACAAAAAATTAACCATCACAAGGGTCTCAGGAGTCATCGGGTGCAGCCCCTTTGCCAAAGTATGACTCCTTATGACCATTTGTAGTCAGTAAACCCGAGGAGGTTCAGACCTATTGCCCTTCCTGATGTGGGTGGGCTCAACTGAACAATTAAAGACCTTAGTAGAACAAAGAGGAACTCCTTCTGACTGACTCCCTTGGACATCAGTCTTCTCTTGTCTTTGGAAACATCTGCTCTTCTTGGATCTGGAGCTTAGACTATTGGCTCTCCTAGTTCTTAGGTCTTTGGACTCAAACTTGAACTATATACCATGCTGCTGAAGATGGTGAGAATTCTCGGCTGCCACAGTCACATGCCCAAGTCCCAAGTCCTTATAATAAGTGTATTGTGAGGGTTCTTCAGAGAACCATGCTATTCTTTTGGTTTTGTTTCCTTGGAGAACTCTGACTAATACAGATTTGCATGCTGCTTTAACAAATACTTAAAGTTATGGAAGTGGCTTTGAGTCAGTGTTGGGTAATGGGTAGACAGGGGAAGACCTTTGAGGTACATGATAGATATGTGTGTATTAAAGACGATTCTCATGAGATTTCAAGAAGAAATGAGTTGGTTGTTGGAAAATGGAGGAAAGATAATTCTTGTTATAACATGATAAATAACCTGACTGAATTGTGGGCTAGTGTTTTGTAGAACCTTTGAATGATGAAATTAGATATTCAGTAGAGGAGATTTCTAGACAAAGTATTGCAGGTGTGACTTGGATCCTCCTTACTACTGTGTGGGAGGAGAGATTTGAATGAAAGAAGGGCTTGTTAGGCAAAAAGGAACCAGACTTGAAATTTGGAAAATTATCAGTGTATCCATATTATAAAAAATGAGAAAGTTTGTTCTAAGAAGAACACTGAGGGTATGTCTCAACAACCATTTGACTTACCGGTAACAGCCCATGAACTTAACCAGACATCTCAGTAGAAGCCAAAAATAGAGATGGAGTTATATTAGCAGATATATTGTGGGCTGGAACTAAAGAACAGAAAAATGAGACAAAAATGAAGGAAGGCTGTTGGACTCCATAGATCCTACAGGCTCAGACCATAGAACTAATATGTACTATTCTTCAAGTAGAGAATGACTCTGAAGGCAATTCCAACAGAAATCATCATCTCAGTCTCACTGACTGGGGCCATTGCCTTAGATTTGATAGGCCAAATGGCCTTCAACCCCGCAGAGCTTTGGGGACAGGGATTCCCAGACCTTGGGGCAGGACTCCCACCCAGCAGAGCCTTGAGGGTGGGACTGCTGCCCTGGTGGGCAGTGAGTTAAAAAGAATTATTTTTGAGCTTTATCATAAAATGAAATTTGCCTTGTTATGTTTTGAACCTGCTTGGGACTTGTCAACCTTTCTTATTTCTTGTTTCCCTCTTTTAGAATGGGAACGTCTGTCCTATGCTTGCCCCACCATTGTGTTTTGGAAACACATAATTTGTCTGTTTTCACAGACTCATAACTATAAATTTTGCTTCAGGATGAATGGTACCTGGATTCCCACCTGATGTAGATGAAATTTAGATGAGACTTTGGATTTTAGAGTGCTGGAAAAGTTAAGACTATTGGAGCTGTTGGTGTGAGATGAATGTATTTTGCCTGTGAGAAGGATATGACTTTGGGAAGAGCAAGGGTGAAATGCTATAGACTGAATTGTGTCTCCCTATAATTCACACATTGGAGCCCTAACCCTCTAACTGACTATATTTGAAGATGAGGCTGTTAAGGAAGTAATTGAAGTTAAATGAGGTTATAAGGGCAGGGCCCAAATCCAGTAGTATTGGTGGCCTTATAAAAAGAGAAAGGAGATCTTTTTCTTTCTCCATCATGTGAGGAGGTGAAAAAGTCATCTGCAAATGAGCAGGAGAGTTCTCATCAGAAACCAAATCAGGTGGCATCTTGATCTTGGTCTCCCCAACCTCCAGAACATGTGAAATCAAGTTTAGTTGTTTAAAGAATTTAATCTGTGACATTTTTTATAGAAGTCCCAGCAGACTAAGGCATCTCTTTAAGATCTTAGTGTTGTGATTACAAACAAAAAGCATCCTCTCAAGTCAACGCTTACCATCTGCCACTAAGTCAGTCAACATTTTCTTAGTTTCCTCTGTGTAGAAAGCACTGCAGAGAATATAGAGCTGTGCACAATGTTTCTTTTTCCAATGGAGACTATAGGTTAGCAGAAGAAATAGAACTTGGACATGTACACCAACAGGTATACAAATTCAGAGGGCAGCAGACGATAGTGCTAATGTTGAGTTTGGAAGGAGGAGCAATGAGTTTTGGCAGAGAAGTTACTCAGAAAGGTTTTGTGGAGTGAGAAGTGATGTTAATAAATGTCTCTAGGATGCAGACTTTTTGCAGAATTACCTACATACCAACTAAGTTAATGGGTCACATGCTTGGGTTAAGTCCACAGTATCACTCATGTTGCTATTCTCAGCATCTTTAACTGGCTGCCAATGGAAGAGAATCAGGTCTTCAGTTTCATGGGCAATGAAGGCGACACACTGACTTTCAAATGAGACACAACTGCCACTGATACATATGAGCAGTTCATGGAAAATGACTCAGATTAATGCTGTTCTAGAATTGTGTACAAGCAGTAGGGCTCCAGGTTGTCTGTCCCTGTACAAGCATTGCGTTGGGCAAGGCCACAATTGCTGCCCCTTTGTAACCTAAGCAATTAAGTGATGCCATGAGTGCTTAAGCTGCCATACTTGTGGATTGTAGTGGAGATTACATCTTTACAAGGTTCTCTGTCCAATGAATGAGCAGAGAGGAAATGTCAACTCTAACAATAGAAAAGACCTCATAGCTTCTTCAATCCTAATAGTTTTCAAGTACTTCCTGGTGGCAAGAAATCCTTTTTTGGTCAAATTAGATATTTTATGGAACCTTACTATATATATATATATATATATATATATATATATATATATATATATTTATATATATATTATAAAAGAGGGGCTGCTCTGGATCAATCTTCCCCTACCTTAAGATGGCTCTGAGGATTTATACAAAATGCTATAGCTGTAGGGACCATAACCTCCAAACCCTAATTCATGCCAACCCTGCTCTCTATTCTTAAGCAACAAGATTCTTTCATCCAAATTAATTCCCAGGGGATTTTTTGCTTGGCTGAGGTCACACACAGCTGCACATGGGCCAAGATGGAACTGGAACCTGGGCTTTCTGACTCCCAGCCAGTGTTCCTCACCCTCTAGGTGGCCTTGTCCAATGACACTAAGGGATCTCTGACAGCCCTGCATTCCTGTTAACCCAAAGAAGCCAGTGACACAGGGAAGACAATGATGGTGTGTCAGTCAGGAGCTCAGTGGAAATTATTTGCACCTCAGACTGGGCACTTGGAAGAGAATTAAGTGAAGGGATTATTTACAAATAGGGTTTAGAACCACATAGGAGACAGTAGAGAAATATATATGGGAGAGCAACAGCAAGGACCCTCTACCTAGGCCTGAAACTATACCTAAACCCAGTCATTGGAAGGAGCATAATCTTTAGAAGAGGGGTGCAGACAATCTAGAGTAGCCCCATAGTACCTGACTTTATGACCCTTCATACCTCCTGTCTTCCTCTGGTGCCTCACTGGTCACCCCCATCCTCGGCAGCCAGAGGGTAGGGAACCCCTTGATACAGTGCCCCTATCAGCCTCCCAGGGTTCTGGCCCTATGGAGGGGCTGAAGAGTGGATGGGGAGGGACAGAGATAGCCAGCACATCTGATTAGGAAGTACTCTCCTCACTGTGGCACTGCCTAGTGAAACAGTGTTTCAAGGTGAGCTTTTTACAGCTAGGTAACTATGGGAAGAAATTAATAAGGAGGTTAAATGGGCATATTTCCTGCTCTGCTGCACTAAAATGGTACAATGACTTTTAAATTAATATGGGTTATTAAATTGTTAGGTTTCTCCTCTGGGTAGAATGAATTACTTCAGGTTCTGTTCCCTGTTTATTTCTCTAGAGTCTCTAGACCAGCCGGGGGCAAACTATGGCCTGAGGGCTGGATCTGGCTCCCGGAGCTGAAAGAGCGGAGGGTTCTCTTGCTCTCCCCTCCGCTCCTTCACCAGCAGCCCAAGATGAGAGTGCCAGCATGGTCAGGTTGCTTTTGTTCCGGCCCTCCGGTCCATTTTAAGAACCCATTGTGGCCCTCGAATCAAAAACTTTGCCTACCCCTGCCCTAGACCTATCTCTCACCATTCCCTACCTCACTGCCCAAGTGATAACGATACTGAACAAATAGCTCAGGGCTCCCAGAGGGGCCAAGCATCTTCTCCTCCCAGATATTGCATGTGCTTCCCTCTCTATCTTGCACTTTTCTCCTTATTCCTGTTGCCTAGACTTAGCTCTAGGAAGCTTTCAGCCTCTCCCTCCCACCCATCCTGGTTCAGGACTCTCCTTGGGTGTTCCTCTAACACCCTTTGAATGGCTTTGTCACCACTCCCTTTGCATTGTCTTCTAAAGAGCATGCTAGATGATCTGGGTCTGCTCTTGAGGCAGCCATAGGGTCGAGGGTAGCGATTACTAACCCTATTGCCCTGATATGAAGACAGTGCCTGTCACAGCTGCTCAGTGATGCTGTGGAGAGAAAGGAGGACTTCTTGGGCTCCAGTCTTCTCTTCTTTGAAAACAAAATATGGAAAACTCAGTGATTCTTTATGGAAGATTTTGATAGATGGCTATAAACCAAGGTGCTCACATATTGACTTCTTTATTTCCTTTACAGTCCACTTTAGAGCTCCGTTTTGTGAGTAACCAACCCCAGCAAAGGCAGCAAGTCCCCAAAGGCCCCCCTGCATGAGTCACAGGAGGAGGCCTCCTGGTGACAGGAAAGTAGCTTCACGCGATGTCCAGATTTATGGAGCATGCGCACTGTTACCAACTGAGACCTCAGAACAAAACTGCGGGGATGGGGCAATTAGTCCGTCAGTCATTATGTGCATTTTACTGATAGAGGAAAACTGAAGCTCCCAAAGCCACACAGCCAGTTACAGATGCATGTGGGGCTGGGCCTCCTGACCTTCTGCCTGGTGTCCTTTCCTCTCCAGCACAGCGACCTGAAAGAGCATCATCTGCTCAGGCCTTTCATCCCACACACAAGGAACCAATACATTGATGATTGCTCTGATGTTTTGCTTAAAATTTGGAGTTGAGGGCCAATTAAATTTTTGTACTGACTTTCCCTTTCCCTTACGGCCCCACTAGGTGTTTTTCCACACTCTCTTAGAATCTCTTCTCCAAGGACCCGGTTATGTTAATCTCTGAGTCATTCACTCAAAGAAACATTTTTTTGAGGACTTACTATGTGCTAGACACTGTTCTAGATGCTGGAGTACAATAGTGGATAAAGTAGACGGGGTTCCTGCCTTCACAAGGCTTATATTTTAGAGGGTGAGACAGATAGGGCATAAAGAAATAAGCAAAGTAATTTCAGATTACAAAAAGTGTTATGAAGGGAATAATCTCCTATGATTTAGATAGGAGAGAGGGATAAAAGACTTAGCTAACAAAGGCACTATATTGTAGTCCATAATTGAGGGCTTAGCCTTTCTTTATGAGGTGCTGAGGGTATATTTGGTAAATGAATGCATATATGCAACCATTAAAGTGAATAAATGAATGTTTATTTGTATTCTCTTTTTAACCAGGCATCCCCCAACCTATCTTGACCTAGCTGTTGTTTCTTTGTACCAGCCTGTCCATACTTAACACCTGCGTGTGTCTCTCCCCCCCCCCCCCCACCTGTAACTCCCTTGGGAAACTGAGATGTGCAGGAGCAGTATAGGCCTAAGCTGAGTTCTGCAGAACACTTCCTTTCCTCTTCCATCAGGCTGTGAGGGAACCTACCCATGACGGCATGTGGTGGGCAAGAACTCTTCTTCCTTGACATCGCTTTCCCAACCTTGACCCTCCGTGTCCCCCTTCCCCCAGCAGTTTAGGGACATTACTCTTTCACAGACCCTTTGATGGCTCTGCGCATGACTGCACACTCCCCTTCCCAGAAGGTGTGGAATTTCAAGGCTTTCTAGTAAGAATACTAACAAAGCCCTACCCAGCCATTCCCCACATTCCTCCCTGTCAGTACTGCCGCTTGGACTTTAGACCCAGTGGGGTCAGGCTGTGAAGTCCCTGGAGAAAGGGCTGAGGGTTTACATTGAGGACTCTGGGCTCTCTCTCTGAATATATGCCACCAGGAGGCTCAGCTCCTCTGTTTTATTGGCATTGCATTTTCTTCCATTTCCCAAAACATGCAGGCTTCTCCCTGTGCGGTTCATAAAAACAGTCACCCAGCCTCAGTAATTCCCTTTATGAGCCAATCATTTCTCCCCTCTACTAAGGCTTATCCCATTTATTGCTATTCTTTTCAGTTCCCACAAACTCCAATTGCATGTCATTTAAACGGACTCCCAGACAGGAGATAAAAATGTCAGTCAGTACTAAAAGCTAATCATTGACTTCTTAAATGTCCCTTATTAAAACCACTCATCTATGCAGCCATGCAACCTGAGACCAACGGAGTTGACCCAAGTCTTTATCTCCGTGTGTGAAATCTCTCCCGAGTTGTGGAGCTTATATAAACATAAAGTCATAGACTCATCTGGTGAGAGAACTGGAGAAGTCTTAGAGGTGACCTCATTCAACTCAAGGAAACTGAGTCCCTGGCAGGGTGGGTGGAGCTTATTCCAAGTTACCGTATTTGCCGGCGTATAAGACCATTTTTTGGCCCTGAAAAATATGCCTCCAAGTGGGGGGTAGTCTTATACGGCGAGTATATAACAAACTCTGTATTTTTTGTGGAAATGGTAGGGGGTCGTCTTATACGCCCAGTCTCTTATACGCCGGCAAATACGGTATTTTTCAGGGCCAAAAAATCGTCTTATACGCCGGCAAATTACCCCAACTGATAGGGTGGGGCTGGGACAAAAGCATGAGCCCTGCACGGTTGTGGTCCTGTGTTTTTCCACGGTTCCAATATGCTGGTTGTACAGCCACTGCATCTCATATCAAAGCTGTCCCCCAAAGCCAGGCTCCCTCACATGGCACATTTCTCACATTAGCTCTGCCATCTCCCAGGGTCCTCAGGCAAAAGCTTCAGAGTCATCCTTGGCTGCTCTCTGTATTCCATTGGATACTGGCCTTGGTTTAGAGTGGTCCCCTGGGCTGGTGCCCACCAGAGCTGAAGAACTCCCCACAGAGTCCACAGTCAGGGGAGTCTTCATTGTACCTCATCTGAGCACCTACTGCTTACACAGAAGGAACATTATGCACGTGGTGGTCTTTGCCAAACGTTGAGTAAGATGTACCCACTGCTTCAGCTTCATAAGCCTCCGAGAAATGAGATCACTTTTGCAAGTGCTTAGAAGCTATGTTTTCTTTTGCTTGTTTTGTTTTTGTTGTTGTTGTTGTTTAAAATGTCACTTAGTTGTACTCCCCTATTGAGTTTCTAAAAAGGTCATACATAGGTTTAGAAGTTTCAGAAATTATAGAGGATGAGAAGTTTCTACTTGCCTAATAAGTATAAGCTTTTAATAGAAAATGGCAATAAAATAGAAAATGAAAATGAGGACTCTTAAAAACCTGTGACAAGGAACCGTGTAGCTTTTAGACCATGCTTCAAGTATGATTTTGAGCTTCTTGGAAGGCATCAAAATAAAAAGAAAAACCACAACTAGTTATAGAATTTCTGAGAGCAGACGAAGCCATCTGATTTCTTGGAAAAAATAAAATTCCCTCCCAACGAATTACTTTGAAAAATAATGTTGTTGTTGTTTTATGTATTTATGAAAGTATTTCATGCTCTTTGTAGAAAATTTGGAATAGCTAAGTATAAAGAATATCATCCCTAATCCACCTTCCACTGATAACTTCTGATCACATTTTCCTTTTTTCCCAGTCTTTTTTTTTTTAAATAGGATCATATAGCCTACACATTTTACAGTGTTTTAGTCACAACACTTTAGAATTAGCTTTCCTTAACATTAACTATGTTTTTGCATGGGGCCCTGGGTTCTAAGGCCATTTCTCACTTGGCGTATGCAGGGGACATTGAAGACTGTAAGGAGCAATGTTATCAACTTTTTAAAATTCGCAAACACAGTAGAAAACTTTGTAAGATGTTTTTTCTAGTGGTAAAAACTGAGGCCAGGATATTTAAAATGTAACTTAGTGAGGGTGGTTTTCACAGGTGCTTACCTTACGTGGTAGGAGTATTTAACTACTGGAAGTCCAACAGGATCCAAGACAAGACAGAAGCCTGGAAGGATAGATGGCATCACATACCCTTGGTGGACCTTCCCTAAATGTCATTTTCGGGGACAGGGGAGGTGGTGGGGATGGGGACTTTTGATTCGAGGCTTGCTTTGAGGTTTTACATTATTAAGGAATCTCTTCAGGTGGTAGTTGGGTCTCTAAGGTACTAAATAATATTTCAGTGAATTGGGAAAGATTGTGACTTGCTTAGAGGGTCTCTCTTGCATTCAAGGGGTCACTTTGGAATAGAAAAAAAAGGAGGATGTGTCCCCTCCTTTGACTCTTCAATTGCATCTTCAGTCAGCACTTTGCATTTTCCTGCATCTTCACCACACTGTGAGGTCTGAAGGAATGTTCTTATCCTAAATTTATAAATAAGGAAATCAAGTCTCAGGGACTTAAGTGCCGTGTCCAAGGTCATATTCTAGTGAAGGATGACCCAGGGCTAGACTTTTATGGCCCATCCACTGGGCTGTGTGCTTTGCTCAGCCCCTGGCAGTGGCTCTTTGGGGAGCTGACCCAGCCTTCTCGTTGTTCTCCATCCCGGGCACCCAGGACCCAGCTTCTCAAAGTGTGGTTCCTATGCCGGAAGCATCGCTTGTGAACTTGTTAGAAATACAAACTCTCGGGCTTCCTCCCAGATCCACAGGGTTTGAACAAGCTTTCCAAATGGCCCTGAGGCATGCTAACATTTGAGAATGCCAGGTCTAGACATTCTCAATCAATATGGTTGAATTTAAGTCCTAAAATTCCCATAGACTTTCATGAACATATTCGCAATATTTAAGAACTCCCATTTATACCTTTATTTTAAAACTTCCAATGACTTCTCAGGAACCACCCCTTTTGCACTAACCCCCAGTCAGAGAGGGGAATATTGTATCACACAGTGACAAGGAGGCCGACACGGTGCTTCTATCTGTGGGAAGCAGGGAGAGAAAACAAGGCACTACAGAGGTAGACAATGCTGATGGGCATATGACATCAGATAGAAGATGGTAGTATAAGTAATGCTTATTTTGTATCACAAACTATCCTTAAATGCTTTATATGAACTACCTCATTTAACTCTGACCACAACTCTATGAGGGCTGTACTACATTGCATTCCCACTTAACAGATGAACAAACCAAGGCCAGGAAACTTGCCCAAGATTACAAAGCTAGGAAGTGATAAAGTCCAGTAGATAGCACAGTGCAGGAGCTTACCTGCGGTTGCATTTTGCCTTTTCATGGTCTTCATTAGTGCCACTGCAAGGCACAGGGGAAGATGCTGGGTGGAGACTTGCTGGATAGCTCTTGCACCTAGAACAGGACCACGCACGTTATTGATGACTAATATTTGCTGGTAAATGAATGGAATGAACTATCCATAAAATAATTCTAATAGAAATAACTAGAAAAGGTTTTTCAGGAGGGTAAGACTTGAGTTGGTATTCGAAAACAGAGCCAGGAAAATGCAACCCAGAAGAAAGGGCACAGACAACAGTACAAATAGAGCAAGTGGAATTCTGACAGAAGTGGTGGGTAAGACTGGGAGGTGTGGGGAGGCAAAGGGGAAGCCCTTAAAGGGGAACAGTGAGAAAACTAGGAAGAGACAGTGAGAGTTCTGGGAGGCAGCCCAAGGGGTTGGATTTTCTCAATATCAGTGAAAGATTATTGGAGGGTTCTGAATAGGGGCTCCAAAAAAATCAAAGAAATAATTTAGGATGTTCCATTAATAATAATAATAATAATAATAATAATTGAATATACTGGGGTGTCATTAGTTAATAAAATTATGTAGTTTTCAGGTGTACAATTCTATAACACATCATCAATATAGTGTAGTGTGTGTTCAAGTCTCTCCCATCATCATTTACTCCCTCTTAACTCTTCCCAGACTGCTTTCCCTCAGATAATCACCATATTATTGTCTGTGTCTATGAGGTTTTGGGGGTGTCTTGCTCCCGCCACCACTGCTGTGCTCACAAGCCATAAGTCCAACTTCTGGCTGAGCGGCGCTACTCCTGTGGGAGCACACTGATGACCAGGAGGCAGCTCCTGGGTTGAGCATCTGTCCCCTGGTGGTCAGTGTGCATCATAGTGACTGGTTGTTTCGCCATTTGGTTAATTTGGTTAAATTGCCTTTTATTATATGGGATATTGTCAAGTTGGTTGGCAAAGAAACCTTTTCTCTCCATAAAACCTGTAGAAACCTTGAGGCAGAGAGTGTTTTTTTAAAAAAGAGTTAGCTGCAACATACTGGCTTTCTTATTTTTCCACACTTTCTGAGCAGGCTTTCTATGAAGTGGGGCCTGCGGACAGGTAGCCTCCCAGACCACGCACTGCTCAGAGGTGGGCACTGGGAGCTCTTAGAGCAGCACCCCCAGGAAACCCCATTTACCAACCACAACACGCCAATTTTCTATAACTGAACCTCTCAGGTGAGCGTCCAACCTCTGACTGGTCCCCCAGACAAAGAGGCAGGTGATTTCAGGGGGTAGAGGACAGGGCCTGTATTAGGCTGGATACTTCAACAATTCCAGGCTCTGCTGGCTCCTAATGGACAAGCCACATCATGGAATTTCAATAAATAATTTATCCTGGCTCCGGTTTCCGCTCAGTGTTCACTTTCAGCAGGAGGCTGCAATTCTTATTGGCAAGCCGGCCCCTCCTCCGCACGAGGTACGGAAATTTAGCTGAGATTCGCTGATGTTTTTAGAACCTGGTAGGGCCAGATTACCATGTGCAAGGGTAGAGATTTTTTTCTGAGTAGGAGTACTGTGCAATCCAGATGTGCAAAGATATACTTTTTAAAACAAGAATTGGACATCACTGACCTAAGGCATGAAGGCATTTGCATGGTTGTTATATGAGGCCTTTGTCTTCCAAAGGCAGGAAGACCAGCCTTCTCAGTAAGTCAGGGGTTGGGCCTGAGGATCTAGATTTTTACCAAGCTCCTAGGGGAAGCTAACTTGAGTAGCAAGGCTATAGACAACCTAGAATTTTATATCAGAAAAACTGTTCCTTTCAGGGCCATTGCTGAGGATTCTGGGGGAGAGATAGAAAGCACTTCATAGGCCTGGGTTGAGGGGTGGGCTCATGTTCATTTTTAAAAAGGACTGCGAAGCTGTAGGGTGTTGTATTCTAGCTATAATTTCAGTCTAGGGATGCACAAGGGCTGGGGTGGGGCTATAGTGTTATTGTGCCTTCTCCGCAAAGAGCACGTGCCCACACGTTACCTCACTTGATCTCACAGAGAACTTGTAAACAGGTGGACAGATGCTGTTATTCCCAATTCCAGATGAGGGAGAGAGCTTTGAGGCCAATTCAAGCCATCTTCCCCCACACCCCCACCCATTCCTGGGTGAAAAGATTGAGAGAAGAAATGCCTTGCTCAAAACTAGTGTATAATCTTATACTGCCCTTGTACAATTTTGTCTTCAAGGCCTTGTTTCTCTCCAGCCCCACATTAGGTGTCTGAGGCTGCAGTCTTTGCCTGCAGGCTACATTTTAAACAATGAGAATGAATATACCTGAACCTGAACTATATATATCACTGGGCTGAAAAGAGAAAAATAAAACAGGGTCTATTTTATGACTTGGTAGAAAGAGACCCTCTTAAAGAAAGGTGTGGTAAGACCAAATTGGGAGAACATGGGGAAATGGTGCTTCTCAGTTTAGTTTTGCCCATTTCATTGACCTCTTCAGCAGTCCTGTGCTTTCTGTGTGCATAATTCATCTAAGGTTAGAATTTTAAATAAAGCACCTCATCGCCAAATGACACTGCCTTCTTTTCCACAAATCCTAGCGGAGACCTCAGATTTTTCTACATCATGCTTCCAGCAGCCTCTTCCAAAGGTTGGGGGATGAAGCCAGTTGAATAGGCTTTGTCTCTCTTGAGCCTCCATCAAAAGATAATTTGGAGGTGTTGATCCTCAGCATTAGATAAGATCTAGAAGTCTATCTGCTATTGAAGGCCACTGCTTAGCATCATCTAGTCTAAACATAGCCCAACAATAGCAGGCTTCCTTCCTTAGATAGAGTTTGCAAGTAACCGGAAGTTACTGTGATTGGCTTGTCCTGGCTGACAATGGTAGAAATAGTTTGCCTGGGTTTTGGGTGTGGAGGACACAATCAGTACAATTTTTAACAAACAGGTGCAAATATTCTACCTAGTACCTTTAAACTAAAAGGAGATACAAAGGTCAATGGGGGAAAAAAGGAGACTCTTGTAGTACTTTAAACAAACAATAAAGAATTAAACGAGCAAACAAACAAAAACACAAATGCTATGCTTTGAATATTCACAGGGACACAAACTTCTATTCCAAGCCTATGGATGGAGCAATCTCTATTGAGCTAGAAACACATCTTCTCATCCTCTTATAGACCAAGGGGCTGCCTTGAGGGGTCCCCTCTGTGGTACCCAGTATTATGATGCAGAAGCCAAAACAAGGTGTTTTGGTGCCTGTGGACTTGAGTACCCCAGCAGCACCAAGACACCTTCTGAGACTTCTAGGAAAGGTCTGGTAGAGCAGGCCAATTTTTTCACTGGACTTATTTTTGGATTTAATGGGGTTAGGGTGTGTGTTGTGGGGGAGGGAATCTCATATCTTTGTAATGGCCACTGTCTGTTTTTTTCTCTGAGGCATGACATGGAGAATTTACACTATAGCTCTTCACAAACAGGGGTCATTTCTGACTTCCTCATACATAATGAATAATGCTGAACAAGTGATCAGGGAGAGAACCAGAGAATCCCAAGTTCCACATCATCCAGCCATCTCTTCGTTTTCCAAAGGCACAGATGCAGAAGACCATACTGAGGCAAGGATTCACTCAAGGATGCGTTTATCTTACAGAACATCTGGGGCTAGCCAGAAGGGCTTTTGACTCACACTGGCCTGGCAGAGAGCAGGGGGTGGGATTTAACCTGCCTCCCGTTGTAGTTGTAGGAGTTCTGAAAGAAAACATGGTAAGCCTTGAAACATTTTCCTTTCTGAAAAGAAACATAAACTCCACACCAGGTTGTGGCTTCCTGGGTGATGGCTTGGGCTGTTGTGTGTGTGGTATAGTTACCCAGGTAAATTTATTATTATTATTTTTATGGGAGTACAATAAATAGAACATTTCCCGCTTTAGTCTGCCATTTGGAAAAGCATTCCATTTCCCCTTTGGGCCTAGGGGGTTACAAAAGACAGATTCCTTTTCAATTGCAACTGGGCCTGGGCTCGAACATATAGTTCAGCAGGGAGCAAGCTCAGATTGAGTGTTTTCAAGGCAGAGAAAATGAAGTCAGGTCTCCTTGACACAAAACCCAGCTCAGTTTCCATGTGTGTGGCTGAGAGGCTGTATTAAGGAAACTCCTCTAAAGCAGTCACCTGGTAGGAAGAAGGAGTGTGGAGAGGAGAGATTTAGCCACACAGCTTCTCATCTGTGCTCCTTGTGGGGAGGATTGCTGGGGGTGGGAGGGCTTGGGAGCTGGAGTGTGAGCCTGGCTTCTTGTCTTTACCCCGAGTGACTCCTCCACTTTACCACAGAATAAAGCTTGGTTAGAAACTATACCCTGCAATAATCAGACCTTCTCTCCCTGTGTCTTCAGCATTGTGCCCTTTGAGAGAGTAGGATGACAAACAGGGGCTAATAAGAGCATCTCTAAAGGTGACTTTTGAAATGATTCAATTCCCGCCGAAACCGGTTTGGCTCAGTGGATAGTGTCAGCCTGTGGACTGAAAGGTCCCGGGTTCGATTCCCGTCAATGGCTTGTACCCTGGTTTCAGGCACATCTCCAGGAGGTGTGCAAGAGGCAGCTGATCGATGATTCTCTCTCTTTGATGTTTCTAACTCTCTATTCCTCTCCTTTCCTCTCTGTAGAAAATCAATAAAATATATTTTTTAAAAAAGAGAAATGATTCAGTTCCCATAGCTTGTCTGATTATATCTAAACTAGAGGCCTAATGTATGAAATTCCTGCAAAACTAGGCTGCCCCCCACTGCCAGCACTGCTTACCTCTGGCACCTGAGGACCCGGGCTTCTCTTGCAGCCCCAGCTTCATCTGGAAAGATGGATCGTCTGGAAAGACCTTTGTCAGGAAGGATATCCAGTCTAATTAGCACATTACCCTTTTATTATTATAGATTACTTACATTGATGATTTTGACTGAGATTTCATCCATGTTTATTCCACTGCCCACTCCACACCGCCTGTGGTCTGTGTCTTAGAAAGTCATCTGAACTCTGTACCTCAGCTGACCTCATTGGAAAATGAGAGGTTGAGTGAAGCTGGAGGGATCTGGGTGGGGGTGGGGTAGCTTTGCAAAAGGGATGCTTCTTCAACTGCTTTTCAAGGTAATGTGCTGAGGATACCATGGAAATACGTTAAAGGAGAGTCTTGAAGGAGCCCGAGAAGGTGGTTACAGGAGGTTCTTGCTGTATGTCTGTTACCCCTCTCCAACCTGCAGTGCTGGCCGTTGCCTCACAGGTCCGCCTGCCTGCCTTTCAGGGTAGAATGGCAGCCTGCAAGCTCTATCATCCTCTCAACTCAATTGACCATCAAGCCTGAGCCATGAGCTAACCACAGAGCTGGGAGCTGGGGCTGCCTAGCTCACAAAGTCTCCATTCAGACAGTGGAATTCTTAGATGCAAATAAACATTTTAGGAATACTTTAGAGTGTCCTTCAAGATCATCTGTCCTAATTTATATATTTTATAAATAATAAAACTAAAGACAAGGAATGGGGAGATTTTTTCACCCAAGATCACATGGTTCTTTGTGCCAGGACTAGTTCTGGAACACAGGGCTCCTGACCCTCTGCTTTTTATTCCACTGCCTTCGTTTGCCTCTGGAGCTACCGAGGAAATTCAGTTCACCAAACGTCTTGCTTCTCCAAACATTCTGGCTAAGGCCTTACTGCACATGTATAGGAAAACATAACTGCCCTAAGTTCACAGTGCTCTTATTAAAGGCAAAGTTAAGTATTCCTATAGTCTCCCACCTACAAGTTAATTTAAAAAAAAATGTTGCTTTTGTTTTTAAATCTTGCCTTCCAACCAGCCCTGGAGTAATTTTAAATTGAGAGTTTTCAATGGAAATTAAAGCAGCCTGGGGTAAGAGGTGCTGCCCTTTGGCCTAGGCACCCATTATAGAAGCTCTGTCCTGTGAGTGGCAAAGGTAAGATATGATTGAATTCTACGAAAGGTATAATGGGTTATAAGTCTCCCAGGAGCTACCGTTGCTCTTCTTCCTATTCCCAGTTCCTCACTCACCTCCTGGCAGCCATCTGAATGCCCACCACAGGAGCTTTATACCTTCTGATCACATATGGTCCATGATTAACATTCAACGATTATCCAGAATCACACTGCAATGTGAGAATGCTTTCAGAGCTGGCTTTGAGAAATAAGGTAGGGAAGATGCCATGTTGGCCAAGGGTGGCCGAGGGTTAGAGACCAGTGGCAATAGGAATAGCAGACATATATGGGGAAGCAGGGGACACAAGAAGATAGGCTTTAGACCTTGTTGTGGCTTTGCCTATCACTGGGCTGGCATCCTCAGGCTGGAGGAAGAGAGGAACGGAGGAATTCCTGGGTGGGTTTCTCTGATACAGCAAGAAGGACAAGACCACACACCCCACATCATGTAATCAGGCCTCCAGACCCGTGCATTTGTAGTTTCTTCTGTTACTTTGTTTGAATAAGTCATCTTACCCTTCAGGTCTCATCTCAGGGATCATTGCGGGCCCCAAATTTTCCCAGAGCTCACAGGAGGACTCCTTCGTGCTCCATCATTGTTGCACTTCACTTATGACCTGTACATCACCTCTTTACCTTTTGTGCCTCTGTGTGGGCCAGCGTCTCAATGAGATAGACCTGTTCTTGAGCAGGCCCTCACTGAAGATGTTTGTCCTGCTGCATGGACCTATCCCGCCCAAATGGCCAATGACCACATATGGCCGCAGGTGGAGCTAAAGCCTCCTAGTGCTCCCATGGTCAGGAAACTGAACCTAGGACTTACAGGGGTCACATTGTAGAAAAGCAAAGTTTTTAGCCATTGCCAGCTGAAGGGCAGTGCCTAGGAGAGGGAATGTAATTGAGCGAATATTACCATGTGGGTGGATTTCTGGACCTCAGCACATTGCCCTCTGTCACCCTCAGGAAAGTCTTAGTATGTTCCCATTGTTGTCTGTGGTTGTGTTGCATTGAGATTCTCCACACATCTTTGTCCAAAACATGCTCTCCATTCCCTGGGTGACTCAAAGTACAGCATGATTTTTCAGGGTCCATATAAGGACTGATGATGGGGAGGAACAGCAGTAGAAGTGGGCAGCAATAGAAGGAAGCCCAAGATCTGAAGGAATTTCCGGGGCAGATAGGAAAATAGGGACAAAAAGAGCAAAGAGGACACCGCAGACATCTCCTGAGACTCTGACTCTGTTTTCGGAGTGGGCTCAGGGAGCATTTTTGTTAGTTTTCTTTTTAACACACTCCTTGGGCAATTCTAGTGTACATCCCAAGTGTGAGCAACATCAGGTCAGAGGTGGCCAGGCATGAAAAAACAAACACCTTTTAATCAAAATATCCTAGAGTGGGGCCTGGGCATAGCATTTTAAAATGAGTATTAGACTAGATTTTTCAAACTTCTTACAATACTTTGTTGACATCTTACAAAATAAAAATTTTGCACAAAGTTTTCCAAAAGGTCCTGATTTAAGTCACCTTATATAATAAATCTCATGACTCAGATGTGATTTTAGTGCCATAAGCTTTTAATTTGTCATAATTGGGAGGTTTGGATAAGATGAGAGATTACTGGGCTTACCTGAGAAAGAGGAGGACAGATTTGTGATTTATCTAGAGTCTTTTTGGTCAACTTGTGATAGTAAATGTACTATATTCAAACTCAACATTCCAGCAAACAGAGTGAAGGGCTGAATGAGGATTAGCTTAGGACGCTCCACTATCACAAGATCCCAAACTCCAACCTTTGTGGAAGAAGCTGAACTCAAGGTCAAGATGCCCCTTGTTCAAAGATTATATGCAGGCTCGTTCCATGAATGTAAGAGAAATGAAATAAATTCATAATCAAAAGCTGGAACTAATTTCTATAGCATCTTAAATAACAAATAAAAATATGTCAAGGGAAGAAAGCCAATGTTTTGACAGTGGCCTCATTAAGGCATGCTTCCTGCATCAGGACTGGTGTTCTCCTGGGGAGGCTTCAGTGGGCGGACATCGTCTTCAAATTAAACCCATGTGGGAAGGAGTTCTGTTTACACGAGGCTGTAGATGTGTATTGCTCTTCAGTTTCCTGTGCTTTGGTGCATTTCTGAGGTAGAAGAATTCCAGCTTTCAACTTTCCTGATCCAAGAATGAGAATCATAACAATGCCTAAAAAGTATCATGATGGTTCTGTAAATATCTGTAGCAAAGGTTCCTGAGTTTTGTGAGAACACAAAGACTCTCGAAGGCTTCAACAGAAAATCACCAGGAATCTGTCACAAAACTTGATCCCTCAGCTTCACCCATCGATCTCCCTTGGGTTCCATTCTGTCTTGTCTTTGGATTATGAATCACTTGTAAACCATATTTGGCTGGAGAAGGTAGCTCACACAGGAGCTCAACAGCCTCTCGGAGAACAGACGTGCACATTGCTGTCCCCCTTCATGGCCAACAAGAGATTGCACTAGTTTAGGAAGGCTCTTCTCCGACCAATGGACAGTGGCCGCAGTTCCTCCTGTGTTTGCTTTCCCTATTGAATGTGTTGCTATACACACAAAACCTTGAACACCGAGGCATTGTTGTATCTTTGTGCCATCAAAGAGAGCTCTATTGACTATTTACTAAGGCCTTGCATTTCACAGACAAGGGTGCTTTAATTAGCTCTATTGTCATCTGTCATAATGACAATAGCTCTAAATTTATAAAGCGAATGTTTTATACATATTATCATTCAATTGTAAAATAACCCTGCATGGTAGAGATTTCTACCCCCAATTTGAATATAAGGAGCCTGAGGTTCAGAGTGTGTATGAGTTATCTGCTGGGTAAGAAACCACACTGAAATTTAGTGGCTTTAAACAATGACAACATTTATTTTGCTCATGAACCTGAAGTTTGGCAAAGTCTTGGTTTGGATGAGTGATTTTATTTCACCAGATGTCATTTGGGACAGCTCAAAGGCTGAGCACTGGAATCATCTGAAATCTCACTCATTCGCATACCTGGGTTGATGCCACCTGTCAGCTAAGTGTTAGCTGAGACTATTGGCCAGAGCACTACTGAATGCCTCTTTATATGCTTGGGCTTCCTGACAGCAGGTTGTTGGGGTCCCAGGGCAAGCATCTCAAAGAATAGAGAGAAAATCAGGCAGAAACTGAACCACTTTTTATGCCCCGGTCTCAGAAGTCACACATGAGGACATTCTACTCAGCTAGACCCCAAAAGTAATTGGAAGAGACTAATGTTAGAAGAAGGTGTTAAGTAGAAGCAGGACTGAAAGAAATTTAAAAGAGACCCATTCACTTATTCAAATAATTTGGACATAAGTGAATAGGGAAAAAGCCATGTCAGAGCAGGAAGAGGGGGCAGGGAGAAGGGGAAGTGTGGAAAGGGCAGCTCTTTCTCAGAGAGTCTGTGGAAGAATAGGAGGGAGAACACACTCAGAGCAGATTGATGTAAAGCTCAAAGCTGTCTTAGGCAGTGAAACTGAGTAGCCATCTGGATATTGGGCCTACAATTCCTCTGGAGGTGATCCTATATAATAAAGAGGTAATATGCAAATTGACCCTCATGCCCTCACACAAATGGCCACCCCCATTTGCTCAAAGATGACTGACACAAGATGTCCTGCAGGAGAGAGTAGTTGTGGGCCATCAGGCCAGCAGGGAAAGGCAGTTAGAGGTGACCAGCCCAGCAGGGTAGGGCAGTTGGGGGCAATTGGAGGCAATTGGGGAGGGCAGTTGAGGGCAATTGGGCCTGCAGAGGAGCAGTTAGGCATTGATTGGGCTGGCAGGGGAGTGGTTAGGGGTGATCAGGATGGCAAGTAGGTGAGTGGTTAGAAGCCAGCAGTCCCGGATTGTGAAAGGGATGCAGTTGGACATCTTCTGAGGGGTCCCAGATTGGAGAGGGTGCAGGCTGGGTTGAGGGACACTCCCTTCCCCAAGTGCATGAATTTCATGCACTGGGCCTCTAGTATTTACATAACTATATTTGATTGTTTATGAAACCATTTGGCAAGCTAAGGTTCTGTTGACAGATACTGGATGATGGGCTACCTGTCTTGGATCATATTTTTAAATTCACCTGGTGTGATGTTTAATTTTGCGTGTCAACTTGGCTGGTGCCCAGATATATTTGGTGGAACATATTTCTAGATATTTCTGTAGTAGTGTTTTTTGGATGAGATTAACATTTAAATTAGTGGACTTGGAGTAAAGCAGGTTATCCTCCATAATGTGTGTGGATGTCATACATTCAGTCAAAGGACTTAAAGAAAGAAAGAAAGAAAGAGAGAGAGAGAGAGAGAGAGAGAGAGAAAGAAAGAAAGAGGGAGGGAGGGAGGGAGAAAGAGAGGAAGGAAGGAAGGGAGGAAGGAAGGAAGGAAGGAAGGAAGGAAGGAAGGAAGAAGGGAAGGAGGGAAGGAAGGGAAAAATAAAGACAAATGCACACACATACATTCTGATGGTTCTTTCTCTCTGGATGATCCTGACCGGAACACCTGGGATTCTTCATACTATATTGCTCAGGTAGCCATCGGACCAGAGCTGAGTTAGCCTTTATAGTCCACTTTACATAAATGCTGAGAATCTCTGAAGCCTCAAATGGATACTTGTTACCTGACTGCTTGTTGAATGAAAAATTGCTAAGTAAGGCCCCAGTGAGTTAAGCCTTTTGTAATGCTGAGAAAAATAATGCATTTCTCTAGGTGTAGAACTCCCTATCTTCAAGTGGACTACAGACCCCAAGTCATATCCCTACTAACAAAGCTTATCAATCACATTTTTAGGAGGACAGATGATTTAGTATTAAAAATGATGATAGGAATACTATCTGACTTACACTAATAAGAAAAGTGGGCAGCTCTTTGTTTTACAAAGAAAAATTCTCCACATGATAAAAGTCAACTTAAGGATATATAGATGAGTCATTTTATATCCAAAGAAAGTCCTCTTCCTGTGGCCTTTGTCACTTTGACACTCTTTTCTGTAAGGTAACAGCTAGCCTAGCATAGTGGAAAACCAGGAGTTAAGAATCAGGAATTAGCCGAAACCGGTTTGGCTCAGTGGTAGAGCGTCGGTCTGTGGACTGAAAGGTCCCGGGTTCGATTCCGGTCAAGGGCATGTACATTGGTTGCGGGCGCATCCCCGGTGGGGGGTGTGCAAGAGGCAGCTGGTCGATGTTTCTCTCTCATCGACGTTTCTGGCTCTCTATCTCTCTCCCTTCCTTTCTGTAAGATATCAATAAAAATTTTTTTAAAAAAAGAATCAGGAATTATATCCCTGATTTGACCACAAGACCAGGCTGTGCAGCCACTGGCAAGTTGTCAGAACCTTCTGGCTTATTTCCTGACCAGTAAAAAGAAAGAGCTAGACCACATCACCCCTGATGTCAGCACCAGCCCCACTGTTGTAGAATGTTTATCTGGAAACAGAATATAATGTTTAATCCCTTGCGTGACAGGGTTCATGGGATAAACAAAAAGTTGAAATGTGTCATAAATGGTGACTTAATTAGCTTTCTGTGGAAAACTGACATTTCTTTCTTCTACTACCTCATTCAGGTCTTAGCTTTTCCAGATTTTAAAGGAATCAAACAAAGAGCCGACAATTCTTGCATTTTGAAATACAGACATTTAAACCTCTCTAGCAGTTTGGTCCAATCAGGAGAGAAAAATCATGCAGTAATTAAAAGAGAAGTTAAACATAAAGAAGCGTTAACCATGGTAAAAGCATAACCATAACATATAGAATACTCTGTATGGTATCTCAGAGCCGAAGGCGAGTGGCCAAGTTAAGGACGAACTCACTGAAGAAGGAATGGTCAGCCCAGCAGAAAGCATAGAAGTGCATTGGTTTGTCTAGGCCAGAGCTGCTGGAGTTGCTGGGCAAGCAGAGGCCCCCTCCAGAGTTCAGGTGGGGAGCAGGGGATCAGCAGTGGTGGCACAGATGTGCAGTGGATACAGGTGTGCAGTGGATCCAGGTGTGCAGTTGATCCAGGTGTGCAGTGGATCCAGGTGTCAATGGGAATGGGAGGCCTGCAGGCCACGCAGGGCTTGCAGAGGACATGGCAGATGTGTGGGGATACAGGGGCCATCAGCAGGCTGTGTGCAGGCTGCAGGGGTCTCTGGCTCTGTGTCAAGAGGGGTGCAGGGAGGTTCACCAGCCAAGGCTGCAAGGTGCTAGAAGGCTCCCATTCCACCTGTGAAGAGGCAGGTTTTCCTGGCTGTTCTCACCACGCACTGCAAACCCCAGCCCACACTGGAGATAGAAGGAGCTCCTCTTTCTCCTGCCGTGGCCTCCTGCCCTCTGAGGAAGTGCCTTCACGCTCACTCAGCAGCACTGGAATGAATTCTCTCACAGAGCTTCTACAGAAGGTGCATTTGGAGTTGAGAGATAAATTGCTTAGTGACACAGCTGTCAAGCCTAAGTGTCATCTGTCTTCTGGGATTTTCTCGAATTATTTTTCCCTCTTCTATGCCTGGGTGTCCTCAAGAGGCTTTTGGACAATTATCAGCTTTCCCTCACCGTCTGGGGACAAAGTTCCATGTACCTGGTGTGTTTATGGGATGTCTCAAACCAACAGTTCTCCAATGGCCCGGCTGGTGTGGCTCAGCGGTTGAGCATTGACACAGGAAATAAGGGTCAGCAGTTCAATTCCTGGTCAGGGCACATGTCTGGGGCTTGATCCCCAGTAGAGGGCATGCAGAAGGCAGTCTATCGACGATGTTCCTCTCCAATCGATGTTTCTATCTCTCTACCTTTCTCCCTTCCTCTTTCTCTGAAAAGCAACAAAAACATGTTTTTTGTTTTGTTTTGTTTTAAAGAAAAACAGTTTTCAAATGTTCTCATTCTGGGAGGTCACAACTATTTTCAGAGTAATATCATTTCTCTCTGGGGTTGACATTTTCTGGGTAAAATCGCTGGTGATTTAGCCCAAATTGAGGCAATGGTATAACTCGTTCTAGGAGCCATGCAAGCACAGAAAAAGAAGAGCCGGTCTCATTTATGAATGTCCTTGACGAAGCAGTGAGAAGTATATGACATAATTAAACCTCAGCCGTGGGGGGGCATGTCTCTTAAACCTCTGGCTGGCGAAGTGGGAAGTGCACAGACAGCTCCTGGGATGCGTCCTGGAGCACAGCAGCTGTCCAAGGAAAGCACCGGTGGGATTGAGCTGTGAGCTGAACCAGCTGCTCCTTTCACAGAACAGGTTTTACTTGAAAGAGATACCGGCAGGCAAGCTGTGGGTTTTCAGACCTGGTATTTGACAGGTATTTCCTGCAAGGTCAGCAAAGTGAGCTTGTAATTTCAAGGATAACAACTGATTTATTGCCAATGATAAAATACAAGCTTTTAAGAGAACATTAGAATATTGGAAACCATGTCTCCGCCACTATGAGCTTGGCAGCTTCTTACTTAACCTTTTCTGATGGGCTCGGCTGTGATGTTACTGAATGAGGTGCTTTGATTTTGCATAATGAACTGCATCAGCACTTGGAAGATCTGCATAACTCAATGAAACACTATTTTCCAAGTGATGAATTTGTGATGCTGCAGAATCATCCTGGGGTAAAAAGATCCATTCAAAGTGTAAGACAGATGAAAGGATTTTAGTGGAATAGAAGACTTTAATTGATAGAGTTTCAAATTCAATCTATCAACTAACCTTTAAGAAACTATTATTGTTGCCTTGGCCAATGTGGCTCAGTTGGTTGGGCATCATCCCCTGCTCCAAAGCACATGCCCAGGTTGCAGGCTTGAGCCCTGGTAGGAGGCATGCCAATTGATGTTGCACTCTTACATCAATGTTGCTCTCATCTCTCTTCCTCTCTCTCTAAAAATCAATAAACTATTCTTAAAAAGAGAAAGAAACCACCATTGTTAAGTTTCAGTATGGTATTAAAGAAGAATACCCACAACTATCTGAAAAGTCTATTAAGTTACTTCCCCGCCTTTCCCAGCTATGTCTCTGTAAAGCCAAAACTTAATCATATGTATACGTCAACCAATTTACTTACATTACTACATTTAAAATATTTTTCTTTATATTAAAACATTCTATCATCTATCTATCTATCTATCTATCTATCTATCTATCTATCTATCTCTATCTATCTAAAAGCCTAAGCTACCTTTATGACTGGACAACTGGACAACAGGCTGGTTGCTATAACACACACTGACCACTAGGGGGCAGATGCTCAACACAAGAGCTGCTCCCTGGTGTTCAGTGCTCTCCCACAGTCAACCACCCTCAGCTGGCCAACTTCCCACAGTCCCTTGCCCTGGTTAGCGGGCCCCAATGGCCCTGATCGCCAGCCAGGCCCTAATGGCCCCCACCCATGCATGAATTCGTGCACTGGGCCTCTAGTGTTATATGTTTATTATTATAATATTTGAATAAATAAGTAAGAAATATTTAAAATATTTTTGGCATTCATTTAAAATATAAGAGATATTGATAGCTGTAACCAACATAAACAAAAGATCTTTGGGATCCTCAATAATCTTTAAAGGTACATAAGGATTCTGAGACCACAATGTTTGAGAACTGCTGTCCAAATAAATATCCATTAGCCACTTGAATTCACAAAATTGCAGGAACTTATGAGTGCAATGACTGAGGCCAAGAGAGGAGGTGACTGGCCTAGTCAGAGTCACACAGTGAGTTGGAGGCAGGGGTGGGTATAGAGCCATGGTCTTCTGCTTATTTCTCAGGACACTATCCAGAGTGCCAACGTCAGCAGTTTGAGATAGTCAGGCCATAAAGAGGGACTGATGTCACCCTCCCCTCAACAGGCATCCACTCTAACAGGCACTGAGTATCAACTAAGTCTCCGGCAGCTTGTTGCTGCTGAAGTCAAAGTAAATAAGACATGGTCCAGGTTTTGGGGGTAGATGAGTTTGTTGATAGCAGGAAAGACTACATGAAAGACATAAAATGACTTACCCAGCATATAACATATAGTGTATAATCATACAACCTATAAAATTACATTATGCTATTATTATCACTTGATATTATCTATATACTAGAGGCTGGGTGCACGAATTCATGCATTGGTTTGGTCCTTAGGCCTGGCCTGCAATCAGGGGCATCTTCCCCAGCTGCCCAGCCCCACCCTCCACCACCACCAACCCCAGTTCCCCATTTGCCATCGTGTAATCGGAGCCTGATGGCTGGGGGAAGGGACCAAGAAGTTGACTGTTCCTATCTGCTCACCGGCCCTGCCCCCACTGCAGGTTGCCCTCTGTGCGTGGGGTGACTGGTGGGGTGGGAGCCTTGGCCTGGCGCCACCCATGTCCCCCAGTTCCCCACTGGCCATTGGGCAATTGGAACCTGCAAGCAGGGGAAAGGGATCAAGAGGTGGTCAGTGCACCTCATAGTGATATTGAGCCGTGGTTCTGGTCATTCCACATTAGAGTCAATTTGCACATTACCCTTTTATTATATTGGATATAGAAGCCTAAACAACCATTCGACTGTTTGACCAATAGCTATGACACGCACTGACCACCAGGGGGAAGATGCTCAACACACAGGCATGGAAACATGGAACAGACTGATGAATCTCAGAGGGAAGTGGGGAGAAGAGAAGTGGGGCAGAGATTAACCAAAGATCTCATATGCATACTAGAGGCCCAGTGCGTGAATTTGTGCATTGGTTGAGTCCCTTGGCCTGGCCTGCAGAGATTGGGCCAAAACTGGCCTGGTGCATGAATTCATGTATACTGCATTATATTTTATAAGTTTTATTTAACATACAATATATAATATGATATAGTGTAACATAATATGTAATACTAGAGTCTGGATACATGAAATTCAGGCAAGGGCTTTGGCCCTGGCCCCTGCCTGTTGCTGTCGCAGCCAGGGGGAGGGGCCTCTGCTTCGGCCCCGCCTACTGTGGATTTGTCCGGAAGAAAGGACATCCGGGAGGATATCCAGTCTAATTAGCATATTGCCCTATATTATTATTATAGATAATATAGTATAACATAGTGTAACTGACAGTCAATACATTTACTCAAGGTTATAGGAAGTACTTTGGGGGTGTAGCTGGCTGGCAATTGTGAGCATGTCCACTAGGCCCATGGCAAAGCAGAATTGTGAACTTGAGAATTTTGCCATTAGCTGTGCACCATTCTGCTTCCCACATTCTCCTGCTTGCATTGGTTTCCTGTGGCTGCCGTAACCAATGACCATAAACTCAGTGGCTTATAACAGAAATGTATTCTCTTGGAATCTGAAGCCTGAAAGTTTGAAATCAAGGTGTCAGCAGGGCCATGCTTTCTCCGATTCTCCAGGAAGAATCTGTCTCTCTTAACTTCTGCACTTTCTGGCAATCCTTGGGGTTCCTTAGTATGTAGAAGCATCACTCCAATCTCTGTCTCTGTCTTATAAGGACACCAGTTATATTTAAGGCACAACCTAACTCATTGTGACTTCATTTTAACTTGATTTCACCTGTAAAGACCCTATTTTCAAATACGGCCACACTCACAGGTTCTGGGTGGTGGACATGAGTTTGAAGAGGAACATTATTCAACCTACGACACTGCTGTGTTCCTGCATTAGCCCCAGTGCTCAGAGCCTGTTTGGACCAAAGTCTGCTTGGATTTTCCCTCACAATTTTTAGGGCCTGGGATCCCATGGAGGCCCACCTCATTCTTCTTGGTTGACATTTTAAATGATTGCCAAAAGCTTACCTCATTTAACTCCTGGATTTAACAAATGGTTCATTCAGGTCCCAGGACCGATGAATTTGTGAAGGAGGAAAAGAAAGAGCTGAACAACTCAATAGTGAAAAAAGGGGGCCCTTGCTGGGGGCTCAGTTGATTGGAGTGTCTTCCCCTACATCAAAACATGGTGGGATAGATTTCCAGTCACATACCTAGGACACATACCTAGGTTTCAGGTTTGATCCTAGTCAGGGGGAGTATAGGAGGTAACCAATAGATGTTTTCTCTCTAAAAAAAACCAACCCTATATAATAAAACCCTAATATGCAAATCAACCGAACCGTGGAATGACTGGTTGCTATGACACCCATTGACCACCAAGAGGCAGACACTCAACGCAGGAGCTGCCCCCTGGTGGTCAGTGCACTCCCACAGTGCACTCCCTGAGCCGGGCTCATGGCTGGCTAGCGCATCAGTTGTGGTGGGAGCCTCTCCCACCTCCAGGGTAGTGCTAAGGATGTCCAGGGGAGCGGGCCTAAGCTGTCAGTCAAACATCCCCCAAGGGCTCCTGGGTGCAGGATAAGCTGAGGGATCCCACCCTCTGCAATTGCAAAAATTTCGTGATATATACTCAGATGAAGATTAACAAAGCTAAACAAAAACCTCCACAAATAATCCTTAAAAATGGGCTAAAGACTTGAACAGACATTTCTCCAAAGAAGACAAAATGGCCAGCAGGTATATGAATGGCCCTGTCTGTGCTTCAGTTTTCACATTTGTAAAAGGGTGATACTATCCTACTTCTCATGAATTAGCAATAGAGGTAAAGCACTTAGAACAATGCCTGGCAATATCGAAATGAGTTATTATTACTATCATTATTATATAATTTTGTCCAGCTAATAAAAATTCTAGTACCTTACTTGTTCCTCCTTCAATTCCCTTATCACCAGAGGTAAAACAGAGGCTAGTTTGTGAATGTGTCTTTTGTTGTTTTGTTTTTTAATTCTTCAGTTGTTCCTTACATTGGAACCAGCCCTGGGGAAAGTGCCTTTGTTATGATGTCTTAAAGAACCAAGTACCAGGTACCTGCTGAGTGAGGACTCTGACATCACAAACTCAAGTTAGCTTCAAGCTATTGTTAGCGTAATAGTTGCCTTTCTCGAGTAGCTTTATCGGTAACTTTAGCTCTGCTGGCAAGCACACCAGTGCCCTCCCATCTTTCAGATTTTATATAATAGAGCCCAGGGCATCTCGACTACGCAGGGGTGGGTCTGTTTCCAGCACAGGGGAAAAGTGAGAACTGAATAGGGATGGGGCTCTCGTTGTAGTTAAGAGAGAGGTAAAATAACTGTAATTTCATAGCAATTACCTACAACCAACACCGGCAAAGGCGCCAGTTTTCCATTATAAACCCGAACCTCTGCTGGGAGTGATTTGCAAGACAGAAATAGGCACACAATTAGGCTCTCGGTACGCAAGGCCTCACTCCTCCATACTAAGGCCACAGCAAAGCAAACCTCAGGGGGGAAATAATGTGTTGAGCTTTGAGAAAGCATTGCTTTACTCCTTTAAAAAAAAATCTTAGTGAGTCCCTATTTCAGTATGTTGGATTGTTTGCAGCTTTGCTAGTAGGTCTGGGGGCCTCCCCTCTCGGGCCTCCCTGTTAGAGGAGCCAGATGCCTGGGCCCCCAGATGAGGCCACGGTGTCCAGGGGAGCCAGCAGCAAACCAGAGGGAGTGGGTGACTTTTCCCTCTACGTACCATGTTTGGGGATAATAAACCACTCCGGGGAAATAAATTACATAGAGATCAGTTCTCCAGCCTTTTGTATGTGTATGTGTTTGCTGAGAATGAATTTTTATAAAATTCATGTCCCTGCAACTCACTCAGAAGTAAAGACAGACTTGCCTTTCAGACGTTACAAAAGCAAAAACATAAGACATGCTGTTTTGAGGAGGGTTCTGAGAAGGGGAGGTCTGAGGAGCAGAGCATGCCGGTGCCCAGTAATGCTATCTGCTATTGTCATGTTCGTGTTCCTATCTCTGCTATTGTCATATTTGTGTTCCTGTCTATCCCCTGCCCAGCCCACAAAGCAGCTCAATTTCTTTGAATCCCCTGTATAATTCCCTCCAGTGTCTTGCACATAATCGATAGTCAATATGTATTTGTTCGGTGAAAGGATACTTTAAAATGAATAGTTTATTGACACTGACGGTCCAGTACTAGTCAGAACTAAGTGTATTGATTAAAGTCTTGAGTCTGCTGACTAGTGAGATATAGAGAGATAGGGTTGGGGTCTGAGGTGTTTGTACTCACCGCCCTCTCATGGAGCAAGGCCCAAAGGGTCAGAGAGGATAAAGTACAGAGGAACATATCTAGGCTTGGAAGAGCCAAAGAAAAGCGTTTCTCATTGTTAGAACTGTCCTCGGAATGGACTGCTTTGCGAGATGAATTGCTGGTTGGTTAGTGGGGATAGTCAAGCACAGACTCGATGATTACTTGGGATGCAGCAGCTGGTGGTCCAATATCATTGGTGTTAGACGATGTGATATTGAAGTTCTATTTCCCCTCAGAATCTAGGGATCTATGGTTTCAGAAAGCCATGACTCTACATAATCGCCATACTGGAGACTCAAATTCTGTCCAGCCCTCACCCTATGCCACGCATTGCCCCGCAGAGACGCTAGGAAGACAAGGGTGAATACCTTCATGGGTTGGGCTGGGGCAGGGCTTAGTGAGTTCTCTCCAGACCATTGTTTGGGAGTTAGGATCCTCTATTCCTTCTTGTTGATAAGCATGCACAGCTCAGGACTCTGCTCTCTTTTTCCTAGGCTGGGATCGATGGAGAAAGCATCGGCAACTGTCCCTTCTCTCAGCGCCTCTTTATGATCCTCTGGCTGAAAGGAGTTGTGTTCAATGTCACCACGGTGGACCTGAAAAGGTAAACGGTGCTGTGTTAATGAGGAACGTGTTTAGCTGCAGACAGAGAACCTCCCACTGAAGGAGGGAAAAGCCTTCCCAGGGCTCCCGGCAGCCCCCTCGGCCAGGTCCCTAGTGACAAGAGGCTGTCTCGCTTGGGGCTGAGCGCTTCGATGCCCAGATTAAAAGAGTTCAATTAGCAAGGAAGAAGGAGGGAATGGGTGGAGAGTACCCAGCTGAGAATGCCTGGCACAGAGATGGGCACAGCATCTTAAAATCCAGGAGCTAGCCATTCCCATAGTTCTAGGGCCCCCGTCCTGGGAAACCTAGCAGAGCTTCAGGGGCCAGAGTCTGAGTTTCCAGGAAGTTGGGATCCTGCCCTTTTCTCATCCTTAGGGTTCCTTAGTGTGAGAGCTCTGGGTTACACGCAGGATGGAAAGTTACTAGTGTTCCTCTTTTACATGCCTCATAAAAATACCAGGCATTGTTTGCTATCAGGAGCCTCATTATTTTATTTTTTTCAATTACCTTTTATTCACTATTATTTTGTATTAACTCACCCTCTTTTTGATCTTTTCTATTTTTTTCTCGGCTGCCTGTCTTTTAAGTGTGGCACCGCTGGGAGCTCACTCCCTGAATGTTTTATCGTTTCCCCCGACTTCCTTCCCTGTGAGTTCAGCATCTTCGCTCAGTCACTTTTACGCAGATTGTCCTGTACCCAGAACCCGCTATCTTCTAGTTATGTCACCTGCATTTTCTTTTCTTTTTTAAAATATTTTTTTATTGATATTTTACAGAGAGTAAGGGAGAGAAATAGAGAGCTAGAAATGTCGATGAGAGAGAAACATCGATCAGCTGCCTCTTGCACACCCCCTACCGGGGATGTGCCTGCAGCCAATGTACATGCCCTTGACCGGAATCGAACCTGGGACCTTTCAGTCCGCAGACCGACGCTCTACCACTGAGCCAAACTGGTTTCGGCGTCACCTGCATTTTCAATGATCATTCCAACTCGTTATGTAGAGAATTCTCTGTCCATTTCCTTTGAGTGGGGCTCCCCTCTTGAATTCTTTTCTCCCGTTTTCTAAGCTGAAGTATTTCCAGCTCCCTTCTCCTGCCACCTTCATTGTCTGTCAGTGACTCTGCCACTGGGGCATCATCACTTACTCCAAGCTCTCTTGTTCATTCTCACGGCCCATGCCTGGTTCAGGTCCCATTGCTGCCATCTGCATTGTCTGCTCTTCAAACTGGTCTTCCTCCATCCAGATCCTTCCAGGTCTCTCTCTCTCCTTTATATTGTATTAAGGTTATTTTCTCTAAAACGATGCTGTAATCACATGGCTCCCTCTGCTCAGGACATCTCTGACACCTGCCAGCGCCTGCGGAGTAACTCCTCTGCAGCCTTCCTTTGCCTTTGTCTTTTCCTTGGTTCTTCCCAACATTCTCTCCACGCTTCTCTCTGACTTGCGGCCGCTGTCCGGTTGGACGGCCTTCTGCTGCCCTGTTCTCGCCAGCCTCCAGCACCTGGCAGGTGCTCCCTGCCTCCCAGAGGCTGTCCCCATCTTCCTGAAAGGACAGGTTGTCTCAGTGCCCCCTGCAGCGTGGCCCTCCCCTGGGAAGCCACCCCTCCCCCATCCCTGCTCTCAGACACGTCTGTAACTCAACCTCCTCCAGACTCCCCAACATGTCTTGTCCCGGTTGCCTGGTGTCCTCATTTGGTATCTCACCTACTGTGGTATTTACAGCCCAGCACTTTACAACTAGTGAGTGCTTTTTCGTAAAAGTATCACACAGCAGATGACCTTGTGAAGGCCTGTCTTCTTCATTTTATACAAGGAAACTGAGAGGGACACGTCTCAATGACTTTCCCAAGTGCCATCTTGAACTGGAGGGGCTGCTCCTAGACTCCCTCGCCCTGGCTCAAGAGCCATTGTCTTCACAGCACACCGTTTGTCTTCCAAATGAGGCCTTAAGTCCCTCAGGAAGAGGCTGGGGTCATGTTTTTTTTCTTGTATCAGTCATAGCCGCTGATTTACTTAGACACCAGCTAATATCTATCAAACAAATGAGTGTGCATTTGCTGTGAAGTTACTGTCTGTGACAACTAAAGGGAGTAGCTTGCTTCAGTGGAATAGAGGAAGTCTCTGGATTTCTCATAAACATGGATTGTGTGCTACCTGGAGCGCAGAATGGCAGAGGGAGCCACCCAGCATTCCTCACGTGCTTGTTCTGTTCCTTCACATCTATTATCGCATCTGACCCTGCCAACACCTGTGTGGGAGGACAGCAAGTATCACAACTCCTGCTTTACAGATAAGCAAACTTTCTCACTGCCAAAAGAAAGAAAAAGATAGGGAGGAAGGAAGAGAAGGATGGATGGAGGGAGGGAGGGAGGGAGGGAGAAGGAAAAAAAGGAGGGAGGGAGGGAAGGAGGGAGGGAGAAAGAGAGAAAGGAAGAAAGATGCATATCTTACCTAATAATAGACAAACCAATTTGAGTTGGGCTTACATAGCCAATCAGTGACTATGCAAATTAACCCAAACAAGATGGTGGTTAATTTGTATACATAGGCGCCCAGCGCCTGTGTCCTAGGATCATCCTGGCACCCAGGTCATTGTGAGGTAAGGCCTGGGCAGGAGCAGACCACCATGGATCAATGTCAGGGAACTGGGGCTCCACTCCTGCCCAAGAGGTTTTCAGCCTATACAGGCCTGGGCAGGGGTGGAGCTGGTGATCAGAGGGAGCTGGAGGCCCCTTTCCAGGCCTAAAGCTCCCGGTGGGAAGCGGGCCTAAGCCGTCAGTAGGACATCCCCTGAGGGCTTCCAGTATGTGAGAGGGGAAGGTTGGGCTGAGGGACCCCCCACCCCCAGTGCTCGAATTTTGTGCATCGGGCCCCTAGTATGTAATAAATAGTTAATGAACTTTTTAGATGTAGGATATGACACACAACAAGAAGTTTAGCAATTTCCAAAACCGATTTATTTTTCTGGCACCAGCATTTACTGGCTAAGTGACCTTGGACAAGTTACCTTACTTTTCTGAGCCTCAGATTCCTCATCTACCTCACTGAGGGTCATTGTGAGGAGTTAGTGAGCAGCCGTGTGGAGCATCTGCTCGCGGTGCTGGACCTGCTCGGAGCAAGAGCTCCGCACATGTTGGCTGTTCTCAGCATCACCCCTGCCTCAGGGAGCTGCAGCTCAGTCAGGGGAAGAGGCTGGTACACTCGGCAACCTGTGAATTCGACCTGGCAATATGTATGTAAATGCTAAGTATCTCATTTCAACCATAAATGCTGAAGAGGGCCAGACAGAGGACCCACAGCTGACCAGCACCCACTGGCAACGTCCAGCGGAGCCTCACAGCGGTGGGCAATGCTTCCCAGGATGCCCGACTCCTGAGGCCATTGCTCTCTCTAGTCACAGGAAAAAAAGCAAAAAAGCAAAATTAAATAAACAAATAAATAAATAAACAAATAAATAAATCTCCGAATCTTTAAGCTGGAGAGGTAATTGCAGCTCTAAACACACACACACAACCAGGAGGAGGAGGTAAAGAATGTTCTTACATTGTCTGAAATGAGGGACGCGTACAAAGCAAACAAAGGGACTGATTAGATTAACCAGTAAATTAGATTTTAAAAGTACTTTCAGTCTCCGTTGTCTGAGGAGCTCCAAGTGCCCAGTGCAGCTGGGCAGGGTGTGTTTGGTGGGCGATGTGGGAGCCGCACGGTAATTGAAATTCCTCTCTTCCCCTCCCAGACTGATTAGGCCAGGAATTTGCAGCATTACAGATTCCTCCTCTCCCGCTGTTTACTTTTCTTCAGTTTCCCCATCTGCTGTTTTCCGCTCGGGACTCCCACAAGTGTGGCACCTGAGAGAGCATGGGGCGAATCCCGGGTCCAGCCTGCTCCTGGAAGGCTCCATCGTGATTCCTCTGCTTCCGCCTCTCTTCCCAGTGCTCCCCCTCCCTCGCTCTCCCCCCATCTGCCAGCCCCCTCCCCCTGACTTGGCTCCATCCCTCTCTTGCATGCCCTCACCCCCAGGAGTCCCAGTGGGCAAGAACAGGGCCCCTGTCAGACCCAAGTTCACTCCCCTTCCCGTTGAATACACCCTTAACCACGCAGAGGACACTTCTTAGCGTAAAGGTGCCAGGGTTGCACTCATTCATGTATGAAGTTGGGAATTCCGGGCAGGGCATTTTTGTTAAGCTAAGTGGTGAAGGAACCTTTGAAAGCAAAGTCCATCCTCTGCCCTGGGTATTGAACTCTTGGCACTAATTACATAGTCACCTGCCATTACTCTCTGTCTTAAATAGTACTTAGCTCTTTCCTCTTAGCTTGCTCCTCTCTCAGGGACTTCCTGTGTCACCCCACGCCCCTCAGAACCTCTCTAGACCCCCCTCCTCCCTCCCCGCCCTCTGCGCCCTCCGCCCTACACTGTAAGTCTGTCTTGCTGACAGTCACGTTGGAGAGCACCCGAGTGTAATGTATGACAGGCCCCAGGTTTCCCTGAACGTGAGCTGCCCTGGTGTCGGCCACCCCTGAATCTTGCTCTCTCCACAGAAAGCCAGCCGACCTGCACAACCTCGCCCCCGGCACCCATCCGCCCTTCCTGACCTTCAACGGGGACGTGAAGACGGACGTCAATAAGATCGAGGAGTTCCTGGAGGAGACTCTGACCCCTGAAAAGTAATGAGCTGCTTATCTCCACAGCTAACGGCAGGGAGGCGCCATGTGGGAACTGAAAATACCTCAGTGCTAACGTTGAGGGGGCGGATTTCCCAAGGGGCCTGGTTCATTCAGAGCATAGGACCCTCTTTTCCAGGGCACCCCTCCTCACCCCCAAAGAGCTGCCAATCTCAAAATCGCACCATAAAATCCAACTCCAAGAGGGGGCGCCCCTGCGAAGTAGGCAGATCATTCCCCCTAAGGATGACTTCAGGAGCAATGGGAAGGTCAGCACCCTCCACCCCCCTAAAGAAGCCCTCTCTCCAGTTCACTTTGCCTGGAAGAGCCCCACATGAAGGCAAAATCTCCCTCATTTCAGAAAGAGAGCTGAAAGGCTAATGAAATGAAAATAAGCCAGGAGAAAGGCAACCCACAACTCAAAGCCACACGAAGGCATGAATAAGAGCTGTAAATCGGACCAGGTCTGGTCTGAGGTTATAATTAGACATGAGAAAACACACTGAGAGCAGCATCTCTTCTGAGAAGGGGCACGGGGAGGGGAGACCGGGGCTGTAGTTTCCTGTCAGGTACGTGAGCTGCTCCCTATGGAAAAGTGGAGTAAAGGGCAGATGGGGTCTAAAAGTAGCCGGAATGGGACCTGTTTGTTATATTGAATTATAACTAGGGATTAAGACAATCACCAAAGTTCTTTTATTTTTTAATAGAAAAAATAATATTATGTATAGAGCTTGGACTTTATCCCATAGGGTACATGAGAAGTTCTAAGTGAATGTACTGGAGAGTCAGTTTTCAGGCTTACTTTCCAGGTTGAGGCAGGAAGATGAAGAAGACAGAGATTGGAAGAGTTTGAGGTAGAGAAATCAACAGGGAGAGCCCTGGCTGCTGTGACTCAGTTGGTTGGAGCATTGTCCCATAAACCGAAAGGTCAAGGGTTCAATTCCCTGTCAGGGCACATGCCCAGATTGTCCAGTCAGGGTGCATGCAGGCAGGCAACTAATTGATGTTTCTCTCTTTTTCTCAAATCAATTAAAACAAATTTTTTTTGGGGGGGTGAGGATTTAAAAAAAATCATTTGGGAGGAGCCAATTGGTGACATCTTCTTGGTCAGGATCCAATCACATGACCCCAACCAAACAGAGCGAGAAGCTGGGAAATGCAGAGTAATAGGTGGATACTTACTGTGCATGAGTGGTCTCTACTACAGGTAAATTACTTAAAACCTTTCATTTAAAAAATGCTTTTATTGATTTTAGAGAGAGAGAAAGGGAGAGGGAGAGAGAAACATCAATTGGCTGCCTTTTGCATGCCCTCTATTAGGGATCGAACCTGCAACCAGGCAAGTGCCCTCACTGGGAATTGAAGGTGCAACTTCTCAGTGTATGGGACTATGCTCAACCAACTGAGTCACACTGGCCAGGGCTTAAAATCTTTCTAATATTTAGTTCTCATATCTATAGAATGATGACCATAATGTTGATTTCAAGGGACTATTGTAGAAGATAGTGCTACTTATCCTAGTGACTGACATAGCGTAAGAGCTCATTGAATAGCAGCTTGAAGAGTTAGAAAAAGAAGTCAATGCCTCTTTTGTGACTGTAAGGACAACGGGTGAGCTTAGATCTTAAAACCACAGATCCCAGTGGGTGTCTTTTAATGAATAAGCCAGATTCCGTCCACCTCCAAGGCTCATTTGCTTAAGTAGCAGAGATAGGACAAGGCAAACTCACAATCAAAGGTCGGAAGAGTCGGAAGCCATTAGCCTGCTTCTCAGGGAAGGCTTGGTGAGAAGAGGAAGCAGAGATAATGGAGAAGGGACAGAGGGCAAGTCCACTCACTTTCAGCTCATTAGAAAAAGGAAAGTCAACACTCAAGCTGTCTGGGGAGCCCCTGAAATCAGGACAGGAAGACTGACTCTTTTTCTCCAGGGGAGCCCCAACATCAGGGTCAAGGCCTGGCTGCTGGTAGGTGCGAATGGCATGTTGATTTACTTGCACTGGGGTCCTTTTTCAGTGGCGTGGTGGTCAGTGTCTGGTCAATGAGAAGTCAGTTGGGACTCTAGGCCAGTGAAAGCTCTTCCATCTACAATCATATATGTATTTTTGCTACTATTTACAAAAGAAAGTGTGTGTGTTTGTGTTTTTTTTTTTTTTTTTTTTTGGAGGGGGGGCAACTGTTTTACTTGCCAGAATGAAGCTGAAGTGCATGTCTAAGATGAATGCATTTGAAATAAGATGTCTTAAAGACAGTGGAGAAAAATTTTCATTAGTTAGAGCAGAGATCTGTAAACTCTCCTGAAGTGCCAGATAGCGAATCTGCTTGGCTTTGTGGGCCACATAGTCTCGGTCACAACCCCGCTCTTATAAAGCAAAAGCAGCCGTAGACAGTATGTGAATGAATGGACATGGCCGTGTTCCAATAACATTTCATTCCTGAACACTGACATTTGAATTTCATGCTATTTTCACACATCACAAGGTAATCTCTCTCTTGTTTTAATCGTGTAAACAGATGTTGGGCTGGATTTGGCCTGCTGGCTGTAGACTACTAACCTCTGAGTTAGAGAAACTCGCCGTTGCCTTGACTGTCACCAGACATCACAACCTTATTTCATAGATATTTCTGTGAATCAAACACTAGTCTCTAGCCTTTTGGAGAAAGAGGGTGGACTCTGTAGCCTCCCTATTGCATATTTAAAATATGGTGTGAATATGGAGCTGAAGTAAATATACTTAATATCCTGCACACAGTAACCTCCTCAAGTCTAGTTACCGAAACCTGTGAGATTCATATTTGAAGGCACACTCCCCAAAGGACAAACTTCACGTGGGGCATATTGCTTTTCAGGAAGGTCTCAATGAGCCCTAGTGCTTAGAAAACAAACAAGCACTACCACTATCTGACTACGTGGACCTTGTCCTCCCTCTTGGATTGGGTACCACCCACCCATGTTTGTCTCAGACTGATCATAAAGAAGTGATCAGAGTACTGGAAGTGTGAACAAATGATGGCATTAAAAAAAACACACACCTAACAAACCCAAACCTAAATAAAAATGCATTTTCTAGGCCCTTTTCTAAGCAAAACCAAAGCATTTGATATCTATTAATAACTTAAGGGAATCAGTTCTAAGAGTATGCCAGATTCTCCTTGAGGAGAAAATAGGAAAGGGTTATCCCAAATTTTCAGGTATTAGATTACCTAGCATCTTGAAGTAAAGCTGGCCCCCAATCTGAGCAGATGAATTTGATAAATTCCCAGTAACAGTAGGGAAGATAGGGGTGTGTGTGTGTGTGTGTGTGTGTGTGTGTGTGTGTGTACACATGTGTGTAGAACAGGCTCAGAGCGCCCCCTCCTGGTGGATGGAGAGAGCTCATCCATAGTGTTCAGCCAAGGCTCAGAAAGGATTTGGGGGCTTTGATGGTAACATAGCAGAATCTATCTGAAATTAAACAGCTACCTATCATGGCCCAAGAGTGGACAGTCCTAGCTAATGGGCCAGAGGAGGAGCAGAAAAATGAAAGAACAACAAATAATTTTAAAGGCGTTTTGGTTCAAATTATTTAAAACATTAAATAAAAAAAACCATTTTGCTTTTCAAATATAAAGCAACCAAACGGCTCACCATTGGCAGCTATTCACCCAGAGATCACCAAGGTTCACAGACTTGATGATAATGACAACCAAGCAACTTTCTTACATCTCCTCACCCCGGCCTGGCCAAACACACAGAATACCTGTGATATATATAATCTCAATGAACAATTCTGACTATATATATATATATATATATATATAGTCAGAATTGTTCATTTTAATGGTGTGAATGGGGTCAAACCCATGGATTCCCACACAGGTAAGTTTATCTCATTCTGTCTCAAGGACTATTATCTCAATGGTAAACAGTCCTAACCCCATCACACCTTTTATATTCTTCTGGCTTCAAAATGAAAGAATGTGCAAGGGAGAGGGGTTGGATCCTTGTCAGTCTTTATCTATGCTTAGAAATGACACAATTGAAAACACTCGCCCCAGGTGATTTGGCTAAGTGGGTAGAGCGTTGGCCTGAAGACTGAAGGATGCCAGGTTTGGTTCTGGTCCAGGCACATGCCTGGGTTGTAGGCTCGATCCCCAGGAGGGGATGTGCAGGAGGCAGCTGATCAATGATTTTCTCTCATCATTGATGTTTCTATCCCTCTCTCCCTCTCCCTTCCTCTCTGAAATCAATAATAAATAATATATATATATATATATATATATATATATATATATATATATATGAAAAAAAAACACTCCAGCTGCTGATGGAGCCCAGTGCTGATCTTCTGGCACACAGTTAAGAAGTGTGGGGAGGATATTACAGAAGAAGACCATGATACACATGATATACTTCCTTTTGGGAAGTGGTTTTGAGGCCTCAGTGGCAAGGCACCTGGCATCTCCTCGCTCTCAAAATTCCCTCCAGGATATAATGAGGGGCCTGGCAGTGGGTAGTGATTTTAATATGCGTTGGCGAACTGTCAGGGACCTCGCCTAATACAGTACCAAGGTTGAGTGGATTTTTGATTTGGGCCTTTTATTGGTGCATTGTTGTTGGTGGTCCAGGAATTCGGCACCTCTTGGGCCCTCTGAATGGTGTTCGGGTTCCTGCCTTCAGACTGTCCCTGTAGGCAGCTCACAGGCCTCCTCTGTGTCCTCCGTTGGTGAACGAGGGCTGAGATGCCCGCCCTCCCCAAAGGGTGGGAGTAACACCCCAAAGGGTTTGTAGATCCAGCTAGACACAGGAGTGCTGCTTGGATGGGAACAGATTCTCCCCTAAAGGATCTCCAGGTTCTCACTGACCCCAGAATCCCATGACTTTCATTGCAGGTACCCCAGACTGGCCGCGAAGCACCGGGAATCGAACACAGCAGGCATCGACATCTTCTCCAAGTTCTCTGCCTACATCAAAAACACCAAACAGCAGAACAATGCTGGTGAGTGACTCCCTGCCACCAAGACTCCCCGGCTGTGCTGTCCCTCTCCGGGAATCTCAGATGCTCAGGTCAGAGAGGCACCGGGAGCAATGCTGCTTGTTGTTCATGCCCCGCCCACCCTCTGGACACAGGGGTTGTCCATCCTGCTTTCTGGCTAGTGCGGGAGGAAAGACCACGGGCCTTACTGCTGGGCTGGGGGGAGGGATGCAGTGTGCGAGCCAAGTCGGCCTTGGTGCACAGGAGGGTTCCTCCTCCTCATACTATGGCCCATTTGTCCCAAACTCACAACCCTGCCTGTGCTCTCAGGAAGTCCTGTTGGAACAACAGCTTCCTCTGGTCCCTGGAAGACTTCTCAGGGGGCTGTCAGAGGCCACGGTGGGGAAGGCTCAAGGCAGGGGTGGAGGGGATGGGGGGACCACTTCTCGGAGCCAGCTCCTCCCCCAGTGGCTGTGGCTGTGGGGCTTGGGACTTGGTCCCCTGTTGTGGCTTCTCAGAGAGCCTGGAGTGCCTCACTAGGCTCAGAACACGTCCAGTCCCTCCTTCGGCATTGTCCTTTCAGAATGAACTGAAGCAACTGGAATGAATAGAACAGTCAAATTGAGCGTGTGGGACTCCTAGAAGGTAGGCCCTAGAGAAGGAAAGGAGCAAGGAGGAGAACGGCTGCGTGCCCTCTGAGTGGGGGAATGAATGAGATTGCCCAACAGGCTGGCGCGTGGGTGGAGCCCAACACAGAGCCAGAGTGAGCGCTTCATGAGTGTCTGTGAGTGGATGGCCATCAGACAAACACACAGTGAACCAAAACAAGGGGGCATATGACAGACTCCAGGAGCTCAGGGGGAAAGGCCAGCGATTTCTGACCGGCGTGCCACAAGAACTTTTAAACATGCAATTCCTGAGTAAGTCAGGGACACAGACCTCTTTTCCCTTAGGTTGTCAAATAAAAAATGACAACAGCCAACACAGCAATAGCCATCTGTTTTGTTTTGGGTTTTGTCAGATTGGCAAAAAGTACACTATACATTTTGGTGTGCCGCAGAGTTTTACTAATGAGTTTATGTGCCAGGAGGTGAGAAAGGTTGAAATCGCTGCTTTGGACCCAGGTGACCAGGAAAGGCAGCCACATGTGGCTGAAGAAGAAATTTTGGCTGGGGCAGAGTTGGTGCAGCGGGAAGTAAATAATTCAGTAAGTTACTGAGGACCTACCTGGATTGTGCCAGGCACAGAACTAGATTCCAGAAAAAGAACTAGAAAAAGACTCCCATCCTCTGAGGCCTGGTCGATGCAGAAGAAAAGGCTTAACTTCCCAAAATGCCAAGTGACAAGGCAGGTAAATGAGGGCTTATTCCAAGGGGGTCTGAAGAGCTGTCCTGGAGAAACAGTATCTGCCCAAGGTGGTCAGAGCAGGAGGAATTTTCCTACAGGGCTTTGAGAAAGCTTCTTGAAAAAGTTTCCACTGGGTTGCCCAAACCGGTTTGGCTCGTCAGCCTGCGGACTGAAGGGTCCCGGGTTCGATTCCGGTCAGGGCATGTACCTTGGTTACAGGCATATCCCCAGAGGGGGGTGTGCAGGAGGCAGCTGATCGATGACTCTCTCTTATCCATGTTTCTAACTCTCTATCTCTCTCCCTTCCTCTCTGTAAAAAGTCAATAAGATAAGTAAAATATATATTAAAAAAAAGTTTCCGCTGGGTCATAAAGGTTGAAAGGGAGTCAGTTGTCTGGAAACATTGGGTGGATGCTGTGGGGAGGTGGGAAAACACCAGCGACAGAGCCAGGAAAAGTGGTCAGAATCTGCAGTGCCTGCAGGGGAGGGGGAGACGGGGCTTATGGAGGAGCAGTGGCAGCCATTGGAGGTGCAGGAGGAGGCACTAGAAGGAGATTAATTTTAGGGACCAGAAGAAGAAGGGTGTGGAAAATATTTGAACACACTCAGTGTCCTTGCTTTGTTGCATTTGGACCCTGTGGTGGGGTGAGGAGTGTCCCCCACATTTTCATGTCCACCCAGGACCTCTGAGTGTGGCCTTATTTGGAAAAAGGGTCTTTGCAGATGTAATTAGTAAAGCATCTAGTAATTGATGAGATCGCCCTGTGTTGAGTGTGGCCCCTAAGTCCGATGACTGGTGTCCTTATGAAAAGAGAAGAGGGCACACAGACACAGGGCAGAAGGCCACGTGAAGACGGCAGATGTGGGAGGGCAGCAGGCACAAGCTGCGGGCCCCTTGGGCCACCAGAGGCTGAAAGAGGCAGAAAGGCTTCCCCTCCAGATCCCGGGGTCCTGCCAGCTCCTTGATCATGGACTTCTGGCCTCTAAAACTGAGGGATAGATTCCTGTTGTAAGGCACGCAGCATGTGGTACTCCGTTGTTGTCATCCTGGGAGACTGAGGCAGCCCTCACACCATCGTGTGAAAGGGCAGAGGTCACAGGGCAAACAAGAGGACCGGGGCCTGTCCCTGTCTCCCCTCAAACCCACAGAGCTGGCTCCTGACCCTCGTTTTCAGATCCCACAGCCAGCGCCCTCTCCTCTCAGCCACAAACATCTTCCTTCATACTTGTCAGGGCACCCTCAGAAAGTTCAGCTCATCGGAGCCTTCCAGATTTTCCAAGTTATAAACAGTATTTACATATTATCCGTACTCACAGTTCTCCCATCCCCAAAGCCAGAGCTACAGTTTCCACTGAGCATCGAGTATCCATTTCTTATAAACTCCACACTGGCCAACTTTCATTGTTTCCTCTTCTTCTGTTTCGCCCTGTTTTTCTCCTGAGGGTTTTGCCCTTGTGACTCCTCTCCCCCTGCTCATTTGCACATTGCCAAGCGCCTGCAGTTTTGCTTTCCCAGAATGAGGCCCCAGATCACAGTCCCTGACGCTGTTCTCTTCTGCCTTTTAACAGGACACCTCATGCTCATCCTTCGTTGTAACTGTCGCTGACCCACTCCCCTCCCTTTCCTGACCCCTTACCCCCTGGTTGTGGCCAATGGGTCCAAGGTTCTTAGGCTCAGAAGCAAGAGGTCAAGTCTCCTGCAGAGAGCAGCGCCATGGCCCCGCACACAGCCCAGTCCTCCCTCCCCTGAGACAGTCTGCACCCTTCTCTGCTCTGTGGGGCTCTGTAGGAGGTGGGGGCAGCCTCCGCAGATCACACGTTGGCATCAGCATTAGACCCAGCCTTCCTGTGACCTCCCTCCTGCACCACCCTCCACCTCAGTTTCTTCAGCTGCCACATAAGTCAATTGATAGTGTATCCAAGGCTTGAAATGCAGACTCATTCATCTTACTGCTTGCAAATCCTTTAGCACGCTACCTGACACAGAGTAAATGCTCACTAAATGTTAACTTCATTGTTATCATAAAAATGAGACAAACGTGCATATTGGTGTCGAAAACTACGGGTGTGGCTCTGACTTTTCCCCACAACTAGTGCGTCCAACTCTCCTACCCATGTAGGCTCTTTCGCTTGTTTCACTTTGTCTCCCAGTTTCTTGGTGCACTCTCCTCCTCTCCAACGTATATATCAAAGCGACCAGGCGGCCTGGCTCTGGCGGGTACGCCTCAGTATTGCTGCCTCTGACCGCGAGGTCACGGTTTTGTGTCTGTCGCGGCACTGCCCTCCTCTGTGTCTGCCAAAGCCGGCCTCCCGCTGCAAGTTGGCCAGGTTCCACCTCCACGTCCTCCACGCCCCCTTCTCAAACTTGCTTTTCACTCCATTTAAATGACTTCCTTTTGACAGTCTCCAGACCCCACACTGAGCAGGATGCTGCACGGGCTCACCTTCTTCTCATGTGGGGTCCCCCACCGTCACCCCTGGTTTGGGGGAAACAGGACTTTGTGTGTGCACATGCTGCACGTCCCACGGTTCAGCTCCAGGTGAGCGAACATAACAGCAGCTCCCAGGGCCCGCAGGCTCCACACTCGCGGCCGCCACCGCCAGCAGGCAGCAGGGACCTGGTCAGCTACAGGGGGCTCTCCCAGAAGAACACATACTCCTGATTTGGGGGCTTGAGTCGCAGGCAGGCAGGGAGGAGCTGTTATTTTTGTTTTCTTTGGTCTTTCCCTCTGGGACTCCCCATTGGAGGACTGGCTTCCAGCGGATGTGACCTCTCTCCAGGGTTCCCCTGCAGGCACCCTCCCACCCTCTGGTCCTCACTGTGCCTTCTCCACACCTGAAAGCTATGTTTCTTTTCTCCTTTTAAAAAAAATATATTTTTATTTAAAAAATATATATATTTTTATTGATTTCAGAGAGGAAGGAAGAGGGAGAAAGAGAGAGAAACATCAACGATGAGAGAATCATTGATTGGCTGCCTCCTGCACTCCCGCTACTGGGGATTGAGCCTGCAACCTGGGCATGTACCCTTAGCCGGGATCAAACCTGGGACCCTTCAGTCCGCAGGGTCTTCAGTCACTGAGTCAAACCGGCTAGGGCTCTCCCCATCTTCTCTTGAGGACCCAGGAGACCTCCCTGCAGCCTGAGGCCCATGTCACCACCTTTCCTGCTCCTCTTTGTCATTTCCAAGATTCAGAGCAGCCTGCCTATGCCTGTCTCTTTGTATTATGACCGACGGGACCCCTTGCAGTGTTTGCAAAGATGTGCCCCTATCCACTGAGGGAATACACTGTGATCTCTTAACATACTCCTCCTGAAATGTTAGTCCTTATAAACTCCTTCTAACTTCCCGCAAACCTTCCTTGGGTGCCTAGGACACGCTGGGTGCAGGGCTAAGCTTAGAGGGCAAGTCCCCGCCTCAGATGGAGTTGTCTCTCCGGCTTGGCCCTTCATTTGTTAAAGGTGTAGTGGCTATATTTTCCAATCTGAAAATCAGATGTCTAACCAATTGCCTTCATTAAAACCAATCAAACTGTTAGGAACTGGTACTGATCCCAGAAAATCCAGGACACGTGTCCCCAACGGAACAGCACCTGGATGGGCTGAGCCTTCTGTCCCCACCCCTCCCAGTCCAAATCCAGATGTGGCTGCCGCTGTGGGCAGGAGGGGTGTATTACATCCCCACCGCCTCCGGACCCAGATCCTCTGCCAGAACTAGAGTCACCATTAGCCACAAAGCAGTTTCCAAGCAAGAACCGAGGTTTCCTCTTCCCCGAGGCTCCGGTCAGTAAATTCACTCCCTGGGGGCCAGAAGCAGGCAGGATGCCCCCTGGATCTATCCTGAGAAAACTGACAACCACAGGCACATATCCTGAAGAAGACTCTAGGGGTATTGAGAAACCTCAGTGAGCTCATCTCACCATGGGACAATCATTCTTTTTATATTTTCTCAAACGTTTCTGTTGTTGTTAATCCTCAACCAAGGATATTTTCCCACTGATTTTAGAGAAAGTGAAAGGGGGTGAGAAAGAGAAAGAAACACCCATGTGAGAGAGATGCATCAATTGGTTGCCTCCCGCAGTGCCCTGACCAGGGTTGGAGATCCAGCCTGCAACTGAGGTACGTGCCCTTGACCAGAATCATACCCAGGACCCTTCAGTCCACAGTCTGAGGCTCTGTTCACTGAGCCAAATGGGGAGGGCTTTAAAAAAAATGTTTTTATTGATTTTTAGAGAGAGAAGGAGGGAAAGAAAGAGAAACATGGAAGTGAGAGAGAAACATTAAGCGATAGCCTCCAGTACTCACCCCGACTGAACCAGGAACCCGCAACCTTGTCATGTGCCCTGACGAGGAATTGAACTGGTGACCTTTAGGTGCACGAAATGATGCCCAACCAACTGAGCCACACTGGCCAGGGCAGGGGACGATCAGTCTTAATGGAAGTCATTCTTGATGGACACACGATTGAAGGGTTCCATGTGGTTGTTATTACAGTATCAGGCGGGGTGCTCCTGCCCCATCTCCCAGAGCTCGGGGGAAAGGAAGGACAGCCAGACCAGCCGAGGGTTCTGCCTTCCGACCTGGTCTTCGTCCTCCACTCAGGCCCAGTCTGCAAATTGCTCCTGGTTTCTCTCTGCTGAAAGGTGCCCCTGCCCATGTTGATGGAACACGCATCTGTCTGTAGCGCTGCAGTATTTCTTTCCCTTCATGTTCTCAGGGTTTGTGTCCACACACGCTCACCCCTAGTTCCCACCTGACAGCCTGGGGAACCACCCCCACAGACTGAAGCCCCGCAGCCTGCTCTCTCCTCCCACTCAAAGTGCTTCCTCCCGCATGTACCCCACACTAGGAATCAAATCTGTAAGACCCTTGAATAACTACATTAAACTAAGACCATCCCCATTTGATATATAGAAAATGGAGGCTCACAGACTTCAGGTCAATGCTAGGAAGTTTATAATGAAATCTGTTGTTAGCTAAAGAAGTGAGTGTCCCATCCACAGGAAGGTATGAAGGAGGCTGGACCTGCCTCATATAAGGTGTGACCTATTGTAAGACAGTCTGGGCGTCAAATCCGGGCGTGGTTGGCAAACTGGGGCTCTCCCACAAAATACCACGGCTTGGGCAAGTCTATTTTAAAGAAGTGGTGTTAGAAGAAGTTTAAGTTTAAAAAATTTAGCTCTCAAAAGAAATTTCAATCGTTGTCCTGTTGGCATTTGGCTCTGTTGACTAATGAGTTTGCCGACCACTATAATGTTTTGCTTTCTGAGGTGTCAAATGTGAAAAAAAATGTGCATCTTAGACTTGATGGAATATAATAGTTGATTCCCATAGCCCTTTCTCAGTCCAATATTCTACCACTTCCTAAAGGCTCTGCAGTGAAAGGATAAACCCTCCCTTCTGCGTGACCTTGAGCCACCTTGTTGGAAAGAATGTGGGTCAAGGTCGGCATTGCTTCCTGCTCTGGGCTGGCTGGCCCAGCTCCATGCCCTGTGACGTGTCAGGTCTGCTGCTGTCTCCTGCCTGGAGGCAGCACTTACCTCTTGGGATAGTGGCCGGCACTTTTTTGTAAAGGGTCAGATGGTAAACATGTTGGACTTTGCAGACCCTGCGGGCTGTCACTGCTGCTGGGCCCTGCTGCTGGAACTGTAAACAATGAATGCGGCTGCCCCAAGAAAACTTCGTTCATGGACCCTGACATTTGAATCTCACATCATTTTCAGGCGTCAGGAAATAGTTTTCTTCTCTTGACTTTTCCCAACCATCCAAAAATGTGAAAAAACAAAAACGTACTTAGCTTGAGGGCAGTGCAAAAACAGGCAGTGGGTGAATTTGACGCCCGGATTGTAATCTGCTGAGCTCGGTGTCAGGCAGTCCCAGATACACTAGCAAGTTCTCTTCATTACTATACTTCCTCATCTCCAACGTGGAGATTTTAACAGGGCTCTTCCTTGTGGCATTGTTACGTGAATTAAATGAGTGAATGCATAAGAGCACGAAGGACAGTCCCTGGCACGCAGCCCCTGGCACACAGTTGGCACCAGCATGTGATAGCTACTGGGACAGCTCTTCTTGGTTTCAGGAGTCCTCACAGGCAACCCAGCTTTTAGTGTAATGTAGGAGCATGTGCTGCCCTCTTCTGGCCGGTGGAGGAATCAGCACTAGACACAGCTAATCATGCTTCACATGAGGAGGCCTGTGGATTTTCAAGCTCAGTTCTGCCTAAGCATTGACTGGGGGTCCCAGGAGAGAGCAGGTCTCCTTCAGGGGCTCAGGGTCACCTTCTGTCATCTGTTCCCCCACACCCAAGGTCGCACATATCCCCCAGCCCCCATGGATCCTCCAGAAGTCACTGGCTGCCCCATGACGTGCTGCCCCCAACCTCATCTTTCTCCTTTTCCTCTCCCTCTTCCACCACCTCCGATCTTGACTTTTATGAACTTCCCTGACCTAAAATAGAAAAGTGTTTGAAAGGATTCGAAGCGGCCTGGGAGGGCTGTTAGCCCAGAACCAACAAGCCCCTTGTCTATCAAAGGCTCATGCTTTCTCTCCACGCGGCATGAAAGCAAACTGCTGTCGGGGGTAAGGGGGGAGCAGGGTGTCGGGGAGGCAAGGTGGAGCATTTTTCCAGATTCCCCAGGATGTGGCGAGCCATGTTTAAAAGAGAGTGTGTGTATTTATTATTCCAAGCCACTTCAATCACAGGGCGCCGATTTCCTCCTCCTCTTCCTCCCCCCGGCCCTCCGCCCCCTGTTACAGGGTGGGCTCCGTCTGCAGGCCCGGCCTCTCCAAGGGGCCGGCCAGGGCCCCCACCTCACAGGCAGGCTCCTGCTCCGTAAAATGTGGCAGGAGCAGGAGTCATAATTGCACTTCTCAGAAGCAGAAGTCAGCGAGGTGGCAGTGGGGCCCGCGTCTGCTCTGTAGGAAACACCGACCCCTTCTTTGGAGGAAGACGGCTGGGTCCCACCTCAGGCCCAGGGCACCCTGCAGAAGGGCTCAGGCAGGGTTATCGCCGTGCGCTCCGGGTGGTCCCCGGCCCACCCGGGTGGGTGGTGAGGATAACGAGGTCTTGCCACTTCCTCATAAAGCAGCCATCGCTGGCTCCTTCCAGAAAGCGCCTCTGGTCACAAAGGAACCCTTCAGGCTGCCTTCCGCGGCCACCCTGCGTGCAGCGTGCAACTAGCCAGCCCGGGGTATTTTGTTTGTTTGTTTGTTGGGTGGAAGTTTTGCTTTGATTCGCATTCTTACCAGGAAAAACAAATAACCTGGGCCGGGAGGGACCCACCTCCGAGGTTTGGCGCCCGCCCTGCAGGATGCACGCCTCCTACCCGGAGGGTGAGGCCAGGAGCGAGAGGGGAGGGGAAGAGGCGCTGCTTCCCGCTGGCACCTCCCAGGATGGCCCATGGGATTCCTCCGGAGGGTCTTGGATTTGGCTCCTTATTGAGGCAGATGCTGGCAGTTTATAATTTAACAAATGTTGCTCCTGAAATGAATCCTTGGGCGGCCATAAGGAAGGCGGTCGGTGGCCACGTGGCTGGTGGAAGGGGGCAGCTCGGGGAGGAGGGGCCGGAGGGGTGGGGAGGGTCCTGCGTGGGTGGGCGCATTCATTATGGAGGGAGCGTGTTAGCTCTGTGGGCTCCCGGTGGGAGGAGCGGAGACCACCAACACCATTCCGTGTGGGGGAATTTCCCACAGTCTGACCAGGAGCGGTTCTCCTGGCCTGGCCTGGCCTGGCCTCATAGCAAGGCCTGGGGAATAAGGGAACTTTTAAAAAATATATATATTTTATTGATATTTTACAGAGAGGTAGAGAGATAGAGAGCTAGAAACGTCAATGAGAGAGAAACATCAACCAGCTGCCTCCTGCACACCCTCCACCGGGGATGTGCCCGCAACCAGGGTACATGCCCTTGACCGGAATCAAACCTGGGACCTTTCAGTCCGCAGACCGATGCTCTACCACTGAGCCAAACCGGTTTCGGCAAGAATAAGGGAACTTTAAAGGACTAATTTGAACAAGAGCTAAATGCTCTTTCACCTCTGGCGACTGCTACCTCATCTGTGCGACCAACACCTCTTGTCTTTGTGCCGTCTACATGGGGAGCTCTCTCTCTCTCTCTCTCTCTCTCTCTCTCTCTCTCTCACACACACACACACACACACACACACACACACACACACAGAGTTTATATGTGTTCTGCAATTTCCGTGCACTATCAGGGGACTTTGCATATCTCTTTGAATCCACAGGGTCATGTATCCATTAGTCTGGAAAAAAAATGTGCGTGAAGTTGCACAACATGGTCTCCCTGCTTCGCCTGGAAGCGCGGCGGTGTATGTGGGGGCGTCTACATTGCATGACTGTAGCGGGTACATAAGGAGGGCTGCACTCGTGACCCCTCATCTGTGATCAGGACCTCGCTCTGGGAAAAGCTTCCCTGCCTCTTTGTGGAGAAGGGCGCTGGGTAAACGGCATGTAGCTTGGCTTCCCCCATATTTGGGAGCCGGGACTGACAATGACGAGATGTGAAATCCAGGTGGTGTGTGAACCTTCCAACAGAACTTTAGACTTTAGACAATTGTCCACTTTGCTCGTCAGATCCACCGCTGCCCCCCAGGACGGCAATGTTCTCTGTTTCACACGAGAGGAGAGAAGCTGAAGCGTGGAAACGTCCACAGACCGGGGGCCAGTGATGGGCACAGAAAGCAGGCTTCCCTCGGTGGTTACGCTCGGTGGCTGCAAACGAAATAACAGCAAAACACACTCATAAGAATGGACACCAGGAGTCAAGTCCAGTCTGGTATTCTGAAGGAACCAGCCGCTAAGAGAGGATAATTTGTTGGGGGAAAACAGTTGCTATGCAGAATTTTGGCCCTAAACCCCCCAATCTTTTAAAATGGCCTCTAGAGCTGCCTTCCAGGAAGGCACCCCGCCCACGTCGGCCCCTCACGAGCTCAGCCTGAGCAGCCCCAGGAGCTAAAGAGACGCAGATGTTTGGGAGTTACCTGTCATGTGACAGTCTGTTTTGCTTGTCTTGTTGTCTAGGCTGTTTTCCCATTTGGGGGGACATTTGAGTCCCCTGGGGGTTTTGCTCCAATGCGGACACTGATACAGAGGGTCTGGGGGTGGAGCTGGTCCAGGAGGGGCTCGGGAATAGGGTTCTGGGAGCAGTCTCCAGGGGGAATCTTCATCATTACTGTCCCAAGAGCCCGGCTCTGCATCCAGGTCAGGGCAGGTGCTCCTTGACATTTGTTAAATGAATGAACGGACTGTAACCCAAGCACTTCACGATGCCCTGTGCCTGCCCATCACTGTTGGAAGGGCCTACCCTGACTTTTCAAGGTCAGGGGCACGTCTTCCGTACAAGAATGAATTCTTACATGTAATTCACTTTTAACTTAAGGTGTTTTTTTTTTTTTAAAAAAAAACAAAACACTATGGTGAAAATATTTGATCTAGCCAAGCCAACAACAACAAAGAGGACCCACTTTTCAAACTCTCCTTTGGGGTGATCTAAATCTGTATCCATCCCCCACCTAGATTTTGGGAAGCATAAAATCGCACTGTTAATCTGCTACACTCTTACTTCAAACTTTGGAAGATGCAAGACTCACATAGTCAAATAGATGTGCAACTAAAACACTCCTCCCCGCAGACTGTAATCTGTGTGGGGGCAAGTGAGGGCAGCTAGAGGACTGCTCTAAGCAAGGGGTGGCGGGTAACATTGTGGCATGTCCAGGGAATTCTACAAAAGTGTCAGCCACCCCGGCCCCTGTGGAGCTTCCCCTCTAAGGCTGACCATCGCACTGTTAGGAAGAAGTCTGGTGGGGCTGTGGTCATGGCAGCAAAGTCAGAGTGAAAGGACGGGCTGAGTCTGCAGAGAAGACAGCAGCTTCATCTCGGATGACTTCCTTGGGGCGGAGGCTGAGCCAAGGACAGTATTCACCAAGCAGACTGTTTCCTTGCAATCCAAAGAAGTTATTCCCAGTTTTGTGTGCTTTGGTTCTTATACACCAGCGTCATCATGAATCGCACCTCAGAACCACTCACGGCATGCCAGGCACCGTTCTACGCCCTCTGCAGGCATGACTGACTGTAACCTTACATGCCGGGCTGTGTTACCATGTCCACTTTGCAGCTGAGGAAACTGAGGCACACGAGGTTAAGCAGACTGCCCACGCCAGTACATGGCAGAGCCAGGACCCCAACCCGGCTGCTGGTCCCAGGGTCTGTGCGCTTCATACAGTGAATAGAATCCATTATTTAAAATGCATGTGGTGCTGAGTTTTTAAGCAAGAGTAGGTAGGTCATTTAGGAAACTGTGATCAAATCAGGTCATAAACCAACAGATACTAACTGAACAACTACCAGGTGTGTTTCCCTAAATACATTCAACAACCCAGCTTCCCCATTGGACTCAGCAATCCTGGACAGACAAGAGGCGCCACACCTGGCCCCCCTCTCCGTAGATACCAGTTTAACAAATGAAAGAATGGGCAGCAAATTTAGGATAGTCACAGAATGACTAAAAGCAATAATTATTTGAATTCACAGCTGTGGTGGCAGTGTGGCTGTTTTTAAATTTGTTAACGGCTCTTGTATAAAAGATGTGGGCCTTTGAGGATGAAACAAGACAAAATGTGGTTAAATGGTGTCAGCTGAGTGTTTGGAGGAAGCAAGGGCGGAGAAGAAAAATGTCTAGGCCTAAGCACTGGCACAGAAGGAACCCCCCACACCCCCACTCCCCTCTGCCGCCCGAGGAAGTTAGAATCTCCCCTGGCCGGCTCATTCCAAATGTTTGGACATCAGCACTTAACCTAATCTATGGCCTGATACTTAAAAATAACCTGTTATAAAGTCACCATAAAAAACTCACAGTTTTCAGCCTTATGCAGTCTGCTACATAAACTACAACCAGCATTAATAGCTTCAGTCAGCATTTATGTCGTTCTTTCTATTAGCACAATGGGTTTTACAACCATTTATGAGTTTCTGGAAAGCCTAATAGAAAACACACATACATGTTCCCTGTGAAAGGCGCAGGAGAGGTTATGTAAGTCGACCAGCAGGGGTCGCCACCGCCCCATCGCTAAAGCCTGGGCTGGCTCCCTAACAGGGAACACATTCTCTGCCGGTGGCTCCAGCAGCGAGCCTCCCTGGTGAGTTCCTGCAGTTTCCTCTTTGGGTTGGCTCCACTCAGTCAGTCCCTCTCTGTCTCTCCTCCTCCTCCTGTTGGTAAATAAACATCTGGGGCGCTTACCTGGTACAGGCTGTGTACACAAAAGAAACCCTCAATGAGAAGACCTATGTGATTATCTTTGCCTTCCAATTTACTATGGCTTTTTAGGAGATCCAGAAAACTATCTGAATCTGGAATTGCCTATACTGTCCATATTTCCCTTCATACAAAAGTCTTATGAAGGACACACTGAAGTCACCTTAAATTCTTCACCATGCTGGTGTTTTGAACACAGCCAAAGACTTGCCTTTAAAAACATGTTTTGTTGTTGTTATTGGGAGCAATATTTCTGAACATAGACCAAATCTCAGATGATTTGTGGAGTTGTGTAAAAACTACAATTCTTCACAAGGTTTGGGGGTGGAGGGAAGCGATACACTTAAGCTATACAGAGATTGGTCTCTTCCTCTAGAAATCCCTGAATTTCCCAGAAGTATATCAGTGTCTCACTCACTCCGTGATTCTCTCTGCCAAAGGGGAGTCGGGTGTCCAGCAAGGCCCTGTATCCCAATCCCCCGGAGTTGTAAGACTTGGATCCTGCCTTGGGAGTAAAGAATAATTTACTGGTCTCTTACTGGAAAGAGCCATGGGAGTTTGTCATTTAATTCGCCCTCCCATTCCAGGCCAAAATCCTTTCTAGAGCCAACAAGCGACAGCCACAGCAGCAGGAGCTGCCCTTGCATCTCCAGCCCGGCTGACGCAGCACGAGGGAGCAGGAGGGGATCTGTGGAAGCTGCCGTTGCAATTTGCTTTCTCATAAATCGCTCTTGGTCTCCCCACTTTTCTGTTTGCACCAGTGCCTAAAACCGAGACCTGGGGACGGCTTTCCCACGGGAGCCCCCGGGGCTTTCCCAGCCCGCGCCAATTCGGCCAGGTCCTCTCTTGGGCCGTGAGGCCACGTCCAGTGTTCTCAGTCTGATGCCAAAGGAGAACACGAATTCTCCAAACTATCAGAGCAAGACCATTTGACACAGCCTCGTAGCCTGGAAAGAACAATGCCAAACCCAAAGAGGAGGGGTTCGCATCCAGGTCTCTAGGAACTCACATTGCACCACTCTGCTACCATGTCTGCTGTCACAAGAACTCCCAGAGAAACCTGGGGTAGGCCTACCTGACACCCTCCATCCAAGCTCTCTCTGTCTCTTCCTCGATGATAGTGACCTGCTGACATAGCCAGTAGGTCCAGGCACACAGCAGAGGAGGGCCAACCCCCATCTTCTACAACCCTGCTTTTATTTCTGCCTCAGCATGTTGGCATGATGGGCATAGACACTGTCTTAAGAGACAAAGGGACCATGGAGATCAGCCACCCTTTACCTGCTCTATTCCACAAGGGTCACTATGGATCAGAGAATGTGACTCCCAGTCTCTGCCTGGTTGGTAATTTTGCCTCTGTGCGGTCATTCTCATGTAACCCAGCTATAACTGGGCCGCCATACCATGTTTTTAAGGACTTTTCCTAGGAAGAAAAGCTACATGACTTCAATTCCCCAAACTGGAAAGATGAATGGGGATCTCTACTGAAGTTTCTTGGGGACAGGGAATTACACTGCCCACCACCAAGCCAACTGCCCTCACACTTCCCTTAGGGCATCTGTGCCTTGCTTCAGAATAGCAGCATCTGCCTTTCCGCCTTCCGGCCCCGCACCACCTCCTGTCACCCCTCCTAATGCTCCTGGGCTTCGCTGCTGCTGCAGCCCCGCCTCTCCCCTGCACATTTGGCCCCGGGCACCTTGCCATTTGACCTCTCTCAGTTTCTAAAGGAAGACTGCTTCCTTCCAAAGGTGAGGGAGAGGTGATATTAAATTCTTATTTCATTCTCTCCCCCCCCCCACCATGACATTATCATTCATGTTTAAAATGATCAAATGTCAGCATCCTCACACCAGCTATGCCCATCTTCGTATTTTCTCTCCAAGAATATAGGATGGCAAGAGAAATATTTGCTGTTAGCTCCCTTGAACCATCAATGAACTTTTTAAAAATTTTTTATCCTTTGGTTATATTGACATGATTTCAAAAGAGAAAGATGGAAAGTGAAAACTTCATTAGTTCTCTGGGTTTTTCTCAATATCTAGATAATTCTTTCTTCACAGGCAAAACCCAAATGCATGTCTCGCTTTCCACCCAGGTGTTTTGCTATCACACAGACAATGTGACATCATGGGTCCAACTACAGGCCGAGTTTGGAGTTGGTATTTGCTGCTGAGAAGTGATATGAAGGGTCCCAGTGGGCTCTCTCCTTGTAGACCCAGTCATGGTCCCTGCGAGCACCAAGAACTCCTGACATCAAGGCATTCATAGCAGAACACAAATATGTTATCAAACAAATTAGCTGGAAGTTCCCGGCTGCTGGGCCCCCTTTGGTTGAGCATCATCCCATGCACCAGGAGGTTGCCGGTTTGATATTTGGTCAGGGCACATGCTCAAGTAGTGGGCTTTGAGTTTCTTTCTCACCAATGCTTCCATTTCTCTCTTCTTCTCCAGTCCTCCCTCTGAAATCAATTTAAAAATGTATTTTAAAAAATTGGCTGGAAAGTAGTACATAAGGAGTGACATTATGATGGCTGAATTCTTCTCAGGGGGACAGGGCTGAGTGGGAGAGGTCTGTGGCATTAAGAGAAGATGGCCGCCAAGGAGCCATGGGGTGGTCCTGGCACCCAGTGATACATTACCAAGTGGAAGAAGTTTACATTTTGGAATCCAACAGCCTATTTTAAATCCTGATTTTTCTCCTAACTCCTATAGTAGGGTTGCTATTTTTAAAATATTTTCTCTCTGAGTTCCTGATTCTAATCTGCCCTAGGCATCCATCGGCCCCACGAGAGATGAGGGTTTCTTTAGAGAAATTCCAAGAAAAAAGAAATTCAATATTTAGCTTCTGATATTCAAAATAGCATTTGCAATAAAACAGTAGCTTTGCAAGCCAAGCCATTGTCTTAAATTTTCTTTAGTTCCTAATTTTAGCACATTAGGAGCCAGGCCTGGAGGGCTCAGCTCACAGGGAGGCTTGCTGCTCTGTGGTTGACATAGGAGCACAGACAGGAAAGGCTACCCCTTCTTGCCAGGGGGCTTGGGGATGGAGAGGAGGCAGGCAAGGGCGCCAAGGGACTAGAGACATGTCCATAAAGCCCCATGGGTTTTTGAGGGAGGCCAGCAGCCCACCTCTGACCACACTCTAGGGGCAGCACCCTGTAGTTACTCCAGAAGGAAGTAGGTTCAGCATAACTGGGAAGAGATGCAGGACTTGTGTTACCTTCCCCAGACCTTCTACCCTGTGGGTTCTGGAACTCATAGCTCCAGAGTGCTATGAGGTCACAGGAGATCCTCCCCGTGCCCCCATCCCCCTGGCCCCACCGCAGGACTCAGGGAGAAGAGCACACAAGGGGACTGTCTGAGAAACAGCGACTGGGAATTCTCTGCAGGGACCATTCGATTATTACCTCAGACTGAGTTATAATCCAGAAGACACTACATTGAAGCTGTTTTCCCACCACCAAGGGGTGGGGAGCTTGTCAGAAAACCATACAGTTAAAAACAGGCAGGTACCTTTTGTCTGTACACCAGGAGTAGTTTGAACAGTTTGCTTCCACATGTGAGCCTTTGATAAGTCGGAGACCTGTTTCTTTGTGACATGAATACGAAGATGCATCTCAATAGCTTCACTGCATATTTAACTGCTAGCTGGCGTAAGCATCCCGGTGGGCCACCTCAGACGTTCAGTCAGTGCATTTGTTGCTGGTGCTGGGGAGCCGGACTAGAGCCAGGAGAGGAACCCAGTGGAACGGCAGGTGCTGGGCCTGGGACCAGCCCCCATAGGCGCGATCTAGTCCATGGAGAGTTGAATAGACCCCCATCCAGCCTGCAGATGTCATCAGAGGGGACCCTTGATTCTTATCTCTCCCAAGTTCACAAGCCAAGGAAACTGAGCACAGCACCCTGGGCCCCCAGAGCCACGCCTGTCTTTCAAGGAGTGCCTTTGGCATCTTCTCTGCTCCAGGGAACGCCAGCAAGGGGTCTGCATGGCCATGTGCGGGTCAGCGCCCGGGTGCACAGAGCTCGCCAGTGACTCAGGGCTGAGCTGTGCTTGCAAGAGCCTTTAGGAGGCAGAGCTGGAGTCTTGGCTCCTGGGTCCCCATGCAGCCTCCATGCCCTGGTAAGAGTATACTATTTTCTTAGCTCAAATTGCCATTCCCAAGTCATTATTTCTCTATGACGAGAAAACAATATTGGGTCTTATGTAATATCAACCTCAATGAATCTGGAAGCGATCATGGAATGGGTGGATATTTTTTCCCTCCTCAAAAAAGAGAAAAATAAATTTGAGATTGTTTGCATATGGCTGAGGATATTTATGAACTATTCCCCTTGTTTCCTCATCCCATATTTTACCCAGTGCGTTTGTGTGTGGTACAAAATAAATCTTTATGGGACGGGGTGGAGAGAGGAAGAAGCAGTTAAAGGCCTGGGTATCCATCAAGTGCCTGGGATGTTAGTGGTTCTGAGTCTCGGGGTCCCCTGCCCTCAGGCTTGTTTGCTGCGGTCTGAGGGTAACCCATCCTGCTATTCAGAAGAATTTTTGGAGAGAGGGCTTTACATGCAAACACTGAGGGAATCAACATCCTCTGGTTACTCTGGTTGCCTTTATATCCCCTCACTCTCACCAGAGCAGAAAGTGCAACACCATCAGTTCCATGGCCTGGGTGCTCTCGGCGAAAGAGATAATTAAGTTCCACGGATGCCAGGCTGAGCCAGGATCAGAGCAGGGAGTTGGCAGGTAGGACGGAAAAGACCTGGCAGGCGATGTGTTGGCGCTGGCACTTGTTATTCGATAATAGGCAGCGTGTTAGCACACAGGCCTGTGGGTCTCTTCCCTCTGGCTGTGCCTCTCAGCACGGCTTGTCCCTGAGAAGGGTCCCCGGGGCACAGGATCAGGACTGTGGTTGTACATTAAGTTGGCAGAAGCAGAACGTCCATCTGGCTGTTTATTTCCTCCTTGGGGGATCGGGCTTCACATTGGAGCTTCTCAGAATCTCTCACTCTCTGCCACGTCTTGGATTTTTCAGGAACGCACTGACCAAGCGTGTGGGGTGAGGGCCTGAGCGCAGGGTGACTGTCACATTTGGTGATGCAATGGCAGTAGCTGTCATTCATTCCTACGATGGGCCAGGCACTGTCCCTGCATAATCTGAGTTAATCCTCACAGTGGCTGCATGAGGGTTAGAGATTTTTAGTCCCATAGTTGAGATGGGAAAACGGAAGCCCTCCAGAGGTGAGAAACTCACCCCAGGTCATATTTAGTAAGTGCCAAGATGGAGGATGTTTCCAAGTTTTGCAGGATCTGAAGCCAATACAATAAATACTAATAAATAATTTTAAAAGTCAACTTCAGGGTCTTGGAAAGGGTCCACATAATTATGGGGCCTTGAAGCCTAAGCCTTAGCAGCCTCACAGTAAATCCACCTGGGCAGGGTCAAAATTTAAGTTCAGGATTAGCTCCAGGCCACACGGCCCCATCCCTCCTGCCTCATCTCCTCTTCTCTCTACTGTAAGGACCACCAACTTCACATTCACATTCCTGACCCAAACACACAGAGAGAAGTGATGTAGCTGACACACTCAGCATGGGCCACTGTGGTATGTCACAGCTGTGACATAAGGCAACAACCACGCCCATTGCCAAATTTTACATTTCCATCTCAAGAGGTTATTGGAGAGACAGTTTGTTGTTGTTGTTGTTGTTGTTTTAATAGTTTTTAATTTTCAAACACAGTTAACTACAATATTATGTTAGCTTCAGGTGTACATTCCAATGATTAGACATTTATATAACATATCAAGTGATCCACCCCCGATATAACTAGTATCTGTCTGACACTATACCTAGTTATTATAACTTTGACTGTATTCCCTGTGGTATACTTTACATCTCCATGACTATTCTGTAACTACCCAGAACAAGCCACCCAAGAAGCTCCCATTGCTATCCTGGGCTGGGCCTCTTTCACCAAATGACATGATAGTTCCCAGACCCCGTGACTTGGGCACAGATTTGAGCAGAGGCCTGCTCAGGGCATTTGGAATCAGAACCTGCATTGTCTCATTTCCCTTCATATGTCTCTTTCCCTTGGATGATAATCAGTTGGTCAAATTTCAACAGGCACTCTACTAGATTTTTCTTTCTTTCTTCATTTAATTAAGATTTTATCATAATCTTCCAAACTAAAAAGGTTAGAGGACTTAAGGATGCAAACAAACCCAACATAAATCACAAGTCCTTGGAGGGCGGGAAGGGAGCATAATAAGTATTGTTGGGTACCCACCCTCAGCTATTGCCCTTGAATAGGCTTGCAGTCCCATCCCAGTCTAGACAGTTACTAAGGGGAATACAAGCATTTCCCCGAGTCCTGCTTGCTCCGTTCTCCCAAACTGGAAACACAAAGCAGATGATGAAGTTCAAGTTCAAATGCCACACCAGGGAGAAGGAAGTATTGAGAAACCATGTCAAACCTCCAGTCTGTTTTTAAACATTCCAGTAAGCATTCGATTCATTTATCTTGGGCTGGTGTCATCTCATTGTCTCAAACAAAAGGCCTTCTATGAAAAGACAGACTCGGGTTATGTGAGGAGTGGCTAACAGGAGGCACATTTGGGAAACTCTGAACAAGAAACAGTCCCCAGGATCTTCCTCCCAGGACAATACCTCCCATTTATCCGCAGGAGCTAACATCAGGACTGAATCCTCTGATCTCAGCATCAGAGTGTGGGAAATCCAGCTGGTGGGGGCTGAAGCTGATGAAACAGGTGCAGTGGCCACTGAGTGACGCGGCCAGCCACCACCTCCAGCTCCCTGCTCTGGGCTCAGGTGGGCAGTTGGTCTGTCAGCGCTCCATGATGGAGTGGTCTGTGCGATTCTGGGTGGAACGACTCAGTGAGAGTGAGTTCCTGGAGTTATTCTATTGAGTATTTTGTTCTGCTCTTGTGACAAAACGAACGAGTGGAGAGATAATTGCCGGGTCAAGACTGTCAAAGTCTTCTGCCACCTCCTCTTCCTATAAATGTTCATCCTCAGAGCTGCAGCCTTGGCAGGCTTCCACTGGGCTGTGATGGCACGTTCCCGATGGAGCCCGCCGCCTGGGCCCTGGCCCTTTCCTTTTGGACAGCACTGGTTTTTAGAGCAACTCAAGCAGGCCTCCCTGACACCCACTGGTTCTCTGGGGGCAGTGCCAAGAAGGGGTCCCCACTTTCCTCTGTCTTGTCCTCCAGGAAGCCTATTCCCTCCCTTCTCAGGTTGGGTTAGCTATGGTCAATGCTAACACAAAAATTCGGTGCATATCTCTGTTCTAGGGCTGCTATTACAGTTATTAGTTATTTAACAGGCCTTTCTTTATGTAAAGGTATATGGGTTAATTGGGAAAATATACATACATAAGAAAGGATAATGAAAGTTGGCTGCTGTTTCATCTTCTGAAGATGAGCACTAAGCTCTGTATCAGGTATGCCAATGATTGCTTCTCTATCATTTATCTATCTATCTATCTGTCATCTATATAACATCTATCTGTCTATATTTTTAAAAAGGATTTGGTCAAGGTCTCATTTTTCAGGCCACTTGATACTCTTCTGCATCGTGCTAATGGATGCCAGGTATTTGTATTTGGGGAGCAGATAGTGTGATGAGGGAAACCGGATTTGGGGTAAGCCGTTTTACTGTGAAGACTGGCTGTAACCATTGGCAGGGATGACTAAAGACAGTTCTTTTGCTGTCCCACGCCAGCCCTTGAGAGAGGCCTGAACAAGGCACTGAAGAAACTGGATGACTACCTGAGCACCCCTCTGCCAGAGGAGATCGACGCCAACACTTGTGGGGACGATGACAAGGGGTCCCGGCGCAAGTTCCTGGATGGGGATGAGCTGACCCTGGCCGACTGCAATCTGTTGCCCAAACTTCACGTGGTCAAGGTAAGAGACCTCTCCCGCAGGTGCTGGCCAGATCCAACTCTATCTTTGACTGGGGTTACCTGTGTGGTTAAGTCAAGGATAGTGCCACCTGCTGGTTGAGAAGTTACATGAATAGGGACCCCAAACCAGTCTCCACTGTGTGCTGGCTGTATAGCCAGCCTCCCTGTATAGTTTAATTTTCACCCATAGATTGCTTATTTCTAGGGTTGTTGGGAGAATAACATGCATGAAGTGCATGTTATTGTAAGGATTTGAAATATAATAACTGCTATTGCGTTATCATGTATAGTTATACAAAGTCATGTCACTCCAAAAGCCTGTTCTTTGCCTCTTCCTCACAGGTTTCCACTGGCCACACCCCCCACGTCTGTATTAAATGTGCTCACAGGTGCACGTTTTCTCTGTGCACAGACCCACCTTCTCATTCCCGCTAGCAACCCCTTAGGGAGGCAGGCGACCTCTTCCTCCTCTATCAATTGAAGGGATAGAGGCTGCAAGAAGGAACATCATTGTTTTACTATTTTACTTTCTGACCACCTGTGACCATCATCCCCACAAGGCAGTGAAATCCTTTCCTAAAAGAATCTTAGGATCTGTGAGGTGGAAAGAAGGAAATTGCAAGGTTATCCCATACAATGTCTTTTCCCAAACTGGGCCACATTCTGTGCATCCGTAACAGCTGTGACAGGCTCCTGTGCATCTGTGGCCTCACGTTTCTGATGATGACGAGCCCTCTGCCTCATAAGCCAGCCCCTTACTTTGGATAACTCAGATGATTAAAACAGCATTCCAACTGGCCCCCTGCTATCCGTTATTCTCTGGAACAGCGTGGGACAGGGCTGTCCTTTTCATCTCATTTGAAGACAGCACTGTGTCCCCCACACTTCTCTAAACGAACACTTCTCACACCCTCTTTTGACCCTTGTCAGCCTGGAGAAAAATGCATTGGGGTCGAATTAGACTGTTCTCTATTTGTACATGTGTTTATGACTGATTGTCTCAGACAATAAGCTCTGTAAGACAGGGCCTTCTCTAAGCATGATGATGGGCATATAGTGGTGGCCCTTTAAGAAATACCATTGATCAATTGTTTTATCATCTAGTTGTGTCTTTATGATACTCAGTGTCTGTCTACTTCTCACTGAGAAGAATCAGACTCAGTCCTTGATCAGCTGAGGTCCTGGACTAGATATGCAGGCTGCTCTCCAATCACAGCACACACCCGCTTCAGTTGCAATCACTCAGCTGGGTGTGCACTGGTGTTCCCATGGGCTTGGCCTGAGCTGAGCCTGGCAGGGAATCACGCACAGCAGTGCTGATGGGCTGGGCAGATACAGCCTATCCATAGGAAGACACTTTGGGTTCAGGGCCAAATCAATGGTTGCTGGTGGGTCCAGCCAAGCGACATCTTTTGAAGTTATTAAGTAGCACATGCCCCACTCCACCCCCAAAACATCCTTTATTCTCTTTTCCTGAGGCACAAGTGACACCAGTAGGGATGATCTGACTTCACTTCATTCATACTGTGACCAAGTGGTGTAATGAAAAGGCCTCCATTCTAGAAGTCAGGAGGCCCAAGTTCTGGTCTTATATCTGCTACCAACAGGCAGCAATAGTTGAGGCAGGCCATTTACTCTTTTTGGAAGTCATTTTTCTCTTGCCTCAAAGAAGAGATATGGATTCTATTCCTCCTCTCTTCTTCTTCTCTCTCTTCCCTCCTTCCTTCTCTCTCACTCAAACATGTGCTGACTACCCGCTCAAGAATCGCTTGCTGAATAAGGTAAACAAAGGGCTCTCCCAGGCCCTGTGCTTCATCCTAAATCTCTTCAGTTCCTCCCAGCCCTGAAAGACTGTCACGCCCCTGTCCTTGGAAGAAGTTCAGTGAGTGGTTCCCTGGGAGAGGCTGAGATCAGAGGAGGATGGCCTGCGAGGGACAAAGGCTGGGCCTCACCTCCTGTCTCCTTGGATTTCTGCTGATCCAGCTTATCAGATCCCAGAGACCTGGCAAACCTCTGAAGTGTAGAAAGAGCAAAGGGAAGCCAAGTCAGGCCTCCAGCTTGGCTTCTGACGCCAAAACTTAATCTGGGCCGTGGGGGCTAACTGTTTTCATATGAAAGAGCAAATTCAGAACATGAGCCTGGAAGTCCCTGCAAACGTCAGAGCTTCCTGTGCGAATCTCACCCTCTCACTCTATGCCCGCTCCTCTCTCTTCCTGTCTCTCTCTCCTCTCTTTCTCTCCTTTCCTCCCTTTCCACCTCCCTCCCTCCTGCTCTCTTTCAGGTTCATCTTCATCCATGGAAGCCAGGTGGCTCTGGCCCAGATGCTCACCGAGTGCCTGGTTTGAACTCTAATTGTCTGGCTCCCTTCTAGGTCTCATCTCCCCAAGTGAAGCCAACGCCCAAGGAAGCAACAGTTCCAGGCACACAGATTCAGGCAGGCAGGGCATGGCAGGCCTTTCGTAGCCTCTGCTGGGGCCCTCGCCTGGGACTGTGATCTGTCCAGCCCCTGCAGCAAACAGGAATATATTTTCATACATTGCATTTCTTCTGTTTTCAAGCTTATCGTATATCCTTTAAATGCTTGAGGATAAATTCCAGCATGGAGAGACCTGAGGCCGCTCTATCCATCAGTAACCCACCACTCCTGCATGGATTTGCTCATTAGCCAAGACAGCCTCTTCCAAAGGCCTGTGGGCAAACCCAGGGGCCCTAACTTGCAGGGAGCGGAGACCAAAGAGAACTGGTGGGCGCTGGCCCCAGCATTTCCTCTTGGTGGGTGTCGTGCTGAAGACTCTGATTCCACTGCCTTTCCTTATTAGCCACACCTGAGCTGGACAGAGCAGCGAGAGGTGCCTTCTTTGGTAACTACTTCAAACCTGTCATTTTAACTGAGAGATTTTACGGTAATATAAAAAGGTAGTAAGTACTGAAGAACTAGGAAGACAAAACGAATGACGAAGTTCTACCTTTGGGAGGCGGCGACTACCCCCATGGAAGGGGGTGCAAATGGAAGAGGTTAGAATTATTAAAATGTAGAGACTTTGATGAGGGGCCTTGGGCCTCTGAGGTGGGGCGCTGCTCAGCTGATGCTGGGGGCCAAGTTCAGAGGACGGCTGGTGAGACTGGGACCGAACCTCTGCCCCGGGGCCACTGCTGGGTGCTGGCCTTTCTGAGTTGCTGTGATGACACAGGTCCCGTGCGCTGGCAAAACAGCAAACAGGATGCAGCTGCTGTTACAGGAGCAAATAAGACTGGCATGAACAGGAAGCCAATAGGAAGGGGCACCTCCCTCTGCCCTCCTCCGCCATCACAGGCTTTATCTCTAGCTCCCCCTATTGGTAGAGCCTAACAGGGAGCAGACATGTGATTTGAGCAGTCTTGGCCCCAGCATCACAAAGAAGCAAATACAAGGGTGTGTTTGTAGAAAAGCAACCAGAGCGGCGTAACTGGCACTGGAGTGATTCCGTGGGGAGCTAGTCCTTTGTCATTTACACAGGCCTGCGTGGCAAAGTGGAGAGACCTGTGGATTAGAAAGCAGGGACTATAATAAATATGAGTGATTACCCTGTAATATCGGTTGAATTAATTGTTTTCCTGTGTCACATTGTGTAAGCCACCAAATCTCTGGAGGCTTCAGTTTGCTCTTTGTTAAGGATCTTCAGTCTTTAAAATTAAGCAATTTGATTACATTTGACACGAACCACACTTTGATGTTGGGATAGCTGGGGATGGTAAAGATGAAATATAACTGTTTATGGAATCCCTGCTTATTTAACCTCTTTATCTTACTTTTCTCATTTGCAGAATGGGACTATAATACACTCTTCCTTATAGTTATTTAGAGATTTAAGTAGCTTGCAGAGTGCTCACAGCAGTGCCTGGAGCAGAGCACATGGGGAATAAATGTTTGCTATTGTGGTTACTCTTACTAAGAGCATTGTTGAGATTTTAGAGGGACACAGAAATGAAGAACTTGTGGTTCTTGTCCTGCTCACACCTAGGGAGGTGTGAGGGAGAGACACTAAAACAGTGACTGTGATTCAGAGTAGAACAGATCTCAGTGTCGTAATAAAAGATCAAAACCGATGTAGGAGAATGGAGGGAGAAATGAATCCTCCTTGGAAATACGATATCTATGAGGCTGAGCCTTTCAGGCAGTGGTCGTCATTGTTCGCCACTCAGCACAGCTTTCTGGGGGAACCCTGCACATCACTGGCAGCAAAATGAGGTGAAAGCCCCTGGGGGCTGATCTGGGGGGTTCTCTGGCCCCTGTCTCAGAAGAAAGCAATGGAAGGAGTCAGAAATCTGTGTTTAGGGGGGTGGGGAGAGAGAGAGAGAGAGAGAGAGAGAGAGAGAGAGAGAGAGAGAGAGAGAAGTGACTCTGTGCTATTCCCACCCCAGCCCTTGTGGGGCTAGAGGAAGGACCAGCTAATGTGCAGGCCCTCATGCCCAGTGAACATAAAGTATTCAGAACTTCCAGACATTGCCAACACAGCATTAAACCAAGAGCATGAGGCCCCTATGACCACACAGGCCACATGTCTGTGGAGCCCTCCTGGCTGTGAGAACTGATAAAAGAGACCACTCTGCCCCTACTTATGAAGGAATGCATGCAAATGGGTAAAAGGTGGGTCTCAATGGATTATAATAGTATGTCATGTTTCTTGAACACTGAATCTGAGTCAGCACCCCTCCAAGCATTTATGTGTGTTAACCAAATTTATGTGTCTCTACAGTTCTCTCCACTTTGCCTCTCAGCCCTATGTAAGACTAGCTCTATTACTACCTCTATTTTAGAGATTAAAAAAAAAATTGGGGCTTAGAGAGGTTAAGTAACTAGTCTAAGGTCACACAGCTGTTAAGTAGTGGAGTCAGGATTGCAGATCCAGTCAGTTGGGATCCAGAGCCCGTGTTTTTAACCATTATGGAACTCTCAACATGAACAACACTTCCCGAATGCCCAAGTTCATGGCCCCCAGTGTGGCAAATAGGGAGAGAACAGAAATCGCTTTGTTCACTCCCATATCATACCTGGAACCTAGATATACATTCAATATATAACTTACTTTTTATGTTTTTTTCTTTTTATTAGAGGCTCAGCACATGAAATTTGTGCACTCGTAGAGGGTGGGGGGAGGGGGTCCCTTAGCCTGCCCTGCTTACTCTGGAAGCCCAGGAGCCCTCAGTGCATGTTTGACTGATGGCTTAGGCCCACTCCTTGCTCAGTCCTGATTAGCTGAACCCCAACAGCAAGCTAACCTACTCATCGGATTGTCTGCCCCTTGGTGGTCAGTGCAGGTCATAGTGACTCATCATTCAGTCTACCGTCTGCCCCCTGGTGGTCAGTGCACATCATAGCGAGCTGTTGAGTGCCTTTAGCATATCTTTAGCATATTACAATTTGATTGGTTGAATGGATGACTAGATGACTGGACATTTAGCACATTAGGCTTTTATTATATAGGATTCCCTTCTATAAATAAGGATACTTAAGTCAAATAAAATGGATATGGAAATATAGAAAACAATTTGATTATAATTCTGTCATGAGACATGACCACTGGTAATACATTGGCACATACACTTCTAGTCATCATACATATTTCTCCAAATATCTTCTACTTTAAACTTAATAATCTACCTGGAAGAGTTCTCCAAGTCACTGGAATTCCTGCTGCAGCATCATTTTTACTGGCTGTCCAGGATACCATTGCCTTTATGTATGATAATGTGTTCATTCACTCATATGTTGCTGGACATCTGTGTTGTGTACCATGTTTTTTTGGCCATTCCAAGCAGTCCTGTGAACACATGCATGTAGCTAAATCTTTATGTACATCCTAAGGAAAAATCCTAAAAGCAGAATCACTAGGCCAAAGGGAAAATTATATTTTAAAAATATAAAATAAAAGAATGCAAACCAAAATAAAATACAGAGGCAGCATTGGCCCCTTGCATCACACACACTTCGCTGCTGGTCTGGTGTGATGCATCGGGGGTAGGGGGTTTGCTGTGTGCACATCCTGGGTCTCACCCTAACACCTCCTCAATGCCTTGCTTCCTGCTCTCACACCATCTCTGTTGCAGATTGTGGCCAAGAAATACCGCAACTACGACTTCCCGGCAGAGATGACAGGCCTGTGGCGGTACCTCAAGAACGCCTACGCCCGGGACGAGTTCACCAACACCTGTGCCGCTGACTCAGAGATCGAGCTGGCCTACGCCGACGTCGCCAAGCGCCTCAGCCGATCCTGAGCTCGGCCACCTTGGCCACCTCGCCCCGTCACTGCTGCAGAACTCAGCTTCTCCCAAAGGACTCCTCTTCACAGACCCCCCTCCACTTTGCTTCGGGACACGTCTTTAATGGTCAGGCCATGCCTTGCTGGCATCATTCGAACTCCAGCCTGCTGTCTTAGTGAGGGTCAGCGCCAACACAAGACTCTGCGAGCAGAAATGCTAGACCTAGTCAAGCTCTCAGCCTTTGGGTCCCGTCTGGGTTCAGCGTATTTGGGGTCAGTGTTACACTGGCCCCTTCTGCCAATATCAAAACATCTCCTCAGATGCATTAGAAACCTGCAACGCCCTGTTCTCTTCCTTCCTCCTCTTTGTTCGTAACTCCAAGGCCAAGGACAAATGCCATCTTAGTTCTTATTACATAAAGATCCCTGCTCTTAGGGGGTCAGAGAGAGTGAATGGAGAGGGACTGAGCAGGCTGTGGATTTTGACATCAGGCAGACATATCTTGAGTCACTCACTACTTCCTGACACTACTGGACACTGAAGGCCAGACTGGATAGCCACACCAGGCCCAGTCTCAGTTCGCTGCAGTGCTCTGACAGTCATGGTGCCGTCGTGCACCTGGCTGACACCGACCTCCATGTTTATGCTGCCCGGGCCTTGTCAGGAAAGGAAATTGGCATCAATTCCAAACTGGGGGCACAGGGATGGGGAGGGAAGGGGAGCAGTGTTGATGCCAAAAGACCCGTGGGATTACCAGCCATGGGGTTTGCTTGCTTAGGGGTAGTTGCTTTCTTGCAGGTTACAATGCCTGGGTTTGACTATGGGAGGAGAGGGATTGGTGAAGATTAAAAAAAAATCCTTTATGATGCTCAATGTTCCCTGGAAATTTTGAAGACAGGTCTTCTCTCTCATAAACTAAGTCTTGAACTGATGTTGTCATGTAACTACCAAGCTTATAGCAAAAACCCAAGAATTGGCCAAAAATGACTTTGCAGGCTCTTGAGGTTGTTCCTGGATACGGATCTGCCACCTGGGGGCTCGCAGGCACTGCTCCGGGCTGATCCAGCCGCAGCCTCCCCTGGGGGAGAATCACAATGAGGAGGTGGCATGGTCATGGAACCTTAGGAAGAAAGTCCTTGTGCTTTTCTGACTGGGAAACCATGCGGTTTGAACTTGAAGACAACAGGTATGCCTGTCTGGTTAATGTTCCTCCCACCTGACTCAACGACCAGATGAACAAAAGGAAATTATTTTTTAGATAATATTGCTCTCCTAAGTCATTCTTGAGTTTTGCCTCCTTAAATTCTTACCCTGCTTGAGTATGGTGACCAGTGCAGAGGAAACTAAGAGAAATGAACTTATCATCAGCTCCCTCTCTCATGAACGCCCTGTGTGAGGAAATCCACTGCCAAGACCCTCACCTTCAACAATCCTCCCTTCTGTGTTGCCTGCCGGTGGAGAGTGAGGTTCCCAAACGCCGGAAAGCCCCAGGACTTGACTCATTGCTCAGGGAGGGCAGGATAGCATGGGTCCTCGACATACAAACATCAACAAATTCCAGCCCAAGCTATCCCCAGAACTAGCTGTCTCCAGGGATCTCAGGAGAAAAAGGGGACCCCTTGATCAGAGCAGTGGGGAGGAAACAGGGGGTCTCCTTCAGCCCACTGAGGAAGAGGAAATTGCTCAGAAGGACATTTTATAAGCCTGAGAGTTTTGAAAAAGCAGAATGAGTTGATTCATTTTCACCTCTAAAGGATCCTTTCCACAATTCCCTGGAAACTTGTTTCCCCTCCCTTCCCCCAAGGTGTTTAAAAAGGAAAAATGGTGAGGAAATAGTCCTTTTACCATAAGGGAAAGCCCCCATGGCCTTCTGGGGGATGAAAGCTTGAATGATCCCAGGAGGCCTTTTAATTAGTGTGAAATCCTTCCCCAACCTTGGCAGCTCAGGCCAGGACCCTAGAGGCAGTCAGCGTTCCTGAGCCCCTACGTGGCGCTGTTCTAGAAGCACATTCGGGGAACAGAGAAAACAGGGAGCCCAGGCGGGCCAGCTCCCCCAGAGGTGTTGGCACCCACTAACAGCCCTGACTTGATTCTCAGAATTTCAACAACTGGCTAGTCTGTATAAGCAGTTTTTAAAAACAAACAAGCCAAACCAAATCAATATTGTTGTTTCTAGATGTTCCATCTGCGGCTGACTCAATTTTACATAAATAACACTAATAGGCATGGGGTGGGGGCATTTATGATTAATTATAACCATTTAAAAGAGGGGAGGTATTAGAGATGGAAAGATACTTAATTCAGGAATATCTTTTTATTTCAACATTAGATTATTATATAATGCAACTATTGACTTAGAGATTGAAGGTCTTATGGCCAGATTTATCAGAGTATTTTTAAATAATAACAATAATAATAATAATATAACCTTCTGATTACTTTTTTTCAAAAGAGATTTTTTCTTCAGCCTTCTGAGGCTAGGCCATCACCTTGTCATATATAGCAAATCATCTCTTAGCAAGTGTGGTAGGTTCTTAGGTGTCCCCAGGACCAACTCACAGAGTCTTGAAGGTTTGCAGTTTGACCCCACACTCCAATTTTCAGACAGAAGGCAACCCTTGTTATGGTTCTCGAATGAACATTACTCCCACAGAAAGCATTTCAGTGGTCCCAAAGGGTTGAAATCCTGTTTTTGTTTTTAATTTATCTCCCGTGACTATCACTGTCAAGTGTCTTTCTCCTTCCTTCCCTCCCCTCCCATCCCTTCCCCTTTCTTTTCCGTTCTTTCTTTTCTTTCTTTCTTTCTTTCTTTCTTTCTTTCTTTCTTTCTTTCTTTCTTTCTTTCTTTCTTCCTTCCTTCCTTCCTTCCTTCCTTCCTTCCTTCCTTCCTTCTTCCTTCCTCCCTTTCTCCCTCCCTCCCTCCCTCCCTCCCTCCCTCCCTCCCTCCCTCCCTCTCTCTCCTCTTTCTTTCTTTCTTTCTTTCTTTCTTTCTTTCTTTCTTTCTTTCTTTCTTTCTTTCTTTCTTTCTGTGAGGGATAGAGGCAGAAACAAGTCAAACTCAATGACTATGTTGAATTTACCCATTTATTCAGCACTGCCTACCTCTCAGGTTGGCCCAGAGTTTAGATATTGGGTAAGACTTTAATAACACCAAAAGATGAGCTGGATAAGTAAAATCTTGACTGATCCAGAGCATAGTTCCTCCTATCGCTGGCCTTCATCTCTTGACAAAGGCAGTCAAATAATTGCCCCACAATTCAGAATCACAGGCATGAATAGGAGGATCTTGTTTGAAATGAAGGATACAGCTACCTGGCACGAAACTAATGCCTAGAAAAGTGAAAGACATCGGTTTCTTTGGCCAGAGGATCTCAGACTAAGCTCAGCATCCCAGAACACAGCGCTGCCCTCTGTGTCCACTTCTCCTGCTGGATGGCCAGTGAGGATCTTGAATTTTCATTAGAAAAAAACCTATTTTCTAGCATTTGTCAAATGAAGCAACAGAAGCTTTTCACCACACCATTGTCCATTGGCCACTTTGCCGACAGACAATACAAAACATCATAGAGTTGTCACAAAATGATCACACCTGCAAAAGACCCTGAAGATCCCAGAGTCCCAGCAATCAGCAATGTCTGGAAAAAGAAAAGTAAAAGGGAGGCGGAGTCAGGAAGCTGCAGGTCTGTCTAAGAGTTTTCATCCTGAGAAACCAGTGGGAGTCTGAACCTAAAATTAAATTGGCCCAGAGGCAGCAGATAGCCGGGTGGGACTTATGAGTCTCAGCCCCTGGCCTGGAGCCATTCAGGAGCGGAGTGGATGAAAATGACGAAGTCTTCGACCTTGGAAAGGTGAAACGTTAACTCATACTTAAACTTAAGTCCACGACTCCCAAGGGATCACTGGCTTAGTTTTGTGTCTGACATTAAAAAGAATCTTAAGGGTTAGAGAAAGAAATGTGCACGCAAAACACCCTGGTTCTGATGTCAGGAGTCACATCACTGGTCTTGGGCCCCTTCTGCACACAGGCCTATTGTCTTCTGTTCCTTGCTCTTCTGCCCTCAAACCAAACAGCAGGTGCCGCCTCAGGAAGGCATGCTCCTCTCCCTTTGTCAATATTCTCCTCCCAGCTTAGTTTCAGGACCATTTCATTTCATAATTAGGTATGATTAAAGTGTGCACAATTTTATTTAATATTACTGAAGGAACTAGATCCAAACCTTCCCTCCCCAACCAAACATAAGATAAAAGATGGCCTCACGAGAGGGTTTGGGCTAATCTGTGTGTCTATAAAAGCAATCTGTTTTATGGCAAAACATAGTTTTAAGGAACCAGTTATCTAAGGTATATTTTATGTAGCTTGAGATCTCACAATATTGACTATGCATATATTTGAAATATAAAATGCCCAGCCGATGTTTGAATTTGTCTTACTTTCCTGACCAGCTGGTTGTCCCATTTGATAAGTTGGAGAGTTAACTAATTTAGCAAAAGATGCCTAGATTTTAGGAAAAACAAACATCTCATTTAATAAAGACACTTGATTTTCTCAAGACCTTTAACTGTGGTGATAAAATAACAGGACTTTCTTTTCAGCCTTAATGAATGTAAAATGCCTTTCAATGAAGATATTGCTGAGTGTTTTCCTCATATGAACTGGTTATAAATTTGTTTTCCAGTCTCAATTGATATTGATTGATTCAAATAAAGTTGGTTTATTTTCAAATATTACCAAAGAATCATCAGACTTATTTCTTAAGGTGGGGAGATCCTGTGCTGTTTTGAATGACAAGTATAAAATACTTATTTTTTTTCTAAGTAAAGGCTTTTTATTTATTTATTTTATTATAAAAGAACATACAAACTTCTGGTTATAAAATAAAATTTAAAAAGAAAATATGTCCATTCTCCTTAAGAATAAAAAACAGATTAAAAGGAAATGGAAGAAGAAAAGGAAAAGAAAAAGCCATCCAAAAATGGATTTTTATTTTAGCAAGGCTAAAATTCTATCATAGTATATGACTAGGTAAAAAACAAACAAATAAATAAATACAATAAAATTCTGATGCTCCTTCATGTTTCTCATTTCAATTTCCTGTCTGCATTATAGGTCCTAGGGGTAGGCTTATAGAGATAGTCCTGGAGTGATTTCAGAAATACTGTATTGAAATGCCCTCTCAGCATTCCTGGCCTGAAATTCCCACCTTAGCACCACATCACTGACTCTGGATTATGGACCAGACCCGGAGAGTCCTCAGCCAGTTTTCCCGGAAGTCAACCTTATCCCTGATAAGGAGCTCTATGAGCATTCACATTGCTAGAAGGTGCGAAGGTCTTGGCAGTCCCTGTGTCCTCCTTGCTCTCAGAACCTGCTTCTCATCATTGGTACAGGGTGAAGCACCTGGCACAGGGAAGAAGTCCTGGAGGGAGAACAGGCGTAGCAGATGCTGTCACTGTCTATTCTGACCACCCCTGTCTCCCTTCAGCAGAGCTCTGATTGGTCAGAATCCACTTCCTGTGCAGAGCTCTGATTGGTTGGAATCCATGTCCCTGCGCTTCCCCACTTCCCTCCTGACCACTCTCTTCATAGCTTATGTGACTCAGGTGAGTGCATATCCAGGAGTGAATCATGAATGGTCTGAGCCCTTCCTTAGGCTGTGGTTGGTTTCTGAGTGGGCGCTTGACCAAGTTTCACCCAGTATTGTGAGGGAATATTTGTTCAGGAACTTCTGAGAAACATCTCTTTGTTCTTAAGAAAGTGATTCGTGCCCAGCTGGTGTGGTTCAGTGGTTGTGTGTCAACCTATGAACTAGAACAAGCATGTCAAACTCAAAGACTAACATAAGCCAAATAAACAAGGTTTAAGTTTATGTGGGGCCCCCAAAAACAAAAGCTTAAATTTTCATAGAGGTGTAGTTTTATTTCACTAGAGACATGCTGAAATCAAAGGACTGAAATAAATGAGTAATCGTTAACATAAAATAATAGAATATTTTAAAAATATATATTTTATTGATATTTTACAGAAAGGAAGGGAGAGAGAGAGAGCTAGAAATGTCGGTAAGAGAGAAACATCGACCAGCTGCCTCTTGCACACCCCCTGCCGGGGATGTGCCCGCAACCAATGTACATGCCCTTGACTGGAATCGAACCCAGGACCTTTCAGTCCGCAGACCGATGCTCTACCACTGAGCCAAACCGGTTTCGGCAATAATAGAATATTTTTAATAAAATTAATATTTTTTCTTGAACATTAACTTACCAGACACTGAATAACTGCACAAATTAATAAGCATAACACAAATAAACTTATTTTTCTTGTTCTCCAAGAGTGAAATATTTTCTGTTGTGCACACCAAACAATTTAGTCCAAGACTAATGATGTGGCAATTGGCTGCTAAAATATTTGATGCTAGTATTAGTGGAGAGAAATGGTGTGCTTACACATAAGGCACTTAAGGGAAATGAATGCAACATGATTATAGTAATAAGATATTAGCAAAAGTTGTAGTTCCTTATTAATAACTAGTGCCCTGGTGCATAGATTTATGTAGATTGAAAAGAAATTAATTAAGAGGTGACCTGTGGGGCACGATTGGGTAAGAAGGGCTGAACATGTCCTGGAGCCAACCTCCTGTGGTCCCTCCCAAGGGCATCTGTGGAATGCGTGTGGTCCCTCAGGCAGATGGGGTCCCTCAGCCTGGCCTGCAGATATCAGACCCAAAACTAGCTCTCTGACATCCCCTGAGGGGTCCTGGATTGCAAGAAGGCGGTTCTTGGGTAATGCACCCCTGAATTAGGCACCCTTCTCTCTGGTTCCCGGGTTTGTCACCCAAGAACCACCGCTGGCAAGTCACCACAGTTCAGCAGCTCCTGTGTTAAGGGTCTGCCCCCTGGTGGTCATTGTGTATTATAGCTACTGGTCAGATGGTCACTTAGTCATGTCATATATATATATATATATATATATATATATATATACACACACATACATATATATATACATATATACATACATATATATACATATATATTTTATATATAACAGGATATTGTAAAAATTAAGTTACAAAATTTTTTTTAAAATATATATATTTTATTGATTTTTTTACAGAGAGGAAGAGAGAGGGATACAGAGTTAGAAACATCGTTGAGAAAGAAGCATCGATTAGCTGCCTCTTGCACAACCCCTATTGGGGATGTGCTCACAACCAATGTATATGCCCTTGACCAGAATCGAACCTGGGACCTTCCAGTCCGCAGGCCAACGCTCTATCCACTGAGCCAAACTAGTTTCGGCAAGATATGAAATTTTTATTAAAACATTTTTTTACATCCTGTTATATTGGCTAGGCCGCAAAAATAATTGTTGTGGGCTGCATGCGGCCCACGAGTTGCAAGTTTGACCTGCTTGAACTAGAAGATCACGGTTTGATTCCTGGTCAAAGCACTTGCCCACGTTGCAGGCTCCATCTCCAATAGGTGACATGAGGAACAGCTAATCAATTATTCTGATCATTGGTGTTTCTCTCTCTCTCTCTCTCTCTCTCTCTCTCTCTCTCTCTCTTCTCCCTTCCTCTTTGGAATCAATGTCAATATAAATATATTTTAAGAAAAGAAAGTTGATACCAATGGGAGGCCTGCAACTGCTGGCCCTCTGGAAACCATAATAGGCAAACCTTCCGGTAAAGGCAATACCTGCAAATGGCAGCAAGAATGGAGAGCCGAGGTCATGGATGGGACCACTGAGCTACTGAGTCAGCAAACTACAAAACTGGCTCTGAACCTGTATTTCCAGGTCTGTACTAGATTCTACATTGTTTGAGAGTGGTTTAATTTAGTTTATTATTATTATGAATGGCCAAAGTCATCCTTAGTGGCATATTAGCTAAGTTTGTTGTTATTAGCCTATTAGGTGATCATATTGCTCACTCAGGAAGTGTCCATGTTTCCACTGTTTGAATGCAAGAGGGTCTGCTCTACAGGAGGGCCACAGGGGAGACTCATTTCTCTCTGTCTGTTCTATGGTGAAATCTATGGCATATGAATGGCAATGACTGTGCCTTGCATTGAGAACCGAATCCTGTTCCAGAGAAGCTTCCAGAAAGTGAACTTGCAAGTGAGAGTATCTCATTATACTCAAAGGTATTGTGAGCCATGTTTCTTTTATTTTTATGTCTAGTAGCTGAAGTCCTCAGAGTTCCAGTAGGTTTTACCCTGCTTGAAAAAGCATGGGGCATCAGACTAGAGAGGTAGGAAGGTCAGGATTGAAAACAAAGAGATCAGAATTCTAATCATGCGTCCATCGTTAAACTTCTATGTGACCTTGAATAGGCCCCTTTCTGGGCCTCTATTTCCCCAAGGCAATTATTGAGTCCCTTGCCTGTGAGATGATGAGATTCCTGTTGAAGAGTAGTTATTGTTAATAAAGGATTATTTAGAGTGAAATGGCATTTCAGCCAATTGGAATTTCATTTTGTTGGAAGGTCTCACTCTGGTCTTTAATAGAAAAAAGATGATCACCAGGAAATACATGAATATTAGGAATTGGGAGATTTTTTTTGCTTTTACAGTAAATTCCAGGCTATCTTGGAGTCAATTCACACCCATATCAGCCCCTTATCTTTCTAGTCTTTGTCCAGTGAAATCTGCATCGATATACAATGAAAATGAACCTGAGGGCCTGCATTTAAGTTTGTAAAGCAGCAATTATTTATGTAAAAAGTAAAAGCAGACTCAAACTTTACAAATATTTTTTAATGAAAAGTATGGGTGTTATTTTTAAAGTTTAACCCTTCTTTAGCTAGAAAATCTCAATACCCCAAATCATCTTTTTTTCCGAGTTTATATAGGACTTGGAGTCTAAACTGCACAAGGTACATAATACAGATATGGTGACAGAGACTAGCTTGGAATCAAGTACTCTCCCTCCTGTGGAGCAGTGCTTGCTGCACGTCATTTTGTATTCATCTGGACTTGTTCCTACGTTAGCCACTCCCCACCATCCCCTCCCCAATTAAAAAACTAAGCTCCTTTAAGGGATGGAGTGCAGGTTATCCAAGGCTGTGCCAGGTCTCACCTTGGCTAGCACTCAGCAAAGATTAGATGCTCAAAAATATTTATTAGTGGCTGGCTGGAGAGGTCATGAGACAGTATTCTAGATTTCTGGGTTCACCTCAGATCTCACTCTTCCTTTCCCCCAAGTCCCTGATATCCACTGCACCTTGTTTCTGAAAATGGAGTGATAACAGAGAGCCAAGGAGAAAAACGGGTATTTGTGTTAGTTAAATATGTTTCTAATATACTTCTGAAGCATGGATGATTCCAAAACAGCCCATACAGCATGTTTCTGTCTGCCTGTGAAGATGAAAAGCTGCCCAGTGCTCATCGGATCACATGGTTGTGATTATGTAATGATTTAGCCAGTTTCCCAAGTTGGCCACAAAATTCTGCTTAGATTGGGTGTTATATTAAAAAATGGATTAGAAACTTTGAGATGAAGATGGCTCTTAGTCTTACAATTATCTGGCTAAATAAGGGTTAAACAAATTTACCCTTTTCTGAATATATGTTCTTTAGAGAGGAAAAAGAAAGAAGTTAAAGACTACATTAATCCTTACATATAAAGGTAACCACTATTATTTGTAAATAATTACATTTCTAGGATTTTACTAGCTGTTATTGAGAATTGAAACCAATATACTTTCCTGCCTCTATGTTAAACACTTATGGGTAAATGATATTTTCCTATTTTGTGCCTAACAATACTAGAACCAGACAACAATAACTTACTACTTATTCCAGAAAATCCTTGCTTATTTATGAAGACTAACAGATTGCTCGGCAATATTTGCTTCAATACCTTACCTTACAGTGCTCAGCAGTGCAAAGCTACTATGCCCAAAATTGCCCAACCCCAACCAGTCCCTACGTGGAAAGACCAACCTCAGCTCTGGCCTAGAAACCCTATAAATATCCTTTCTCAGTTTTGCTCTTCAGAAATACTACCAACGCGTTGTCAGGAAGGTGTTCTTTATTGAAATAAAACGGATAAACTTCCCTTTTCTTGACCAGTGAGTTTCTCTAGTGTGTGTGTGTTTGTAATTGTCAGCTAACATTCTGCATCCTGTTTTTGTTTTTCACTCATATAGCATGAACACATTTCCTTGCCTTTTTTTCATCTGTAACATCATCCTTATGTATCATAATACATTTAACCAGTTTCCTATTATTTGGTCTTTAGGATATTTCTAATTTCTTACTCTTACAACAATGCCATAATGAGGTTCTAAGGAGCTAGCTTCCCCATTCTCGCCGTTTCCCCTCAGAATAGGTTTCTGGAGATGAAAGGGCTAGCAAATCAGAAGACATGCACATTTTAAGTCTCCTGATAAATATTGCTAAATGTGCTTCCAGATGATCCCAACTTTCTCTTACCAGAAGAGTATGAGTGCTTATTTTCTTAAATCACTGCCAGCCTTGGGTTTTATCATTTTTCCAATTCTTGTTAGTTTTGTCAGTACAATAGACATGATGGCTATGCGCTTGTTGAGGCTCTCTCCTGGGTGTGCAATTCCACTTTCTTTACTGACTTCAGGTTTTGTCTCTCTTAGAGGGCAGTGTGCTAGCTTCCTCCTCTGCAGCTCAGCTACTATGCGTCCACGGGGCTGCCACATCATGGAAGGGGTGGACGATAAATTGGTTCGTGGGTCAGCTGTTCCCCTTTGGACTTCTTGGTATATTTCTAAGTAGAAGAAAAAAAATGTAGAATGTCTCCTTTAAATAAAACATGAGGAAATTAAAAAAGATAAAACTCTTTACTTTAGGCCACACAAGAATTGCCATTTTTGATCAAACCCAGAGTATATATCCTGCCAGTAGAGTCTCAATATGAGGAACATGTTATGGGAAGGTATGTTTGTACATGGGGGGAGGAGTACTTTCTGGCTTATAGATTTGGAACCATTAATTTTGGACTTACAAAGAACTATTTTCTATGAGAAATGTCCACCAGAAACTCTCTCAATTCATGGAGCTCTTGGCCTTCAGAGTAAGGCCACCCCTGTCCTTAGGGAAGATGAGTCTGCATAAAATGAAGAGAGAGAAAAAATGGCAAGTTGGCAGGCACTGCACTGGGATTTGTAGAAGTGGGTAGGGGAGGGAAGTAAGGGAACCTGAAATGCTAAATCTGTATTTCTAGGGTAATGATCTCCAAAGTACTGTGGCCTCTAAAATAAGACCTAAGAGACAGGCACATTTTCAGTCTTCAGTGCTAGTTTAAATAATGCAGAAAGGAGACTTTCTATCCACCTGGAACCAAAGGACTTTTGGGACATCATGGTCTTCGATCTTTTCTTTTGTCCCCTCCACACCCTCACGCACCCCACAACTCCTGGAGTACTGTTTGTTATCACCGTGTGTCTGTGATTCTCCGAGAGGTTCTCAAAAATCAAATCAAGATGGCCCTGTCCATCTGGCCCCAATGTATCAAAATGCCAGATAACCTGAAAATAAAAGCTGGGGGAAAGGTGATGAATGTGAAAGAGTATGAGAGTCTAACTGAATCACTACATAGTACAGACTGCAACAGTTCCAAGTTCAACATCCAAGAGAGACATGGAGCCCAACAGCTATCATGCGGTTATTTAATTCTAGAAAAGGGAACTATATGAGTGTGTTGAGGGGGGTAATGAAAGGAGCAGTTAAAATGTAAATTGCCCACTAGAGACTATTTTAAAATGCTGTTTGGAGTACCTTGCAAGGAGCTCCAAAGTCAATAATAAAAGACCCTATAAATGCATCAAGGCAGAAAGCCAAGTAGATGATCAGTGAGATCACTTGACCCAGAACTGCACTGGGGGATGAAATGGAGACAATATGAAGAGGCAGTTCTTTTCCTTTTCAACGCTGTAAAAATGAAGAAAGATAATGTGGACACCTCCACTTCCTCTTTTGAAAAACACTGCCATAAATATGGACACAAACACAAATAGACTTAATGAACTGAGGGCAACAGATGCCAACAAGAGGTATCCTGAGGGAAAAGCCACTGGGTAAAATTCATGGTTAAAAGATGGGACTAAGCATCCCTGGAAGGGGCTATAACATACTCCATACAGGCAATAACACAGTCCCAGCTGCACCTATAGAATATTGATTCTCTGAGATATTGGCCCAAGGCTACTGTGTCCAAAAGACCAGCCAAATGCTGGGCTTCCTCAGGAAAGACCTTGGCATGACACAGAAAGCTTTGCTGTTCCTGGTGTAAAACCAGGATGTGGGCATGCCTGTCTGCAGTTCTGATTACCAAATGCCAGAGGTTATCAGCGGTGGCGACAGTCAGCATGTTGAATGCCTATCCTGGATCCTCTGGTGCTAACTGTGGAATGCATTTGCATTATCTCACATTATTTTCATGATTTTAAAAAAATTCAATTACAGTTGACATTCAATATTATATTAAAGGTGAAGGGGTTAAGAAGTACAAATTGGCATTATCCCAAATTCTTACAACATTCGCATAACGCATATCACTTTTTCATTTACAGAATGGGACTCTGAGGCCCACAGCAGTTAAGCAAATTGCTCATGTTCACAAGCCAGTAGGAGTTAGGATTTCAACCTAAAAGACTGATACCAAGTTTTAAAGGTGAGGAAGACAGATGAAATTTTAAAAAAAATAGTTTACTCTAATTGGAGGGGCAGAACTGTAATGTGATCAAACTCAAAGTAATGAAAAGCTTGTGAGTTGATCACCAGGTACAAGAGTGAGCCAGGTAACACAGAGTATGGGAAACCCTGAAACAGCTAAAATTAAAAGTACAAATTGCTTAATAATGGGTCTTGGAAACTGTTCTGTTTAAGTACATAAAGAGCTTCCTCGGTTGTTTATTTTATAGGGACACAGTTTTCATTATATGGATGTACCTTTATATGTAAAACTTTTTAATAAAAAAAAACCAAAAAACATGTCCGCAATACAAAGCAATCTATGCAGTTCAAGAAGCATTACAATAAAAATAAATTTTTTTAAAAAAGAAGAAGCATTACAATAAAAGGCTGGGACCTTTCAGCTGCAAACATTCTCACTGGTTCCCCAAAGGCCCCCACTGCTAACAGTTTCTTGTATTTACTTCCAGAAAATTTCTACATGTACACACACATCACATTGCACATATATGTTCTTATTTTGTGAGAATATAGGGTTATGTGGGTGTATATGCATGTGTCATATGTATTTCATAAAAAATGGGAGGATAGGATTTTTTAATCTTGCATTTTTTACTGAATATATCTTGGAGAGCTTTTTTGTGTGAATTCATGTTTCATGTTCTTTGTAACATCTGTATAGTGTTTCATTGTGTGACTGTAAATTCACTCAAACAGTCTTCGTTTAATAGACATTTAGGCCATTTCCAATCTTTTGTTTTTGAAATAATACTGCAGTAAATCATCCTTGCAGGTGATTTTCTTTTTAAAAAAATACATTTTTATTTATTTCAGAGAGGAAGGGAGATGGAGAGAGAGATAGAAATATCAATGATGAAAGAGAATCATATGTTTGTGCCTCCTGCATGCTCTGCACTGGGGATTGAGCCCACAACCCGGGCATGTGCCCTGACCGGGAATCAAACCATGACCTCCAGGTTCATAGGTCGATACTCAACCACTGAGCCATGCTGGCCAGGTTGCAGATGATTTTCAATGTGTGAGAGCAAATATTTGCAGGATAAGTTTCTGGTATAATTATCAGATTCCAGAAATTTTTTCATTTTTATTGTAGTTTTAAATAGTAAATTCATTCAAATGGTTTAAAAGTGAAAATAGCTTAACAAAATAAATATTGGAAAGTTTCACCACCCACATCTCTGATCATTATACTTCCTTCACCATCTGTAAATAATGATTATATTAGTTTCTTATGAATCCTTCCAGATTATTCTTTATTCAGTCGCAAGAAATAAAAAAAATATATATTTTATCCCCCCTGTTCTCATCTGAAGAGTACCTACTGCATATATTATTCTATATCTTACTTTTTTTTTGCTTAATGTATATTACAGATCTTTCCATAAATGAAATAGGGTTCATCCTCATTATTTTTACAGCTGCATACCACTTTACATTGTAGATATATTATAACTTAATTAGTTCTCTTTTGATAGACACAAATTATTTCTATATATTTGCTACTGAGAACTATGAGTAAATGTATACATACTTCATTTTACATTTGTATGAAAAGATATATTAAAATTTAGATGGTATGCTGCCATTTGTGTAAAAGAATGCAAAGCTGAATTATACATCTGTGTTGGTAGGAAAATTTTAATAATTCCTTGGAAAGATAAACAAAAAGCTAATAATGTTTCTTGCTAGGAAGGATGGGAACCGAATGGAAGGGAGCAAGGTTTGAAGATTTTTCTCTATAACATCTTTTATGTTTTACTAGAGGCCTGGTGCACAGATTTGTGCACTGGTGGGTCCCTCAGGTTAACCTGTGGGGACCAGGCCGAAACCGGCTTTCTGACATCCCCCAAGGGGTCCAGGATTGTGAGAGGGAACAGGCCAGGCTGAGGGACCCCACGGATGCACAATTGGAGCTAGGGAGAGACCGTGGGAGGGCTCCAGGGCGTGTCTGGCCTATCTCACCCAGTCCTGATCAGCCGGACCCCAGCAGCAAGCTAACCTATTGGTCAGAGTGTCTGTATCCTGATGGTCAGTACCCATCATAGTGACTGGGTAAGCAGACAAACAGTTAGAAACTTAGCATATTAGGCTTTTACTATACAGGATTATTTGAATCATGTGAATATGCTACAAGGCTACATGCCTATTTTTAAAATTATGTAATATGTGTCAAGACCTGTTTCTGACATGTTCAGATGAACTCATGGGGGTTATTGTTTTAACCTTTAGGCTCTTGGAGCAAAGTTATAATTGGCCATCATGCTTCTCTTCCAAATCCACCCCTTAGTTCTCCACCTGGCTAGTATCACAACTACCAGCATCCATGTCTATACGTTTTCTTTCCCAGGTGGTTAATTTAATATTTATTAAATAAATTATTTTTTATTATTAAATAAATAGCATTATCCCCTTTTCCTGAAACCCTAGCAACATTGGAAATCCCAGTTAACGACCCTTTCTGCAGAATTAAATTAAGGAACGTGATCAACAGAAAATACCCGTATCATACCTAGATCCAACATTAGGCGAGGAGACCTGTGGCTGCGGAGAATCCCTGGGCAGCCGTGGTTTGCAAAGCCCATTCAAGGGTCCATGTGTGAAAGCAGACCACACATGGCTTTGTGCTTCAGGCCCCAAAGGTTCCTCAGGACTGAACCTTCTCTGAACTGCTACTTGTGTGAATACCCAACAGTCTCCCACCACTTGGACCTTCTGAGAACCTAAAGTCTGATGTTGTCTTGTTAGTTTTTCTTTAACCATGCACCCTCTACAACAGTGTTTCCCAAACTTTTGACACATGTGTACCCCTTCTATAATTTTCATAATGCTGAGTACCCCTCATAAAAATGGATGTATTTTAATAACAATCAAAATATATTTATTTATTTATTTATTTATTTGGTACCTACACAAAATAATAATAAACAAAAAAATTATTCATAATAAAATATAAATAAAAGTTATATTATAAATAACATTTATTTGGATCAATGAGAAGGATGAAATTGACTTGACTCATGAGAACTAGGCGCAGCTAAGCATGGTGCAGTGCATATCTCCACCAAACTCTTCCCGTACCCCTGGGGATACGTGTACCACACTCTGGGAAACACTGTTCTACAACAAGTCATGCTATTACAAGAAGGAGGCATCAGGGGAATTCTAGCCATTAAGCTTCATAGATCATTTTCCCTCTTCAAATTCTCCCTTCCCCCTCTCTTAAGAGTCCTCCCAGTGACAATTAGGTCCCCAGGGGCTTCTCTGCCCCTCTGGCTAACAGCTCCCTTCTATATTTGTATTGTAATTTTATTACACATGAGTTTACTGTACATTATATTACATCATACAAGTTATCTCTTTTTAGAATTAGAACAACAACAACAAAAAGCCATTGACCCTTTTAGTGGTGAACTCAAAGTTCAGGTGACAATAGATACAAGACCCCGCAGCATTCCAGATATTCTTAGGATAAATTATATGGATAGTAACTTTTCTTTTTTATATGGGTTGTATTCTATCTCCCCAAACGATATGTTGGACACCTAACACCTGCTACCTGTGAGTGGGACCTTATTTGGAATAGGGTCTTTGCAGATGTCATCAGTGTAAGATGAGGCCATACTAGATCAGGGTGAGCCCAGCTCCAATAGAACTGGCATCCTTATAAGACTCTGTAGTTGGCAAAATGTGGCTCTCGAGCCACATGCAGCTCTTTGACCCCTTGAGTGTGGCTCTTCCACAAAATACCATGGCCTGGGCAAGTCTATTTCGAAGAAGTGGCATTAGAAGAAGTTTAAGTTTTAAAAATTTGGCTCGCAAAAGAAATTTCAATCGTTGTATTGTTGATATTTGGCTCTGTTGACTAACGAAAATTTGTGCACACACACCGAGGAAGCTTGGCTAAGTGAGGACAGGGGCAGAGATTGGCGTCATGCTACTACAAGCCAAAGAACACCTGGGGCCACCAGAGCTGGAAGAGACAAGGAAAGGTTTTCCCGAGAGGCTTTGGGAAAGTGCATTCTGCCAACACTTTGATTTTGGACTGAGAGCAAATACATCTCAGTTGTTTTAAGACATCCAGATTGTGGTACTTTGCCATGGAAGCCCTAAGAAACTAACGTTCCATGTACTTGCTCATTCCTAAATGATGTCATGTGCGTGCCCCTTCCCTGTTCTGCTTCCACATATTCCCAGCCAAAACGGAAAGTCATTCCAACATCATCAGAGAGGCTGCCTGCTGCACCAAGTTGGGATGTCTGTGTCCCATGTTCTGGATCTGAAATGAAGCAGCTGTGCATGCCTCCTCCTAGGCATCCCCCTCCCCACCCCGCCAAGCATTCAAGAGCTACTGCACTGAATGGGGCACAGGTAACACGCAGGATGTTCAGGAAATCAGAGGTCTAGCTCCATATCATCCCACATCCAAAGAGCTTCCCAATTGTCTGGCCTTGGCTCCAAGCATTTGGAAAATGTCTCCCTTTGCTTCCCTCCACCTCATCCTGCAAGGAGGCACCCACAGCTTTGTCCACCCCGAATGCCTCTGAGCTCCGCGCTGCCGAGAAAAGGGCAGAGAATGCCCATTTGCCGAGCCGAGCCGTTTGCCCGAAGAGCACCTGGAGGACTTATTTGGCAGGTTCTCCCTTCAGATTTCCTTTCAGGTGATCACGGATTTGGCAACGGGGCACTTGGCTAATCCTCAAAGAACACAAATCAAAACGCCCCGTTCTCCTGCCCCATAATTATGTTATCCAGTTACTCCCCTTGAGCCGGTGATAAAAGGAAATCTACCAAGAGGGTGCTCGACAGGTGGCCTTAAAAGGTTTAAATTGCCACTTGAAGCTGGGCTGATGAAAGGGGTCTGCGCAGGTGTGACTGAAACAGACGAGGACAGGACACACTTGTTCAGGGTGGGGCCACTCTCCAACCGGCGGAGGGTGAGGCAAAGTGTCTTCTCTCTGCTTCACCTTTCGCTACTGACCCAGGTGCTGAGGCAAAAGCCTGGGCAGCGTCCGGAGTGAGGCTGCACCCGGACAGGTGGTGAGGATTCTGCTTCCTCGTGCCACGAGGCACCATCTATGCCCACAGACCAGCCATATTTCAGGGCCTGTTGTGAAGAGAACCAAAAGAGCCCCTTGTGGTAGTCGCAGAATGTGACAAAGCTCAGCTCATTTGGCACGTAACCTTTCAGATACTGTTCTAGCCAATTGGTCCCGCTGTTGAGTCTCTGTCTTCAGTTACGTTCCCCTCCTTTTCATCCAGTGGAAATTTGCTGAAGTAGTTTCTATGCCACCTTGGTTACTCTAGTTGGGGACTTAGGCTTCCTCACAAAGCTCATGGTTTTATATTTTCAGAATGTTGAGGGTCTCTCATCCCTCTAGAGTCATTTCCATATTTGATGCTTCTTGACATGATATCGTATTTTATTTTTCTCTGAAGCTCTTGAATATATCTTCCTGAAGTATACTGAAGACATCGTAAGCACCGTGCTGCCTTAGCTTGTAGGAGCTCTAGAATGAGAGGGCACTTTCTCTCTGAGCTTCTGTGACTTCCTTTTCATCAGCCTTCCTTGTGTTTGAAATTAGATTGAGAAGATGTCCCAAAAGTTGCAGTTCCCTATCTTTTCGTCTTTTGTCTGGCAGGTTGGTATCCACAGTGGGGAAGGAAGCATCCTGGGAGAGCTTCCACTTTGGAGACCTGACTACTCTCCCTCCCTTTCAATCAGACCTGCTTTTGAATTATCTTCTGTTGACATCATGGGCACAACATGACTAAAATATGTAGGGAAGGGTAATCCTTAAGTTGGGTAATGGGCAGCCTCTCAATTAGATCTCTTGATTGAATTGCCTTTAATTTAATTTTTAGTTTTAGTTTTTATTGATTTCAGAGAGAAAGGGAGAGGGAGAGAAAGATAGAAACATCAACGATGAGAGAGAATCATTGATCGGCTCCCTTCTGCAGGCCCCTACTAAGGATCAAGCTCCAACCTGGGTATGTGCCCTGACCGGAATCGAACCATAACCTCCCGGTTCATAGATCAATGCTCAACCACTGAGCCACACAGGCCAGCTGCCTTTTTTTTTTTTTTTTTTTTTTTTTACTCTTGGTAAAAAAGTTGGTATTTAAAAAAAAAACTTATTTCATGAAGTATACTGCCTTTTTCATGTTATCGACAATTTGTCACCCTTTGGGTATTTACAAATCATAATTAACTTTAGGAGAGGTGAAAGAATGAAGAGTACATTATTCCCAATATGCATTCTCTCCTCAGAATTGAGATTCTCATAGCCCAGCCTTAAGTCCCATTCCTCATGCAAGAGGCTTTGTCTTCCTTAGTTCCTGGGCATTGGAAAAGGTGGGCTCCCTGCTGTAACCAGTAATGCCATATCTCAGGGCGGAACAAAATAAAGGATTAATTTCTCATTCAAGTCCCAGCCCAGTTGCAGTGAGGAAACCCTGAGTGGTCACATGGCTATCGCATTCTCCTTTGCCAGAGACTCAGTTCGTCAACCATCCTTGTGCTAGGGGTGGCCATGCGACAAGATGCTAGCCAATAAGAGGGGAGGTATGTTTTTTTGGCTTCTTAAACTGTCTTTCGAGATTAAAGGAAGACACTTTTCTACATCCTCCTTCCTTCAAATCCCACAGGCAATCTGGTGTCAGCATTCAATGCCTTTCTACCTAGATAGTTTCAGTCCTATACTGCCTCCTGCCTCCAATCTCTCTTCCTCCATTCCTGCCTTTACATTGCAGCCAGTCATCTAATAAAAACACATGTCCTGCTATATCACTTTTCTCTGTAAAAATAAAACCTGACTTCATTGACCATAGGGTATCTCCATGTGTGTACATTTAAGAATAAGACATATCATTTATGAGAAATATGCCTGGTCCTGTGGCAGCCAATTGTTGATATGAGGCAACAAGCATAAAGGTGAAAAGCTAACATGCTGAGGAATAGCCAAGCAGAGGGATGGAGGCATCACTGGGCTACTGAGCCGGTTCTAGACCCTCTCATTATGGGCCTCCAGGCTCCTTATTGTGAGAGATCATTACTCTCTTCTTTTTGTTGTTATTACTTGCTGAAATAGACCCTTTATGGTCTGGTCCCAACCTAACTAGTAAGCCTGTTTTCCCCTTCATCACAATGTACCTTGCTCTCTGGCCACTACAAGCTACTTAAACATTCTCATGTCTTTTTCTCTTTATGGATCTTCTTTTCCCACCAGAATGCTCTCTTTCTGCTTCTATCCAAGCACACAGATCTTCATATCCCTCCTTCTCGATCCAGTGCTGATGGATCTTCCTGTGACCTTCATTGATTTCCTATAGACATGCATGGTTTTTCCAGCACTAATTTCTACCTTGGTGACAAGCCAGGCACACATTATATTGTGGCTATTTCACACCCAGTCTTCCTGATTAGGAGCCACTTGAGGTCGGAGGCAGAGTTTTACTTATTTCTGAGTTTCCAGAACCCAGCACAGTATACTCTATTAATTTTACTACATGCTATTATTATTAAAGTATATTATATTAGAGGCCCAGTGCACAAATTTGTACACAGGTAGGGTCCCTGCTGCTGGCTGGGTCCTTCCTTTGTTCCATGCCAACCCCTGGTGGTCAGCGCACATCATAGCAAGTGATCGAATTGCTGGTAGGTCAAATTCCCAAGGGGACACTTTACATATTAGGCTTTTATATATATATATATATATATATATATATATATATATATATATATATTAAACTCAATTAAGTACACTATACATTTTAAACTCTATTAAATACAAATTAATTGATCAATTGGTAAAGGCTTCCTTTTAGCACTGACACCCTGCCCCCATGCCAGAGGCCCTCCCGCTGTGACTACAGCTTGCACCATTTCTCTGTGGCTTTCTTCTCCCCACATGTCCCTCCAGGTCAGGTTAGAGTTGGAAGAGACATTAGAGTTTTGCTATATTTTTGTTACAGTAATGACTATTAAGTGAAATGAAGGATTTTGTTAACACTGAGATTGTTTAAATTTAAACAAGTCCTTCAGTGTAGAACATTGCAGATCCCATAATATGCTATATGGAATACGGTGAGGTTTCTCAGTGGCCCACCCTCCCTGTGGATCCCTTTTCTCTCAAAGCATTCTCTTGGACTCAGTTCTGTGGAAGACACCCAGAGGCACTTGACTGATGGCACCCTCTCATTCTACAGGTGACGGTTGACTTCCTTGGGTTCAAGAGCTAACCAGCCTGCATCCTATTTCAGAGTCTCTCTCTCCCCACTCAGTGGCTCCTTCCTGACTTGCTCTGCCACTTTCTGGTCACACCACTAATTTAGCACTGTGCATGGTTGGTCATGTATGCACTTATGTCTAGAACCAAATTATAACTTTCTGAATGGGGGCATTTCAACACTTTCCTTTTGAAAAAATAAATTTTTATTGAACAAAAAAAAAAGAGAGAAAAAATATTTTTATTGACATCAGAGAGGTGGGGAAGGAAAAGAGAGAGAAACATCAAAGATGAGAGAGAATCATTGATCGATTGGCTGCCTCCTGTACGCCCCCATTGGGGATTAAGTTTACAACCTGGGCACGTGCCCTGACCTGGAATCAAACTGCGATCTCCTTGTTCATAGGTCAATGCTAAACCACTGAGCCATGCCAGCTGGGCTCAACACTCTTCTGCTGTCCTCCTCACTGTGCATAGAGCCAGGCATGTGGTCAATATACTCTCACTGAAGAATGAACGGTGAATGAATGAGCAAGAAAGGTCAACATTATCACAGTATTTTGAAAAGTCATCAAAAATCTCTCTGGGGGGATAAAATAAATGCAGTATTATTTTATGTACCACTAAGAAGGGGAAAGCTTTCCACCACCTCACCACAGTTCTTTCTCATCATTGGTTGTAAGGAATATCCTAATTTCAGGGGTATCAAAACATAACAAAACAAAAGCAAATGAGTATCTTATCTTTAATGAACACAGAACAAACATTCACTCAAAGCAAAGTGCAGTTCTATAGGTCATCTCATTCCATTGGAAACTTGTTTCAAAATTGCCCAAAGCCTCAGAGTGGAAAGGGGATGGGGAGGAGGGAAGGCCTGGAGTCGCAGGGTAAGAGGAACAGCTAAGGGCATCCCGCCAGGGGCCAGGCTGTGAGCGCCCTGAGGTTTTCCAGGGCGGCGGCTGCTGCTGCCGGGCCGGCTCCAACTGAAACCCAACAGGCAGAGCACACAAATGGCATCAATTAATCTGAGATTGGTAATGACATGTTTGTTTTGGATCGAAGGAATGTCATTGTGGCTTCAATGCAGCCGTTGGTTGCTGTGGATGGAGGGTGGGGAAATGCGTGTCCTGGACTCACAGTCATGCCACGGCCCTTGGAAGCTATCCAAAAGGGTTTGGGGTGTTTTGGGAGGTGAGGTTCTTTCTGAAAGAACCTCAAAGAAGCAGCCTGAACCCGTGAACCAGAGGATAGTGTTCAACCGCCAATGGCCACAGGGTAATGCTCTACAGTTGATCTGTACCTCCCTCCTCTCTCTCTCTTTCCTTCCTTCACTCCCTCCTCCTCCTCTTCCTTCTTCTCTCTTTTCCTTTATTTTTAAAAATAATTCTTCATTGTTTAAAGTATTACATATATCCCTCTTCCCCCCCCCACTGACTCTTGCAGGCCCACCCCCCCACCCCCATCCCAGGCCTTCAGCTTCTTTCTCTGACATGTAAATGGGCAGTCATTTGCGCATTGCCAGAACGTGGTCAAAATTCATGAGTTTGACATTTCAAACCAGACCCATGCCTTCGGTGGTCAGATTGGTTTTCCTTTGGCCAAACTCAACCTTCTGCACTTGAAGAGGGTGGCCAGGGTGGAAGGGCACTTACAGGGCTTATTAAAAAGGGCACCGTTGTCTTCTGGGAGAGAAAATAGCTCTTCGCTGAGAGATTTTCATGATTAAGTGCAAATGAATCTAAAACACATGGATCAAATTTCCCTGAAATTACACACAGTTTTCAAAATTAAGGGGGGGAAAGGAATGGTTTTTCTGGCAACCCCAAAACATCTGAAGAAGAAACACACACACACTCGTATTCACAAAAACAAACCCCCGATGGTGTCTGATGCCTCCTATAAATGCAGGAGCCAGTGACCCTGCCCTTCTCCATAAGGAAGGCTGAGGCCATCTGCTCATCAGCTCAGCTATCAGGAGACCCCGTGGCCAGGAGCCCTTCACCAGCCGAATGCCCTGCAATTTTGAAGAGGGAGGCAGGGCAGCCCGGAGAAAGCCCATTTTCTGTCGGTTAAACTCTCCATTAGTTACCTTTACCTTTATGAATGCTGTTAAGATTTGGGCTTTCACATACATAACTTTAAATCAGTAATATCCTTCATGGTCTCGTGATTTGTTGGCTCCATATGTAACCTCTTGGCCCATTAAATTGGCTCCAACTCAAATCCCGTGGCTCCTCTACTTTCGGTGTTCTTTTTGTTGGGAAGGGCCATGGAGTGGAGGAGGGCACGAGCAGAAGAAATGAGGAGAAGCTAGAGAAAGAAGAAGAAGGAGAAGAAGGGGGGAAAAAAAGGAATTCCTTCTACTGAAATTTCTAAATGTGGAACTCATTGTCTGTGCCGGCTCTGAGGCAGAGAAACAAAAAAAGAAAGAAAACAACCTCAGAGTTTAAATACTTGTTGAAGTCTGAATTTCTCCCTGTTCCCGCCCCCCTCTTGTAAAAATCAAGCTGAAGCTAGCAGTTCACGTCTAGCTCTTGAAATGTCACCGGCAACGTTGCCGTTATTCTGATTTTCTGGGCAACGCCCGTCGGGTCCCTGCTGCAGCTCAATTAAGTGAACTCGGCCCCTCTCGGATCTGGCCTGCCAGCTGCATTGAATTTGGGTTCATTGGGTGATTTATCGGGCCTGCTGATGTACAGCTGCGTGATTTAGGAGTGCAAAAAACCCTGGAATGCACCATAAAGCAATATATGCATTATTATTAATAATAATAATAAAGATAAATGTCAGCCCCAAGTGACTCTGGTGGCCCTTGCCACTCCATTTAACATTTTAACGGTGGCATGTGGCCCCTGCGTGGCACTTGGTTCTGTCTGGTGCCTTCAAGGAGGCTAAGAAAAGGTTATTTGTCAAGTGGTGGGTGGGAGCTGGGGGGGTATTTTTAAAGCTCCAGGTCAGGCCGGCCCAGCTGCATTCCTGTCCCTGTCATTGAACGAGCTGAACTTTGTCACATTATTAAGCTGTCAGCAACGCCAGGGCGTTGTTTAGATTTCTGGTGGGAACTCCTCACACATGCTCCAGGGCTCCGTGGGGATTTTATCAACACCATTGTAAAACATGCACAAATGAGCTGTGCTGGGATTGCCCTGGGAAGACTGGGCTTCTCGGCCTCGTCAGACGGGATGGAAATGCCACAGCCAGGCTCTGTGCCACCCACGGGCACCCTCCCCGGCACTCGCTGCAAACACCCACTGCCCGCAGGTCCCCTGGCGCGGCTCCCTGAGGGTCCTGCGTTGGCCTCAGGCAGGGGGGATGCGGGAAGCGCTGAGTTCAGATCCAGACGAAGCGAATGTAGCCCAATGGGCCCTTCAGCTTCCTATTCACCCCTCTTTCCTTCCACGGTCCAGTTTCTCCCTCATTCCCGAGAGTCAAATATTCTCATAGTGTTAGTCTTCCAGGCCGGGAGCTGGAGAGAAGTTAAGCTATCAAGAATTATGGGGTACACGGTCTGCATTCAAATAGGATTGGAATCAAGGGCTGGGCCTCAGATTTTAGCTAAGAGCAATGAGACACCAGTGAGGGGATTCTGGCTGGGGGCCTCAGGCAGCCCTCAAATCACAGCACTGCACGGAGCCCACGCTCCATGTCCTCATGGCACTGTCTCCAGGTAGTGGGCATGGGTGTGGAAAGAGGGCGTGGGAAAAAGAGGTGGCAACGGGGCACCGGCAGTGTAGTTTCGGGACCCTCAGGTTCTGAAATGAAACTAGGAAAGCAGCGTTCCTACCAGGGCCAACCCCGCCGTGGCAGGGAAGAGATGAGCCCGGGGCACCCTGCGTCCTGCTTGCCTTGGGCATTGTGGAAAGAACTCTGTCCCCTCCTGGCGCAGTGACCTCAAGCCACGCCCATCTGTGCAATGGCTATAACAGTAGCACGTGTCTTGTAGGATGACCTGGGGACATCATGTGAATGACAATGCTGAGTCTACTCCTGATCATTACAGGCAACTCTGATGAGCTGTTTTCTGAAAAAGCTGCATCCAGGCCGGGGGACTCCTCAGCACCCCCAGCTCTTTCTGCTCTGGTTTGTAGCAGCTCCAGTTTCCTGGGCTTGGCTGTGCCACGAACCAGCTGTGTGAACGTGGAAAATGCACTAGACCCTCTGGCTAGTGAGGAAGGTGTGCTAACGACCCAGTCCTCCTCGAACTTCTGTGATTCTCTCTCAACTTGCACGATCAAAAACAGAGCGAGGGAGTCAGAGCCACTGTTCAGCATCCAAGGGCCTCACGGGGCTGAAACAATGTAGGCAGTGACACTTACACAAATGAGCGACCCACACCTAAGTAAAAACACATGGCCTCCTCCCCGCCCCACTCCAGCGCCCAGCGCATAGCGCACGCACGTGGGTGGTCCCCGCAAGGAAGTGGAAAAGATTGTGTACCTGTTCTGAGGATTTTTTCCACATAAGAAGAGTCCAGATCTTTCTCCAGACCTCCCACTATCGACACTGCGGTCCATCACCCTGCAAAGAACTCCTCAGGGATGGGAAACTTCTTCTAACGAGGCCCCCTGTTACCACCACGGGAGCTGCCTAACAACCTCATTAAATCCGGTCCGTCCGGGCTTCCCGATGGATGCTCTGGACACATCAGGTGGAAGCCACAGGCCTCTCCCGAGACACGCAAGGCACTGCAGTTTCTCCTCCTTGAGTGTGTGCTGGTGGACACTGTGAATAACCACCACAGATGCTGCCACGTTTGTTGGCAGGCAAGGCCAGCAAAAGCAAGTCATCACCCTTGGGCACGAGACACACAGAGAGTGGGATAGGTCACTGACATGCCATGATGCAGACTTGGGATTTGGAATGAAGAAACCCGAGCTATGTCTGCTTCTGCCATCATGTAACCCCCCAGCAAGCCACTCCCACTCACTGCACCTTCTCCTCAGCTCAGAATGGGTCAGCGATGACTGCACCTGCCCTGCCTCCTCCTCCTCAGAGGACTCTGGTGATTCTCAAGAATAAGTGGAAATGGGGCTTCTCACAGTACCTAGCTCCAAGAGGATTAATGAAAAACACACCATGAAGCTCTTAACATGGAAGCAGGCACTCAGGAGGAGCTCAGGAATTATTTGCTGTTATTTTCTCTGTCAATATATCTATTTTCTATGATAGATTACTGCTGGATACTGAGCTGGATGCCACATAATATGATTTCATTTAATCCTCACATGTTACAGTTGAGGAAACTGAGGCTCAGGAGGAGGATTTCTCACAGGTCCTTCACTCAGGGCTGGGACTCACACCCAAGCACTAACTCCAAAGCTGGAGCTCCTTCACTTTTAACTGAATGAGATAATATGTGTGGAAGCACAATAGTGCTGATATCGCATATTAGTATTATTTCATTAAGGACCCTGATTTCTTAGGATAATCCCTATCAGTTGGGATGCGTTTGGCTGCAAGCAACAGGTTGCTCACCTAGCAGTAGTCCAGGTGATAAAGGCATTGCATTATCTTACATAAACACGAGAGGGAGGTAGTTCTAGATTCAGTAGCTCTGTGAAGTCAGAATGCCAAGGAGTTGGGTTGGCATTTCCATGATTCTCTGATCTTCCCCCTCATTGCTGCAGGATGGCTGCCAAAGGCCCAAGAATCACACCTTCACACCATAGCATCCATGAGGAAGGCAGGGAGGGGTCATGAAGGCTTTTACTCATACATCTTTATTATTATTATTATTATTATTATTATTATTAATCTTTTACAGACCCCCTTGTAGAGTTTTATTTACATCTTATTGGCTAAATTGAGTCACTGGTGATGGGGAAGAGAATAGCTAAAAGTGAACTAGAACAGTCATATTTATCCCCTGAGATTGCAAGAAGAAAATTTGGAGTTCTGTTTAGCAAGAGTGAAGAAGGAAGGTCAATAAGGTAGTCAACAGTTCCTCTACATAGAATTCAAGCCCCCACTTCTGTCGCATATCAGAGCCCACTGCCCTTCTGCTCCCCTACTTTCTCTGCTCTCTGATGGACACTGCTCCATTCAGCTGCTCTTATTACCTGACCCATATGCCACACTCAGGCCTTGCTGTGTCTTCTTTTGGTCTTGTCTCTGCTTACAATGTCTTTCCCTCATACATTTTGCCCATGACAATTCTATTCCATAATAAAAGGCAATCATAACTCATATTCATCCCCAATAATTTCAGTCTATACCAATATTTCCTTTTTATAAACTAGGGAACACTTGCTATTTGAAAGAGAGATGGTCTAGCACTGTAGTTAAAAGCATGGACTATAAAGCCCCCCTCAAAAATATTTGATTTCTGATTATAATATATGCTAGCTGTGTGACTATGGATAAGTCTTGGTGTTTCTGGATCTCAGTTTCCCATATGGAAAATGAGATTAATAATGGCACCTACCTCCCAAGATTGTTATAAGAGCTATAGGGCTTAAAGTAGAGTGTCTGATAAGTACTAAGGGCCATTTGTTTACTCTCATTTTGTTATTAAACTATCCCCTTCATTACTTAAATCCTAGATTACAACACAAGAACAATATCTAGATCAGTTCATTCATATGGCAGTTATGAAAATTGAGATCTAGAGAGTTTAAATAGCTAATGTTCTCAAGGTCACAAGGGCAATTACAAACTGTGTTGGCAGGTCATTGAAATATAGACATTTTGATGTCAAGGGTGCTCTTTGGGAAACTTTCTAAAATGTTTGGGACCTCTGGGTCAGGGTTTCTCAAGCCTGAAAATTCAGCATAACCATCAAAACCCCTGGGAACAAGTTAAAAATTATGATTCCTGGACCCCGTTTTAGATTCCTTGAATCAGGCTTTCTATGGCTGAGGCTCAACACTGTTATTTGAACAAACTTCTGAGATGATTTATGAACCAAAGGTTTATAGCCACTGTTGGAGGGACTGCATTTCCTTCAGACAGAGGCTCACATGGACAGGGAGAAGGGCATCTCTAAGGACCAAGGCGGACCTCCGTGGGGACATGAATGTGGATTCAGACAGGGAGACACAGGGTAAAGATTTCTTGGCTCTAATTTAGTCATTCAGTCAGGACTGTAAGATTTTAGAGACTGAGAAATTTGGCAAATGCTATGAAGTTTCCTGTTGAGGAAGAAGACAAGATGGGGAGAAGCAACTCCCCAAGACCTGGCCTATCACTCATTTCTCAATTTTGGGCATTTTTCTCAGGGATAATTGCATTTAAAATGCCATTGGGGAAAGCTGACAACTTGGAGGACAAATGGGATAAAAGACCACTGTATTTGTTTTTCATTGCTGCATAACAGATGACCAGGATTTAGCAGCTTAAAACAACACAAATATATTATCTCTTAGCTGCTGTGCGCAGGAGTCTGGGAATAGTCCAGCAGGATCCTCTGCCTCAGGATGTCTCACAAGGCTGCAGTCATGGTGTCATCTGGGGCTGAGGTCTAATCTCAAGTTTCGACTGGGGAAGAACATGCTTCTAAGCTTGCACGATTGTTGGCAGGATTCAGTTCCTTAAGAGTTGTTGAATGGAGGACCTTGGCTCCTTGTTGGCTATTAACCAAAGGCTGCTCTCATTTCCTGGCCTTTAGGGCTTCTCCAACTTGACAACTCACTTCATCAAAACCAGAAGGAAGTGACAATCTTTTGTAAGCTATCATAGAAGTGTAACATGATAGCATAACCTAATCAACATTGGAGTGTTCTATTGGCCAGAAGCAAATCATTCAAGGGCAGGGGATTACACAAGGCTGTGAGTACCAGGACTTGGGTACTTTGGAACCTCCATATTAACAACTTTCTGTTTCAATTGAAGTGGTTGAAACTATTGAAGAGAACTGTGGGAGATGCAAATATGTTACATGAGTAGGATTACATTCATTCATATATATTATCTCTCAAATTATTACATTACCTAGTTGCCTCATACTAATCCATTAAATATCATTGATGATCAAGTAGAGGTATACTATATTATACTATACCAGAAATCCAGTGCACAATATTCATGCACAGGGGTGGGGGATTGTCCTTCAGCCCAGCCTGCAAAGACGCAAGTGTTCCAGGCCTGGCCTGGCCAGAGGCCCTCTGCAGCTGGGCACGCAACACTTGCCTTGTTGCATTCCCTCCTCCCCATCCCACTGCTCCATGTCCACTGCTCAGAGGCCCTCTGTGGCTGGGGTTGGGGGACTCTGGCCTTCAAGGACTGGGGAACTCCGGCAGAGCTGAGAGGACTGGGCGCCACTATCTTTGTGATGGAGTGATGATCAGTTTGCATATTATATCTTTATTAGATAGAATTATCTTTATATTACATATAAAGCAACAGACTTCCCTCATAAGCATTTTAATCCCAAAGGAGAAATACCTTATTATGTAAATACATTATTATAATACTTGCTGTTAAATTCCTATTGCCAGATTGCCTTTTGCAAAAACACCTCTGGCAGTGATAGCACAGGATCTTCCAAAAATCTTCTATTAAATACAAATATATTGTTCCAGGAGAAAGAACTTATATTTATTTTATATTTCAGCAAGGTTGGACTGATAGTATTAGACCAGGTGAAAGTAGAAATACAAACTCAGATGTGGGGGCAACACTGTCCAGACCTTGGAGAGCTATGGAAGGGTCTCTTCTTGACTGGTGAGGGGCTGTGGCAGAAGGGGGTAGGCAGGAAGTTCCAAAGGGACATTCTTCAGCAACAATTCTGTCTGGGGTGGACTCAAGTTTCAGCCAACAAGAAGTTCACACAAAAAGGTGCTAGGTAAAATGCAGACTCCTTTAGCTACCATCACCCACCAAACATCATTATTAACTGTATAAATCCAACAAGTATTCATTAAATGCTTTCTCTGCGCAAAGCATGTAGGCTCTGTTTTTGCTTCTGTGCAACTTGTGAGACCACAGCAAGACAACTCCATGCCCCGCTTGTCATACATGGAGAGAATTATCTACAGCTTGCATGGGAACCCTGCCAAGCAGAAGAAAACATAGCCCAAATCCTCCTTTCACAGGGCTCTTTGTGAGAGAACAATGAGAGAAGCCAGCCTGACATTTATAAAGTGAGAGCCTTAAGTGGAAATTGCTTCTTGGAAAGAGAGCTGGAAGAGAGGGGCATGGAGGGTTGGAGGCAGCACTGGCTAGCAATGCTGAATGGACTGCTCCTTTGGAGACTTAACATATTCCCTCAATTTACATTGGTATTGGGGGAACTGAGACAGAGAGATTAACTAATCACAGATTTGACAGGAGGCATGATGCTTGGCTCCCAGTGCAGGGACAGGGACAGGACATCAGGCTCACCCAGGGCCGGGGAGGTGGGAGAGCCAGGTCTCTAGCTGAGGCTTCTGAGCACAGTCAACTGCTTTATAATCTCAAAAAGTCATGGTTGGTGCAAGAGAGCAGAAAACGTTTGCACAGAGCTACGTAATTCTGGTTCTATTTTAATTATTTTTTTTTTGACACTACAAGATATCTATACCCAATCACTTTTTTTTTTTTACTGTGCCTATACTGGTCGCTCAAATTTATGACAGCTCATGGAAATTCCTTATGCAAATGACAAGTTCTCAAACCAGTCTCTTTGACCCAGACCAGCCTCCCAAGCTGCAGGCCACTCTCCTTGATGGTCAAGGACTCTCGAAATTCAGTCCATGTTATGTGGCGTGCATGGTGGAAGCATCTAAGGATGGGCAGCTGTACCTCTGGCCTTGGGAGCTTCATAAAAATTAGGTCTCAAATGGACATCTAACCCCAAGATCTTGGAAGGAAAGAATTTGAAAATTCAACGGAACTTAGAAATCTTGAAATACTAATTACAATGCAAAATTGAGGGCCTAATGCATTGAGAAGGTGTTTCTCTATTAGTGGCAGAACAAGGTATCTCTTGGGATGAATACTAACATTCTGAGTAACAAAATGGGGATCTGGGAAGGGAGAGACACAATCTAACTTGGTTGTGAGTCTTTTCTTGAGATGGTGCTCATGGTTTTCCTCTCTTTTTAGCTTCCTGATTTTAATATTTGTGACCTTTACACTGTCAGGAGACAAAGATATACAAAACACATGTCACAATTTACTATGTTGAGTTTAAATAATATTATGATTTGTTTTCTTTCACATTTCTAACATTAATACCGTCCCCCCCCCCCCCATTCCAAATATTTTTCTTCTGGAACAGGAGGACCCTATATTATGAAATGTCAGGGTAGCATGTTATGATACTTGAGTATTGGGAAGGAGAGGAATGGAGAGAGGATGCTCCCCTACTTCAACACCCCCCCACACACACAAACATATCCAACACCTGGAAGCTATACTTACGACCTGGAGCAAATCCATAATATTTTCAAAAAAGTTACTAGAAAATGAGGAATCTCTAAAATTTAGAATAAGAAGGGACTTGGAAATTCTCTGCTACAATCCATTCTTTTCGGAAACCAAGAAAGGGTAGGTGACAACAAACAGGGTCAAAACAAATGAGGAGCAAAGACTAAGATACAATGCCAGCCAGGTGTGTCTGGCTCCCGAGCATCTATTTTTTCTCCATGCTGGGTCACACCTAAGACATTGGCAACACAGAGGGATTCAAGCATCACATGTTTTCCTTCTCAGGCCTCTTGCAATGACTATTGTTTACTTGAGCCAATAAATCTCTCTCCTGTCCTCCAGTGGGCAGTGTGTCCTGACTCCTGTTGTTGCCTCTTCTCTGCCCCTCACCCCATGTGCCCAGCCATCTCCTGGGTCCCAGTAGACACAAAGATGCTTGTCCAGTTGGCTTGAACACCTTGGTTTGATGGCAGAGTCCCCTCCCACCTCTTCTGGAACTTTCCCTGTGGTGATCTTGTAACAACTTCTTACACACAGAAATTGACAATAGCTAACAATAAGAATCTCAACCGAAGGAGAAGTAACTATTTAAAAAAAAGGGGGGGTATGTTTTAGTTCACAGAGCAGAGCTGATCTGGAAATAATCTGGTTTCGATATGCCGCTAGTCCAACCCTTTGAATATAAGACCCTTGCAGAACTCACTATCTCTAACGTCTTTTGTTGCAATTTTCCAATAAAATCTGGCGGTGGTCCAACTTCTCAGAGGACTAATAAGGATAAGAATGTCCCTGATTTTCCTTTAAAATGAGAAATCATTTCAACGTGAGGCGTCCAGCCACAACTGGCACAATCCCCACGGGTCTCTGGTTTTTCGGAGAGACCCAGGCCTCTCTCTGACCATCCCAACAACCTCCCAGACTTATAATTATTCAGTCAGCAGCCCAGAATTGCGGCCTACTTAGTTTTCTCTAAAAGCACTTAAGGACAGTTTAATGAAAGGAAAGAGGAGCAAAGAAAGGGGAAAAATGCTTTTTTTAGGAACAGAACAACATATCATGTTTTCTTCTCTCTCTCTCTCTTTTTCCCTTTTTGCAATATTTCTCCTCAGAGAAAATTATAGTCTTTAAAGCCAGCACTGTGCTCTGTATGTTTTGCTTATTACAGTGGTTAAAATGAGAACCATGGGCGATGGAGTATCATTATAACATTCTTGATACCCCTGATATATTTGTGCAAACATAGCTGTGGGCAACGCATGCACCATGATGAGCCCATGTTGTCCAGGGAACTTTCTCCTCTTCTTTGTTTATTTGCACAGCTTCTGGCCTTTCTCTGGAATATGTCGTCTGTATTCCTTCTTACAGTTTCTGCCTCTTCAAACTCCATTTTTCTTTACCTTTCCTTCTTTCCCACCTTCCTCGAGCAGCATTAAAATGTTTTTGTGCCAAACAATTTGGGAAGGAAGCGGTTCAAGTTAGAATGGGAGTAAAATGGAGGCTGTAATCTCGGCATAGGAGTTCTGGTCCTTACTCCATTCCCTTTGGCTTTCATCTGTGTCTTTCTCTAGTTTCCGTTCCTGTCCGTAGGACCTGAGGAAGAATCCACCCTCTCCTACACAGGGGACCTGGAAGGCAAAAAAGTAAAAACTACTCCCATTCAATGGCTGCATTTCATGGCCCTGAGCCCGATGCTGTTGGGACACACAGCAGTAATACCCTCTGCATTCCAGTCCCTGCTCTAAAAATGCTTTCAGTGCACAGAAAAGAAACACAAGAGTCATTAATAAGACCAGACGGGCCAAGGGACACAGGAGTTCAGAGGAATAAGGGCCCTCTAAGGGCTTGAAAATTCTAGGAAGACTCAATGGATGGGGCCCCAGGAAAGCAGTGAGAATGAGCGGACTTTTCAAATAGAAGCAGCGGTAACCTTAAGGGCAGCTCAGGTAAGTCGCCATTATCCTAGGAAGTCAGCTCAACACCAAAGGTTTGTGGAATTTCCCTAAGAAAACTTTCTAAACAGGTATTACTCATATTCCACATGACTAATTTGCTCACTTTGTTGGTCTCTGGTGCTAACGATGCAAATGTTGTGAGTCTGAGTCCTCTTCTTAAAAATTTCATGTCTGCTTAGACTTTGGATTCTGTCTGAGGACACAAACACTTTGGGATTCTGGCTAAAGTCATGGACGCTCTTCCCAGAAAAATGAACATAAACACAATATTATGCTTGTGATTCCAGGTGCTCCCTGAAGCCTCTTCTAAAAGCCCAGGGTAAAAAAACTTTGACTATAGCAGCCCTGAAAGAGAGAGATGGAGGTTATTCATCTTGCTAGTTGAATTCAACTAGCAACTTCAAGTTGAATTCAACATTCAACTACCATGCCCAGAACATGGTAGTTGGTGAATAAACACTGAATGAATAAAAGCACATTCTGTGTCTCCCTCACTTGTTGGCCCTACATTCCATCAGTCCTTCCTCGCTGGGCCACACACCCACGCTTCCTGCTGGTCCTGGTGCCCATGTGGGAGATTCTCATTGGACCTGCTCACTAGGTCTCACCTCCTATCCTGGTATCCAATAACTTGTTCTTCTCTTTTTCCCTTTTTAAATTAAAAAAACAATAGTACTTAAAAAACAACACACAAATCTAGTTCTTATATTCCCATACAACATTTGCAAATTACTCCTTGTTAGAACAAAATCCAATATCATGGAACATAAATCTCATAACTCAGTGGTTTCTCTAAATATGCATCCCATGTTCACTCATTGCAACATTATCCACGGTGGCCAAGGCATGGAAACAACCCCGAGTGTTAGTAGATGATTGGACAAAGATGATGTGGTACATATATGCAATGGAATACTACTCAGCCATAAGAAAAAATGAAATATTGCCATTTGCAACAACATAAATGATTTTTGAGAATATCATGCAAAGATAAATAAGTCAGATAGAAAAAGTCAAGAATCATATGATTTCACTCGTATATGGGATATACATGTGAAAACAACAAATGAATGAATAAGACAGACAAATAAAAACTCACAGTCACAGAGAAAAGTATGATGGTTACCAGAGGAAATGGGAAGTAGAGGGAGATAGTAGAGGGTAAAGGTGGTCAAATATATGGCGACAGAAACTAGACTTTGGGTGGTAAACACACAATACAATATACAGATGATGTATTGCAAAATGTACACTTGAAACCTACATAATTTTGTTAACCAATGTTAATAAATTTAGTAAAAATTAAAAAAATAATTTAGTAAAAATTAAAAAATTACAACACTATTAAATCTGGGGTAACTTTGACCATTACAAAAGTAAGTTAATACCTAGAGTATTGGATTTTTTGAATTCATCTTCTCATTGTGAATGTTCTGTTTCTTATCTCCTAGATGTTAGAGGGCTGCACTCTAACATATAGCAGTTAAAGAAATCCATGCCAACACATTACAGGCAGAGAAATAGACAAGAGTCCCATTCCTCTGGTTCCTGTCCCAGGTAAGCCCACGGCATCTTCATGGGTGCTTTCCAGAGGCAGCACCTCAATCTTGTATTCTAATCATGAAATAACTCTCATGAGGAGAGTTGAAGCCTAGTGGAGTGGGACATATGTCCTGGGAAATTTGGAGGACAAAAAGTCTTGTGGCAGGGGAAGCTGACAGCACCCCTCTGGTCATGCTCTATGTTAAGAAATATTATTTAAAATTTTGAAATAACACAAAGAATTACTAAGTCCCCTTTCAGAGTCATATTAGAGCATCAGCTCATAAGCCTCCCTAAGATTAATCTGATTATGAGGATGTAGCCTTTTTGACTTATTATTTAATACTAGTGTCCTAGTGCATGGATTTGTGCACATTGAAAGGAAATTAATTAGAAGGTGGCCTGCAGGGTGGGACTGGCCAGACAAGCTCTGGAGCCAACTTCCTGCGGTACCTTCCTGAATTGCCACACCTGGGGCAGCACTGTGGCTCAAAGGGCATCTGTGGAATGAGTGGCTTCCCTCTGGCAGGTGGGGTCTCTAGGCCTGCAGGGATTGGGCCAACACTGGCTCTCTTACATCCTCTGAGGGGTTCCAGATTGAGAGAGGGTGATTCTTGGGTGATGCACCCTGGAATCAGGCTCCCTCCTCTGTGGTTCTAGGTGCGTCATCCAAGAACCTCAGCTGCCAAGTCACCGCAGCTAGGAAGCTCCTGCGTTGGCCATCTGCCCCTTGGTGGTCAGTATGCCTCATAGCTACCAGTTGGAGTACCTGACCCTGGTGGTCATTGCACATTATAACTATCGGTTGGATGGTTGGATGGTTGCTTAGGTTTATTATTTAATACTAGAGGCCCGGTGCATGAAGTTTGTGCATGGGATGGGGGGGGGCAGGGTATCCCTCAGCCCAGCCTGCACAATCTCCAATCTAGGACCCCTTGAGGGATGTCTGACTGCCCATTTAGTTTAGTCTGACGGGCAGTCGGACATCCCTCTCACAATCCAGGACTGCTGGCTCTCAACTGCTTGCCTGCCTGCCTTCCTGTTTGCCCCTAACCACTTCTGCCTGCAAGCCTGATCACTCCCTAACCACTCCCATGCCAGCCTGATTGATGTCTAACTGCTTCTCTGCCAGCCTGTTTGCTCCCAACTTCCCTCCTCTGCTGGCCTGGTCACCCCTAACTCCCCTCCCCTGCAGGTTTGATGGCCTTCAACTTCCCTTCCTTGCAGGCCTGATGCCTCCCAACTGCCCTCCCCTGCTGGCCATCTTGTGGTGGCCATTTTTTGTCCACATGGGGGCAGCCATCTTGTGTGTTGGAGTGAGGTCAATCTGTATATTACTCTTTTATTTGATAGGATAGAGGCTTGGTGCATTGGTGGGGGCCAGCTTGTTTTCCCTGAAGGGTGTCCTGGATCAGAGTGTGGGTTCCCTTGGGGCTTGGGGTGGCCTGAGTGAGGGGCCTATGGTGGTTTGCAAGCCAACCACGCCCCCTGGTGACCCAAGTGGAGGCCTTGGTATCTGGAATTTATTTACCTTCTGTGTGGAAAGCTTTGCTTCTTCCATTGCCAGGGGCAACCCTAGCCTCCCACTCTTTCCAGCTCCATGGCTGCCACCATTTCTGTTTGGATTTGTTTACCTTCTATAATTGAAACTTTGTAGCCTTGAGTGGAGGCTTAGGCCGGCAAGGGCAGGCGTAAAGCTTCGCTTCCTTCATTGCCTGGGAAACCCAAGCCTCCCTCCTGCTCTCTGTGGCTGTTTGGTTGGGTTTATTTGCATACTCACTCTGATTGGCTGGTGGGCGTGGCTTGTGGGTGTTTTATTAGGTAGGACTAGAGGCCCAGTGCATGAAATTTGTGTACTGGTAGGGTCCGTAGCATCTGCCAGCTGCCGGCTGAGTACTCCCTCCCTTCCCCTGGCTACCTACTGTTGCCTCTGCTGGCTGGGGCCTCCCTTCCTTCCTCCAGCCAGCCCCACCCCCTGGTCGAACTCCCGGACAATTCCTGGTCAAGGGACAATTTTCATACTATGCTTTTATTATATAGGATTGATTAAGAGCCCAGATGTTAATTTGTAGGAGGTAGATTAATTGAATATAATTTTTACGTGACACTAATGCTAGTAATGTCTGTGTATTAGAAAATATAACTTCAATGGTTATAGTTGTACTGCCCTGTAGGTCATTAACTAATTTTGTATTTAAAGTTTCTATCTTATTTTAGCAATATTTATTTCATTGACTATATATATACTCAGTCTCTATTATTCTCTTTTAAACTAGTTTTAGCATCTTGCAGGATTCTTTTTTTTTTTTAACTTCCACAACCTTTTATTACCAAACTCTAGCATGTTTAACTTTGAGCCCAGCTAATAGCATCTCCATAGGACCTAGGATGGAGGTTCAGACCTAATAAAGATAGTCTTTTAAACAAAGGATTAAAAAACAAAAACAAAACATCCACATAGAAATAAAACTGTGACCTCCTGGTTCATAGGTCGACCCTCAACCATTGAACCACATTGGGCATATAAGTAATTTTTAAAAGAGCAAAATTCTCCAGTGTTTCAGAAAATGGTATCCCAAAGTAATTTCAGTCCAGAAGAAAACAGCATTTGGCACTATGCTGCCTTTTCTCTCAGTTCAAGATACACATGGGAGAAAACCATTTCCCCTCTTAAAAAAAAAAATCCCCTTTTCTCCTCCTTCCTGTTCAACTTCCACTGCTTATTCCTAGAAACACCAGAGAACAATATAAACAAGGCCTTTGACAGTCTGAAGACTCACAGCAGGGACTGTTCCTTAGGGATTTTCTCTTCTGCTACAATCAGGAAACTGACCCCTAATTTCTGAAAACTGGCAAAAAATAAAAAATAAAAAAATAAATCCCATTTTCTTCCAGGAGGGGCCTGAGAGCTCTGTAAAGGATCAAAGGGCAGTGGACTTGGCCCATGTGGGAAGGGGTCTTTCTATATAAAAACACACAACACCTTAGAACCTAAAGTTTAACCTATAGGTAAAAGTGAGTAGCAGCTGACTTAGATACTAAAAAGGCATTTATCTCCTCATCTTCAACCCCTAAGGAAACAGAGAGGAGGAGAGTCTAGAGAATTTGATCTCCTCTCCTTTCCCAAAACTTTGACATGTTTTCTAAGCCAAAGACAAGTTCCTGAGTCAGACGTGTGTACCCTCTGTACACGACAATGGGGAGGGATGGGCGGTCTGCAGCAGGTGGTGGCACTTCCTATCGATGGCACTTGCCCTAGAGCAAGAAAACAAGGCCACTCTAGTTCTGATTTAGCAAGGACACAACTACATCAGTAAATTGCTCCCAATCTTTCTCCTTATGAGAATTGGCCTGATGCTCCTGTAAGGTGAGGACAGCTCTGAGTAGAAGAACACCTTGCTTGGCCCACCCAGATACATTTCCATGGTCAGGATGCACAAAACCATCCTGTTTTTGCTGTAGGCAGCTCTTCATAAATGTTTTCCAAACTGGGTGGAGGTGGAACAGGTCTGTGAATACTAAAGCAGAACCCATGAGCTTGGTTGGGTCCATGATATGGATTCTGTCCCAAGATGACAACCTTCACGTCTCTTATGTTGCACATTTGGGTCCAGGTGAAGACTTGGTGTGGGAGTGAATAAATAGTGTAATATCTTCCTTCTTTGGCAACAAATTCCATTTTTATATATAAAAGCCTAAACATCATTACAACCAAACAACTGGAATTCCAGTCGACCAGTTGCTATGATGCATGCTGACCAATAGCGGGCAGATGCTCAATACAGAAACTGCCCCCTGGTGGTCAGTGTGCTTCCACAGCCAATCTTTTGCAGCCTCTCCCCATGGCCAGCAAACCTCCCACAGCCCCATCTCTCTCTCCCCTCCAACTTCTCAGGGCCCCTTCTCCTGGCCAGCCTGACCCCTGATAGGCCTCAATTGCCGTCCAGGCGGAGGGACCCCCATCTGTGCATAAATTCGTGCACTGAGCCTCTAGTTAGTTTTACAAAATATGGTTTCCTGAACTCTCCGTTGAGGTGCTTCTTCCAACTCTCACTGAAACCCACTGGCACATTTTGAGTGGAGAATCAAGCAGGGCCTCGCCTTGTTCTTCTGGATGCGGACCAACTTCTCTGGCCTCAGTGGCAATGAGGGCAGTGTGCTGGGATCCTCCTTCTCTGCTTGGGCCTTCTTGGCAGGGCTGACCACTGTATCCCTGCTCTCCTCAGCTATGGCTGCCATGCTGGTAAGTGGTGGGGCTCAGAGAGAAGGAGTAGAGTATCTTCTGACCAATCATTCCAAAGCAGCCCAGGGACCCAGGTAAGGCTGGTGCAGGCTGTAGCAGCCTGCAATTGGCCTTTTTATTTTCTTTTTTAAGAGAGAAAGAGAGAGAGAGAGAGAGAGAGAGAGAGAGAGAGAGAGAGAGAGAGAGAGAGAGAGAGATTTGTTGTTACACTTATTTTTGCATTCATTGGTTGATTCATGCATGGCTCTGACCTGAGATCAAACCCAAAACCTTGGTATATTGGGATGGTGCTTCCCGGCCAAGGCCATCTTGCAGGATTCTTGATTGATGTGTTCAATAAATCTTCGACTGTGTTCACTCTCTAGTTGTATGGGAATTAAGGTTTTAATTTTTAAAAAACTATTAGCTGCATGCCAGTTGTGGGCAGAGGCCAGCATTGGAGGCATTATAGCTTTCAGAGTGCTGTAGAGCAGCACTACTCAGCCTCTCATGTACACACAATACATCTGGGGACCTTGTTAAAATCCAGGTTCTGGTTTTGTAGCTCTGGAGTGGGCACATCTCACATGAGTCCTGGAAGGGAATGTCAATTCTGCAGGTCCATGGACAGCACTCAGTAGTCTGCAGAATGCAGAGTCCTCATAAAAGACTGAATGAATCTGTATCCCCTCCCTGTCCTTTGCTCCCATAGAGGCATGTCAGAACCAACCTAAAAGATAGTCCTGACTTCCGTAGAACTGGGCTTGGAGGGGAGTTTCTGGGAACTATTTGGGGAGGTTTGAGTGTATGTAGAGGGGTGCGGGTAGGAGGGTGGGACAATATAAAGGAAATGAAGTGATTCACGCCAAACTGTGATTGCAGGAGCATTAAATACAATCAGATGGAAACCCGATCTGCCCATTGCAAAGGGACCCATCCAACTCTGAGTGCTGCTCTCCAAGCAACACAGCTCCTCCCTCTTCTGATGGGACCCACCCAGCTCTTCCCCAAGGAGCCCTCCGGGGCTGTCAAGTGCATGGGCAGCTCTCAAACTATGAGTTTTCCAAGGCAGCTGAGCTGTTTGCACCTCCTTTGGGAAGAGGGGAGGTGGGTCCCTGTTGTTTTCAGTGGGCACATTTCAACACTTTGGTGGCCAAACTCTGCTCTGCTGCAGGTCTTCCTACAGCGTGGTACACTTGTATTTTCATCCTTCGAATTTCTTGGAAACACACAGATTTCTGAGACTCCAAGAGACACACAAAGCTTTAAGTCACTCCCTGGATGTGAAGAGGCTTGTGTTCCCAGGGTGATCGGAGAGCTTCAATTCTAGTTCTAAAGGCTTGCTCATGGACTGGACTTCCGGGAGATGAGAAGAAAGGAGGGAGGGGAGAGGAGAAAGAGAGGGAACAAAGAGGAGAGAAAACAGGGAGGGAAGGATTGTTTCTAGAGCTGGATTTATTTCATGAAAGGGTTGTCCCTTCTTCTGAAAGTCTGTTCTGACTTTTTTTGAGGTGGTATGAAATGTTTTCATTGAAATGATATTGATGGTAGATGACAAGTTTCTTTTTAATATATATTTTATTGATTTTTTAAAGAGAGAAAGGGAGAGGGAGAGTTAGAAACATCGATGAGAGAGAAACATTGATCAGCTGCCTCCTGCATACCTCCTACTGGGGATGTGCCCACAACCACGGTACTTGCTTTTGATCAGAATCAAACCTGGGACCTTTCAGTTCACAGGCTGATGCTCTATCCACTGAGCCAAATCAGTTTTGGCAGACCAGTTTTTTGTTTTTTTTTTCCTATAGCCTCATTCAGTACAGAAAAACATTAGCAATCCCATCTTAGTCCTCTAATTTTGGGGAAATTGTTCTTCTCTGGAAAGCCACACACCCAAGGACTACTTGCCCTTGGCTCTCAGATAAGACTACAGATAAGATGCCCCTGAGTGAAAGAGAGTCTACCAGCTGTCTGGAAAACCAGCTCTTTACTCCAGGGCTGTGGGAGCAGGTAACGTGGTGTCAGACACAGGAGAGCTCCTCTCCTCCTCCCATCACTAGCCCCCTTAGAGGGATGCGACACTTGACATAGCAGGTAACAGCATCCTCTGTAGTGGTTTAATATGCAATTTGGAGACTGGGAATGAGTTGGAGTTTGAAGACCAGGGAGTGAGTCTTGGTTCAGCCATTTAAAAACGGTGAACTTTTGCAAGTGGTGTAATCCTTTGGAAGCAGAAAAGACTATCAAAGTTGCCAAGAATCAGTAATGTATATAAAGAACTCTGTGAAATGTAATATAAAAGAGCTGTGAAAATATGATCTATTGTTACAAGTCCCCTCTCTCCCTCCCTCCCACGACATTTCCTCATACAAATGAAACGCTGTTGGGTTGAGAGCTAAGATTTCCAGCCCCGTGTGCTCACTATTGGTGTGGGGGCAGTTACATGATCTCAGAGACAAGCACTCAGATTTTCAATGATTTATTCAATTTTATTATCCTGGCGTCTGTCAGGTAATTCAAATGTGTATTCAAAATCAATAAACACTCTTTACAGAAATGAGGTAAAGATATAACCTATATAGTGAACAACATAAACTGATAAACAAAAATAGTTCCAGAGATAGAGAAGCATCGAACTGACTGTCAAACCCAGAGGGAGGGCAGGGAGGGGACAGAAGGGGTAAGAGATCAACCAAAGGACTTGTATACATGCATATAATTATTACCAATGGGCACAGACACTAGGGGGGTGAGGGTATGTGTTGGAGGTGGGGTGGGGGTAGCCTGGGAGAGATCAATGGGGGAGGGGGAGAGACATATGTAACACTTTCATCAATAAAGAACTTAAAAAAAAGATATGACCTAACTAAGTTATAGCTTATCAAATCCTCTTATATAATACTGTAAGCTCACTTAACTCTTAAAAAATTGAGTGTTATTTCCAATCATGCATGAAAATCAGAGGTTCGTGAGATTAATTTACTATCTAAATTCACACCATCAGAGTGGTAAGGACAGGATGCTAACCTAGTTCATGTTGACTCAGAGGCACTGCTCTTTATCCTTCACCACCCTGTCCTATCACTACACTGAGCCCTAACTCCCTCCTCTTGAGGAAAATCTTCAGGTAGGAGACCAAGGGTTAGACTGTCCCAAATTTACTGCTTATCAAAAGTGCAACTTTGGACCCATTCCTTCTGATAGATCTTGTACAATTCATAGGATAAATATCCTCAAATAATTTCCAGGGAAGTAAAAACAAAATACTTTGCAATTGTAAGAATTAAAGTTGCTAACTTTCTATAATGGGTTAAACTCATTATTAGCCAAGACTTGCTCTTTCTGACATAACCAAAATACAAATGCAATGTTGTTTATTTTTCTTGGTAGGGTTGGTAAATGGAATTGCTCAGACCTGAAGGGTTAAATAAAATATTTTTATGCTATTTATGCTGAACATTAGCTAGCTCCCTGGACTAATATTGGACATTATCCCATCAGTGTATATTAGATGAAACATATGCATCTGTTAAACATCTAATTGGGGGAGTGGAAATATAATATAATAAAGAGAATGTATATATGAGAAAAATTGAACTCCAAAATACTTTAAATTACAACATGATGCTTTCCACTTTATTTAATCAAGTCCATTCTTATAACTCAGTTAAAATGAGAGGGAAGAGAAGAGAGGGAAAGTAATACTGAAATTTATTCCTAATTTTAACTCTGAAGTATACAATAATCATAGTGATTTGGTGAAACAGAAGTTTCCAAAGTAAAAAAAAAAAAATGTTCTGTATTTTTCCTGTAAGTCCTCTTTCAAGAAGATAAATACAGAAACGTTACCTTAATCATTGTAATATTTCAACCCAGGAAAATTAAGATGTTGGTAATGTTAACGTATATCCTGTAGAAATAGACATAGACCAATGGTAGTGGGTCTGACTAGCAAGGGTCAGAGCCAAAAGGTTTACTGGAGTTCTTAAACATGTATGGATAAAACAAATTCATCTGACCACGTATTTCAGTTATAACCAGTGAAGTGACCTAAGTTAGATAAAAGAGCTGCATGTCTGATTCTATATATCAAAATATTTTTTACTTAAAAATGTGAGGAGAAAGTAGAAAATAAAATCTGTGTACCTAAAAAGTCATCGACCTTGTCCAAAAGATTCCACCTCTCTTACTTCCTTCAAATCCCTCATGCATCCAAAGATGGTGGCAGCCAGTAATGGCTCTACCTCCCATGGCAGCTGTGGAAGCCACACTTTCCCAATACAGGAAACGTCCAGCTCCAGGGAGACCTACCAGAACAGGGGTCAGCACACCATCCCTGTTTTTCTAAAGTTATACTGGAATGCAGCTGGGCTATTTGCTCACATCATGGGTAGGGCTGCTTTTGCCCTATAATGGTGGAGTTGAGTAGCTGACTCACAAAAGGTAGGATAATGACCATCTGGTTCTTTACAGAAAACTTTTGCTGGCCCTTGACCTAGAAAGGTGCCAGCTATGGAGCACCAAGATTGGCATTTTTTACACTCCAAAGCTCCGGTTCCCAGCCCTTCTGTAACCCCAGCACGCCTGAGGGGGAAAACACACTTCCACCAGTAGTACAGTCTTAATTGCTGTATTGGAGATGCCCCCATACATACATACATGGAAAAAGGAATTTCCAGGGAGCCAGTGAGATTTAAGCTTTAGGATCATTCCCTTGCACAAGGTCTGGGGAGGGGCCCTCCTGATGTGTTCACATGGTTATTTTTTGTTGTGATATTTGAAAAAAAAATAAATATGTAGACACCATTGTCTCTTTCTATTCCAGCTTTCCCCTCCACCAATTGTCTCCATGTGTTGGGTGGTGCTAGAGGCATGTGGGAATTTGTGGATCCAATTAAACAGAGGTTGAGTTGAGGATACAGCTAATTTGGGTTCAGTGCGACACAGAGATAGACAGAAAGAAGCTATGTATAGCCACTTGGCTTTATGGCTAAGTTATTGCCAGTCCTCCCAAGACACGAATGACTTGCAGGAATACTTCTACTGCCCACTGCAATGACCCCTCTGACACAAAAGCACAGACATAGCTGACCCAGCACTACTAGCATATGGATGTGTCCTACAGTAACCGTCACTGACAATGTGAAAAATAAAATGCTTTGAACTGTGTGAAGCCAGAAGCTAGCCTATAGGAAATTCTACCCAGCCTTACCGTTTACTTTCGATACTTTTTCATAAAGAAGGCCCTTCAAATCATGTAAGGGTCCATAATGTAATAATTTTTCCAAATTTGACGGCATTCTTAATGTGTTCAATGGCACTTTCAATTGCAAGTTGTGATGCTGCAAACAAACAAACAAACAAAACCCCAGCAAACTTTTCCATCAATAATAAAAATTATTTTTCTATCAGCTGCCCTAAAGAAAAGGTCAAATTGTCTTGCTATTTATTTCTGTAGCAAGTGATATTATAACATTTGCAATCATATAAAGAGGTGATCAAAGATTATGCTGCCAGGAAGTGTGGGAGCCTAGTATTAGAGTGTCTAGTGTCAAACCATCAATAAAGGTATCATATTGTATCTGACCTGGATTTTGTGATGTTTGTGGTCAGTTTTTTAAAATTAGTAACTTCTTGTGTTTTTTTATTCTAAACAATTATTGATACTTTTTCATAAATAAGGCCCTTCAAATCATGTAAGCCTTAGGCCCAAACACCTCACCTCCTTACATACGTGCACATACTCATATGTTATTAAAACACAAAATTTCTGCTTTAATGTGGGTCATCATAACCCACTGTGTGAATGCCATGCCGGTAATGAAGTAGGATTCACAGTTGCAAAACACTTTCTTAAAAATCTATGCAACCCATTTTTATTTTGAGTGAATCCATGACTAAATGTAGTGTGCCTCATTCCAAGCTATCTAGATCCAGTCACCTGGGTGGGATGCAAAGAGCATACATTTCAGAGCTCAGTTGACTTGGATCTGGATCCTGAACATAATATTGAACATTCCTGAGCTTTATCTGTCACCCAGGGGAGATGGTGCCCGTTTCACGGGCTGGAGTGAGAGTGAAGTGAAGAAAGCTGTGCTAAAGGCGGAGTTCAGAGCCTGGCCCAGCAGGCCTTTCTGCCCGAGGCTCCTCCACTCCACCATCCGCATCTCTCTGGGGCCCCAGCGGCTCCCGCGCATAGAGCACAGCTGGCAAAGACACTCGGAGGAAAGCCTCTGTAATTAATGTCACATTCACTCAATTTCAGGTCTAGACAATATTTTTCTAAAACAATTGCTTCCAAGGGCCAGAAATAAAAACAGAACAATGTCAGTCATCAGAACTCAGAAAGGGGAGGGTAAATAGTGCCTGACGGGTCCATGCTAACTTTGATCCGAAATTCCATATTCCGCGGGGAGACGTGTAGTAAATGATTTCCACACTTCTCCACGGCTGCTGGTCCCGGCTGTGCACGGCCTGTGCCTCAGGAACGGAGATCGGAATGCAGGGAGAAGATGGCTTTAAGATTCTCCTTTAAAGGATCCAGAAGGCTCACTCCAGGGGAAGCAGATATTAATGGCCCTCCAGAGACCAGTGTCCCAGCTGTAGTGTGAGATGGGGTGCTCTGAAAGCTGTGGGCAGCCCCAAACCTCTGACTTGGAGTGTTTCCCCAGCCAGTGTGCCAGGGGCTGACACCCCCCATCGCCTGATTCCAGGGCAGCTGCCTGCTTCCTGGGGCAGCAGAGGACAAGGAGAAAGGGAATTGCAATTTACCTGGTATTGGCCTGTGGAAGGGGCTCTCTGCTCTTCTGCGTTCCCCTCTGCTCTCACCCCATCTTCATTCTCCCTAACTAGTTAGGCCCAGGGGCTACCGAGGGTACTGCCATAGTCACTGAAGTGCCATGATCCGAGAGGCTGCCATGTTGGTGGAATTCTAAGCAAAGGGCACCTCCTGGAAATGAGCAAAGCCATAGTCTAGTTGCTGACCCTGTAAATCTCCAGAAAAGTTTCTTTACATCTCCTGGAGAGAGAGCCTGAGACCAGGAACAGAGAGCCATGGAGAGGCTGCCAAGAGGAAAAGGAGGGAAAGGGATCCAGTTGGAGACAGGAGGGAGCAAGCTGGAGACAGAGGCTGAGTGGTCCTTGTTACAGTCCCAGGAATAAACCCACTGCTCTCTAGTAAATAGAATTCAGCGCAGCCGGCAGCTGTTCCCACAAACACAGGGCACAGACCACCCGGCACTCAGATTCCTGTGCCAGATCCTGGCCTCCATCACCCTGAGAAGCTCTCTCAGTCAGCAGGGCCCTGGGAGACGCTCTTGTCTGCACCACCACCTTAGGTTCCCATGTTTGCAAGAGGAAGATTCTTTTTGATCCAAAAGATAAGTCCTCTCTCCCCCTACCTTCCCTCACCCCACCCTACTCAGTAGCTAGTGGCATTTAAGACAATGATACTCCCAGCGAGAAGGAGCAGCTCAACCCAAACTGGCATATCACCTCCTGGGCACCTCCCTTACCAGGCACCCAGCAACCCATTTCAAAGTTCCCCTTTATTCTCCAAAAATAGGTCTTCCTCCCACAAGTTCTCCAACCCAACCCAATGCAAAATCCCCTTCTCTCATGAGAATGTTCTTAGCCAAGTACAAAGGGGAATCTGATTTAGTGTAATCTTATGAGTGAGTGATTGACAATCTTTCTCAACTCTTCCAGCAGCATTTGCATTATAAAAGAACAATTTACAGCAAAAACAAACAAAAATCCAAGACGAATCTCTCATTGGTGGGGTTCTAGATAGTGTGAACAAGGGGAGGGAAGGCTGGGGAAAGCTGGGAGCCTTCATGGAAGGCCATGCGGGTCTCCAGTGCTCCTTCGGTCACATCATGAGGGCAGCTCTGCTTACTCCATCTGGGGCTAGGCCTGCTACGGTGTCCAGGTGGTCACACTTCTCCTTGGATCAGAAACTTGATACGGGAGAGTCAGGTGATACAAGGCAACAGTTGTTAACTCCCCCATGCTAGCAGCTTGGGCATCACATACAAATTATCTGGTGCAAATTCTCCCTAGACCTACTGAATCCGATAACCAAGGCATGGGACTCAGAAACCTCGGTGTTAATAAGCCTTGTAGGGAATGTTATTGTCAATCACGTGTATAGAGCATGGTAACCTTGGGAAGCTCCCTCCTCCTCTGGCTAGCTTGCAAACTTGAGCAACTCAGCTCACTTCTGTGAACTTCAGTTTCATATAACAACCTATACTAATAAAAGAGTAATACGCTAATTATACCGGGATACCTTCTGGACAAAGCTGGGGGCTTGGACGGCTTGCAAAGCGCCCCCAAGTGACCCTCAGCCCCTCGCCCAGGCTGATTGTGCCCCACAGTAGAGACCCTGACCACAATGGGGACGTGGCCAGCCTGCAAACAGCCCTCAGCCCCTTGCCCAGGTCCACTTCACCCCCAGCAGGGACCCTCACCCTGATGGGGGCATGGTGGCCAGCCTGCAAATGGCCCTCAGCCTCTCACCCAGGCTGGCCCCACCCCCCAAGGGGACCTCCACCCTGATCTGGGACCCCATGCAGTGCAGACCAGCCAGCCTCCACCCATGCCCCAGGCCTCTATCTATACTAATAAAAAGGTAATATGTTAATTAGACCAGGAGACTTTCTGGACATCCCTTCGGACAAAGCGAGGCCAAGGAAGAGGTGGTTAGGAGTGATCAGGCCAGGAGGGGAGGGCAGCTGGGGGTGATCAGGTTGGTGGGGGGAGTGGGCAGTTGGGGGCAAGCAGGCTGGCAGGCAGAATGGTTAGGTGTGATCAGGCAGGCAGGCAGGTGAGCAGTTAGGAGCCAGCGATCCTGGATTGTGAGAGGGATCAGGCCTAAACCGGCAGTGGAACATCTCTGGAGGGGGTGCAGACAGGGCTGAAGGACAACCCCTTCCCACCCCTCCCTCCCCCCGTGCATCCACCAGGCCACTAGTATAATATAATATAATATAATATAATATAATATAATATAATATAATAATAAAGAGGTAATATGAAAATTGACCCATCACAAGATGGCCACCCCCACATCATCACAAGATGGCCACCCCAGTATTGTCACAAGATGGCCAGAAGGGGAGAGCAAAGGCATAAGGGAGAACTGGTATAATTCCTCCCTTTTACTGAATCTCTTTGTACTCTCATTAGTCAGCAAACTCATTAGTCAGCAGAGAGACACTTTGATTGGTTACATGACCTTTGCTTCCTAAGTCTAACCAAGATGGTGGTTAATTTGCATATCCAGGCCAGAGTGAAGACTGAAGATGCCTAGAAAGAAGCCAAGCATTGTGGAGAAGCAAGTAAGCAGGGCGGGGAGAAGTGAGGAAAGTAGGTGGGGCAGTGACCACAGCAAGAAGCCTTATTGCAAAACTCTTCCTGCAAGGGGCATCTAGTATATTATAATATGATAGGATTTAATCAGCATCCTATGGAAAAAATTCATTTCAGCTTTGGCTGGTGTAGCTCAGTTGGTTAGGTGTAGTTCTGTGTACCAAGAGTTTGCAGGTTGGATTCCTGGTCAGGACACATACTAGGGCTTACTTGATCCCCAGAAGGGGGCATGCAGGAAACAGCCAATCTATGCTATGCTCTCACATCAATGTTTCTCTCTTCTTCTTTCCTCTCTTTTTAAATAAAATAAAATAAAATATATAAATAAACTATTTAAAAAAATAATTTTATAGCCAAATAATTCTGGAGAATTCTTTCTTAGAAATCCTCCCAAAGACTTCAACAATCCAACCACAAATAAAGGAGCTTCTTTAACTCCCTGCTTGGGAAACATGTTTGAGCATGGACCCATTTTCTTAGTCATGTTCATAAACCTCTAGAATTTAGGGTTTAGGTGATCACCAGGGTCTCTCCCAACTCTAATGTTCTTCAGGTCTTGCTCCAGGGAGGCCTACTCTCTCCACTCTGGCTTGTGTAGGCTGCAGTAAACATAAATCAGTTTGAATGAGCAAACACTCAGCTCAGACAGGGCCTAGGCCCTATACGAGAGTTTATCTGCACTATGATCTATGTGTATTCCCTGGTTTCATTAGCATTAAGGATAATCTTTACTTCTCTGCAACCTGGAGAAAAACCAGAAGACACAGAGGGACATTACACAGCCTTGAGGGCAAGAGGTGAGGTGTGGGGAACAGTAGGAGAGGTGAGGAAGACATCCTGGAGATGGGGGCTGGAAAGTGAAGCTCTAACAGAGAATAGCAGAACACCCTGATCTGTAAAAGAAGGTGATGCCAATAATAATAATAAATAATAATCATTAGAATATTTTGCAATGTACAATCTTCATAGATTCTTCTTTAATCTTGGCAATGCAAAAGTTGTGAAATAGGTATTACTTTTATAGCCATTTTGCAAATAAGAAAACAGGCTCAGTTGGGAATTTTGCTTCCTAAGTCTAAGAGCCTGTACCTGGGGATAACTAGATTAGATGTTAGGGCTCTTTCACTATCCCAAGTGACAGAGGTATCCAAGGATAACCTACTCTTTTAAATCAGTTTCCATCCAAAAGTCTGCATTGATTTGTGCAACATCGAATTAACTTCACTCTAGTCCCTTGCATGCCTGACAACAGACACTCTCTCTAGTAGTAAAATGGTTAAGAACATGGTTCTAGAACTGATCGCTTGGGATTGACCCCCAACTCCTCACACTAGTTGTGTGAGGTTTGAAGGCTAATTGTGTGAAGATTTTAGCAGAGTTCCCAGCATAGTAAATGCTCTCTGAGGTTGGCTGAATACCCATCATTGTGAGAAGACAAATCTGCGCTGAGTTCAGGGAACAGAAAAGATGCAGTAAGCACTAAGAATGATGAAAAGTCACTAATTATGCCAAGACCAAGGAGACAAGTAATTCAGAGAATAATGGACTTGGAACTGAAGACTTCGGCTGGAATCTTGACTTTGTCATTAATTCCATATGGCATTGAGCAAAGAATGAAAATGTTGTTTTCTCTTCTTGTTGTTGTATATCTGACTTGCTATCTACCCAGAGTCGTTTGAAGATAAGCCAGGCATGACCATTTGTAGCACACACTGTTGGTTACCTACCCAATAGCCAACTTCTTGACCATGAACTCTGACTTTGCTCGGGTATCTACCTCTTCCACACAGTCATGTACTTTAGGGGATGTGCTCTGATTAGTCTAAGCCAGTGGTCAGCAAACTCATTATTCAGCAGACCCAAATATCAACAGTACAACGATTGAAATTTCTTTTAAGAGCCAATTTTTTTAAACTTAAACTTCTAATGCCAATTCTTCAAAATAGACTCATCCAGGTCACAGTATTTTGTGGAAGAGCCACACTCAAGGGACCAAAGAGCTGCATGTGGCTCGAGAGCCGCAGTTTGCCGACCACGAGTCTAAGCTCATAAAGGTGGCTTCCTTCCCTGGCCAGTGACTGAGGGAAGTCAGGGCTTGTCACACAATTCTCAACACTGAGAAGTGAGGCTGGGTCCTCTGGGGGGTTGAGGGGAAGATTTCTTGATTTTAAAGAAAGGCATAAGGAAGAACTTCTTCCTGGTATCTTCTTCCTATGGACATCACCCTGTCTGGATACAATACTGGTCCTACTACTGCAGATACCTTGTTACCATAAGCGGACATGAGCATTACTCCATCTCTCTGAAAATGGCAGAGCAGACAGTGGAAAGCACCTGGGTCTTTGATAATGTCATTAAGCCCCTTAATTAATTAATCCTAAGATACCCTATCTCTGAAATTGTCACTTGACATAATAATAAATTATTTGCTTAAGTTGGGTATTGTGCTACTTGTCAGAGCATCTATCCCAGGTGATAGATCACTGTAAAGTCTCTTCTAGGTGTAGATGAAGCTGCGTATTTGTAGTGAATGCTCTTAACTCTCTACATAAGTGGGAGACCAATAACAAATTACCCAGAAAAGCCCAACTGGATTGCAGCACTTGGTGACAATGTATAGACCAGTGAGGCAGAATAGAAACTTGGTACAAAACGTGAGTCTCACTGAGCATCATGGCTTATTTTCCTTTAATGATATTCAGATTATGCCTCTCCTGTTTTTCATGTGTTCAACAAATGCTGAGTATCCTAAAGAAATAATGTGTAGTAAAGGAGCAAATTCCTCCCCTTTACTGAATCTCTTTGTACTCTCCACTGCCTCCAGACTTCCAAAGCTCAAACCACTGTGCATCAGGAACACAGGCAAACCAACTGTGTGAAAGAATCTGAAAGTCACAAGTCCATTGCTTCTATTTTTTTGTAAGTGAAATGGAGAGATGCTGGCAGCACCAAGTGTTCCATTTTCTCAATAGAATGCTTTATTTGGCCAGGCCAGATATGACCTAATGATAGAGATTCAATTGCATTTGAGAGGGAGATAAATTAAAACATAAGTAGTGAAATTGCATATTCTTATGAAACTGAACATATGACAGGAATTCTTTTTCTTCTAATAGCTGTTCACTCTTATTATTCTTTCTGGTTTGACTGCAAATGGTAAATGTCTTCAAAATTATTTAAAAATAGTGTGGGATTGTGTTTGTTCTAAATTTTGTATTGGGAAGGCAGGCAACAACTTTCCTTGGTAAAGAATCGAGATAATGTCATAGGGACAATGTTTTGCTTGGATTTGTGACTCTGAGTAATGACAAAGCCCACATTCATTCAGGACACATAGTTAGTGCTCAACAAATATGGTTTTAAATATCTATATCTATCTATCTATCTATCTATCTATCTATCTATCTATCTATCTATATTATTGATATTTTACAGAGAAGAAGGGAGAGAGATAGAGAGCTAGAAACGTCGATGAGAGAGAAACATCGACCAGCTGTCTCTTGCACACCTCCTACTGGGGATGTGCTCGCAACCAATATACATGCCCTAGACTGGAATCGAACCTGGGACCTTTCAGTCCACAGACCAATGCTCTATCACTGAGCCAAACCAGTTTTGGCAACAACAAATACGCTTGAAAGCACCAGAGCACAATATTCTATTTATTCTAAGCAGACGACCATGAGCATCATCTAAAGGTGGCAGTTTAGTATTATATGAATAGATGTGAGATGTGAATTGTAATAAATTGCTAGAATAACTGTGTATTCATTGGAAAGTCTATGCTTTAAAAAATATATATGACAATGACAAATGATGTTTGTGATGAGCCACAACCTCTAAGTACCTTAAGTGGAAGCATTATTATAAAGAGCCCAGAACTGGGATTCTGTCCCTGGCCTCTCCACTTAATAGTTGCATGGCCTCAGGCAGAAAATTCACCCCCCACACCACAGCTTTTTATTGGCCAAATGGATGGCAATTGTGCCTATATTATCATGTGGTTGTGAGTACTGACTGAGATAATGCACGAAAGGTAACTTGCCAAGGTGACTGGCTATATTAGTCCTGTTAGAATCACCCAAAATGTAGTGGATGGATAAATAAATAAATGAGTTATGTAGGAAATAGCTTTCAAATCCAATACTATCAATCTATGGATAATACACAAAGGAACTCAACTAAACATCTTCTTTAATTAACCAGGGGATGCTTTTGAATGCTACTTACCTCAATGTATCAAAATTATTTATTTGCCAATTTCTTTATTGCTAGAAAGTGAAGGTCAAGCGGGCATGAATAATATTCATCCTTTTATTTCCAATATACAGCTCAGCGTTTGCCATCTAGCAAGCACTTAATACACATTTGTAAAATGAGTGAGTGAGTGAACGAATAAAGAATTTTTGCCTCGGGCCAGACCTGTTTTCTGTAAAATATTAAGTGATTGGCAGGAAATCCATTGGTAGTTACTAAGACGAGTCAAGATGAAGCCACTACAGAGAGCCCTCTCTGAAGGCTGAACACTATAGGCTCGCGTTGCTGGCCCTGCTGCCAGATGAAAACCACATCGTGTGGCAATTTACATTGTGTTCTTTCAACGTCCAGAGATTCAAGACAGCCTGGCTCCTGCCATCTTAGGAACAATTCTGCCCCAACACACTGGCTACTGTTCTCTCTATTGAATTGCAACTTTTTTTTCCCCCCTGGGTATCGATAAACAGCTGAGGAGTCAAATTAGTACTGTTTACTGTCAAATTAAGATGGAAACTGATCCTTTCTGTTCCTTGTTTACAGCGCCTGTACTGCTTGTCCCGAACCCCCAGAGTAACTAAACGCTAACGGAGGGCTTCTGACGGTGGACGCCGTCCCAGATCAAACAGAAGGCAGATTTTGTTTGTCTTCTAAAATAAACTATCTTTTCAGGTTCATGGGCTCAGAATAACAGCTATCATATTTCGCCAGCTGTTTTTTATTCCTTTGCTAATTTTACAGCTTAGTCTTTTAGGAGGAGGGCTTGGTCCCTGTTCCATTCCTATGGTGCTGGTTCCATGCCAGGGGAACAGAATATTCATAGACGTGTAGGAAGCCAAGAGGGAGAGAGGGAGAGAGGGAGAGAGGAGGGTGTGTTTGTGATTTGGATGCATGGATAATAGTGTTCTGAAAACTCATCGTGAAATAAACAGTGTTTCTTGTAAAAACCTAAATACTGTAGCAATCTTTAAATAATCGAGCTTTAAAAAATCCTTGTCCTATTTCTTAACAGTTATTTTCCTTCCAGGCTCGTCGCCATTTCAGTATTCAGTAGGCAGACCTTCTGTGTATCCCTCTAAGTTCTTCTCTTAAAATGTTGGGCCGGGTTGGTAGTGTGCCACTCAGAAATCTTCTGCGAGTTGACACCACTTTGGTTAATTCCAGCGACAGCCAAATGCATTGTCCTGCTCACACAGGACATTTTGTCTTGTTCATCAGCCCGTTAGGGCCCTTTTCACGTTGCCTCACTGCAACCCAGACATACTACTTCTGTCCCATTTTATGGACGAGCCAGGCAACCCTCACAACAAAGTGAACCCTATTGTGCTCACATGAAGAGTTCTCGGGGAACCCATTCCAGGTACGGAGATTACAGCTCCTTCATTCCATGCTCACAAACCAAGTTCCCCATAGCTTGCTCTGGAATCTCCGCCAAGAATCCCATGGTGTGGATTGTTCTGCCATTAGTAGAATCTATTTTCTTAGCTTTCTTATCGGGGAATAGAATGAACATCTTGCTGGGATGGACTTTGCAGTCTTTAAAGCCATGAGCTGAAGACTCCAGCTGAGGAAACTTCTTAAAGTCAGTAAGGATTTCAGACAATAGCAAGTAGATCCAGACTACAGCACATTCTATGCAAATCGTGGGAACCAGTCAAAGTAAGAACGCTATGTCTATAAGCATCAGGCTACTGAATCTGAACTCTTTGTGTTCTTGTGGATAGGTGATGGGAACCATTAGAGGTTTTTGAGCATGGGAGTGACAAGATGAACACAATCAGGAAGGTTCAACACCTGGTTGGTCAGTCTATGTGGAATGAAAGAACTGCTTGTGTCATGGACTAACTTCACAGTTGGAAAATATCCTGTAAACTTATTTCACTTCTGATTCACTCATCCTCCTCACACATTATAAGGAAGACTTGGGTGAACTCTGAACATCTTTTTTTCTTGATTTATTTTTTTCAAAAAAAATTAAAAATATATTCTATTGATTTTTTACAGAGAGGAAGGGAGAGGAATAGAGAGCCAGAAACATCGATGAGAGAGAATCACAGATCAGCTGCCTCCTGCACACCCCCTACTGGGGATGTGCCTGCAACCAAGGTACATGCCCTTGACTGGAATCGAACCTGGGACCCTTCAGTCCACAGGCCAACGCTCTATCCACTGAGCCAAACCAGTTTTAGCTATTTGTTTTCAAAGTTTTTAAGAACAGTATATCTGTGCTAATTCTAATAGGGGAAAAAAGGCTATAGTGGAGTCAGACAAGATCCTAAAAATTGGAAGGAGCTTCAAGTTGAGGACCTGGATCTGATATGGCACAAAGTTCATCATCCTTATCACCACCACTAACAACTATCGAGCACTCACTCTCTACTCGGTGCTGGCTTTGGACTTGTTTAATCCTTATAATACTACTAGGGGCCCAGTTCATGCATTTGTGCACCTTGAAAGGAACTGTGGGCTGTGAGGTTGCAGTGGGCACAGGGGCGGCCCATCCTCGGCACCCCTGCTCTTCCAGCCATGGCCCTTGGTCCTCTGTCTGCCAGCAGCCCTGCTCCCTCCACCACCATCACTACTCCCACACGCTGATGGCTACAGAGTGATTGGAGCCAACATTGGCAGTGGGTGCAAGGGGGACGGGTGCCATCAGCAGGTGGAGTGGCAGCTGCTGCCCCAATCACCCCCTCAGGAGCAAGGGGAGATGGAGAAAGCCTCAGGAGTGATTGAGGCTGGCAGGCAATGCTCACACCTGCTGACAGTGTCAAACAATCAGGTCCTTTGCTGGGCACTGGCAGCGGGTGTGAGTGGGGCCGGCACTGGCAGCAGGTGCAAGTGCTAGGTGGGACCACAGGAGCAAAGAATTTTCAGTAACCACCAGAGGTTTGCCCAGATGACAGTGACCAGCATCCCGCCTTGGTCTGGCACCCCCTCTCACCTGCTCCACCATCCCGCCATGGCCAATGCCCACTAGGTTCTGTGCTCTGCATCCTGCTGCTGATGCCTGCCATGTTCTGCACACGCCCCCTGGTGGTCAGCACATGTCATACCAATTGGTTGTTCAGTTGTTCTGCTGTTCGGTCTATATGCATATTAGCTTTTTATGATTTAGGAGGATAAGATAGAGAACAGTGGCTGACCTTTACACTTGGTCAACACAACATTTTGATTCTAGATTCTCTTTGGTGTATGCATAGCGCAGGTTCAGAATAGAATTACCAACCTATATCCTGGGAACCACCTCAGGGCTCAAGCTGGATATAATCTGGAGTTCTGGTTGGAGTAAATCTTTGAACCTGGATCAATATTCAGGTCTGAATTTCTTTATTTCATTCTTCAAATATTTCTTGAGCCTCTGCTGTGTGCCCAGCATTTTGGTGAACGAGACAGACATGTTTCTTGCAATCATGAGTGATTTTTTGCTTGGAATGCTGAAAGGAAGAGACCTTTCCCCCTTACTCGTGATAACAAGGAAACCTGGGTATAAGACTGGACTCAGATACTAATTATTCTGGGACTTTGGCCAAGCCTCTAAACCTCCCTTAGCTTCAGTTTCCTTGTGGTTAGAAAGGCAGAATTCACCTGGAGAGTCTCGGCTGTTCATCAGCGTCTGTGCTTTCCAGTGTTTCAGAAAGTGAGTCATGCTGCAATCAGATGCCTTCCCCAGCTCCTCATCTCAGCCTTTCTGCTCTCCAGGATCAGGCTTCAATGGAGCAAACTTATCACATTGCAAACCCTTCCCCACTGAAGCTAATTGGAATCATTCTCATCTAGGCACACCCACGTCCCATGAGGGCCTGATAGGTCCAGCCGGCTGTTTGCTCAGTGTCACTCTGAATCGAAACTTACTCTATTTTAACTTGACATTGTTTCTCTGTTTACTTTACCTAATAAGTGAATCTTTTACCTCATAAAAAGCTCATTTTGGAGCTGGGGTAGAATTCAGGAAAGAATGATGTTGGCCATTTGTTCTGACCTCCTCTATTAGCTGAAGTACTCGATGAGAGGTGATGTCATTCCTTGAGACAGAGGCTAGACATATGGGGATAAACACATTTGCTATTCTCCTTTAACTGGAAGAGACCATGCCAATGGAGTTATGCAGGGTTCTTCAGAAAGGGGAACCCAGGAACTCAAAACCAGTCTCATTATATAGACACTACGAAGTCTCTTTGAACGTAGGACTCTATTGACCTAGAGCAAGCTATTAAATTGGAAACAAGAGTAAGTAAGGCAGTTTCAAATCACAAATTCCTTGAGCTGCCATTCATTTTCCCCCTCCTCTATTTTTAGCTGAGCATGCAACTTTTTATTGTTGTTGTTCTATGATATTTGGCATCTGCTAACCAAAAGCCATTTTGATTTTTTGCCTATTCAACCTTGGTTTTAGCCATGCATTAGCGGCCCATCTTTTCCCTCTTTTGCCCTCACATAAAATACATTAAAAAGAATCAAGAAGTTGATAGGAATACTGGAACTCTTTCATTAGGAATGGGGCAGGGGAGTATAAAGTATGCAAAGGAGTTATTTAATAGCTTGGGCTAGTCATTCTATTCTTTGAGACCCAGTCTCCTACTTCAGAGAATAGCGATGCTAGCTAGTTCCAGAAAGCTCAGGAGATTTTAAGGAGGTACTGCATATGAAACACATAGCACCGTTTCCTTCATCTGTATTCATTCATTCAATAATACGCTGTTCTGCACAAGGACAGCTTTTAATATATATATATATATATATATATATATATATATATATATATATATATTTATTATTGATATTTTACAGAGAGGAATGGAGAGAGAGAGAGAGAGAGAGAGAGAGAGAGAGAGAGAGAGAGCTAGAAAAGTCGATGAGAGAGAAACATCAACCAGCTGCCTCCTGCACACCCTCCACCGGGGATGTGCCCGCAACCAATGTACATGCCCTTGACCGGAATCAAACCCAGGACCTCTCAGTCCGCAGACCGACGCTCTACCACTGAGCCAAACTGGTTTTGGCACAAGGACAGCTTTTTTAACTCCCTTTAAAATATGAGAACATAGACTTAGCTACCAACCCTATTAAAACATGGAAGAATTTGTTTCAGAAAATCAGTGTTTAATAAGCACTTTATTTGAATGTTTTTTTTTTCCCTTTACCTTTCTTCCTCTTCCCCCAGCCCAAACTTCAGTGTGGAGGAAAACCTCTTCTCTCCATGGCCTCAACTCAACTCCTATCTCCATAAACCTGTTTTTGAATATAGGAAATCAGACTGGAAAAAGAAGTCTAGAGAAAAGACATATGAGAAAGAATGGATGACTGATGATTGATTAGGTTCCCCATAAAAACTCAAAGGGTAAATGTATTTAATCCCATAAACATCTAGTAAGGGCCTAGTAGACACACTGCTATGCCTTGTGGGAGTTTAGAAAGAGCTGAGTTCTGTACCCTGTTCCAATAATAATTGGCTCCCTGACACTGGCCAGCTCCATTGCCTCTCTGGGCCTCATCCTTCAGAAAGGGGGACTGGAATAGAATGACCCCTCCAGCACTAACATTTTATAATAATGCTGATGAGCACTGGGAAAGAAACTGAAAACTAGCTCCTGTAAAAATGGAACAGCTTTGCCATTTCTGTTTTTCATTTGACCACAAATTACTTAATTATTTAGAACATATTTCAATGTTGAGATGTAATTACAGAATTTTCTCTTTCCCTCCCTCTTCTTTTTCTTCTTTTTTTGGTGCTGTTGTTGCCATTTGAATCCAACTTGTTTTGTTCATTTCCTTGGGTGGAAACTTTTAGTGATGACTGCATTTTTATGAGTGTCTTTAAAAGAGAGATTTAGATGCAGTCCCTCTGCCTCGGTATGGAGTTCCATGAAATTTACAGAGAAAAAATAACTAGTCACTTCGAATCTAGGTCAAACAAAATTTTAATATCGAAAGAATTCAATCAGAACGCTGGAGTCTACATTACTGTTTTAAGATACCAGATTTGGCAAGTGTTCTATTTTGTTATGAGGGACCCTACCCATCTCAAGGCTAATGTGGTACATATTAGCATTCAGGACCTCAGGAGATCTCATTTTGGTTTAAATTTAACCCTATGTATCCTAGAATTTGTTAGATACAAAATCCCTACTTCAGCATAGTCTCATATATCATATCAGATTTACTTCTCTAGGGTGATTCAAGAAGTATTAAATGGTTCAATATATTTCAAGAGTAAGTAGGACATTATCTCATTAATTCAGACTTCGCTGATGTGGAATTTATTCACCTTGAGCTTACAGAGGCAAATCTAAGTGAATCAGTAATATAAATGACATTCAAGGAACTTTTAATATTCTTAAAAAAACAACATTGTTTTAAGTGCATTTAAAAATGATCTTTTTCCTTAAAAAGTTGCTAAATATGAAGGATCCAAAATTAATCTCCAAATGTATGTTTAGCCATTATTTGTGATATCATTTATAACTGAAATGATTTTTGAAAACATTTTACAATTCTAGCTTTTTCCTTGCTGGGACCATGACTTAATAGAAATTAGTAATATTGTTGCTACATAATAGACCATGTCGGAAAATATGATGCGTTTGATTGCAGTGTGAATTTGCTTTATGTGACTCAACCCCAGGGTAATGATGAAAGCATTTGTGGTGGCAAGAATATTTGAGGTGAGTTTGGGGAATCACAGAAGGAATGCCTGTCATCAAAGAATTGATCCAATCATCTGATTATGAGGCAAGCACAGCACAAATTTGCCTGAGGTTCCTCAGATTAGCAAGAAGTGGAGCAAGGCTTAGAAAGCACAGTTCTTGATTCTTGGTTCAGGCTACTTCTCTGTCCTGGTCTTTACCTTGTGAGAGGAGTCGACATCACTCCAGGTCCATCTCACTCTTCCATAAATGCTCGTAGGCTGATCCCGGGCCTTAATGTCAACCGGCCACAAAATCACTTGTTTAAGGTGCACTGAAAGCCAGCCTACAAAATTGTTCAATTTCCCTCAAAACTCTGTACTTAGCCTCTAGGGTTTGCTTTTATTCCAAGGCATCTGACTCAGTGTTAGACACATTTATTGGGTAGGGGTGGAGAAGTAGGGAATATATACTTATATATATCCTGCCATATTATTCAGCCTGACCCTTCTGGACATTTCTACCTTCTGCTCACTGGTAAACCAAGGATAAGTGGGTATTTTAAGAAAAATGTTCAGAGAGAAATCACCAAAGCAACCTGAAATTTCTTCAAGTTGAGCTGAGAGCCGCAGGCCACAGTAACCCGATTCCTGAAATGTTCACCACTGATCTTGGCAACTGTTTTCTTTCTGGTTTGTGATTTTCAATAAGATCCCAAACAACCAAAGAAAGTAAGAAAAAAAAAAGAAACAAGCAAAGAGAGAAAAGTCTCTAAACTTCCAAAACCAGCCATTTGTCATAGTCATTCGCACAACGACCTCAAGGGAGGTCACTGCTACTTAAGAATTGGCAATGGTGCTGTGGTGAGCACCAAAAGGCATTTTTTGGCCAAACAAACCAATTAGCCAATGATCGTATCCACTTCCTTGCTTCTTCCTGAATTTCTTAAACATGTGTTTCTTGGAATCCACCTCTTCTGCCACATAGACCCAAATGACAAATCATCAACCCCAAAGAACCAATGCTCCACAACAAACCACGAGCATGTGTTGCAACTGCCAGAGGCAGGAGGGAGTGATAAACCAGACTACCAAATTTGGTGGAAAAAAAAGAAGAAGAAAGTAGCCTGTTTATACTGGCTAATTGCAGTGATGACACTTAACTTATTTGCAAAATGTTCTGAGGTCTATTATGGTGAAGAGGAAGCTTGGTGAGAGGGAGGGTGTCATAAGGGCAGGCTGGCCAGCTCCAAGGGAAGCAGTAGCTTGAAGTTTTCACAGTTCTCACACTGGTCCTCCGCCTCACAGGTCTAGCAGTTGGATTTAACCTGCATGTACCCAGAGATGAAAGGTCAGTTTCTTAAGACCTGGTGTTTGATAACCAAACACATACGGGGCTGATGTATAAAGCAGAGGCTAGTCAATTTAAGTAACAATGGGGCTGACCCTCTTCTGAAGCTGGCATGGTCTCTCTCCTTTGGCCCTGTCTGGGATGATTTTCCCCACACACCATCTCAAGAATCTGAAGGCAACTAGCCAGGAAACATTGACTCAACAAAGGCAGGAAGATGTTCTTGAAGGATCTTTCAACCCAACCAAAATGTCCCTCTTCCCTGAACAGGCCTGGATGACACTTGCAAATGTATGTCTTTCCACAATCCCAAGCTGCTGGCTTCCCTTGTGTTTTCATTGTTTTCCTGAAGGTCCTGGAGCCTGTGAGTGGTGAAGCCACTATCTGAAGCTATATATGTTTCCTCCAAAGCTGGTGCACTCAGTCGCTTCCATATGTCTTTGGTATCTTTTGATCCGCTGGATTGCCACCTTTCCTTCGGTCATTTATTTTGAGAAAGTGAAGGGTGGGGATATTGTTAACCATGACTGAGAAGGGAGGGAGAAGCAAGGAGGGAGAGGGTCTGTGCACTTTTGGAGTAAACAACACACTGACTGACTGCAGTGGTGGATGATGGAGAGGACAGAGCATCCTGGGAGCCAGCTTTTTTTTTTTTTTAGTTAAAACAACCACAAAAATAGCAACAACTAAAATCCATGTTTTAGGTGCTCATCTTTTAAAAATGCTTTGATTTTCTACTTTAGTCACTGATGTCTAATTCACATAAGTAAGCCTTTTTTAGGTTACTGAATGTATGATGACCATAGAAAATTATAGATATAGTTACAGTTGGTATAAAAGATCATAAGAAAACTTGAGATTTCCACCCCATGTCTCTTTTCCTTAATGTTAACCTGTTTTCTTTTTAAAGCTGAGCTGAGGTAAGATAAATTCTTGTTCTGTAAAGATTATGCGTAGTTAAGTTCTGTTTAATTAGAATTTTGCAAGTATAGTGATTTATAGAGCATGATAATTTATAGCTTGGGAGCCTATGGTGTTCATACAATCCAAACACCTCATTTTATAAAAGAGAAAATGAAGGCTATGAGAAAAATAACTTGCCTAAGGATGTTCAATCCATGAGCAGTAGAATCAATATGTAAACCATATCTTCTCACCCCAAAAGCAATGATCTTTTCACCCAGTGGGAGTGAAGTTGACCAGTGACCTAGAAAGCTGTCATCTTCTCATGCTTTTCTGTTAAGACCTCAAGTGCAAATATCACCAGCTAAGAGGCATCAAAGACACTTTCCCATTACTGCTGTAAACCCTCTCTTTGTAGACTTAATCGATAGATGACATTTCTGGGTCTCTCTTCAGAACTGAGTTCAATGACAGCATTGAACAAGACACATGTTTAGTCATGGATCCTCATCTACCCTGAGCACATCTTGATACCCTCTACAGAGAGAATGGAGAGCAAATGAGGGAAAGATCCAACAACTCCCAGTAGGTGGGCTGCAGGAGTCAAGCCGGGTGCGGGAGGGGAAACTGCTCAGCCGAAGGCAAGTGGAAACTGGCTGCAGAGTCTCGGCTGAGATGGGGTTGGGCTGCAAGGTCTGAGGCACCACATCCAAGAAAACTAGGCAGGGCTGAGAATATCAGAGGAGAAAAAGCTTAGAGAGACACCCAGAGACAATGGGGTGCAGGAAGTCGGAACCTTCTGTTGAAATGGCTGAATCTGACAGGAAGTGGAGGCTGGGAGGGTACTTGGAGATGGGAGGGCACTTTAGATATTGCAGATAAGAAGAGAGCAAAGGTCCAAATACTTTAAACTCCATGCCAAGAGCACATCCAGGTTATATGGGCCCTGAAGCTAGAACAATTAGCATTTAAGAAAGAAAAATACAGTTATTTTAAATGATGAATTTTGTTGCCAAATATGTTACAAGTGTAAATTTTTATTTATAATGAGAAAAGATATTACAAAAGATAAAAAAGAAGCCATCAAATACCATAAACATCACAAACTTTAAAAATACCTGTATTTTTTATCAATCACTTTTGACACACCTTTGTATTCTTGGGGTTTCCCTACATTTTTGTCTGCATATTCTTTTTGATGCATTGCTTCTTTAGTTAATGGTATTTTTAATTTTCAAAAAAAATATTTTTATTGATTTCAGAGAGGAAGGGAGAAGGAAAGAGAGATAGAAACATCAATGATGAGAGAGAATCATTGATTGGCTGCCTCCTGCATGTCCCCTAGTGGGGATCGAGCCTGCAACCCGGTATGTGCCCTTGACCTGAATCGAACTTGGGACCCTTCAATCTGCAGGTCAGTGCTCTATCCACTGAGCAAAACCAGCCAGGGCTAGTTAATGATTTTTAAGTAATATTTTCTATATAGAGGGGGAAAGTCAAGTCAGTCTTCTAGCACTGTAGGTCAAATTTTGTTTTTTGGTATTTTGGGATAACAGTTATGACTAGGCATTGATTGATGTCTATATTTCCACTTGCAAGTTTAGATATCTAATGAGAGGGAGAACTTTCCATAGCATAGCTTCAGGCTCCACACATTTATATCTTGCATGTCCTCTCCTCTACTACTTTCACACTATCAGTGCCTCAGGACACAGTCAAGTGAGCGATAATGTTGATGCTACATCTTATGCCATGGTGCGGGCAAGTCTATCCAGTGGGCGGTGAGGTATCCCTGCCATTTCTCCACCAGGAAGATTTCCAATAACCTAACCACACATGGGAATGAGGACACACCACGATAATATACTCCAAGAAACCTGAATGCAATGGCCCTTTATGCAGATCCCCCAAAGACCAGGGCCCCTCCAGTGTTACCTGACAGGCAGGGGCATGTTGGAGGGAAGAGGGGGAGAGAAGACATGTGTCCCAACTGACTGCATTAAAATAGCTTAACTTTGCAAAGATTACTAAGACATACAAGCACCAGGGCCTCCCCCAGCACGTGGGGGAGACGGCGGAGGGAGATCCTGAACTTAAGCCTCATCAGCTTCATAGTAAATCCAGGCCTTAAATCTGGAAATGCCAGACCTGCTGCTAAAGCCCATTCCCCCGTAGGCTGGCTCACCTGGTGTCTGGGCTGAGGCGCTGATCTGAGGTCTGTAGCCAGAGGTGGGGGAGGTCCCAGACCATCCTTGAAATGAATCCATATGTGGCTGGATTAGGCTGATGAGTGGAGAGGAGTGTGAGGAACCAAGACTAGCAAATGTCTATATTCATGGGTTGATTAGCATTGGGGAGAAAGGAGGAGCCAGCATGTAGTGTGGGAAGTGAGAAGGGGCAGGGGGAAGGTATGGAGTCTCTCTCTCTCTCTCTCTCTCTCTCTCTCTCTCTCTCTCTTCTCTCTCTCTCTCTCTCTCTCTCTCTCTCTCTCTCTCTCACACACACACACACACACACACACACACAGGCACACAAGCACACGCTCATATGCATACGTACAAACATGCACACTCATGAGTCACACCAGCCAGTTCCAAATGTGAGTCTGGGCACTGTGGAGGCAGGTGCTGCAGTGTGAAGGTGGAGGAGGGGATTTCTAAAAGACTTGGTAAGTCATGGGGTACTCATGACCCGTGTCAGGCCCCAGGTGACTGAAGTGTGTGACATGGAGCAGGGCAGTGGCCCTTCACATGTGAACAGAGCACAGCATAGCTTGCCACCTATGCTGATCACTCTTAGAGGAGACAGATCTGAACATGGACAGTGGCATTCCCACAGGGGTGCCGGCAGCAGGGGTGCAGGCAGCAGGGGCAGGCTGGGGGACCTTCACTGGGAGCACCTAAGTGGGAGAAGGGACCAGAGAATGCCACATGGGAACCACCACTGACACACGTGACATGTGACACATCGTTCCAGGACTCCCACAATGACACACTGGGTGGAGAGGGGTGTGAGGCACCCAGATGGGCTCTGCAGAGGACTGGCCCTTGGGAGCAGGTGGGGACAGAACCCAGTGAGGACTGCGTTGTTGCCATCACATCCTGGGGAGATTCGAGTTCCATTTCATGGACATTAGCACCTCCGTCTGGTTTATAAAAAGCAATGTTATTGTCTGATATTGATAGCTGAGGAAAGCTATGGAGACCCTCCCTAGACCCCGTTAGAGGCAAGAGGGTCAGATTAGAATGAGATTCTCTTTATTTATGTATTTCTTGATTCATGAAATATTTATTGAGCTTCTACTCTGTGCCAGGCACTCCCTTGGGGTAAAGGAGCAAGTTCTCGCTGTTAGAATGGGCAACGCTGAGTAAGTAATAACTCCATCTCGCAGGAGCTGCTGTGCACACCAGGCCTGGGAGGCAGCCCCATCTGAAGGTCAAGCTTCTGGACTCAGCCAAACTGACCAGGGTTTAAACTCACAGCCATCCTTCCCCGGCTGTGAGCACCTAGGCACACCGCCTCCCCGCCCTGAGCTCCAGGGGCTGTGCGCCCCATTTGTAGAATGGGGATGCTACCCATCCTTGCCTCCAGGAGAAGGATCACAATGTAGAACCCACAGAAGCACAAGGATCACAATGTAGAACCCACAGAAGGGCTTAGCCCCATTCCTGGTGCACAGAAAAGGCGTGGCGAGTATGAGCTATTCATAGCCTGTTCCTATTATTATTCTCTCATTGTCCCCACTGGAGAGCTGAACTGCCGCGCAGAGCTGGGAGCCAGACCAGCACACACACGACTGCAGGGCGGGGAGCGCAGCCTCCTGCAGGCAACGGCTGGAGACGGCGCTGTGGCCTCAGAAACATCAGCGCTCGCTGCTGCAGCAGCTGTGGGGGCCTGGCAGCCTGCCCTCCACAGTAGACCAGGCAACTGACGAATGCCATGAGGGAGACAGAGCTGCACGCAGACAGACTGATGACACCGTCTGGGGATTGGCAGGAAAATTAGAAGAGGGGGCATTTGAAGGAAGACTGAGATTCCCATAGTCACAGGCAGGGGCAGAGCTAGAGAACTCAGCGGGGTTGCACTGTGTTTCTCTCCTCCTCCCAGGCCCGAGGCTGGGGAACTGTGAGCTCAGGGGAGCCACCTTCCTTCCATCAGGCCTGGGTAGAGAGGAAGCACTGACTGGGTTCTGAAGGGTGAATAGGAGTTTTCCAGGTAGGACATCAATTTTGGAAACCACCACAGTCCTGTATGTGAAGAGGGGAGAAGTGAAAGGCAATAAAGTTGGGAAGTTAAATTGGAGCCATATTGTAAAAAGCTTCTCATGCCAAACTCTACTCAACCTTGTAGTTTGGGGGGCCCGAGGGAGGTTTCTAAGCCAGAAGTAAAAAGCCAAGAGAATAATCAGGTATGCGTTTTATTAAAAGTTTCCTATGGCAGTGCGGAAAGTAGATTGTAGAGGTGGAGGATGGGGTGAGGGCAGCAACCAGAAAATGTCAAAGTTAACTACACCCAGGTGCCAAGCGCCGCCCAGCTGGCATGTGGGGAAGTGCCTTGTGCTCTCTCTGCACGTTGTCTCATCTCCTTTCTTGTCCGTGGCTTAGGCTGCTAATAGCTTTCCGCAGTTAGCCTCCTGCAAGGAGCTCCTGCTTCCTTCGATTCTTCATCCCAAGGACCCGTGAGACACCAGCGTGGCGTCCAGAACAAGGCCCCCCCTGAAACACCTGTGCTTCAGGGAATCGAGGAGCGCTGGAATGAAATAAGGTGAAAGAACAGTTTATTCTGAGGCCATCTTTCTAATATCTGAGATGTCAAAGTAAGTTAGACATGAGACCCAGGTTGTGTTTTGATGCGTAAAATGGTCTGCGACATGGAGAAAAGATCTGAGGGCACGAAGAACTGTTCCTTTATACCCAGGTTAGTTCTCTTTACCAACATGATCGGCCTCTTCAAAAAGAAACAGGAAGAGCCTTAGCCAGTTTGGCTCAGTGGATAGATAGGGTGTCAGCCTGGCCTGCGAACTGAAGGGTCCCAAGTTTGATTTCTGTCAAGGGCACTTGCCTGGATTGCAGGCTGGGTCCCCAGTAGGGGGCATGCAGGAGGCAGCCAATCAATGATTTTCTCTCATCAGTGATGTTTCTATCTCTCTCTCTCTCTCCCTTCCTCTCTGAAATCAATTACATATATTAAAAAGATACAGGAAGAAACTATGACCTGCGCTCTTTGCCTCTTACTGTTTTATGTGGACAGGGTGTGGGAAGGATGTGAGAAGGAGGGGTGAGAAGGTGAATGAGTGCCTTTTGTTGGGCTCAGACCCTGGGCTCCCCATCCCCGTGGCAGTCTAACACCCGCTCTCCTCTCCTCAGTTCCCCAGGCCACGCTCCTTCTTGCTTCCCCGCCTTCCTTACGCTCTCAGCCACATCCAAAATGCCCTCCTTCCCCGTCCCCCTCATCCCTTCCAGCCCTCCAGGTCTGGAGCACTCTCTGTATCATCCACTGTTCTCCCCTCATCGGCCAGTCTCCTCTGCCTCCTACTTCATTTGCTCACAGGGACCCTGGGAGAAGGCTGTGCCGTCCTTCCTAGATGAGTGAGCTGGAGCCCAGCCAGCCAGAGCATCTTCTCCAAGGCCCGGAGCGAGCGCTAGACGCCGGGCAGTGTGGTGCATGCTCTCCAGCTCTGCGATCCACAGGCCACCTCCTGCAGCATCTGTAATGCCTGGAATATTTCCTTATTGTTTACTGTGCGTTGGGCTTTGCTCCTTAACTGAGATAGTTTAAGACAGGGGAACCAAATAGTTGTGTCATTACTTCTCACGGCACCTGTTGCCATGTGGAGCCCAAAACACTTGGGGAGTGAGGCAAGGCAGGCCTTATCTGGCTCCTCAGCTCTCGTCTCTTTTTGTGCCCATAAATTCAGCAGCAGAGGGAGGGCCAGTGGGGCTCCTGGATTCCAAAACCAGCCCTCCAGGCGGCACTGAGTGCCCTGAAGTTGAGAACTATTGTCCTAAGGGCTTTTCACGTCTAAACAAACTCATTGATTTCCCATTCCTACACTCTGAGGTTGTAACTCCACTCGGAGCTGGGGAAGCTGAGTACCGAGAGGTTAGGTGATGTGCTCAATGCCACACAGCCAGTGTGGGAGAGAGGGCTTGACCTCAGGAATTTTGGAAAACTCTTGGTAGCATCTGCTCATCCCTGGAAAAAAATGTCCGGAGGCAGGAGGGTGTTGGGCACAGAACAAGGCCATCTGGGACTTGGCTGGGCTAGGAATATGCGGTGCTGTGAACTGTCCCTGGCCCCAAGGCAGTGAAGAACAATTAGACTGAAGTGAGTGGTCTGAAGGGGGCGCTGTAGGAAAAACAAAGCGCTTTCAAAATCCTCCTCTGCCAAGTCCCAATTGTTCCCATCCGAGCCTGACACAGCGATTTTCCAGCTGCACTTACCGGAGTCCAGTGACGAGGAGCTCAGAAGAAAGATACCGCAGCCCTGGGCCAGGGAAGGATGGCATTGATCTTCGACAAGGGCCGCATCGGTCCCATGGTTATGGAGTCATTTTGTGTGCAGGGAAACGGCTGAGGGTTAGCATCCAGGAAACTCCCCCGCGAGGCTCCTCGGCCCAGCTGGGATTCTCCATCTGGGGTCCCGGGAGGGCGCTGCGGGCGGCCACCGTGAAAGGGTAACGCATTCCTGTGGCTGATACCATGCAATTTTCTTTCAAAGGGTGCTTAAAGATTTTACTAGCTTTGGGGATTGGGGTAAGAGAAGACACAGGGAGATACAGAGACAAAAACAGACACAAAGACTGCATCAGGATGTGGAACTGACTGCGGTAAATTAAGCAGAGTTGGCATAAAGACCTTTGATCTTTCTTTTGTGCTGGTCCATCCCTGGCCTCTTGGTTTAGGGATGAGCAGTCCCCAAGCCACACTGTGTACCCCACTTATTAATTTGCTCAATCCTTGCCACCACCCACCAGGCAGATAGTATTGTACCCACTTCGTAGAATGTTTAAGAGACAACATTAGATTTCAAACTTGCATCTGTGTATCACCAACCCAACACTGTTATCTCAAAGGGTCTTGATTTTTTTTGTCTACAAAATGAGTATGATAATAATTGATACTTAAGAATGAACTTTTAAAGACATCTTTCATTCTTTCCCCCATCCCAGTATCTCATTCTGCACACTCTTCTCAATTCTCATCTCATTAGTTCAAGTGAGAATGTTCATTTATCTCTAAGGACAGAAATAGTGTTGCTTTTTAGGGGGGGAGTGCAAGTTTTCTGACCCCATCAAAACCCCACCAATAATGACCACCCTTATCTAAAGCATGAAGTCTCATATTTGTTCATCAAAGGAATACTTGCTTCATTTCAAACTTCTCAAAATAAATTCTTAAGTTTAAAATGGTAGATGGGCCTTCTTTACCTCTGCTCCCTCCCAAATCCCACGGTATAACAGTATATACATGCAAGAGAATAAACCTAAACTGGCAACAAACATTAAAGGGTACCAGCAGCAACCCAGAACATTTCACAAAAGATGAATCATGCCTTGATCGGTGTGGTTATATGGTTAGAGCTTTGGCCCCCACACCAAAGGGTCTGGGGTTTGATTCCCAGTCAAGGACATGTACCTGGGTTGCAGGTTGGATCCCTGCCCAGTCAGGGCATGTGTGGGAGGCAACCAATCGATGTATCTCACATTAATGTTTCTCTCTCTCCCCCCCTCCCTTCCTCTCTCCCTTCTACTCTCTTTAAAAATCAATGGAAAAATACTCTTGAGTGAGTATTACAAAAAAGAACAATGGGATTGTATTGACGAATAAAGCTGAGCCAAAAAACTTACAGGAAGAGAACTAGCTTGGCGGCAGAGGTGCCCCTTGCAGCAGAGCCCTGGAGAAAGTTTCAAATTAGAGCCTCAGCTACAAAGAGCAGGGCAGGCTGTAGGGTCATTAATTAAAGGCCTTTCTGAATTCTACAGCCACCAGCTCTCCTCCTCAGACAGCAACTGGCTGCAGTGGCCTTTGCCTGTGTGAAAACATGAGAATCTTTTTGGCCTTGGCTTCTGGAACATTCTCCCAAGTGGAGGGTGTTCAGTGATGCCAGTTTGATGCTACTTGGTTCTGCAGCATAGATGATGTTCATAATCACAATCACTCACATTCTGCATATTTCTCTCAGAAAAACAACATTCAGAAAAATCTTGAAAGAGCTAGAATGTAAGTCCCACACACCTTGAAAGGTAAAGTGAATGCTACAGCCCAGAGAAGGGAGGTAGAGAAGGTGTGCTCTCAGGTGTGTTAGTCTTCTGGTTGCCCAGCAACAAGGCCGAAGTAGGTGTCCACCCAGTGTTAGGACTGTCTTGGGTCTGGGAGGCATCGGAAGACAAAGGGCCAGACAGTCTCACCTCTATGGTGCTCCTAGTCTAGTCTCAAATAAACAGACACCACCTAAAAGTTGATGAATAAGGAGATAAGGGTTTCAGTCCATTATTTAAAACTATGAAAGTAGCCACAAGATTATTGAAGATAATACTGTTATGCACAAACTGCCAAAGAAGGGGAGAGACTGTAAAGGTGTTAATATCTTTGCCATAGCAGGAGGAGAACAGATGGAATTCAAATTAGACAAATTAAAAAACAACAACACCCAGATGTATGGGGAGTTAGTTTGTGGTGGGAACCACCAGAATGAAACACTGATATGGCCAAGGAGTTAAATCCGGGATATGGCCCGGGGATGCCCGGAGACACTTGCTCTCTAAAAGACCTTGATACCTCTTTGAGAGGTGGGGGATGTTTTTGCTTATCTGCATATAAATAAATAAAAATAAATAAAATAATAATAACAATAAAACCCAACATCCTAAACATCCTGGGAGAAATGTAAGGTAGACATTCTCATTCCCGTTTTATACATGAAGACATGGCTGTCAGTCCTCAGTCACAGCCTTGGGAATAGAAGGCAGGTCCCCTGACAGTCTCCAAATTCCCCCACTTCCCCAGGCTTCTCCTTGCACCTGCAGATGGACTAGGGTTGGAATCCTGGATTCGCTGAAGTGGACTTTGGGCAGTTGACCGTTCACTTCTAAACTTAGGGAGACTGACCATTACCCCATGGGCTGTGGGGAGGGTATATGCTAATCGCCTGGCACAGCCTGGCACAAAAATGTCAGCTTCCCTGAGCTATATTTCTTTTATAACCCACCCAGCATTTGGAGCAATAATAATATTTGTTGATCACGTTTTCTCCTTACTATTTTATGTGATTTGTCACTAATTCTGACTAAGTGAATCTGGTGCTTGGTTCTCATGTGTGGGCTTGACAGTCTACTAGTATATCAAAGGGCTTGTCATGATTGAGAGAGGTAGATAATGTCAAGATTAAAACATGTGGCAGGAAGATGTGATTCCATTGGCACATCTACGCAGGGTTCCAAGGAGGTGAGTTTGTGCATGTGTGATGGGAAGGGGGTACTGGGAACTCTTTTACCCTATGCCCCCAAATATCCCTTCCTCATTGACCACACTGAGATGTCACCTTCAGAGTCACTCTTTTGAACCTTGAAGAATTTTGGATTTCTCTGGTCCCCTTTGAAATTACCAGTGCCTGGTCATGGCCAGCTGAGAGTACAATCTCTTGGGACTAAGACCACTGGGGAGGGCCTGGGAAAGAAAGAGGGAAAGAAGCAGATGGAGAAGAAAGAGGGAATGAAGCGGAGACACATTGAAGGGCAAGGCACTGAGGACAATTCCACAAGCCTGCCAGGTTCCTTCTGCCCATTGTAACCAAGGAGGAGCAGCACTTCCTCCCAAAGGACCCTGGATAAATAACCTATAGGAGCTCATAGGATCAAGTACCAGCTATGTGCTAGGCGGGTCTTGTGCTAAAGCTTCACTGGCATCAGCTCAGTTCCCACAACACTCCCATCAGGGTGTGGCTGAAGTATTATTTCCAGTTTACAGATGGAGAAATTGAGGACAGAGAGGTAAAGTGTCATACCCAAGTTACTCAGCTATGTGACAGAGCCAAAAACCCAGGCAGCTTGACTTCAACGTCATATTCTGCACCATCCATCACACAAGAAACAAGCCCCCCACCCCCACCCATGAATTTATAGTTGTCAGGTTCTGCCTTTTAGTGCCAGTGAAACATAAGAACTTGTTTGCTGTAAGAGCGCTTATCTGAAACCAACATAGTAGATTTATTCCCTGTCACTTCAGAGCACAGAGCTAGAAAAGTGCAATTTACAGAAGGCAGACAATAGCTCCAACCAAGCAGTATGATAAGAAAAAGGGTTGCTCTGGTAGGTAATGAGCTCCCTGTTAGAGCAGATGTTACGGCCGGGGCAGTCAAAGGCCAGGATGGTCTCTGCCCTGGAGACAAGGTTGGAAGAGATGAGAATCAGAGCCCCTCCCATCCCTGGCAGGCAATTCAAGCACACTTCTCCAGATCTGCCATCGAGAGCAGGGCACTAACCCACAGGAGGTGCATGCTGACTAAGACCCAGCCCAGCCTCTCAAGAGTTTCCTGTATGATTCTCAGATTTTCTAATATCATCTTCACAGAGAATCTGGGAGGAATTTAATAAAGAACAGCGAGGGTTCATTTCTTTCATCTCCTAAAGGTAAATCCATCTGAACTACCCAATCACTTTTCTTTTCTCTGTCTGCTTCCAGAGAGCCCTACTGGGATTCAGGCTTATTAAAAAAAAAAGAAAAAGAAAAAAAAGAGAATATGTTCTGTGTCTTTGCCTCCGCAGAGGAAATGCTCTGTGTTACTGTAAATAATAATTTGCAGGTCAGTGAAGGTTGTTAAATGTCCTGATGCTTTTTCTCACTTCCCTCCAGACTCTCGTAATTACTACTGCTCTGAACCCAGCGGGCAGAGATGCATATTTCTCTGCCCAGGAAATGACAGTAGTGTGTTGCCCTCTCCTCACTGCGGTGAAAGCCTGCATGTTTGTGTATTGAGCTTGTCCTGAACCCATATCAAAGCCACTCACATCTCTGCCTGAAAATAGCCACGCGGGAGCTCGGCGAGTTGTCGCGGACCTAAGGCTTTGGGTCATGGTACCTGGGTTCTAAAGCTATCACCAGTTGCATGACCTCAGAACAGTCACAGATCCTCCTGGGCATCTGTTTCTTCATCCATAAAGCTGAGAACACAATACTTACATTGACAAATAAATAGCATTGCCTTGAGAATTCATACTTTAAAAAAATATATATTTTTATTGATTTTTAGAGAGAGGGAAAGGAAGAGGGAGAGAGATAGAAACATCAACTGGCTATCTCCTGTATGCCCCCTACTGGGGATCAAGCCTGCAACACAGGCATGTGCCCTGACCAGAAACGGAACACTCAACACTCAATCATTTGAGGCACACTGGCCAGGCAAGAATTTTTGCTTTTATTTAAAAATTTCATTCTAAATATTTATGGATCATTGCTAAGGGTCAGGTACTATTATATTCTTAGGGAGGGAGGCACTCATATACAAATCAGGTAAAAGTCTCTCTGTCCCTGGACCTTCACTGGGGGAAGCAGATAAGTAAGTGAATCCGCCAGACATACAGAATTTCTAAAGGTGGCTTTGATAAAAAGTAAAGCAGGAAATGTAATGGGGAGGGCTAGGGAGTGATCAGACAGGGCATCTCTCACAGGGTGCTGTTTGGACTTAAAGGAGGTAAGGACTGAAACCCAGAGAACATTTGGAGGAAGAGCATTCTAGCTGGTGGGAATAGCATGTGCAAAGGCTCTGAGCAAGGGTGAGCTCACGTCATCACAGGCCAGTAAGGCCGGGGCAGGTGGAGCAGAGCAGCTGGGAGAAGGTCCCAGGGAGGCAGGATTAGTTAGGGCAGGGCCTTGCAAGGCCTTTGACTGACTCTGAGTGAGATGGTAGCCTCTGGTGGGTTTCAGCAGAGGAGTGACATAAGCTGCCTTGAGTTTCAAAAGGATCTCCAGCTGTTGTGCTTAGAGAAGAGAATAAAATGAAATAATATTTCCCAAGGTGTTTTGAAAAGCACACAATGAAAATGAATTACACTAAAAAAATAAGTTCTCCAGACCCCTCCGGGAACATGTTGTTCTGGACACATCACATGAAAGATTAACTATGACCAAAATTTCATTGTCACATTCCCCACTGAAAGGTGGAGCTCATGTCCTCTCCCCTTGAACCTTTTAGTCTTGCAAGGACTTATCCAGTAAGATATGGTGGGTAGTGACCGGCCATTTAAAAAACAGGAAGTGCAGGAGGAGAGCACAGGGCTCAGGGCTCCCTCTCTGGGGCCAGTGTTCTCCCACTGGCTTCTCTGCTCACCATTCTCTGTTGTGACCTCTAGGTCCCCAGTGAGGTCATTGAGCCCGAGAAACACCTGCACAAGAGAGACGCTGTAGCAACGGGGAAGCAAGTTTCTCAGATGCACCACTTACCAACCACATGATATTGGGCAATTTGCTTAGGGTCTCTGAGCCTAATTTATTCAGTATAATAGGTCCCACTATCCAGGGCTGTTATGAAAAATATTAGAATACACATTGAGTACCTAGCCCTGCATATGGCACTCATTTATTATGAGCTATGACTCATTTAATGATCATTTCTTTTTTTGTTCCTTAGATGTAGCCCTAACAGAATGTGGGACTCCTCCTAGGGCTGGATTAAGGCCTTTTTCCCCATGACTTTATCTACTTGATTGGAATGTTCCACCTCTAGACCCTTCCCATTTGGGACAGGATCACAAAGGTAGGAGAGACTGTCCAGGGAAGAGGTCTATCAAGATGTGTTTAGTTGGGGGGAGGGCCTGTGGAGGGATCCCAGCCAGAACAAAATCCAAATTTGCTGAGTCCTGTTTATAGGAACCTCTGTGGGCAAGGGCCTCCCCGGGGGATGGGAAAGAATAATAGTTTGCCAGAAAGCGAATGTTTGAAGAAGGGACACAACCCTAGAAGCCAGCAGAGATGTAAATGCCTTGAATCTTATACCCTCCACCCCCAGCAGTTCCCTCAGGACTGTGAGGCCCCCAATACTTGTTTTGGAAAATTTTTTAGTTAGTGCTCAGAGGAAAGAGAAAAAAGAAGTCCAGTAAATCAATGACAGATTTTTCTTCCCATCAGTTGGTTTAAAGCATTGAGCCAATGTCAACTGATCTAGAATTTCTAAATTGTAAATAAGAAATTGAATGGTAAGATTTTTATCGGAGCCACTTCATGAAAGCCACTATTCAGAGTCCTGGTTTATCACACTCCTCACGTTGTCGGAGCTGAGGTATGGGGATTACACCTCCTGCCAGACCAGGAAATTCAGTGGGAAAGTTTTCAACTCTACCTGGCTCAGGCCACGGTGCCTAGTTATGGCATTTCTACTGGATTTTCTTGTTTCTCTCACAGATTCCTTGTGTCCTAAACTAAGCATCCAGAATCAGTCAGACCAATGAAGGACACTACAAGACATTGAATAACCTCACGTGGAGGATTCAATAGTCCGTCAACATGCTTAGCACTGTACCAGGTACTACAGAGGATAATAATAATAAAAGCAACAATACTCATGACAGCTATTAATGCATGAAGTTAACCACTTTTAAAAAGATATAAAAAATAAGGGGAAAGATACTTGATCCCTGCCCTCAAAAGCTTACAGTCCAATGTGAGGTAGGCTTTGTCTTGCATCACCAGCAATCCTAGTTAAGGAGAGAAACCAGAGGCACTGGGTTAACTTCTATCTAAACTGCCAAAGATGACTTTAAGAATATTCTCAACCCAAGAGTTTCGTAGCATTAGATCAGGTTTCAGTTCGGAGCCATCCTCAGTGGGGGCTCTACATACAAAAAAACTGGCCAAGACCTGTGTTCTGTGTGGAAATATGGTTAGGAGGCATTCACCACACATTTATGGCACAAAGAATATTTTTTCTTTCTTTTTCTTTTTTTTTAAAGCCTGTTTATAATGAAACACAAGACAGAATGGAACAAATTCCTCCAAAACATTTTTAAAAAATGGTTTTTTTCAATCACTTCTATTGAAAAACCATTCAGTGGGGTTTAAACAGCCAACCCTACTCAAGATAATGTTTCACTTTCTTTAACAAGGGAAAGAATTCACAGCTGAAAAGCCAACTGCTACTTCATTACTTTAATGGAAATCCCCTTGAATTCTATGATCTACTCAATCATAGGCTCATTGGTTGAGTCACACAAAGGTAACAAACGCTGGGAAAGGGACTGAATGTCATAGTCATTCCATTTCACTTTAGCACCTTAGAACATGTTATTTTAATGTTTCTGGTGGGGTAGGGGAGAAAATTAAACACATGTCATGCTACCTCATTCAGCAAATATTTATTAAGTGCTGCTGTGTGCCAGGCGCCATGTTAGGGGTTTTTAAAAAAGAAGTCCATTAGGGAATGAAGGGGTACTTCCCTAATATCCGCAGCCTGGCGGGGCTATACTTTATACATGCATGGGAGGTTTGAAGTGCATTATTGGAAAATTATTACACAGGGAGCAGGAGACCCTGCTAGATGCACCCCTGGGTCTGGCTGTGGGAACCTCTGTGAGGTGCCTGATGTCTCTGAGACTTGATTTTCTCACCTGTGAAAGTCAGAGGGTTATGCTAAATAGTGGTTCTCCACTACCGCTCTCACGTGGGGAGCTTCAAGGACATAGTGTCACTCGAGTCCTATCCAGGACCAACAGTCTCTGTTAAAAGAAAGGTTAAAAGAAATTCATTCTATCACATTCACATAACTATTTTTTAATTTTTATTTTGAACGAATTATACATTGACAGGAAGCAGCTAACATGTACAGAGGAGTCCCCTGTAGCCTTCACCGAATTCCTCTATTTCACCAAACTCGTGTGCAGTAGGGAAGAGTATCTTTCATCCTATTTGTTTATGTGAAGAAATGGGAAATAGAGTGACCAGCTGTCCTCATTCGCTATTCGCTCAGAACTGAGGAAGCTCCTGGAACATAAGAAATGACATTTTAAAACCGAGGCAGTTCCAGGCAAACCCAGATTGTTAGTCACCCTAAATATTCCCATATAAAACTACCCAGGAAACAATATTTTGGGAGGATGAATCCCCACAGCTCCTTTTTGCCTCTTCTAGAACTGGCTACCAGCGCCCCATTAATGCTCTCTGGCTACTTTGCATCTCCTCTGCTTGTGGGATCTTACTCCTACTAACTGCATCTATCTTTCCTCCCAGGCTTCTGTTTTAAAATGATCCCTGAATATTTTCCTGAGTCTCCCTTTGGCTATCAACATTTATATTTTCTCAAGTCACACCCCTGGTCTCAGCAAGATGTTGGGAGAAAAGCCTTTCATTCCAGGGGAGGGTGGGAAGAGCCCTGGACCAGAGGCTGGAGGCCAGGGTTCTCATCCCTCTCCTGCCACCAGCTGGCTGAGAGACTCCATGCAAATCATCTTCAATCTCTGGACCCCTTACTCTGAAAATAAGGGGATTGGTCTAGACCAGGCCTCCTCGTCCTACTGACACTACTGACATATGGGGCTGATTATTCTTTGTTGTGGGGCAGTCGTATGTACCACATTGTGGGATGCCTGGCCTCTACCCTTAAGATTTCAGGAGCATCCCTAAGCTGTGACAACCAAATGTGTCTCTGGACATTACCAAATGTCCCCTAGGCTGGGGTGGGCGGGCGGGAGAGTCACCCTGGTTGAGGACTAGTCCAAAATATTTACTCCACTTCCAGTTCTGAAAGCATGTAATATAAATTAAACCCCAATAAATTGAGTGATTAATACCCTGTTTCCCCGAAAATAAGACAGTGTCTTATATTAATTTTTGCTCCCAAAGATGCGCTAGGTCTTATTTTCAGGGGATTGTATTATGTTTCCATGAAGTAGGTCTTATTTTTGGGGAAACCCGGGTAGTTTCCCTTCAAACTCCCAAAATATTTGCATTTCCAACGTATTATCTATTTGGAATAAAAACAAAAGTCTAGAAAGCGTCTGCACCAAAATATTAAAAGAAGCTCTCTCTAATTGTAGTGGTCAGAGGTTTGATTTTTTTCTTCTTTTTTTTCTCTTTCTTCCTTTTTCCTCTCCCTCTTCCTCCTCTTCTTTCTTCTGCTCTTTCTTCTTTTGGTTTAATATCAGTATGTTTGATCATGTATTCCCTGAGTTATGAAGAAAAAAACTGGATGTTCTTCAATCGAAATTAAATCCATCAGTAGGTTTTCAAGGCAGCACTAGGGAACATGGATTTAAACGGGAGGGATTTCGCTAGAAACTGCAATCTCACTAACTCATATTATTTTGAGCTATTAGGCCTTTTCATATGGTTGTACTTACTTTGAAATTTTTATGATGTACTTACCTAAATTAGATGGTTTTGGCAAATAAGCAAGAGTTTTCCAAATATTTTTCACACCAAAAGCAGCCCTCCACTTCAGGGTATGTCAGCTGGAATTAACAAAACCTCATCAACTCTCACCTTCAGAGCTACACCCTCCGGGCCTGTCTGGCTGAGGGAGAGTTGTAGAAAATGAGCTTCTTTGAAAAATCTAAAACACTCTGAAAAGCTTATGGATTACCTACTCTGTACAAATGTGCTAAAATTTGATTGAATCATATGAGATTGTTCATAGCTGACTACTTCTGACCTACAAAAAAAAAAGTGCAATTCCATAGGGTTTTCTCCTAATAATATTCATTAACTGTCAATCATTAAAGAATCATACCCATCAACCCTGGTCCTCCTTTCAGGTGCTTTGATAAAGGAAGTGGGTGCAGGTAAACAGTTTTGCTCAAGAGAAAGGGGGTAGAGTTCAGGCTCGAAAGGAGAAAGCTTAGGCCTCTAAATGAGTGGTGGGGGACCCTGGGGTGATGGCTACCCTACTGCTGACTTGATCCATGGTGTTATCACAAGGAAAGGCTGAGTATAATGGCTTTTTACTATATAGCATGTAAGCTCCTTGAGAGCAACAACCAAGTATCTGCTACTAGACACCTCTGTCTGTTTCACTCGGTGCTTTTCACACTGCATTACACACAGCAAGAACCCAGTCATCACTGCTGCATGGTTACATGTCTAGGAACATCAAAATCACTTTCCATGGTTCATTTTGACCTTCATTCATTCATGGATTTCTTCATCCAAAGTGTTTTTATTTTCTAGTATTTTTTCTTGGGGGGGGGGGGGCACTAGATAATGTGGTTGTTTCAATAACTTTGTCCCAGCTCTCAAGATATTTCTAGCCGATGTAAATCAGGCCTAAGCATGTGGTTTCAACACTAGAATCCAAATGCAATGTGGTTCCATGCAAATGACTTCATCACTGAAAAAAGTGAGCCGGGGGAACTCCCTTGAAGCTATGTTCTGGTCCCTAGTCTCTCTGACAAAAGACAGCACTCAGCTAAAGTGAAGGAAAAAGTCTACTGAGAAGAACAAAATATGCTATTAATGACCAAATCTTCATTAATGACTAAATCTTCCATGCTCAGCAACTTACTTTTGGATTCTGAAGGGAAAAAAAAATCACCCACCATGTGTTTGTTCTTATTGTCAAAAATACACATTATTAGCAAATGCTGCAAAATAGTCCAATATGCCACAGTCAGGTTGAAGCAATGGGGAGGTTGGGGGGGGGGGACCCTAACTCTAAATTGTTTGGTCTAAATTGTTTGGATCATTTTGGGGGTTCTTTCCCCTTTTCTAGCCTTTATGATTTATGAGCAGAACTCTTGGATCAGGCCTTCCCATTGGTGGAAAGCCAATTAGGTTCATTCCAAACGATTAGAGCTACTAGCTCTGACTTGAGGTCAGTAGCATAAATAAATCATTACTCACGGGGAGGCTGCTCTTCCATTTTCTATAAGAATTTCAACAAAATCCTCAAAGTCTGAAAACCTCAGATGTTTTGATCATTTCCCTGTTTTGCCCTGACACTTGCATCACTAATAGCTTTTTCCAGCATGTCTTTGACAGGCGGTACATGACTGCCAGCAATTGGGCAGGACCCTTCATAGGATGCACAACCACATATCGGTGTCCTGCGGTCCTGCTGCCTGGAACTTGCTGACTCTCTTGGTTCCCATGATGGAAAAACCCGTCACTTCAGCTTAGGTCACTCTCTCTTCCCTAGAGAACCCAGTCTGACATGTCTTGTTTTGCTAATCTTTCCTTTAGTCATCCAAGGTCTCCAGAAGACAAAGAAGACTGCGGGAGGGCGGAGGGAACTTCAGTACAGGGCAAAGGTCAACAGGGGTCAGAGGACTAGAGTTCACGTCCCAGTTTTCTGCCTCCTACCGCGCCAGGAGACAGTCACACTTATTTACAAATCGCCTAGGCTAACTTAGCTAACCCTGAAGTTACTGTAAATTTTGTTCTCTGCAATTCTATGGCCATCACGATAAAAACGTGCTTCCTTTCTTCTATTCTTCTGTATTCCCCTCTCTGTCTCTGTCTCTCTTCTCCCTTCCTTCCCTCCCTCTTCCATTGGGCTTGATCAAGGCTGGCAAATGCTTCCCAGCAGCCAAAATAGAAGTCATTACCAGAAGCACCGCAGCTAAACAGAGGGAAATGTTTAGGTAAGCATCATAATGGGCATGGAAATAAAGAGACCACAATTCAAAGCATAAGTCATCGTAGATGAGCAGGCACATGTGTGGGGCTAGGTTTATGAGAAATGAACGGACGATGCTGTGCTGGCGAATCCCCGGGCTCGTGTTTTCCTAGTGCCAGGAGTGATTTATTTTTTGGTAAACAGTTTTGCTCAAGTAGGGCATCCAATTACTACAAACCTTGTTTGGTATAAAAACGAACTGCATAGAAATATATTGCCTTAGCAAGGTTTAACTGGTTGTTAATCCAAACATGTGGCAGAGTCCAAATTCCAGGGCTCAAAATATCCTCTGGATTCTCAGCAGCATCCAACGTCCAGAGGAGGTCATAATCATCACTCTCAACGAGGCGTGACTCGGGGGTAGCATATGGAAAGAGGACATTTCCAGAAAAACCATGGTATGGAAACCAAGCCCACGGAGGGCGGGGGCGGGGTGGGGGCGGGGGTGGGGGTGGGGGTGGGGAGACCGGCCGCCCTGAGGGAGAAGTTATGGCCAGCTCCTTTGAAGTAGGAGGCTGGGCTGCTTTGGGAAGATGAAAAAAAGGTTTTCAAATCCTCCTTTCCACACAAATCTCTTCACATCCAGCTCCGTTCCCTGGGATGTTTCATCACCTTAAGAAATATATTTAAAACAGACACAAGTAAGAGTATCTGTTTATAAGTAAAGCAAAGCTCCAGGCTTTCATTTTTGTAACAAAAAAACTTAATTGCCTCCTTCAATTTCTCTGGGTTTTGCCTCTCAGCATTCATAAGATGCAATTGTCATACTTCAACTATTTTGTTTTTAAGTTAAAAAAAAGCTTGTAAGTTATTCAAGAGAAAAAAAATATATATAGAGAGAGAGAGGGGAATCTGGTCATCAAGAAAATTTAACTTCTGTGTTAAAATATAATATTTTGAAAAAATAAAGAGGAGATAACGTTTAACACCCCAATATTCCCATTTCCTGAATCTCTTTACTTTTTTAATTTATTTCCCTCCTTTGACCCCCTCCACCCTACTCTGTCCCCTCTGCAGACCTTCCCCAGACTGTTGTCTGTCCATGGGCTATGCATATGTGCATGAAGTTCATTGGCTAATCCCTTCCCGCTCCCCCTCTCCCTCCCTCTGAAATATGTCAGTCTGTTGCATGCTTCAATGTCTCTGGATCTTTTTTTATTCATCAGTTTATTTTGTTCATTAGATTCCGCATATGAGTGAGGTCATGTGATACTTGTTTTTCTCTGGCTGGCTTATTTCACTTAGCATAATACTCTCCAGGTCTCTCTCTGCTGTCTCAAAAGGGTAAGAGATCCCACATCTCTTTTCCGTGGGCATTCCCACTGTGCTAACAGTTTTCATTTGTATCTGAGAGGGGTCTGGTGACCATGTATTGAGAGCCCTGCAAATGCACCCTGGTGTCCTGAAGGATTTGTTTAAAATACTTTTCCTATTTCAAGGTGGCAATTGGCAGTCCCAAGGATCCCCAAAGATTTGGGAGCCATCTGAGTGGAAAGGAACGTGGGGGTGTCAGCTTACCCCCAGCCCAGGGACCAGCAGCTTTGCCACAAGGCAGCAGGCTCCTGGCTCCGGGAGCTAGGCTCCCGCCACAGCCAATACACTCCGCACAGAGAGAAAGGCATGGTGCACCGGGGGCACGGGGCCCACAGAAAGCCCCCATCAGCATCCCTCTGCCGCCTGGCAGGCGGACCACTAAACCACCCACCACATCCATTCGGGCCGATCACATTAATTTAAGAATTCCGAAGACGGGGAGTTCATAATCTTGCCTGGTGTTCATTCCAATAGCTCACAGCCCTGAAGACCCAGGACCCGCTTCTTCAGCTCTAACCCTAATCTCCCCCGATGCAATTTCAGCCTCTCTGTTTTTTCCTGTCTTCACGAGAAATGAAAACCAGCTGGACACCATCTTCCGTATAATAACCCTCCATAAACGGGGAGACCGGGATTCAGTCCGCCGGGTCCTTGTCTTCTCCAGGTTAAACGATGCTGAGGCCTGGAGCTTTTTCTCTTCCTCCTGACTTCTCAGCCTCATTATTTACACGACTCTCCGTGTCGCTCAAATTGTTGAGGCCCAAACTAGACCTTTTATGGGGATGTGACAAAGACTAACTGAATGGGTGTGTTTGCCTGTGTGTGCACGCAGGCACATGTGTAGGAAGGAAGTTTCGCTCACAGTTCCAACAAGTTAATATTTTAAACTTTTTCATTGTAAAAGATATCAAGAAGAGTTTATATAACACACATGCGGAGTTAAACACACACACACACACACACACACACACACACACACACAATGAGAATGCACGCACCCGGCGTGGCGTGAGCTATTTGTTCTGTTAACATTGACCTTGTATTTGATTTTGCTTTATTTGAGAGGAGGCCGAGGGTCATTCCCCTGCTGATTGCATTTTAAATTGCATTTACATTTAAATCACACCGACTACATTCTAAACCAATGACGCTGTTTCAGCTCTTACACACGTGTTTGTTATAGCCTCTTTCAAACCTGACAATATTTAGCGGAGGCATCAAGAGTTTCATAAGATGGTTCATTCTAAAAAAAAAAAAAAAAAAAAAAAAAAAGCTGAACCCAAATCAAAAAATCTTTTGAAAAAAGGAATGTTTGCGACGAGCCAAGTTTACTAACAGTCTAGTTCTCTGTTATTAAAGCTTTCATGACTGAGCATACAATTTTTCATCAGGAAATGTCAGGAAACAGGCCACTTAATCATGTTCCTATCGAATGATAGCCGATGGTCCAAACAAACTGCCGAGAATCAGATGTGCCCAGCATTCAAGCGACTGAAAGACTCAGCCCCCACGGGTTTATGATCATGCATTTCCCACTTCCCAGCAGTCCGAAGAACGCTGCTTCATAAAGTCATTGGGATTAAGAAACAGTAACAAACATGAATATTTTAGGGGAAAAGGTATTAATGAAGTATTATTTTGTCATCGATCCTGGAGTCTTCATTTAGAGTCAACCCAAATCTTTGCTTGAGTCCAAAGTCCAAAAGCTTCCCTGGTAGACATGAAGCCACAACTTTGAGGTCAGGGGATGTGAAAGGTTACACAGGGCTTGTTTCCAGGGGCAGGTAGGATTGTCTCTCTCATGCCTGTCCCTAACCCCAGAAGCAGTCTCAGTTCGGCATCTCTGCCCTACTTCTTCCAGAGCTTTCTATGGCGAAGGTTTCATTGCCACAGAGAAGAATCAGAAGTAGAAGCTGTGCTCTCTCCATCCTCGTGTCTATTTTTTCCCTCAGTGGACTGAGAGACTTTCTGCTTGTTTTTTAGTTGTTGTTTTCTTTTGGCTGTATTATTATTATTATTATTATCATCATCATCATCATCATCACCACCCCTTACTATCATGGCTGGTATACTAACTTGTTTTTTAGTTACAGGTCCGCCTCTCATGACTTCATCAAGGTCTGTGATTTGGTAACAAAGGTATTTTTGTTTCTTTCAAGATTCCAGATCCAAAAATGAAACCATTTCTGAACACAGACCTCAACTGGCTTCATCACACATGCCCAAGAATCTGTGCAGAGCTTGCTGCCTGCATCCAGTCCCTTGATCCAATACCAGCCCTTCCCCTTGGCTTCGGGTTCCATGTTTTTAAACCATCTCCACATTTCCTGAAAATTCCTAAAGATTATTCGCTTCCATTTGTTTCCCAGTTAATGTCCACATCTTATCCTGGTTCCCCTTGAGAAACATGCAGGATTTTTTTTTTCTTTTTTGGTAGCGACTTCATGGTGGACAGTACTCACAGGGATTTCTCTCCACTTGTCAGAACCAAGGCCAGGCCAGCCATGTCCTGTGCCTACAGCTACTCTAGGCTTCGGAACAAGACTGGACCCACCCAGCAGACTCGGAACAGGATCCAAGGTAGGGATGCGCTGGGCTGCCTGTCTTGGAAAACAGAACCTGGGCTACTAGGGCCACCCACCTGATCACATCCTGGAGCTTCAGGCTGGCCTTTTAAGAGGGAGAGGGGGGAAGAGAGAAAAAATAACATAGCAACGCTGATCTGAGCACTACCCGTGGAGTCATTAATGTGGTTTCCAGCAAACTGCTCATAAAATTCATGGCGGCGGCTAATTGCTACCATGTTCTTCCTCATAGAGTCTCATATTAAATTTGAAAGAAAGGAAGCAAAGCCCTTTCAAAGCCATATTAATCCATGCACAGCAGTGGAATGCATGATCTAAAGTGCGCCTCTCGAATCACCACAGCTATGTGGGCTAGCTGTCAAACGGTGGATTTCATGTCACTCATGGTACAATGAACAATGCCTTTGCCAGCCGCTGGCTGTGCTGGGCCCAGCTCTCCTGGACCCGGGCAGCTCTAACCAGCATGGAGTGCCTTGTGAGTGCACACATGTGAGCTCAGCACATGTGCGTGAGTGTGCATATCGGCCCCTAAGCCACCTCGAGGGAATTCAAGCTAAATGTTGGCGTATGTCTTTCTGCCTCCACCCTCCAAACACACTTGCCTGAAAGTGCTCAGCAGAAGAGCGGTGGCTGGTGGCCAAATCCTGGCTGCCGTCTTCCCCTCATGAAGATGTTTTGCTGCATTATGCCCTGCAATGGACTGAGACCAGCTTGCCTCAAGGCAGCTCTTGCTAGGATTTAAAGAACCACAAACTCAACAAGCCTACCACCCTTTCCCAAATTCTCACTCGTAGAAGGCTCGTATTGGAATGAATGATTCCAAGCACTCACTGGACGGGGCTGCTCCTCAGCTGATCTCACTCTCTGGCACTATCGATCCCCTATGGTCACCTTCCATTTTGATTGACCATTCTGATTGGGTACAGCACCGTCCAGTTGATCTTGGTATCCCTTTTAATTGTTTGAGCCAGCATATGCTGCATGCTGGAAATACATTAAGAGCTATCAATCTAGCCAGGAAACCAATAGGTTCAAATGGTTTATCAGAATATCTGGGTGACACCTAGCCAAAGGCATGGTTGTGTCTACAATGAGCAGTTCATCTGAGGATTTCCCGCTACTGTATGAGAATATGACCCTCTCCAGGGAGTATCAGAGTTGTCTTTGCAGAATTGCTACAGATGCTACAGATGTTCTCTTCCCAATCCTGCCTGAGCAGGGAAGCTGAAGAGAACTGGTGTGTGTCTCCCTGGTGGGCAAAGACTGAGCCTGCACCATCTTACTGGTGACCGCTTTTTCTCTCCCTCCTGACCCAGCCTCATAGTCTGCAGGACTTGAATACTTTTCATTACCACCCTAAACCTATTCTGGCCCCACGTAAGCCTTAACGAAGCCCGGCAGTAGTTAGAAGTCCCATATTAATCCAAGGGCATGTTTAGAATTGGTTTGGAATTTGTCATACAAACTGATGACTCATAGGAGTGATGAGGTGAGCATTCTGTGTCCACCAAGCTTCCAGTATTCATCTCAATCTCTCAGTCATAGTCCTTCTATATCCCCTTACTTCCACAGGTACGATGTCCTCCTCTAAACCACAGCCCACTGAAGGGACTCTCTACCCTAACAGTTTAGGGGCACCTTCTCACTTCTAGAAGTAGCTTAAGGCTTCCCCTCGCCCCCAGCTGGCTTCTCCAATCCTGTCATCCCTCTGCCACTTGCAAGGGGAAGAATGATGAGACCAGGAGTCTCCAGTTAGATCTTGGTTCCAGGCAATGAAGCTTCAGATGGGAGGGGATGAAAAGGGCATGAATGTTCTCTTTCTCCTAGTTCTTCTCTTTGTGTGCATCCTTACTATCAGAGTAGTGAGAGTAAAGCCATATATAGAACCAAGGGTGTGGGGAAGAAGAGATCAAGGAGACCTGATTTTAGGACTTTGATTGGAGGAGGAAAATGGGGTTCTTACCTATCCCAGTGCCTCAGGGATGACAGCAGCAGATAAGAATATGGGGCCAAAGTCTGAGTTCAAAATAAAACATGTTCCTTTTGCCCTTCTCCCTCAGGAGCCTGTGGCAACAATAAGCAGCTGGTTGAATATTCAAGTTAAATAATCTTGGACAAATCCTTTCAACAATAGCCAGGCCTCTTTTCATAGGCTCAGAAGCCGATTCACCGTCCTCTTGCCCATTGGCTTGGGTTCTGCTTCTACCAGATGAAAGCTCCTAGATGTTCAAGGCACCCACCCTGTAGACAAAGAATATCATCCCTGTCCAAATGCTCTTGCTGCAGAGCCCCATGCACCACATTGACATCCTAGGATGTTTTCATAAATACATATTCAACCCAGGTTTAGGCACTGACACTGTGATACACTGAGATCCTCCTTGAGGGTCGTTCCTATAGTTGGCTTCACACATGCTGACATGCTCTCCTCTGCTGCTGCCCTATCTTGGGAGTTTCAGATTGCCTTGCAGACATGATGACAGCAGTGTTTGATGTAGGTCCAAAAGTGAATTGTCTCTGAGCACTGCTACATATCTGTGATGGGTTCAGAGGAAAGTAGCAAAACATGAGAAAATTATTATGCAAATTAAATTCTCCGAGGACTGGGGTTTAAACAATAGTGTTTAGGAAAGTCTGTTGAGAGCCTTAATATCCTCCTTGAAGAATTTAGATTGTCTGCTATTGAGAAGGAAGGGTTCTCATAAATAATACAACCCAAGTGACCCAATGTGAACAACTTTGGGTGTTCTGTCTATTGTTCATATGAAAGAACTCAAGCTTTTATTCTCTGTCACTGTGGGGATCCAGTGACTCTCCACTATTTCTCAGGATTTCTGTTAGCTATTTACAGTCTTTTGGAGCTTGCCTATATCTAACAGCCCTAAACCCGTGCTCCTGGTTTCCCCCCAATCATCTCTGATTTCAGCCTGTGCTCTTCTCACCCACACCACTGCCCCCAAGTGCAGAGAAGCCTTCTTTTATTCCCCTGAGAAGATCCGACACTTGCCTTGTGTGGAACAGCCCTTGAAGGTTTGGGACAACACAGTGGGGTTATTACAACAGAGGAGAGTAAAAAATTAAAACCCAATATCAGATACTAATGCTAATAATGTTGTTTATCAAAGCCCTTCATGGGGGCTTGGATGACTGTCACATGGCTTCAGACCTTTCACAAATCAGAGTTCCTCTTCATCACATTTGCTCTCCAGCTTCTGACTGCCACTACTGCCCTTTCTCCAATGGTGAAAAATATATTGAAACTCAAAATATATCGAAACTTCCAAAATAATTATGCAAAGCCATTTTAGGCACTTCTTGGACTTCACTGCCTCCACATAAAACATGATATGTAATTAAGGGCTCATTAAAGTGTTTTCTTAAAAAAGAACAGCTCCCTACATGGTAGGAGGTCTGCCCTGCTTCCTGGAGATGGCATGATTATAAGCTTGGAAAGCAGCACCTCTTTCCTTTGTTTCCACCTTGATAGGTTAATCCCAGGACTTATTCCAATCACCATGGAGGCCTTTTAGTCTTTTTGTTTTCTTAAACATTTCCAGGTGGAGTTCAAAGGTGTCCTTGTATCTGGAGGAGAAAGTAAAGACCTCACTTTCAAACTAAGATAGTTTTTTGTTTGATGAATAAGTGAAGAGAAGTTAGTATGACATTATGAACTGGTGATCCTACGTCTCCCCTCGTATTATTGGGATGGGTCTTAGAACTGGAATTCAAAAGAAAGGGAGAATGAATAACCAAAGTTGTGGAGATAGGCAGCTATGTTAAATCCACAGACCTGCTCCTGAAAGGTTGCTGTTGGCTGGAGGGCAAGGTTGATGTCACCCAGAGGCAGGTGATGAGTGATGCCAAGAGCATAGCGCCTGGCAAATGCTAGAATCTGAAGGCATTATTCCATGGCCTCATGGCTCAGGAAGGGAACGAGTCTCATAGGGGTTGGGAAGTTCTCAAAAAGAAGTGGGGAGGCATTTATTTCTGAGATGGAAAATTATCTATCAATCTTCAGGTGAAAGAAAAGATGAAATGCCTCAAGTAGGCTAAGGGTTTATTGGTTTTTAAAAAAATTTATTTGTAGCTCATGGGAACCTCTTTTTTAAACATTTATTGATTTCATAGAGAGGAAGTGAGAGGAAGAGAGAGCGAGCTAAAAACAGAAATGAGGGAGAAACATAGATTGATTGGCTGCCTCCTTTATGCCCCCTACTGGGGACCGAGATGGAGCCTCAACCCAGGCATGTGCCTTGACTGGGAATCAAACTGGTGACCTCCTGATGCATGGGATGATGCTCAACCAATTAAGCCACACCGGCCATGTTCCTGCACATCTTTTTAATAGTAGGGGACCTGATGTAAATTTAAAGAAAATTAAAAGTTGGTCTGTATCAAAGTAATTTTTGAGAACATTATTAGCCACATGAAGCAAAGAATCACAGAGGAGACAGACAGTATGATGTCCAAAGTCTGTTTCAGATGCGTGCATTCTAACTAAGACTAATACAGATCTTAAGTAATCCCCTCTCTTAACTCAGTAGAACACAGGCTTCGTGTGGTTTTAACCCCTTCCCAAAATAACAGTAAAATCACCACATCAGAGTGTGGAGGCAATATTTACAAGGACATAGATATTAGCAGAAGGCATGGGATCAAGTTGGAGATATCTGGGTATGCTTGTGAGTACTTGTGGTTTGTTAAGCTCCACTTTAAGTGCGAGTTGGATTGACACTTGTACTTTCTTCCTATTGTCAGATGAATTCTAAACCATACAGATCCCGCTTTTGACTTAGAGAAAGGCACAGAGTATTCCAGGACACTAAAAGGACGACCCTACATAATAGATCATGGCAGCAGGCCCCCTGAATGTTTCTCACTGCAGAAAGGCAGAAGATAAAGCACGGTCAAGTCCTGGAGTACCTCTGATTCCACACCTGGGGTGTTTATGTGGAAAGTCACAAGTGTTCTTTCATTCAACAGAAGTCGAGTGACACCTCTACCTGTTTGTTAATTTTTTAAGGTAATGCAATTAAGTAAACCAGTATTCTTGCACAGGGGATCTCAGAGGAGTATTTAAGAGAGAGGGAGCAAAAGATGAACACTACATCAAATACACATATACATATACAGTGTGTCTTAACTGGAAGAGGAGTGTCTTAACTGGAAGAGGAGTGTCCAGGAAGCCAATACCCTTATAGAGTGACCAGCCATTCCAGTTTTCCTGGGACAGAATGGACTTCTAGGGAGTGCTAAAAGTTGGGGAGTCCTCAATAAACCAGGGCAGTTGGCATCCTTGATCCACAGTGAATGAGACTGGCAGCAATGCAAGAGTCAAAAGAGGTTTGTGTTTTGTTTTGTTTTTTGTTTTCTTATGGTAGGCATGGGCTACTTCTGCAGTCAGAGAGAGGTCTAGGGACTGGTTTCACAGCTGTATATTTGAAGGATGAGATCATGAAATCAGAGCTCTCCAACTCCCGATTTTTCTTTTGTTCTGTCTGGAAAGAAGAATGATCTTCAGGCCAAGAAGAATAAAATCAAAATTGCTTAAGGGTTCTATCAAAACTCAAGATGGATGTAGAGCTAATAAGAGCTGATCCAGCTGCTCTAAATGAAATCAAGAGTGCTAGCCCAGAAACCTTCAACCTGAGAGAAATGGCAGCAGAAACTACCAAACCCCTGTGGACAGGAAAGCTCTCAAACTTCTGAGTGTGCCTGATGGCCTTCTGGGAAATTAACTGAAAAATGCAGATTCCAAGGTGCTGCCTTCATTGAGTCTTATTTGATAGGTCTCAAAGGTGAGGGTTTGCAATATCAATAAATACTCCACGTCTTTCTCATAAAGGTACCCCGTTATGGTCCACTCTTTCAGACACATTTCTCTAAAGAACTTTGATAAACAATCAATTAGTGAGCAAACTTTTGGTCAGTACCAACAATTGGTGGCTGAGCAAACAAACAAACAAACAAACAGAAAGATTAGAGATTCAAAGAAGAAAAATATATATGTGCGTATGCCCATGCACATTTTTTACTTTTCAAATAGGAGATTTCTAAGATGATCTCAAAAAAAAACGTAAGAGCCTAATGAGCCACTTGCCAGTTTCTATCTGTGCAAGCTAACACCCCTTAGAAAGGGAAATGCAGCTGCCTGTGGCAAAGATCAACCTTGGTCCGCTGATGCCCAGACTCCCTCGAGACCATTGTGCTGAGCACTGCTCTGAGCCATCTGTCGGGAGCCAACGCATGTACCCAAAAGAATGAACTTCCGGGTAAAAATCGAAGACACACAGGCAAACTGAAACACTAAATATAGAGATATCACTTGTGTGTATTTTTGTCACCTGTGGGCTAGACAGTTACAGGTATGCAAATCAGAGTCTTTGGAAACCACACCCAGATAGACTATAGTCTAATAGTGGCATTTCCTTCCTATCTGGGTACTAATTCTCTGAGATGCAAACAAAGAAGAAATGAGAGGGGAAAAAAATTGACCTGCCTACTAACTCTGTAGAAAAATTCCTCCCATATTAAGATTTTTTTATCTCTACTTAACTTTGGTTTCTGAAATAATAACCAATAATAATAAATAATAAGATGCACACAGTGCTTTATTCATTAACAAAGTCCTTTCATATACCTCGTCTCATTTCATTTTCACCCCAGCCCTGTAGGGTAGGCAGGACTCGTGATTTAATGGCACCTGGATCCCCTGGGCTGAGAAGGGACAGGGCTCAAATAATCAGAGCTGGGACTCAGCCTCAGTCGCCTCATTGCAGATCAGGAACCACAGCCCTCTGAACTACACCACTGTCTCCGCAAGTCCTTTGTGGACAATGGGCAGTGCAAGTTACTTAAAGAGCTATTAGCCCATTGAAGAAATGGCTCAGGCAGTTGTATCTACTCTCCTGATCATCATTACATTTGTGTTTGCTTTTTCTCAAATGTAGCTTCATTATGCTCCTGAGTCAGTGGGAGCCAACACATATCTGTAGGGAATTTCAGTTCTGAGCTGAAAGGAAGCTCCCTCTTAAACATCTTGCAAGACCCATCAAGAAACCTGATGGAAATTGAGCCTGTCGTTAATGAGACAGGGTAATTTGGTGTAGGGAAAACAATCTCCTAAAATGACTATGTCAGCAACCTCGTCACGCTTCCTGCTGAAACAGAGCAGGGGCTGGTCCCCAGAGGGCAGGGCCACATGGTAAAACACTTACATGCTCCCCGGTGCCTAGCCTCGTGTCACAGGCAGAGCGGGTGCCAGCAATGTTTGGCATGAACAGGTGGGGATGACTGCATGTTTTGCGAGATGGAACGAGGTACACAGTACAGAACTGGAGGCAGTGAATTCGAGTCTGCGGGTTCTCATCTCAGCTCCAGCCTTGTCATTAGAACGTTTTACTCTTCTTTCTCATGGATTAAATGCTCTAATGACCAAGAAAACAAACCAAACATCTTATTCTTAATAATCTATACAAAATCCACTAGAGGAGGATAGGTGAACAATAGAGGGGAACCAGTCCAAATTCATAACTAAGAATGTTAGCTGGGAGAAAAAGCAGCGGAGTTCACTTCCTTTATAAAATGATCCTCTGGCTAAAATGAGGTTGACTGCATACTCAAGGGTTAAATGCATTACCAGCTGGCAAATGACCTTCTCCAGAGAGAAAGGGGAAACAAGAGATGCCAAGGCTTCAGAAGTAACTAGTTTAATAAAAATAATCCCCCCTCTCATTTCTGACACCACCGGGCAGTCACACCATCCTGCCTCGGGTCACCAGACGTGGCTCCGCGAAGTCAGAGGAAATTATAGAAATCCATCACCGCTGAGTTTTCTGAGCTGGTTATTACTCGCTGCGTTTTATCTTCCAAACAGTCCCTAAATTTAATTGCTTCGTTGTAATGGATTAACCTCTGAGGTCCACAGTAGCATTTATATTGTGTTCAAAGGGAAAGTTGCAGGTTCGGAGCCCATTTTTTGGAGTATGCTTTATCAGACCTAAGCGTGTAGCTGCCCAGTTTTGGATAACGACGGCAGACGCTTGTCAGCGGAGGTCACTCAGATGCCCAGACAGGGAGAAACACAGAGGCTCTCATTTGACCAGAAGGAATCAATGCACACCCTCCAAGCTGATTCAAGATGAAAGAGGAGCAGGCCATGACCATGAGGACTGTCACTCTGCACATAGATATTAAAAGCACTGGTTTTAGAGGCAGGTCAGACGTGTGTCTTACTCTCCTGCCTCGTTTATCTCTATCTCTTCTAAACCATTCCCACCAGCAAGCAAACAGGCTCTACTGTCACCCATTTAGAAAAAGTTTTTCTCTTGGACCCATTTCTTTGTTATTTCTTAAGAGTATGACCCATAACCCCCCTCCCACTTGACACAAACTTCTCATATCAGTTGCCAACAACCTTCCATGGAGCCACATTCGATAGACACTTTATGGGGTTCATCTTCATCACCTTTGTAGTGGTATTTGATACAAGGGGGCTGTTTCCTCCTTCCTGAAGCACTGCTTTCTCCTGGATTCCTGGAAATCCACACTCACCTGGTATTCTCCTACCTCCCTGGCCATTCCTTCCCATGTCCCTTTGCTGGTTGTACTTCTACTTACCTACCAACGTCAGTGTTCTTCCTTGGGTCCTGTTCTCATTTCTCTCTTCTCCCTTCCCTAGAAATTCTCATCTACCTAGGTGGCTTTAAATATCATCTACACACGGATGAAGTGTGCATTTCTAGCTTCTGACTTCTTTTCTGAAATTCGAGCTAGCATATTCATAGCTTATCTGTCCCAAATCTAAATTCTGGGGTACTCACCATCTCAGAAAATGAGTCCTATCCCTCTCTTACCTCCAACCCACAGGCCAGTCCTGTTGATTCTACCTCCAAAGTATATATCAAACAAATCCACCTCTTAATCTCTTCATTTCCATTGGTGTGGCCTAGTTTAACACAAGAGGCTTCTAACAGATGTTGAGGCTCCAACTGGGCTTTTGTTCTCAGTGTGTCCCCCAGACAGGCTCACCCTCTCTCCACCTACTCCAACCTTACTTGCCTGCTTTCTGTTTTTCAAATAGGCCAAGCTCATCTCCATCCCAGGGTTTTTGCACTTGCTATTCCCTCTTCCTGGAAGCCACTTTCTTCTGATCTTCTATGCCTGGTTTCTTCATAGATGTCACCTCTGCAGAGACACTTCAGTTCAAACTGTTATTTCTCCCACTTCCTAGCAGTAAAAATAAAACAATAAAAGGGTGAGAGTAGGGGGCAAAAGTGTGAACATTGAGGAACACTAACAATTGTGGTAATACAGGAAAAACGATGGCCATTTGGTCCAGGGGTATGGATAGAAGGGAATGCATTTGAGAAAGAATTCTGAGGTATTATGGATAATATTTGATGACATTTGTATGTAGGAAAGAGGAAAGGAATTTAAGCTAACTTTGGTGTTTCTAACTATTCACTTGAGTGGATAATAATGTCTTTTATTGAGATGGAAAAGAATAACATTTCAAGAAGCCTAAAAGTTCCTTTTTGGACATGATAGGTTTGGAATGGCTGAGAGATACCTAAATGAAGATTCAAGAAGGCACTTAAATGTGGGGTTGGAGTGCAGAATAGAGGTCTGGGCATATCCAGGTCTGTAGTAGGTGCCTTGACGTTAGGAGTTGTCATCATAAATGTTATTTAAAATCATGAATATGGAGGAAGTTATATAGAGAAAGAATATACAGTGATAAAAGGATCAGGATAAAAACCTGTGGCACTCCAGCATTTGGAGGTAATATGAAAAACTTGAATCCAACCAAAGAGATTGAGCGGGGATGGCCAGAGAGAGTAGGGAATCCAGGCATCCTAGGAAGTGGCCACAGAGAGTTTTGAGAAGCAGGGAGTGAGCAATTATGTTGAATGCTACAGTGGTGGTGGAGAAATATGTGCCCTTGGAATTTTGCACCATGAAGGTCATTTGTGACTCTAGCAAGAGCTGATTTTGGCTAGTGGTGGGAAAGCAGATTCCTCAGGATGGTGGATGAGGAAGTGCCAGCAGACAGTGTAGGCAGAGTTCAAGAAGGTTGGCTATGATGAGAAATGGAACAAAGTGAAAGCTAGTAAGTATGATGGTATCAAAGGAGGATTTTAGTTTTGTTTTGGTCGTTATTTAGGGAGCCATGTGCACAACTGGGAGGGTAACAGAATTATCCAGACAAGAGGAAAAGGTTGAAGATATAGGAGAGAAATTAGAATAGTAGGAGACTAACGTCCTTGAGACCCTGAGGAATGTTTGGTCTAGACCAGTGGTCAGCAAACTCATTAGTCAACAGAGCCAAATATCAATAGTACAACAATTGAAATTTCTTTTGAAGGCCAAATTTTTTAAACTTAAACTTCTTCTAATGCCACTTCTTCAAAATAGACTCGCCAAGCCATGGTATTTTGTGGAAGAGCCACACTCAAGGGGCCAAAGAGCCGCATGTGGCTTGCGAGCCACATTTTGCCGACCATGGGTCTAGAGTAGACCATAATGCAAGCTACGTACATAATTTTAAATTTCCTAGTAACCACATTAGAAAAGCTTTAAAAAAAGTAAAATTAATTTCAATAATACACTTCAATTGACACAATGTAGTCGAAAATATCATTTCAATGTGTAATCAATATAAGTAATTATTGAGATATTTTATATTCCTTTTTATAGTAAGTATTTTATACTTATAGCACATTTAAATTCAGACCAGATGCATTTCAAGCACTCAGCAGCCTCTTGTGGCTGGTAAGAACCATATTGGACACCCAGGTCTAGGGCACAAGCAGAGGGATTGGCCTTTGATGGAGGGAAGAACACTTTCTCCATTGAAAGATAGAAAGGAATAAAAAACACAGATGCAGAAAGTTTGAAATTTGGTGGTAAATGGAGGAGAGAAAATGAGAGGAGTATGAAAAACCATTTAGTATAACCACTAGTACATTACTTAAACTTTTCATCAATCTACCTCTTTTCCCTTGAAATTTCCTTGTACTTCCAAATTGCTTTGGGAAGTTATATAGAAGGTAGGTAGTTTTTACATTGGAAAGCATCCCATAATATCCACAACAACTACCATTTAAATCAACCTAAACACTTGTTCACATTCTCTGCTATGATTGGAGAGACCAATCATCATTTAGTGATAAAGCAGTTGCAAGTTCTGTCCTAAGCCTAGTCTTGCTACTGAACCTTTATCACACTGGGCAGTTCATTTCAAAGAGGTGGTATGAGCTATGAGAATAAGAAAGAAAAGGAGCAGTTTAAAATATTAAAATGCCCATATATGCAATTAATAATGATAATGACAACACCAATGACAACAATACGCATAGGACCTACTACATCCTTTTAGTGTTGGCAGTTGATGAGCCCTCAAACCTATTTTTCTCTCATACAAGGATTAGCAAAATCCCAAGTGTGATTCGGCCTAAGCCTTTTCCTCCTTTCCCTTCAAACCCACATGGACTTTGAGGTAAATCTAATCCACATGTTTCTGATTCATTTACACTTAACTCATCAAAATATTGTTTTCTAACAGCTATTTATGATGGCCAAGAAGACTTCCTTAAAGCTCCTCTCTTAGAAATAGGATGTTGTGGTTTGCCAAAGGAAAAAAAAGTTGATCCCCAAAAGGTTTGAGTTCAACTTGAAACTAAGAAATCATGAAGTTTGGACCAAATTGGGCCAGATGCTTTCTCATTATTCCTAATAACCTTTCTCCCCCAGGTGATTTTTCAACTCTTGTTTCAGTGATGGACAGAATGAAAATACTTGGGTGAGGCAGGGCTGCTGGTCCAGGATTGCTCTGGAGATGCATTGAACTAGGATGCACTGGGAAAGGGACATTTTTCTGTCAATTCATTTCCCCTCCCTTCTCACCTCCGTGGTTTACAGTAAGCCTCTTGTCAGCTCAATAGCAGCTACTTTACTCACCTGAGGTTCCTTAAGTCCCCAGAGTCCTTTTCGTGCTCACAAACTGCCCTCCCCCCCAGGGTGGGGCTATTCATGGTCCTAGGAACCACCACTTCTTTCCCCATTTCCCCTTCTCAATGAAATCTCTGTGTCAAAGTATTCAGGAAAACAAAACTCCCAGAGCATGAAGAATTTCATGGCCCTGCAAAGAAACAGAAGATACATTAGGTCAGATGTTAGGCTGATACATTCATCAACTCCTTTAACTTCAGACTTTAATTAAAATGACCCTTGCACAGAGAATTAAAAATAAACACTCATTCATGGTTTTGCTCTGGAATCCCATGAAATCTACATGAATAGACTACTTCTATTTTATTGTACTTTCCTAAGACACCCTTCCCATATGCATTTTGTTCCTGCCATTTGGAATGAAGACAAAATCTTGAGCAGTGCTCACAGGCACAGAGACTCTGATCATCCACCATATTTTTTTTCTCTTTCAGCAGCATCCAGATGGGGCCATTGGGTGCATGGAACACTAGCTAGATGGTGTATGAGTTCTCTCTGAGAAGGAGCAAATATATAGTCTGGCATCCATAACTAGGATACAATAAATGTCCAAATATATATGTGTTGAATTAATCTATATCAACAGAACACAGTAGATTTGGGCAGGGAGAGAGAGAGGGAGAGAGAGAGAGAGAAGCAGTTGAAAGAAGGGGACATAGAAGTAGGTCTGGGGAAGGTCAGGAGATGGGGGGCATCTATAGCTTAAGAGTAACTTTGGGGCAGATCAAAGAGGTTTAATGAGGATTTTATTAGTTTCCTCTCTAATTTCTAGTAAAATCACATCCTTAATGATGGTCTATGGAGTGGATCGCTAGGCAGAACTATATAAAAAAGTGCTATATCTGGTTCAAGGTTGGCGGAGGATGAAATCAGAGGCTTGCACCCCGGGAGCAGGGGCATACTGTGTGAGTTAAAAGGCTGACTCTCTCAATTCTATGGCATTCGGTGCTTGGGGTAGTCATAGAATTTAGAGAAGAATGGTAGTTGCCTCGGATTGAAAGAAGGAAGGCTTGGAAGCTAGGAGGCCTGGGTGCTAGTCTAGAGTGGCCTGTACTGGTATACACTCACAGAACCACCTTGCCATCTGGGCCTTAGAACCACTTGAGAAATAGAAGACCTATAAAAGTTGTAAGATTCTGTCCACCTCTAACTTTCCAAGATCCCTACATTGGATTTTTTAACCCTAAGATATTTATAATCTTTGAGATAGTCATTGTTCAAATAGACTAGGCACTGTTTATATCTTTTAAATTTTATGCCAAACTAAGCCTTAGTCTTTGGAAAATCACTTCTGACACTTTATAAGCCTCTGATTTCACCACCTTGTTTGTGCCCGCGCGCGCGCGCGCGCGCGCGCGCGCGCACACACACACACACACACACACTGAATGTGCTGGTTATCTGGTCTGTGCTAGTTATCTGGTCCATCTCTACCCTGCTCTCTAGCTCCACAGATGCAACCAGCAGACTCCCGAGTCTTCTACTTCCCCCTGGCTCAGTGGGGAGCCCTGACAGAAGACCAGAGAGAAGGAGAATGGGTTCTGGACATTTGTCCTGCCTATTCACTAGAAATGTATCCCACGGTTACAAAGAAAGTCTCCATCTCAGACTTTCTTTCTGAATCTGATAAGTTCCCTTATCCCCCTCTTTCCCTCTCCAGGCCTAGGGGTGGAAATGGCTCTGTTGCTTCCAGTCTTTATTCCTTCACTCTTCTGTGTCCCCTGAACTTCTGTAATTAGGCCTTGAAAGCAAACTCTCATAGAATGATCCTAATTGGAGTGCAAAATCTGTCCCCATAGAGACCTAGACAGTGAAAGTCAGAAGAGATTTTCAGACTTCATCCTGCAAAGCTGGTAACAAAGAAAAAAATGATGAATTTCATTGTTTTAGAAACCAATAGTTAAACCTGATATCATAAAACCCATAGAAAACACAGGACAAAAGTTTGAATAAAAATCTATCAACAAACTATCATGCATTTTTATAAAGTTACACAAGAGGCCCAGTGCATGAAATTCGTGCACAGGAAGGGGGAGTTGTCCCTCAGCCCAGCCTGCACCCTCTCCAATCTGGTCACCCACCCCAACTGCCTTCCTATGTAGGCCTGGGTCCCCCCTCCCCCCCCGAACTACCCTCCCCTGCTGTCCTGATCCCCTCCAACTTCCCTCCTCTGCAGTCCCACCCCCACACTGCCTCCCCTGCCAGCCTGGTCACCCCAACTGCCCTCCTCTGCTGGCCTGGTCACCCCTAACTGCTCACAACTGCTCTCCCATGCAGGCCATCTTGTGGAGGCCATCTTGTGTCCACATGGGGGCAGCCATATTTGATCACATGGGGGCAGCCACCTTGTGTCTTGGAGTGGTGGTCAATTTGCCTATTACTCTTTTATTAGATAAAATATTCCTTATGAAGTTCACATAACCAGGGCACTATGTTGAACTTCTTCTCAGACACAAACACAAAAGCCCACCCCAAATTTAAAAAATATGGTAATTTATACTATATATCTGTTTGCATGTTATAACAAGTTTTATTTACACTAATGAGGTTAAGGCACATGTCATTGGACATATAATTAATTAGGCTCATGGATGCATTTCTGTTGATAATTAAAATCATATATTTGGGATAGTAATGATTTCATAGTTTAAAACAAATTACACACTATTTCTTAAGTGTGTATGAATATCTTGAGTATCTTATTAGGACAAAGAAACTTATTTAAGCTAGTAAGTTCAGAATAGAAACATAAACAGAACTCTGAATAACACATATGCAACTACATTATAAAAAAGGCATATGGCCTTGTCCGGTTGGAGCATTGTCCTGTGCACTGAAGGGTCATTGGTTCAATTCCCAGTTGGGGTGTGTGCAGGAGGCAGATGATCAATGTTTCACTCTCACATCAATGTTTCTCTCTCTCTCTTGCCTTCTCTCTAAAATTAGTAAAACTATATCCTCAGGTGAGGATTTTTTAAAAAGCATGTCCCAGGGCCCCCACTCACCTCTTCTATTTCTTGGGAATTGCTCACAGCACTTAGCTCAGAGCTAAGCACCTAACAAGTGATTGAAGAATAGGTCTGACCAATTTAAGCCAATTTAAGACTTTATCTGTATTTATTTCCTGTGTACACCTACGTAACACACACACACACACACACACACATACACACACACACACACACACACACACACACACATCTGTCGTTAGATTAATGCCTCATTTATCTGACATTAGTGTCACTACATTTTCCAAATAAATAAAGCTCACCCATTCAAAGTTATATATTTTAATTGTGATCACAAAGCTTTCTAAAAGAAAATACACACTACTCTCACTTCTTAAACAGAAAATTCTCAACATAATATGAACTGTAAACAGTGCATCGTGATGGTTCTAATTAAGAGCATCAGTCATTTCCCTGGGCCCTCAGATCCCGGGGACAATCTTTTGGCAATCACCAGGCTGTTTATTATTTTTAAACTGCAATCTAAACAGTCGAGGCAGTGAGACCTCTCTCCTTCCTACAGCACCTTACATCTGGTGGCAACTCTCACCCCCAGAATAAAACCTGAGAATTGATCTCTGAAGACAACTGGGAAGGATCAGATGTGTGTTCTTCCTGGGAAGGATCAGGTGTGGTGTCCCTCAGCCCGTTAGAATAAATCATTTTGGTAGCTCTAACTATCGTTCCCATTAAATTCTCAGGGAAACAAAGAGGCAGCTCCATCCAGGAGTAAAATGCACCGAAGGGCAACAGCCCCAAACCAAATCCCCATTTATTTAGCCCCTCCCTGGTCTCTCCAGTCTGCTTCCTGCACAAGGACCCTACATGGAAGCCAGCACCCATCCTGTGTAGACAGGAGGAAGTCTGTCCTCCTACTTATGGCAGGTTCTAGAGGCAAAGAGATCCATGCAAAAGCAAGGGAACCCTGCTACCAACGATCACCCAGCATTGAAAAAAATCTGGTACCATAAAAGGAAAGAATCAGGTAAATAAAGAGATCAATTATAATTCAGAGAACAAAAGTGGCATTTTTAAAAGGTAGAGTTAGTGTTCAGAGAGGGTTTCAAGAAGATAATGAATTCTGAAATCAAGGACAGGCTGCTATATATTAAAAATGGAAGCATTTAAAGAACAAGAAAGAGTACCTGGAAATGAAAAAGTAATGGTTTTCCAAATAAAGCAGCCATATCAATAATAGAACAGAGAAGGCTAAAGACCAAGGTGGTGGTCTGGGATCTATAATTGAACCAACAACTCATAAGGTAGAGCAATAAGATAAAGAGATGAAGAGTGTGATAGGAAAGTTAAGAGACAAGGAAGATAAATCTAACATCTAATGACAGTTTTAGGAGGAGAGAACAGAGACAAGGGGGAGGAGAAAAGTCAAAGCAAGGAGGGATACAGATTTCGTGAGCAGAGGAATAAGAATCTTCAGATTGGAAGGGGCCCAAAAAAATCTCTCAGAATGCCTAAAAGATCCCACCTAAGGGTAGGATATGTTTCAGAAGTTTTAAAACATAAGTAGACAAGCGTAAAAGTTCTTTTTAAGTGACATCAGACAGCTCCTGGCAAATGCTAGTAGTCCGTGTAGCAGTGCAAATATACACATTTGGAGACAAATAGGGACCGAGGAAACGGGCCTGTGTGCCATGCAAGTAGCTGGGACAGACACAGCTAGTTACCTGCCTGATGTCACTATTATTTTTTTCTTTACAACGGAACCCCAGGTTCTTGGGAGGGGCATATCAATTGAGCTTAAAGTATTCCCATCACCAGACTCCTGTGAAGTTCAGAGTGGCCATGACTCAATTCTAGCCAAGGCGTGTAAGCAGAAGTTGATCACTGGAACTTCCTGGAAAGCTTTTTCAGAGGAACAGACTCAACAGCCTGAAGTTTTCATCTCTTTGTCCCTTCACCCTGGCTACCTCCTTCTTAGAGTGTACACTTGATTCCTGGGGGATCCCAACCATCTCATAACCCAAAGGACCAAAGCCTACAAAGTAAGGATGCTAATAGAGAGGGCAGAAAGCCTGATCAAAAATAAAATCATGAAAGTCTGCAAAAAAAATGTGGAGCAATTAAAAAAAATAATTTTAGAGGAGAAGGTAACACAAAATGCCAAAGCCATAAAAAGAAAACTTAATAAATTTGACAAATTAAAATTTAAAATTTTCTGCATGGGAAAAATAATCTCACAAAAAGTCAAATAATTAAAGACAAATTGTGTGGGGGGGAGGAAAGTAATTGCAACTCATGATATAAAAAGCTAATTTCATAAATATACAATGAAATCCTTACAAATTGCTATGAAAAAAATTAAAACTCGATTCAAATAGGAAAATAATCTATAGATAAAAACATTTTATAGGAAAAAGAATAAATCACCCTTATATGAAAAAAATACTTAATTAGTAATAAAATTAGTGCAAACTATTGCCTTTCAATATAAATTTTATGCTTAATTTTAGCCAAAAGGCAGATAATCTACTCCATATAAATTTTTAAATAGCCCTAGCTGATTTGGCTCTGTGAATAGAGCATCAGTCTGTGGACTGAGGGTCCTGGTGTTACAGCAGACCAGATTCAATTCTGGTCAAGGGCATGCACCTCAGTGGCAAGCTCAATCCCTGGCCCTGATCGGGATGCATGCAGTATAGGCAACCAATCAATGTGTCTCTCTCACATTGATGTTTTCCTCTATGTGTCTCTCCCCGTCTCTTGCACTTTCTCTAAAAAAATCAATGGAGAAATATCCTTGGGTGAAGATTAAAAAAACAAAAAAATAAATCTCAGAATAACCTTGTCTGTATCTATAAAACACTTTTCTATAATTTTTATAGAAATTGAGTTAAACCTGCATATCAATTTGGAAAGAATTGACATGTTTATTATGTAGTTGTACAATAAATGAGCATTTTTCATTTATTTTGATTATTTTTTATTTCTTTAATTACTATTTTTTTTTAGTTTTCAACATAGAAGTCCTGAATGTTTTACATCTAAGTATTTAATTTAGTTGATGTGATTGTAAGTGATACTATATTTTTTATTTTGGTGTCCATGTAGTGATTGCTAGACAATCATGTCATCAGAAAATAAGGAGAGTTTCATTACTTTCTTTCCACTCTGCGTGCCTTTGATTTCATTTTCTTGTTTTATTGAACTGGCTAGCACTTCTAAAACCATGTAGAATGAGTGGTTGTTGTCAAACTTAGAAATTTGTCGAATTTATTAAGTTTTCACCATTAAGTATAATTCCAACTATAGGGTTTTTGAAGATGGATTTTATTAATTTGAAGAAGATTACTCTATTTCTTTTTCCCTGAGCAGTTTTATCATGAATGATGTCAAATGCTTTTTTAAAACCAGTTGATATGATCATATGATTTTTCTTTAGCCTATACATATGGTGAAATATAATAATTAATATCTGAATATTGAAACAGCTTTGCATCCCTGGAAGGTACAAATGACAAGAATTATTAATGTAAATTGGTTGTGGTATCTTTGAGCTTCACCCAACCATCCATTCTCTGAGCTCCACCCCATTTCCTCACCTGCTAGAGAGGTTGCCAAGCTGGTTGCAGTGGATACTGATCCAGGCAAAGATCATCAGGCTGTGGTTCTGGCAAGTATCACAGGGCAGCCAGCATGCCAAAGAGAGTGTTGTGGGTACATCAGGCTGAAAGGAAAGAGTTGTATTCACCATGCCAAGCTTGCTGCCTGTAGGGCCCATTGAGGTACCAGCTTGAGTTGGCTAACAATTCCTATTTCAGAACAATGTGGCTGATTAATTCTGACTAACTTTGCCCATAAAAATGAAAAACAAAGAGGGAGACTGGATCCAGGTCTTTTTGGAATGTAGTACTCATGCATAGAAACTTACAGCAGTGTACTTTGCTACACTCTAAGAATTTATTCTACATTTTTATTTGTGTGGAATAAATTGTCCTCAACAAATTCCAGACTTTGTCACATTCATCTAGTACTAAGTCATAAAAATACCCATGGACCTCAAATATTGTGCATAGGCTAGGGTAATGCATCTCAGAGAGATGAAACCTGGAAATTATTTTTTCTAGCCCAAAGTCTGTATAACATTTAAGATGCCTGGAAAAAAAAACAAAAGGCAAGATCTGGTGTCTGGAGGAGTTCTTTCTGTGCCTAAGACCTGCAGGGAAGCCAGGAAAGAAGCAAAGATCCATTTAGAAGCAGAGACCATCTATAAATTTAATTCTCTCCCATGAGTCATCTAGAGAGGAATTTATGTATGTCTAGTAAAAGTAGGAAAACATTGTCTAGCATTTTAAATTGAAAGGACTACATTTTCTGTCCTTTGTTTCCTCTCTAGATCATTATATCTCCCCCAAGGAAACTTTTTATATATTTGTTTCCAAATTATTTCCCTGCCCTTATGAAATTTGGATACCAAAGATATATTATACTAGAGGCCCGATACATGAATTCATGCACCAATGGGGTGTCTTGGCCTGGCCTGTGGCATTAGGCCAAAACTGGCTCTCCGACATCCCCTGAGGGGTCCCGGATTGTGTGAGGATGCAGGCCATGCTGAGGGATCCCACGGGTGCACAATCAGGGCCAGAAAGGGATGCGGGAGGTTGGCCAGCTGGGGAAGGACCGCAAAAGGGCTCCAGAGCGTGTCTCGCCCATCTCATTCAGTCCCAATCGGCCAGACCCCAGCAGCAAGCTAACCTACCAGTTGGAGCATCTGCCCCTGGTGATCAGTGCACATTATAGCGAGCGGTTGAGCGGCCTTAACATATCATTAGCATATTAAGCTTTGATTGGTTGAACAGCCAACTGGCTGACCAGATACTTAGCATATTAGGCTTTTATTCTATAGGATACTGTTTATGTTGATGAGTAATGTTGAGCTTTGGAGGATCACAAACCATTGCAATATCTAATCTTCCCCAACCAATTTTTGTCCCCTTTGGAGCAACATAGCCCCTATTAATAATGTCTGTCCTAACAAAATTAGTGTCTAAATTCTTCACAAAAGCAGAAAAAAATTAATATCTTATACAACCATTAAGGTTGCTTCCATGTCCTATCTTCAGAATTGCAATGACAATTTTCTTCTTTTATCTGGGTGCAACTATTGGCATTCTTCAGTCTAGAATCAAGTAAAAAGTGGTTCATTACAACCAAGAAAATGCCAGAGAAGTCAATTTCAGAAAGTCTTGAAAGGCCTAGAAAGTCATGATCAGGCAGCTACCGCATTCTGCTCATCTCCAGTTTCTCCTGAATGGGTTCTAGGTGAAGGCTCTCGCCTGCTTCTGCCCAGTGCTGTGTGTCACCTGCACAAATCCAAATACCTAACTTCCTCATCCACACAACCTTGCAATGTTCCTGCACTGTTATGACAAGGAAGCAGAGTCACAGAGGGTAACTAATATAGCACCATTTGTGGCAATATTAGGTGGCTGGACTCAGTTGTCATTTTTAAGTGGAACAGCTTAATTCAAGAATGTGTGCCCTAGCTGGTTTGGCTCAGTGGATAGAGCGATGGCCTGAGTACTGAAGGGTCCCAGGTTCAATTCTGGTCAAGGACACATGCCGGGGTTGCGGGGCTCCATCCCCAGTGGGGGGCATGTAGGAAGCAGCGGATCAATG